>OY759168.1:122562246-124962246 GCA_963662145.1 Sturmia bella
TTCGTATAGACGGTTGTCAGATCTTACAATATTGTAAGACAAAATGCCGGCAATCTACTGGAAATACAAAATTGTCAGCATTAAGAAAATTATCAGTTCAGGCAATTGCAAGAAAATCTTACAATTTCATTGCCTGACAATAACTTTGGCTACCAACGAAAATTGCCAGCTTACACGGATGTAAGATTTTCTACGTATCAAAAATTGCCAACCAATTGTCATTATCAAAACACATACACACAGATGCCATTATTCATTCTTTATTTTTCTCGCTCAATAACCATGTTTTTAATTTTTTTTTATTCTCTTCTCTGCAACTTTTTACCTCTCGTACTCACATTTTTACTATTCTCTTGTTTTTTCTCTCCCTTTCGCACACACACATTTTTCTTTAATATTCTTTGTCATTACTCTGACAATGATGCCATTGTAAGGTGTTGAGAATTTATGCATCTTTCAATATGCCAATGTCTGACAATGTACTAGCAATGATGATGCCAAAGTGTTCTGACGATTGACAATTTGACTGACAATTAATTGTTAGGACGGTGGTCTGTCAATGATTTTGCTTACAATATGAACAGGAAGAAACTGTAAGTTCTCACGATTGGTTGAAAATATTCTATACATTTTCTGACAATATTGTAAGATCTTGCAATCGTCTATACGTAGCTTTACTGAATTGCACTACTGGGACCTTAATCAACTACCGTGTGATATTTTTAGAATTTTTTAAATTTCCACTTAAAAGATGCTGCTAATAAATAATTAAATTTTATTGCAAAGAAAACCAAGATATTAACCAGATAATAACAGAAGCATCTATGCCTACGTACATACATACATACATACATACATATATTATCTAGAACATTCTTAATGCATCGTTGTTAAATTTATTTCATTTTAAATTTACTTTTATTTCTCGACATTCATAATTCAAACTCAATCTGGCAATTTTACAAAAGGAGATTAAAAATTAAAACTGCAACTACATTTTGCTCGCCGTTAGGAATGATTGTGGACAAAAAGAAAAAAGAAACCAAATATATATGTATGTACATATGTACAAGTACAATATGGGGAAAGGAAATAAAAGTGGTTCAAAGCCAAGTGGAGAGGAAAAACTACAATAATAAACTCAGGCGAAAAAAATCAGGTCGTGAGACACAGAATAAAGAAATTATGTATATAAAATCCCACTTAAGTTCATTGGGTGAAGGGCACAAAAGAAATTAAAATATAGATTCAGTAAATGGAGGAAAAGCATCACACACACACACACACACACACATATGTATATATACAGACTGTTTTTTATTTTTGTTGTTGTCATATCTTGACAACATGCGTTCGCTTTTTATTACGGCTGTAAATTAAAGTTTTTAAAACTGTTTTAAGATAAAGTGCCAATAACAAAGATATAAGCACATAAATGCCATAAATTTAATTTTATATTCATTTAGATTACTCGAAGCGATTTATTCTAAATGCATATGGGTGTTTCCGTCGAAAACTCTACCCTGATGTGCACGAATTTCTTTTAGTAGAATTTTTCTTGTGAATTAGAGAACTGCCATGCTGATGTTTTCTTTGATAAAAAAAAAACCCCATTGCAATACAAAACTCATTTTAAGATTAATAAATTTTCGAAAAAAAAATAAATATTTTCCTTGTAAGGAGTGGTTAAATTTCAGCCAACAACAATTCAAGAGCTAAAGGATGAGACAATTCCGGCACATCATCATTATGCCTCAGCGTGATCGACAATTTCAACAACCATCGGATGGTGGTGTATCGCCGAGGCTGCGGCGCCCGAAATCTTGTTCCGCACATAACTGAATCATACCAATAAAAATATTAGCTTAAATTTCCTAAATAATTTGTGTTTTATTCAAAATCAATATCGACTCTTGAAATTTAATCACCCTTTATATCGTCATCATTTTATAGCATTTTGGAATTTATGAAATTATCCAAATAAAACTGAATTACTTTAAGTCTAAGCCCCGGATTTTTGACTTGGGATTTAAATACAAAATTAGTAAATTTTCCTTAAAATTTAAGTTGGATTTATAATAGCTTTCTGTTTTACAGTCTAAAATTTTTTTTTTGGTAATTAATTGTAATAAAAGTACGGCAGCACAATGTAAGTTACAAAAAATTATCGATAACTCAATAAAAAACAGCTGTTTAAACAAATTTGGAAAGCAAGTGAAATTGTGAAAAGTTTTGAAAATAATAAATTGTTTCTTAAAAATTATTAAAATGAGTAGCAAAAGTGATAAAAGGACTCCCAATTTCACTGCCACAGAAGTTGATTGCCTTCTGGAAATAATAAAAAATCAAATTATGAAACAAACAAAAACATGTGCAATTTTCTTAATTTACAGAACAAAACCAAACTGTCAAAATCATATGGCAGTACGAAAAACTTAAGAAATCAATTTTAAATGGGCACGGCAAACCGTTTAAGTTTGATTTAAATAGCAACTGTTTGACTCAATTTTGTATTTAAATGAAATTTAAATTGAAATGACATTTAAAATCCAAGTCGAAAATTGGGGATAAGTCAAAAGATTTATGCGTGTATTCAAAAAAATTTAAGTATTTAATATGTGTTTTATTTGAAAATTTCCATACAAAATTTTTTGGAGTTTAGATATGAAATAATTAGTTCTGTATTAAGTTTATCAGGCTCAAGCTCTTTTTTCTACATATATTATCCTTGTGATGGATATTAATTAAATTAGACAAAGAAGACATCAAAGACATTCAGCAGGGTGGACAACTAGTTGTTTCGAAGCCGCCACACTTTCTCGTCAGCACCCGTCTTTGAACTCAGGGGCCGATTCTATACATTCTCTTATCAGTTGATATGGAGAATTTCCTACTTTATCGTAGTATTTCTTATTGAGTCTCTTTCTCAAAGTATCAAGAGAAAATATTTAAACTTACGAATTTTTCAATATTATTACAACGTCGTTGCCCCCCACCGAATGTTTTAAATTTAAACCACATTTTATGGGATGACATTGAGTTTTCAGATTGAAACTCATATTTTAATCGATTGTAATCCCTTAAAACACATTTATAGGAATCAGCAACAAAAAAAAAACGGAAAATGTAATAAAATTTGCATTTATTCAATGAAGAACATAAAATAAAATTAAAACAAACCTTCTGTACAAGTTTAATGTAAATTATTAATGCTCTATTTGTTTGAAAACCTTCATGGTTTATGAAACAAAGCAAACGGTAAGCGATAAAAGTGTACGCACGTGTGCAAATAACTGAGTGGCATAGAAATGAGTTCAGGCGGTTGCATGGAATTGAGAAAAGAAGCGAAAAATGTACGGAAGTTGTTTTTGTTTCTGTAGTTTTTATGGTGAGTGTGTGCAAACTTTTGCTGATCACTTTCTCATGCAACTTTTTGATTTGAAGTTCTTAATATTTCTCAATGCTCAACTGGAGAGCAAACCTGTATCTGTGGATGCAATAGTTTAAGGGCTCTCAATCAAACCACCCGAAATGAGAGAAAAACTTGGTAACTTCCAACACCAGTCAACTTTAGCGTTATTAAACCTGCTAAAAGCCGTGATTCACTATCCTACTCAATCGTACGATTCATTCACTGAAAATTGAGAGCTAAATCTGATAGAATTCTGTCCTGCTTCAAAAAGTCGCATCAAAATGGCCACACTATTATACTTTTGTAAGCGACTAAAAAAAGGCAACCCTGATCGCATAGAATAAGATAAGTTTTTGAAAATTATCAAAAGATTAGCAAATCGGACAGACTTGTCAAAAAGTCTTTCACACACATACACTTTTAGTGCAGACTATCACACTTTTGGACACACATGTCATTTTTAACAGATCGTACTATTCAGTAGGCCTTTACTAATACTGAAAACCAGAATTTATTATGTCTGTTAAAAACTCCTGCTATTGTGCATTATTTTCAAATTTAGAGACATGTTCACCTCTCTTCTAATACATCTTGTATTCGAATCTGTTACTAAAGTTTGTAGAAGCAACAAATTCCACCAACAAGACCACTTGTTGCTTTGACTCATAGAAAATATTGTGCTCTCAAAATATTCAGAGTTGAAAATGAAACGTTCTTATTGCAATACCCTTTATAGGCTTCACTAGAATGCTCTTGTCGAGAGAATGTTTTTTACTTTAAATTCACAGAAATGAAAAAATTTGCCTCTTTCAGGCATAAAGCCATAAAATGCTGCCAGAAATGTGAAACTAAAGAAATGAACTCATAACCGTATTAAATGCCAGAAAAATAAAACTTTTTCTTTTTTTTTCTTCTTAAACAAAAATTTAAGCCAAATATTTGAGTGATGACTGCATACTTAAAGCCACACATATGATTGCAAGAAAAATAACTAAAAAAAAAAGAAAAGAAAAAAACATTTAAAAATGTTTATTTTAAAGAGAACAATTTCTTTAGCATACAATATTTTTGTTTTAATTAAGTTTTAAAATAAACCGAAGTATTTTCATGGCATTTCTTTATTGTTGCTGTTGTGCTTCACCACGTACGTATGAGTATTAAATTCAAGTTTTTGCCACACAACCACAACATTAATTATACGCTCCGTATGACAACCATTCTCATGTTTGCCATTTATTTCAATACTTAATTTTTGCAAGCCAACTTAAAAAAATATATATGTATGTATGTATGTACATACATATATAAAGGGTGTTTTTTTTCGATGTATAGAACTTTAAGTTGGCATTGCTGTTCAAGATGGCGACCGATTTAACAGCTGTCAAGTGATTTATTCTCAGTTTGGTTTGGCCATTCATCATGAATAGACTCACGATCATCAAGTAAGGCGTACATAGATTCGTCGAATGGGCCCAAAACGAGATTGCCGTTGTTCCCGATTTTCATAAGCGAATTTTGTTTAGTGATGAAGCGCACTTCTGGTTGAATGGTTGAACGTCAACGAACAAAACTGCGGCATTTGGAGTGAAGTTAATACTCAAGTGCATGTCGAAACACTGTTACATCCGGAAAAACTGACAGTTTGTCACATGTCACACAGCTCGTGCCACAATCAATTTATTGAAAGACACGTTTGGTGACCGCCTAATTTCACGTTTTGGACCTGTAAATTGGCCTCCAAGATCTTGTGATTTAACACCGCTAGACTACTTTCTGTGGGACTATGTAAAGTCATTGGTCTATGCGGATAAGCCACAAACGCTTGACCATTTGGAAGACAACATTCGCCGTGTTATTGCCGATATACGGCCACAAATGTTGGAAAAAGTCATCGAAAATTGGAAGTCCAGATTGGACTACATCCGCGCATGCCGTATGCCAGAAATCATATTTAAAATGTAATGCCACAAGATTATCTTTCGGATAAATAAAATTAATGTCAATCGAATAATCCATCGTTATTTTATTGCAACTTAAAGTTCTATACATCGAAAAAAAAAACACCCATTATAAAAAAAACAAAACGTTTGTAGTCAAAGCAACCGAAAAGAAAGAAACAGTTGTTTGGAATTGTGATGGAAGCAAAAACAAATACAAAAACAAAAACTAGAGTGAAACACGTTTATTAAAGCAGAAGTTTTTGCCAACAACCAGAGACATTTGCGGCATAGTTTGTTTCTCTACTCAATTTATTGGGATACAAAAAAATTACATGTGGATTTGCACACACCGGACTGGTAACAAAGACTTCACTGCCTTTTGGCTGACTTTCAAATTGTTGCTGAAAATTATTCCGCCGCCTTTTCATTTCATTCCATTGCACTGCACTATTTATTATATAATATTTGTGCTATTTGAGACAACTGTTTGATACAGGCGGGCGGGCTGTTAGTGAAAATTGAAAATGATATTGAAAAAATTCAAAAATAGTTGTTACACAGGGTGACCGGCAAACTGGTATACTACTTGCCATTTTGCCGCCATCTTGGCAAACATTAGTTTTGACAGTTCATATTTGGCAGTCGTGAAGTAGAGACGTGGAAAATTTTTTATTTAAAAATATTCGATTAAGCCAACACGTGTTTTAATCGTTATAAAACTTTTTATCAAAATCAATCATCGATTACTGGGACGAAGAAAAATCTACGTGCAATTTTTGGGAGAAACAATGTGCCAACAAGAGGCACTAATTAGCGTGTAGGGGGCTATTCACAAAATAAGGAAAGGCAAATTTAGCATAAATAAATAATTTCGATGATCATTTGTGTCTTTACAAATACTTTTTTTTTCTCAAACACTACTAGCCAATCTCATTAAGCGGAAAATGTATAACCATTTAAAATCTTAAGTGCTAAGAAAAGTAAAGGTGCTGCAAGACGTAAAATGTTTTCTGTATAAAAAGTTTGTTCGAACATTTCTGATTCTCATTTTGTTTATGAGAATTTTGGAATAAGTAGTTGGGCTTCAAATATTCTTTTTATATTTTATTTATAAAGTGAGTTCGGCTTGAGGTCCTTTAGTAAATAATTTTACACCCAATTTTTAAATTGATATAGCAATTATTTTATTATCTCCAATATTTCGGCCAACTTTGTTGTTGGTCATCCTCAGGGAGTTATCTTTTTTATATTTATTTTATTATATTAGTAGTGTCGTCAGTTGTTAACGTGAGTAACTTTTCTCGCCTTCTTTTCTATTCTTCTATTCCTTTTATATTTTTCGACTCTACTGATGAGTTGTTTAGCAACAACGAAAACAGAAAACTATTTACATACGTCTATTTTTAGACCTGAAATAATAAAAGCTTAACTTTTTTGCAAAACTTTGGAAAACTGCAATTCGTTGTAGTATAGTTGAATTAGAGCCGTAGTTTTTTTTTTGGTTCTCTTTCAAACTTTCAGACTACTATAGGATATCTTTAACATCCTCCGCAACCATAAAAATAAAAATTACTTTTTGTCTGCCAACTCGTAAAATGGTTCAGAGTGCAACGTCTTGACCAGCTGGGATATGCTGCCACTGAAATGTCGTTGTCACCATGTCATTCATGTAGCAACATTAAAACGCTGTTTTTCAAATGACAAAATTCTCCTTGCGATAATTTAAAGCACGCGTTTACAATTTTTATTCATATTTCGGATGCTTTTCACATTTAATTACTGTCATTCGTAATGAAAACCGAGTAATAAAAAAAAAACATTTGTTTTTGAAAGCGATGATATGATGCTTTTGCATATGAAGAAATAACAGCAACCGAAAACATGTTTAGAAATATGCATATATGTGCATATACATACATACGTACACAAAGTGGAAGACATGCATAAAGATACCATTTGCAACACAAAGAACATGTTAAGAGCATATCATTCATTCATTGTTGATTTAAATATGACATGTCGTGTAACAAGCACAAGCACAACAATACAAATTCGAATGGCATCTCGAAAATTGCATATTTTATTGTTCTCTCACTCATTTTAATATGTCAACAAAATGAGAAGACAAAAACTATTGCAAGAGGTTGAACATTTGCAAAACATTTGCCTGTTTTAATTACGACTTTTTCTTTTTCCGATTTGGATGTGTATTTTCTTTGAAGTTGGGATTGTTCAATTAAATTTAACAGATGCCAGTACTTTCATCCAAACACAACAAATCTGAGGTTTCATAACACACAAGGTGAACTGTGCACGTTTGTCACGTTTGAGTGGCAAATTAAAGTTTAAAGGAAAAACAACTCTGAATTCAAAGCAGAATAAGTGGAGCCAGGGCTGGGCAGTATTTGAAATACATGTATTTGAACTACAATACAAAATACGTATTTGTATTTTAAATACGTCTCACAAATGTATTCGTATTTTGTATTTCAAATACTTGTGCTCTCAAAATACATTTTTAATTTATGTTAGAAAATATGCACTAAAAATTATTCCAATTCATACATCAACTAAAAGCGCAAAACTTTGTTACTGTTCTATTTCCAAAAAATAAAACAATTTAATTACCAAACGCAAAGTACTAGTGTAAAGTAAGCGCAACTGAATGCATACACATTGAGAAAGTCGCCAAGCTGTCAGAAAGTTAAGCAATGACTAGGTATAGACGATTGTAAGATCTTACAATATTGTCAGAAAATGTATAGAATATTTTTAACCAATCGTGAGAACTTACAATTTCTTCCTGTTAATATTGTAAGCAAAATCATTGGCAAACCACCGTCCTAACAATTAATTGTCAGTTATCTGGCAATCGTCAGAACACTTTGGCATCATCATTGCTAGTACATTGTCAAGCATTGGCATATTGTAAGATGCATAAATTCTCAACACCTTACAATGAATGGCGTCATTGTCAGAGTAATGACAAAGAATATTAAAGAAAAATGTGTGTGTGCGAAAGGGAGAGAAAAAACAAGAGCATAGTAAAAATGTGAATACGAGAGGTAAAAAGTTGCAGAAAAGAGAATAAAAAAATTAAAAACATGATTATTGAGCGAGAAAAATAGTGAATGAATAATGGCATGTGTGTGCGTGTGTGTATGTATTTTGATAATGACAATTGGCTGACAATTTTTGATACATAGAAAATCTTACATCCGTGTAAGCTGACAATTTTCAAATTTATTGTCAGGCAATTGTCTGGCAATGAAATTGTAAGATTTTCTTGCAATTGTCTAAACTGATAATTTTCCTAACGCTGACAAGTTTGTATTTCTAGTAGATTGCCAGCAATATTCTAAGATCTGACAACCGTCTATACGAAGCTTTACAGTGCTAAATATTTATCATGAGTAAATAAATTTTTGGTATTGATACCATTTTGCAGTTTTTTAAATTTTTACTACACATTACTATAGATGCAGCACTTTGTAAGCAGCACTTTGTAAGTTCCAGAGTCAAAACTGAACAACTCATTAAAATTTTAATAGAACCACAACAATCAAATTCTACACTTTCTGTTCAGGCAGAAGTTATAATTTTTTTCTTCATTAAGTAGATGATATTGTTCAAATTGCAATAAGTCTTGAGTGTTTAAGTGTTGTGAAAATTATTTTTAATTATTAAGAAGGTCAATTTGTTCTGCAAAACTTTATTAACATGCGAAACGTAGCAAGAAACTTGTTCTCTGCCAGCAAACACGTTTTCCATGAATCTTGTAACATGGCTGTCGCTTGACAGTTATCACTTCAGGACAATTAACAACAAAAAAAAAAAGGGGAAAAAAACCAAACCTCCCCGACTTAAAAGTTAAAAGCAAACAAGTTTCAATGGTTTCCTTTGTCGCTCACAAACTCGTCCATAGAAACAAAAATGTTTTTAAGCAAAAAAAAAAATTGTCGAAAAAAATTGTTCCAAACATCAGAAGGAAGTTTAGTTTTCTCGTTTCCTGGTGAAAAGTGAAAGAAAAAAATCAACAAAAAAAATAAAAAAAAACACAAGCCCCTTGAAAAATTTGTTACGCCATGTTGGCTTCTGCCACATTTGCAGGAAGCGAAGATTCTCCACAAATAACTGTATAAATCACTTAAATGCATTAAAGTGGGTGGTTTTGAGCAATTTCTGGGTTATTCGATTGCTTGTACATACAATATGCAACGAATTTGCTGTGCGAAAAGTGAGATACTTTCATGCAAACACACCTATTTACATACACATTGCATTAGGATGGCCCTGCAGCTCAAGTATTGCAAGACGTGAAATTAATTAATATACATATGAACTACAATTGCGATATAACAATAAATTTTTAATAATTTTATTGGGCTTTGGCAGTTCAATTTTCACTTCCTCAAAATTGAGAGAGATTATTTTGCGATAAAATTGGAGTGATCAACATTTTGTTGCAGAAGACAAGAAAAGTAAACAACAAATTTTTATTATTTTAATTGTTCGAGCCTTTGACCAAGTGACCTGTTTTTTGTTATAAGTGTTTCTTGAATTCGATATTTCGATATCACAAAAAAAACAACAAAACATTCCTGAAGAAGATATCCATTGTGATATCGAAATATCGATAATTCAATAAACACTTATAAAATAAATTGAGTCAAGTACGAGGCTGGCTCGCACTCTTAGGGTTCCGTACGTATGTATGTGTAATGTATGTATGGAATGGCGTATGTGAATACATATGTATATTTTATAAATTTCATCTCTCTGTTTTTAAAGCTACTTTATGTTGTATGGGGACACCTAGTAATTTTCCACTTGTTGTTTTTGTAATTTATTGTTGTAAGGCATCTGGGAATACATACACTGTGCGAATTTCGACTCTCTATCTCTTACGGTTCGAGAGTTATAGCTATTACTCTACGTTGTAAAGGGACACCTGGTAGTTTTACAGTTGTTGTTGTTTTTAGCAAGTGTTGTTGTGGAGCATATGTGAATACACATATTGTGCAAATTTCATCCCTCTGTCGCTCACAGTTCGAGAGTAACGGCTAATTGTTACTTTACGTTGTATAGGGACACCTGGTAGTTTTCGACTTGTTGTTGTTTTTAGCATTTGTTATTGTAAGCCATATGCGAGTAAATATATTGTGCACATTTCATCTCTTTGTCTCTTACAGTTTGAAAGTTACGGCTAATGTTTTTTACGTTGCATAGGGACACCTGGTAGTTTTCGACATGTTGTTGTTTTTAGCATTTTTTGTTGACAAGCATCTATAAATACATACACTATGCAAATTTCAGCTTTCTATCTTTTACGGTTCAAGAGTTATAGCTAATTGTAACTTTTGGTTGTATGGGGACACCTGGTAGTTTTCGGATTATTGTTGCTTTTAGTATATGTTGTTGTGGAACATCTATAAATGCATACACCATGCAAATTTCAGCTCTCTATCTTTTACTGTTCGAGAGTTATACCTAATTGTAACTTTTCGTTGTATGGGGACACCTGGTAGTTTTCGACTTGTTGGTTTTAGTGTTTGTTGTTGTAGAACATCTATAAATACATACACTATGCAAATTTCAGCTCTCTATCCTTTACGGTTCGAGAGTTATGGCTAATTGTAACTTTTCGTTGTATGGGGACACCTGGTAGTTTTCGACTTGTTGTTGGTTTTAGTATTTGTTGTTGTAGCGGCAAGGTACAACAACATTCTGTGAAAATTTCAGCTCTCTATCTCTTACCGTTTCGGAGAATGGACGCTGTGACGGACGGACGGACTTGTACTTGTCTCCGTAATAGGGTTCCGTGTCACTCTGATGAGTACGGAACCCTAAAAAAAACAAGTGACTTTAAGGCTCGAACAATTAAAATACTAAACAACAAAGGTCGAAAAATTAGCATGAAAAATATAAAAAAATTTTATAATCTTCACGAGTTGTGACTTGAATTCTGTGCAGAAATAAAATACACATGAAAAAACAATTGTGGAATTGTAGGTACAACTTTCAGTAGGTAGTTTTCTGATAAAGAAATGCATGTTTTTTTCAAAAAACAGTTGTGTTTCCACAATCTTCATGCATTTCAGATTTGAAAATAATTATATTTATATTTAATTCTTTTTTTCGTATTGCGTGCCGCTAAATGAATTTAACATGTTTATGTTCGTTCGTACACCGTTTGGGTAATCGGGTAATCGAGAAAGCCCAAATACCTACTACATATAATATATTTTTAATAATTTTAGTTGATTAAGTGAAAACCATCATATACGCACATCAGTGTAGTTTGCACGAATTTTAACGTTTTCTATCGCATGTACATACACAATTATTTTGTGGTAAATGGTAGTTTTTAAGTGCCTGCTTACTCATACTTTTAATTTATTCATTGCTAATAAACATTCGCGCCTTCCAGGAACAACGCCAACTAACGCTAATTTTTCTCTCTCTCTCTCTCTCTTTCTTTCTTCTATTCTGACTTTTTTTCCGTACAAAATTGCTCAACTACTCATTGTAATTATATTAGGCAAACGCTTTTTGTAACATAAAAACTAAATAAACGTAACTTGAAAAGAAATCATTGAGCAAGTAGAAACTGGCATAAAGAATCATTAAAAAAGCAAGAAAAATTTAACAGCCACCGGCAACAAGTGAAAATTGTCATATGTATAATAGCAATGCTTGCGACTTACTAGACAAAACCATTAAGAAAATCGTAATCAAATCAACCAACTGCAATCATAGAGTACGACGAAAAAGGAAGTGAACACATCATAACTGCTGTTGGCTTTAAATACTAAAACAACTCACACGCACACACGCATACACCAACACATCAACACACCAACACACATTACATATCCATACACGCCCACCACATAAAAATCGAAAGCTTTCTGTTTGCAAAATCATTATTTTAACAACAACAACAAAAAAAATAGAAAAATTCGATTTAAAAAGCAACAAAATTTTCAAAATAAATAAAATACACAAACAGCCGAAATCACCAACACCCTGTAGCATAGAAACAACACCCAACGACACAGAAACACTAATTGCTTCACCATCAATCACAATCACAACAACAACCACACCAACATTATTGTTAGCAGCACCTCAGCACCAGCACCCTCAACTGTTACAGCAGCAACAACAAAGCAAAATAACAACCACAACGAAAAAGACCAATTCCACTACCGCACCCCACACCCAAAACGTCATGAGCACGAACAAAGTGAAAAAACGTGATACCGATTTATGACTGGTGCGTACCAAGGGTGCCTTGGGCTTGGGCACCAGCAGCGGCAGTCGCTATAAAGTGACGGCACGCTGTGTACCGGAAGTCAGTATTACATCACCGGTAACGCCACTCACCGACAGCCAGTATGCTTGTGGCAAAATTAGTTGTAGTAATAATTATGTTACAGCGACGGCCTCAACAGCTGCTGCACAGGCACCTCAATCCTCGCAACAGCCGCCACCACCAGCCACCACAATAACAAACATTGCTCCGTCACTCAAAAACAGTAGTTTTTCACAAGCGCAATATTATAGTTTCCCCCAGAACACAACCAGCACCACCACCCCCAACAACACAAACAACATTTACAGTAAATGCAATTATAGTTACAACACTAACCACAAAAACAATAACAATAATAATAATATTATTATAAAAAATATCAACAACATCAAAAACTTGAAGAATACAACAACAAATCAGACAAACAGTAAAAGTACTTTTGATACCTTGTCCAAGCATAGAAACGAAATTAATTCCACCATTTTATCCCCAGGAGCAACTTTAGTAGAAGAGGAGGATTTTAATGAACTTACCGCTGTACCGACAACACCAGCAGCAGCGGCAACAGCAGCAGCAGCAGCAAAGCCCACAAATACAATTACCACCAATAACGACTGCTCAAACAAGGGGAACAATCGTAAAGCAGCCCGACATTTGCCACCACTGAAACTGCAAAGTAACAGCACAAACTCAATAACGTCTTCGTCGGGTCAGGGGCCCTGTTCGACAATTGCAGCCACTGTTAGAAATGTGTTGCAACGTCAACAGGCCTCTTCAACCACAAGTCCAACACAGCAACAACAGAAAACCAAATCAAAACGTGCGCCAACGGTGGAATGGAATGTAACCGCTTGCAAGGAGGAAGACCTGAATACGCAAGCCAACGAGCATACACCGCTGTTCTCGGAGCAACAACGTGCCCAACAAACGCCTGCCTCAGCTGGCTCGACCACAACAACGTCGCCCAACAACAGCATTATTGCAAACTATCAAACGAACATTTTAAACGGCACCGTTGCCGCAGTCTGCCCCTCCTCCTCCTCCTTCTGCTCCGCATCCTCCGCTACTGCCACTTCCAACTGCAACCACAGTTTTGCAACCGCCACCACTAACAACCACACCTTCAGTACTACTGCTGCTACTGCTGCTGCAACGACTACCACCTACTCGCACAATTCGAAAACGACACGTTCCTGGCCCGTGATCTACCGCAATCCCCATCATTACGACTCCGAGGCCCTGTATGCCTCCCAAAACAATGCCAAAGCCAATAACTACCAGCAGCAGCAACCACACTACGTGCCACCATCATCAGTAACTTTCAAACAGAACTGCTATTCAAATCAATTCAAGCAATCGATTGTCTACTCGTCCAGTAATGAGGATTTGACCACCATCAATGAATGTGGCGGCTCAGTGGATGGTGTTGTGGTGGCAAATGGTAATGGTGGCAGAAGCAGCAGTGGCAGCAGCAGTATTTTTGGTGGTGGCAACATCATCAACACCAGCTGCAATAATCTACAAAAACTCCAGCAGCAGCAAACGACCTGTTATTACTTTTCCCCTTCGCGCCACAACAGCATTTATGAACATCCTTCGGCTGTTATTGCCAGCTCACTGCAATTCGATCCTCACTCGTCGGCAGCCACAACAGCAGCGGCTGCCGCTGCCGTCAAGTCATTGCGACGCAGCAACAGCATTTTATTACGCAACAGCAGCTGTTCCTCGAAGATTATGCATCACCAGTCGAGTGGCGGCGGCATCAGTGGCAACTTAGACAGTCCCACCTCGCTCAACTCCGCCATGGATGTGACCAGCAATGTTGGCACCTCAACATGTTGTTCAAGTTGTTGCATGGGCCCTCCCCCAGTGCTCTTCCTGTTCGTTACTCTGCTCATGACCACCAGCGCTACAGCAATGCTGTGCGCCGCCATTATGACCGATCATTGGGAACACGTCAAATGGGATCGCATTAGTCTGGAGCGTTATTCGAATCGATCTAATTTGCAGCTCGAATGGTTAATGGAGGACAAAGTGGCGATGTTAAAACCAGATAAAAGAGGTAAATAGTTTTGCGATTTCCTTATATACATACATATACATACATATGTTTTCCATAATAAAGTTTTCTACATTTTAATATTAAATACTGACTTCTTACAAAGCAATCTTTTGCATTTTTTCAATATGTCTTGAAGCCGTCGACATTTCATTGTTGTAGATTAACCGTCTAATTCATAAAAATTATAACAGGTTTATAAAGCTCTTATTTGACAGATTTTCCATACAAATATGTCAAATAATAGTCTCCTAAGCCTTTAATAATTTTTATGAATTAGGGGGTAAGGGTCTCATTCATAATAAATACTTGAAGTCTACTAAACTCTTATTCGACAAATTTTCCATACAAATATGTCAAATAACAGTCTTCTAAGCCTGTAATAATTTTTATGAATTAGGGGGTAAATATGTACCTTCATACACATAAAGGTTAAATTATCAAAAGAAACTTGGCGGACAAGTTGTCATGAAGTATTTGTAGGAAATAATAAATTATATAAAATATGATATAGCTATTTTCCAGAAAACGGCTATTAAAAATTAAGAATTTGTAGAAAATCCGGCACAAACATATCCGAGGCTGCAGGTTCGCTGAGTGCCGGAGACTGGGTCTTTCTGCAGGCAAGCAAAAAGATTTACTTTTTTTTTTTTATTAAAAAATTCATGTTCACATTTTTCCAAGGTTCGTCATCAGATGAAGTCGTCATGAAAACTTGACAGAAGCTACTCTTTTTCAGACCTATAGCCTTGGCAAACATTGCCATCATAGAACACAATAACTAACGAACTACGATGTGGAAGTAACTATTTAACACCCAAGATAAAATTGACACTTACAAAAACACTCGATTTTTGCCAACACTGGGGCCGAAAAAATCTCTGCTTGAATCCAAACCGTTTTCGTCAACAGTTTATTAATTAAAGTTTCGTTATTTGTTCTGCCAGTTTCCATCATTGAGAACTCTTTTTCTCACACTTTAAATTATGCAACTTTTCAACCTTGTACAGCTAAAATTATGTTTCATTAAAAAGTTTATTTTCTTTGTTTCTTAAATTTTTTCTTCTGCTTTTAAATTACATTAAAAATAATAAAAACAAGTTGTTGTTTTCTTTAAGTAATTTTTCATTATTACACGAAACATCCTTCCTCCAAAGGCTTGAATAATTTCCTCGAATACTCGAAATGTGTTTGAGTGAGTAAGTAAACTGAATGGCAAATGTTAGCAGCTATAAATGTGTGCAAGCAATCCTTAGATAAGTGCATACACACTGGCAACAGCGTGCACTAAATAAACATTTGTTATTTAAACTATTATATAGTTATGTGTATTAAAGCGCATTAAATCATTATTATGCAGAACGTCAAAGTAACTTTTGCCTAAGAGTATTTAAAAAACTAAACTACACCGTGGAGCTGATAACCCTGACCTTAATCGAAGGCAGACTGTCAACACTGAGAAAACATTTGAATCCATTTGCACTTAAGTCAATCCCAATAATAGTTTTCTGAATTCTGAAAGGGTTATTCGATTCCATTGAACGTTAAATAACCCAAATAAAAAAATAAAAAACTATTACTGTCTGACCCATGATGTCGTTTGGTTAACGTTCGCAGCATATTGGAATTAAAAATAAACTATTTTGTAGACTGTTTATAAATTTTCTTTTTTATCTATCGCACGCATTAATACATAGTGAAGCAGTTCATATACATACATACATATGTATGTATAATTTTATTAATATTTAAATATGTTTGCTGGGTTATGAAATTTCATTTGTTTTGTTTATTTGTTGTTGTTGTTTAATTAATTTGTTTGATTTTCCTAACAACAAAAACAGTATATAAACATACTGAATTGTTTGAATAAAATCACTTTTATTCCTGCTTTCAAACAAACAAGTATCTCTGTTCAGTATTAATTTGCCGGACGAGCAGAAAGTTTTATATTCTTTGAAGCAATAAGGGAAAACTGAGCAGCAACGGATTGCTTCCCACATGGAAAAAATATATACTACCTGTTCCTCAATGTCGCAGTCGTGCGATTGTTCGCTTTCTAAGCGAAAGAAAATTGTTTTGGGTTCCTCTATGAAATTCTTTTATTCGAACGATGACTCGATCGACAAGTCGAAAAAATGTAAGTGTTTTCATACAAAATCCGATTCCTCAATATCGAGCATGTCGTCAGCACTGCGAACACAAATGTCAAAATCAAGCACTTGCTGTTTTGCTATCGAGTGGGAGTTTTTATAAGAAAAATTTTCGGTTTTTTTTTTTTTGTTAAGAAACTGGGAAATAATACTACAAACCCCACATATTTTTAATTTTTATTTTATTTAGTAAATATATTAAACAATTATTACATGCATGCATGTATGTAGATAGTTTTCTTAAACAGTTCACTTGTTGGCTGGATGGAAGAAAATCCTGAGTTTGCCAGAGGAATACTCATCGCGTCAAAATACTTATTAAATGCAAAAAAATACTTTTAAATTTTAAAACAGCACAAAAACTATTTCCACACTTTCAAAAGGTTTGCTTTTTTTGTACTTCTTTTTTATCACAGAGTACTCTGTGTTATTTATGTATGCATTTGCTTTGGCTTGTCAAAAACAGTTGACCAGTTTTATGAAGGGTTGTATTTACACAAGAACAATTTAGTAGTTTGTTTCTTCAATACTGCAATAAAAAAATCAACTAAAACTTTAATTTACCGATCTGGCATCTCTGTGAAGTAAATGCAAAAATTTCATGACGTAAGACTGTGCGAACGCAAGCTGGCGACATACAGGAATCCAAATTCGATCGCTTACATTTTCTTGCGACATTGAGGAACAAGCAGATAATATTAGAAATAAGATTATTTTAACAGTAATTTATTTGCTCTTACTCAGTTTTGTAACGCTCAACGATTTTGCGATCCCTAATGAAACGGCTTTGTGAGGCAGTAATTTTTTTTTTTTTTCAATTTTTTATATCGAATTTATGCGACAAAGCTGTAAAATTTCTTTTGTGCCAATTTATTTTATACCCGCATTAACACATATCATTTTGCTCTTAATAAGTTTTGTGATGCCCCAAATGTTGGCCGTCGTTCGTTAATGATCGGCTTCGTGGGGCAGGCAGTTAATTTTTTTATTTTGTTCAAAAGTGAGTGTCAATTTCTTTTATCGAATTTATGTGATGTGAGCTTTTCCAATAAGGCATTCTCCCTTATTATCGCTATTAATTAGCTCGTTGACTATTTTACCCTCCCTGTACCCTGCATGACAATTAATCGTATGTTCTTCGCAAACTTTAACCTTCCTAAAGTTCCATCATTTTTAACTTAAAGCAACTTTCTTACCTTTTTATTAAATATGTATTAGAGAAACGGGCAGGCATAACGAAGCAGCACGAGGTGAATGAATGAATACTTTGCAGAAATGATATTGACAACATGATGATGGCATTGCTTGTAGTAAATTTGTTTAACTATAAAAAGAAAAATAAAAGTTATTGAACATAACAATCAAATAGAAACCTTAGCATTTGCAGAACCTCTCTAAAAGGTCATAAACTTAATTAACACATCTGCATACACACATGTCTATGTATGTGTGTGTGTGTGTGTGTGTGTGTGTGTGTGTGTACACTACATGTGCATTATTAATATGTGTACTATTTCTTTGTTTGCTTCCTTTTTAGCTGACCATCGTTTTCGACGTGATAATCTATTTTTGGTACCAATGCATGGCGGCATTTGGACTTTATGCATAGATCTTCCTTTAAACGAAATACAAGAACTGAGACGACATCCGAAATTTCCGCGAAGCGCACCAACTTGCCTTAACTATTTAGCTGGCTCAACGGAAAACGCTCGTGGGGAGGAACAGCGTAACGATTGGCAACATAGTGAGTCACAGACCACATTGCAGCCTCATTTGAGTACGTATGGTACAATCTAGGTGTAAATTCTCATTTTGGTTTTCTATCTTTTATCTCAACTTCTTTGTCGTCTATCTTTATCGAATTTATTTGACGATTTTTGTAGGGCAATTGTCAATGGTCTAAGCTTTAAATCACATTTAGATGCTGTGAAAAGCGTAACACTTCCCGGTCAAACATCTTAGTCTTAAGGAGTAAAGAATACATGTAATAGAATGCATTTTTATTTTTATAATTTCTTCACGCAATTACACTTGTTCAATGTTTTACTACATTGATAGTAGAAATCGAGCGAGCACAACAACAATTGATATGTTTTGACAATCCCTGGTTATTAAGAAATAACATCCCCTACAGATAGGTATCTTGATAGTATGTTCATACACATGCCATGTTATTAATTTTGTTTAACAATAGCGGTTTTCACTCTTGATACTAATTTTACCACTCTGCTATATTCACTACGATTTTTACCACAAAGCTCGAGTGACTTTCTTACCTCAAAGTCTGCATGTTCTTGCAAATATTCTAAAACTTGCTGAATTTCTTTATCTGTCCACCTTTTGTTGTGAATTTTGTCACGTTTTCTCTTCACCAGTATATTTTTATTTGTTTTTTCCATGTTTTTTATTTTCTCAACACAAAATTAAGTTTTGCCGGCAAAACGATTCACAGCACAGAATATCTGTGATTCCCAATAATTTTTTTACAATGTTTACTAAAGCTTTTTGTTTGATTTTTTAATCACAGCATAGTAAATAAAAGTTCAGTACATTTTGTTGCTGCAGTGATGTAAACCCTAGTACTTTAATCAAATCTGCTACTTTAACCAAATCTGCAACCGAGTTTACTACCAAGAGTGAGAACCGCTAATACTATTTTACTAAGGGTTTTCACGATGCCAGCTGTGCAAATTTGCAGTGCACCGTATTCTTTTTGTGCAAATCTGCTATATTCTTCATTGAAGGTTTGAAACTTTATTGCTTTAGTTAACAAATTCTTTAGTTTTAAGAACACAAATGTTGCTTTTTTACGTTAAATTCTTTTGTGTATTTCAAAATTCTAAATAACGCTACTACAATATTGAATAAATTGTTATAGGGGGTCTCCACTAGCCATGCACTTGGTATGAACATGATGTCGAACATCGCTCAAGGCTGATGAAGACAGCTCATGTTCATGTTTAGTCCATGCTCGGGCAATGATGCTCAAGCATATTCCCGAGCATCGAAATTCGCCATGAAATGTCTCATGAAAAATACTACAGAAAAGAGATAAAAAAATTGTTGAAAAATAAAAAATAAATATTTTTCATAATTAAATATACAAAAATTGAGTGGATATACTATATGTACATACATAAAACACTGAAATAAAGCAAAAATATTAACGAAGTAAACAATTCGCCAAATCAAAAATTATGAATAGTTTGGACACACATGTTCTCCATGCACCAAAACATGAGCGAATTAATACCGTTGCTCTGCCGGCGTCATATTCAAGTCATGCTTAACTTGATAGCTGGTGAAGACGCCGACTTCGCCATCTGCTGGCGTCATCTATTGTTGTTTTCATTATTTACATATTTTCAGCTGCATATTTTTGCACACTTCTACTTGCTCAAGGTTTTTTTTTAGTGCAAATGAGGAAAAATGAAACAAAGTGCAAATACGTACATTTTGTTGTTGTGTGAAAAAAAGCACAGCAGTTTTGCTCACATTTGCACTTCCCATCGTGAAAACCCTTACTGTTTCTGTACATAAAGGTCTAACTGAACTCAGGCGCAGCGGTACTTTTCCACTTCCAAAGACGCAAAACGAAATTTTCAATCGTTTTTGTGCGTATTCAAAAGCAAATTATAATAATAATAATTGTTAATAATTTTATCGTGCTTGAGTTCGATTGTACTTCCCCAAAATTGTAAAAAAATTTTTTGTGATAAAACTGGAGTGATCAACGTTTTGAAAGAAGACTAGAAAAGTAAACAGAGTTAAGGATGTACTGGCTGGGGTTCATCAGCTTCCAAATAATAGCAAAATGAGTTTGAACTGTACATTAAGAAAATGTTGTATGTCAACCACGCACCTGAAATACGTGTTAATTTTTTGACACTTGTATCTCTAAGCTGATTTATTTATGATAAACTAATTTCGAGTTGTGACTATTTATAGTTTAGTGTGCGTTAAGTGTGCGGCATTGCAACTCACATTTGTCCTTTAGTTGTTTTGCTGTAACTCTAAATTTGCAAAACATTTTTATGAAAAAGAAAAATAAAACTCGAGGGAAGCGAATCAATAACCTTTCATATTCGAATTGTCACAAGTAAAAAATGTGGCGCTTATTTTTTTTTTTTGTACCAACAACATCTACAGACGATGTCAATATGAAATATGGTATTTGAATGAAATAAATCTCGGAGCAGCCGCACAGACTTCGTTTCCAGAAAACAGCTGCTCCTTATTTGAGCTTTAACCAGTTCCTCACAGCTTTTAAGTGGGTTTTCCCCAAACAGAGTTCTCATGACAAGGATAAATGTATATGAATTTGTTTTAGGCATGAAAGATTGTTTTCCGGGTTGGATCTGTGCTTCGCAACAGCAGTAATACAAAAAAAAAAAAAAAATTGAAAGCAATTCGCTTTAAGAGCAATAAGATTTTATCAAAGCATATATTTTTTTAATAAAATATTCATTTATTTAAATTAGGTTCCGTTTTTTTCCACTTACTAACTATTTGTGTAAAACTGAATTCTTAATGCAAGAGAATACACTTCAAATAAATGAATTGATTGATGCATTAATTTGCATTTTACTTGAATAAAAATATCGATGAATAATTTATTTGTTGTTTTTTTTATGAAAAACAGGACACATACAACACGAATTTAAGTAGTAAAATGAAAATAAAACGTGGTTTTCCATTGTGAAAAAAGAACTTAACTTATTTAGTATGAATCAAAATAAAAGTAAAATACAAAAAAAAACTCCCAAATGGGACAGAAAAGCCGGCAGTTGATAAGAAAAATATATAATGAAGAGAGGGAGAGGGAGAGAGAGAGAGAGTATGCATAAACGGAAAATTAAATCAAAAATATATCTAACAGAAAACAGTACTCGTATAATGGTAGTATGAGGTAGCACTAGTTGGAGAAAAGGGCTAAAAACCCAAATCAAAATATTATTGAAATTTTAAATTTCGGAAATGCAATTTTGCATTTCTTTTATTGTAAAGTCGACCCACTAAAATTCTAAAATATATTTTTATGATTTTTCAAAATAAACAATAGCTAATGTACTTTGGATTGACCCGTATTGAGGAGAAAGCCAATACGAATAGGGATCAAAAAAAGCATGTATGTATGTTGAGAATAAAAAATTGAGTTAAACGAAAAAAAAAAAGTAAAACATTTGCACAGAGAAAACCGTAGCAGAAAAGCCATTAATTTCGTTGCGTTATAACAACTGTGGAATGCTGAAAATTTATGGGCAACTTGTGTAAATGTTATTTTTTCTCAATATACAAATGAAAATTAATTTAAAAGAAAAACACAAATTCAAACGTAAGCTTAACTAAATGTGTATGTATGTGTTTATAGTGCGAGACGTTTGGCCGGTGAACTGGCAGCAGCTTCAGTCTCTGAAGTTGGCTCTTCTGGCTTTTTACGTTTAATTAAATGTGAAATGTCAGTAGGTTTTGATGACGACGACGAGGTCGAGGACGAAGCTAAGCCATCCGCTGTTGAAGCGGTTGATGCTGCCGCCGCCGCCGCTGCTGCTGCTGCTGCAGATTTCGAAGAGCCAGCATCGACATCCCCACTACTGAGTGGTTTAATGTAACTGTCTAAAGCAGCACGTACTTCAGCAATGTTCTGCAATGAAATTGTAGAAAAATAACACAAACCAAGTTGTGAATATTTAATTAGAATTAATACACTTATACGCAACAATTGTTGCTATACGCTGCAGTTAGTGGTGCAATTAGTATGATGAAAGTGCCACAGAGTTAACGAAAAAGAACTACTGGTTCTCTCTTAATTAAATAAAGTATGTATGGATATTGTTAAAGCATCTTTTAAGGTTAAGTGGTGGTTCCGCAAAAATTATGCATATGATTAGTAAATCTAAATAAAAACAAAAAATCTCAGTTCCATTTTATAAGCGAGTTTTCGCAAATCCCAAATACTATACTATGTTAAAAGCAAAATAATAGCGGTTTTCACACTTCGTATTATATTTAAAATACTTTTAAATATAATACTTCCAAGTGTGAGCGACTTTTTGATTGGTGTTGTAAAACAGTTGAAACAGCGCTGACTTTTGTTTAGATATTTTACAGCTGAAAGTCATTTCCATTGCAAATTTAAGAAATGTTTGCAATTCACTTTATTATATGCATGTAAGCAAAAAACAATGTGGCGCCAAATCTGTCAGCTGTTTCATACTTGTAAATAAATCCACTTACTACATTTAGTAAATCTACTACTGTTTTTGGCATTGCAGAGGTTTTAATGTAGTAAATTAAAAATGTATAAGATTTGTTGTTGCCGAGTTTTCAATTTATTAAATTTAAAATATCTCCAAGATCTACAATGGTACTTGAATACGAAGCGTGAAAACCGCAAATGCAATTTCAGTTTAATCGCTAAACAAAAAAATAAATAAATAAATAAATTAATTTAAATACTTAGCACCCAAAAAAATATTAGAGTCTTATTATGAGTCGCATTCTACGGAAATTTCGTACTATCAGTTCAAAAATTTTGTTGAGCAACAAATTTTTATGACACTTTGTGAAAACTTACAAAAACTTTGAACAGCTACAGAGATTACTGCCGGCGAGAAGCCGTAAAAAAATTCAGAAAGACACAGACGCAAATTTCCAGTAATTTATAAGGATTTCAACTGGGCACGAGCCCCTACAAAAGTTCGCAAAAACTTTGAAAAAAGTAGTAATTGTTTCAGTTTAAAATTTGAATTTTTATGAGTCCAAGTTGCCCAATATTTAGTTTTAAATTTCTTGACGATGCCAACAAATTGTTGGCCAAATATTTAAAATAAAACCATTAAAATTTTTACAAAAAAAAAAAAAAAAAACTCATCGTCAAACAACAAGAAGGCCAATAAGGCCAATTCATGTACTTAGTGAAAGCAAAAGTGTACATTTATAGAATAGTTTATGAAAACCTTTAACTTCTAAAAGGCGAAAAGTTGAGAGATGTCAGTTTAAAAGTCTATAAAAACTTCATCAAACGGTTACAAGCAACGCATTGCCTTCACGCCCCAAAATTAGACCCTGTGACTCCTCAATAGTCATTATGAATTCTACATGTGTTCGACTTGTAAACAAACGGTAATATAACATTCGGCTATTGTGAATTATCTGAATTAGAGAAATTCCCAATAACGTTATCCATCGCACTGGGCTCATAATAACAAACTGAAATTCGATCAACCAACTCATTCGCTTGCAGTCCTCATAATAAGGGTCTCTATTTTACAACAAAATTCTAATAAACATCAAAGCTATCAAGCACAAACTATAAATAGGGAATTGTTTCTCTTATTTACCTGAGCTTGAGTCTCTTCGATTTCGATGATTTTAGCTTCTATCTCCTGTTTAGTTTCTTCCATATCTTGAATATTATTTTTATCCTTTTCGCTAAGTTCTGTTTTGGCCTTGATTTCATCAATTTCTCCGGCAATTAGATTGCAAGCCTCTTTTAATGCGGCGGCACCTTCTTTGTTTTGCTGTTGCATTAAAAAAGTCAAACCAATTTTGTAATGTATTTCGGCCATTGCACGGCGATAATTATTGGGCAAATCTTTGTAAATCATTAGGGCTTTTTCTACAGAAAACCAAAAACGAAAATGTGTTGAATTTGTTTTATATTGCATGAATGCAATTGCTTTATCACTCTCAATTTACCATAATCATCACGGGCTGAATCCAAAATATTATTTTCAAATTCAATATTCGCCAATTCAGTTTCAACTTCAGCCAAATTGGCGAGACCACGTTCACCTTGGCGAGAAAATATTTTAGCTGCCAATTCAAGTATTTCCCAAGCCAATTGCAGATTGGAGGCCTGATGGTAAAAGAAAATAAGTAAATAATGGAAAAAACACACACGATCATACATTTGCGTAAGACGACCAGACAATTATGCCATTCTGTCACAGATATACAGAGCAGTGATACTGAAAACCCCTGCTTGAAATCACATGATTTCCCAAAAAACAAATTACATCAAAAACCTGACTTTATGTTTGTTTATCTTGTAAGACTTTTCTTAAGTTAAGTCGTCGTTTAAAATGTTAATCCAGACTTGACTTGTGAGGTAGTGTTCATTTGCCGTTTGGAAATCACATGGATTGCAGACCATGCCTGATACCATTTTATTATATGTATGTCTACTATTTAATATAAGTCTAAGTTACCGCTTCATTTTCTTCCTCGTCCTCTTCTCCAACAGCTTCACCATTCGATGTTGAAGGCTTTTCGCTGTCATCAATGCACGATGTCTGCGCCACTTTCCCTACACCATTCCTCTGACTCTTTGTAGAGTCTGTGTTTTCGTTTTTAGCGGAGCCTTCTTCGACTTTCTCTGATTTGGCTGATGTTTTTGCTTCTGCAATCTCTTCATGCTCTTGTATATCTTCCAATTTTTTGCCATTTGTGGCTTTTTTGGTCCCACCATTTGCTGATTCTGAGGCCTCTGCTTCCTGCTCTCCCTCCCCTTCTCCATCGTCATCATCGTCGTCGTCGTCTTCTTCTTCCTCCTCATCCGGTACATCAATAACTTTATTTTCATCCAAGGCCAAAGCAATTAAAGATTTGGCATATAGCAAATATGGCATACCCAATTCATCGGATAATTCGCCATACAGTTCGCCATAAAGAGCACAAACTTCACTCAATTCATCGGCAGCTTCGGCAAAAGATTTAACTAAAAAGTTACGAGAACCATGACTGTAAAGCTCTTTAGCTCTTAGTATTTTTTCTGAA
This sequence comes from Sturmia bella, assembly GCA_963662145.1. Taxonomy (NCBI): domain Eukaryota; kingdom Metazoa; phylum Arthropoda; class Insecta; order Diptera; family Tachinidae; genus Sturmia; species Sturmia bella. The sequence continues at coordinate 122,587,910 of OY759168.1, forward strand.
CGTTCTTGTTCAATTATGGCTTCCGAGGAGAGACCATCTGCGCCTGTTTCTGTTGCGGTGCTATCGGAGATTTCTTCAACACTTTCAGCGACTACTGCTACTGTCTGTTCTTCAGAGGACATGACTTTATTTAGCAGAGATTACTTTTTAGGGAGGGGGGTGGTTCAAATTAATGCGACACTGAAAATAATTAAAGAAAATATATGTATATAAATGAAATATAATACTAGGAGTTTTTTGTACCACTCCCCAACAATACCGAAACAGTTTGTTCGTTCGTTTGCTTAATAGCATGTTCCCACGACATGTGCTTCGCTCTCTATTTGTGCTTAACACCCCAAGCAGTAGCGAAACAACGTGCTTCGCCATACAAAAATTTTAAGAGCGAATTCATGTTGAAGCTACATACATGCGAAGCACGCAAAATTCCTGTCTTCTCTAATTTATATCGCAAATTTATCTGCACTATCTATCAAAACCATTGTATTGTAAACAAAAAAAAAATAAATAAATAAATAAAAAGCACAGGAAACGTAATTCTCCCATAAAAATAAGTTAAGTTCTGGGCTGTATTTAATGCCCTGCAATGCCAACTCCGAAGACATTTCCATATGAATGTTTTTTTTTTTTTTGTAACAACACTTTCACTTACTTTTTTTTTTTTTTTTTTTTGTTCATATAGACCAATTTTCTTTACGAAAATTAATGGAAAATTTATGCTGGCTTCTCAAAAACAAAAGTCAAATCGAAGCACATAGACGAGTCGCGTAAACAGTGTGATTCATAAATATGATTGAGAGAGCGAAGCGGGTGATTCAACTCGTAATGGAAACATGCTATAATAGCCTTTTTACACCGACTGACATCCACGTGAAACGCATGGAAAATGTTGAAATGTGAAACAGTCGTTTACATTGACAACATCTTTCATTTATTTAGATGTCAAAAAAAGAAGACGCAAAATTTTTGTGAAAAATAAAAAAAATTTAAATAAAATAAAGTTTACTGAATACTGATTTTTTTTTTCAATAATCAGTAAAATTTACTGAATATTGATTTTTTTTTTCAATAATCAGTAAAATTTACTGAATACTGCTTTTTTCTTCAGTAACCAGTAAAGTTTACTGAATACTGATTTTTTTTCAATAATCAGTAAAATTTACTCTTTTTCAGTAACCAGTAAAATTTACTGAATACTGATTTTTTTTTCCAGTAACCAGTAAAGTTTACTGAATACTGATTTTTTTTTTCAATAATCAGTAAAATTTACTGAATATTGATTTCTCTTTTCAGTAACCAGTAAAATTACTGAATACTGATTTTTTTTTCCAGTAATCAGTAAAAAAAATAAAATACTGAAAAAGTACTGGTACTGAAAAATACCCATCTATGATATTAAAGAGTATAAAATTGATAATAATAAATGTCTTTTAATGTTTTTATTCATAGCTTGTCTAATTTGTTGACCTTAAGCACGTGCTACAAATGTACTTATTTCCGTGGATCTCCTCATATACATACATATGTATGTATGCTTTTTTAGGTTATGTGATAGCAAATGATCGATCTATTGTCGTTGTGGAGAAAGCTCATAAAGATATAAATTTTGATCAAATACACAGAATTCTAGTCTCCATTCGATTTAATAAGAACAACCACTTTAAAAGAAAAATATGTATTTGTATTTCAAATCCCTTTGGCATTCTATTACATGTATTCGTCTGGCGTGAACAAATAAAATAGATAATAGGGTTACAAAAACAAAACTTTCTAACAACATTTCTCTTACAAAAGATTTAAACATTTTTATTTTATATTTATTTAACAGAAGGCAATAATCACGTAGGTTGTACCGCAAATCTCGCATCGAAACATTTTTACAAATAAGCATAGTAAATTAGTTAAAAAACAAACAACAAAAAAATACGTTTCTTAACACAATTAAATCAAGATGCATGATAACTATTTTTCATCTTCTTTCGCTTGTTTGTTTGTATATTTTATGCATTTTTTTTTTTGTTCTTTCCTTCTAATAAAAATTACAATTAACTTCACTTAAAATAAGAGTACAATCAAACTTATGAAAGATTAAAAAGTAAACACTTTTTTGCATGAGAAAGAAGAAGGAAAGCATCAGTTTAAATAAAAGTTGTCGTCAACATATAAACGCAATACACTTTTACTTTTTTTCCTTAATTCAAACAGTTAAATTTAAATTTTGCATGCAAAGTGTTTTATTGTTGATTCTCGTTAATAGCCTGTAGCAGCCTAAGTTTGCTTTTTCATAAAAAAAAAAAAATACAACACACATATGCAAACATGAATTTAATTATTTATTTATTTATACATACGTATATTTGTTTGAGAATCCATTTATTTATTTATATTACATGATTCTTAACTGACTCAAGTTCTACCCTGGGTTGATCACTTTTTCTAACAATTCAATTAAGTAAAGGAAAGTAAAATTTTATAGCCAGGTGTACGAGGGTTGCCTTTTCAAAATCACTTTATTATTTTTCAAAATAATCACCCTGAAGATCTATACACTTTTGCATGTGTTTGCACCAATTGACGAAGCCCGTTTGTCCAAAACCTGCAACCTAAATGCAGCAACCGCTTCTGCAGGTCTCCAATAACGTTGACCTCTCAGTGTATTCTTTTTTTATGTTTGAGAATAAAAAGAAGTCATTCGGCGCCAAGTCAGAACTATACAGCGGATGATCGATCATCAAATCGATGTGTGAGAGCTCTCGCATTGTTGCGTTGAAGAGTGATCCGTCTTCGGCGGTTGATTTCCCTGATTTATTGGAAGACAACTGGCAAACAAATCGTTGTGTACCACTCAGAATTGAGTGTTCTGCGCTGTTCAGTTTTTCCGAAAAAAAAAACAGGCGACCATTTGGAAGTGCTTTGTATGCGAACAACTTTTGTTGGAGTTTGCTCATCTTGAAACAGCCATACAGCCCCGACTGCTGTTTACTTTTGGGTTCGTACGCGTTAATCCACGATTCATCACTTGTCACGATGTCAAAGACGTGTTTCGAAGCAACGCGTTCGTATTTTGTGAACATTTCTTTGGCTCAATCGGCAGGTGCCTTCGTTAAGCGATTGACACATTGCGAACAATTAATTTTTTTTGACAGTCATATGTTTATGCCGTATGTTTAGCAGTGGCGTTCACTTTTTTTTAGTTTTTTTTTAATACTACACTTTTATTGCCCATGGATGGCTTTTGATTACACAATTTGTATAAATAAAAAAACTAGCGAATGAGCCAGTTTTTCATTTGCGTTGTAAGCAAAACAAAACATTTGAACTTTTATTATTGTACAATATCAGCCCAATCATGAATGATAATTCCGTGAGAGTTTTTTCTCTTTTCCCATTCCTCTTATTATGTTGATAAGTTCCTTAGGAAATTTTTTTTTTTACCTTCCCTGTTTTAGCCACATCGAAGGGGAAAAATAGTCGGCGGCGGCAAAAATAGGTATTTTAAAAACATATGTTTTTTGTTTTTTCCTATAAAAAATTTCGATATTACCCACTTTTATTGTTTTGTTTCTCAGGTAATTTATGATTAGAGGAATTTTTTCTCGAGAAACGTATTTTCCTTAGGAATAAAATTCCTTGAGAATATTCATGATTGGGCTGTATATTTCAGTTTTATTATCATAAACGCTTTTTTTTCTTTTTCTCTTAAATATATTGAAAGAAAAAGCAACATTCTCAAACATGCCCTAGAGACGTGCAACAAACTCGTTATACAGTTTGATTGCATACGTGTTGTTTGTTTGAATAAGTTGCCGCAGACATACCGAAAAGTCAGTCAAACATCACAATTTTATTTCAATCCCATATAATGGGCAACTGCCAGTTCATCGACATCAAACCTGGTCGTTCGTTCGTTCGAATAAATGTATTAAACAATTTCAAAATTTTTTGTTTCTCTTTTAAATAAATGTCGGCGAACTGGCAGTAACTACATACGTATGTATTTTATCAAACTAAATTAATTTCTCAGCCTACTCTGCTTTAAACGCACACACACACACACACATATAAACTAAATATTTTCTTTTAACTATTAACTATTTTTGTATTGCAAGTTTTTCTTTTCAATGTTTAGTATTGGAAAAAGAATCTAAACTGTAAATTTTTCCACGAAAACTGGATTTAACATGTTAAAAATTCTATTTACAGGAATGCAAAATTTGTCAATTTCATGTTCGTTGGTGTGTCTTATAATACTGGGCAGTGCAGCTTTAGTGGGAGCGTTTGGCGTCTGTCAGCGACAAATTAGTGCCATATTAATAACAGGTGTTATGTATCTATTGGCAGGTAAATTGTTTTTTTTTTTTTTCTTATAACCGAATAAGTGATATAAAATATATTGTTGTAAACATTTTTTTTTTTGCAGCTTTGTTCGCATTATTTACTCTTATGATTATACACTTTAAAAGGCAACAAGGCAGACCCATGCTCGATAGCGATTATGATGGCACGGTGGATGGTATTGTGGCACGACCAGGCGGTCCTGCCATTATGGCAAAACCTCTTTTGGGAGCACGAATATTTTTAACTTCCTGGAGTTTAGATTTAGGCTGGGGCGGCGTAGTTCTTTGTGCCATAACATCAGTGCTTTGGATTTTATTATCGAAAATAATGCGTTATAATCCCTTTTCCACTTTAATGATTTAATTTAAAGAAAACTCACATAAAGAATTTTTCAAAAAAAAAATATATAAATAAAAAGAAACCACTCGAAAATCGGTACCTAAAATATTATGTTAATACATACATATTTACAAAGTATATAATTTTAATTGAAAAAAATGTATATTTTTATGGTGAGAAATTCCGTTTTGTTGTTTATAAAAGATTATCGCTTGTATTCGTCTCTTTAAATATCCCTCTCTCTCTCTCTCTCTCTCTCTCTCTCTGGAATCTAATTCATATTAAATTTTGAAATAAAGAGTACCTTAAAACTGTAAACAAACAAAAAATGGGAATAATAATAAGATTTAGTATTTGGTTTATTCGACTTTGGTTTTTTTTTATATTAAATATTAGTATTTTCTAGAGCTAAAACATTTGTATTTTATATTATTTTTTATATTTCTTGGTATACAAATATACTAAGAAATATAAAAATTATATAAAAACCTTTGGCTCAAAAACATATTAATATTAAATAAAATGAAGTTTTTTTTTAATGCTAAAAAACAATATTGAAAACAGAGGAAAACAATTGCCCAATTCACAATTAAAAATACGCCCTGCCCTGTTGGGGAGTTAGTGAATTTTCCAATTATAAATTGTAACAAGCTGATAAAAAAAAAGTGTGAAATATCATCAAGTAGAAAGAAATTTAGTAGCCTGATACCAATAGAAAAGAATATATTTGTAAAAATTTAAACACTTTACTAGCAAGAGAAACAAATATTTTGTACCAGATTAGTTTTGCAAATTAATAAGATATTAAAGCATTTTCAAATAAAAATTGTAAAAGGTTGGATCAACAAAAAACAAACAAAATCCAAACTTTTTTTTTTTTTTTGTAAAATATACAATATTTAAAAAAACCAGTCTAACATATTATGCTTAGCTTACATAAATAAAATAAATACTACATTCTATATTTTGAATAAAGATTAAATGCTGCTTATAATTCTCAATACATTTTTTTCATGGCAAAAGCTTTATTCCAAACACGAAAGCGGTGGAATTTTGAATGTTTTAAAAACAATAGCGGCTTCATTTTCTTTTTTACAATTTTGCTATATACTACGGTTTACGCCTCAAAACGCCATTGACTATATTTTGAAAATAACTCAACTCAGTTTATATTATAACCTAGAAAAAGTAGTTTGAAGTACAGTAGTTTTCCGATTTAACGAACATTCGATTTAGTGAATACCTTATATGACGAAAAAAAAAAAATTTTTTTTTGTACTCGGTATAACGAACAAACATCAAATCATATAAAAACATAATTGCTACTAAAAAATACTAACAAGCAGGCGAGGCTACTGTGCGGGGGAGGGATATTAACCACCCCCCCCCCCCCCCCACAAAATGATAAATATATTTATTTCGCTAATAAGCGATTTACCAATAATAAGACTTTATTTTATGCCATACAAAAACAAACCACCTATACTTGATTCGCCTTGGTGCTACTTACATACATACATACATCACAATGGGTAAATTGAATTGAACCCCAAATAAAACACGAAGGTGCCATTAAGCATTTCGAATGTTGCATTAAATGGGCTCACTAAAACAATATTAGTAGCTCAAATTTAATGCTTTTGAGAGAACTTTAAGAGGAAGCCATTACAAGAAAGATATCAGTTCAGAAAAAAAACATATTGCGCTTAACCAATTTTTTAAATTAATTATTTTTGCAATACAGTTTTTTGTTAGTTTTAGTTTTACCTTTATTTTAATGGAATATGTGTGTTTTAATAAAATTTTAAAAACACTATATATACTTTGAGTTTTGAATAAAATAGAGGACAGTTTTCCAATTTAAATTAGTACTGGATATAATGAACAATTCACTTTAACGAACCGGCCTGACAACAATTAGGTTCGTTAAATCGGAAAACTACTGTAGTTCAAAAACTTCCAAATCATTGCTTGAATGAACGTCAGCTGAAACGACTTTATTTATCGGAAAAAATATGGAATTTATGAAGTGATTGAAAGCAGTATTTACGTAATACACTTTACTAAAAAAAAAAGTACCTGCAATCTAAACGCGGCCAGAAAAAGATTTATGGACATTATTTCAACTTGACGTTAATTAAAAGCAGGATTTTATCAAGCAGACAAACCATTTTTCGTTCTTACAACTTCCCCTTAACAACAAGTGACACATTAAATTATCGCAACAATAATCCAACCGGTAAATTAATGGGAGGTTTAGTTTCTGCATTTACCACATTTGGCAATATCTGCACTATATTAAACTGAAATGTTAATTGATTGAAAAATTTTCCCTGGAAAAAATGCATTTTTCATGTGTTTACTCGTCCTCCAGACTTGAACCTTTCAAATGTGTTGCCACAAATTAAGAAAACAAATTTTTCTTACCAGTAAGTTGTAATTAACAACTTCAATTCACTTCAATTAAAGGTACCTTTAGCTAACGCCAACCATACCGCCACGTCGAAATAATGACCCTAACAGTTAATAAATGTTTTCAGTATACATATGTATAGTGTTACTGCAGCGTTGTAAAAAACATTAACGAGATTCACCACAGCCACAGGATATACAAGGGTGGGCGAAAAAACCGCTATTTAGCTAAAAAAAAATTGTTAAGCCAAAAGACAAGCTTAATACAATTATACGCTTAAACAAATCAAATATAAAAACTAAATTGATTTTTCTACTAAAAAACATTACGTTTGAAAACATCAAGTTTTTTAAAAGATCCCTTACAAACTCAGATTTTTTACAAAAAAATATTTTATTATTTTATTTTTTTTTTTTTGTACATAAATGAAATACTCATGCCCTTATTCCTAATAGCTCTGTTTCTTTACTCTACTTTGGGATCCCGAGGGATCCCAATTCGCACGAAAAGCGTTCGCGTACTTTAAAATTGGGCAAATGAGAATATTTCTTCTTCTTCTTGCACGAAACAGCCCGTAATTTTTCTTCGGGCTAGTTTGGGCAAGTAGTTCAGCTGTCATTTGTTTCAAAGTATTAATTTACATAGGTCCAAAAATTAACCTTTTTAAAAAAAATATTTGCTGTCTTTTTCAGCTGTCTATATGCCGGCGACAGACATTTCGTTGGTGCTAATCAACTCATCAGTAGACTTGAAAAATTCTTAAAAGTTTGTTTGAAACTTAACTACTTATTCCATAATGCCCATAAACAAAATGAGAATCAGAAATGTTCAAACAAACCTTTAACACAGCAAATTATGGAATTATGGAATAAGTAGTTAAGTTTCTGACGAGCTTTCAAGAATTTTTCAAGTCGGCATATAGACAGCTGAAAAAGACAGCAAAAATCTTTTTTTAAAAAGGTTAATTTTTGGACCTAAATTAACACATTTCAATTGGCTCTTAAAGCAAATAAATAATTAAGTTCATATTTGTTTCAAAGAATAAACAATAACATAGAAGAAATATGTAAATGTTTTGCGGACGCTAAAAGAAAATTTGGAAATTAGTGTGAAAAAATATTTTAAAGCATTCTCTAAAAAGTTGTTGATTGTTATATAAATATACATACATACATACATATTTATGAATTCATTTATGTATATGAATTTACATATGAGTTCTGTTCTGTTCCTAAAAAGTTTTATGCATTTCTTTCTTTCTTTATTTATATACATATGTAATTGCATTTCATTCCTTTTAATTGTTTGGAGACAACTTTTTTAGACACAAATTAAATAAAATACATGCAAAAAATTTTTTTTTATAATTTTTTTGAGCTGCCAGAACGCTGACGTTTTCTTTTGTGGTAAAATATTTGTTTTTATTCGTTCGCGTTCTTTTGTGCATTTTTTTATCTTATGGAGAGAAATTATAGTTTACTCTCATTTTACCGAACTTTGCCCAAAAAGTAAAGAAACAGAGCTAATAAATATTTTAGATTTCTTAAACTCTTATTTGACAAATTTTCCATACAAACTTCTGAAATACGAGCCTCATAAGCCTGAAATTGTTTTTGTGAATCAGGGCATCTGGTATATAATGTTTTAAAATATACCAATAATTAATTGAAAACAAATGCAATGCTTTTATTGCTTTTAAATACCACTTGATTTACAAATATTTACTATACATTGACAACGGTATTCATACAAAATAAAACATTGTTGAAACACATTTCGCAACAAACTTTTTATACAAAATTTGTTCTAAAATGTATTTGAGCAACGTTTTATTTTTTAAGGAATACCGCTGGTGAATGTTTAAAACAGAAAATATAACATAATAATTATTAAATAAATGAAATGTATTTTTATGTAAACGCTTTGCCTTAAGAAATACATATGTTAAAAAACAAAACAACAACAAAAATATGTTTGAAATAATCTTTTAAATAAAATAATAAATTCAATTTCATTAAAAGCTAAATAAAAATAAAAAAAAAAAACAAAAACTTTCCTACAAAAGGTGGCAGGCAAGTGCAAGGTAAGAATTAATCAAAAATAAATTTACTAATTACTACAAAAGCCAAAAGTAATGAAGTAATGCGCTGATGTTGTCCGTCAATAGCTTAAAAACACGGCTAGACGTTTAATAGGGAACGAACGCTGCTGCACCAAAAAAAAAAAAATATTTTTTTTTTTTTAGGTTATAATTAACCCCTACGACACCGACGACAGTATTTGGCAGAAACTGCTCACGAAATGATGTCTTCATTGAGATACGAATGTAGATATTAATAAGCAATAAGTTTCACACTCAGGGTCTCATGCTTTTTTGTTGCATTTTTAAACGACTTCATTATAATTTGTTGTCTAACACAATTAATTTAGTTTCCAATTGAAATACATTTTTCTTTTTAATATCTTCAATGTGCAATAGTTTGCTGTTTAATGTATTTTTATCTCAAAAAGAAATCTTATCACTTAAAAATATTGTTAAACATATTGAAGTTGGTGAAATGTCCGTTGAACATGCAGAGCTATTTAAAGGCTGGGAGTGAAAGAAATTTTATTTAGTGCTCATCGTTACGTATCGTCAAAAAAAAAGTTGTGTGAAAGATTTTAACAAGAAACACCAGGTATAAAAGAAGTGTTGAGAGAAACCCTTAAAAAGAAAATGATGACGCTCTAATGAATTTAATATTCTTCTTTCTAAAATCTGAATCGTTCTGCAAGAAATTTAAATAATCATTTCTGTTATTTCAACTTTTTATCATCACTTTATTTTATCTGTTCGGCTCCAATTGTATAAATTAATTCATAATTTCTTAAGTTATTCTTAATAATTTTAATTGGGGCTTTCTTGTTCGAGTTTTACTTCCTCAAAATTAACAAAGATCTTTTTGTGATAAAATTGGAGCGATCAACAACTTTTTCAAAGTTATTTTTTGTGATTAAAGTCTATATCTGAGTCCGCTACCACCTTATGGGTGCCAAAAAGAGGTGTGTTAAGCCTTCGAAACAACTTTCCCCAGCTTCAGTTTTAATTATATTTTTCAATCTCGTTTATTGCAGAGCAATCACAAACAAGAATTTACTAACACTGCAGTTACACGACCAAGTTTTGCTATCAAGTTTTTTCACATACTGCTTGTCAAAATTAATAGCTGTGACGTAGGCTGCACGCAATTTCATAACAATTAGTTTTCAAGATGCCGTCAAGAAGAAAATTAAAAATAGCTTCTTGCATATTCTGCTAAAAAAAAAATTAAAGCAAAACCTCCTCTTCTATATTCTACATTAAACCCAGAAACTAATTAAGATTCTAAATCAATATTTTTTTTAACTATTTAAATATAATCATAATATACAAATATCTCTTTTTAAAATTAATAAATTTAATGGAAATCAATGTAAAAATAAAACTAAAAAATTTGTTGGTTTTGCACGTAAACATTTTTATTTCTATTTTTAAGCTTGAATCTGTTTAATTTTTATCACTTTTAATTGCAACTTTCAAACAAAACAAAAAAATATTTGCAGACAGAACGAAAAAAAATTGTTGTCAGCTGTTTTGTTGATTGTGACTTGATGCTCTCTATGGAAAGCAAAAATTGTCATCAAGTTTGCATCAATTTTCAAAATTGTGAGTGTTTAGTAAAAAAAGAAGTGTGAATGTATTAAAACTTGAAAGGCAAAACTTGATCGTGTAACCCCCAAGTACGCTGAACTTGAAGCCCGAACAAGTGAATTAACTCTGCATTTAAATAATTCTAAGTAACGTAATAACATTCAAAGCGCCAAAATTTGGCTACGATTTATAAAACTTTAATCCACTAAGGACCATTATTACGACCTGGCGATAAGGTTAGCGTTAGCTAAAGCTACCTCTAATAGAACTGAACGATAAACTGGCCGGCAAACAATTTTCATTATTACAACTTATCAGCAAGAAAAATGAGTTTTTTGTTAAAATGTGGCAATACTTTTGAAAAGTTCAACCTGCTTATTATGAATTCGAGAGATTGGTATTGTGAATTCCGAATGAAACGTACTTTTGGCGTTTTTTTTATCAAAAATTTGTACGAACTCTTCTTACTGTCGGGAGAATACGAAAAATAGATGAAAATAAGAACAAAGTAAAAATAAGTTTTTAAATTGTATAAAAACTATGTTTAAGCATGACACAACTAATATGGTAGCCTCATCAGCTGAACCTTTAATCACCTGACCACTTGGAACTGTCACGAGAGTACGTAGATGAGATAGCAAATCCGCATAAGCTATGTTCATCTCTCTTCTGTAAATGTAGATGTGGCGTCTTTTTGACAGTTTGCACAAGTTGTACAAAAACCAAATGCATGTTATTTTTATTGAAGTTGTTCTTATTGTAGCGAAAAGATTACCTTGTTAGTTGTATCATATTTTTTAGTTATAAAATTATATTTCTTCAATAATTAATTGGTATATTTTAAAATAATTATTAGATTTGCCATAATTTAAAACAAAAAATTTTTTCTTGATGCTTATTTTTCGACTTATGTTGTTTAATATCTTAACTTAATAGTTCGAGCTTGAGGTCACTTGTTTTTTTTTTAAGCTTATTTAATTCAATATTTCGATACCTCAATGGATATTTTCTGCAGGAATTTTGTTTAGGTTTTTTTCCAAAAAAAAATTCTTAAAGAAGATACCCATGGAGGTATCGAAATATTGAATTAAAAAAGCATTAAAAGCTCGAACTATTAAGTTGAAACAAAAAGAAAAAAAATTGGAAAAAATCGCTTCATATACGCCATTTGCAACAGCTGATAGATCGCTTGGAAAATAATTAACCAAATAAACAAACAACTTTTCCGACACCATGCTGATTGCCACCTTCTGCTAAAAATCGAATTGTGCAGATTTGTTCAACCGGAAGTTTTTAATAAAACTACATGGAAAATTACTTAGGTACACATTTTACATATTTTACGCCTGGTAACCCAAATCAAGGGAATTCTAACCATCCGTCAAGACTTTGCGCTCTATTCGCTACCAGCTTTTATTTTAAGATTATTCCTCTTCTTCACTGAAACGGCTGCAGCAATCGAATCCATTGTTTTTTAGTTTTTATTTTTTGAAAAATATTTTTAACGATCCTTAGAATGTAAACAAAAAAAAAACATCTGTTTTTCATTTAAAAAGTTGGTTGTCAAGAGGATTGAATGATTTTACGTTTACGATTTCAAGGGTGGCAACACTGACTTCGAATCCGTCGAAATTCATAACACCTTTTTGTACGAGTTCGTGACGCAGAGTTCTCATAACGAGTGATATTCACTCGGAATTCATAATAAGGCTGCAGGTCTGTAGGAAAAGTAAATGCATGAAAAATTAATTTTTTTTTTCACAGAAATTTTTCCCATGAATTAATCATTTCAGTTTCATATATAAGGTAAAGGTAAAAGCTAAACCGCCCATTAATATAGCGGTTGGATTATTGTTCCGATAATTTAACGCTCACTTTTTGCTAAGGGGAAGTTGTTATTCTACTTTTAGCCAACGTCAAGTTGTAATAATGGCCCTGACAAGTAAGTGTAGTTTTACTATGATGAGTTATTTATTTTTCCGACGTTTTTTTTTTTTTTGACTAATGTAAGTAATGAAGATCAACGGGCTTAAGATCGTTGATCATCATTACTTATATGTATTTTAGTAGGTACTATATGCACATCAGTGAGCTGCAACGGGTATGAGGGAGCACAGCATTCGTATGGGTACGCAAAAACTAAGCAGACAGAATCAAGATGCTTTTGCGCACCCCTTTCTTTTATAAGTCATTCAGTTTGTTGGTGGGCGGATTACTGATGTTCATTATATTTGTCAACACAATTGTGAAACGAACTGAAATGGGCGAAACGCTAACGAAACAGATTAAACAACAAAGTTCAAGTGCACTATTTGCCAAGAGTGTATGGCCGCAAAGACGTTTGTTGAATTTAACCGATTTTGAGTTTCTGATAGAAAATAAGATATGTTCAGCCTTCAAAAACCAGCTGCTTGGTGAGTGTATAAGAATATTAGTATTGAAATGTTGAATTAAATGGAAATCGTTTTAGCTGTAATAATAGTGACCTCTGCTGCCAATCACGTGGAGTTGAGAAGTGCCCACAGAGCTGCCATAACGCAGAAAAGACTGTCTGAGTTGGGCATACAACGTGTATTCCTTTTGGCTGCCATAACCGAACACGAGGAGTTAATCACTCAAGAGACTCTTTTTCAGGAACAATACAAGTTCGGTGATTTGGTGCAGGGCAACTTTAACGATGCGTATAGGAATCTAAGTTATAAACATACAATGGGTTTGCAGTGGGCCGCAACAGAGTGCCATAAAGCAAGTTTTATTATTAAAATCGATGACGACATTGCCCACGACATATTTCGTATAAAACGCTATTTGGAAAATTTAGAAGTCGAAAACCATGAGCTGGCCACCTCTTCGGAGCTACTAGCGGGCGTAGTGTGGGAAAATATGCCAGTGTTGCGTGATGCAAACAGTAAATGGTACGTAACCGAAGAAGAGTACGCTCCAAGCGTCTATCCACCTTATCTGTGCGGCTGGCTGTATATTACCAATCCCCAAACGGCATTGCGGCTGGTAGAGCAGTCGAAAAAAGTTCCAATGATGTGGATAGACGATGCCTGGGTAACTGGTATACTACGTGAATCTTCAGGCATTCCACTGACACAGTTAAATTCTTGGGTTACATTTAAAGTGGAATTTCTAGATTGCTGTATACGAGATTTGAAACTTTCAAATTTGGAATGCAGCTTCTATATGGGTCCTGTTATAGATAATTCAACATTACTGATAGAGTTTATGCATAATGTCGAAAAGTGCTATTACTACGAATGTATTAATCGAACCAGAGAACAAAATTTAGAAAACACTTGTATTTAAAGGTCGAAGCAGTGCTAAGGGAAAAAGAGTATTTAATTAATATTGCACACTGGCAAATAATAAAAATAAAGCCGATGAACAGAGGAGTATAATAATAAACATTGGTTTTTAAGCAATGACTACCTTGTGTGGGATGTCCGCAGAGGAGGGAAGATGGAGAGTTTTCAGGCACCCTGGGACTAGTCTAGACTATACGGGGAGTTTTTTTTTAACACCGCCTAAGGAGGAATGTGTGTTTTACATGTGTCTGGTATAGTTGCTTTACTTGGCCGTTTTTTTTTCATGCAGGCAAATAAAATAAAAAATAACCCTGTGACATGTACAACACCTAGATATTCTAAGTCATAATCGCAAAAAAGCTGAATGTTGTGCTGTTTCATAAACTTAGCTGCAACTTAGCTGTTGCAAATCGTAATCGGGTTTCATGTATCTACATATAGAGGGTGTGCCGTAAGGCAACTCCCAATCGAAAACGGGTGATAGGCCAAGTGGTGACTGCTCCCAGAAAAATTATAAAAAAGTCCATGTAGTGTAGTTTAGAAGATATTGTCATTGTGAAAAGTATAAAAAAAATTAATTCTTTGTAATTCACCCATTTTGCGGCTTTCTGTAGGTACTCAAAATTAAAACAACAACCAACTTTAACTAACCGTATTGAAAAATGAAATTGCACTAGATAATGTTGCCTACTAATCGCTTTTCATTTCTTGAAAATACAAGCCAACTTGAAAGGGAATGTTTATGTTGTATTTTACAGGCATCAATTTTTCAGGAGATACCCGAGATTTTTGGTAATGTTCGCTTGCAATTAAGAATAAAAAATAGCTAACATTTTTTTTTCAGAAAATTGTTAAACTTAGAGATGCCTTTTAAATTATTTCTGTATTAAGTTTATCAGACTCAAGTTCTTTCTATATTATCCTTGTGATTGATATTAATTAAATTAGACAAAGAAGACATCAAAGACATTTAGCAGGGTGGACAACTAGTTGTTTCGAACAATAGAAATTGATGCCTTTTGAAATTATGTTTTAATTACATATGTATATGTATGCATGTAGATGATTCCCACTGTACGTACATATGTATTTGCATACATACATACATATGTATGTATGTAGGCATCAACATGCATGTCCAAAAACAATGCATTTGTTTAAAACGGGTTAATAAACAACAAATGTCTTTGATCTTTTCAGTGAAACACAAATGTTTGCTTCTTACAAAAATGTCAAATGAGTTTATTCAAATAAACCGACATAGGTATTAAGATCAGATCAAAACCTGCTTTACAAAAAAAAAAAAAAATAATAAAAAAAAAATTTGGCACATTAATATAATTTACAATTAAGAAGCAAAAGGTCAACAACATATGAGTAAATAGAATGTGAAAATTTATGTGTAATATTCCTGCAACGAACAACTCATACTGTTTGTATAATTTTACATTCATACATTATGTGCTTAAATATGTATGTATGTCTGAGCAGATACATATAGCACAGCCATATAGCCCAAATGTATATATATGTACATATATTTACATTTTGTTGAAGCATTACAAATTTATTAAAAATATAACATATTTCATACATGTACATAGGTATGTATGTATATAACGTATTAATCAAAAAAAGTACCTTTGTTCACATCGTGGTTCCCAAATTATTGTGGTCTATAAACGTAGGAAACATTGCTGTCGTAGTAGAGAATAACTTGCCAACGACGATATTTTATTTATTAAGTGCAAGAATATGATATTTTTAAACAAGTTGTTGTGTTCCATAGCAGTTTATTAACGAATATATACATACATATGTATATACTTTGTTACATATGAATACTCTAAGGAAATGGCGCTAAAAATGATTGTCACGCACTGTAAACAGTGCCCGTTTTTGACAGTTGTCTGGGATGTAGATTTGCATGTATGTATGTATGTATGTATTTATATATAGCAATGTGAATATATAGGAAATAAAACATATTTAATAATTTCCATTAAACAATCGGCTTTATGAACAGATGCTTATATACTACATATGTATGTATGTATATTAATATATTTTTTACTAGAAAATAAATAAAAGCCACAAAAGGTTCAGTCAACTCTTATTATAAAACGAGCAGACTCCATATGCATCGTCGTATTTTTGCAGCAATAACTTGCACGTATTTTAACAAAACGAACGAAATTTAGTTGGACTTATCGAAGAGTACAAAATTAAAAACTTACCTTGCTTAACAAAATTTATAGTTTCCTTTCAGTTAAATATTTATAATTTTTGTTTTTATAACAATTCACTTTCAACCGTGTTCACTATCTATTTGCAAGGGAATGCGTTTATCACGATATTTCTTTGCAAGAAAAGATACAAACAACTGAAATATGCCGCAATTTTTCTTTAATGTCAAAATAAGGTATATGGTGTGTACTCACTCACTCTCATGGCATTGTGCGAGGCTTTAAAGCAAAAACAAAATTGAAAAAATGGCATATTAGCGTGCTGTCAGACAGTGAAAACGGATACTCTTTAGTGAAAGAGCTACCAGACTGACTTGAGATGAAGAGTTGTCATAAGCAAGATGGAGCAACCAATATTTGTCCAGCAAGCGAGCGAGATACTTTCCTAACAAAAACAAAATATTTTTAATGCAAAGTTTGTCATTTTCTTCCCATTAAAACTTTGACATGAGCAAGCAATAGAATTTTATGTTTCAACTTTCGTATAATTCATTTAGCAAAAGCACTTGCAGTATTTTTTCAGTCAGTTTAACTTAACTAATATAATACGAGTATGTATGTAAATTTTAACTTCTCTGCTGGACATTTTAATATTTAAATTTATATGCTCACATGAGTTATGTTATATCACGTTAACACTAACTATAATTGTTTTTTGCCCATTTTCACACGCTTGGTTGTTCATATAAATTTATGACCAAATAAAAATATTATATAAATGCAGCCCTTTTTTCCATATAATTATTTTTTTTCCAATTTGGAGGTCGTCCAAAATATATTTTATAAATTTATTTCAAATGTATTTTCAGCTGGGACCTTGGGATTTTCAAGTTCCTATTTTCATAAACTTTGCAAAAATATCGTATAAATCGTATGGGCAGCACTGCTGATGAAAAACAGCTGATTTGTGTTATGCAAACGATTGTCAATTTTTTTTATAAAGCATTTCTTTCGTCCAATTTACATATTTTCTTTTTTTTATATTGAGAGATTACTTAAAACCATGTCGTTATTAAATATTTTCTCAAGGTAATATATTTGATATGAGAATATATTTGAGGAATATTTAAATAATATACATTTCTTTACAGATTATCTGTTCAAACTTCAACGGTGCTTAGACAGTCTAATGCTTGGTTACACTCTACGCCGGTCTTGTGTGCCGAACCTTTGAAGAAAAAGAAAAAATTAGATCCCCAAATTGTAAGGCAGCGCGAAGAAAGACGCAAAAAGAAATTGGAAAAACAAATCAGGCGTTTGGAAAAGAATGCCAGACAGTTGAAGCCGGTTGAAGAGCTGGAAGTTCCATTGCAATTGATAGACGCCCAAAAGTAAGTTAACGGTTTACTATAAACGAACGGTTGCAAAATATCAAACAAAAAAAATTTTTTTTAGACAACGCACTCGCAAATTAGAACCTTTAACTGAAGCCGAATTGGAATATAGAATCCAATTAACTAATAAATGGGCCCGCTTCAAACACGAGCAGAAAATAAAAGATTTTCAGATTATCGATCGTTTAATGCAATCGCAGAAAAAAGCTTTGCAGGAATTACGGTTAGAATCTGAGCAATTGTACCAGGAGGCTATACAACCTGACGTGTCTTTGTTGCCGATAACTGTAAAGGGTCCTGTTGCCACTCCACCTATAGATGATTACGTTTCACCCGATGGGGAATATATATTAGAAACCAAACGATGGGAAAAATAAAATTTTTCATCACTGAGCGATGAGTTGAGTGAATCTATCAAAAATTTAATATGTATTTTGAAATTTTTAGAAAATTTTAAATAAAAATAAGATTTGTCTCAGCTGATAGGAACAAATGCTATCTATAAGATTTAATGAAGTCATGAATCATTTGTATAAAATGGTGCACTTGGTCATTCCCATGTCTAGAAATTGTTTGCACGTTACTAAGGTAAATACATATCTATATGTATTAAAGTCGACAGCGGGCGGAATACTGTCGCAAAGAAAAATGTGACCACACCTAACATTAGGTATGGACCACATTGTTTTGTAGTGCAAATTTTACCTAACGGTCTCTTTAAAATTTCTTCAGTTTATGTGTTTTTAGAGGCATAATATGTGTGGAGACGAGACTTTAGAATGAATTAATTGTTTAATGAATTTGATGCCGATTTCCAAAACTTTTTATAGATTTACTTATTTTTCGAGCTTAAGATAGATCACTTTCGTAACGCGAAAAAATATTTTCCGTTATTTCGATAAAAATTTAAAAAAAACTGTGTTTTTTATATAAACAACGTGTATATGTGTGTAAACAATTGGGTAATAAACAGTTGTTTTGGGATCTCAGACAGACATTTCAATTTTATTTATTACTATATAGATTTCTGTACTTTTGTTGCATCTTGCATACGCATGTACATATGTACATATATGTAAATTTGGTTGTCATAGTTACTGCATTTGATTCGCACTCTCTACTCGTACTAGTCTCATGGGGCGACTTAAAAATCAATGTCAATGCCTTCTTATAATGCTTTTCAGTCAAGGCAATTCATGAATGTGTCGTCACTAGCCGCATTTGTCAGCAAAAGCTTACACACAGTCTGCGAAAGTGATGGTATATATGTATGTACATACATAGATGGGCAAAACATTTTTACACCGTTTGTATTTTCCACAATATTGACTAACCGTTAATCGAATATAAACCCATTTTTACCAGGTAGTTTTCGTATTTATGTAAAATTAATTATCACTTTCTTCCTTTCCTACCTAAAGCAACATTTTTAAAGAAAGTATATTTCAAATTGATCTACATATGTACATACATATGTACTTCAAAAAATCTCAATAGCAGACACGCTAAGGAGCATGAATTTTCTTTAAATTACACAAAATAACGGTTATTTTATACCTTTTATCATTTCTCATAAAAGTAAATTATTGCAGTTGTGCCAAGTAATCGAAACAAAACAGAGTCTAACTCAGGAGGAACACATCATTATTTTATGAGTATATGTATGTATTTATAAAAAAAAGTTTATTTGAAACAAATTCTAAGAAAATTTTGTACGGAATATTTGAATTGAAATTGATTATAATTTTTAACAACGTGCAATTTTTTTTTACAGTTTAAAAATTTTCTTTTAACTGAAAATGGTGTAAAATATTTTTGTTTTTAGGTACATATGTACATATGTATATACTGTCCTGCTGCCATTTAGTGGTTGCAACTGCCCCTTCATGGGCATTCAAATGTGTGCATTTTTTCATATTTATCTTTACCGAAAAATCTTATTCAATACGTTGCGGCAGTGTCAAGTAGAAATATAGATTTTTTGTATGATTTTTGCCTTAACAATGAGTGTGTTTGTCTGATAATCATAATCAGGGCAAGTGTTATCATGTAAATTCATGATGGTGAAAGAGGTTTCCGAATCTTCTCTTGCATACATGAGTATGCAAACACATATGCATATGTGTATGTTTTAAGATGACGTATGAATCGCTCAGTGTGTGTTTTCGTTTCTACACAAAATAACGCATTTATTTTGCATTTTTTTTTTTTTTCGAAAATGCCTCTTTTAAGATTTTAGTGAAACTAAGATCAAAAGAAAATGTCACCATAACCATAAATAATTAAAAAACTTGAATGCCCTTCAGAATTTCGATTACAATACAAAATTGAAAATGTTGGCCGCTGCGGCAGAAACGAATACAGCTTTGATATGTTGAGCGCCCTCGCAATTTTCAATTGCAACATATGACAGAAACCGATAAATTAGTTAACGTGATTGGTATGCATGAAACAAGAAAGAAAAATAAAATTAAAACTGAAGCTGGGGTACAGCGTACTAATGAAAAATTAGTACGTTAAATTAAATCTCAATTAAAAAATATTGCAAGTCTAATTAAACTGCCAAAATAACAGTCAAGAAAATTAAGCTGGAAGTTTGTTGGTGCATATTATGAGCGTATAAATGCCCACCCTGATTTTAATATAGAACATTGGCACTTTGATGTGCCTACCTTAAGGCAAGCATGCTCTTCTATATTTTCCAAACTGTAATTTTTAAAATGTTGCAAGCAGTGCGAACACATTTTTTTTTATAATGTGCTAGCTGTTTTCGGTTTTAAAAAGGAAGAAATAACAAAAGAGCACACATTTAAATAGCCAGATTAGTTTTCAAGCAACGGTCGTTTGAAATACATCGCTTTAAACGAAATAAACAAATTAATATGTCGCTGCAGTTGACGATTGACAAACTGAAAGGCATAGACAATTACAAGGCCTGGTCTATGACGGTTCGGGCGTATTTGGAAGTCGAAGATTTGTGGGCTGTTGTGGACAACGGTCCAGACGGAACCGAAGAAGTTGGTTTTCGGCCATAGCTTAATAAGAACTTAATTATTTTCAGAATTGTAGTATATGTGTCCTGCAATTTCAGAGTCTACAGAAGGATAAACGTGCCAAATTCATAATACTTTGCTTGATTGAACAGAAACTTTGCCAATTTATGGTCAGTATACGTACAGCGAAGGATTTATGGGCGTATTTGAAGAAACAGCACAGCTTGCGGTGAATTGTTTGAATATTGTCTTAGAACACAACCAGTTTTTAGATGATGAATTAAAAAAATAAAATATTTATTTACTTACAAAAATTAACAAAAAATTTAATTTCTCTTTTGGTTTAAAACTTAAAATACAAAAAATATAAGCACCCACGACATTTCATCAGCCTTAAAACACTAACGAACATACAGATGAAGAGCGTAAGAAAAATACTCATTTCAAAGAGAACATTTTTTCGATCAATTCTCATTGTCTTAAAATAACAAACAAAAAAAAAAAAAAATTAAAAATCGAATCAAATTTTTCACTTTTCAAAGGTTTGCAGGTCTATTGAGAAATATCGATTTGAATTCGTGAGGTTTTTTCACAAAGCAATGCCGTCCATTTGATTTGAAAAGTAAGATGCAAGTACTGCACATACACATACATACACAAATATATTTAAAACAAAAATAAATTTGAAAATTTTGTTTTCCATGTGTTTATGCGAATGAAAGGGTTCGATTTTGATAATATTTTTTCGAAGCAAGTACAATTAATTCGTAAGTTATACAGACCGATTTAAAGATATTCTACCAATTTTTCAAATTATGTAATTAATAAGGGTTTTCACGATGGTAGCTGTGCAACTTGCAATGCAGTGCATTTTTTTTTTTTTTTGTACCACTCTGCTTTGTTCATCGCCGTCAAATTGGCACGCAGCCGCCGCCGTTTCTGTTACAAGCCGCTGCCGATCTTATTTTGTTTTTGGCAAGACACCCATATAAATTAAAACGTGATGTATTCTTTTGTTATAATTAAATTAAAGTTTATGCACTTGTTGAAAAAAAAATTATTATTTTTAACTCACATGAATATGTTTATTATTGTAGTAAAATTTTTCACCACCGCCGCTATTTTTTTTCTACTCCGCCGAAAATTTTTTGTTTGTTTGGATTATTTATTTTCAAATGAGCATTTTTGCACACTTCTATTTGCTCAAGGTTTTTTTTTTTTAGTGCAAATGAGGAAAAATGAAGCAAAGTGCAAAAATACATACATTTTGTTGCTGTGTGAAAACAAGCAGAGCATTTTTGCTCACATTTGCTTCGTTTGCACTACCCATCGTGAAAACCCTCAATAAAATTCAAATATTGTAATATCCGGGCCACTTAATTTAAAAAAAAAAAACGATTGCATTGAATGCAATGTGCCTTTTCATACTGACCTTCGTATTTATTTTTTGTTTAAATAATTTCTTTAACGGCTGCCGTTCTTTTAAGAGCGGTTTCGTTTTGTTTAGTCTTAATTAATTTTGCTGCTTGTTGTCTTCTGAGGGGTTTCTTTTTCGTTTATTCTTGTTTCATCGATTGGCTGGCAAAAGTATGAGAAAAAATGTCTTTAATAATTAAAATTGATAAATTGAGGGGACGAGAAAATTATAACGGTTGGTCGAAGAAAGTTCGTATGTACTTGATCGCAGAAGGTCTCTGGAGTTCTGTAACTGCTGTAAATTCGTTAAATGAAAAAGTTGGTGGTTGAAGATTTACAAATAAAAAAAAAACTGCATAAAAATAATTCTATTTTCCTCCTTAGAGAAACAAACGAGTTAAATTTATTTTACTGTGTCTGATTGATTACGGCCTATTCGATTGCATTGAAGCGGATGCTACGCCACACACAATATGGACAGTTTTGCAAAAGCAATGCAGTGAAGCGGAAGCAAAACAATAGTACTTTGTGTATAATTTATTTTAGTTAAATTTAAAAAAAAAATTGAATTTGTTTGCTTTTTTTTTGTAAAGAGAAGATACAAAATTTTATTAGTTGCTGTTCTTTGAAAGAGAAAATTGGTTTTTCGTCACAACATACAAACAAACAAAAAATCGCCAAAAGTGCGTTTTGAACTCATGTGCTACCAAGCAAAAATATAAATTTTAACCTCAAAAAAAAAAAAAAATATTAAAAACACTGAAACGTTTATTCCGTGTGCCTTTTAACACTTTTTTCACTTAATTTACTTTCAACGAGAAAATCGAAAAATCAAAAATTCGTTTTACAGAACAGTGCCAAATGTATCTATTTCTCTGCTCGCAAATTTATTCGATATTTTTCACATTTTGTTTAGTTTTTCTTAAAGCTCCAATAAAAGTATTTCAAAAGCAAACAACAAAAAATGTCTTTTAACTTTCAAATAGACACTTTAAAGGGCCGCAAAAACTACAACGAATGGTCAAGGAAAATGAGGTCTTATCTGATTGCAGAGGGTCTATGGAATACTGTGCGCAGCGAGAACCCATCAGAAGTAGCGGTAAAGCATAATAAAAATCAATAGCGCCATTTAATTGTACATGTGTGTGTGTGTGTTTGTGTGTCTTTTAGAAAATAAAGCGTGTAAAGTATATTATTATATGTTCAATTGAAGATGATTTACTGGAAACGATTGATGTGGACGTTACTCCTTACAAAATATGGCAAACGGTTCAAAAGCAATGCACTTCTCAAGCCCCCTAGATTTATAAATATGTACGCAAATTTTATAGTTTTTGCATTCTTGTTACATAAAACTTGTATTTATAGTTATTATGTAGAGAATATACATATTTATGGTTGATTGTAAAATATTATTATTAAGTCTTTTTATTAGCATAAAATAAACTCTGGCTTACCATTTCGCTTAAACTAATCTTTTTTGTTTTAAAACTAATATTGTAAACTACGTTTTGTGCAGATATCATCCAGAATTTGTCGTAACTCTTCGTCCTCGAAACGTCCTTCCAAGGAGGGTATTAAAGCTTTAGCTTCTTCGGGCGCCTCGGGACATAAATTTCCTAAGGCTGCCAACTCAAATTTATGTAGCTTCTTTTGCGTTAGCAAGCTGCAAAGATACCATTAGAGAATTATTACAAATTTAGGCTTAATTCAATTAAAACAAAAGGAAAAGTATTCAGGGACTGTGTAGAGCTCCGAAATTCTACAGATTTCTCCTATTTGACTAAATATCAAATAAAGATAGTTTCAGTTGTTTTTTACATGAAATCTTCCAGCTTTTGTTATTAATATCAATAATAGTTTGTTGAGCTTGAGGTCACTTTTATGATCCTATTTTGAATGCTGTTTTCAATATTCGGTACCGCCTTGTGTACCTTCTTCAGGAAGGTACACAAAACAAAAATTGTTTTTGTTTTTAATTAATTTCTACTATTCGAACTTTTTCTTATATAATTATTTCTATATTAAGTTGTTTATCAGGCTCAAGTTCTTTTTTCTATATTATCCTTATGATTGATATTAATTAAATTAGACAAAGAAGACATCAAAGACATTTAGCAGGGTGGACAACTAGTTGTTTCGAAGCCGCCACACTTTCTCGTCAGCACCCATCTTTGAACTCAGGGGCTCATGTTTTTGTTTTTATTTTACAAATTTGAAAAAAAAAATTGTAAAGCTATAACGAAAAGAATTGTTCAGTTTTCAAAATAAGATCATAAAAGTGACGGCAAGCTCAGCAAACTGTTATTAACATAATTAATTTTTAATTCAGGTCCAAAAATGAACCTTTTCAAGTCTACTGATGAGTTGATTAGCACCAACGAAATGTCGTCAGCATATAGACAGCTGAAAAATACAACAAACATTTTTTGAAAAGGTTCATTTTTGGACCTGAATTAATTTCAATTGGTTCTTAAAGCAAATAAATAATTAAGTTCATATTTGAATAATAAATTTTTATTATTTGAACTTTTTCTTATATAATTATTTCTGTATTAAGTTTATCAAGCTCAAGTTCTTTCTATATTATTTTTGTGATTGATATTAATTATTAACATAAATATAATTGAAAAAATTCACTGAATCTCTTTTTACATATTTTTTTTTCCTTTTGTACTTTGTACCAAAATTAAACGAGATCTATTTGAGCTTGTCTTATAAGAATAAATACATATATTTACTTTAATTTACCTCCTCACAGCAGCGATGGTTTCTTTGTTTTTAAACTTTAAAAAACTCTCTGTGTACGCATACGTTTTTATGAAAACTTCTGAGAATTCTTGTTCCTCATCGGCCGACTCGTTTTGGACCTTACGGTGTTTCAGCAGCATGTTAACTTCAGATATAAGCAAAGTCTCAGCATTTTCGAATTCTTTAACAAGTGAAAGACAAAAACATATTAATAATTACACAAAGCAAAGCTTAAGGGATGAGTCAAGCGCCTTTTTTTTTTTTTTTTTTTTTTTTGTAAATAAAACAAACGTATACTGATGAATATGAATTTCAATTTGGTTTATTAATGTGACCATGTTCAATGAGAAAATCATATATTTGCCGCGTCTTATTGACATCGATTTTAATTAAACGTCTGGCATCGGCCAAACGCACATGACCTATTTTAGAGTTTTCAGCCACTAGAATATTTTTGTAATCTAAATAGGCCTGAGGAACTATGCGAACAACACTGCAGAGTTGGCGTTCATCTTCATTTAGTTTCGCAAAGCCAGGCAAACCTTGAGAGGTAAATGTAAATTAATCATGGTTGACCATTGAGAACAGTTGAATTAAAACTTACCAAAGATATCCATTGGCCCGGCTTTCTTTCTGGGCAGGGTGTTCGCAGTGGGTGTGAGGAAGTATGTGCTGCAAAAGTTTTGCCCTGCTGTATCAGCATTCGGTATTAACTTACGCCAATCGCATTGAGCACGCAAGCGCTCGTTTCTGAGCCGCTCCTTTTGTTCATAGAGGCGTTTCTTTTTCAACTTGATGTATAGAGCACCACCAATCATGCTGCGCACTCCATTTTGTCGCAGTTCGTACAGACTACAAAAGTTTTTATGAGTAAAATATGTACATGAAGTGTAATATCTTGCTTAAATGTTTTATACCGAAATATGGCTTTTTGTAAGTCGCTAAAATATTTTAAACCTTCCATTAGTAGATCGAATTCCATGGGTTTGCACAACTGCATGAAAGTCAAAAATCTTTTGCAATTTTGTTCAGAAAGTAAGGCGGACGCGTATTTTGTTATCCAACTCAAACAGCGATTTGGCATTATTAAGCCGTGGTCACGCATGATTTTATACCGACGCTGTCGCTCCCTATTATTGAGAAGGATACATATTTTGAAAACCTAAGGCCTTGGCTTACTGAAATTAAACTTACTTGAGGCGATGATTATAGGCCCTTACCACAGCTAACTTAAGCTCGTCAACAAACACATCGGTTTCATTTTCATCTTTGTTGCATTCGCCAGACACATTTCTGAAGTTATCTTCTTGTTCTATTACTGTTGTTAGAAGGCTTTCCGCTGTTACATCGTAGGGAGTATCGAAATCGCCACGAGCACAGCGATACCCAGCCATCATTTTAAATTGCATCGCCGATATGTCGTCGTGTCTTGGCGGATCAACTGAACGCATTTTCACAACATATGGCATATTTTCGGGCATATACGTTTGCGAAGCGTGCTGCAATCCGAGCAAGCGTTCGAATATGCCTCCAAAATAATTATCATGGTAGTGCTGGCGACATTCAGCCACCGAATGTTTGTATTTCAACGCTTTGGCGACTGCCTCCCAGTTACCATAACCTTGGGTTTGTAACGTGTTTAAGAGTATACGTTCATCACGTGCAATCCAATTTCCAGGACCCGGAAATACTTGTACGTCATCCTTTACAATAATGTAGGCATGGTTGTTTTTGTGTTTTTTAGTTTCACTTCCTTTGGCGAAACATTGCAAACACAGCTGGGCAGAACAGTCGGCACATTTTACATAGGGCTCTTGTAGAGCCAGATAACATATTACGCATTCGGTGTCCAGATCACTTGATTCATTGGGATCACCTTTCGCTGCCGCATGCTGCAATTGCTGTTCCAAATGGCTGTTAAATTGCTGGGGGTTATAGGGCGCCAACCGGAAAGTGGTATCCGATGTGACACAGGCTTTTACTATTTTATCTTTTCCTTTCTTTCTTGAGACACGAGCTAATTAATAAGTGAAGAGTTTATTTTAAATAGACATATCCTCACAGAGGATAACAAATATGTTTTCATAAAAGGCGCTTGGAAGTGCTGGCTCATTTCATACTCGGGTAGTTAAGTAATAATTACCTTTAGGAAACTGCAAGTCTGCTGCATCCTCTTCAACCATATCAACTGGATTCATAAACGACATTTTGTTAAATTTGTTACAGCTTTTACTAAAAAACAATTAATAACTTTTCACTTTTTCCCCCGAAAACAAGCAACGAACAAAATGCATGTATTTTTTGTGTGTGTGTTGTACCAGAGCGAATTAAACTATAATTCGCCTTAGCGCAAGGCAATTTCAAAACCAGGTGAACTTGGTATTATATACAAATCAAGGCGAATCCATTACAGGTGTCCGCATGCCAATTCGCTTCTACATTTTTCTACGATTTTATCTTCTGAGTTGTCAAAGCTGGCAGCAAACGACAACAAAACGTATGACGTCTCGAGAGAAAATGTTGAAGCGAATTGAATTGCGACTACCTATACTTGATTCGCCTTGATATAAATGGTATTGCAGCAATATTCAGCTGCTCTTGTGAGGCTAACTGGTATAAAGATGCTTGTTGGCAAATATATTGTTAAATAAAGATATTGCAAAATTTCTATGTAGTACAAGGGAAAAACAGAGATGACACAATGCTCTCTGCAAGACGTATTACTATTGTGAATGATACATATGCATAAGTATCTAAGTTTGAGTACTATGTGTCATGATACAACTAGTAGATGTATCATGAATACGATTATAAATATAGATTTAAGAACTTTACGTTGCATTTAGTTTATGGCCATGCTACAGTAAAATCCTAATTCCAAAACTAGAAAACTACTATACCTAGCGCCGCAGCACGTGTAAACAATGAAGACAATAATTGACATTGACTACTCAATGTCAATCGATTACTTAAATACTTCTCAGGTCTAGCGATTTATTTTTCATTCTTAAATTTTTCAATAAGCTGCCTTTTGTTTGCATATAATTAATAAATAGTTTTTACATTTTGTACTTAAATAAATGTCTTTGGACTTGGCATCGCCTATTGAAACTGGTGCTGTGAAAAATTCTGAAAATTTACCTAAATACTGTGATTTCTGCAAGTTTTTATTGGTGGAAGAATTGTGTTTGACAGACGACTATCGAGAGCTGCACTATGGCAAATGCACTGTAATAGGAAAAATACGGAAAACACCTGATGGTAATATATTGCTGGAAAACATACGAGTAACAAATTTGCCAAAGTGAGTTTGTATATTTATCTTCAACAAATTCATTTAAAAATGTAATATTTAGATATGTCATGATTAATATACATTTTTGGAGCTAAATACATATGTACATGGGTTTCATTGCGGTGGCGTGTGCCATACTTTATACTTATGTGTGTAATTATTTGTATATTTTTTTAATTATTGCACTTATGACTCAGGTTTTGTTTTACAATTCTTTCATAATTTATTATCTGGTTTTTTTTCACAATCTCTTGAAAGCTTCATATTATTTTTGGGCGTAGTTTTTATTTGAATTTGTACAGGTACTACACACTTACATTTACGTGTATGTAGATCTCTGTCTGTAGAACGAAGCTGATCGAGGCACAAAACTTTTATCTCTCATTTTCACCAAATGACTTTTGCCATTTCTTCTACTTTTAGTGAATATTCCTTACCTGAAGGAACATTATCTGTACGCCTTTTAACATTTTCTTACTTTGGCACTCAACTGCAAGACAGCAAGTACGTCGAAATAACTGGTGAAGTTGTAATCTTCAATACTAAAAATCCTCAAGCTAATCATAACACATTCTTAACTGCCAAAAGTATTGTAGAACAGCTTATCTATACTAAAAACTATGAAGAATATTGCAAGTTATTGAAAGAATTCCATGAAAACCATAAGCCAGCTATCAAAATTTGGTTTGTCCAACAAATAGCTAGAGCAGGTGATTTAATACAGCGCAACTTAGAATTGAGAATGCTACAAGAGCTAATGCCATAGCGTATTGTATGAAATATAAAATGCAGCCATATTTTATAGAATCGAAAGAAGCAATATTTATAAGTTTCAATCGTAGAATAGAAAACCGGGCCGCTGATTTAGACTTTGATTTATTAATAAAAGAGTTTCAAGAAAATTTCGAAAAAGAACAAGAGGAAAGTTGGTTGAAGTTCTGGCATAAACAAGGTGAAGAGGAAATACTTCGAACGTGGAATGAAAAGTATAAAAGTTTTCTGAAAACACAAGATTGTCCAACTCAAATTGAAAGCGACGATAACAAATCGGAGGAAACCAATACTTCTCAAGAAGCTGCTAAAGCAAGTGACGATATTTTGCATGAAAAATTTTGGGAAGATTTGTGGAAAAAACACAGAGAGGAAATATATTGTGAACAATATTCAATATTCACTACGATATTTTATAACTATTTTTTGGACTTGAAAAAGTTTAGTGAAAGCACTCAACCGATCTTGGAAGACGAAGAGGAAACACAAGTAGTAGATAATCATCTGGAGAGCATACAATTGGCACAAGAGTTAGAGCAATTAGAGATTTTGGGTTTACCCACCTCCTTCGGAGGGCGGCCACAGAATTCAAGCAAAAAACACAAAAAGTCTACCGCTATACACTACAGTGACTTTTTTTCCGATTCCGAAATGGAAAACGAGTCTAACGAAAGCGATGTGGAAGATTATGAGAAAAGCTTAACGGCCGAAGAAAAAGAAAGTGCCAGCCTGTTACGCAATGTGCAAGAGAAAGGCTTAAGCAAAATACATAAACGAAACAGAAATCGCAAATTGAAAAATGTGCCCAGTTTTATTTTGGAAGAGAAGGGTCTCCTGAAATATTGGCGTAAACGTTTCAGTCTATTCTCACGTTTCGATGAGGGTATACGGCTGGATCGTGAAAGTTGGTTTTCAGTAACACCTGAAAAAGTGGCCAAACATTTGGCGGAGCGCCTTAAAAGCTCCGTCGTAGTCGACGGTTTCTGTGGCAGTGGTGGCAATGTCATACAGTTCGCTTTAACTTGCGACAAGGTCATAGCTATAGACATCGATTCTACTAAACTGGAAATGGCTAAACATAATGCCGAAATTTACAAAGTTTCCCATAAAATTGAGTTCATTTTGGGTGACTTTTTACAACTGGCTGCTGGCGGCAAACTAAAAGCTGATGTTGTCTTTTTAAGTCCGCCTTGGGGTGGTCCGAAATATAAAAATAAAAAAGAATTTGATATTGAAAAATATTTATTGCCGGTCAAAGCTTCAGAGTTGGTCAATGCTTCCAGAAATATTTCGGAAAATATTGCTTTATTTTTACCGCGCAACTCGAATGTTAAACAAATTATTAAACTTGCTGGCATTGGCAAACGTTGTGAAATTGAACACAATTATTTAGACTCACGTTTAGTGGCCATAACCGCTTTGTATGGCGAAGACATTTTAACAAAACGAGAAACAAGTTAAATGCATTTGTACATTTTACATTAAACTTTTAATAAAACTGTTACTAATACAATACTATGTATGTGCTGCCTTCTTATGTTTGGAATAGCTGGAGTACTTTTTTTTTTTTTTAAATAACATGGGTGTGGAAATAAACTTAAATTTAATTGGTGAAAGCATTGCAAATCTAAGCAATCTACGTAATTTATAAAATTATATAAAGAAAAAAAAAAAAACGAAGAGGTGGATTTCTGCTGCCGTTTTATCCCGATTTTTTTTCCATAAATATTGCAATATTTTTCAGAAAATGTTAGAATTTGACACTGTTTACTAGAGACTCAGCGTAGAGTCGATGGAATGATTTGGAGTTTGTTCGATTTCATATACATATGTATTTAATGTTTTAGGTCTAAAAATATACCTTACTTACTTCGACATTTCGTTGATGCTAATCAACTCATCAGTAGAGATTTTTCGAGGCGGAAAAAGACAGAAAACATTGATAAGGTCTATTTTTAAACCTAAAATAATGCAGTTCAATTGGCTCTCAAAGCAAATAAATAATTAAGTTCATTTATTCTCATATATATTTATATTAAATTTTTCGAAAAAATAATGCAGTTTACCTTTTTTCACTATATGTATACTTTATTAATTGTTGATTTTCGTTGAGGCTACACAACTTGTCAGTAAACTGGAAAATATTTTAAAGTGTTTACAAGTGTGTTTATTTTCTTATTTTGTTTTGCCGTGCGAAGCAGGCAACGGGTCCGCTAGTAATAAATAAAATGTAGTTTAAATACGCTTTAGAAAATTTTTTTCATATAAAATTATGTCTACTGATGAGTTGATTAGCACCAACGAAATGTCGTTGAGAAATACAACAAACATTTTTTGAAAAGGTTCATTTTTGGACCTGAATTAATACATTTCAATTGGCTCTTAAAGCAAATAAATAATTAAGTTCATTTTTTCTAAAATGTATTTTAACAACATTTTAAATATTATGAATACCGGTGTAAGACTTTGCTACATGTTCTATTATTTCCATGAGCATAATGAGAATCACAAAAACAGAAAATAATCAGCAAGGTCTATTTGGCAGACCTAGAATAATAAATTTCAATTAGCTTTTATAGCTAATAAATAATTTAATTCATTTTTTTAAAAATAATTTTGTGCTTTTTACCAAAAAAGGAAGGGTTTTATTCTGGATGAATTTAGATAAAGCTGACTCCAGAGGTTGTAAACTTTACGTCATTCGTATGGGCAAGAGTGTCAATTACGTTAGAGTACGCTCTCTCTCTCTCTCTCTCACTCTCTGTTGAGGAGTACACAAATATACCCACCATTGTGGAATTTGTAGTCATTATGCTTAAGCAAGCACAATAAACATGCTGGTTAATCGGAGTTAATAATGATGATTTTCGGGAACTTCTACTCTCGACAGAACTCTGAATTTCTATTAATTGACTTTTCGCGTATTAACAACAAAAAATATAATCCTTTCCATGACAGTCGATTTAGCAGGACTACTCGAATCAGCCTTCACACAATAGAACAAAATTTGGAATTTCATTTCAATTTTTCCCCACCCGCATATTTGTCACTATACCTTTAGCTATAGAAAAATAGTAAAGAATGATTAAGGAATTTTAGATATTTTAAGTACTATAACTCACTGCCTGACTTAGGGTATAAATTCGAGTTCGGTCGTTCGTTCGTTCGCATATGTAAATGCATTTCAGCCGGAAACAAAATTAAAATGAGTGCGAATGATCGAAGTTGAATTTGTGTAGTGAAGCACTTTACATCTCAATTGTTTCTGTAACGAAATCCATAATTTGTAAAGCATTTCTCTCTCTTTCTCTTTCGTTTCGTAGATTGAAAGTAACTGCATGAGTCTGCCGAAGATGCAGCACAATTATTCTTAATTGTGTTCAAACTTGTCATTCGTTTACAGTTTACGAAACTGCAGCCTTACATAAAATTAAAATAGTTTTAAAACGGACCTGGCAATTTTATAGAATTAAAAAGATAAAGATAAACTTGCTCTTGAAAGAAAATGGGCGATGAAACAGATTATGAAAAGGATTCGTGCGTCAGGGTTGCAGTGCGCATACGTCCACAAAACCCAAGAGAAATCATAGACATGTGCCGCATGTGTACAAGCGTTTTACCCAACGAACCCCAAATTATACTGGGCCTAGATAAGGCCTTTACGTACGACTATGTTTACGACACAGCGTCAAAACAGGTTGAAGTTTATGAGGGATGCGTGTTTCGTCTTGTCGAAGGAGCGCTAAGAGGTCTTAACGCCACTGTTTTAGCCTATGGACAAACGGGTTCGGGTAAAACATATACAATGGGTTCAGGATTCGACTATGAACTGTGTGACCAACAACAGGGCATAATACCGCGGGCAGTTCACCACTTATTTTCACGCATTGAAGATAACAACAAGGACTGTGTTGAATTCAGCGTGGCAGTTCAGTTTATTGAACTTTATAACGAAGAAATAAACGACCTTCTGGATCCCTATAATAAGAAGAAGGTTTTTAAAATACAAGAAAATGAAAATGGCCAGATATCGATTGTGGGAGCATCTATTAAACCTGTCCACACACCGTCCGATGCCTTAAGATGTTTGCAGCAGGGCGCTTTGGCTCGCACAACTGCCTCGACACAAATGAACGATCAGTCATCCAGATCTCATGCCATTTTTACTATATTAATAAAAAGACAGCGTTATATATCATCATCAAATGAGTTCGTTAAAGATGATCTGGAAACTTTAACTTCGAAATTTCATTTTGTCGATTTGGCTGGATCTGAGAGACTAAAACGTACGGGTGCCACTGGTGAACGTGCCCGAGAAGGCATTTCGATTAATTGCGGCTTACTGGCTCTCGGAAATTGTATCTCTGCTTTGGGTGATAAAGCGAAAAAAGCTATGCACGTCCCCTACAGGGACTCGAAACTTACCAGACTGTTGCAGGACTCTTTGGGCGGCAATAGCCAAACTATAATGATTGCTTGTATATCGCCTAGTGATCGCGATTTCATGGAGACTTTGAACACTTTGAAGTACGCCAATAGAGCCAGAAACATAAAAAATAAAGTCCAGGTTAATCAGGATCAAGACTCGCGCACGATTTCTCAATTACGCAGAGAAGTGGCTTCGTTGCAATTGGAACTTTTGGAAATAAAACAGGGTAAACGTTTAGTGGACAATGAAGGCAACGCTTCCATATCGGATACATTTTATGAAAATGAAATGCTGTTACATGACAACAAACGCCTGCAGCAGCGTTTGAAATCCATGCAGGAAACCATTAATGTTCTGACGGAAAAGAATACCCAGCTCCTGCTTGAAAAGGAAATGCATTCCTGGTCGCCTTTGGTAGACACTGACCAGTCCATGAAGAACATGATTGCCGGCTACTTGTTGGAAATTGAACAGTTGCAGGCCAAGTTAATAGAGTCGGAAGAAATGTATCAACAGCTAAAGAAATTTGGAGAACATTCAGCAGTGCTGGAAAACAAACTAAATGCAAATGAAAATGCCGAAAGTATTATAGAGCTTGCAAAACGAGAAGTAAAGAAAGAAAAAGAATACATAATGACCAGGTCCTTTACGAACAACGAAGTTCCTCTTGCTAATGAGGAAGGCAGTGAAACAGATGAAACTGACGACGAAGCCGAAAAAGCCTACGACGTGCATGCTGATCTTGATGAGATTAATTGCGACATTGAAATAAAATCCAAACTTATAGAACAGTTGGAACTGTCCCACAAAAGAATGGAACTGATGAAGCAGCGCTATGAAGACAAATTGATGCTTTTAAGCTCTAAAATTTTAAATACTCAAAGAGAAAGAGACGAAGTTTTAGTGAATATTGGCTCCACGGCCGAAAACCAGAAAGAGGATAAAGTCAATAAGGTGCGTGATGAATACGAACGCAAAATTTTGACCATGCGAAATGAAATGAAGAAACTGCAATTGGCCCAACGGGAACACACTCGTCAGCAACAGGAAATCATGTCACAAGAAATTAAGCTACGGAATCTTCGTGAGCAATTAAACGGTCTTAAAACCATAAAAGCAAGATTGATGAAAACAATTGCTGAACAAAGCAATCGTCACAGGTTAGAGGAGACACGTAAAAAGCGCGAAATCGCCCGACTACAAAAAGAACAGCGCAAACAGGAAAATACTGTGCGTTCTTTGAAGGCCAAAATGGAAGCCAAGGATCAAATTCTTAAGCGTAAAACTGAGGAGGTTTCATCTTTGCGTCGCAGTCAACGATCAATATCATCATCATTTCGTCAAAAAATGCAAGAAAAAGGTCTGTTCGATGCTCATTCTGCTCTCGAAAATTGGAACACTCTATCAAAAGCTTTGGACAAAGCTGCCCGAAACCGCCACATGCTCTTACAATTCGAACAAGAATTGGAACGTCTTATTGAGGAACGCAATGCCCTTAAACAAACTTTGTCCAGTTTGAAACATGACAACATGAAGCATAACAACGAATTGGAAAACGAAGAAGATTCGATTCAATCAAATCTAAATTACATACAGGATAGTATAAAAAATATTCAACAAACTATAATGGAACTAGATGATACAAAAGACGTAGAAAATAACACATACAACAACATACAAATGATAATCAACAATATTAAAAATATAGAAGAAGCAAAATATTTACTGCAGCGTTTGTCAACGTATGCAATCAAATTGTCATGCAATTTGGTTATTTTGGAGTGTCGTATATCGGAACATGTTGCTTTACTGCAGGATTCGCAGCAAGAAAACTTCATACAGCAACAGCTACTGCAACATTTTTTGGCTCAAAATTGTTCCGAAAAAATCACCGACCTCTTTGAGTCTATAACTGAAAATCTTTCAAAGCTTTCGATTGCTAATTTAAGCGATTCACAGCGATCGCTTAAAAGCAATGAAACTTACGATATACCCATCATGGATAGCACACTAACCGCAAATGATGAACTGGCTTGCAGCTCTTCAGCCCCTATTTTAAATGAAATAACTACGAAAATTCGTTCCCGTGCAGCTCTTCCACATAACATGCTGTTTGGCGAAAAGAAATAATAATAAATCGTATCTTACAGTATAAATAATTTTAGATGCCTTAAAATGCATATAATGGATAAGAATGTGAAAAAGTTAACTAAAAACAAGTGAAATTCAAGAACAAACTTATAATACTTTTAACCTGTTATTGTGTACATAACTCCAAAACTAAACTAACTATTAAGCAAGGATTTAATTTAAAAACTAGAGTAATAAACAATTTTAAACTGCATTTTTGGTTTCGAGAGGATAGTTATCTGCAACACTTAAATAATCAGAAGTAAGTCTTTCAAATACAATATATGTATGTGTATGTAACCTGTTTGCAGCAACGTTTTGTAATTCAAGATAAAATATAATTTTATTTTTCCATCACTTCTTATAAAAACTACAAGAATTTCTTTAAAAAAAAACTAGATTTAAAAACTACCATCCGAAGAATAATATTTACCAAATTGTGCATGCAGTATGTACGTATAGGAAAATTTTAATTTCGAATGCCACAAATTTAGGTTGTTGAATTAATTAATT
This sequence comes from Sturmia bella, assembly GCA_963662145.1. NCBI lineage: Eukaryota > Metazoa > Arthropoda > Insecta > Diptera > Tachinidae > Sturmia > Sturmia bella. Next base: position 122,623,859 of record OY759168.1, read on the forward strand.
AATAAATTTTTTTTTGTTAGAAGCTGAACAAAATGTTAACGTAACCTTATTTTCTATTAAAATTTCAAAGGTGAATTGTTTATACAACAGCTGCTGAAACTTGACAGCACTTTTTCCTGTAAAACGTCTTTTTGAAAGCAGCGCTTCCGGAAAATGGCGGTCTTTGTAGCTAACACATAATTTAATGTTGCGATAAGTTTCAACTATTTTTTTTTTTTGTGGAATTAGAATAAAATGTTCAATAAAATAAAACCGCAATAGAGAAGAAAATCGTTGACTTCCTAGCGTTGATTGGTCAACGTGAAGCAGCACTCTCGAAAATGCAAACTTTTTAGTGGTAGTGCATTCGTATGGCATGGAATAGCTGCCATAATGAATTAGAACTAAAGTGCCAGGTAAGACTCATCTATTTTATTAATATCATACATCTGCACAATCACATTAGAAACAAAAACACCATAATTTGTTTTTACAAACAGTTATGCGAATGAAACAGGGCGTTAAGCATAACGCTACAATAAATAAATGCAAACACTACAAGAGCTGTTTTTCTATAAATTTTATTTTCAAAGTCAAACAATGATTTCGCACAGTACTCATCATCCTCTATTTTTTAAAATCCAATCAACAGCTTCAGAAAAATTCTCTACTAACACGGTGGGTGGTGGTTCTGCCACAACATCAGGCAAATATTTGCCAGTTTTTACCTGAATACCTTTAAGTCCAACTCTCATAGCACCCACAATATCATCTTGGGGATCCTAAAAAACCAAATCGATTCCCAGCATAAGGAAATTGACATTCAATGCAACTTAATTATTTACATCACCAATCATAACACATTCATCCATTTTAATGTCATCAGTCAGTGCACTTTTAAAGAAATATTCATTTGGTTTCCCGATTAATATGGATTTGGTTCCGGTAGCATATTCAAGACCCTTAACGAAGCAACCTGGACCCAAAGCCAAACCATCTTTACGTTTATAGTATTTACCCTCATGAATGGCAATTAATTTGTGGTTTTTGTTTGCCAATAAGATGCTGTAAGGAATTCGTTTTTGTAATGAACAGCAAGGTAAGTTTATAAATATGTTTGCATGTACTATACTTAAAAGCTTTGTTAAGATTTTCGTAATAAAACTCATCCGGTGCCAAACCCAATGCCACAGAATCGAATGGTTTGTCGTCATCATTGGCCGGAAAGTCTGTCCGAGCATCTTTGCTTACCAAATAGAAGGGATTCAAATTTTCTCTTTTCACATAATCCACAGCTGCACTCAATGAACTGTGTATTTCATTTTTATCTATTTCAAATCCTATAGCTTGTAAGCGATTTAGTAAAGTTTGTCTGGATTCTTTTGTAGTGTTTGTAACAAATTTTACCATTACGCCACTCTCACGCAATCTGCAGGAAGTTAAATACATGCATATTTATATGAATTTATTTTCGGAAAATATGCCTGTTTTCTGGCGATAAAATCTAACCTTTTTAGTGCACTGGGAGCATTGGGAGTGGGTTGGTCTTCTACGTGAAGTGTACCGCTCAAATCAATTAAAGCTGCTTTAATACCCATGTTATGTGTCACTGTATAATTCCTGAACTTCTTATAACAATTTAATAAGAATTGATGTTGATACTTTTTGGGAGACCCCAATACCGATAGACATTTTATATGCATTATTGTGAATGATTATTATTATGTGAATTTTAGTTTGCGACAAACGAGGGTGAATTTAAAATTACGCATATGTATCTTCATTAGCTATGGACTAAAAATCTGTAGCATTTTATTGTGCTGGATTTTCAAAATTAAGGAAAAATCGTTTAATTTAGTTATTACAGTATATTCTATATAGCAAATTTTGCATTAGCATTTCCTTATCACCGGTTTATATCGGCTTTATATGGCCCAATATTGGCAAAGCAAAATTCTTAGTCTAAATAAGCCTTTTTATAATTTGATTCACTTTTTGATATCAATTATTGATTTAGCTAGCTTATGTGTGAAATTTTCTAAGAAACCCAATTTTAGCTATATATTGGGTTTGTATGGACCGACATCGGGAAGGAAATGTTTCACTCTAAATAGAACTTTTATCACTAGATGCATGTCTTGGTATCATAAATTGATTTTATCTTTGAAATTTTCTTCAAAAACGCGGTTCGCTGTGCGTCACACTTATATGGCCCGATATCGGGGGGGAAATGTTCACTCAAAATACGCTTGTATCACGGGTTCCGCTATACATCGGGTCTGTTTGGACCAATATCGGTGAAAGCGATAAGTGCAATATTTTTAATATTTTTTTTAAAACAAATGTAAATGAGCATAGTTTTCATCAAGTTTGTTTCTTATTCGGAGTTTTGACATTTTCTTCTAATTTATTTTTATATTATTTGATCTTTAGATTGTTAAATTAATTATTCAAGCTTTTGATCTTTGGTTTTTTTATAAAAAATAATTTTAAACAATTATTTATTTATTTTCAATATTTCGCCAACAAATTGGCGTAAAATAAAAACAAGCTTCAGATTGTATGAAAATAAAAGCTAAAAGAAATTACTATAAAACTTGCTGCAAAAATAGTCCTGTGTAGACACGACTGCAAGTTCAAAAGAGAAAAGCGCCCAACTAAAATTACCTTTTTGTGACCTAGGACTTGACATTTGCTGAGAAGTTGTAAAATCAAAATAAATCAAAAATACAAATTACAAAATTTCCTAAATAGTACAACATCAATCAGTTCATTGGCAGATCTTGTAGTAATAATTAAATTTGGCCAATTAGATGGAGGGTTCTTTTCCAATTGTAAAAATTCAACTTAAGTTGTTCTAATAAAACACTATAGATATTTTCTGTTAAGATGTCTACATCTACAAGTTGGCCCAGTTACTTACGCGTAGGCCTTTCTGACCGTATCCATCGTTTGAAACTCTGCACTTTTATTAATTCTTTGATGTTAAAATGTGTAGGTGTGTGTGCGTATGTAACTTAATTTAAATTTCACAAGTCTCTGCACTCTACATACAAAAAGGGTTTAAATGACATTTTACGCAAAAGTATTTCAAGAATTTAACGAGCATTTATACAAACATACATACACACACACACATACATACATAACTGAAGAAATTTCACCCAGAAGGGGAAAAGCTAATGACAACCCTTTTCCATTCTTCCTTCCTGTTCAATTTTCAGCCTAAACAACTCAATAATAGCTGTCTACTTAAACTAATGATGCTATAAATACGGCAAAAGTTTTGAAAATACAAAAAAATAAATTAATATGTTTGTTATTTTTGAGTTTTGCGTGCTTGTTTCGCCTTTTGTCTTGATTGCGCGGGCTGCTGTTTTCATTAGTACACAATTAATTGATGTCTTCGATTCCTGGTATATGTATATCTTCTATATAAAATACGTATTAGGTTTTCTTAACTAAGATGTGCTTAAAATTTTATTTGCTCCTTTTTTTCCAAGAATTTTTAGTTATAGCATTGTTCACATCTGAGGGGAATTTTGTTTCTGTTTTTTTAATAGTTAAAAATGTATTAATTCAGGTCCAAAAATAGACATTTCAAATTTTTTCTGTCTTTTTCAGCCGTCGACATTTTGTTGGTGCCACTCAACTCATCAGTTGGAAGACGAAAAAATGCTTTCGGCATCAAAGGTTTGCCGGCGGCTGAAAAAGACGGAAAACATTTGAAAGGTCTATTTTTGGACCTAAATTAATACATTTCAATTGGCTCTTCAAGCAAATAAATAATTAAGTTCATATTTGAATAGTTTAAAATTTCAAAATACAATTAAATTTTGTTTGTTTGTGTCTGATGATCCAATTACGATGACACATCCTTTTGATTTGCATTCAATGCTGATGACAGCTTAAATGACCAAACCAACAAAGATTTTGCAACATTTTTAATAATTTCATTCATGTGTGGGTGTGGGTGTGTGTGTGTTGTTTACCCAAACAAGTAATCACTCTAAATTGGATTAAGGACTTTTTGTTTTCAACAAAAATATTACTTTAGAACTCACAGGAAATGTCTCATTCCCTTCTCTCCGCCGCATCATGTTTGCATATTCTCGAATCACCAGCCAGCCAACCAGCTCCTGCATGTGTTTTTGTGTGCGACATTAACTCCTCGTGTCATTTGTGCTTTTTTCCCTTCATTAAGTACGAGTAAGTTGGTCTTCTGTTCTTTCCAGAGATGTCAAAGAATGTTAAAATGAAAAAACGAAACGAAATTAATTAGATTAATTTTTTATGCCAGGTCTAAAAGACCCATTCAACTATTTTCTGTCGTCTATACGGCGCCAATATTTCGTTCATGTAAGTCAACTCGTCAGCAGCAGGGCGGCATAGAGATGAATAAAAAGTTAGACTCAAAAAGTGCGATTGTCGTGAAAATTTCGTGAAAATAATCGTGACTAAATTTTAGAAAAATCCCGCATGAGTGTATGAGAGTGGTTTCAAAATAAAATTTCGTGCGTGAGCACTATTTTACGGAAATTTCGCGAAAACGTTAGGACAATAACTTTTTTTGGATTATTTTTGAATTATTTTTCAATGCATTTTATTTTACCTCAATTTCTACTACATGTAATGTAAATTTACCTGGGTCGAATTTTATGGAACGAATAAATCGTATTAACCCAATAAGATGCATATAGTGCAAAACCAAAAATTAACCCATTCCTATGAATTTTTTTTTTTGCAAAACCTCAGCAACTTCTTTTGTTTACGAATAAAAATGAACAAAAAGCCTGAAAGCACAAATTTCATGACATTAAGATCAAAAAACATGGAATGCAAAGTGTAAACGAATTGGTAGAGGATCAAACTTTGATATGTTTATATGATGCATACGAGGAGATTTCAAACGTCGAAAGATATTTTAGATAAGTATTACATTTGAAAAGAAAATAGTTCGAAAAGAGTGGTATTAAAAATTAAATTGCTTCAGGCTGTAACATTTTGAAATGTGTAACCACTCCAACCGGCTCCGGAAGTCAGGGCGGAGAGTAAAAGGAAAGCAAGACCGTGTTACTGTCAGTTGTTTGCGTAACTGTTTGCGCTCACAAGCGATAGCAACACAAGTCGACTTAAGGCAAAATCGACGAATTGACGAATGCTACAATATTCTACAAACTTTCATACCAAAATTTCACATAAATGTGTAAATGTAAAAACTCCATGTCTCCAACAAAGTTTGCTAAAAAAAATACAAACAACACAGAATTGAAATAATCCTTAGTAAAAGTTCTATACAATTCGCAATAAGCGCCAAAATGTCCTAGAAGACATGCTTTTATTAAATCTTGTTTCTAGTTTTAATTCATCTAAAAATTCTTCTTAATTGCCCATTTAGATTTTTTCAAAGAAATCGTTTTCCATTGAAAACACGGCATTCTCGAAACTATGTTTTAAGACTTGTGTATGTATGTATGTATGTATGTATGTATATAAATAAAATTTTTTTTACATTTAAGGCCATATTCATAATAATTATTGTAAGTTTATTAAGCTCTTATTTGACGTATTTCTACGGAATATTTGTCAAATAAACGCGTAATAAACCTTCAATAGTTTTTATGAATACGGGTGTTATACTTTATTTCAATACAAACGTGATTGATCGTGAGAATTTTTTTTTCGTGTATGAAAATACGTGATTGAAAAAATTTTACTCGTGAGCGTGCGTGACATAAGGCCAATAAAAAAATGTTCGTGCATGAAAGTGCGTGAGGAATATAATTCTCCAAAAAACACTCACGCACACATCTCTACTCAAAACAATTAAATGGGTCCTTCAGACCCAGCTAATAAATTGCATTGCAGTGATGAACGATAAAATAGTGTAACATACTGTCATGATGCTGCAATAAGTCTGCCCTTGACCCCTCATGTACAGTTTGTAATTTTAAATATTTTTTTGTTTTGCTTCATTTCTTTAAGTTTTCACTGAAACTTTTTACCCTTTTGGACTTCTGCTTCACTTAAAGTTTGTTTTACTCGAAATTCTTTATATTCGTCTGTGTCGCAAAAACATTGATTAAGTTTTTGCTTGGAAACTGCTGCCATTTGGCAACCGTTCAAATAGCCAAAGGTTACTAAGCTCAAGAGATTATTCATGACTTTTAAATACACTGACCATTTAATAACATGTTTTTTTTTGTTTTCTTAAGTTGTGTTTAATTATACCTCAAAGGAAAATCTTTAAAGGGTGTTCTTTCAATTATACATAAAGAAGTCATCCAATGTTGTTTGGCTTGCCGAATATCGGTTGTGGCTCGCGCAGTGGGAGCCAGACTTAATTCGTTCAATTGCGGCAGAAAAAACTCGGTTAACATGGGCCTAAAGCACGTTAACGTTTGCCCAGCGGCGTACTCCGCGTACAGCCGTAAACGGCCTGTCGTGCACATTTAAAATCGATTTAAGTTTTTCGTACTGCCATATGGTTTTGACAGTTTGCTTTTGTTTTGCAAATTAAGAAAATTGCACATGTTTTTTGTTTGTTTCATAATTTGATTTTTTATTATTTCCAGAAGGTAATCAACTTCTGTGGCAGTTAAATTGGGAGTCCTTTTATCACTTTTGCTACTCATTTTAATAATTTTTACAAAACAATATATTATTATCTAAACTTTTCACAATGTTACTTGCTTCCAAATTTGTTTAAACAGCTGTTTTTTATTGAGTTATCAATAATTTTTACTGCCGTACTTTTATTACAATTAATTACCAAAAAAAATTTTAGACTGTAAAACAGAAAGCTATTTTAAATTCAACTTAAATTTTAAGGAAAATTTACTAATTTTGTATTTAAATCCCAAGTCAAAAATCGGGGGTAGAACAGGGTGACCCAAAGTTAGCGAAGGGGTTTGAATTGCTCATAATAAATGTTTGCACATTTGTTTCGCTGTTTTCTTTGGAAAGCAGCTACATATGTAATATTTTTCGGGCTACAAAACAAAACTGGGCAAATTTATAGTTCCTTGAGAGCATTTTTCGTTTACTTCTCAATAATTTCATATGCAGACATATTTGCAGTGTCCTGTTACCTCCAATAATTATACTTTTTTTTTAACAAATCGGACAACATAAATAACGAATCATAATATTTATGGTTAATTTACCACAATTGCTTCCACTTAACTGCATCGAAGAAATTAAATCTAATAAATTTGAGCAGAAACAGAAGCAGACAAGCGTAGACAATGGCATCAAAGTCGTAGATCGAGCATGACATGCGACAAGAATTAGCCAAAGAGACGAGCGAACCAACGAACAAACGAACACCTGCAATGGAACAAATTCTAAAGTAAACTTATTGAAAACCAGAATCATTAACATAAACCACCCTTCAAATTAGGCGGCCACCCTTAAAATAAAATCATCTTTTTAGTTGGCTAAAAAATTTGGCTATGAAATAATTTTTAGAAACATTTTTTCACATGATGAGCGAGCGCGTTTGCAATCCTGCAGCTGAGTTGCTGCTGTCGCCAACTTAACACTTGAAAATAACAAAAGTGTTGTTTTCTATTGTTTCAAATCGGCAATAATCCTTTGTAGCCAAAATAAACAAATATGTATGTAATTCCTTTTCCGTTTACTTTATTATTTTTTTAATTTGCTTAAATTAATGTTACGCTTATTACACCGAAAATGGGAGAAGGGTGACTTAATTTGTTTTTTTTTTTTCATTTATTTTTATTTCTGTGTCGGTACCAATAGCGCGCAACTGATACGATACAAACGATTACAGGCTAAACGAGAGAGAAACGTTGGCAGGACATTTTCAAATGTGTATCATTGCAAAAGGGGTGGATAACAAATTGTTATAGAATGTGTTCGTTCACAAACTAACATTAAAACAGTTGTGAAAAAAAGAATGGGGGCGAGGCCGTTTTCAATTCTATGCTCTGTATCATTTTATTAAGACTGATCCAAGCGAATTCATATCAGTTAAACTTGGCCGCATAGATGACATATTGATTAATTTTTTTCTCTTTTCTCTGAACTACAGAAGCCTCTCAGAAAAAAGCGATCTCTTTTAGTTTCTCAGTTCACCATAGCGCCATGTTTATTTTCTCTGTTTCTCTTTTTCCAAAGTCTACCACAGAGTGTTGCACATTATGAAAAAAATAAATAAATGTAAAAAAAGCGGAAATAACAAAAAAAAATTTTAAAAATGTTTATACACACAAAAAATGTCTGCTTAACTATTTCCTTTTAGTTCATACATTTTTAATAATTTGAAATGTTAATTTAACTTTATAATAATAATCGAACTCAAGTCTGTTCAAATTATTAAAAATTGTATATCAAATAGTTCGACTCATGATGCAACTAGTAAGCTGGCCTCTTCAGCTGAACCATGATACAACTAACAAGGTAGCCTTTTCGCTACAATAAGAACAACTTCAATAAAAATAACATGCATTTTGTTTTTGTACAACTTATGCAAACTGTCAAAACGACGCCACTTCTACATTTGCGTAAGAGAGATGCACTGAGCTTACGCGGATTTGCTACCTCGTTTTGGCTGCCTTTCCTCTCTGCAATCTCTTGACAACCTAAAGTAGTCAGTTGATTAACGGTTTGGCTGACGAGGCTACCTTGTTAATTGTATCATGAGCTGAACCATTAATCATCTGACTACTTAAGACTGTCAAGAGAATGCAGAGATGGAAGGCAGCCAAAACGAGATAGCAAATCAGTGTAAGCTCTGTTCATTTCTCTTCTGTAAATGTAGAAGTGGCGTCTTTTGGACAGTTTTCAGAAGTTGTACAAAATGCAAGTTAATTTTGTTGAAGTTGTTCTTGTTGTAGGGAAAAGTTGTATCATGGTTCGACTTTAAAGTTAAAATTATAGTTATGAGGCCGTATAAAAAATTATAGTTTTAAGGCCATATTCATAATAATTATTGTAAGTTTATTAAGCTCTTATTTGAAGTATTTCTACGGAATATTTGTCAAATAAACGCGTAATAAACCTTCAATAGTTTTTATGAATAATAATTTTTAGTTAATAATTAGTTTTTAGTTATCACACAGCACAGCTATACTCAAGTATCGTTCGCGAATGACATTTCAGCTGTCAGGTTCGTCTATACAAATTTATCTTCAACTAACGAACTAAAAGAGGCTCCCAGTTCAATGAAAAGAGCCGAGCTAAAAAGAGCTCTTACCTAAAGGAGCTGATGAGCACAACTCTATTGTAAGCAAACTTTTGACACTATCTGCTAATAAAGATCAGCTGTTTTAGTGATTGCCTTGATAGCTTTGTAACTTTCATTTAAATTATTTAAGTGACGATATCTATGACAAAGGCGAACAATCAAATTGCCCACCCCTTTAACTTTTTCACGTACTGTATATTTATGTATGTGTGCATGCATGCATGTATGTGTGTACTTATATGCAAACATCAACGAACACGTGTTTGTTTTCTAATATGATGAGTTAAAATCTTTTCGTCTTCTTGTGATGACAAAAATTACCTCCTTAAACTCTTGTTTTATTGTTGATTATTGCATTTGAAATAAATAAAATGTCAATTATCCTGTAATACGGTTGGTTAGTGTTATAACTTTTGTAAATGACGTCGTCGTAATTTAAGCATTCAAGAGTTTAATGCACATGTACTGCCGATCTAATCGCTGGGGCGACAAGTGCCAAATGATTTAAATATGTATGTATGTATGTTCGTTCAGTGTGTTGCTGTTAACATCCACATTTGATTGCCGTTTACTGCTGAACTTTTTAATATTAAAAACAAATATTCAAGAGATTACAACTGATAAAGTACATACATATGTATGTAGTTAATAACACGTGACTTTTTGTAATAATAAACTGATTATCTATCCTAGTTACTTGACATTACTGCGAAATTAAATGGTCTTGTTTTTTTTTAATAATAACAACAATAATAATGTGTTTTAATGGGAGTGGTAATAGTGCTTAAATGCCCCTTCAGACGTATGTCTGGAAAACGATCATGCTGAATGTATGTAAATTTAATTCGATATGTAAAAAAAAAAAAACGATCATCCTAAGTACTCTGTGCTAATGATGTTACCAATATTCGTATGCACTACTTCATGATGTTCGTAAATTCGTCGTATGAAACACAATAACGACGAAAACCAGAAAAATCTGTTATAACTGATAAAGTTTTATATTGTTTGATCAAAGATAAAAAAAAATTAAATGAATCAAAGAATTTCAAATTTTGTAAAAATAACTAAAATAATGAACATGATCCCAGATTATATATAGACAGACATTCATGAAGTTTAACATTTTCAATTATAATTTCACTTGTATCCATTTTCTCAGTTTTTTAATTTTATCTTATTATAGTTGAACAGCTGATGAGGTGACCATATTAAAAAAATTGGTTGCTAAAAAATTTAGCATTAAAAAAAACAAAAAATTAAACACTACAAACATGTTTTATTATCTAATTTGATGGCTTTTTGTTTTAAATGCAAAAAGTCAAAGCTTAGCACTTAAAACGAAAACTATTAAAGTAAAAATTAATTGTTTTTACTAAAACACCTGAAAACTAAAACCAAAATGGCCACTTGGTACTGATTTGTTCGTCGTTCGCCGGCGTAAGAAATAGAAATAAATCTATTTCAAGTTCGCCGCGTACAACGAATTTCGACCGACGCGGTGACTGTGTGCATTTTCATATACACCAATGTGTTTTATTTTTGACGGCGAATATTCGTGGCGAAAAATTCGCATAATTGAAAAATTTGTTGGCAACCAAACCTGGTAGAGATTTTAATGTTTAGCACAAACTTTGGAAATCTCTGTCATTGAAGTTTAGATTGACTGCTCTGTTTTGTCTGATTTGAATGTTAAAGAGGTTGTAGGGCTTTTTGAAAGTTTTCTGTTACTTTAAAAATTTGTACATTTGTGTTAAATTTGTTGCAAACTCCAACCAAAAAAAAAAAGCAAAAAAACCAACCAACCAACCAACATGGCATAAAATGATTACCTGTTAGAAACCCAGTTGAAATCTGCATAATGCAATTATTATCACGATTAGCATTTTAATTAAAAGCCAATTACGCGGATAAAAAGGGCTAAAATATAAATGCAACAATCGCAAACATGTAACCATAACAAACCTAATCATTGGTAACAAACGAATGAATAGATGGATGTATGGATGGATGGATGTTGCTGGTGCGTATAACCAGGTTCAAATCCCACAGCAACAAAATTTGAAAGAAAAAAAAAAGGCATGTAAAGTGGCTCTCCACTTATATAAATGAAATTTTCGGAAAGGCATTTATTTATTGCCAGCATGCAAAACAGCAACTACAATTAAAAACAATATTGCAAATTAATTTTTTTTTGCTTGTTGGCCACTTGACTACATAAATAGTCCTTGTGTTGAATGAAATCCAAATGAATAAACGAATGCAATCAGCAGGATGGCAGCAGCAGATTTAAGCTTTTGTTTTTGTGGGGCAAAAATTCTAAAACTAATTTGAAAATTATTTGTTGTTTCAACCAGTGTTTTGCAACTGATTTAATTGAAAAATATTATTGGCCACCAACCACTTCACTCCCATAAAGCCCAATAAAACACGAGGAAAAAACAAACAAAAAATACAAAAAAAAAGAACAGCAATTATAACACAATTTGTTCTTGGTTTGGAAAACAGAACTAATTTGTTGCATTTTCATTAGCGTTTACGTTTTTTAGTTTTCTATTGTTGTTTTATTATAATTTGCATGCTGAAATGTTCGTAAGGCTAAAAGTTATAAAATTTGCAAAAGCTTTTAATTAAAACATGAACACGGTTTAAAACACTTTGAAAAAAGAAAAGAATACTCTTACTTCATGTTTCATATTGAGGTTAGATTTCAAGGTCCACAGAGAAGACAATAAGATGACTCTTTGTTTTTTTCTTTCAAATTTTTATTGAAAAAAATCCAGACGGAAACTTGTGATTTTTATTAGGTATTCTTATGGGTTTTCAGCAAAAGCTTTCTTTTGGACGGATTCGAACCCTCAACCTCGTATTTGCTACTCGACTACTCAAGCAGCTCAGCCATGATTTACTTGGGGGTTACACGATCACGTTTTGCCTTTCAAGTTTTAATACATTCACACTTTTTTACTAATACACTCACAATTTTGAAAATTGATGCAAACTTGATGACAATTTTTGCTTTCCATAGAGAGCATCAAGTCACAATCAACGAAACAGCTGACAACAATTTTTTTTCCTTCTGTCTGCAAATATTTTTTTTGTTTTGTTTGAAAGTTGCAATTAAAAGTGATAAAAATTAAACAGATTCAAGATTCAATTAGAAATAAAAATGTTTACGTGCAAAACCAACAAACCAAGAGCTATACAGAAGCCACAAAGTTCTGTGGAATATGAACGTGGCGTCATATCGTCAGTATTTCCTTTCTGCCCTCTGGTTTTTTTTCTGCTTCTTTTATTTTCTTTATTTCTGATAGTACTTTTAATGAAGCAGCTATTTTGAATTTTCTTCTTGACGGCATCTTGAAAACGAATTGTTATGAAATTGCGTGCAGCCTACTCCACAGCTAACAATTTTATTGAATTTTGACAAGCAGTATGTGAAAAAAACTTGATAGCAAAACTTGATCGTGTAACTGCAGTGTTACACAAGATCATTAGGAATCTAATGAAATCAATAAGAAATCCCTTTTTCATACAAGTCACAATCAATAAGTATTTCTCAATGGTTGATTGATTTTTTGTGTTGATTTTGGGGCCAAAAATAGCGGAAATCGACATTGAGTCTTGATATTTTGTGTTTTATTATTCGCTTTCTGCTGCTGGGAAGCGCTTTGCTTAGCCCAAAAACATTGCATGGAGCAAACCTTGTTGATTCCATTAGGTAGTTTTGGCTCAGTGTAGCTCTAGTGTATATGGTTTCATGAAACCAGCCAGATCTTTTAGCAAAACCTTAACTCCTATGTTTTGATCAGATTTGAACTTGATTTCCGTCAGCACCACAATGAATTTGATCCATCTCACGGTGCAAAAACAAGGCAAGGCATTAGAATAAAATAGAAAATTGCAATAAATGGCTTTAAGATAAACTAAATTCTTAATTTAAACATTTTTCTGCCACCGCTCTCTCTCTCTCTCTCTCTCTCTCTTTCCTTTTCGTTCTTGCTATTCAGCGCACCTGTCATATAAATTCACTTTTTCACAATAAACCAGCAAGAAAAACATAATTTAATATTTTGACTCTTATAATTGATTATTACACGGTTATGGATTCAATGCCACAATGTTACAAACATCTATTGTTTATACCTGTTTGCACAACGCGCAAATATAAAAATTCACCACCATTTGGCGCCCCTCGAAAAGGGCAATAGTCTGTGTAAACGAAACAAAAAAAGAGCAACAGCAAATATTTTATATAAAATTTATTTCATTATGAAGATGTGCCACAAACACACTCACACAAATAAATTTTTTTTTATTTATTAATAATATGAGAAATAAAAGTTCGGGGGCGGATCACACACATCCATGTGTGTATGTAGTACATACACAGATGCATATGTATGTACGCCCACACACACACAATACATGCAGCATACGGACGGTTTGGTTTGCTTTTTAAAACGGGTATTTTTCAGTTTTGCTTTTAGAAGTAAAACTTTGAGTTGGAAGTAGTACTTCCCCGCCAGAACTTTTTTTGCGTTTCTATCTTATCTTGCGTTTGTGGGAGAGGATTGAAGGAGTAGCGGTAGTTACATAGATACGAAAGTTGGTCTATTCAAAAAAGTGGCTTTCGAATTGAGTTGAGGGTGCCAAACTCTCATACATACCTTTTTGCGCTTTGTCATAAACTTAAAAATTGTTAAGTAATTTTACTTTCTCGAAATTGAGAAAGATTTTTTTTGCGATAAAATTGGAGTGATCAACATTTTTGAAGAAGACAAGAAAAGTAAAGTTGAAGACTTGCTGGGTTATATAACATGGCTGTTTCACCACCACCAACATTTGCTTCGAACCCAGGCCATGACTTAATGTGCACTGTTTTTTAAGCAGCATGCACGTTTAAGACGCTTGCACGTCTTTGGTACGTACATATGAATGTATGTGTCTAGGTTCTGTTTCATTTTTAGAGTTACAAATAGAACACCCTTTAAATCAACAAATATCTATTGGAAAATAAACTTTTTGCACACTTATGAGCGTATACTGTACATATAAATAAATATGAATTTATTAAATACCATAAAAGTTGTGTAACCCAATATAAATGTGCATGCACATGCATGTATGTGTATTCAACTTGGTATGTTCATTTTGAGCCTCAAGAATTTACTCTGAACAGAGTGACAAAATATATATAGGCATATACCCGGAATCAGATTACTCTAGCTTGTAAATATATGTAATGGCATATATTTATGTATGTATCTCAAGAAAAGGGCCGACGAGATTTTCCTTAGCTCCACAGCCTCAGAATTTTTCGGGAATGATCCAGAGAATGATCTATAAAGGAGTACACAGAAATGAAAGGCGACCAAAACGAGACAACAAAACAGCATAAAATCTGCGCATATTGCTTCTGGTAATGCGCTAAAACTCGCAACAAAACAAAATAGGAAACTATTTTTGCAGTTCTTTTTACGCAGCACGAAATAGTACAAGATGCATAGTATACCTATTTCTTTTTAAGTGACACTGTATCAACTGATTCGGATAATTTTCAAAAGCCACTTTTTTCACCTCTGTGTACTCTATGCCATAGACTCAAAAATGAATGTGCTATAGCCTTAACAATGAAAATTTGGACAGTGTTACTTAGAGAGTCAAGGGAGGTGAGGAATCTCAATGCCACCAACATGATCTCAAACCATGGGCTAATGTTGTATTAAATTTGCAAATATTCTGCTAATAGCATCAGTGTCACTCTGTGAATACAGATACTCTAAATGTGAGCTGATAGTAAAACCGAAAATATATACAGAGATAACCTACCAAAGGAAAATACTTACACTCGAATCCGTACTACATACATACATACATACGTACATAAATATGAATATATTTTGGCAAAATCTACATAAACAAACATAGCATGTACACTTGTACATATGTGCTTACACTTAAATCTTTCTTTGTGGTAGTAAAAGTTTAAACCAACATACACACACTCACACACACAAGTATTTGTGCATGAAAAGTTAAATAATCTACATACATACATACATATGTATATAAAATGTTTTATGGATGCGGTGGTTTAAAGCTTTTTGAACTTTACAAACGAATGATTTTTAATAAACGTTACAAATAAAAGAATACCATAAAATTGTGCCCTGTTATAAAAACAATATACAAAATATGTTTGCGTGCACAACAGTAAAATATGTACATTTTCATTCAAACATGCGATGAACAATATAATGCATATACATATGTAGGTACTCGCTGTACATGACAATATACATACATACATATGCAGACAGGATACAACGAGTTCATGCGCTCACACATACATACATACATGTACATTGTACATGTTAAGTTGATTGAATTTATGTTTATTTGTACGAGGTAATTATAATGTTATGAAGTCGAGCTTATGCAAACATGTATGTACATGAATTCATAGGTACATATGTACATTCGGTTGAGATAATAAATAAAGAATTTTTATGGCGTATATGCATGCATATCACCTATGTATACGTCATACACATTTCTTGTATGTGCTTGTTATTTAAATGGCAACTTTTAATTAAACAGTTTACAACAATAAAATATAATAAAAAATATTAATACGTGCATTAAAAAAAATATGTATGTACACATATGTTCTATGAATTATATAAGTATGTACTCGTATGTATGTATATGATGGTTATACTAAGAGCCTTTTTTACTATTACGACTTTCTATAGCTATAAAAAGCAAGGCCTACTTATCGTCCTTTTATTAAAAAAGTGTGTTATACATAAGCAATACCCGGTATTACAATACTAAATAATCATATCATGATTCATAATTACCATGGCATTGTCTTCTTTTAAAGATAAAGATGAAAAAAACTAGTCAGGTACATTTTTTTCAGAAAGTCTTCTTTCTGAAACTATTTTTAATTCTCTTTTAAGCTTTCACTCCTGGCTACACATACACATTTTTTAATGAAATTCTTGATTTTTATAGGTTTATTTTTTGAGATTATTCTTAGTTTGACAATTACCAATACAAGAGCATTTCAGAGTACATGAAACCCTGTACTCAATTTCAGTGCTCTCACCTGTATTTCCCGCTGTTACTCACAAACTCTCAGAATTTCTAAAAAAAAAAACCCTTTCATAATGCTTTATTTTGATAATAGGTAGATTTTTAAATGGTTTTAGGACAATACAAATTTTCTTATAACAAAAGAAATATTAAAAATATGTGCTCTTATGCAAAAAAGAACAATGTTCAAGCAAACGTTAATATTATTATTATTATTATTATTATTATTTTTGCATAATAGGATTTTGTATCTTTTTTGCCATATATCATTTAGTTTCAGAAGATATATCCAAATGTGGTTATCAAAATCTAATCTGATCACCCTTCGCTCCTACTTTAATATAAAAAAGCACACATGTGGCAGTTTGCCCAACTTCCGGCAGCAATGTTCACGATATTCCTACTGAGTAATGATGAAATAATGGTAAAAATAAGTGAAGAATTCATAGTATTTTTTTATAAATTCAGTCAAAAATAATTCATTTGGGTGCGACGAAATAATACAAAACTAAAAATATTTCATAACTATTATATGCATGCATGGATGTATAAGCAACGTTTAAATTTATGCTCAAATGAGTAGGTTTATTTAAATAAATACGTAAACACAATCACTTGCAGCTAATAGAGCATATTTATCTTTAATCTTATCTACTTAAAAAAAATCTAAATCTGAAATTTCCACCTTTTAACTTCATAACAAACATTAACTCAAATTAACGTTTCCTTCAAGAGATGTGTATAAATCTGTTCAGGTTAAGCGGTAAATATCAAACACATACTCACATATACACACAAATACGTCTTAGCACATACACTTGTTGGGGAAATTATGGGAATTAATTGAAATTCCTCAAATGCCATAAGCTCTTTTATATGAAGCAAAATTACCATCATTATCATTATTCACTCACTACACACAAACACACACGAGTGCACGATGACGAACGACGCCCACCCACTCACCCAACATGAAAGATTTTTTCTTCCTCTCATTCATTCTCTGATTTCACCAACAAACAACATTTCTTAATCATCATATTTATACTCTGAATAACACAAAACTTAACAACAACGAGAACCAACAACAATAAATACTCGTACAAAAATGGTGGAAACGAGAATGTTGAAAATTTATTAATGGGTGGCAGATTATTTTCCGTACAAGTAAATAATGGAAGATAAAACATTTTATAATAAATATAACGCTAAAGTTTCAATAGTTTTACAAACTTTATTAATATTATCAATATTTATAATTAAAAAGAAGGGAAAAAACGCAATAAGTGCTGCTGAATTTGTTAATTAATTTTATCTTTGTGGTGAAACTTACGATCATGTTCTGTTATAATCTCAAAATTTGTTATAAAAATCCCAACTCATTAGGTAGATAGGTATCATTAACGTTTTTTGTTTTTTTTTTTTTTTTTGTTGGCGTTGCCAAATCTTTTAGTCGCACAAATTTTATTTACGTTGGCGTTCGACTTAAGGAAATTCACATTCCCATAAGAACTATGTGTAAAAAAAAATTACGGCGTTTCACGTTGGTAAATTCCTTATGTAAATTAACGCACATCGGAGCTCAAAAAGAAATTATTTGGCTGCGGATTTTTTATCTACATTTAGTTTATTTTCAAGATGGATCGCCGTTTAGCCAAAGAATAAAAAATGGCTCAATTTCGCATATGGCTTTTTTTTCAATAAGTGTAATATTTTGTAAAGAAAAAAAATGCTTTCCAGAAATTAACGAATCACAGCTTTTTCAAGTTTTCTGTTATATATTAATATTAGAGATGCAACAATATGCGAGTTGCATCACCAATGCTTACACGACTCGTCTATGTGCTTCGATTTGACTTTTGTTTTCGATAAGTAAACATAAATTTTTCAATTATGCAGATGCAGCTGCTCCAAAAACTGGAAATGCTTTTTGTTTCATTCCATCCGCAAGTTGAAGCATGCTTTTGAGTATTCAATAAATATATAACAAAACGTATCACAAAAATTTTTTTCCATTGTTTTTAACCTTTTATTATTTTATTGATTTCTAAAATTAATTTTTATTTTTTTGTATTATTATGCTTTCTTTGTTTACTACAATATATGATTTTGACAGATAGTGCTGATTAACTTGCGATATAAATTAGAGAAGACAGGCAGTGCTTCGTATGTAGCTACTTCATTCGCTCTCAAAATTTTGTATAGCGAAGCACATTGCTTCGCTCCTGATTAGAGTATTAAGCATAAATAGAGAGCGAAGGGCAGGCATATCGTGGAAGCATGCTATTCGATATCTTAAGCGACAATTCTTGGAACTTGATTAAGAGTCCCTGTCAAAAATTTCACAATTTTTACGACTTTCAATGCATTTTTTATACCAAACTTAATCCACCCAAATCCATAGTACATACATATGTACATACATTTCTATACACGTATGTTTGTATTATTTCACAATTTGCTCTATTTTTTTTTTATATAAAATAATAATACAATTTTTGTTATTGCTTAAACAAGTTATATTAAATTCTTTAAATCCTTTTGCAAAATGTTGAAAAATACTTTGAATAAACGAGCCGGATTGTATGCCTAAAAATTCCTTGCTCATAAAAAAACCCGAAAAAAGTTGTGAACATAGAAAAAACATATTTTTGTGTATAAGTACATATTTTTAATTTTTATTTATGTACAAACGTATGGAAAGAAATGCACAAAAAAGTACTACACAAATGTTCAAAAACATCAAATAGAAATCATAACAGCATATTTTTTTCGGAAACACACCATAATTTTCTTGAATAAGGTAAATGAGTATCAATCACAATGGCATTAATTTTCGTGGAGACCAGTGATGGTGTAGCGAATATTTACATTCAAGACAATAGAAAATTTATCCACCCTGTCAAATGTCTTTGATGTTTTCTTTGTCGTACTTAATTAATATCAATCATCAAAATACAATAGAAAGAACTTGAGCAATAGTAAAAATTCATAAGTAATTTATGTATCAATGAATTTAGGTTGAAATAATTAATTTGCTGCAAAATGGGGCCACCGGAAAAATTTAATTCTGCACAACTTGGTCCGTTATGCATTGTTTATTTGCATTTGAAATAGATGTCGTTATTTAAAACTTATCATTGAATACCTGTGTTAGTGCTCGCCCATATTGTGAATCATTTGCTTCAAAAACGTTTCAAATCCTCTTTTGAAACTGCATTCGAGTCCATACAGCAACCCTGGTGTTGCAATCTGGCAACTGACAGTTCTAACGTAAAGTTATACGTTTTTGAGGTTATACCTACTCAGAACCTTTTGACATACGACCGCTAGGGGCTGTTCACAAATTACGTACCGCAATTTTTGCACATTTTTAATTTTTTTTTTATCTTCACAAATAATAATGGAAATTTGTGGCAATTTTTGAAATTTCCCAAGGGCAACCCTGCGCTGAATATATTGTTGCTCGACTTGTCGCCCATGTCGAGTGGAAACTGTAGGCCAAACGGACTCCTTTTAGTTTGTATTGTTATTAAAAACTACAAAAATAATAAGAAATGTAAAATTGAAAAATTTTGGGAGATAAAGGGTGCGTATGAGCGTTATTTCATAACAAGTATACGTAGGCATGGCTGAAAAGATTTGAAGATTTGATTTCCATAAATTTTCAAAAGCATTATTAGGGAGGTTCTTTCCAATGGATGAAAGATTTTCAAACTCGGCTCATGGGTCGTAGTGGAACAAAATCTCGCTTCGATTTCGATTTCCGAAATTGTTTTATGAACAGGCCATAAAGAATATCGGAAATTGTTTTATAACTAAAAACTATAGGTATATACGCTGTTGAGCCATGGGCTCTAGTGCATACAATCCGGTTCAATTTCGCTACAAAATTCATGATTTTTACATTAGCTGTCATCGGAGTTGTATCCTTCGGAGGATATCCTTTCATGCTATGATTTGGAAGTTGTGACGATTTAACCTTTTGCTGGGTATACTCGTACATACATATACATATGTATATGAACCAACTGTAAAGAATCATTTTCAAATAAGCGAGTAAACGAAAATTAAGCCATAAACAAAGTTTCTTTTGAGTTGCATTCGAAGCTGTTTAGAAAAGTATAATGAAACTCATTTTTCAACATCATGAAAAACCGATTTTTGTGTGTTCAGAACGCTTAAAATAATCTACTCCAAATTTTGCTTCAGTGTTATTAGTTTGATGCGAATACGGCAAAATGATGCAGCTTCACAAGTTACCAGCTTATTGTGGGTAATTCGAAGCTGTTTTCCAAATCTTTTGACAAGTTGACTAAACAACTCAAACCTTATTCCACAAGATATTATGGATTATATTAAAATTGTAAACTTTTTAAGCTTAATGTGTCCCCGAGCTGTGCAGTTACATAAATAATACCCTTTATGTAATATTTCATCTTTAACTCCCAAAACTCACTATGTATAAAAAAGTTTTCAAGCAACAACCAAAGAAAAGTTTGTGTGTGGCATTTTCTATTGGTATTAAAAAGGAAAATCTCAAAAAAAAAAAAAATATTATATTTAAAGCACAAAAAGTATAAAATAAACGAAAAAAAAACTAAATTTTCGGATGTGAAAAATGATAATAACGATGCACATAAACAAACAGCTTTGCGAAGTTTATAAAATGTTAAAAAATGAAAGCAGCAATGGCGTCCGTACGAGGCTGGTTGCAGAAAATACTCTTAGCAGTATTATTTGTTAAAACACAGGGTGGCAAAATGATAAATAAGCTAAAAAAAAGTTCTTTTAAAAGACGCCTCACAAATGTAGCAGTTTTTCAATGATAACAATGTCTGCCTAAAAATAAAAAATTGCAAGCAAGTGCTCTCAAAATGTAAACTAAGGAACACAGTGCTGCCAGAAAACCCAGCTAGCTAAAAATAAGTTCTGCGAAAATGTCAGCGTTCAAAAAGTTGTCTGTCAAACAGACACAGCATCAAAAAATAGCTGTTGGCTGAGCTGTCAAATAGCCCTTTTTTCACAAAAGTCTGTGGCTGCGGCTGCGGTTCTAAACATTTTAAACAGCTCAGCCTTATGATTTTGTTTTCAAGCTGTGGCTGTTGCTGTCTAAATTTTACAGATGGAGCTCAGTTTCAGCCTTTAAAATGAAAAAGTTGCAGATTATTTTATCACCGGCAAATATTTTCCAATTATTCCATTAAATTAAAATTTAACCGTTCCTTTTACTAAATTAATTTTCTCAAAATTTTATGAAAACATGCACACATCCATACATACTTTTAAGTAAATTCAATTAGATGTGCTTACAAGCCAGACTATAGCAGAAGCATGATTATATTGTTACGAAACAACTTATTAAATTCTCAGTACAAAATTTTTTAAAATCTAGTCGTGGTGACTTCCCCAAACCTGGGGGCTTTCCATTTGCCGTTCCATGCCAATTTGTAACCTATTTTTAATTATTGGTTAAGAGTCTAGAAAAAAAGAGCGGTTGCAATATTGTTACATATTTTGAGCAAAATTGGCAGAAGTTAAATCTTACACTGGATTGAGGTGTTGCTTAATACATATATTTAGATATATTTTTCCTAAAGCGTTTGTTTTGAAGCAAACAAAAGTGATTTCAGACCATCCTCGCACTTAAAAAGCAAAATATATGAAAAACAACAAAAGAATAAAAAATACTAGATCTGCTTAATTTAAATATATAAATATGTATAGCAGTATATAAACTCAATGTAGTGATGCTCTCAAAGTGTTGCCAGAGTTTTGTTGCAGTAAAACCAAATACATACGTATTTCTATCCAAATCAAAAGTAAGCAATTATTTATTCAAGTCCATTGCAAAATTGCAAAATAACTGATGACCTAATCAACTTTAAAGTTTAACAATCGAATGTGTGTGAAGATAAATACGTATTTAAGTTCCGGGACTCAAACCATAATTTTTAGCAAAGCCACATTTTGAAGTTAACAGAGCACTGTTAACGAGTTAACAGCGCTATTTTTATAACAGATGACAATTGTGGAGAAGATGAGTGGGTTTTATGGAAAAATTAGGACACCTAGGAGGTACTGACCATATGGAAATGGTGGTCTGGAGGGTTAGCTATGACTTGTGGTACCAAGAATGTCTGCAAAAAATTTTTTAGTCCCAGAAAATGACTTTCAAAAACACCCCATTTATGAAATTTCTGGAGAAGATGAGTGGGCTCATGGAAAAATGAGGACTTCTGCGAGGTACTGACCATATGGAAATAGTTGCCTGGAAGGTTAGCTATAATTTCTGGTACCTGGGATGTCTGAAATAATCTTTGGAGTCCCACAAAATGACTTTTAAAACACTCCATTTATGAAATTTCTGGAGAAGATGAGTGGGCTCATGGAAAAATGAGGACTTCTGCGAGGTACTGGCCATATGGAAATAGTTGCCTGGAAGGTAAGCTATGATTTCTGGTACCTGGGATGTCTGAAATAATCTTTGGAGTCCCACAAAATGACTTTTAAAAACACTCCATTTATGAAATTTCTGGAGAAGATGAGTGGGCTCATGGAAAAATGAGGACTTCTGGGGGGTAGTGACCATATGGAAACGGTGGTCTGGAGGGTTAGCTATGACTTGTCGTACCAAGAATGTCTGCAAAAAATTTTTTAGTCCCAGAAAATGACTTTCAAAAACCCCCCATTTATGAAATTTCTGGAGAAGATGAGTGGGCTCATGGAAAAATGAGGACTTCTGCGAGGTACTGACCATATGGAAATAGTTGTGTAGAGGGTTAGCTATGATTTCTGGTACCTGGGATGTCTGAAATAATCTTTGGAGTCCCACAAAATGACTTTTAAAACACTCTATTTATGAAATTTCTGGAGAAGATGAGTGGGCTCATGGAAAAATGAGGACTTCTGCGAGGTACTGACCATATGGAAATAGTTGTGTAGAGGGTTAGCTATGATTTCTGGTACCTGGGATGTCTGAAATAATCTTTGGAGTCCCACAAAATGACTTTTAAAACACTCTATTTATGAAATTTCTGGAGAAGATGAGTGGGCTCATGGAAAAATGAGGACTTCTGCGAGGTACTGGCCATATGGAAATAGTTGCCTGGAAGGTGAGCTATGATTTCTGGTACCTGGGATGTCTGAAATAATCTTTGGAGTCCCACAAAATGACTTTTAAAAACACTCCATATAGGAAATTTCTGGAGAAGATGAGTGGGCTTTATGGAAAAATGAGGACTTCTGGCAGGTATTGACCATATGGAAATAGTTGCCTGGAAGGTTAGCTATAATTTCTGGTACCTGGGATGTCTGAAATAATCTTTGGAGTCCCACAAAATGACTTTTAAAACACTCCATTTATGAAATTTCTGGAGAAGATGAGTGGGCTCATGGAAAAATGAGGACTTCTGGCAGGTATTGACCATATGGAAACGGTGGTTTGGAGGATTAGCTATGACTTGTGGTACCAAGAATGTCTGCAAAAAATTTTTTAATCCCAGAAAATGACTTTCAAAAACACTCCATTTATGAAATTTCTGGAGAAGATGAGTGGGCTCATGGAAAAATGAGGACTTCTGCGAGGTATTGACCATATGGAAATAGTTGCCTGGAAGGTTAGCTATAATTTCTGGTACCTGGGATGTCTGAAATAATCTTTGGAGTCCCACAAAATGACTTTTAAAACACTCCATTTATGAAATTTCTGGAGAAGATGAGTGGGCTCATGGAAAAATGAGGACTTCTGGCAGGTATTGACCATATGGAAACGGTGGTTTGGAGGATTAGCTATGACTTGTGGTACCAAGAATGTCTGCAAAAAATTATTTCCAAATTTCCAAAGATTATTTCAGACATCCCAGGTACCAGAAATCATAGCTAACCCTCTACACAACTATTTCCATATGGTCAGTACCTCGCAGAAGTCCTCATTTTTCCATGAGCCCACTCATCTTCTCCAGAAATTTCATAAATGGGGTGTTTTTGAAAGTCATTTTCTGGGACTAAAAAATTTTTTGCAGACATTCTTGGTACGACAAGTCATAGCTAACCCTCCAGACCACCGTTTCCATATGGTCACTACCTCCCAGAAGTCCTCATTTTTCCATGAGCCCACTCATCTTCTCCAGAAATTTCATAAATGGGGTGTTTTTGAAAGTCATTTTCTGGGACTAAAAAATTTTTTGCAGACATTCTTGGTACGACAAGTCATAGCTAACCCTCCAGACCACCGTTTCCATATGGTCACTACCTCCCAGAAGTCCTCATTTTTCCATGAGCCCACTCATCTTCTCCAGAAATTTCATAAATGGAGTGTTTTTAAAAGTCATTTTGTGGGACTCCAAAGATTATTTCAGACATCCCAGGTACCAGAAATCATAGCTTACCTTCCAGGCAACTATTTCCATATGGCCAGTACCTCGCAGAAGTCCTCATTTTTCCATGAGCCCACTCATCTTCTCCAGAAATTTCATAAATGGAGTGTTTTAAAAGTCATTTTGTGGGACTCCAAAGATTATTTCAGACATCCCAGGTACCAGAAATCATAGCTAACCCTCTACACAACTATTTCCATATGGTCAGTACCTCGCAGAAGTCCTCATTTTTCCATGAGCCCACTCATCTTCTCCAGAAATTTCATAAATGGGGTGTTTTTGAAAGTCATTTTCTGGGACTAAAAAATTTTTTGCAGACATTCTTGGTACGACAAGTCATAGCTAACCCTCCAGACCACCATTTCCATATGGTCACTACCTCCCAGAAGTCCTCATTTTTCCATGAGCCCTCTCATCTTCTCCAGAAATTTCATAAATGGAGTGTTTTTAAAATTCATTTTGTGGGACTCCAAAGATTATTTCAGACATCCCAGGTACCAGAAATCATAGCTTACCTTCCAGGCAACTATTTCCATATGGCCAGTACCTCGCAGAAGTCCTCATTTTTCCAGGAGCCCACTCATCTTCTCCAGAAATTTCATAAATGGAGTGTTTTAAAAGTCATTTTGTGGGACTCCAAAGATTATTTCAGACATCCCAGGTACCAGAAATTATAGCTAACCTTTCAGGCAACTATTTCCATATGGTCAGTACCTCGCAGAAGTCCTCATTTTTCCATGAGCCCACTCATCTTCTCCAGAAATTTCATAAATGGGGTGTTTTTGAAAGTCATTTTCTGGGACTAAAAAATTTTTTGCAGACATTCTTGGTACGACAAGTCATAGCTAACCCTCCAGACCACCGTTTCCATATGGTCACTACCTCCCAGAAGTCCTCATTTTTCCATGAGCCCACTCATCTTCTCCAGAAATTTCATAAATGGAGTGTTTTTAAAAGTCATTTTGTGGGACTCCAAAGATTATTTCAGACATCCCAGGTACCAGAAATCATAGCTTACCTTCCAGGCAACTATTTCCATATGGCCAGTACCTCGCAGAAGTCCTCATTTTTCCAGGAGCCCACTCATCTTCTCCAGAAATTTCATAAATGGAGTGTTTTAAAAGTCATTTTGTGGGACTCCAAAGATTATTTCAGACATCCCAGGTACCAGAAATCATAGCTTACCTTCCAGGCAACTATTTCCATATGGCCAGTATCTCGCAGAAGTCCTCATTTTTCCATGAGCCCACTCATCTTCTCCAGAAATTTCATAAATGGAGTGTTTTTGAAAGTCATTTTCTGGGACTAAAAAATTTTTTGCAGACATTCTTGGTACGACAAGTCATAGCTAACCCTCCAGACCACCGTTTCCATATGGTCACTACCTCCCAGAAGTCCTCATTTTTCCATGAGCCCACTCATCTTCTCCAGAAATTTCATAAATGGAGTGTTTTTAAAAGTCATTTTGTGGGACTCCAAAGATTATTTCAGACATCCCAGGTACCAGAAATCATAGCTTACCTTCCAGGCAACTATTTCCATATGGCCAGTACCTCGCAGAAGTCCTCATTTTTCCATGAGCCCACTCATCTTCTCCAGAAATTTCATAAATGGAGTGTTTTAAAAGTCATTTTGTGGGACTCCAAAGATTATTTCAGACATCCCAGGTACCAGAAATTATAGCTAACCTTCCAGGCAACTATTTCCATATGGTCAGTACCTCGCAGAAGTCCTCATTTTTCCATGAGCCCACTCATCTTCTCCAGAAATTTCATAAATGGGGTGTTTTTGAAAGTCATTTTCTGGGACTAAAAAATTTTTTGCAGACATTCTTGGTACCACAAGTCATAGCTAACCCTCCAGACCACCATTTCCATATGGTCAGTACCTCCTAGGTGTCCTAATTTTTCCATAAAACCCACTCATCTTCTCCACAATTGTCATCTGTTATAAAAATAGCGCTGTTAACTCGTTAACAGTGCTCTGTTAACTTCAAAATGTGGCTTTGCTAAAAATTATGGTTTGAGTCCCGGAACTTAAATACGTATTTATCTTCACACACATAACAATCGACTACTCATTTAATTCTCTCTTTCTAAACTGCTTCAGTTACTACGATTTCCTAGACAACAAACAGTTTTTGACTTTATTTTGAAAGCTTGTCGATTTCCGTATTACATTTATTAAACAGATCCATCATTTCAAATAATAATAATAAAAAGAAATGCGGTCGGGGGACCCCCGTTAGGAACGAAGTTCCTTACATTTTTGTTTTTCATCATTGAATGTAATTCAAGGTGAAATCTGTATGTTTTATTTTGTGTTGTTTTTGAAATTTTTAAATTTTATGTTTCTTTAAATTTTTGGAACGTTTTCCAACTAATTATTATTTATTGTTAGGTGTCTCCGCTACTGTCAGCGGAGACATCGCCCATCATACACAATAGATTGTCTACAGTACACCAATACATATAAACAGCTCACACGCTTTCGTGACGATTTCTACTAATTTCCACTACCAGCAAGCCGCGTTAAGGAACTTCGTTCCAATAATAATTTTGCTTAACAGTACTTGGCAAACTTGGAGAAGTTTAAACAAGTCGTGCATAGCTTTTGCGAAGATATGTACGCATTCAGTTGAAAGTTTACATAACTTATAATAATAAGTTAATAGGGTGGCATTGGAAAACAAACTACTGCAGAGATACTAAACGTTTTAAAACAAACCCTAAAGAATAATTTTGAATGATGAATTTATTAATTTTAATCATATATAAAATTATGTAATCATTTATACAACTTACAATTATTTATAAATCGAATACTAAATTCAATTTAACCCTAAAGAATAATTTTGAATGATGAATTTGTTAATTGTAATCATATATAAATCATGTAATCATTGATAAAAATTGCATTTATTTATAAATCGAATACTAAATTCAACTGTTTTGGCAACACTGAAAAGGAAACGTTTTGGTTGCACCGATTCTCTTTAAAATGCACTAGCGCTTGATTTGAAGACCTACGGTCTAATTACGATATCTAATTGATATCGAGCTATTGTACAATAAAATTTGAAACTACTTTCACAATCAGTAGCATTAATACACAAAAAGTTTTTCGTAAGTAAACGGCATCACTGTTACTTGCACAAGAGCAGCAAAGAGCGACAAAGAGGGATGTTGATATTGTGGTAAACATAAATGTATGGAAAGTATTCACCACAATAACAGTCAACAAACACACACCCCTCCCATCCAAAATGCCTACTCCCACAACCAGACAATAATTTGTTTAAATTGTATTTTTAAGCTACAAGAATATATGTACATATTTTTTCTTTTTATTACGTACATATGTACATAATATGTATGTATGTATGTACAGAAATCTTTTTTTTTTCTGAAATTTTTAAATCTGAATACCGACGGGTATTTGTACGATTTTTATGAATGTTATTTTTCAGAGAGCGGAAGAGATTTTGTACTTCTGGTATGCGCAATGCAAATCTCTTCTCTCCAGGTTGTTGTAGTTGCTGTTTTGCCTTCTGTTTGCAGTGAGTGGAATCAATGTTAAAGGCCTTGGAAGTCAAAATGTAATCAAGAGACCCAGTTAAAACACCCCCTAATATTTGTGGGTACATTAGCACTAATGATGATTGAAATGTATTTTGTTTTTTTATTTTCATCATTCTAAACACACAATACTTACATACATACATACTTGTATAAGAATATGTATACATACATTTGCATCTGAAGCACATAAATATGTTCTTAGATAATTATATACATACATACGCATGTTTGTACATTTTTATGTACTTTTGCACACACCTACAAGTGTTGTGTCATATACGATATGTACATATGTATGTATGTATGTATTTATGTATGCAGCTACGATGTAAGTATAAAAAAGTTTAGATTGTTGGAAATTTTTTCCATGTTGCCTGTCTCTTTAATGCTTTTTTGTTTCACCTTCATGGGGTGGTTGTTCGGTTAAATCAACGGGTTATTATTGGTTAATTTTTGGAACGTCTTTATAATGGAGTTCATATTTTTTTTAGCACATATTTACTATGTATATACATGCATGTAGGTACATATTTATATGTTTGTGTGTGTGTAGACATTCAAAATACATAATTCATTTTATTACTTGTTGTAAATTATTATAAATTATAACAGGCTTATAAGACTGTTATTTGACATATTTGTATGGAAAATCTGTCAAATAAGAGCTTTATAAACCTGTTGTAATTTTTATGAATTAGACGTATAGTATATAGTGGTTCGGTGGTGTCGAAAATGGAAGCAGATGGTGGAATTTCGGCATTCATGATCGAACAAATTCAGTCACGAGTACTTTTACTCGATGGCTGATTCCATCACGGATGCCGTAAGTCGGCCCCAGTTTTCGTAGATAAGTACGTGTTTGGGGAGATATTCAGCGAAAGATATGCATACACAAAAAAGCCACAATGTGAAATTAGCATGGATTAAACGTCCTGTTAAATTTGTAAAAAAAATGTGAATATAGAAGCACTCTCTACCTAAATTGCTTGTTGGTTAATTGGCTATGTTGGTTGGTTGGCTATGCTGGCCGTCACGAGGAAAAGTATTAATTTTAATTTTCAATGTGGTTGAATTAAAATGAAAGTTTTATCTGTGGAGCAAAATCACCATCAAAAAACATAAAATCAACCTTTTTTTCCACATGAAAAATACATTCTCAAATTGTTCACGTTTTTATCAATTGATAAATAGAACCATCCTTTACGTAATATTGTTCATTCATGAAATTCCGTTGATGAATATAGACAATATTTTATTTTTTTACGGTGTTCCCATTGTGATTATTCTACGTAATTTAATTAACTAATTATAGATCATTAAATAATTAGCACCATTTAATTTTTTTTATTCATAAAACTGCTTTAAAAACATTTTATTATTATAATTCACTCTCGATAAACATAATAAAATTTCCAACACACACACACACAAACTTCAGCAGACAAAAGGATCTAATGGATTGACAAAATAACACACAGACTTTCATATGTGCCCGGCTACAGTGGATAACCAATACAATGTTCTTTCGCTCCCATGAATTTCGAATAGTCTGTTTGCTTTGACCATATTATACAAGTACGAGCTAAAAACGCATGTACGCCTTTCTATGATTTTATAAATGAGCGTCTGCTCCCCGTCGAAATTAATACACAATTTTTAAAAGAAATTAAGTGTTTGCTTTGAAAGATTTAACAAAAAAAAAACTCCATTTCTACAAGTTTTTCTTTGCTTTGTTTTATAATGTCAGCTGTTCGAGTGGCAGTGTTGCAAACGCAATACTCATACGAAAAAAAGCAACACGTAATTAGCAAAAATATTGCGAGTGCAACCTTGTATATTTTGTTGTTGGGTTGCAAAGAAAAAGCAACGATTTCTTGCATTCGCACTTACGCAAGACATTTGCACCAAATAATGAACTGCGCTATTGTTTTGAAAACGTTAAAGTCAATCTGCAAAGCTTGATTTTTATTTTTTGCGAGATATGACCCTGTAGCGATAAAGCAGCGATGTTGAGGGGACTTCATATATTTTGTAGTGCTCTGTCCCATTCTTTGTTGAAAAACAAAACGCAATTGGAATTAAGCTCTCATCTGCAAGTGTTGAAGGAACAAACATTGCATTCGGACAGTAGCAATTTGACAGCACTGCATGAAGAAGAGCTCTAGCATTAAGTGATTCGTACTATTGCACGTCCACTGTAGATTTATGGTTGAATGTGTGGGAGGAAGTAAATTTTCACAGGTTTATATTCTAATATGAACAATATTTCCTTTTTTTTGTTTTTGCATTAAATAAAAAAAAAGAAACAATTTAATGGGGTGGGTAAATGGGGCTCATTACAATGAAATGAAATGAATTGATGGTGGCTGGTCGTCTTCATGCATGATAATGCAAATGATGTTATCACATTGTAATCTGCGAAACAAATACAACTTAAAATTACCCGTAGATTTTCTAGTGAGCGCAACAATTTCAGTTCTGTGTATGAGGAATGAAAAACAAAATCACATTTTATTTTTTCGTTTTTGATATTTTTCGTACACCCACCCTTAACAAAGGATTTCGTTCTATAATAACACTTGGGCGGTCGGTCGGACAGGCAGGCAGGCGGTAGGAATGCTGTAAGTTTTTGTGTGTTAAGGACAACTGGCTGGCTGCACTTGTTTCATGTGATGCTTTTTAACAATGAGCATAATTTTTAATCGTTTCAGTTATAAAAGTTATAAGCTCGCGTGAACATGTCTACTGTTTCGCAAATAAAACTTGACGGGATTTGAAAAAGAAAAAAAGAAAGAAAAACCTACAAAATATTTTGCCAACGAGCAATTTCTTAAATACTCAGACTGGTGTTACTGAAAGTGCATGAACTGCCGTCGGTGTGTTAATACATATTTTTTTTTTTTTGGATTAGATTAAAAAAGAAAGTCAAAAGGTCATGTGTTTATGTAAAGAATAAAAATAAAGTAAATGCAGCTAACAGCAACCAATTTATGGGACTAACTGGAGCCACAATTTGATTTTGGATAAAAATATTTATTTAACTTTACTGAGGTTTTGTAAGTGAATAAACAAATATTTTTTCATCACATCGATAGCATTTATTGAATGTAACTCAACAATATTGAGAATTCTATTGGAAACGAAATATTGGAGAAAAAAGTAAAAAAATAAATAAAAAGAGGTCTTTACTCCAAAGTGGAAAAATATTTAAGAATGAAAAAAGATGCTGAATAATTAATGTACAATAATAATAATGGAAAACAAAAATGAACCTAATTGCTTATGTGCTTTACACTGCAGTTACACGATCAAGTTTTGCTATCAAGTTTTTTTCACATACTGCTTGTCAAAATTCAATAAAATTGTTAGCTGTGGAGTAGGCTGCACGCAATTTCATAACAATTCGTTTTCAAGATGCCGTCAAGAAGAAAATTCAAAATAGCTGCTTCATTAAAAGTACTATCAGAAATAAAGAAAATAAAAGAAGAAGAAAAAAACCAAAGGGCAGAAAGGAGTCCATATGACGCCACATTCATATTCCACAGAACTTCGTGGCTTCTGTGTAGCTCGTAAACATTTTTATTTCTAATTGATTCCTTTTATGGTGTCCAACCAAAATGGGCTTTCAAGGTTTATCTTTTTATCTTCATATCTTCAAAGTTTATCTTTTCATTTAAAAGAAAAATTAAATTTTTTCATTTAAAACGTTCCCGACGTTTCGTTGGTTTATTTCCAACTTTTTCAGGGGTAAATTTTTATTTAGTGGAATCTGGCAACATGATTAAAAAAAATAACACATTTCTTTTTATATATATTTCTATATTTCTTTTTAATATACATATATTTTTTTATTTCTGTTTTTAAGCTTGAATCTGTTTAATTTTTATCACATTTAATTGCAACTTTCAAACAAAACAAAAAAATATTTGCAGACAGAAGGAAAAAAAATTGTTGTCAGCTGTTTTCTTGATTGTGACTTGATGCTCTCTATGGAAAGCAAAAATTGTCATCAAGTTTGCATCAATTTTCAAAATTGTGAGTGTATTAGTAAAAAAAAGTGTGAATGTATTAAAACATGAAAGGCAAAACTTGATCGTGTAACCCCCAAGTTAAGAGCCATTATTATTTTGGATCTAAAAATAGACATTTTTCAGGCGTCTATATGCCGCCGACATTTCATCGAGGAATTTTTCGAGTCTACTGATGGGCTGATTAGCATCAACTAAATGTCGGCGCTATAGTATACGAGTAGACGGCTGAAAGAGACAGAAACATTAATAAGGTCTATTTTTAGACCTAAAGTAATAACGAAAAACATTAATCTTTTCTAAAGATTATTTTCGAACTATGGCGTATACGGCTCGAATTATCACCCAAACTCTCGAACAAAAATACATATCGTGTTGCTTCTTGATGGCGCACACCGCAGGATTTTGAAAAAAGAAAGAAAAATATGCAAATAGTTCTGCTATTTCTGAACGGATTGTCCAATTCCAATAAAATTTGATATAGTACTTGCGGAGGTGTCCACCTCATGCCTATGAACAGGTTTTTCAAGCTTTAAAACAAGTACTACCCCTTCCAAAAGTCACGTTTATATGTGTATAGCTGCTATTTTAGCAGCTTGGTCCGTACATACCAAGTAAAGTAGAAGTCGGGTGGGTTTTGGGGTCACAGACGAAAATGTATGTGGACAAAAATTCTGTGACACGGTTGGGAGGGCAACCTACAGGGCAGCGAGATGTGGTGCAAACCAGAGGATACGGTTGTATTAGGTTTAGTAAGTTTTATTTTTGGTAAGATTTGTTCTCCGTATTTATCATGAGCTGAGCTGGAATCCCCTCTGGCCTCTGCGGCTGTTACATAAATGGCAGAATAAGTTTTCTTTATCGCTTTACTCTGCATCGCAGAAAGAAATACTATTATATTTTTAATCGAATATGGTTACTTCAACCATACTATTTTGCGTGTGTGTACTCCAGCCCTGTTTAAGAAAAATACCCCAACCTTATCCGATATCGAACACAATTGATTGATAGTCGGTGATGTCTCGCATTACAATATTAAAACTTGTATCTTAAGAAAAAATTCATAAATAAGTGCATGCGAGTATGTAGCAAAGCCTCTTTCTGCTTTCACTTACTTTTAAAAACCCCGTTTCTTAAACAGAATTTCACATGAAAACAAAGCCCTTTTTTAGCCGGTGATTTCCCATCAAAAATTTGTTTAAGTAAAAACAAAATTACAAAAGAGACGACTTGATACTAAATTTTAGTCTTTCTGCAATTAGGAATTAGTAAAAAACTACTTAAAATTAAAGGTTTTTACTAAAAACCCGACTATATTATTTATCCTCTTATTATGGGTCTGTTTTCCAAACCTTTTTATATTTTTGTACATATAAAATGTCGTTTTTTAATTAATCTTAATTAATAAAAACAAAAGCTTATTCAAAAAGGAACTTAATTATTTATTCGCTATAAGAGCCAATTGAACATTTACTTTTTGATACTTTCAAGAATACAAGTCGTTGGTAGCCACGGTTCACCCGTTGTAAGGAAGTGCTAAGAAAAGTAAAGGTGTTGCTTTTCTGTATGAAAAGTTTGTTTGAGCATTTCTGATTCGCATTTTGTTCATGAGCATTTTGGAATAAGTGGTTGGGCTTCAAACATTCTTTTTAGATTTTTCGAGTCTACTGAAGAGTTGTTGAGCAACAACGAAATAAAAATAAAGACAGAAAGCATTAAGGTCTATTTTTTAGACCTAAAGTAAAAAAAAAGCTTATTTTTGCCAATAGTATGGCGTTGAGCAAAAACATATTGCTAGCACCAACGATAGTTTGGCAGCTCTGGTCTGAGGATGAGTTGAGTTGAGTTGCATCAACGAAATGTCGACGGCACAAACGAAGTGGCTTAATTAGCATTGTCCAGTATTAAATATTATTAGCGGTACTCAGCGTTTGGTGCGTTTTTGCATTTGCGATTGCAACTGATATTGAGCACCCTTTTTAACAACTTTGCAAATTTTATTGCACTCCAAAAAACAGCTGATAAATTAATGCACAATTTTTAAAAGAAATTAAGTGTTTGCTTTCAAAGCTTTAACAAAAAAAAAAAACTCCATTTCTACAATTTTTGGTTGTTTTGTTTTAAAATGACAGCTGTTCGAGTGTCAGTGTTGCAAACGCAATACTCATACGAAAAAAAGCACCAGTAAAAAGTAATTAGCGGTGCGTAAATGCAAAAATATTGCGAGTACAACCTTGTATATTTTGTTGTTGGGTTGCAAAGAAAAAGCAACGATTTCTTGCATTCGCACTTACGCAAGACATTTGCACCAAATAATGAACTGCGCTATTGTCTAACTTATTGTTTTTTAAGCGTTTATGTGCCGCCGTCAGTTCCAATGCTCAAATAAATAAAAACCAATTAATTTATTACAATATTTACATACGCACATACATATGTTATTACTTTCAAACTTATAATAAATGAATTACTAGAGGCAAAATTCAAATGTCGTTTTTTAATTTCAAAGCCGTCATGAGACCCATTTCATTGACTTTGAACCTAATTGAAAAACAAAAATGTTTATCGATAGTATCGAGAAAAAATATCGAGAGCACCAACGATAGTTTTGCAGCTCTAGTCTAAGGAAGAGTTGAGTTGCATCAACTTTATGTCGGCGGCAGGTAGAAGGCTGAAAAACTAGATAGATAGCATTCTTAGGCTGGTCTCTGGCTGGTCTAAAATAATAGATAGCAATAACCGTTATACTCGTAATAAACGGTGTTGTAGAAAACTTTTTACATACTTTGCAGGAGAGAGAAGACAGGTGAAATGTGGCCGAGAAATATAGAGGGGGATGGATCACCAGACTAGAACTAGCTAAAGGGACAGAAAAATATTTATTGAAACATAAGTTTTGTGTATGGAATCTCCCAACCTTCATAAGATGGTTGGTATGTTCGGAAAAAATGTTGGCAGTTGTACAAGTGGACTTCTCCAGAGGCCCTTTGGAGCAGGTTGGCACGTTAGATAAACATTTACTAAACCATTTTTGTAGGAAGGCCACAGAGGAGGTGGGAGTGTGTGTGTGTTCGAACAAATATGAGGGTTGTAAATAATAAATTTTGCACCTCCAGAGGCAGCCTCAGGATGCGAATGTAGGGAGAAATTATAAAATTATAAAATGTTTTTCGTGAATTTTTAATCCTTTATTTACGACTTTGGACTGGCCACCTGCTTTTTTCCAAACCAGCAGTTCAACGATCTACAACAACAACTCATAATCTGTGCACAATGCTATTGTGCATCATATTTAATATATAGACGGCTTTTGAATTTGTAGTATTCAGCAGTAGGTTTGGCGCCAGTAAAATTTAATTTGTGATATCCGTAAATTCTTACTGGCGAAATCAGCTTATAAAAGTCTAATTGCTGGCCGAAATTTGTTTAAATCACCAAAAACGTTTTCCAGAATTAATAAATACTTCCTCCTCCCACGCAGGCTCGCACGCACGCACGCACGCCAGCTTGCATTAATATAGTTCTAATAAAACATACTTTAAATCTTAAGCATATCAACACTTAATGATGGTGGTTGGGCTGGCATTTTAATGCAATTTCTATGCGGATACAAACAAATTTACATGCAGAATGTCATCACTTGTGATAATTACTATTATAAGCCAAGTAAATTGATATTTAAGTTTAACAATTGTCACCTTCTGGCACCTGAGTGCTGCTGGCTGGTTTCAAGATACAAATAGTAGTACGAGTATGTACTCAAACGCATGTGTGTGTGTGCGTGTATTCCTCACAACTTCAATGAATGACTGCGGGCAGCAAACCACAACAGTTTGCAGAAAAGTCACTCAAGTGTCCTACGATGTTCCGGCATTCTTATGAAATTGTCCACAAGTTGTATGCGAGTGTTTGTACATGTGAAATTATCCGAAGTGCAAATACCACTTGAGGCACTTGAAATTTGTTGTTAATTTTGTCTAGAGAACAACATACTCGTACAGCAAGCAAGCAACAAGGTGTTGCAATTGAATTACTTGTCATAAAGTATTTAAGAAAGCAGAATTAACTAAATCAAGATGCATTTACTTGTGATACTTGCAAACCATATACTTGCATATACAAAACATATACATATTTATATACATACATATATACATATATAGTATGAATATATACATATGAATATGATTTCGAAAAGACGTCAGCGTATGTCTGCAGTGACAGTATTTTTCGTCGAAAAAAAACCTTAAGCATATTTTGTTGGATCTTTATTTTATAGGGGCTGAAAACTTCAACATTTTTAGGTTATTCAGCGAGCAAAGAGTTACTTTTATACGAATATGTTTATCGAACATTTCGAGAAAGAAGAAAGTTATTAATTCGTTCCTATTTTTGGAATGAAGTTCCTTAACGCGGCTTGCTGGTAGTGCAAATTAGTAGAAATCGTCACGAAAGCGTGTGAGCTGTTTATATGTATTGGTGTGTCTATATGTATTGGTGTAGATGATGTTAGCGGAGACACCTATCAATAAATATTAATTAGTTGTGAAAACCGACACTATCAGTTGATAGATGTCGCTAAAGTAAAGTATGTCAAAAAAAAAAACAGCAATATTGAAAAATTTTCTTCGTTTTGTAGCAGATTGACAAAAAAAAAAAAAAAATACTGCATGTGTCAAAAGTAAAAAAATAAAACGTTCCAAAAATTTTAAGAAGCATATAAAATTTCAAAATTTCAAAAACAACACAAAATAAAACATACAGATTTCACCTTGTATTACATTCGAAGATGAAGTAAAAACGTAAGGAACTTCATTCCTAACGGGGGTCCCCCGACCGCATTTCCTTTTTTTTTTTTAACGCCGACTATTTGCAACAAGTTATTCATGAAAAATCAATGCTTTAGATACGCTTACTGTGACTAAGGGGCTGTTCACAAATTACGTAACGCTCAATTTTTAATCCCTAATTTTTATCAATAGAATTTTCTTTTAAATTACACCTCAAATACATGAATTTAATTTCTTGAGCTATATTTGTATATACCCTGAAGGAAATGTCAGTAGAAAAACTCTAGTGATTTACTATTGCCATGGTCACCAGTACTAGTGACATATTATGCTTCGTACAATGATTTTTTCTGTTGACATTCAACATGTGCTTGTCATTACAAATCAACTACTGACGACGGAACTAGTGACTAGGTGGTTCTAATGCGACTATGTGACGGCCATAGTACTATCTGATCCTCGAAAGA
The DNA here is from genome assembly GCA_963662145.1 of Sturmia bella. Lineage (NCBI taxonomy): Eukaryota > Metazoa > Arthropoda > Insecta > Diptera > Tachinidae > Sturmia > Sturmia bella. The sequence continues at coordinate 122,661,397 of OY759168.1, forward strand.
CATTGTCGCTACCCTGAAAGAATTGTTAGTAGAGAAACTCAACTAAAAAATCAAGAAATAAAATTTGTCTACTCATTAACAATGTTGTCAACTCATTGTTTTCTTTCCAAATAAAAACGATTTTTATTTCACGATTTTGGTGGGCTTACAAATTTCAACAATCAGAACACTGTTCATAAAACAAACAACTGGAGAAACTCTGATAAAGTGGTCACCAATATAGGCGAAAAATGTAGCGACTTGGAGCCTTCAGGGTACTATGTACATACACATGCACATAAAATGAATTACATTATAATTTTTTTTAATAAAATATTTTATTATTAAAATATTTTATTATTTTATGTTATGTACATATTTTGCAAAAATTACGTTGCGTAATTTGTGAACAGCCCCTAAAAGGCAAAAGTTACAGTCCAGGTTATCCAGAAGGCCACTAGTTGCAGGTTTGCCAATTTGGTTTTTAACATTCTGTGTAGAACGTATTAATATTTTAGGTCTAAAAATATACCTTATTAATGTTTTCAGTCTTTTGCAGCTGTCTATATGCCGCAGACATTTTGTTGATGCTAATCAACTCATCAGTAGGCTCGAAAAATTCTTCAGTGAAACTCAATTCCGATGAACAAAATGAGAATCAGAAATGTTCAAACAAACCTTTAACACAGAAAACATTTTTCTTTGTAAAATATATAAACGTCTTTGACATTGTGAAGAAATTGTGAAGTTTCTTTGGATGTTCCAAACTGTTTAATCGCGCATCTCAACACTGCGCCTTCACCAGCAATTTATATTTCTGAACATGAGACATATGTAACATCGGCATGGAGATGTCAAAAAGTTTGACAGTTTGTATTCAGACATAATTGCTTTGTATTGTGTTTGGACAATGATCTTCAAACATGTGTGCGAATACAAACACATGTAGGCTACACAGTAATTTTTTGTGTTATGCGAACCAATTTAACAATTGCAAGCACAATCTAATTTGTCTAGTTCGATTCTTTATGAGGGATAATAGAATTGATCAGATCACAATCGCAATTGTTCGGAAATTTCTGTGTATGCGCGCAAATCATGAAATGCCATCCACTCCAGGCTGGACAACTGGTTATGGTCGTTTTTGTTATTTACTGGATTTTTTTTTTTTCAAACAGTTTAGTCTATTCTAGAAGTCAACCTGATATTTTTATTCCAAGCAAATAGTTAATCTCTAGGCCACTCACTGCGTTATTAAATGATGCCACTTACACTCATTCACACAAATTCATGTATGCATTTCTAGTTGCTAATGGCATTTTGTGACACTAAAACATTTCTTTCCACCTGGTTTAGGTGGTCCCACCAACAATGCCATGCATATCAGGTGTCTTTAGAAATTGTTAGCCAAACAATGGAGCCAACAACACATAACGCCACCTTAGTGAAGTTTAAATTGATAAACTTAAAAGTTAATTGTGTTTTCTGTTTCCATTTAATCTCATTACAGTGCATTTCTTCAAACGCAAACCATAAAAACGCATACAAGAAGAGCATTGACCGTACCGGACAATAGCTGCCATTGTTTGAGAAGAAGAAAAAAGCACAGTCGCTGAAACAATTAACCAAAGACCAAAGATTTTCCAAACCAAAGACACCAAGATAAGTTGCTGCAGGGCTTAAATGTAAAACTGACGTCAAAGTGCCAACATCGTACATCCTCCAAACAGACGCAACGTGCGTGCATTTGCGACAAAAGCCTCAGCTAAATAAGGAGACACTTAATTATTAACTCTGGTGGACATCAAAAACAGAATAGCGGTCATACCAAGAATGCTACAAAAATATCATCCGAATCCATTGTCACATTTTCTGGCTCTACACAACTCACAAGCAACACACCATAATGTTGTCGATGCTCACACCTTGGCCTCAACCCTTGCCAATGGACATGCACAATTTCAGAATCATCATCATCATCAGCATGCCCACCATCCAGCCCTGTTAGCGAATAATCATCACCCACATAATACGCACAATCATACAGCCATCGAATTGGCAGCTCAACATTTGAACTCTCACAATTCGCCCACACACATACAACGAGAACAACAGCACCATCTTCATCACCAGGAACCGCATCACAATAATAATACTAATAATAGTAATAATAACAATAACAACCAACTACTTCATCATCATAACCAGCGTAATTCTCAAAACCACCATCATCTTCATCATCATCACCATCATCAGCATGCACAACAACTAATTGAAGTAGCAGCAGCAGCAGCAGCAGTTACGGCAAATACAACCCTTGATGCTGGAAAGTCTTTTACAATAGCCGCCATTTTAGGTTTACAAAAGAGTGCCATGGAGAGCACGAGAAAGGAATATGCCAACAATGTTATAAACTTATCATTGAATGGTGCCAGCCACCACTACCAGCCGCACGAGACCAACAACAATACAAGTATGCAACAACCACCCCCCACCAACAGTAGCAGTACACCGCCATCGGACGTTGATGATGAGCAAACTCATCAACACCACCACCACCAGCAACATCAACACCACCACCCACACCCCCTTCACAGCGCACAGTGCGACGACTCTCTTAACAGTAATAACACTAATAATAGCAATAACAATAACAATAACAATAACACTAACAGCAACAACCACAACAACAGTAATCGTGATGTTAGTTCTGGGAATGCAAACAAGTCAAATATTTGCAACACTTTTAGTACTGCTGCTGTCAGCAACTGCAACAACAACAACAGCAGCCACCGAGAACCTACCAACAATAGCAACAACAGCAATACCACCGTTAATAATTCTGTAAATAATTTCAATTGTGATAATAGTAATGCTACAGCAGCTTCGGCGGCGGCAGCCAGTGTTCTCATGAATCGTTATTTGCCGTCGGCAATGGCAAGCGTGTCCGGCTCGAATATGGTGGCCACGGCCCCATCATTAGTTTCATTTGCTTCCGGTCCCATCATGTCCCATCAACAGCATGCGCGTACAAATAGTTTTGTAGCAGCAGCAGCTGTTGCAGCCGCCGCTGCTGCTGCTGGCGGCGCTCCCTCGGCCTTACAGAGTCTACAACAGTTGCATCAGCAACATGCCCATCAGACCAGTTTAAGTTTTCAACGAGACAAACTTAAAGCAGGTGAGTTTTTCTTTGCAAATAGTGGCACAGCATGGGGAAATGTGTACAAGCTCTACAAATCCTGCTTTAAGCGCATACAAATGCACCAAAAACTAAAAATGCAAAAGCAAACGAAAATAGCAGGCTCGTTCTGCAAATCATGCGATTACTTAAATCACGCGATTACTAAACTCACTCTCAGCATTAGATACATATGTACTTCAGCAAAGTGAAATGTGTGACGTCTTGAATGACGTGTTAAATTTCTTAACCTTAAAAAAAATCACAAAACAGCAAAAGTCACATTTGTTTTCAGGCAAAATGGTTTTCGGAACAGGAGCCAAATCGTTGCATTCGTGATCGAACGATCTCCATTGTTTATGATGTGTATGTGTGAGTGTGTGTGTTTGCTGTTTATTTCTGTATTTTACATTATTTTTACTCAACAGTTCATTCGATCGCGAATGGGACGATTTGGCTCCAGATCTGATGGTAAGAAAAGCATAATTTATGTTCGACAATTGCATATAAAATACACAAGATGAAATGAAAAAGAAGCAGCAAACAATATTACATGTTGTCAGTGACGCAATTGCACGTAACGAGGAGGGACATATAAAGGATGGTTAAATTTTAAGGGCCGATGTCGAATGTAAACCACACCTGAACGTCAAGTTTTTTTTTCTACATTTCATTTGACATTTCTCAATGTCAAACTAACTTTTCTCAGCTTGAACCATAGAAAGATACACAATCGAGCAACACGTTAAAGCTATTCAGAGTTATTATGAAAATGGACGTTCAAATCAAAATGCATATCGTGCACTTTGTAATTTTTTCGGACAATTTAATCATCTAAATGTGCGCACAATCGGAAAAATCGTGCAAATCGGGCCTGTAGGAGATGTGAAAACACCAGTTCATGCTCGTACTGCAGAAAATAATGCTGCTGTTCGCGAGAGTGTGGCTGAAGAGCCATTCAGTTAGATGTTTAGATGTCCGTATAGATTTTTGTCGATATGAAAAGTAGACCCAAGCTCAAAAACGAAAGATAGTCCCAGAACTTAAAATTCAACGCCAAACTAAAAAAATAATAGGGGCCTCCAAAAATTGGAAAAATTATTCAAAATGTTTCTATGGGCCAGTTTGAGATATTTTTTCATTTTTATTAGGACTCCGTACTCAGAGAGTAAAAACCGGAACCCTGTTACTGAAACTTCTACGTCCGTCCGTTCGTCTGTTACATCCCCCATTCACCCTAATGGTAAGAGCTAGATAGCCGAAATTTTCACAGTACGTGTAGTTACCTGGCCGCTACAACAACAAATACTAAAAACAACAAAAAGTTAAAAACTAAAGGGAGTCCCCATACAAGAAACTGTGAAAATTAGCTAAAATTAGCTGTAACTTTTCAACTATTAGAGCTAGAGAGCTGAAGCTTTCACAGAATATGCGGTTACAGAGGCTCTAAAACAACAAATAACAAAAACAAATTAAGAACTAAAGGCTGCTCATACACAAAAAACTGAAAGCTGAGCTGTAACTTTTGAATTGTAAGAGATAGAGACTTGAATTTTGCCCAGTACATCCAAGCCTACACAACAACAAATACCAAAGGTAACAAAAAGTGAAAATTTAAATGTTGCCCTGTGTACGGGGACACCCTTTAATTTGAAAATTGAGTTTAGTTTTTGAGCCGTAAAAGATAGAGACTTGAAATTTTCACAGTATATGTATAAAGTTCGCAGGTCTCTATAACAACAAATACCACAAAATAAAAAAGAAGTTAAAATTTGATTGGTGTCCATACACGGGGACACCCTTTAGGTTAAAAATCAGCTACACTTTTTGAACACAAATAAATAGTGGTTTAAAATTTACACATTGCATAAAGTTGCCCGGCCTCTGCAACAAACAGCAAATACTAAAAAGAATAAAAAGCTAAAAACTAAAGGGTACCTTATACCAGGAGTAGCCTTTGTCTACCACTTGGACGGTAGTACGGAGCCCTTGCTGTGTGAGTCAGTCTCATACTTGGCATCAATTTATTTATTATTGTTTTTTTTTTCTTTTCTTTTCTTTTTAATTATCATTGGGCCAAAACAGGAATGAGATGAGGATATATTTGTATAACTTTTTATTCCCAAAAAGTAGCTTTTCTCAGGTCATCAGAGGTATTTGTTAAGGTTTTTGAAATCGTTTCTTGAGAGTTACGAATTGTACACCGACGAGTATTGCCTTGCTTTGAGTACAATACATATGTGTGGCACATATTTAAACTTCTGATGAGCAAGCGAAAATTTTTATTTTAGATAACATACATATAAAGCTCGTCTTTCTACTTTTTGTTTTGCTTTCCAGACCATAACAGTAAGAAATCATCACTTAAAAACAAACGTGTACGTACCATTTTCACTCCCGAGCAACTGGAAAGACTTGAAGCCGAATTCGAGCGTCAACAGTATATGGTTGGGCCTGAACGTCTGTATTTGGCCCACACACTGCAACTGACCGAGGCGCAAGTTAAGGTTTGGTTCCAAAATAGACGAATTAAATGGCGCAAACATCATTTGGAAATAACACAACAAAGATTGGCACTTTTGCGGCAGACTCAAATTGCCACCAACGCAAATGGAAACTCCTCGGAAACAACCACTATCAACATCGATACCAATGACGATGATGGTGACGACTGTGATGACATAAAACGTGAAGAGCTGCGTGAATTGAACGAAAGTCGCCAAGATACCGAATCCGAATTATCAATATGTAATGATTCTATGGATGCTGATAGTATTTTAGAAGGAGATGATGAGACATAAAATATATGTAGTATGTATGTATGCATGTATGTATGTAACCAAGCCGGTGGCCAATGTTGCCAGTACTGCATAATAGTTGGTAGCAGACTTGTTACAATTTTCTATTGTAATAATATCTAATGAAATAAACAAACAAATAATGTATGTAATTAATGAAATATTTTAGATATGATAAAAATGTAGATTGTATTGTTTTAATAAAATGCATTTTATAGCATTGTAAATATGAAATAAAAAAATTTGAATAAAACCTTTGAAAATATTTTAAATTAATTAAATCATCTGACCTCCGCTCATTTACTAAAAGCTGTTATAATCGTTTTAACAATTGTTACTAGATAATATGCATTATAAGAAGAGGGCGTGATAAGAGAGTAAAAATTTGGGGCACAAGAAAATCCTTGCAAATGTTTGCTGGTAAAACTTTGACTTTCAAATGTCCACACAGAGACCTTGGCTTTGTCAACATCATTCAACAATCCAAATCAAGCAAATGTAATAATAATAAATGAAAAGTATTTCAAATGAATTTTAAGAAAATGTTTTACCGAATGTTAACTCATTTTAAATTTATATTAAATTTTATGACCATGTCTTTTTTTTACAAAAAAAGAAATATTTTTTTGGATTCATATGAGTGCATATAATTTTTTTTTTCATTCGGAAAAATTGAATTATCTGTACCTTTTAATTTAATTTTGTATAAATCCCCTTTCCAATGACTGGTTTTTTTATTTTTTTGGAGCATGGTCATGGAATACGATTCACTTTTTCCCCTAACGTTTCCTTCATCTTGCAACTTAATGCTTGTCAGATTATGGAGGTGCAGGATGCCTCAGTATTCTTGGTGATTTTTAATCACCGCCCCATGGGTTAAAAGTTCTGAGAGGTCATGTCTACCCTCCAGCGTAGGTCAATCGGTACTACGCGAATCGGCGCCCTGGCTAGCATTTGGGACTACTTTGGCTGAGGAGCCTTCCCTGAAACGTACTGTTTATGGTTAGTGCCGGAATATCGTTCGGGACGATATACTGTTACTTTGAAAACTATACCTAGCAGGAGTCATTGGGTTGTCTATAGACTGGGACTTCAGACTCCCCATTGGTAGAATGGGCCTCTTGTAGTTCCTCAGGGGGGGACTGTTGTACTGTTCACCAAGATATCAAAACAAATAAATTGCCAATCCAATAGCTGTTTAACCGCTATTTGGGGGTCAGCAGAAACACCCAGAGCGTTGTATCGAACCTGAGGCCTCGCACTGTTAGTACGGTACTCTACCAATTCAATCATCAATGCGCTCAAATCTTTGTTTTTCTTCATCTCATCTTGTCAGCTCTAGTTTTCGGGGTACATGTGTATGTATGTATATTAAAAATGAAGGTGCTTGAAAAAATAAGTTTGTTCCCGTACTCAACATTACAAGCTCTCGGGATCCCAATTTGAACGAAAACTGCTCCCGTACTCAAAGCTCGTGCAAGTGGAGAGAGCTTTTGAGAGAGAAATATTATTTTTCTTTTTGCACGAAACAGCTCGCTTTTTTTTTTCTTCGGGCTAGCTTGTAGTGCAAGTAGTCAAGCAATAACAAACAAAACAGTTCAACTGAATGAGCCAATATGGCACAAAATGGCAGCTTGTAGGCATTTTCGGTAAAGAGAGTCGTTTTTGGTTGGCATAATTTTTTTTAGCCAGCTTCGACCCCGCATTATCAGAACAAAACTAATTCATACACACTTTTTACGAAAAACAGATTCGGCGAATTTAGTTTAGGATCGTCTGTCGTGGTGTACACATGAGCCTTAATTGAATAGGGATGTCGAATAAATTCAAACAATACTAAGGCACATAAAGCTGTGTATACGTATACAATTTTATGCCAGCTGAATTAATCCCCTGTGTTTTGGAAAAAAAACACAAATGTTATTCGGTGTAACAAATAATCTCGTATATATTGGACAATCAACCGATACAACAACAATTTGATGTTTTTCAATTAGTATTTCTTATAAAAATAACTGCAAAACACTTCAGAATCTCAACGAGTACAGAAAAACACTTCATCTTCCCAAAATGTACTTTTAAATTTTCATTAGAGCATCTAAATAAATCAGATGTTTTTTATTTTTGGGACAGAAAAGTGGTTTTTGTGCACTTTTTGGTGTTTGCTTGATTGCTCTCACTTTATCGAACTCTGCTCAAAAAGTACGGAAACAAGATGGCGGCATTGCAATATTTTGCAATTTGCTTTTTGGGCTTTGCAATCAGTAATTAACATTATTGAAATTATAAATACAATATACATACATACAATCTTAAATTGATAAGCTCAGGTAAATTCGCCAGTGGATGGAGAAAACTCGAAAAAAAAGTCACAGAATCCAAAAGAAATATGCGGAACAGCAGAGGAAAAGTAACTACTTGCTTTGTACTATTTTTATAATATTTTGCTTAAAATCTTTTAGAAGCATTTTATCTCAGTGTAGAATGGTGGGTATAAAATTGTAAATTTATTTAAAATACATAACATACATATAATAAGTTTTTCTTATCTACGAATATATGAATCTGTAAATGAATGCAAAGAAAAACATTTGCTCACAATAGTTATAATAGTTCTATCAACAAAATGGGAAAAAACAAAACAACAGTCGAATGCAATTTCACAACGTTTCCATCAATTTGTGTCTGCTGAATCTGACATGCTCATTTGGAGTTTCTTTTCGCACAATTTTTTTATATGTATTTGGTTGCTGGCCTCAGCGTGTCGTAATATTTTGCGTATATCCGCCAAGCGTTTGTACTTATTTGCCAGCAAGTAAGCAGACTTTAGTTGCCCAATGAATATATGTGACGAGATTCTCAATTCAATACTGCTGATTTTTTTCGCTAAACTATCGAGAGTATTTTTAATTTCCGGCTCGTGAGTGTTGGTGGCCGAGTTAATAGCCACGTTTAGAATTTCATCAATATCATGCGTATTAACGCCATTGTTACTTGTTACACAATTCAACAATTTATCCACATCGTTAAGACGTTGATTGCGCGCTAATACCTTGGCGGTGGCAGCAAATATTTTGACTGCAGACAGTTTGTATCCTTGTATAATTCTGCAAAATAAAATAAACATTTTTAGCGAGCTCGTTTTTAACAGTAACAAAGTGAATCTGTAGTGTGAGATTAATATGGAAAGAGCGTGTGTTTCTCGATATAATTTTGAAATCCGGAAAGATTTTATTTTCATTTTTTATGTTCTCCTGTAGCACATAACAGAAAATCGAGAGGCGACCTTTTTGTCCTGTAATTTACCTGTAGGCTAAACCGAACCCCTCCTCAATATTCTTGCCGCACAACAATAATAAAATACAAATTTGTATTTTTTCTTGCACTTTATCAAACAGAGTTGGCAATGTTATATTGGCATCAATGCGTATCTGGAAATTAAAACAAACAAAATTATTAAGTGTGTTCGACGTACGTTACCGCGGCATCCCACGGGCTCCCAATTTCACCCGACAAGTGTTTCTTGTGCTGAAAATTGTGCAAATTGGTTAAATGAGCGAGCTCATGAGACAGTAAAATGCGTTTCTCATTTTAACGAACTTTACCCATACTTTTTTTTTGTCAAGACTTTACCAGCTGTTTAATATTTATAAATTATAAGTCCATCATATTATCCAAAATATTATTCATAAAAATACGAACTTAATTATTTATTCGCTTTAAGAGCCAATTGAAATGTATTAATTTAGGTCCTAAAATGAGCCTTCTTAAAAAATATTTATTTGATTAGCACCAACGAAATGTCGTCGGCATATAGACAGCTGAAAAAGACAGCAACTATTTTTTAAAAAGGTTAATTTTTGGACCTAAATTAATGCAGTCATAAAAATATTTAGCTATTTTTGAAAATCTAAGTACAAATTGTGTTATTTATATCGCAAAATAACTTTCTTTAGTATTTTAGTTGAACAGAAGCAGCATATCTCTAAGTTTGTTCCGTACTCCACGTTGGGAGCCTGCAGGATCCCGATTTGTCCGAAAACTGTACCCCTACTCACAATGTTCGTGCAAGTAAGTGAGCTTTTGAGAGAGAAATATTCTTGTTCTTCTTGCACGAAACAGCCCGCTATTTCCCTTCCAGCTGAACCGTTAATCATTTGACTACTTAAAACTATCAAGAGAATACAGAGATGGAAGGCAGCCAAAACGGGATAGCAAATCAGCTGCAAATGTAGAAGTGGCATCTTTGTTCTTATTGTAGGGAAAAGGTTACCTTATTAGTTGTATCATGCTTCGTACTCATTTGGGTAAGTCTTGATTCACGTAACAAGGTAACCTCTTCGCTACAATAAGAACAACTTCAATAAAAAATAACTTGCATTTTGTTTTCGTACAACTTCTGAAAACTGTCAAAAATACACCTCCGCTACAAACTTTACAGCATTTAGAGTAGAGAAATGAACAGAGGTTACGCCGATTTGCTACCATCATGACAGCTTTACGAAGTCCAATGATTAACGGCCCAGCTAATGAGGCTACCTCATTTGATGTATCATGGGTTAAGTAGTTAAACAATCAACTGTTGCAAAAAGCAAGCAATAACAAACAAAAACTTTCATAAAAATAAAACGTATATATGTATGTACATATGTATGCAGGCAGCTAGAGTGTAACTTTTAAATAACCTTTTGCTAGATAGTTACCTGCTTTAAAAACTTATAGGTAATCAAAACGTCATCGCTGCTATTTTCAACTTCACATTTAGCTAGAAACTTCGCCACATCCAATTGCTTTAGAATAGTGTTGATATGCGTGTTGAGAGAGCGAGCATCCATCGTCATTTTGAAATTCCCACCGGCCATTGAAGACGTCGTACTCACCGTACTTGATCTACGCATGCTATTACCACTTTTTTGACTCTTGTGGTCCGTATAGTTTAGATGTTCCCATTTAGAACTTTCCAGTTCAGTTTGTAGATGCAGATGGGCATTATGCAAATGATGAGCATTGGCATGTTGCTGCTGAAAACTGTCACAATTCATGGTATAAAATTTGACACAAGTCATTGAAGCTCGTATGGGATCATCCAAAAGCAGTTGCAATTGATAGAGAGAATTTAAGAGATTTTGAGTCTCGAAGTAGCGGCAAGCCTGCAGTAGTGGTGTACGCCAAATAATTAACTGGCTGTCGAACTCTTGCAAATGGCTGATGAGTTGAGGTAATTTTCCTTTTTTTAATTGAGCCAATAATATATGTTGTATAAATACATCTGATTCGAGTTTTTGCAAAAGAAAATATCTCAAACTAGCCATTATTTCGTTTTGTTGCATTAGAAATCTTATAACATCAGCATGAGATCCATAAGTTAAAACATAATAGATGCACTCCTCGAAGCCGCGAGTCTTACGGAATAGCACTTTACGCTTGACAGGTACATCACTATTCGTAGTGATGTGCTTTAGGGAGACCAAAGTATTTAGAACATTAATGGCGGGCTCTTGCAGGCGCTTAACATAAGTCTCCTTACGCCTGGCTAATAATGATGCCAACGAAGCATTTGAGCTGCGTATAATGGAAGCTCGTTGCAAGGTTTCCGGTTGTGTTTTATTAAGAGGTAACGATTCAATTAGCTTTAAAATTTCCTGCAATAATACTGGTCCATGCTGCGGCCTCCGTACTATGATGTTTGTTTCAAGCTCCTTGTTCAGGCCCAAAGCATTGTCCAAGTTGCCGTTACTGCTGGGCAAAAGTTTTGTATTGAAAATAATTTTACCTATTGCAGTATTTGTTGCCTCATTTGCCAGCTTAGGCATGCAATGGTTAAACTTTTCACGAGCTAAAAATGCAAAATAAACAATTATCTCTTCTCTGCGATTCATTTCAATTTACCATACCCGTATCATAGCACCCAACGCGCAAGCAAGACAGACCATGGGCAGCCATTACTCCAGCTGTTGGAAAACCACATTTTAAATGAACTTCTAAGGCCAAATCCCAACGTTCTGCCTGCACCAACGAGTCGGCTAATTTACGTAGTCCGTGATTGTTCAGAGGCTCGGGTGGTATAAGAGATACACAACCATTTTGTACAACTGATATTATTATTTCTGAGTGTTCCTGTATGGTTTCTACTTCAGCTGGTGCACCACGTACCTGAAATTCAAAATACAAGTGTTACATAAATTCCTATTTTGTATGACGTTTATCAGACTAAAGTTTGTTACATATTGTTTTTGTGACCTTTGATATTGATAATCAAACAGGAAACATCAAGGACCTTTAGCTAAGTGGACAACTAGCTGTTTCAAGGCCGCCACTCGTCTCGTCAGCACCAGTCCTTGAACTCAGGGGACGGTTGCTGACCAGAAGTGTAGCGGCTTCGAAACAACTAGTTGTCCACCCAGCTAAAGGTCATGGAGTTGAAAAAATATGCTTAAAGTTGCTTTTAAATATGTACGCTCAACAGTTGCAAAACTTTCCCGAAGAATTTTAAAAGTGCAAAAACAGACAAAATAAAAGTGTTCAAAAAAACTTAACTGATGCAAAAGTGTGAAAATCAGGAATAAAAAAAAGAAACTGAAGAAAAGTTGTCCACCTAGCTATAACATTTCTTTACTTTTCTTTACTTAATTAATCTTGATTTAAAAGTGACAAACCAAGGGTTGAACTTGAGCCTGAGAAGGTGGTAATTTAATATAAATGTATGTAAAATTATCATGGTTCAATAAAATGAAAAATTTCAGTAAAATGAAAAGTTGAACAGTTAGAGAAAATACGACTTCGTTATTCATGATATGGACGAATATTTATTTTATTTATTTTTTTATTGAAAAACTTAAAATAATAAATTATAAGGTGGTGAGCACTAGCAGCAGTGGCCATCGGCTCAGAGATGAACGAATAAACTAGTGGTGCAGAATTTAAATTGTTCAGGCGTGATCGAATAAACTATCGAGTAGTAAGAATAGTGTAAGAGAAAAACAAAACAAACAACAAACACACAGCATACGTTAACAAATTCATTCCATCACGAATGGCGTAATTCGACCCCAGGTTTTAACCAATTGATTTAATTTTAATTAAACACAGGCTGCAAGAACAGCGTTAATATTGGTTTGGGGGACACCTAAAACGGCCATTAACCGATCAAATTGGATTCTATGACACTCCGGTTTATTTATTTCTTATCAATGGATTCTTAGGACTTTTAAAAATCATTATTAAATGCATACCTTTGCTGCCAACGCTAAACAATTCATCATTTTTGCAACCAATTCGTAGTCGACTTCTGGATTGGGAACAATTAGTTTCTCCAACTTGCGGCAATGGAACAGCAACAAGTCAACACATTTTTGCTTATCCAAATGATAGTCCAAAATAGATAGACATAGAGCCACACTGGGCGCATGTTCGTAGCAAAACTCCTCGCGCAACAGTTTATCGTGTGTTATGTTGCCACTGAGTTTCCATCTAAAACGATCACCAGGCTTGGAGCGCAATTTTATGGGGCTGTTTTCAACCCCTTCCATCTGCCTCTTCAAAGAGTTCTCTTCGCTCAAACGATAGCAATCGTTGCAAATACGAACTTCAACATCTTCGTAGAGCTCTGGTATGCGCATACGATGCGTGGAGCAGGTAAAACAAACCACGCGACCACAACGACGACAGTGATGGCGACGCATCAGCATGGTAAAGGCGGCTCGACGGCAGCACATGCAGTGAGTAGCTTCTTCGTCTCTTATCCATTCGGAGCGTGTTGGTATCTGGCTGGGTACTTGGAAAGTGCCACACAAGGAATCCAACGATTGTTGGGTCTCACAAGTACTTTGCGAACACGGTTCCGAGGAAGCCGCATCCGATATTTGATACTCCAATGCTTTGGTGGCATAGATACGCAATAACAGATCTATACATTCATTTGTGGCATAATGATCCTTCTGATATAAATTAAAATTAAGCAAAATAAAAGCTGAGGCTGTAGTGCCCTCCACCGCACCCAGTTGAAATCTTGTCTTTAGAGGAGTACTATTTTTAGCATGCAGATTATAAACATTGCCATTTTTGTCGAAGCAAAAGGGACATAACTTCGTTAGTTCACCATCTTCACTGTTGACTTCTCTGCTCTGCAATTCTTTGCGCACTGCCTGCAATATTTTGCTTAATATCTCAAATTTGGCATTCATAATTAGCTGTTCGATGATTAATAAGGGAAACTTCAATAAATTCCAAAACTTCCCACGTATACTGGCACTTAAATGTTCGAAAATTATCAAAGAAATTTTATAATTTCTGTAAATTTCTTTGTCGTTTGTCTTCGCGCAGCTTTCCAAATATTCAATTGAATATTTCAGCAGTATCATTGAGCGAAACTTGTCCTTGTTGGCCTCCAAGAAAGCAATACAATCGACTGGGGGAAATGTCTCCAAAATATGCAGTAAGTGTTCGTATGTATTCAGTTCCATATTTTGGGTCTGCGCTGTTCCATCGTCCATTTTGATCATGGCATTCAGAAGAATGTTTAATAAATTTTTTCGTTGTGGCGGAAATCTGTCAGCCAGTTTGACAACATTGCACCATTCGTAACACAACTTATAGAGATGCAATTGCAGCAGACGTTCGAAAATTGCACTGGGTGTTTTTAGGCCAAAATCATATGCCTGAGGCCACGTTTCGAACTGCATTACCTCCGAAACTTTGGCATAGATGGTGATATCGATTAGTATCGCTTCCAGCTGCTGTCGTAAAGATTTCGGTATTCTCTGTACTGCTTCGCGATGATGCAAAGTTGTTTCGATCAATTCTTTGGCCAAACGCGTTGTAGCGATTTTGGTAAAATTTTTGTGGATTAAATTTGCTCTGTCCACAATATCGCAAATTTTAGGAGCTAAATGTATATTTTTAGCATCTTCTTCGATTAGATCCTTAATTAAGTTATCTATTCGTTTCGATTTGATTGACATCGGTTCTGAAAAATAAAAAATAAAAACAAGAAGTTAAGAAAGATATACGTTTTTCTGCCTTTGGTGTCTTTCTCAGCCGTCTATATGCCGCCGACATTTCGTTGATGCTAATCAACTAACTCATCAGTAGTCTCGAAAAAATCTTAAAAGAATGTTTCAAACTCAACTACTTATTCCAAAATTCCCATGAAAAAAATGGGAATCAGGAATAGACAAACCTTTTTAAAAGCATTTCATAAAGCATTTTTGCAACACTCAAAGTTGAGAAAGATTTTTTTTTTTTTTTTTTTTTTGATAAAATTGGAGTGATCAACATTTTTAAGCAAGGCAATAAAAGTAAAGTTGAAGACTTGCCGGCTGGGGGACGTACCATGGCTGTTGCGCGACCACCACGGCGATCATCAGCACCCAAATTGCTTCGAATCTAGACGCTTAGCCGCCCCACCACCTGAGCTCTTCATTACTGACTGTATATATTTAATGTTACTGATCAACTTCCCATTTTTTTTTCTATTTTACAGTTCGTTTACTTTTGTAATGACAGGACTCGAACCTTAACCTTAAAAATGTCGATCAGTTTGAGTAGCATGTAAACTTTTGATCAGAGCGGACGTTATAAGAGTATATGTATATGTTTTTTTTTTTAATATTTTTTTCGATATTTCGCTATCCTTCGGATAGCTTGTTCAGGACAGAAATATTGAAAAATGTTTTGATTGGGTTTTTGAAAAAAATATTTAAAAAAAACATATACATACATATACACTTGTATTCAAAAAAAATTAAGTATTTATTATATTATTATGTGTTTTTTATTTGAAAATTTCCATACAAAAATTTTTTAATTTGGATATTGTGGCAACGCTAGTCTTGTTATATTCTGTATAAATCTAGGTTGCACTGAAATAGGATTCAAATATTTGTAACTAGAATTAGAAAAATCAATCAAATTTACGCCGCCTTGGAAGGAAGACGTTTGAAATTAAATTGAAATATTTATTAATTCAGGTCCAAAAATGAACCTTTTCAAAAAATACAGCAAATATTTTTTAAAAAGGTTCATAAAATGGACCTGAATTAATACATTTCAATTGGCTCTTAAAGCAAATAAATAATTAAGTTCATATTAAAATATTTAAATAAAAAAACTTAACAAAACAATTTCTCGAATCTCGTGTCTTATTGGGTTGTTACAGATACTATGAAATAGATATTAATTTTTTTTTTTTTTTGAATATAAGCGTTAGTCTTACAATAAAAAAGACCTTCAGCTCAAGATAATAATTATATTAAATGAAAGAGAAAAAACAAAGCACTCACCTTGAACTCCCATGTCCAGCTCTAATATTTCCAATTGCTCTTTTTTGGATGCAACATTTTCCAGCAGCTTCATATTTAAATGATCACAACGTAAGGTGGCTATTATCTTATTGTTTCCGTACAACGAGGAGAGTGTATCAATTTCATTCATACTTAAAAAACGTTCCAAAAATGTGGCATCAATGGCATCATCCTGTTTTGAGAAGTAGTTCTTGTTGCTGATTCCTTGCAGCAGATATACTAATAAGCTGTTGAAGTTGGCAATGTAATTGAAAATTGTGGCTTGTTTTTGCGGGTTAAGATCCCGCTTTTCTGAACCACATTTGCCCACTATTTCGGGGCATACATTTAAGGCTATAACATGCACCAAATTCAGATTCAAAGAAGTGACGACGGCTTCTATTTCCAAAGGTGTCATGTCGCAATTAAATATCAAGTCGCCCACCACATCGCTGGGATCTATTTTCAACAGTTCTTCAATATGGTATTCGCAATTCGGATCTCTTAAATGCACTAATTTGGTGAGATGGTGAACGTAATTACAAAATCTTTGGAAATAATTACATTTCGATTTCAAGCTCTGAAATTGCACACTTAAAGATTTCAAGTCATCACAACGAACTAATTGGGCTGGCGTTTTATAAAAAATCTCATTAAACACTTTTTCCCTTTCCAACTCCACAGCCAGCTTTTGAGGTCTTAAGGAATAGGTATTATCACACAGCAAATCACGAACCGATTTGCCCTCCAACAGGCGCATACAATCGTTTAAGTTTTCTAATAAACTTAGTGGTCCCATGTTGTTCGGTAACTGTGATCTTTCCACAGTCTCTGTTTCCTTAAATGATGACTGTATTGATTGGTGGCGTTTGATAATCATTAAAATGCTGGTGACAATGTCACGATTAAAGGGTAGGCTTAATATTAAATCACAAATTCTAACAGCATTTAAGTTGCTCTCCTCAAATTGGTTTAGAAATCGGTACTGGGGATTTTGTTTGTGTTTTTTAATTAACTCTTTAGTGGCTTCCGTTTGCTTAATGCGTTGCACCAAAGCAAACTGATCAATCACGCTTATAATTTTTGACACTTCATATCCTTTGGCAGCCACATTTCGAATTTGTTCCACTGTAGCCAACGGCTCACTCGAGCTGTCCCCTTGTTTCTCTTGGCGCTGATAGTTTTCGTAAATTTTTGAGAGTTTCTCTTTAACAGTTTGTTGTTGTTCTACGTACTCTAATTCAATGTTGAGTTGTGAGTTCTGTAAATTGAAATTCTGAAAGGATTAGGGTAAAAGCATTATTGTTCTGTTGAAAGTGCACACCAGTATTAAAGGGAAATATTTTTGCAAAAACCAAATGCTCTTATGATGGGGTTAATAGAAATTGTGCTGATGAGAAGCGTGGAGTCTTCGATACAGCTAGCTGTGCCCCAGCTCAAATTTTTCTCTGCTTCCTCGATGGAAGTTGATCTCAATCACAAGCAAAGCTTTTAGATCGGACTTTGAAAATAAATTTTAAAAATTCTTTCACAGTTCTGAGTAACTAAAATTATTAACAACTAAATTTAATAATGTTCAAAATGTGCTGAAGGCCTAAGCTGCCATTGTCTAAAAATTGTAGCTTTTAATTTTAATTATAAGGCTAATAGAATAATAAAGAAATAAATGTTCAAAATGTTTCAGATATTGCTGGCAAAGCTGATATGCTTTGCGATTTTTGTTCGAATTGCAGCTGGCAAGACGATATGGGAAAAACCGAAAGCCGTCCATTATCATTATTACGAAAGTTTTCGGTTAACAGAAGAAGGCAAATGAATGAAATTGTGATTAAATAGTGCATATGTATATAATGTACATAATGTTTATTAAATAGATTGTATTTTTTTTTATTGTGTGTTTATAAACGAGTAAATAATATGTTTATTATATATGTATGTATGTGTGTATGTATGTACCTCAATTATTTGCTTGGCATCGTTGAAATTCTTCAATGATAAAGCCATCACTGCCAGGCGTTCTGGAGATTCCATTAGCTTGACCATGATGCTACGTTCTTCAGTTCTGGAATTAATATTTGCAACTGAGTTGGCTAAAGCACTAGCACGAGCTCGACACTCTTCCATGGACAAATCATCACACTTGGGCCTGTCAATGATGCCACTAAAAGTAGCACGCCGGCGTTTTTTAGCCGCCTTGCGTCGCGATAAGCTTGTGTAGTGACTCTGATAAGTTGGCTGCATTTCCTCATCGTCTGACGATATGCGATCCAAGGCATCAACATGGTAACACACAAAGTGCGATAAGAACTCTGGATCAAAATTAGTTTCAACATTATTTCGCTTCGACTGGTTCTGTGTATATTCAAGCTTCTCCAATAGAGCGTATTTCCACAATATATCCGTTACCTGATCGAAAATTCTCTGGAAATGTTGCTGGATATCTGGGCAGGCGTTTTTAAAGTCAGCCGAATGCAGTTTTTTGGTAACAAAAGTTCTTAAAAAGTAGTATAACTGAGCAAATGCTTTAGATCTGCAAATGAAGCCGGCTTTCTGAAAAAGCTTTGTTTTGGTTTTCGTTTTGCTGCGATTTTCGGGCAGCACATCGTCGTCGGTGTAGGAAGCATCTGTTGATAAATGTTCCGTCGCCATTAATTTACCGGCATTGTAATTATTTGCCAAATGCTCCCAGCGTAAGTATGTAAAATTGAGGATGTCTTCGAGTATTTGGCACAATAAGGTAAAATTTTTCATTTGCCTGAGCAAAGAGTTCAGCGATTGCAATTTCTGGGCATAAAAGTTATCACTTGACTCGGCGGAGGGGGTGATAATTATGTCATAAACGCAAGATAAAATAAAATAATGACACACTGTTTGCAGCTCATATTCTTTTACAGAATTTATAGATGAATTTTGCCACATATAGCAACTTTCTATAAAACTCTTGGTCTGTTCATGATTATTTAATAGTTTATACTTATTTATCACATCCAAATTAGACGATTTTGATAAAATATCCTGCACACTAATGCAGGCGGCCATGTCGCCAAACATTTTAACGTAATTTAATATTACACTTAAACGCTTAAACTCTCGGTAAAAATAATTGTAGATTGGACGCAAATCATCTGTAACTGCCTCTATATCAAAATATTTCAGAAATTTCTCTACATCAGGTAACTGATTAAGATGTTGTGTAGTTATGGAGAATTCTTGTACAAACTTCAATATAATTAAATTGTTTCTCAGTTTTACATCTTCAATATCTTTAAAGTTATTTATTTGATTGGCAATTAATGTTAAAAAATGAGCTTTATTGTCTAAACACTGGTATAGAATGTATTCCTTTGTACCCAACGGATTTTGAAAATACTGCCAATGAGTTTCTTTCAGTAGTTCTAAAAAATCATGCAAAGACTTGGTGGATTCTCTGCCAATCAGCGACAAAAAGAATTCATCACTAATTTTCGTTTCATTTAAACATTTTTGCATTTTTTCTCTGAGCGCCCCATCTAAACTATTTTGTAAAATTTCTTCGGGTATTCGGTTAAGAAACTTAAGTATTTTGTAGTTGAAACCTTCTTTAGATACACAATTCAGTAATTCTTCGAAAGTCTTGAGCAAAATAGGCTTAATGTGGTATTTATATTTTGTCCATTTCAGTAACAAGATGTCCAACACTGGATACGGGCTTTTCAACAGCAGATCACAGATTTGTTTTTGAAAATTGTGTGTAGAACTCTTCTCAAAGGTTTGAAGATAAGTCTGGAATGAAATTAAAATAATAGTAATTAAAAGCATCGAGAGCATATTGAAATAGCAACATTTTTTTTTTTAATTCATGATGTCGTAAATAAGATGAAATATCTCACCGCTTTATAAAGTTTTTGACATCTGCCAAAATTGAAGTATAACATCGCTTATACCGACCTTATGCATTTAGTATGTTAAGGTCAATAAAAAATTATTAACCTGATTTTGCTCTAAAACAACAATTACAACAATTACGTGTCATTTAGATTGCTGGAAATCTATATCCCGAAGACATTTCCACAACTACTACTATTATTTTTTGAAAACTAATGAGAATCGAAATCTTCAATAGGTTTGTGAAATAATTTAACCTTTATTTCTATGTGTATTACTTTTTTTAAGACTTAAGATTTTTCCAGTCAACTGACGAGTTGAGTTGCTCCAACGAAATTTCGAAGGCAAATAAACGACTGGATAGGTAATCAAATAATAACTTTGGCGAAGAATTTGGTCATAAAACATGTAAAAAGTGATATTTTTATAGCACATTTTCATTTATTTAATATTCATCAATATTTAAATTTAGGTTTAATTTAATTTAAGCATAGGACATTTTAAAAAGCTTTAATTAGTATATATGTAGGTATAATTAAGCAGTGTTGTATTTCGGTTAAATAACGGCATTTTAACTAACAACTACACACATGATGCAACTAAAGTTTATAAAACATAAAATTTCATACGTGTTTTTTTCAAGTTCGTTTATTTTTTGTGTGCTGGGTGCAGTTATCGCGGCAATTTCTTTATCGATTATTTTTGAAATTTTGCAAACATACATCAATCATGTTGTTTACATACATAGTATACCAAGTATGGATATCACATTTAAGAATTGTATGTGCAATGAAAATATTTAATAATGAAAACAATGCCTTTAAAGTAAATTAATCTTTAGCTGTGGTACAAAGTCCTGCATACATAAATAAGTACATATGAACAAACATACATACATACATATGTAAGTATGCAAAAAACAAAAACGTCAGTTTCGAAGATGAGTCCAATGTCTTTTTTCTTAATATAATCTAGTTAAGCCATACCTTGACAAGCTCCTGATCCTCCTGAGATAGCAATAAGAGGTAATGTTTTTCCAAATTTTCCATTATTAAAATTCAAAAACTGCGTTTATTGATGTACAGTTCAAATGAATGATTTAGTATTGTTACATTCAATTCGAGATAAGACAAACATCCCACTTTACATCACACCTCACACCAAGAAATTCTATTAACACACTTTTAGCAAGTTCAAAGAAAATGTTTCTTATTAAATTAAAATTATGGATGAAAATGCACTGAGAAAATATATACTTAATTACTTATATTTATTCACTATACATATGTACATAATTGGCTGATTCTTTGATGCAATTGCGATTGTTGTTTCATTTTGCAGACGTCAGCTGTTTCTGCGTTGTTCTTGTCTGTACTGTTTGTTTACATGTATAAAAAAGAAAATGCCAGACTGTTTAAAGCGGCAGTATCGTCAAAGCTGCTTTCAAATATGTAAACATATTTTACTATTGTAAATGAGCGTATAAATATTATTACATGAGAGAATGGTGTGCTGAAATTATTTGGTTAAATTTTTATTTACAAAAACATAGTTATTTTCGATTTATAAGCTAATTGTAGGCAAAATTGGGAAAGATGTTTTTCCCGTGATTTAAGTCGACACACCTTAACAAGTCTCTATATCGTTGTCAGCTCTGGACATATGGTAGCACCATCAGCTGTGTCACAACTTCTGCAAAGTTTTTAAAAACAAAAATATTTAAAAATTTCTTTCTCTATTTGGAATTGTTTAAAGTACAGAACACTGCGTATGTTTGTGAATTAAGGCATTTCTAAACATTTCCAAACAATAAGGTACAAGACAGTTTCACAAAATGCATCAAGCATACAATATACATTCAATATTGAAACAAGGGGTACATATAGAATCTATAGCCGCTTATGGTATATATGAATATTCAAAATTAATGCTGGCACTGATAATGAATTCAAATTCTAGATAATAATGTTGTTTTGGGTACTCGAAGTGGTCAGTTAATAATGTATTCGGTAGAAAAAAATGGTGCTGTTGATATGCTTATGTTTAGCAAAAGCTTTAGCAAGAAATCAATTTCTCAAATGGAAGTGATCGCTGAGGAGAATCTTTTATTTGTATTAACTGATAGCATGATACATGTATGCGACATTAGTCGTACGGAAAATAATTTTACTTTTATACACAGCTCTCAGTTCACCAAAGGATGCAGTTTGTTTGCCTTGGATGCACAGGTAATCGCTTTAAAACATTAAAATGAGTGTAACCCACCAATATAAGTCGACATATTTTAATATTATTATTCACATTTTAGACCACTAAGACCACAACAGGCAAAACAGCAGCTGTTATTCGAGTTTGTTGTGTCATAAAGAGACGTTTGCAATTTTTCTATTGGAAGTTGAACACTCTGGCTTCGCCGGAGTTTTCCATTGAACTTAAGGATGTGCCAAAAGCTTTGTGTTGGGTGGATGATTTAATATGTGTTGGTTTTAAGGACGAGTATGTAATATATAATGTAAGTAACGACAATTGGCAATGGGAAAAAGAGAAAGTGCGGTTAATTCATTTGTTGCAGATTAAATACAACAAAACAGAAAAGCATGACTTAATTGTGACATCGTCTTCACACAATTTAGATCCTTCTATATGCCTACTTAAGGATGATATTTTGGGAATTTCTAAGGATGAGTATCTGGTTGCCATAAATTTAGAAAACTACAAAAAACGTAAAGATGATATAGCAAAAGTACAGGGCTCCTTGGGAGCGGCTGGAGGAAAAGTGAAGTCAGCTCTTAAGCCCATGATGTGGAGTAGTCCTTTGTTAGGCTTAGTGTGGGACGAACCTTTCGTGGTAGGTCGTATTGGCAGTGGCATAGAAGTACGTTGTTTAGAAAACAATGGCATAGATAAAGAAACTTTAGTTCAATCTATACCCGAACTAAGTAAAATAAAACATCTTGTGCGCTCAGCAAAAGGTATTATATTTGCAGCTGCCATTTCTGAATTGTGGTGCATACGACTCGTGGACATACCCATTCAAAGGCAGCAGTTGTTGCAACAGAAGAGATTTCAATTGGCCATTGAATTGACGGTAATTGAAAATTCCTCTTCGTTAAACAAGTTTTAATTTTTCAAAATACTTTATTATTTTATGGCAGAATATTTCAGATGAACCTGAGTTGTCTAAAGCCGAAACTATACGTCAAATTCATATGCGTTATGCCAAAGAATTATTTGCTTTAAAACAATTTTCCGCAGCAATGACAGAATTTGAAAAGGCTCAAGCAAACCCTTATGATGTCATAAGGCTATTCCCCAATTTATTGCAGGACCAAAGTAAAACTGCAACCAACGATAGCTACGATACAGCTGTCCCTGCGGCGGCTATGCTGCAATTAGAAGACAAAGATTTAGAAAATGCTATTTTGGCTTTGATCGAGTTTTTGGCTTTGGCTCGTCAAAAAGAGGTAGTCAAACTACGCGACACCAAAAGCACTTCTAAATCATTGTTGTCTATAATCGATACCACCCTCCTCAAATGTTATTTGCAAACTAATGACTCCCTGATTGCTCCACTTTTGCGGCTAAATCAGTGCCATTTGGAGGAGTCGGAGAAAACTTTACTTAAACATGACAAAATGTCTGAACTAATTATATTGTATCAAACAAACGGCAAACACAAGAAAGCCTTGGAACTTTTGAAATCTCTGGCCAATAAAGAGGGTTCCAGTCTATATGGCTACGAAAGAACCATACGGTATTTACAACAACTTGGCTCATCGCATTGGCCTTTAATAATGGAATTTTCCGATTGGGTTCTCAAGGCCAATCCTAAACAAGGCTTAAGAATTTTTACCGAAGATTTCATAGAAGTAGAAAACTTGCAACGACCTTTTGTATTAGACTTTTTGTTGACGCACCACAAAACTTTAGTCATTCCGTATTTGGAGCATGTCATTAATATATGGAAGGATGAAAATACATTGATACACAATATTCTAATAAAACAATATCGTGAAAAAATAGAAAACATCATGAAAGATTTATCAAAAGAAGATACTGGTCAGCAAACCGAATTGAACGAGGAACTGAAAGAGTATCGTAGAAAGCTTTACGACATCCTACAGAACTCTGCCAACTACTCACCGGATGTTGTGTTGAAAGATTTTCCTACTAACATATTGCTGGAAGAACGAGCAATAATTTTGGGCCGCCTCAAGAAACATGAAAAAGTTTTGGCCATCTACATACAAATATTAGGCGATGTGGAAAAAGCTTCCAAATATTGTGAAGACAATTATGAAAACGAACATGATATATTTTTCATGTTAGTAAAAACTGTAATTAATCCCCTGCAGCAGCCACCGTACGAGGATGTTGAATTACATGAAGATTTCCTGAAACCTAATGTTGAGATTGCTTTGGAATTGCTAAACAAGTACGCCATGAAAATCCAACCGGACAAAATATGGCCGGTAAGTGAGTTAAACATTTAAAGAAATATTTAAATAAACTCGTTTCAATTTATTAGTATTTGCCCAAAGATTTGCCAGTGCAGCGCATTCATCACTATTTGGATACAGTTCTACGTCAACAGATCTCCACACGCAGTATGCTGGAAATCAAAAGAGGCTTACTGGAGGCACGTCTTAAACGCTGTACAGAACTGGTGATGGAACAACAAAGCATAAGCTTCGAAATGGATGAGTTTACTGTTTGTCCTGAATGCAAGAAACGCTTTGCAAATCAAAGCGCTTTTGTGCGTTATCCAAACGGCGAAGTAGTCCATCTTTCTTGTCACGACAAAAGAGTCATGGCAGCCAATTTATTTGGAAATCCATAAAAATTTCGTTCAGGAAAAAGTATTAATTAAATAATTTCTCCAGCTGTGTACGTAGGAGTAAAATCAAAATTAGAACTTCAAGGAAATTTGTTTTTAAGTTTCCAGTCCAATTTTTGCATAGGATTCACGTCTGGTGAGACAAAGCCATCTGGAATAGTTTTGTGTCTATGACTCATCACATTTTTTTTCAATAAATAAAAAAGGTGTATCATTTCTATTTTAGTAGACAAAGTTGTTAAGTGAGTTTTGATGGATGGGAGACAAACTTTTTCTTTTAATATTGCGAAATATGTATATTTATTGAGATGAATTGAAAAAAATAATAAGTATAAAATTTTATTTCTTTGGACGACCTGCTGCTTTTTTGCCACCCGAGGATTGTTTATCTTTATTTGTTTTACTCGATACCAGTGGATGTATTTCGTCGGCGGGAGCATCTGGTAAATTTATATCATAATTATTCATTTTTCGCTTTTTATTTGACACATCGCCAAAATCATGCATTGTCGCCGAATCGTTATCCTTTGATGCATTACCATCTAAACCGTCCTGCACTGCCCAACCATCTTCCGGGTCCTCTACTTCAGGAGCCATAGGCAGGAATTGTAGAGCATTTTCATCCTCTCCTTCTTCATCTGAAGAACAAAAGGCCGCTACAGGTTCAGCTTTTTGCACATCCACCTCAATTTCTTCGTCTTGTTTGGCGTCAGCATTCAAGTCCAAAGATTTGTCTTCATCGGTTATGTCAAATTCCGATTCGCGCTCTTCATATTCTACATTTTCGTCTAATTCTTTGAAATCGGGTGCAAAGGCTGACCAATTTTCCACTTGATTTTGAGCCCAAATAGAAACCAAGCCGGAACTGATGCTAGCTATAATGGGACGAACGGGGTGCCAAACCACATCAAGCAGTAGCTCACCTTTAGTGCCGTGAAGAATTTTCACCAAATTGCCAATTGATTTTTCCCAAATGTAGAGAGCGTGCTGACGAGCACTCCCAGCGCATATATATTCGCCATCACCGGAGAAGCAACATTTTTTCCATGTTGTTTTGTTAACTAAATCCTGCAGTTTTTGTATAGGTTCGGGTTCCCCATCTTTACCCAGCGCTAACACTTCTTTCGAATCGTAAACTCTTATTACTCGATCTGAAGTATTTATTAGAA
Organism: Sturmia bella; assembly: GCA_963662145.1. Lineage (NCBI taxonomy): Eukaryota > Metazoa > Arthropoda > Insecta > Diptera > Tachinidae > Sturmia > Sturmia bella. The sequence continues at coordinate 122,687,502 of OY759168.1, forward strand.
AGCCATCTCCTCGTCTTGCAAATTCTATGCTTTTAACAGCAGTAGCACTTGATGTACCCACAATAATTCGAAAGCTAGCCACTATTTGCAGCGTTTCAACATCAAGTACTAGTATTTTGCCTTTAGCATTACCAGTGTAAATGTGTTTACCTCTCCTGTCAAAGGAGGCAACTATATTTAAATCTCCATCTATATCGAGGGGTAAGCACTTGTGTGCATCGCCAATTTTAACCAGGACAGCAGCATAGCGCATTGGGCACACTAAAAAGCGTTTGTCGTTACGCGGATCGAACTGAACTTTTAAAATAGGTGAAGGAAATCTATATTTGTGTTCACATTCACCGGACAAAACATCCCAAATACACACGTTATTATCAGTCGAAGCCGATAAAAGTTTGTGACCATTTCTCGTCCAACTTAAGCTACACACAGGATGGACATGTGCTGATATAATCTTGGCAATACCCCGAGTGAGGAAGTCCCACACTACGATACGTCCGTCATTGCAACCCACTGCTAATAGGGTTCCGTATTTGTTGAACGCACAAGTTACCGCCAATGATATACAGTCGAGTGAGCCATCAAACTCCTCCGGATAATTTTGACCAAACGATTCCAATAGTTCCAAATTCATATCATTCAAGAATTGTTTGTTTTTAGTTTAAGTTTCTTTTGATATCTATTCTATTTGCACGCTGCATTTGGAAAAGTAAACAAAAGGCATCGTTCAAGAGTTGCCAGTGTCTATGAATAAAATGGATGGGGAAATTTGATTGATTTTGAGGAGAACAGGCGATTTATTTTATTCGACTCACTCATTTCCACGCCAGAGAAGTGGCGCTAAAGTATTTGTAGACGAGGAAAATAAATTCATAGAAAGCAATCAAGGCGAATCCATTACAGGTGCCCGCATACCAATTCGGTTCAACATTTTTCCACGATTTTATCTTCTGAGTTGTCAAAGCCGATAGAAAACGACAACAAAACTTGTGACGTCTCGAGAGAAAATGTTGAGGCGAATTGAATTGCGACCACCTATACTTGATTCGCCTTGAAAGCAATGAACAAAATGGGAGGTATCATGATACAATTAACAAGGTAGCCTCGTCAGCTAAACCGTTAATCAACTGACTACTTTAGGTTGTCAAGAGATTGCAGAGAGGAAAGGCAGCCAAAACGAGGTAGCAAATCCGCGTAAGCTTTGTTCATCTCTCTTCTGTAAATGTAGAAGTGGCGTCGTTTTGACAGTTTGCATAAGTTGTACAAAAACAAAATGCATGTTATTTTTATTGAAGTTGTTCTTATTGTAGCGAAAAGGCTACCTTGTTAGTTGTATCATGGGAGGTATTATATAATCAAAGCGAATTCATTCCGTCAAAAACTCGTACGAGAATGTTGAAGCGATATCCGTTAAATTGCAAATTATGGGAGCTGGCATCTCTGCTCTGAAGGGATATCTATTTACAGTACATTTCACAAACCAATAAGAAGCAAATGTAAACAAAGTCTTTTGCTTTAAGATGGAAGGTGAGCAGCATAATATGTAGAATGTTTTTATACAATAATATAAAAACAACTATATTTTTAGATTTTCATGATATTTTAGTGGAAACATTGGAAGTTTTTATTAACCACATTTTGTTCGCACGCTCCTTATATCCATGTCAAATATTTAAGAAGCGTAGAATATACAACACTCCCGTGTTTTCCTCCATTTACCCTCCTTTAAATACATACTTGGCCAGCATTTTAAGAGTTTCTAGGGAATTGTTAAATGCTGGTGAGTTTCAATGTGCTGAGATGCTTATTTACAAAGATGAACACACGGAATATGAACGCTATAAATTTAGTGTTGCAAATACTAAAAATCCCAAAAACAATGATGAGATTTTGCTTGATTTTGAAGAACAGCTAAGAGTTTCATTGAGCAAATTGACACAAAGGCTAAAGATCTTGGAGAAACTTCCCTCAGATGCAAGGTTCAAACTACTACTTCATACAACAGAGTCCGCTTTTACCAAATTGGCTCATAATTCCCACTACCAGGTATTCCTGTCATTTCATTTGCATGTTGCACTTATTGTACATATATCAAACTTCTCATATCATAGGAGTTTCCTTGGCTACGGGCTGACCTAACAGCTGGTAAAGTTAAACAAGAGATTTCTTTGTTGCCTCTTGCCCATATTAAATCTTTGGATTTAAGTATAAATGCTGAAATTTGTTAGCTTTATTTAAAATTCATTTTTTACATTTACAATAAACCTTGTCTCTTTAAATCCTCGTATGTTTTTCGATTAACGACATTACCCAACGAATCTTCGAACTCTTCCTCCTGATCAGCTATCCACCTCTCGGATTGTTTTTGTGATTTGAGTTTCTCCCAAAGAGTTATAGCATCTTCAATTTGCGTAACATTTGCAAAATGAGCAGTATTAGGTATTCCCAGACAACGCATACCATGTGCATGCCTCCATTCCGCAAAATGGCGCTGGAATGCCTTGGGACCTTTGTAAGTGTAATTTCCGCAAATTTCGCAATTATAGCTTATGTTCAAGCCATGTAGTTTGTACAACCAGTATGGTATTGGTTTTCCATCCCAACCCAGTGGTAAATTTTTTGGATTATAGGGAACGTCATCGGCGTCAGGGTCATCATCATTATCTGAATCACTTGCTTCAACATCACTGTCATCTCTTTCGCCTCCAGTGCGAGCCTGTTTACGTTGAACATTTTCTTTAGTAGCACTTCGCTGTTCCGACACTAATTCAGCATATTTATACAAGTATGCTTCTAACTGAGCAATTTCCTTGTGACGCTCATTCTCTCTCGAATGTACTGAGCTGCTTTTAGTAGGTTTCTTTGCCATTAATGAAGGATCTAAAGTCTTCTTTCCTTTTGTAGAAAACAACCTCTGGGCTCTTTCCTCAAGAGTTCCGCCACATTTAAGACCCAAAGCCATCAGAGCGGATTTTAAGCGATCCAATCCCAGTGAAGCCAATTCCTCCCAGCTTGAAAACGCTGACAAATCTAAGTGAGCTCCAGTGTTTGCAAGAGCTGACTCTGTTTCCTTGGATGCCCATCCCGGAAAATTGCCCTGCAGCCATTGTTTTTGAAACTCCAAATCAACTTTTAACAGTTCATCTTCCAGGTCATGTAGTGGTTGGACTCTTATTATGAAATTGTGCAAATATTCATTTAATGATTCAACGTATTTTTTGTAATCCTTATTTTTCCTATCTTTAGGAATATCAAAAACGTGGTCGAATGTCATTAAATAACTGATATAATCGACTTTTTCAACTCCTCTCAAGTTAATATACATTTCATAGCATTCATTCAAGTCCAGGTAACGTCCTCCACCCTCTTCGTCAGTAAACTCTACTAAGGCAGACATTTCCTCTGGATTGCTATAAGCCTTAACTAAATCATCGAATTCTATTGACAATGGTATGCTGACTTCGGTAGGATGTTTCTTATAGAATTCCTTGATCTGTTTTAATCTATTGTAGAATTCGTTGAATTCATTTGGACCCGAAAGTGCTTGTATTTCCGTTTTTCGTTCATTATCTTTATCCTCATATAATTCTTTTAATTTTTCTGTGGAATTATGATGCAGGTCCAGTAGGTACTTAAGCCGGTGTTCTGAGTATATTCTTTCCTTTTCACTTGCTTTCTTATTGGCATACTCATCTACCATAAGTTTTAGCAGACGCTCACGTTCTTCGTGGAAACGTCTTTGCTGCTCAAGCAAAGTTTCCATTTTTTATATTATTTAAATGTAGTAAAGTTTTTGATTTATTTTTTTTTGTGATAAATCTAAACGTTTCCTTGCCAGTTGCAAAATTTGTTGTAGTATGTTCAGTGCCACAGTGTGATGGCACATCGAGATTTTCACACAAAATATAGGGCAATGCAAATATTGGAAGAAAGAGTACTATTAAGAGTAAGAAGAGACTTTTGGGTTTGTACAAAAATTGTATATTGTCTAGGTGCGCTTGTTTAGACAAATATTTAAAGTTTATTTACACGAAAATATACATTTTTTGATTTTTGGCAAACGTGGGGGTATCAGATGGGAGATCAGTAATTTATCCTTCGTTTATTTTCTTATAAATTTTTGAGCAAGTTTTCATTACTGTACCATCACTGGTACTAAATTACATCAAAGAAAAGTGAATTTACTTTATGCCGTCTCATTTTTCATGCATTTGGCTATTGACTAGAAACATGATTTCATGTTTTTACCCATGGATATCATTATCAATTGTATCCAAAGTATCTTATATTAGCATGAAATACTCCATATCAAAAGATTTCATATATCATCTACATATGTATAAATTAAGCAGCTCTGTAGTTTTGTAGAGTTGTAATTTATTGTTTTTGTAAAAAGCTGTGTAATCTGGAAATATATATCGGAATATATTTCACCGTAAATAATTAAGAAAAACTTAGTCTATAATTCTAATTTTGGTTTTATTTTTTAAATTATTTAGTCAATTTGTTCGTTTTGATTGTTGAAAAGCTAGTGCCATATTTACTACTATTTATTACAACTGTTAATTTTTAATTTAAATTTTCAAAATGGCTGACCACACTCTTGCTCTCTTTCTACTCTTCTTTTTAGCAAGAGGGAATTGACGAGTACCAAAAATTTCTGTACAGAAAAAACAGCAAACACAAGCAAAGAAGAAGCGTCCGACGAGGAAAAATAATTTTAAAATGTTTTCTTATTAATAAATTTAATGAAAAATTAAGAAAACACTGTAGTAGACTTTTCATCGTAATATATATTGGATTTTATAAACACATATATAATGTTTAATCTATAAACCTTTAAAAAAAGTTGCAAAATCGGTGAAAAATAAATGAAAAAAAATTTTCACTTTTTGTGTAATGTGAACTAAAGAAAGGTTAAGAAAAAAAAACCTTAAAATTTTTGTGAAAATTAAAACAAAAGTGCAACTGTAAACCAAAAGATATACTTAATATAAGGATTTACAAGTTTCAAACAGAAAAATACTGATTAAAATAAACTATTCCTATACATATAATATATCCGTACAAAGCCATGGCCTGCTCTTGAAGAAAATTAGTGAAGCAGAAAATTACCAAAAACAAAACAGTTCTAGTGATACAAATTTTCAAAACATGAATTAATATCTTAAATAAAAAAATAACTAAAATTAAATTAACATTTTTTACCCAACCTTCGTTTTCGAGGATTTTTTTTATTTTTACGCCTCTACTTTGTTACGGTTGTTTCGTGCCAATTCGCTCTTCCCACGTTCGTACGGTTGTTTTATCGTTGATTGCTTTTTATACCGCAAATTCGCATTTTAAAACGTGTGGTTGTGTATAATAAAAAAGAAGAGTGTATGAGATAGTGTCTGTAAACGATAAAGTGGCAACACGCTGTTTTGTAACGTGCACGGCCTGCTGCTAGATCACGGCGTGAACTTATTTCTTTAACACAGGCTTGGAGATATTCTTGGATCCTTAAACTGGAACAATCACAATATGCTTTTTTATATAACTTTTTAGTTTTTTTTTTTTAAATTTACCAACAAAAAATCCAGCTGGGCTTGAGTTGTATTACTCTTCACTAGCATTTCATCTTCACATCGGGTCAGTCAAATTAATTATACTAAAAGACTGTAATCATGGAATTAGAGGAATTATCCAATCTGAGCAAAAATGATTTCTTGCCTTTAATACCTTCGATAAAGCAAGAACATGTGGATAACGCTTTATCTGATATGGATACGCAAGAACACTTAACAGCATCAACATCTGCTGCTGCAGCTTCCACCTCTTCGTCATCATCTTCCATTGTCAATCATCCATGTGATAGTGCTGAGAAAAGAGTAAGTTTATTTATGCACTCGATTCTATTTTATTTTGTTTGTTTTTGATAGCCATGTGAATAAAACAACTGTAATTCTCGCAGCAACACAATTGATGACAAATATGTACATGTGTATTTATGTATGTATGTATGTATTTGCTTATGTGCAATGATAACATTAACAACTTTGAAAAGTATCAACAACCTGCCTTAAACCGTCTTGTACATTTAATGTTGTAGTTGTTTGTTTGTTTGTTATTCATTTATTTTGAATTCGGTATCACTCGACCATTATTTCCGTTTTCATTGTTGTTGTTGTTTTGTACAACTACTTTATTTCTTTTATTTTCTAATATAAAGCGGAAGTTTTTTTTTTATGTTTTTTACTTTTATAAAGCTTGTATTTTTTTTTGTACATAATTGCAATAATAATATACATAGAGCGTGTGTACATACATACGCATGTGTGTATAAAACCGAAAAGCTCTAAACAGGTTCCTTTTTGACAAATGATTTTGAACAATTATTTGCAGCTGTTTTAATTATGTAGCATTTTTAATAAGGGAGAAAAAAAAAACTAAAGCCTAATGTAAATATTTAAATATGTACAAGTGCATATCTATACATAATTTTAAATGAAAGCTCAGTATTTTTAGCAAAGAGCTTTAGCCGACCACTTTGACGGCAACGGTTCAGAATCGGCTTTAGCCGATTTTTCAGGTAAATTGAAAACTAAAACGTCCAAAGGATAGGCTCGTTCTCTTGAATGAAATTTCCCTCACCATCTTAACAAGTTCTATGGTGCATCTGAGGAAGTGTAATATGTGACCGACCCCCATTATCATTCTATTTCCACCATTTGCGCAACACCCCAACCCATTCCTTAACTGGCCTCTTGCGGAGTCAAACATATGAACGACCTGGTTTTATATTTTTTTGTGAAAATATAAACTTTTACCTAAAAAATGTTCTATAAAATTTTCTCCACCACCTGCTAATGTAACCAACAAATATTGAAAATTGAGAAACGCTCACCTGTGGTAAGTGTCCCTAAAATCGACATGCCCCAGTAATAGCGCCATGTTTTGATTTAATATGCAAATAAATAAGAGTGAGTATGGCCTAAGATAAAAGTATAAACAGCACTACATTAGAAATATTTGCGTATATCCTTCCATCGCTCATTAATTTTTAATTTAAGCTAATGAAAGTATTCAAGCATTATTCCGTGTGAAAGTGTTTTCTAAGCGGTTTTTTATGGACAGAGTTTGAGTACAAGCTATGGAGATATTGTTGTGTATCTGTGCAGAAGAAAATAAATATTTAAATAAATGCGTATTAACTTTTATTTATTTTTTCAAAACTTACTTTTATTTTCGAATCGTTAAATCATTTAAAATTTTTTTTCTGACACTAAAACAATGCTGATTGGTTTTAGTCAAAAAACTAAAGCCAAATATGTTCAGTTTGAGAACATTTTATTCCAATTACAAAACGTATACATATCGATTTAAAAACTATTATGTTTTAAAAACAAATTTAATATTATATTTAACACTTATAATACCAGTCTATTTACCACATTCTTGGCTTCCTTTTCCATGTGGTCCAATAGAGTTGCACTCCAAAAATGTGCCCATATGCATATGTCTAAATTCTTTCAAAGATCACAGATTTTTCACTTAGTCAAAATTTCATAAATTCGTAAAAAGTTCTCAAATACAATTGAGAAACGGCACTTATACCAACAAATAGACCACATTCTTAGCTTCCATATGATCCAGTTGAGTTACACTCCAAAAATGTGCCCATATATGTATGTATGTCCAAATTCTTTCAAAGATCACCGATTGTTCACTTAGTCAAAATTTCAAAAAATAAAAAATAAAAATTTAAATACAATTGTGAAATGACACTTACATAAACCAGTAAATAGACCACATTCCTGAAACATTTTAAGATCAATAAGTAAAAAAAAAATTGTTTAAGACGTTTTTGTTTTTTGTTTGTTTAGTGTATACACGAATGTGTACCCTACAGACAGACTGCGGGCACATGTCTATGCCACAGAAGTAGTAGAAATATTTAGAGGTTTTCTTCTAGTGCGAAATAGAAGAGAAGTATATTTCCTACAGATGAGCTAATAGCAATAATCAAAATTTTTTAATTGAAGGCCTCAGTTATGGGAATACACTAGTTTGATTATCCCAATATAGTACCATAAGAACTACATAGTCAATATCTAGTTGGGTTTTTAATGTGTCTGAGAGCAATTTCAATGGACAAGCACATACTTATTTGTGCATACAAGCACATATGTTATTTGGGGGGATATTAGCACTGGTACTGATGACGAAGTTCGAGGAATTCCTACTTGCTTTCTATCTTCATATCCTTCAGGTTACGTACACACTCGTACATACTTTAATCTATTGCATCTATCTAATAGATTAAAGCAAAATATTAACTACACAACGAGAAATGGCGCCGCAAACACCCGAATTCAGTGGGAGATCAAGCAGCAGGGGTTGTTTTAATCTCACTCGACAATAGTTAATATTTTTAAGATCTACATCCCCTTGTTAACGCATTCACTTAAAATTATCTTGGTTCATTCCAATGTAATTACAATGTCGTGTTTACCAATTTATTGGTAAAATGTTCTACTATTGCAATAGCAGCAAAAAAAAAAATGCTGTTGCTATTTTATGCAATAACAATAAGCGAAGATCGATCGTTTGAAATCATTTTGCAATCACACAATACGAGTACTTGCAATATTTTAATTTCCACTCTCACGGTTTTGTGCAAATTGTGAACAACAATCAAATCAGTTTTTATGAAAATGCTGACGTTAAATTAGAATAGAAACTATATACCGCTGAAATGCAGTCATATTTAATTATATTCTATAGAATTTTTTATCACTTGCACTTTTTGATATCAAAACTTTATTGAATTTACATGCCTTCAAGTTCAGTTTATTAAATCGTTGTTTGTGCCTACTAAATAGGATAGAAAATTAAAATTAATTGCCAGATTCACAAGCTGGTCGTATCGTTATTAAGTTGTATCGTGAGAGAAACTTTCAAACACAATTCTTAAAGAGAAACATAAATTGTTTGAAAATTTATTTGAATTTAAAAAAATGTGTTTGAAATTGCCTCTCCAAATACGAATTAACAACAATACGACCAGCTTGTGAATTGGGCAAATATTAATAAGAAATATTCATTTTAATGAAGACCAGAAAAGCAAAGTTGAAGACTTAATGCCTGGGGTACATACCATGGCGGTTTCAATGCCACAACGACGATCACCAGCATCAAAATTGCTTTCGTGGTTATGTCGAACCATGCAAAGTCTGTATTTAAATCCTACTTACATTCACACAGCGGTGGCTGGGGTTGTAAAATGTATCCAAAACTGCCTATATTGTTAAGGGCAGCTCAGACTATTATACAAGTATTAATACTTGCATTCTGATTTACGAGACAAAATTCTAAATACATTTCGTGCGACTGCCAAAAAATCGAATGTAAATTATATTTTGTATTCCCACTATCACGCTCCAAATAAAATGAAAAATAGTACACGTCATGGTAGAATCTTCAACGACGGCATATGAGCAATTTTATGTGGGCCGAAGTCTTGCCGCCCACTAGAAATATTTAGCAGGTAAAGTACTCGTTATGTAGAAGAGCACAAAAATATTAATCCGTACGACATGGCATGAACGAAATATAATTCTATACAATTATTAAAATACAAATTTTGAGCCATTGTATAGAGAAGAATATTACTATCGCCAACGGCTCGCTATCGGCGGCTCTTTTGTGTGTGCTATTATAAAATGCAACCCTGATCGAATAAAAAGTATTATAGTTTTGAAAAACTTCAAAAATCTACGAAGTCGTATGGGCTGTTAAATTTTTATCGTATTATTTTCCGTTTGTATAACGCATTGTATTCACACTATCACACCTGATCGTATTATTTGAATTTTTGACTAGTTCCAACGCTTTAGTGAAGGTTGGATGGATAAAGAATCAAAATAAAAATTAATATAATTTTTTTCTGGTGTTTTTTTTTTTGTTATATTACTTATTCTTAATCATATCTTACTTTATATGTTTCGTTTATTTTACTTTTGTACTTCAAAATCTATCGTTGCCGCGCACTAGACTCGAAGTGCGAACTTCACTCACGACTTCTGAACAGATACCATCACAATAATGAAAACGCACAAAACAAGCAGTAATGTATCAATATCATGCATTAAATTGCTTTTTGTATTAAAGGTTGGTTTGAAAATTTGTGATTCTCATTGTGCTCGCGGGAATAATAGAACAAGTAAACTTTTCTTAAAGTTTTTCCGAGTCTCTCAACGAGGTGAGTAGCATCAATGCAATATCTGCAGCAAATAGATAGATGGACTGCTGATAAAGACATAAAACAATTAACAAGGTCTATCATTAATTAAACAAATTTGATTTATTTTCTAACAACGTCAATTTTTCAAGAGAAATATTCAGCCGACATAAGCAAGTTTAAACGACGTCATGCCAATGTGCACGCGACCGCCATCTTATAGAACGTTGGTTTTGCTCATCTTGCCTTATTATGATTTCAACTTTGTTTTCAATATGTGGAGGAAATATGGCTTCTGGAGTCATTATATAACAACCTTTCAAGTCTTATGCCAAAGGAAAAGTTTTCACATTTTAGCCGTGACTCTTAACCTTCTGAGACAAGAATTATACATTTTGCTTGTACTTTTTTATGTTTTCTTTTAATAGCATACATATGTATGTATGTATGTATATGTACATACATATTCATCTATCATTTATGTATGTTAATTTTGAAAGAAGCGTACGTAATTTTCAAAAGGTTGGTTGTGTTTAATATTAATTGAAACGAAAAGTAAAACCTAAGGCCTATTGGCTGGGGAGCAGCTTGGTGTTTCGAACTGTGGTGGTGCTGAATTGCACATCCACATAAGTGTTTACCTTTTTACTCTCCACTCCTACATATGTATCTATGTATATGAATGTACATATTTACTATGTTTTAAACACCATTTAATCATTTATATATTTTAATTTTGAAGAACACGTTGAATTGTTTTTTACCGTATGTTTGTTTTATTAATAGTAAATACATTTTTATATTCCTAGCGGTTTACATTCTGCGCGGTACATACAAAGCATTTAATATTTTCCAACGCACTTATATTTATTTATCTAATTTTTTTTATTCACAATATTGGTCAACATTTTTTTAGGAACTGAAAACAAATATATTTTTTTTATTATATTATTTGTTTCTTTTTTATCTTACAAATATTTTATCGTACAAAATCTGTTATTTGTTTTAATACGTGCGACAACGGCAAAATAAGCCCTTACACGTGTATATATGTATGTACATAAGTTTAACAACACCTTTAATCCAGATAATTATATTATACTTGTGTTTTTTTTTTTACACAATGTAAAAGGCTCTGGGAGCGAAATTTCTCTCGTCATGCTTGAATACCACTATTGGCTGGGGTACAGCTTGGTGTTTGGAACCGTGGTGGTGCTGCATTGCACTATTTAAGAACTGCCACTGAAACTGCTCGGCCACATAAGTGCTTGACTTTTTTACTTTCCATTCACATATGGATGTACATTCCCCCTATTTTCAATCATTTACATATATGTACATATGTACATATATTTTAATTTTGAAGATCTTTGCTGTTTTGGCTGAAATTTTCTCACCACAGAAAGAAGTTGTGCATTTTTTTAGTCGTGAATACATTTTTATATTCTTAAGGGCTGACATTCTGCTCGGTACATAATGCAAAGCATCAGCCAAATGAGTTTACTTAACTTTTCCCAACACTTATGTATGTATATTTATTTATCTAATTTTTTTTTATTCACAATATTCGTCAAAATTTCGTAAAAACAAAACAAATATTTTCTTATATTATTTGTTTATTTCTTTTTTAATCTTATAAAAGTTTTATCTAACAAAATGTGTTATTATTTGTTTTAATACGATAAAAAATAATCCCTTACACGTGTATATTCCTACATTTTATACCATCTGTAATCGCGATTAATTATATTTTTATTAATTTTTTTTTTTTACACAAGATAAAAGGTTTTAGGAGAGAACTTTCTCATATCACCCTTGCACCGCAGGATGTCAGGTACAAGATTAATTTATTATTTGTTAGAAGGAGATTTTAAGATATTTATTTCAAGATTAAAATATTTCAAACAGCCTTAAATTACTTTAAACAAAATTTCACACAACTAATTAAATCCTCAATATTGTATTTGCTTCATTCATGGCTTAAACTTTATTTTGACCGTAATGAAATTTTGTGTTTGTAGTATTCAACATATGATTTTCGAAATAGAGTTTGAACAACAAACTAAAAGCTGACATCTCATAATTGCACAAAAAGCATAATCAGCGATCCGGTCGCTTTCCAAAAGAAATGTGAAGCTCAAGTTCACACAAATACCAAAGTTAAACGGAAACTAAAAATAAACTTGCTCTTTTCTTACTTCAAAAAGGCAGTTAAACACATTCGCATAATATCCTCGTTGGCCGTAGGAATCATGCACATTTTTGTTGTTTTCACAGTCAATCACAAACTTAAAGCCCTCGAATGTGTGTGATATCTTTCAATTTTGTAATAAATGCCAAATTTTTTGAATTTCAATACGATTAGATATTTTATAAAAACAGATTAGGGGCGTTTACTTTTTTGAAATGAAAAAGAAAGCTTAACAGTAAAGGATAAACTTTAGAATAAGGAGCCAAGATTTGAAAGTAATGAGTTTTATAGGTTGGCAGAAGGGGTCGTGGATCTCTAAAAACTGAAGTCAAAGTCTGCGGGAAGCTTCCAGTTTGTTAATAATTCGATGTAGAAGTTGCTCATAATATTGCCATGCCTGGCCATACTGTTGTCATTTTATCGATAACATTGTTACTTCCTTCCATACAATTGCCATTTCCAACCATACTATTGAAAACAAACAAAAAATCAAAAAAAAAAAAAAGTATTGGGCAACCACATTGCTGTCAAATTCAGTCATAATATTGTCGGTCATAACCATGTTTTTGTTACATTCAGCCAACATTATCAAGTGCCAACTCCAGTATGAAAATAATATAGTTGAATTGGAAAATAGTATGGTCAGAAATTATAAAAGTATGGTTAGAATTGACAATACTCTGCTTGGATGGGACAATAGTATGGCAGGAAATGATACTACTATTATTGGATGCAACACTGAATGTGGAATTGGTAATAAAGTGCATGTGTTATTAAACAATTAATATCGTTAGCCTGTACCCAATATACATATGTATTTCGACAATAGTATGTTTCTCTTCGAATATGATTACCTCAATCATATTTTTTTTTAGTGTATATTTATATATACATATATTTATATCGCAATCACATCACAACTTAAACGCAAACAATAATTTCGAAATCCTTTAAAAAAAAGTGTTGTAGCTTCGTATAGAAAACTTTAACGCCACAAAAACATGTTCACATCTCCCCGTCTAGACACTTTAGAATAAGAAACTTTGACATAAACCGTTGCACAGATGATGCAGAAACGCAAAAATTCATGAAAGATGTACAAATTTTAAAGTTTGCACAAATTCTGTAACTTTTAACGATCCGATAATCGTAACTTCTTTCAACATATCTCATCGCTTGCAGCAACGATTGTGTGGTGATGTAATATAATTTTAACGATGGTAAACAGCCGTATTTTTGCGTTCATTGCGATTACAATTTTTTAAGCATTTTAAATATTATTTAATTTAGCTATTAAGTATTCGGTCCTTTTTTTTAAATTTATTATTATTTTATTTTTTCAAGCTTTAGGTGTCTTTTTATTTATTTCGCTCTCCTTCGCCTTAAATAATATTATTTAATTTTAAATATCATAAGTTGTGTTTCTTACCGGCTAAATAAACAACAAGTGAATGTTCGTCGTTAAAACGTCGATAAAAGAAAGGCAGAAAAAATAACAGCTGATTTTAGCCGATAGCGAATATCGTTGATAAATTCTACGGAATAGCAAATGCGATGAAAATTTGTTTTAATTATTTTAACGCTACGATTATCGTAATAAAAGTTACAGAAAGAATCCAGCTGTCGTTCAAAGAACTGTCTTTCAAAAATGCAGTGCGCTACAAAAAAAAAACCTTGTTTCTCTTTGTTCTCTTTAAAGTTTTGAATTCTCCATCTTGAAATGTTACATTTAAAATTTTTCCCCAAAGTTGAATAACTTCTTTTTTATTAGAAGCTTAGTTTCCTGCTTTCTCGTATTTTGTTAAATTTAACGTCGTTATATATTGAGTAAACTTGAAATGCATCACTGTAAAATGTGAGCTCTGGGGTACTTCATCATACTTTAGGGGGAAAAATTATGCTGATTCCCAAGTACTTTTTACTTTCTCATTGGAAATGTTAAAAATTTAAAGTGTAGGCAGATTTTTCTTTGTCTGGTTATTGCGTCAATTAAATTTTATATGAATAGAAAAATAATATTGTCAATAAACAGAATATTGAGTCAATTAAAAATGTCTGTCCGAACAGGATATAACTCTGTCTGTCTGTTCGTCACCTTTTCATGCTTAAATCGTGAAAACGATTTAGATAAACTTTAGCATGATGCTGTCATAGAATAGTATTTTCTCTGGAAGTTATGTCAAAAGGGAGTTAAAATTTTGCATGGAAGTATGACATTATTCAAGTCGCAGTATGCACATTTCTCATTAACCAAGTTATTGTGTAGTAGGCAACGTTACGGACAAATGTTGATAATAAATAAATTATAATTTTCTATGATGACTCCTCGAAGCAAATGTATAATAACTTCCCCACTCTGGTGTGATTGTGGACTAAAAATTTGCAAAAGTATGCTATCATTTCGAACATGACTGTATGCATAGATGTAAAACATTTCAAGACATGAGATACGACGAGTACTTAAAGTTCTCTTGAGAAAACCAATTTAGATTGCCACAAGCAAAGCTCTTAAAAGAAAACAAATACTTTTAAAATATCAAGTATCTTTGACGTTTTTTTTACTTAAAAAAATTTTTTTTTTTTTGTTGCACGAAATTAAAAGCACGATCGGAAAGTTGGAAGCAAGCAACAAAAAGAAACAAAAGCAATATGCCTGCCACCTTATAAGATGTTTGTGCAGCGATAAAAGTACGAGTCAGAAAATGGCTGAATAAAATTTGTAAAACGTGCCATAAAACACATGTTGGAAGAAATAAGCTGCAATATAATAAATAAATAAAACAACAATCATGTGTAAAATGTAAAGGAATATTATGTTGCGGAAAAAGTGATACGGCTACTTGGGAGAAAAGTCGTTTTTTGTTTGTTTTTAATTTTTGAGATTTGAGAAATGTGTAGGTTTGTTCGTTTTTGGCATAAAGCAACGACCGGACCCATTCAAATAATGTGGGTTCGATCGCACGAATAAAAAAACAAGTTCGACACAAGTCTGTCTACTCCGTATAGCGGCCAAATCTTCGCATTCGATATCGAACTATCGAGGTAAAATAATATAAAACAAAAACAAAACAAACAACAAACACACAGCATGAGCGGCAGAGTTAGTTTGATCTCGAATGCGACGATTTAGCGCCAGGTCTTCACCAAAAAAAAAAAAAAAAAAAAACGCCTGCGTAAATTTTGGTTTTTTTCAATATTAAAGAGTTGCTTGATTGTATTTTCAAAACTTTTGCAGAAATAATTTAATAATGTTGCCACATTAATAAACAAATATGCAAATTATGTAATAAAAGGTATGAAAAAATAATGTACATACATTGTATGTATGCATATAATTTCTACCAAAACTGACTTGGTTGATCGTCGCTGAGTGTGTGAGTACATATGTACATAAGAAGTATTAATTTTTCTATGTACTTTCTATTACAAGTAGATTTTTTTTTTTATATTTAGTGCGATACCGTATACGATGGTTTTGCAAACGCACAGAAATCTCTAAAACTTAATTGTGCAAAAATCACACACACACACACACACACAACATATTCATAAATCACTTGTTTTTCAATTTAATTATTGTTGTAAAAGCTTTCTTCAATTTATCATTTAATCAAACGATGTTTATTGTTGTTTTCAATTCCTTTTGCATTTTTATTTATGTATGTATGTATGTATTTTATTTAACTATAGATCTTCAGATGTCACACCATTGCTGGTGGTTGTCAATCAAGAGCTTTATTTTGGTTTTTAACTCTTTGGTTTTTAATTAAAAATTCATTACAAATTAATGTTAATTAAATACACATGCATGTGTATGTGCACACACAACGGATTTGTATCACATACAATGGAAGGCCTATCCCGGATAGATCGCACTTTAGCGACAGCTTCTGAAAGCCACAGGACAAAAAAATAA
This sequence comes from Sturmia bella, assembly GCA_963662145.1. NCBI lineage: Eukaryota > Metazoa > Arthropoda > Insecta > Diptera > Tachinidae > Sturmia > Sturmia bella. The sequence goes on from OY759168.1 coordinate 122,703,831, forward strand.
ATTGGAAGCTAAATGCCTGGTCCGCAATATCGTTTGACATCGTTCGAAAAACACAGAATAACAAAATTATAAAATTTGTTTCTGTTTGGCATGCAGGGCTGGCCAGTATTTGAAATACATGTATTTGAAATATGTACGTATTTAAGGCCCCGATTATGGTTCACAACAGTTGTTCATTTAATGTTGTATTTTTTGAAAAGTCATTATGGTTTACAACTATTGTATCAAGTGTTGTCAAAAACTTACCACACCTAATTAAGTGTTGTCTTGTTGATGTTTCAAGTTAAATTACGAAAAAATTATAAAATTTATAAGTGTACATATGAAATATAGTTTGCAAAAATATAAACAAAAATAATTAATTATTCAAATTTATTAACAAAATATAAACAATGCATAAATGAATGCATCTGTACACATAATTATTACCCAGTTTTGTAGTTTTGTAGTTGCAATGCATTTAAACTGCAATGTACAATTTTTTTGTCCTTTTATTATCATAACCAAATTAAACATCAAATACGTATTTTGTATTTGTATTTTAAATACGTCTCATGATTGTATTTATTATTTTGTATTTTAAATACAAAGCGCTTGTGTATTTTGTATATCAAATACTGGTGCTCTCAAAATATATTTTTCCAAATACATTTTTAATTTCTATTATTCCATTCATACATGAACTGAAAATCTTCAAAAAATATTTTGTCCTAAAATTCAAATTAAATTATTTTTTTTAGTTCAAATACTCCTTCGGGTACTCAAAATGTATAGGTTTGAGCATCAATTCTCCCCAATTTAAAATTTCTTAATCTAATTGTATTTGGTGTTAAGCCCAAACAGAATCAAAATCCCTTAAATTCAGGCTGACAAAGCAGGTACAAGTATTAATTTTCTGATTATAAAGCATATTAATGAGCAAAGAAACTGTGTGTTCAGTTGTGTGTGTATGTATCTAGGAACGAAGATGGGTGTGCCATACATACATACATACATATACATAAGTACATCAAAATTTATGTATAAACGTGCATACTCGCACTCACAAATACGCATTAATAACATCGGATTACGAATACAGCAACACATACGCATGTGTGTGTGTGTGTGTGTGTGTGTGCGTGAACATTCATAATCCGATTAGTGGCAATCGAATTATATTATAATTTCAAGGCCTGTGTTTAATGCGCTTTAAGGGAACTGCAAATAAATTGAATATTGTGTAGTGTACATACATATATTCTGACGTTTTCTTTCAGGTAATGTTTTAGGTAGGATTTCGGTATTCAAAAATGATTTTATTATTTGCTATAAGAGCCAATTGAAATTTTATATTTAAGGTAAAAAGACTGCTGTCTATATGCCGCCGACATTTCACTGATGCCACTCCGCTCGTCACCAGACTAGAAAAGTCTTGTTAAAATTCATATTCTACACTTTTTTTTATGTTCTATTCTTTTAGGATAATAATGAAAATAAAAAAAATATGCCAACAAATCTGCAATATGGAAAAAAATTTAATCGTATCGCTGCGATTTACATTTATTTTTTTAATATTATTTTATTATTTGAGTTTAATATGGTGTGCATGAACCCATTATGGGTTCATTGATAAAATTATTTTTCTGTTTACTTGTAATTTTTTTTTTATGTTGCCATGTAGAATATTTGTTCTCACTAAATTGCTTACAGTGTTGTTCAATTATTTTACTCAATAGCCCGCATTATGCCACTTTGCACAAAAACTGTTCCTGTATAAGGTACCCCGATGCCAGGTAATCGCATAACTACAACAAACACCCCAACAATCATTTTATGTACATATGTATTTTGTTGGTAGAAATACTGTATGTCTGTCGCCCATTTGTTCGCGTTTGTGTTCTGCGTTTTCACAGTTCTTCAGGCCAAAAGCATTAGTCAGCTGGGCTTGTAAGGCTACCTGGTATCGAAGTACTTTGGTTCCCGTACTCAAAGTTTGTGGAAGTGAGAGAGAAAAATGCTTGTTCTTCTCCCACTAAACAGTCCACAATATTTTCTCTGGCTAGTTTGTGCTCTAGTTAAACAGTCAACTGTTTCAAAAAGTAAACAATAAAAAACAAAAAAATTCATCTGTATCCAACATAATAACAATAATTTTGATGTCATATAAAGTTCCTGCGAAGGACTTTGAAATCTAAATGCGCCCAAAAGAAACATTATTCTTTTTTTTTAATGCGAACGAAGTTTTCATTGGCATACTTGTATTGAAAACAATAACAATTTTTAATTTTTATTGTTACTCTCAATGCATCCTGAAAAATGCACTGTTTGGCGAGGATTAGCGGCTGGTGGCATCATTGGGCCGTACTTTTTCAAAGACTACAAAGTCAGGAACGGTTACTATGAACGGCAAGTGCTACCGTGAGATGGTGTTACACATTTTTTTTTATTTTGTACAAAATGGAAGAGCTGGGCGTGGCTAATGTTCAGCTTCAACAAAACGACAAACGAATTTATTCGTGAAATACTGGCTCATATGTTGAAGGGAGTATTTCAAAATTGGACCCAGTGTACATGGTATTGTCTTATATAGATCGTTCTATCGACGGAAGGAAAGATTTCATACAGTTCTCTAGACTTTCTATATATTTTCTTAAATAAAATCCGAAAGCTCTTAAAAAAATTACCCATTATATTGAAAAACTGTGTTTTTCTCCATGTAATACAAGCATGTGTCTATAAATAACATCAGTGTATGTTTCCTCATAATTAATATTTTTATTTTTATGCTTTACAATAACAACAACAAATCGGTCATTGGCTTTTTACTTAAAATGTAGTTCGATTTTTATCTTCACATACACAAACACAAACACAATGTGGAACCACTTCTGCATGTATGTATGTGTGTGAGGATGTATTTGTAGCATAGTTTTATTTTCAGTGTGCAACGTAGATTGTTAGAGAAATAAAAGTGGATGGAAGAAAATTTCGAGTAATTTATGTGATTTTCTTTCTGGGCATTTTTAGATTAATAATTGTAATTTATATACATACATACATATATGTATTTCACAGGCTTCCAAATAATGCAGGTGTAGTTTTGTGCCATAAAATATTTTTGTAATAGGAAAATACGTGGGACAAGTGTTTCATTTGAAATTCTTCACTCTGCAGCAGTCATATTTTGTGTTGTAATAACACCTGTTTTGCTTTGCAATTAAAACTGAAAACTAAAATCCGAAAGGTCGTTTTGGTGGGCTTTGTTGGATTTAATATATTAAATCTATTAATGTATTGGATGAAAATATATTAATATATTGGATTTAATATATTAAATAGTAAGAAATAATAATTGTCTAATATTACATTATAAAATTTCTAAATTTTCCAATTAAAGAAAACAAATAATATCAATCCTAGTAACTATTAAATAATAAATTGAAATACTATTAAGTAAGTTGGGAAAATTTTAAGTAAAGAAAAATTGCTGGACACGGTAGAATTTTTGTCGTGCTGTAATTATTCAAATATTTGGAAATACAACTGGCTGTCCTATTATGTAAGTTATATAAAAAGGAATAAGAGATACTTATAAATTGAATTGATTCGACAACTTGTCTTTTCTTGGGATTTGGTTCAAAAACTCCAAATGTTGTTTTTGTTGTTTGCAATGTAAACAAAAAATATTTGCTTCTTATTTGTTAAGTTGGCTACACTAATTGCAAATTGGCTGAAATGGCTGGCAACATTAACTTTGAATTCGCCGCAATTTATAATGGTGGCTGTTTTGAAATTTTGCATGTCAAACAAAAACAAAATAGCGGTACTCAGCGTTTGGTGGGTTTTTGGTTGCGACTATTTGCATTTGCGATTATATTGCAACTAATGTTGAGCACCCTTTTTAATAACTTTACAAATTTTATTGCTCTCCTAATAACAGCTGATAAATTAATACACAATTTTTTTCTGTCCTTTTCAGCCGCCTGTAAGCCGCTGAAATTTCATTGATGTTACTCAACGTGTCAGTAGACTGGGTAATGGGGTTTGAAACCCCATTACCCATACTAAAATTTGGGATATTTTGACGAGTTGAGCAGCATCTACGAAATGTCGGCGGCATATAGACGTCTGAAAAAGACAGAAAACAATTAATAAAGCCTGTTTTTAGAACTAATAATTTCAGATCGCTCTTATAGCAAATAAATAGTTAAATTTATTTTTTAGATTTTTTCTAAGATATTTTGTTTCCACGCGACTATGAAATAGTACGATTTGCAAGTATGAAAAATATAGAAATGCCCTAAGACGACTTTTTGCAAAGTTTATATATTTTGATAAATTCAAGAATTTTGTTTTGAAATCTGCAAAACACTTCGAAATAAAATTAATTTTTAATCAACAAAAATCGGAAAAATTAATTTTGACCCAACCCCATTGAGTTTAATATGTGACATAATAGTGGTTCTATAAAATATTTTCTACTGGTTTATTTTTGTATTATTTGATCTTGAGATTATTAAATAAATTATTCAAGCTTTAGATCTTTTTTTTTTATAAAAAATAATTGGAAACAATTTTATTTATTTATTTTCAATATTTCGCCAACAATTTGTTGGAAAATAATTGTTTCCAATTATTTTTTATAAAAAAAAAGATCTAAAGCTTGAATAATTTATTTAATAAATATTTTTTTTTAATTATTGTAAAAGCATATAGAAATGCAATAAAACTGGAATTATACATATATCCGCAAGATTAACATGGATAGACGTGTATCCCATTTGTATTTTGATATAATTTGCCAAGGAACGCATTCACCGTGTGGAAGCATATGTGCATACCCACGTACATACATATGTACATATGATTGTGTGAATTTTAAATATATGCACTCGTTTTTTTGAGGTTACAACAGTATATATGTATAATGTTTGGTTCAGGGGTTTTGCATTTTTTAACGTCGTTGTTGTTCTTACGTTTCTGTGGTTTTGTTGATAAAAATAAAATGGGTTTTTTTTCGTGGTTTCAAGATCCAGCGTTAGTTTTGCTGTGGACATTGTTGTTTGTAATCGAAAAATTTTTTTTTCACTTTAATTAAAAACCACAGCACTATTACAACATTGTGGCAAAAACCAAGGTAACTAACTAATTTTCTTAAAGCCAGAAAACTCGAAACAATTCGTTGTAAAAATATTTATTTCGTAGAAAGCCAAGCAAAGAAATGTTGATGTCAGAAAGAGCGAATACTTATTTTTTAGTCCATTTAGCAATAGTCTGCTTACAAGATTAAGAAACAAAAAAATAAAGTGCAGATTGCTGACTCGTTCCCACTTAATTTGATGAAGGGCATTAAGAAGCCAAATGCCTGCCTGCTGTTTTTATCGCCAAAGAAGAGGTCGAGCGGTCGTCAGGTCGTTCATTAAATGACTTCTACTACGAGGTCATAACGTGGTGCTCACATTTATTTTTTTGTCTTTAATAAAATTTAATTGAAGCTTTAAATTACATAAAATAAAACTATGTATATGGTAAACCGTTATTACGTTCTGTTTGGTACACGTTCATGTAAACAATTCCACTGTACGGCCGGTCCATGCATTTCTATATGAACATACAGTGGCGCAGAAAACACTAGCTACACCCTACTTGTCTCAATTGTGGGTGTGTACAAAAAACCAAGCAGGAAATGAATTTCAGACATGTTTTAATAAAACCTTGCAAAAAGCTTACAGAAACAGAAATTAAAAAATGTTCAAGATCGAAAATTTCAAGCTCATCTTAACCTCACTTTTTATTAATTTATTTTTTTTTTACATCATGCAAAGTTGTAGAGTTAAATAAGCTGCTTATAAGGCCGCATTACAATAACATGTATGTAAATACATATAATAAAAAAAATATTTAGCCTGAAGCAAAATTAAATACACAAAAAAAAAGTTAGTTGTATCTTAGAGGTAAATCGGTGACATCTGAGGGAATGTGGACATATAAGGGCAAATTTTAGGAAGTAACGCAATTGTGTATATCTTCACACACACGTGTATGTCTGAGAAAGTAACATTACACTGTGCAACAAATTCAAGTTAGCAAAAGTTAGGTCGATTATGAGAGTGAGGGGTGAAAATAGAGGCTAAAATAGCTATCTTCTAGAAGACCCGTATCGCGGTATTTGTTTATGTTAGTTTGATTTTTTTAAACCACCTTCAAACTTTGCAGTCAAATGCCGATTTTTAGCATATTTTGTTTATTTTTTGGCTATAACTCTTCGACTAATTGATATTTTTTAAATCTATAAAAGCCAAATTATTGCTAGAGACCTGTGCAACAATAATAGCAATAATTTGGCTTTTACAGAATTTGTTTCACAGTGTTATCGTTCCTTGTATTTGGAAGTTGGCAAATTACAGATGCCAACAGTAGTAGATTCATTGAATTCAATAAAAAAAAAATTGGGTTTTGCCTCCATAATAATAATTTTTGCAAAATATACATATATATGTATGTAAATGTCTGTACAAGTTTTTGTAGCAGGCAGCAAAGTGAAGAATAAAAAATTATTTTTCTAACGTTCTTGTAAGAACGATCTGTAAGCTGTGCTTCTTCTGTTAGCATAAGTTTTAATAAATTTTTCAAGTCTTAGTATTTCTTATTATATGTATATAGTTTTTATATACATATATTCGAATGTTTCTGTCGACATTTCGCTCTCCTTCACTCTCCTTGATTTAAGATAATCCCTACTTACCGCACTTCTGACACCGCATGGTCTTTTCAGTGTGGCTGCGTGTTTGTGTTGAGTTTTCTGTGCCACTGTATTTATGCTTGCATATTCGTATACATGCATATAGAAAGCAATGTTAATGAAGAAGGATTAAAGTGAAAGATTATTTTTTGTATGCTGTTTATTATGTATGTATGTACATACATTCTAAGGAGTTTATCAGTGAAATAGTAGTTGCTGCAGCACACACGAAGCACGTTTTTATTCTGTTTCTAAAATGGCTTTTGCTAGCAAAAATGTTGCTGTTACTCATCCAATTTCTTACGAGCTGAATGAAACAGCTATTTTTTCGTTCTATTCTAAACTAAAAATATTTAAAATATAAAAATATTTAAAACTTAAACAGTAGCCAAAATTAATTAATTTTTACTGTTCGAACTCTCTCCTATATTGCTATTATTTTGTATTACGTTTACCAGGTTCAATTTTTTTTTTTAATATTATTTTTGTGATTGATGTTCACTTCTCGCCAGCACCCGTTCTGATGAGAAGTGTGGCGTCTTCGAAACAGCTAGTTGTCGACCAGGTCCCTGATGTTTTTTCCTTTGTCTTGTTTAATTAACATCAAGCACAAAAATAATATAGAACGAACTTAAGCCCCCATAAACGTAATATAAAATAATATTAGCCAAAATGAATTTCTTATATTTTATATATTTATTTGAGCTTAAGGTCTTTTTGAAATTTGAGTATTTATTTTTGTCAATAGTTCGCTCTCCTTCGGATAGCTTTTTCAGGACAATAATAATGAAAAATGTTTTGATTGGTTTTTTTCAAAAAACAAACATAAATATTTTCCTATTTTTTCTTTCACATTTTATTTATGATACTTCTTGTTTCCGCATTCTTTTTAAATTTCTTGGACCCCATTCTTGCTTTTTCGTAATTCCTTCACTAATCTGGTGTTTTGAACTTTTTATTCCAAATTTCTTCTGATATTCTTTGTGTATTTCGTCTTCTGGGAAATTCTTATTTAGATTTGCTCTTCTTTTGTAGATTTAATATTTAGTTATTTGACCCCTGTTTTTCTTATATTTTATATATTTATTTGAGCTTAAGGTCTTTTTCCCAGAAGACGAAATACACAAAGAATATCAGAAGAAATTTGGAATAAAAAGTTCAAAAGACCAGATTAGTGAAGGAATTACGAAAAAGCAAGAATGGGGTACAAGAAATTTAAAAAGAATGCGGAAACAAGAAGTATCATAAATAAAATGTGAAAGAAAAAATAGGAAAATATTTATGTTTGTTGTTATGTTTGTTTTTTGAAAAAAACCAATCAAAACATTTTTCATTATTATTGTCCTGAAGAAGCTATCCGAAGGAGAGCGAAATATTGACAAAAATAAATACTCAAATTTCAAAAAGACCTTAAGCTCAAATAAATATATAAAATATAAGAAAAAAAGGGGTCAAATAACTAAATACAAAATGAATTTCTTTTATAAGGTTCTTTCGGAGAGATCTCTTATCTTTGTTCCGTCCTGCGAACATTGTCAGATAAAGGCCGTGATTCACTATCCTACTGAATCGTACGATCTGTTAAAAATGACATGTGTGTCCAAAAAGTGTGATAGTCTGGACTAAAAGTGTATGTGTGTGAAAGACTTTTTTTTGACAAGTCTGTCCGATTTGCTAATCTTTTGAAAATTTTCAAAAACTTATCTTATTCTATGCAATCAGGGTTGACTTTTTGAAGTTGTTTACAAAAGTATAATAGTGTGGCCAGTTTGATGCGATTTTTAAAGTAGCACAGAATTCTATCAGATTTAGCTAGCAATTTTCAGTGAATGAATCCGACGATTGAGTAGGATAGTGAATCACGGCCTTAAGAAGCACGAAATACGATTCCATTTTAAATCATTTCTTCATTACAATCTAAATATATTGTCACATTCAAGGCATTTCATACAATATCGCAATAAATCATTTGAAGAAGTAATTTATAAAAATTTTTCTTTTTACCATTAATTACCTAGGCAATTAGTACTTATATGTACATATGTACATATAATAAAATAATAAAAGTTGAGTCGTAAATTACATACATATGTATGTGTGTACTTTCTGCACAGACAATTCGAATTTATAAAAAATGGAAAGAAATATGACAGTAATTAACGTTTGTGTCATTAATTTTGTTCGCCCGTTCCATCACTGGCCGGTCGGTCGGTCGGTCGGTCGGTTGGTCGGTTAGTTAGTTGGTTGGTTGGTTGAGTCGAAATTCGATTTCTTTTTTTTGTGAACAAATACAGAGAATATAAAAAACACCAACAAAAAGTTGTATTTTTTTCTTTCTTTTTTTTCTCGAAATTAATTGAAAGCGAGAACTAAAAAACTGCTGACGTGTCTTATAAATTGGTTTTGTATGTGTTCAGTTTAGTTCAGTTCAGTTTTATTTATGTAACTTGCTGAAACGCTGGAACATGTTCGTTAACCGTGCATCGTCGTCGTCATCGTCGTTCAGGTCTTTTGGTTTTCCTTTTATTGCCATCTAAATTATAAATAATTTATAATTTGTAATGCATATTAATGGTAAAAGGAAATATGAATTCAATAATAAAAACTCTCTACAATCTGCTTTGAGCTTCGCCATTTTGAAATAATTTATATTAAAATTATTGCTTGTGTAGGCAAATTAGAGTCATGGTAAATTAAAGCTTGCGTTTCAATAATTTGTTGTTGTTGTTGTTGTTGTTGTTTTATTTTGTGGCGTTAATTTTCCCCTGCTCACTTATTTCAGTTAAACTTGTAGAAAACACGATTTTCAAAACATGGCGAGGTTTAAAGATAAAACGATTTTATATTTATTGAAGAAAACGAAAAGCATTCAAAATGAAAAACGATTTAAAACATTTATTTACAAAATATGAAAATATGTATGAAAAAGCGTGCATAAATATTGAACGAACAACAGTGTAACCTCTTTTAGTGCAACTCCTCGAGTATGGCAACACCCGAAGTTTTGCAGCCGGTTTATACAACACGAAAAAGTTCAACCGCGACGAGCCAATGGGTAGACGAATAAGAAATTAAATCGGTTTGCATAAAGCGCTTTGCTCCTGCTGTGCGATCTACGTTAATTCGCGCATATATCAAATATTTATGAAACCGTAGTGTTGCCATCATGTTTCCTACGAAATTTTTTTTTTTTTCAGTTGTAAAAAACGACAACACTATTCTTAGTACATGTTTGTTCTTAATAAATACCGGAATAAAGCAAACAAGACTTTTGGTGAAAAATTTGGAATTTCTTCGAAAAGTGTTAATTAAAAAGAAAAAAACCAACAAACAAAATTTTGTTAAAAAAAAAAAATAAAAAAAATTAAACAAAACTTTATATATTTCTTTAAAGTTTTATATTAATTATGTGCATCTACACAATGAGTTATGGTCCACGATGGACTACGTCCACTGTTCAGAAATGTTGGAACGAAGCAGCCTCAAATATATCTAAAAAACCTTTATAGCTTTGATGATGCCGGTTTACATGGAACGATTTTTATGGGATTTTCTTTCAACTTGCATTTGCGTTTGCATTGGATGGCTTTTAGACGCAGCAATATCTTACTGATAGCTGGTGTTGATATAGTTTTACATTACGAATGAGAATTGCCGCAATACAGGCATATGTATGTATGTGTATTCGATTTGTGTCCCTTCTCTCGCCTGTCTTTAGCCTTTTGCCCACAAACTAAAAAACGGGGACGAACGACGAATTTTCCGCCGCGAATATTCGTCGTCAAAAATAAAACACATTTGTGTATATGAAAATGCACTCAGTCACAGTGTCGGTTGAAATTCGTTGTACGCGGCGAACTCGAAATAGATTTATTTCTATTTCTTACGCCGGCGAACGACGAACAAATCAGTACCATGTGGCCATTTTGGTTTTAGTTTTCAGGTGTTTTAGTAAAAACAGTTAATTTTTGCTTTAATTTTATTTTAAGCCAACATTATTATAAGCCAACAGATTATAAAACATGTTTGTAGTGTTTAATTTTTTTTTTTTTTTTGGTAATGTTAAATTTTTCAGCTGTTCAACTATAATAAGATAAAATTAAAAAACTGAGAACATATACATATGTATATACAAGTGAAATTATAATTGAAAATGTTAAAGTTCATGAATGTCTCTATATAATCTGGGATCATGTTCATTATTTTAATTATTTTTTTACAAAATTTGAAATTCTTTGATTTATTTAATTTTTTTTTTTATCTTTGAACAAACAATAAACAACTTTATCAATTATAACAGATGATTTTGTTTTGCTTCATACGACGAATTTACACAGCGAATTTTAACCGGCGTATTCGTCGTTCGTCCCAGTTGTGTTCCTAGCATTAATTGAAAAAATACCGTTATGTTTGAAACTCGTATCTATTACAATCATGTTTTGAAACAGAATTTTTGGCTGTGCTGAACATTCCTGAATTTTGAATTGTGTCTGTTTAGGAGTTGGTGTGCGATATGTTTGCATATATTTTACAACGTTAAAAAAAAGTTTTTTTTTATTTGTACATGACTGGATTTTGAAGTTTGTGTTATAAAGTACCCTGTCATAAAATTTATTACAACTCTCATGCGTCAAACAAAAACCAGTTTCGCTTCAAAACCTCTTGAAAACAGACATTTTAAGTTCCTTTTATTGTTTTGTGATATTTGAACTCGACAAAAAATGCTAAAAACAGAAACATAAAAACAAATAAAACAAAAATAGGAATATAGAAATTGAAGATAACCCAACAAAATATTTTTATGTTTCTCCTTTTTTTTTTTATCAGTGTTTTTATTTTTCTTTTTATCGTAACGATTTTGATTTCAAGTTATTGCTTCTTTATGTTATTACAACATTTATTTATTTGCTACAAAATTTCTAACATAAAAGCATTTTATCATGTACGCCATTTTTCTTTTGGCTTTTTGGTTTGTTTTCGAAATTCGATTGCTACCCGCTTGACAGCCTGGGAGGCAGGGGGGCAACCATGCTTTTTCAGTCTTGTTAAAAATAAATTTAATATTATTGCACACAAAATGTATATACATATATTTCCTTTCCAAAACGTTTCATGCCTGTTTGATACATATGTACATCAGTTGGACCGACATGCATTCACTTACTTGAAAAGGTTGCATCTAATTTCATTTTTTGTTGTTGTTTTTATTGCAATTTTTATGATGTGTGTGAAGATAAATTTTAAAATTTTTAACCACGGACACAAACCTTCAAAGTTAACAGACCTCTGTTAACGTGATAACATGGCTCTGTTAAGCCCGAAAATTCAAATTTTTATAAAAAAAATACATTTAAAATAAAAATTTAGAAAAAACGTATTGTTAATTAACAACAACTAATATTTTCAAATTGAATTTTAATGAAACGGAGTCACAAAAGTGTCAAACGAAGTCGCAAATGAGGAAATTAAAAAAAAAGGACTTTGGTCCTTTTCTCGAAAACGGTAGGAGATGGGCGAAAAAAAATTATTGGACATCGTTTTAGAGACCATCTAATATAATGTCCAATAGTCAAAATGTCTGAAGCTGCGTTTTTGTGAAAAATATAAGCATTTTTAAAAAAATCGACCCCTGAAATTTAAAAAAGGACTTTGGTCCTTTTCTCGAAAACGGTAGGAGATGGGCGAAAAAAAATTATTGGACATCGTTTTAGAGACCATCTAATATAATGTCCAATAGTCAAAATGTCTGAAGCTGCGTTTTTGTGGAATATATAAGCATTTTTAAAAAAATCGACCCCTGAAATTTAAAAAAGGACTTTGGTCCTTTTCTCGAAAACGGTAGGAGATGGGCGAAAAAAAATTATTGGACATCGTTTTAGAGACCATCTAATATAATGTCCAATAGTCAAAATGTCTGAAGCTGCGTTTTTGTGAAAAATATAAGCATTTTTAAAAAAATCGACCCCTGAAGTTTCAAAAAGGACTTTGGTCCTTTTCTCGAAAACGGTAGGAGATGGGCGAAAAAAAATTATTGGACATCGTTTTAGAGCCCATCTTATATAATGTCCAATAGTCAAAATGTCTGAAGCTGCGTTTTTGTGGAAAATATAAGCATTTTTAAAAAAATCGACCCCTGAAATTTAAAAAAGGACTTTGGTCCTTTTCTCGAAAACGGTAGGAGATGGGCGAAAAAAAATTATTGGACATCGTTTTAGAGACCATCTAATATAATGTCCAATAGTCAAAATGTCTGAAGCTGCGTTTTTGTGAAAAATATAAGCATTTTTAAAAAAATCGACCCCTGAAATTTAAAAAAGGACTTTGGTCCTTTTCTCGAAAACGGTAGGAGATGGGCGAAAAAAAATTATTGGACATCGTTTTAGAGACCATCTAATATAATGTCCAATAGTCAAAATGTCTGAAGCTGCGTTTTTGTGAAAAATATAAGCATTTTTAAAAAAATCGACCCCTGAAATTTAAAAAAGGACTTTGGTCCTTTTCTCGAAAACGGTAGGAGATGGGCGAAAAAAAATTATTGGACATCGTTTTAGAGACCATCTAATATAATGTCCAATAGTCAAAATGTCTGAAGCTGCGTTTTTGTGAAAAATATAAGCATTTTTAAAAAAATCGACCCCTGAAGTTTCAAAAAGGACTTTGGTCCTTTTCTCGAAAACGGTAGGAGATGGGCGAAAAAAAATTATTGGACATCGTTTTAGAGACCATCTAATATAATGTCCAATAGTCAAAATGTCTGAAGCTGCGTTTTTGTGGAAAATATAAGCATTTTTAAAAAAATCGACCCCTGAAATTTAAAAAAGGACTTTGGTCCTTTTCTCGAAAACGGTAGGAGATGGGCGAAAAAAAATTATTGGACATCGTTTTAGAGACCATCTAATATAATGTCCAATAGTCAAAATGTCTGAAGCTGCGTTTTTGTGGAAAATATAAGCATTTTTAAAAAAATCGACCCCTGAAATTTAAAAAAGGACTTTGGTCCTTTTCTCGAAAACGGTAGGAGATGGGCGAAAAAAAAATTATTGGACATCGTTTTAGAGACCATCTAATATAATGTCCAATAGTCAAAATGTCTGAAGCTGCGTTTTTGTGAAAAATATAAGCATTTTTAAAAAAATCGACCCCTGAAATTTAAAAAAGGACTTTGGTCCTTTTCTCGAAAACGGTAGGAGATGGGCGAAAAAAAATTATTGGACATCGTTTTAGAGACCATCTAATATAATGTCCAATAGTCAAAATGTCTGAAGCTGCGTTTTTGTGAAAAATATAAGCATTTTTAAAAAAATCGACCCCTGAAGTTTCAAAAAGGACTTTGGTCCTTTTCTCGAAAACGGTAGGAGATGGGCGAAAAAAAATTATTGGACATCGTTTTAGAGACCATCTAATATAATGTCCAATAGTCAAAATGTCTGAAGCTGCGTTTTTGTGAAAAATATAAGCATTTTTAAAAAAATCGACCCCTGAAGTTTCAAAAAGGACTTTGGTCCTTTTCTCGAAAACGGTAGGAGATGGGCGAAAAAAAATTATTGGACATCGTTTTAGAGCCCATTTAATATGATGTCCAATAGTCAAAATGTCTGAAGCTGCGTTTTTGTGGAAAATATAAGCATTTTTAAAAAAATCGACCCCTGAAATTTAAAAAAGGACTTTGGTCCTTTTCTCGAAAACGGTAGGAGATGGGCGAAAAAAAATTATTGGACATCGTTTTAGAGACCATCTAATATAATGTCCAATAGTCAAAATGTCTGAAGCTGCGTTTTTGTGAAAAATATAAGCATTTTTAAAAAAATCGACCCCTGAAATTTAAAAAAGGACTTTGGTCCTTTTCTCGAAAACGGTAGGAGATGGGCGAAAAAAAATTATTGGACATCGTTTTAGAGACCATCTAATATAATGTCCAATAGTCAAAATGTCTGAAGCTGCGTTTTTGTGAAAAATATAAGCATTTTTAAAAAAATCGACCTCTGAAATTTAAAAAAGGACTTTGGTCCTTTTCTCGAAAACGGTAGGAGATGGGCGAAAAAAAATTATTGGACATCGTTTTAGAGACCATCTAATATAATGTCCAATAGTCAAAATGTCTGAAGCTGCGTTTTTGTGAAAAATATAAGCATTTTTAAAAAAATCGACCTCTGAAATTTAAAAAAGGACTTTGGTCCTTTTCTCGAAAACGGTAGGAGATGAGCGAAAAAAAATTATTGGACATCGTTTTAGAGACCATCTAATATAATGTCCAATAGTCAAAATGTCTGAAGCTGCGTTTTTGTGAAAAATATAAGCATTTTTAAAAAAATCGACCCCTGAAATTTAAAAAAGGACTTTGGTCCTTGTCTCGAAAACGGTAGGAGATGGGCGAAAAAAAATTATTGGAGATCGTTTTAGAGACCATCTAATATAATGTCCAATAGTCAAAATGTCTGAAGCTGCGTTTTTGTGAAAAATATAAGCATTTTTAAAAAAATCGACCTCTGAAATTTAAAAAAGGACTTTGGTCCTTTTCTCGAAAACGGTAGGAGATGGGCGAAAAAAAATTATTGGACATCGTTTTAGAGACCATCTAATATAATGTCCAATAGTCAAAATGTCTGAAGCTGCGTTTTTGTGAAAAATATAAGCATTTTTAAAAAAATCGACCTCTGAAATTTAAAAAAGGACTTTGGTCCTTTTCTCGAAAACGGTAGGAGATGGGCGAAAAAAAATTATTGGACATCGTTTTAGAGACCATCTAATATAATGTCCAATAGTCAAAATGTCTGAAGCTGCGTTTTTGTGAAAAATATAAGCATTTTTAATAAAATCTCAGGGGTCGATTTTTTTAAAAATTTTAAAAAGGATTGTAAGTATTATTTGTGATAAGCCTTGAACAATTTAGAAGCTTAAGGCACTATATTATGTTTCCCAAAGGACATACATATATATGCACATACCCACATCCATTTAAATTTTTCAAAGAAAATGTCAGTATGTAGTTGTTGCTAAGGCAAACTTTCAAGCTTTAATGTTTTCGTTAATTTCAAAATTGTTAGCTTCTCTAACTTACAAATTTTATTTGCTGTGGTTCTGACACGTGCTAAGTATGGTATTAAATAAGCTTCTAGTGACATTGATGACTTCTTGTGATTTGTAGAATGCATATCTGTAAGAATTCTTCGTGAGAGTTGTCCTTTATGCGACTAGCATAACAGGGACTCTGACTGTCATAGTTGTAAGCAAATAACGTGGCTATGAGAATCAGTAATCTTAATATACCGGAGTTAACCTGTTACTCCACAAAGTATGCAATTGATTTTGATATTAATTTGCTGTTTATCGAGTATATGAACCGCTAAACTTTTCTAATATAGACATACATATACACTCAATTATGTAACTGCTACCATAACAAATTACTTAAAAATAGCTAGCATACCTAACAATAGGTTTTCCAAAAAACTTATTTAATACCATTCTTAGCACGTGTCAGAACCACAGCAAATAAAATTTACTGACTTTGTTAGAGTTAGAGAAGCTAACAATTTTGAAATTAACGAAAACATTAAAGCTTGAAAGTTTGCCTTAGCAACAACTACATACTGACATTTTCTTTGAAAAATTTAAATGGATGTGGGTATGTGCATATATATGTATGTCCTTTGGGAAACATAATATAGTGCCTTAAGCTTCTAAATTGTTCAAGGCTTATCACAAATAATACTTACAATCCTTTTTAAAATTTTTAAAAAAATCGACCCCTGAGATTTTATTAAAAATGCTTATATTTTTCACAAAAACGCAGCTTCAGACATTTTGACTATTGGACATTATATTAGATGGTCTCTAAAACGATGTCCAATAATTTTTTTTCGCCCATCTCCTACCGTTTTCGAGAAAAGGACCAAAGTCCTTTTTTAAATTTCAGAGGTCGATTTTTTTAAAAATGCTTATATTTTTCACAAAAACGCAGCTTCAGACATTTTGACTATTGGACATTATATTAGATGGTCTCTAAAACGATGTCCAATAATTTTTTTTCGCCCATCTCCTACCGTTTTCGAGAAAAGGACCAAAGTCCTTTTTTAAATTTCAGAGGTCGATTTTTTTAAAAATGCTTATATTTTTCACAAAAACGCAGCTTCAGACATTTTGACTATTGGACATTATATTAGATGGTCTCTAAAACGATGTCCAATAATTTTTTTTCGCCCATCTCCTACCGTTTTCGAGAAAAGGACCAAAGTCCTTTTTTAAATTTCAGAGGTCGATTTTTTTAAAAATGCTTATATTTTTCACAAAAACGCAGCTTCAGACATTTTGACTATTGGACATTATATTAGATGGTCTCTAAAACGATCTCCAATAATTTTTTTTCGCCCATCTCCTACCGTTTTCGAGACAAGGACCAAAGTCCTTTTTTAAATTTCAGGGGTCGATTTTTTTAAAAATGCTTATATTTTTCACAAAAACGCAGCTTCAGACATTTTGACTATTGGACATTATATTAGATGGTCTCTAAAACGATGTCCAATAATTTTTTTTCGCTCATCTCCTACCGTTTTCGAGAAAAGGACCAAAGTCCTTTTTTAAATTTCAGAGGTCGATTTTTTTAAAAATGCTTATATTTTTCACAAAAACGCAGCTTCAGACATTTTGACTATTGGACATTATATTAGATGGTCTCTAAAACGATGTCCAATAATTTTTTTTCGCCCATCTCCTACCGTTTTCGAGAAAAGGACCAAAGTCCTTTTTTAAATTTCAGAGGTCGATTTTTTTAAAAATGCTTATATTTTTCACAAAAACGCAGCTTCAGACATTTTGACTATTGGACATTATATTAGATGGTCTCTAAAACGATGTCCAATAATTTTTTTTCGCCCATCTCCTACCGTTTTCGAGAAAAGGACCAAAGTCCTTTTTTAAATTTCAGGGGTCGATTTTTTTAAAAATGCTTATATTTTTCACAAAAACGCAGCTTCAGACATTTTGACTATTGGACATTATATTAGATGGTCTCTAAAACGATGTCCAATAATTTTTTTTCGCCCATCTCCTACCGTTTTCGAGAAAAGGACCAAAGTCCTTTTTTAAATTTCAGGGGTCGATTTTTTTAAAAATGCTTATATTTTTCACAAAAACGCAGCTTCAGACATTTTGACTATTGGACATTATATTAGATGGTCTCTAAAACGATGTCCAATAATTTTTTTTCGCCCATCTCCTACCGTTTTCGAGAAAAGGACCAAAGTCCTTTTTGAAACTTCAGGGGTCGATTTTTTTAAAAATGCTTATATTTTTCACAAAAACGCAGCTTCAGACATTTTGACTATTGGACATTATATTAGATGGTCTCTAAAACGATGTCCAATAATTTTTTTTCGCCCATCTCCTACCGTTTTCGAGAAAAGGACCAAAGTCCTTTTTTAAATTTCAGGGGTCGATTTTTTTAAAAATGCTTATATTTTTCACAAAAACGCAGCTTCAGACATTTTGACTATTGGACATTATATTAGATGGTCTCTAAAACGATGTCCAATAATTTTTTTTCGCCCATCTCCTACCGTTTTCGAGAAAAGGACCAAAGTCCTTTTTTAAATTTCAGGGGTCGATTTTTTTAAAAATGCTTATATTTTCCACAAAAACGCAGCTTCAGACATTTTGACTATTGGACATTATATTAGATGGTCTCTAAAACGATGTCCAATAATTTTTTTTCGCCCATCTCCTACCGTTTTCGAGAAAAGGACCAAAGTCCTTTTTTAAATTTCAGGGGTCGATTTTTTTAAAAATGCTTATATTTTCCACAAAAACGCAGCTTCAGACATTTTGACTATTGGACATTATATTAGATGGTCTCTAAAACGATGTCCAATAATTTTTTTTCGCCCATCTCCTACCGTTTTCGAGAAAAGGACCAAAGTCCTTTTTGAAACATCAGGGGTCGATTTTTTTAAAAATGCTTATATTTTCCACAAAAACGCAGCTTCAGACATTTTGACTATTGGACATTATATTAGATGGTCTCTAAAACGATGTCCAATAATTTTTTTTCGCCCATCTCCTACCGTTTTCGAGAAAAGGACCAAAGTCCTTTTTTAAATTTCAGGGGTCGATTTTTTTAAAAATGCTTATATTTTTCACAAAAACGCAGCTTCAGACATTTTGACTATTGGACATTATATTAGATGGTCTCTAAAACGATGTCCAATAATTTTTTTTCGCCCATCTCCTACCGTTTTCGAGAAAAGGACCAAAGTCCTTTTTTAAATTTCAGGGGTCGATTTTTTTAAAAATGCTTATATTTTTCACAAAAACGCAGCTTCAGACATTTTGACTATTGGACATTATATTAGATGGTCTCTAAAACGATGTCCAATAATTTTTTTTCGCCCATCTCCTACCGTTTTCGAGAAAAGGACCAAAGTCCTTTTTTAAATTTCAGGGGTCGATTTTTTTAAAAATGCTTATATTTTCCACAAAAACGCAGCTTCAGACATTTTGACTATTGGACATCATATTAAATGGGCTCTAAAACGATGTCCAATAATTTTTTTTCGCCCATCTCCTACCGTTTTCGAGAAAAGGACCAAAGTCCTTTTTGAAACTTCAGGGGTCGATTTTTTTAAAAATGCTTATATTTTTCACAAAAACGCAGCTTCAGACATTTTGACTATTGGACATTATATTAGATGGTCTCTAAAACGATGTCCAATAATTTTTTTTCGCCCATCTCCTACCGTTTTCGAGAAAAGGACCAAAGTCCTTTTTGAAACTTCAGGGGTCGATTTTTTTAAAAATGCTTATATTTTTCACAAAAACGCAGCTTCAGACATTTTGACTATTGGACATTATATTAGATGGTCTCTAAAACGATGTCCAATAATTTTTTTTCGCCCATCTCCTACCGTTTTCGAGAAAAGGACCAAAGTCCTTTTTTAAATTTCAGGGGTCGATTTTTTTAAAAATGCTTATATTTTTCACAAAAACGCAGCTTCAGACATTTTGACTATTGGACATTATATTAGATGGTCTCTAAAACGATGTCCAATAATTTTTTTTCGCCCATCTCCTACCGTTTTCGAGAAAAGGACCAAAGTCCTTTTTTAAATTTCAGGGGTCGATTTTTTTAAAAATGCTTATATTTTCCACAAAAACGCAGCTTCAGACATTTTGACTATTGGACATTATATTAGATGGTCTCTAAAACGATGTCCAATAATTTTTTTTCGCCCATCTCCTACCGTTTTCGAGAAAAGGACCAAAGTCCTTTTTTAAATTTCAGGGGTCGATTTTTTTAAAAATGCTTATATTTTCCACAAAAACGCAGCTTCAGACATTTTGACTATTGGACATTATATTAGATGGTCTCTAAAACGATGTCCAATAATTTTTTTTCGCCCATCTCCTACCGTTTTCGAGAAAAGGACCAAAGTCCTTTTTGAAACTTCAGGGGTCGATTTTTTTAAAAATGCTTATATTTTTCACAAAAACGCAGCTTCAGACATTTTGACTATTGGACATTATATTAGATGGTCTCTAAAACGATGTCCAATAATTTTTTTTCGCCCATCTCCTACCGTTTTCGAGAAAAGGACCAAAGTCCTTTTTTTTTAATTTCCTCATTTGCGACTTCGTTTGACACTTTTGTGACTCCGTTTCATTAAAATTCAATTTGAAAATATTAGTTGTTGTTAATTAACAATACGTTTTTTCTAAATTTTTATTTTAAATGTATTTTTTTTATAAAAATTTGAATTTTCGGGCTTAACAGAGCCATGTTATCACGTTAACAGAGGTCTGTTAACTTTGAAGGTTTGTGTCCGTGGTTAAAAATTTTAAAATTTATCTTCACACACATATTTTTATGAATGTTTTATTGTTCTCATATAGACATACATATGTATGTATATACATAATGTACATCAGAGTGGGCCCATTTGTAAGGACAAAAATTTGTCGATATTATGCCATAGATATAATATGGCATGAGAATCAAAAGATACATATAAAAAAATTCATTTTTGAAGCATCCGAATTAAATTTTTTTTTTTTTGTTTCTATATGGTAGTGTTCCTGAGGAGGCGTGAAACGATTTCGGTGTGTTAAAAAAAGAGAAAAAATATTTGGGAAAAAAGTTATTGGGAGTGGGTCAGGAATTTGACTAGTGTCAGGGGAGGAAATGTAAATTAATACTAATGAGTCCCAGAGAAATCAAATTTATGACCAACCCCCCAATGGATTTTTCTACCCAATATATTTGTCGAACACATCGTGTCCTTAGGGAGGAGACTCCTATAAAAAAAATGCAAGAAATTGAAATTCAGACGTCTCGAAAATTACTTTTCTGATATGTTGTAGTGGAACTTTTTTCCTCGTACCAAAAACTAGGGAAAAATCGATGGAGACAATATCGATTGCTGAATCCACCCACCTAAACCTACTATACATAAAAATTTATGGTTCATCAAAAAGGTTTAAGGAACTTATTTCTGAAATTTTAATTTCACACACGTACATTTATTTGTCGAAAGTGTTTTGTCTTTTAAAAGAATTTTCTGCTTGACTTTGGGGATATTTTCTAAATTTATTTCATAAAATAAATTTAAGTTTGTCTCAACAACATAAATGTCTAAGTTTGTTGTTATAAACAACAAAGTTATAAAAAAGTATTATTGTATCAAGTTTATCAGGCTCAAGTTCTCTCTACATTATTTTTGTAATTGATATTAATTAAATAAGACAAAGAAGACATCAAAGACATTTAGCAGCCGCCACACTTTCTCGTCAGCACCCGGCCTTTAACTCAGGGTCTCATGTTTCTAAAGCGACAATCATGCCACTCAGCCACCCAAGTTGTTGTGTGTATTTTTTGTTTTTTTTTTTTTTTTGTCTAAACTTTTGATTATATCAAATACACCAATTATATTTTATTTTTGTATATATCATAGCATATGTACCGGGTGAGAGTTTCTCACCACACAAAGGCAACCGAGTTGTATTACAACTTACTGTATACATATATACATATTTTTACTTATATTGTTAATCCAAATTTCATTTCTAAGCTTTTTCAAATGTTTTGCTGTGCCCAGCGACTGTGAAGTTAATTAATTTTCATTATTCAAACTTTCTCTTATACAATTATTATTGTATTAAGTTTATCAGGCTCAAGTTCTTTCTACATTATTTTTGTGATTGATATTAATTAAATCAGACAAAGAAGACATCAAAGACATTTAGCAGGGTGGCAACCAATTGTTTCGAAAGAACTTGGGCCAGATAAACTTAATACAATAATAATTGCATAAGAAAAAGTTCGAATAATGAAAATTAATTAACGTTATAAAAATTATTATAAACATACAGTTACAAATTGATTGAAATTCATTTTTACATACTCAATTGCATATTTAATGGACTTTAGTTCTACTTACGTCGAATTCGGGAATGCTAACACTCTTAGCATGCCCGAATTAAATAGAATAATGGGCCACTCTCAACTTCTAGGCACATCTTAACCGCATAGGGAGGAAATGAATGTATGTATGTCACCATATATATGCCAGGGCCCCGCCTTCTTACAAATACGGTCCCGATATCTGGGGAGAGACACCTTAACAGACATAATTCAATTACGGGGCATATGCTAGAGGAAATTAAGGAACTTTGTGAATGACACGGAGTCAAACTGTTTATGATTAAATCCACGGAGCCCACATCAAACCTATACTGGCTTAAATGCGTGTCGCAAGACATGAGCAAACAAACCCTTCCCACCAACCTAACCTAATCTAAGTGCGATATTACTTCCTCAAAATTGAGAATGATTTGTTGTGGTTAAATTGTAGTGCTTGCTCTATATGATCAACAAGAAATTTCAAACAAACAAAAAAACCCAGAGTAGGGTAAAACCCAGAGAGGCACTTGCGAAATGTCGGCGTATTTAATAAAATGCGCGAAACCTTTCGATGCAGTTAAATCTGAGCTAAAGAACTGGGCTCATAGAGCTCATTTAACTCTCTGGAATAATGAAACTGTAGGACACAATACAAAAATCCTATGGGGGGATCCAGATGAGGAAAAAACGGGGGTATTGCTAAGACTTAGCAAGCCCGAATTAAGTAGATTAATGGGAGTTCTGACAGGCCACTCTCAACTACTTTCACATCTTAGCCGCATAGGAATAGCAGGAGGAGATGAATGTAGAGCTTGTGGGGAGGAAAGCGAAACTATTTATGTCAGTGCCCCGCTTTCTCACAAATACGATCCCGACATTTTGGGAGAGACACCTTACCAGACATAACCCAATTACGGGGCGCATGCTGGAGGAAACTAAGGAACTTTGTGAATGACACGGAGTTCCTATAGACCTATGGGTCAAACTGGTTCACGGTTAAACCCACGGAGCGCACAACAAGCCTATATTGGCTTAGGTGTATGTCGTAAGACATGGGCAGTAGAACCCCTCCATTCAACCTAACCTAACCTAATAAAAAAGAAATTCATACATATTTACGTGGGCTGCATATCATGTGATTTAAAAGCACTCAAAATCAGCTTTACTTCTACAGCATAAAATTCTATAGTATAAATGCAGTCTGTGAAAACATTTTAAATAACTTCAACTTGGGAAAAATCACTAAGATGAGCATAAAAACAGGTTTTTGATGCAATTTGTTTTTGGAAATCACATGATTGGAAGCAAAGTGATTTTCAGGACAGATCTGATAGTTTTTCTTTGAATTGAAAACAAAAAAAATTGCTTCACATTTCATGTCATATTTTTAATGTTAACACGAATATTTAAAGAACATCTTTATTAATAAATTTTCTTTTTCTTTCAGGTAAGTGTCACAACGGCTGATTTATTTAAAAACGTATGTATGCAGCTATAAATTATTACGGTCCTCTTATTCATAATAAATATTGAACATTTAAAAAAAAATTCTTCACAAGTTTGTGAAACTTGTGAAAAGAACTTTATAAAGCTGAAATAGTTTTCTACAATTCATGCAAATAATACCAAGCTGTGAGAAATTTCCAAGAAGCTTATTTTTATTTTAGAAGCTTAATAGCCTTTTTACACTGACTAACATGCACGTGAAACGCCTGGAAGATGTTGAAAATGTGAAACAGTCGTTTACAGTGACAACATCTTTCATTTATTTAGCTGTTAAGAAAAGAAACGCAAATTTTTTGTGAAATTTAAAAAAAATTTAAATTGACTTGGAGGAGGACTTTTGCACGTTTTTCTTCCCATAGGTCAAGCAACATGTTCTCCATATCGAACACCAGCTTTCTTTTGCACTGCAATTAAAATGAATTTATTTATAATTAATTAATTATTTTCTGAAATGTCATTTTGCTGGTGATGGATGGTACAAAAGCAATTGATTTTCTGCAATTTTTCTTAGGGATGACACTAAAAAAATGGAAAGATGTAAGATGGAACAAAATGAGAAAGGATCATCTTCTGCTGATGTAGAAAGATGTAGAATTTTCGCTGTGTATAATTCTTATGGGAAGATGTAAACATCTTTGCGAATTGATGAAAGACGAAAGGGAGTGATGCCATCTTTCGATCTATCAAAAATGGTTATAAAAGGGAGATTTATTATGCTTTTGAAAGTTTTCAAAAAGCATTTTTTTTCAAAATGTGCATTTTATTCCATTGCAAAGAATGGAATAAAAGTCTTGTGCCATCTTTATTTCAATATTGTTTCAATGTACTCTAGAAAAGAAATGGAAACTTTATTAGTTCACGAGTTGAGGATGTACTTGCATCTGAATTTTCTATTTAATTGAAAATTATTGAGTTCAAGCTGCATTTTATGCCCTAGTTGATGTTCTTAGTTGTGAAACGTAATTTTTTAAGACCACTCGGATATAAAATTGTGTGTAGAGTTCCACTTTTTCTTCGTTCTGTCATGCCAATTTACTTATTTTGTCTCACTCTTCCCTGCCGATACCAAATGCGCATAGTACATCTTTTATTCATTTATTTCATGTTTATGCAAATGTTTTCGTTATTTTTATTTTTATGCTTGAAAGAATTGTAAAGTTTTATGCATGCAGATGGTTTTGTTTTTCTTTTCAAAAATATTCGAATTATGTGAAACGAATTTGTAAGTGAAATCAATTTTTTTCATCAATAAAGGAAAATAAAAAATGTGTCTGAAAATGACTGCAGCATTTCAGTATCCCTGTTTTAACCCTTGAATGCATGTTGTTGTAATGCTGCAGCATACCATTAAACTCACATCAAAATGGTATTAATTGTACTGAGTTGTACTTATGACTTGGCAGTACTTTTTCGTTTTAAAAATTTTTTTTATTAATAAAACTATTTTTTAAAGCTTAAGGTCTTTTATTTTTCTTTATTAATTCTTCGATATTTCGCTAACAATTTGTTAGCATCGTCAGGAATCTTTAATTGTTTTTATTTTTAACAATTATTAATTTTAACAATAAAGGTCAAAAATTATAGATAAAATAATTTTTTTTATTGTGAATTTTACGTGGACAAAGTAACGGTATTAAAATTCTTCTAGCAGGTGCAACTTGTGTTTTAGTGAGAAGTATAATTTTGTGATTTTCAAACGTAAGTGTTAGCAAAAATTGATTTTATATAGAATAACATATATTTTCAAAGAAACTTCTTGGTCGCAAGCGAAAATATTGTTTTTTTTTTTTTCATTTAATTTCACCTATTTTAGAATGTTGTAAAACTGCGCAACACTATGCATTTAGTATGACGAAATTTCATCACATGGTATTACATTTTTTTAGATGCGGTTTTTAAATTCAGAAGAAATTGAAATTGTGTAAATGCATAGTGTAGCAACATAGCGTTTTTTTTAAATAAATTTTACTGTAAAAATTAAAAAAAAAATTTTTTTTTAATTTTTTTTATGCATTAGGAAGTAAAATTCTATACTATAAATTTTTTCAGTGTATTTGGAAAATTCATGCATTTAAGGGTTAAGAAGCGATTGTAATAGAAAATTTATTTAAATTCTGTAAATGCATATAAATAAGTTCTACTTAAATTTGTATTCTAAATTTGGATTGCAGGCTACAACAAAACCATTGTTCACTAGTTTTTTTTTTTTTTATTCCATTTTTCCATTGAATTTTATTTCTGGCGCAGAACATTTAAATTTATAATTATGACTCTATGCCAAAACATTATTGATTTAATTAAATTCAATTTCAAAGTGCAAATTTTCAAAGTCTAATTAAAATTAAACTGAAACCTTTTATTTCTATTTCTTCAAAATGAAATAAATTGAAAGAAAAATAAAATTTGTTTTGGGACAAACAGTTTTAAAGGAAATTCATGTGTATATGCAATTGCTAATTAATTTATCCGGCGTTTAGTTCGATTTTACTTCCTCAGCATTGAGAAAGAGTTTTTTGTGGTCAAATTGTAGTGATCAACATTTTTAAAGATGGGCAGAAAAGTAAAGTTTTGGCTGGGGAACACGTCCACCACGATGATCATCAGCCAGCCCCCAAATTGTTTCGAATCCAATTTATAACTAATTGCACAAATATAATTGCCAGCCTGCTATTTGAGCTCTTCAATATCGACTTTCTATATTTAATAGGTTGGGTCGATTTGTCACGTCGAAAAATTGTCTATATTGTGGCAATTTTTCTATAGCTTTTGACATGAGGGGTCAAACGACAACGCGCTGTAAGGCCATGTTAATCGAGTTTTTTCTGCCGCACTTGAACGAATTAGGTCAGGAGGACATGTGGTTCCAACCGGTCGGAGCAACGGCATACACTGCGCGAGCCACAACCGATGTTCTGAAAGCCAAACAACATCGGCTGACTTCTTGAGGCCCACCTGATAAACATTTTAAATATGAAAAAAAAACTCTGAACTTAAATTTCAATTAAATAAAATTGGCTCTAACTTCTTAAATGTTCTCAAAAAAGAATTCATACGTACACATGTTTTCAAAAAGGCTGCAAACAAAATCGTCGTCTGTTCAAATATAAATAATAAGTTTAATAAACTTGCTATTTAATTGGCCTCTTTTTTCAGAAGATTAACAATTCCAAGAACTATTAATGCTTCCAAGAAATTGTTGCGCGTGTTTTAACCAAGCAGATAAGTAAAATAGAAATTAAATACTTTTAATAGTTTCCGTGAAATTTGCTCTTTATTTTTTATATCATAAAGGCTTCATATTTATTTTACTTTAGCCTTTAAAAATATTCGAAAAAATTAGTCGGCTCAAAAGCGAAATTAAAATTAAAAAAAAAAAAATATTAATTAGATAAGGCGATACTCCCAGACTTGTTATTAAAAGGCTGTAAACAAATGTCTATCATTACGAAAAAGGAAATACATACATAATTTGGCTTCACAAAACTGGCATGTCAGAAACTAATATCTTTGCAGTTTGATCTGTAATTACACATCATTTTGTTTTACAAATTATAGCTTATTTGGTTTGTTCGTTTTGTTTCAGTATTTGTTATATCAATCAATGTCATATTAGAATAATTAGTACTCTGATGTCAAACAGAGATGTTGTGCCTCAAATGAGATACGAGTACTGAGAAGAAATTGAGAACTAGCTTTGAGAAATTGTAGCGTCTATTCTGGCAAGAGAGTTAGTTGAAGAGGTGAAACTTGACATGACAAAGAAGAAGAAAATATGAAAATGAACTTAATCATATATTTGCTTTAAGAGCTAATTAAAATGTACTATTCTAGATCTAGAAGTACGCCTTATTAAAGTTTTCTCATCGGTATACTCGAAAAATCTTTAAACGAGTATACTGATGAGTTGATTAGAAGTATTTTGATTAAAAGTATTTTGTATTTCAAATATGTACATATTTTTGTTGCACTGTATTTTGTATTTCAAATACTTGCTTTTAGAATGCAGTATTTTGTATTTTAAATACATGGAGAAAAAGTATTTGTATTTTTTATTTTAAATACACAACTTTCATGTATTTTGTATATTATTTTTTTTTTCTCTTTGCTACTATTTTCCTTGTTGGCACCAGTTTAGTTTTAATTTCTTGTTTACATTGTTTTGTAACCACGATTTATTATATGTACATATTTTTTTTATCATTTTTTATTTAATATTTTCATTTAATTCATTAATAAAACTTTTTAGTAATAAAACATCAAAACATTATTACAAGCAAACAAAGCTCAACACTTTGTATACATTCTTTTGTTTACATTATTTTATAAGCATTACTACACGGTATTATATTTTTATTATTGTTTGTTTTTTTTTTTTTTTAATTACGTTCATATTGGTTGCTATATCTGTTTTTATCAGAGCTTTTAAATTTTGTAAAAGTGTGGCGGGTGGCCAAATCAAGACCGCCTGGCAAGCCCATTTTACATAACTACTCACCTAACCTCTAAACTCGTTCCTAAAACCTTTCAATGTGAATTTCATTTAAATATTCTAAACTTTCATGAGGAGACAGCAATAACAATTTTATGGATTTCTTTTTAGAATCCGAACAAGAAATAATTATTTTGTAAGCAAGTTCTTAACATTTTCTTTGTGCATAAATTATGTAAAAGAAAATGATATGTAAATATCATATAAAATTATGTATGCAAGAAAATATTTGAATGCTTCCCATAAAAGTTCATGTAATTTTGCAAAGGTTTCCTCCTTTGCCATCCGTAGTCATCTGAAATCGTACAAATAACGTTGGTGCCGTTCCGTTCGTACGAGCACGCACGAACGTTTGTGAGTTATAATTAAGTATTTCTATAGTCATGCAAAATATCAAATTCTGATTGTCATGGTTATGCATAAAATGTTGTTGATAAATAGTTGTTCACCATAAATTTTTTTCTTTCAAGTTTTTGTTTGAGTGCAAACAAACTTACATCCATATGTATGTATGTATGTTTGCAATGCTTCTTATTTGCATTAATTTTAATGCCAGCCGACGGTCCAACCGACCGACCGATCGACCAACAGCAAACTGAAACGCTACATCGCCCAATTGGTTAGCCACGGCCAGGGCTGGGCAGTATTTGAAATACATGTATTTGAAATACATGTATTTGAAATACGTATTTAAAATACAAATACGTATTTTGTATTTGTAATTTAAATACGTCTCACGAATGTATTTGTATTTTGAATACTCAGCGCTTGAGTATTTTGTATTTCAAATACTTATGCTCTCAAAATTCATTTTTAATTTATGTTAGAAAATATGCTCTAAAAATTATTCCATTCATACATCAACTAAAAGCGCAAAACTTTGTTACACCCATATTCATAAAAACTATTGAAGGTTTATTACACGTTTATTTGACAAATATTCCGTAGAAATACGTCAAATAAGAGCTTAATAAACTTATAATAATTATTATGAATATGGCCTTAAATGTTTTATTTCTAAAAAATGGCAATACTACATTTTATAGTATTGCCATTTTTTAGAAATAAAACATTAACAAATTTTTGCGCTTCATGATACAACTAACAAGGTTAGTTGTATCGCTACAATAAGAACAACTTCAATAAAAATAACATGCATTTTGTTTTTGTACAACTTATGCAAACTGTCAAAAAGACGCCACTTCTACATTTACAGAAGAGAGATGCACTGAGCTTACGCGGATTTGCTATCTCGTTTTGGCTGCCTTTCATCTCTGCAATCTCTTGACAACCTAAAGGAGTCAGTTGATTAACGGTTTAGCTGACGAGGCTACCTTGTTAATTGTATCATGTTGCGCTTTTAGTTGATGTATGAATGGAATAATTTTTAGTGCATTTTTTCTAACATAAATTAAAAATGTATTTTGAGAGCACAAGTATTTGAAATACAAAATACTCAAGCGCTTAATATTTAAAATACAAAATACAAATACATTCGTGAGACATATTTAAAATACAAATATAAAATACCAAACACAACGTACCTGTGTAAAATAAAAGCCACTGAACATGATACAACTAACAAGGTAACCTTTTCGTTACAATAAGAACAACTTCAATAAAAATAACATGCATTTTGTTTTTGTAAAACTTCTGCAAACTGTCAAAAAGACGCCACTCCTACATTTACAGAAGAGAGATGCACTGAGCTTACGCGGATTTGCTATCTCGTTTTGGCTGCCTTTCATCTCTGCAATCTCTTGACAACCTAAAGTAGTCAGATGATTAACGGTTTAGTTGACGAGGCTACCTTGTTAATTGTATCATGCCACTGAGGGCATACACCATGAGAAAATCGCCAAGCTTTTGACATCTTCATCTAAAACAATAAGAGAAAAAATACCAATCATATGTTGACTTGGATAGACTTTATAGACTTATTTCTTAATTCCATTGTTTCTCTTTCAATAAAATATCGTTTTTCAATAAGAAATCATTTAGATTTTGTCGTTAGCGGATTTTATGCATTCGCCATCAAGAGATTCTTTCTCTGATACCACATTTGAAACGCTGGCGCTTTTGATTAAAAGTATTTTGTATTTTAAATACATATTTTTGGTGCACTGTATTTTGTATTTCAAATACTTGCTTTTATAATGCAGTATTTTGTATTTTAAATACGTGGAAAAAAGTATTTGAATTTTAAATACACATCTTAAATGTTTTTTGTATTTTATATTTTAAATACATCAAAGCATGTATGTATTTTGCCCAGCACTGGCCACGGCATACATTACACTTTCTCTATTCTATCGTTCATTCTCCACCTTAAAATGTGCACTAAAAAGTACTTAATTTTTTGAAAGTTTCAACAGCAAAGGAAGCCTAAAGACTCTTTTTTTTTAATTTTCGCTAATCTTGGAATGGTTTCAAAAATGAAAAATCCTGTTTTTTTATTCTTTCTTCCTTAGTAAATGCCAACAGCCTTCGTGAGATTAAGTCTCTATGTACAGGCTTATAAGATTATACAAAAGTTATTTTTTGGCAAAAAAAAAAAAAACAGTGGTGCTGTAATTGTTGGACATCAAGAGTGCAGCAGAACTGTGCAGGCTTTGTACTTTGCTCACCCATGCACGTTGAACGGCAATACCACTTTAAGTTGAGTTATTAACTTTCGCGTTTAGCGGTCACACATATTAAATTTTGTGATTTGGGTTTTAGGTTTTTCTTCCAAGAATTATAAAATTTATAAACCCTGATGTATGAACCCTTCAATCAGCGAATTCGGTCATATGATGCTTTAAATGACCGCCACTATTCTTGCTGCGATATTTTGACCATAAAGGTAAAATTAATGCTTCACAATAAATAATAATAAAGTGTAATTAGGTTTTAAATTACAATTACATGTGTGTACTGGCTAATTACAATTGCAATTAAAACTTTTCGTATTAGCTAGTAAACAAGTTTTAAAACAACATGTTCACAATTCTTGTTAAAGTTTTAAACGAATTTCGTTTTTGTGGAAATATCTATGCAGATATGTACATATGTAGTAATGGATGTTGTAACCAGCTTTGTTTCTAAATAAATATTGCTCTGTTCATAAATACATACATATGTATTCTTAAAACTAAATGCTGCGGTGTTAATTTTCGTATTTAACTAAAATATTCGCGTATATTTAACATTCTCTTTTTAAAAGCCGTTTAATAAATATGACCTTGTTCGCAAATTTATTATTCATACATACATAAGTACCTACATACATATGTATGTAATTAAATGTAAGTAAAATACATGCTTGAAAAATGTTTTATGAATGTTTTCGTGTTCGAAGCACTTTTTTTCTTTGCACTCTGCATGTTCAGGCAATTATTAAAAGATCTGCAAAAATGAATGAGAACACTTGGTAACAAAACAAGAAAATTCAATATTTTGATTCTTAAGGTTTCCCATGTTGCTGAACAAATTGACTTTCTCAAGTTTCTTAAGATCTGGCAGGACATTTCACTACCACCAACGATGGCAACATGGCGATTTTATAACATCGTTGCCAAACTGATTACGCCACAAGTTTTAAGCATTTCAAATATAATTAGTTTTTTTCCTCACCGCAACGAAATAGTTTCAACATTTATGCACTTTGCAAATTTGCAGTGCATTTTATGGTTGATCGTGAGGGCCGTGTTTTTTTTTCTTTCTTCTTGTTTATGAAAATCTACTATTGTTGCATAAACTCGAGGTGGCAATAGATCGGCGTCAAGTCGGTACACAATCGCCGCCGATTTTATTTTCTTGTTTCAAACCGCTGCCGATGTTATTTTATTTTTGGAAAAAAAGCAACCATATAAATTTAAATTATAACGCGATCTGTTCTTTTGTTATATTAAATTAGTTTTTATCGATGTATTCATTAGTAAAAATCTTATTATTAATTCACGTGAATATGTTTGATGATTTTGTTCGAAAATGACTTACTTGCGTTAAGTTTTTCAAATAGCCAATTCAAATTAAAACTCTTTGTTCAAGAATGCAACGTTGTGTGGTCAAAATTTCGCAACTTTTTTTTTAATAAACCAATGTCCAAAATGATTGCTAATTTATATCTTAACCTCAAATTTGTCGATCCTACGGTATGGCATATTTGTCAAATTACAACTTATACGATAAAATTCTGCTAAATCTGCAAATGCAGATCGTTTTGTAGTCTTCTCTGTCTAAATATTTCCACTTTAAAATTTTGTACACAAGAAATATTTTAGAAAATACAGTAGAAACAAGTTGTGCATCTCGGGGGGTTTTCTATGCAGTTTTTTGGTATGGCATATTTGTCAAATTACAACTTATACGATAAAATATTGCAAAATATGATCGATAAATGAAAGATCGGAACGATAATGATCTGAAAACTTTCACATTTATTCTTCAATGCCATTTAAAATACTGCTACTTTGAAGAAGCAACTCTGATCGCAAGGAGAAATATTTTCAAAAGAACGCGACAGACTTGTTAAAAAATCTTTCGCACAAATACACTTTTAGTTCAGCACATATGCCAATTTCATGCTATTATGTAGGATAGTGAATCATGGTCTTGGCAGTATTTTGTTGTTTGTTATAAATAGTGATAAATTATCTCCAAAATTACTATTTCGTGCTTTTATTTTGTCAAAGAGTGACATTTTGACGTTGATTAATTAAACGAAAATCTGTTTCAAGTCTGTTTTATTTTAATTTTGTGTCATGTGCTGCTGCTAAAAGGAGTCCACCATTAATAAATTCATAAATAAAAAGATTTTCTTTGTTAGTTGCCTACAACATATCGCTCCTTTTGGGCAACGTAGTCATATCTCGAAAAAAAAATCAAACCTGGCAAATTGCTTTTTAAATTTTCAAAGCCATATGAGCGGACAAGACCATTTTTATTTCAGCTTCGGTGTAACCTGAGATATAGGGCCGCAATTTTTTTGTACACATAAAGGAGATATAAGGCAACACCTTTAAAAATTTATTTCGCGAAATGAGGCCAAAGATTTCCATATTTTAGCCATATTAAAAGAGTGTATAAGAGATATAACGCTGAAAAGGAAGTAAAGAAGGTAGAAAGAAACAATTTCCCCTAAGAATCTTAAGAATTTTGATTTCTTGGGATATGACTGTGTTGCAATAAAGGAGCGATATGTAGTATATGCACACTGCATATGTAAATTTTTCATTTAATCCGAAATTTGTACTAGCTAATGGCGCCACGCCATTTTCATCCATGTCTAATGTAATTTTTCCGATCGATTGCGAGTTTTGTCACATTTCTGCAAAAAAAAAAAAAAAAGAGAAAAATGTGTCCTGTTTAAATTTCTGTATTTCATTCACTATAAAGTTTTGCATTTGGCACACAAATTAAAAATTAAAAAGAAAATTTCTATTAAGTACAATATTTAGGATTATTTTTCAAGACAGATTCCTATGTATATCTATGGCTGAATCGTAAAAAAATAACTTTGCATATACATACATACATACATACATACATACATAAGTAATTTATTTAAAGCCAAGTTTACAAATGTCAAAGTAAATCCCTTTAATAGTTCTATTTATTTTCATATGCCAATTACTCGCATTTCAGAAAATAATTAATTTATTTTCTTTTTGGAACGAACATTTGCTTTTACAAAAAGAATGCGTTAGCAGTTTCATTAATGAACCAACTCAGCTAATTAACTTGGCCATAACGTTTTTGCTTTTTCGTTGCCAACAGTGTTGCACAAATACACAGACGCTGAAGCACAAAAATTTGAAACATAAAATGGCGAACAAAAACTACGCAGTATAATTAAAAATCAATTTTGCTCTGAGAGAATTTTACAACGACTTCAAATATACTAATAAAGAACAATCAATCAATTAAAATCCAATTAAAAACATCAAATTGAAATAATATAATGGTCTTGCCGTTTTTGTTGTGCGATAGAAAATAAAAATGGTACTTTTGAGAACTTAATTAATTTTTTTTCTTTTTTTTTTGCAATGATGGAGGAAATGTATTTTTGTTGCAGAATTTCTGCAATGTAACAAGTGAAAACTTGTACATATGTACATACTATGTATGTACATACATATGTAGTATGTCAAGGACGAAATGTCAGAAGTTGGACAAAATTACGGGTTAATTTTTTTTTATTTATAATCCCATTCTTTTTTCTTCGAACTACAATTTTAATATTTTATGTAATCGTAATCAACTGCTAATCATAGAAAATTTAAAGTAATCGTATTTGAAACAATTACTAATTATTATTTAACTCTATGGTTTCCATGAAATATTTATAATTGCTTTCTTTGGCTTATTAAATTGTGCTTAAGGTCACTTTACATTCAAAAAATATATACATATTTACATATATAGTTTATTTATTGTTAAATTATTCGATATTTCGATACGCCTTTGTGTACCAGTATTTATCGATGGTGATAAATACTGGCCCTTGATGGAGCTTCATCGTCAAAAATTGAATTAACTTCATCGAATGTTGTGAAAAATAATCGCACGAAAATGTTCACGATTTAATTCCATTTTTGGGCCGAGAAGAGTCTCTTAAGTTACTGTAAACAACACAATTACCGCTCGTATGTCAAAACGTTCTGAATACGTATAACCTCAAAAATGGATAGAGCTGTCAGTTTCCAGATGGCAACAATCCCGAAACATAAAAGGCAACCCTAGTACAATCTTTAAATAAAGATTATAAAAAAAGTGACCTCAAGTTCAACAAACTATTATTATTATTATTAATATTAATCAAATATTTCTGTATTTGTATATTTTTTTTTTTTCAAATATTTAATTTCCATTTCTTTTTCTATTATGTCCTGTTGAATATACTCCAGGTACCTAGAACGAATTCATTCAGAATAGTGATTAAGTTGCAACGTACTGGGAATTTTCTTATATATTATTTTATATTTTTCTATTTTTTACTTTAAATACACTTTTCTGGAGTACCGTTTTCTTTTTGCACTGGAAGTTATAATATCGATCGCTGGAAAGTAAGATGAATATGAATGTAGTTACATTCGCACTCTGCGTGTGTATTAGGTTTGACGATTTAGCAATCGATACTATGCTATTGATTTTTCGATAGCATTTGGCATGAAGCCTGAGAAAAGTTCCACCACAAAATATCAAATTTAAATTTATAGAATTTTTGTATTTGAGTGCCCCGAAGAATTTTGCCAGAGCAAAAATTATTGGGGGTTGGTCATACATTTGACTCCTTTGACGGGCAGCCTGGGACTGATTTGTGTCATACAAAATTTGAAATTTTGTTTATATGTCGTATGTGGAACGAACCATGGCACCAAAACGACAAGTTTTTGTGCTTGCAAATCGACCCACCCTAGTGTGTATATCCGATGTTTTACAAATTTGTTGTGCCATTAATCACAACTGTGTGGAATTTTCTTTTAAGAAAAAGCGTGGGTTCATTGTTTTTATAACGAGATCTACCTACACTCCAGTGTACCCACATACACACGCGCAATGTGAATAATAAAAAAATGCAACAATAGTTAAAGGTAAAAAGTATCTGCTTTTATTTTCAAAATTGTAGCTAATAAAAAAAAAGCATACGGGTAGTATTGCTTTTGTACTCTCTCTCTCTCTCTCTCTCTCTCTTATGCGAGTTTCTACATTGTAAATCAGCTAATTGACAGTTACTTAAGAAATTAAATCAAAGTGGAGATATTTTTTTAGTTAGTTAGTTAGTTAATTCTAATTTGTATGTCCAAGATGCTAGTGCTCGATTTTAATAATTTTGTATTAATTTATTTAATATTTAATTATAGAGTAAAATAAAACAAATAATTAAAGTAATTTTAAATAAATAAAAATGTTTATGAATTTGCAAAAAAATACATTTTTATACAATTATCTTTCTTACCCGGCACTTAGACGAGAAAGTACTTTCACAAAATTTTTGTATACGTTTGGCCAGTGAATCGCACAACGCATTACAGAGAGCATTCGTTTTTCAACAGTACGGCTCGCCTCTTCCTGTGTGTTGAGGAAAGAAATATGTGTGCCAAGAAGATGGCATCCCTGGCCGCAGTGATGCATAAAGTAAGCAAAAAATTTATTTGCACTAGCTTAAACCTGTTTGGATATTATTTTTGTGGAAAAATAGAATTTCTCAGCTTGCGCTTTTGCGAAAAATTTTTTTTTTATTAAAATTAAAGTATGTAGTGCATAAAAAATGTGAGCATGTGACTACACCGCATCACGTATTTTAATTTCTGTATATACGGGTATAAAATCGTGATTGTAATGGATTAAAAAAAGTCACGTTTGGAAAGTTGTTGTATACATACGTATGGTTACAAATCCATTTATATACCTGCATATGTATGTATACTTGTAGGTACGATTGTATGTGTGTGTGTGTGTAGGTACACACATATAATTTCACCTGCGTTTATTTTAACAGAAAAGTTTCTAAATTGATTTATCTCTTTTCTCCCCCGTTCCCGGTTCTTATAAATCGATTAAAGTTTTTGTACAAAACCTTACACCAGTTTCCCCATTAGATTGCAACAAATAAAACGTATCATCAATTTTTATTTAAATAAAAATAAAGATTTTGTCACTTTAGGTATTTGTGCACTCTTTTAATTACTTTACACTAAAAATTAGAACATTTTGTTTTATTAAATTTAATTAAAACAAAAAAAAAACACACACACAAATATGTATTAAGATGTGAATGGCTATTTAGGTTATAATATAAAGAAAACATTAGTTTTATTTCTTCTAAATACTGTATGAGTAAGTGCCTGCTATTTTTTAAATTTAGAAATTTGCTTTCCCTGATTTTATAAAAGCGATGGCAAAATTTTAAGGGCCGATGTGGATTTTGAATAAAACACAAATTATGTAGAAAAATTTGTTATATTGTTTATTATGATAATATGGGTATGGTTTTATTATGTTCATGGTTCAAATTTTCAAATTTGTTGATGGTTCAAATTTTCGATGATGCTGAGGCATAATTGAGGTTTCATGCCGTTAATGTGCCGAATTATCTCATCCTTTAGCTCTTGCACTAATGCTGGCTTATCGAAAGAAAGAAAGAAAGAAAGAAAGAAGTCCAACGGTGTGAAATCACATTGATTGAAATTGAATTTGCTGCGCAAAAGACACATTGTTTCGTTAGTTGTGTGGCAAGTGGTACCGATCTGTTGAAGACACATATCGTCCACGCCCATATCTTCCAATTCGAGCCATAAAAAGTTCGTTATCACATCACGATACTGAACACTATTCACAGTAACTGCCAGACATATTCATTTCGGAATAAATAAGGCCCGATGATGCCACCAGCCCATAAACTGCCCCATACAGTCACTCTTTGTGGGTGCCTAGGTTTTTCGACCATCACTCTTGAGCTATAATACGCACAAATACAGCAATTCTGCTTATTGACGAATCCTCTGAGGTGAAAATGTGCCTCATCATTGAAGATGATTTTCTTCGAAAATTTATCAACCACTGTTGCCATTTCTTGCCACCATTCGAACCATCTACGACACTTGGAATGGCCAAGGGGCTTTAGTTGTTCAGTCGCGTGCACCTTGTAAGCGTTCTTTATCCATAATGTTCATCACCGTGAACGAGCGTGAGAGGTGCAATTGTTAGGCAGGACGACGAGTTGAGGTGGACAGCCACACTATTGCGAGCAACGGCAATAATTTCTGCAGTACGAGCATGAAATGGTGTTTTCGCATTTTCTACAAACCGGATTTGCTGAAATTTTTGTACGATTTGTACGAATAAATTCACCGAAAAAATCACAAAGTGCACGATATTCATTTTGATTTGAACGCCCATTTTCATAATAAGTTTGAATAACTCTAACGGGTTGCTCGATTTTCTATCTGTACATGGTTCAAATTGAGAAATGTCAAGCGAAATGCAGAAAAAACATCGGCCCTTAAAATTTAGCCGACCCTTACATATAAAACTACGTTGCAGTGCGAACGTTAGGTGTTGCGTTTTG
This sequence comes from Sturmia bella, assembly GCA_963662145.1. Lineage (NCBI taxonomy): Eukaryota > Metazoa > Arthropoda > Insecta > Diptera > Tachinidae > Sturmia > Sturmia bella. Next base: position 122,741,995 of record OY759168.1, read on the forward strand.
TGTAAATTACAGAAATAAAATATAATTATCGCCTTTAGATTTTTTTGTATATAAAAAATAATTGGAAACAATTATATTTATTAGTATTTTTTTTTTAATATTTCTCCAACTTCAGGAAAATAATTATAAAATTAAAAAAAAAAATAAATAAATAAATATAATTGTTGCCAATTATTTTCTTTTTTTTTATTTAATAATCTCAATATTAAATAATATAAAAATATACTTGTCGCCTATAAGCTTTTGTTTAATATTCAGTGGCTCATAAACCATTTAAACACCTAAAATCGTTTAATTGTTGCTAATTCAAATTGCAAATTGCAGTTTTCAACTCTAAGCTCTCATGCATTTTTGAATAATTACAATATTAAACATACTGCCGTACTCGGGGATTATTCAGAATATAAATTTCCAGTGAGTTTTGAACTTCTACATATCTACTATCTACTAACAACATATTACGATTTTTTGTGGAACAGACACGCAGTGGCGAATGTAAATTTTTATTATTTGAACTCTTTTGTTATCAGAACTTTGTTTAAATTTGCACTGAGAAAAAGGTAAGAACAGCTAGTGAATATACATAAGTACATATTTTGCAATTGCTTTAATAAAAGTGCCAGCTTTTTTTTTTTAATCTACCCAAAGGCTTAAATGAAAAACGCCATTAACCAGCTTCTCCAAATGATTGCCACTGGCAACATCATAGCACGACATAAAAACCATTCATCATCGTATAACTTTGCTCCATTCCATATTCCACAACGTTTGTTAGCACTTTCAATAATGGCTGGGCTGCTGCCGTTGCTGTTGGTTGGCATCTGGCTGTCGAACGTTTAGTTTCACTTTATGAGTGAGTGAATGGATGAATGAATGAATGAATGGATATAGAAACCATACTATAGTACAGCCAACACCCAAAAATAAAAAGCCATTTTTCTGCATGGTAATTGTATTTTATACATATATACATATGTATATAATTTTTCCAAAAATATTCTCTATAGTTTATTTACGTTGACTAAAAAGACACATTTTTACTGTTTTATAGGTACATACATATATATTTTAATTAAAAACATTTATTCTTACTACTGTTTAATAAATAAATAATTCATACGGTTTCTTGTTTCTCCTGCAACAAATTCAATTTTTCATTCCTGCGTGTTCTGCTTCAGCAAAAAAAGCAATTCAAAATACATACATACATACATACATACATATGTAGTATAATGTTTCCTTTGTTGTGCAATGAGTAGTACTATATACATACATATGTACATAAATACATATGTATGTATGTATGTATACCTACTCGTAACTATTGCATTGTTTAAAAATTTTCAATTATGGAATTTGAAAGGATGCATAATAAATCTTCGCTCTCTCTGTGGCTCTGACTAATGATTGATAAGATTGAGTGAACAATACAACAAGAACAAGATTCCTCATGTACATACAAACATACATATGTACATACATACATAAATAAACTAATTTAAGTATACGCATGTTGAAAAAATTTATGGTTTCTATAAGTACTGAAATTACATACATATGTATGTAGATTTGCAAATTTAAACAATTGTTGAAATAATTTACATATTTATTTGAATTTAAAGGTATCGTTAGTATTAGTAAGCAATAAAGAGACAGGTACCAATGTTTCACTATTACAACTTGCCGGTAAAATGAAACTTCTTTTTATTGATGTGTGGCAACACCGCTAGCAGTTACCGACTAAAGTCGCTAAAATGGTGAAAAATGTTGGAAAAACTGTTATCATTTTGTGCATAATATGTATGTAAATAAGCAAATACATAATAAGAATGCCTGTGAAACTTAGTCGCCAATACATTTACATATGTATACATATATTGAGAACTTAACTTGTACAGATATGGAGGGATTTACGTCAGTACCTGGCCAGCAGCGCTAACCTACTGCTCTTGGCCCACAACTAAACCCCTTGCTGGGGAGTTTGAGCTGTCTGATATCTGCTGCAGTAGCAACAGAACTACGGTCCCCAAAGGTCTATGATCAGTAGGGCCATTCAATATTCATAATAAATATAAGTTTGAAATATAGACAACAATTATTTTCTACGATAAGTTTGGCTCAGTAAGTCTTGCTTGATACATATAAATTTTTTGTGAACTCTTGTAAATTCTTCTTTAAAATTGCCTTAATGTTCACACAGAGCAACCAGTTGCAACTAATTTGCTATCGTAATGCTTGCAATTTCTTTTATTTCAATTCTTCACGCATAAAAACTCGCATACATACAAGCAAATTCAAATCAGTTGAAGCAAGTAGCCCAATACAAGCAGCTCGGCTTTCACCCCTTTCATTCGAAACTCAAAAGTTGAACACATCACTAAATAGCCGAAATGTTTGAAATGTAAACTGTTTCCACTTATTACAGTTCGACCTAGATTAGTGCCTCAAAGGAATTTTTGTTGTCTAAACCACCCATTTCCGTACAAAAGAGGTGGTTTAGGCAGCACAAATACGCTTGACGCGCTAATTTAGGTTTGACTGTTAGATTAACAGAAATTAATTTTACAAACATCACTTTAAACCACAGAGTATACAGAGGTGAAAAGAGTGACTTTTGAAAATCGCCCAAAGCAGCTGATAGACAGTTTATTTAAAGAGATAGCAATATTTGCTCCTTATGCGAAAAACAAAGGTAAACAAAACAAAAAATATACATATTTTTATAAACAAGCACCCCAGAAACAGCACAAAGCCACGGACAGATTTTGGCACAATTAAACAATCAAAACACTAACGGAACTCACGGTTCATTGCAGACCTTGCAGATATTGCAACCGTAGTATATGTGCCATAGTATACAAGACTACAAGAACAAAATGTATGAAACCGAGATTTGCATCACTTAAGCAAATATGCATACCAAAAACCATTACAGATCCGTATTTGCAAATGTTGCTAAATGCTAAAACATCTGTTTGTTTTTCACAATCCGACCGCATGTAAACTGCTGCGCCCAAAAAACTTTACGACGGCCAGGCCGCCACAAAACATGCCTGTGCTGGAATTAAATTAATGCTAACGTTGCACAAAGAAGTACATATTTACAAATTAGTAAAAAGTGAATATTATACCTATTATTATGCATCATTTGTATTAAATTTTATAAAATAAACAAAAAAAAAAAAATCGGGCGGTTGCTTCACGTGCAAATTTTATCGACGGCGTTGCTTTTCAAATATTGGCTGCGGCTTAGCTTATTTCATGCGGCAAACTCACTTTACTAAATTTTGTAAACAAATAAATAATAAACAGGCAAGAAAATGAACACGGAAGTAATTAAAAATAAAATTATGCTAATTAAACAAAAAGTCAACAATAAAAGATGGACAGATGCAAAAATAATATAAAATATTGAATAACGAAATTTTTGCAATTTGTTTTTCTTCTCAATTTATAAAACAAAAATATTCATATTTTCCATTACTCTAAAATCAGCTGTTATAATTATTTTGCTAAACACTTCAAAAAGACACTCACGCTTTGTAGCAAATAATCATGCTATATGTGCTAAAATTGCAGATGTGCAACCAACCAAGGGTGATTTCCGTTACTATTCTCTAAATAAATATTTGTTACTACACGTTTTATATTATATATTATCCACTTTTTTACAGCATAAAATCACAAAGTAGAATAAAGATGAACTGGAAAAAAAAACTTTTTTTTTTTGTTTTGGTTACTAATTCTAGAACGTTTCCAAAAACGAGACGAACAAAGATTTTTTTGACTTGCTATCTCGTCTTGGCCACCTTTCATCTCTGTGTAATTTGTGCTTTAAACTGTAGAATATTTCAGCGCATTCTTTTTGGCGATGTAGCCCTTTTAAACTGACTTCTTCTGGCAACCCTGGTGGAAAAACACAGTTGAATTTTTTTTTTTACGTTTAGGACATTCAATAACATGAAAATACCGCAATGTGTTGTGTTGTTGGATTGTAACTTAGCAACCAACCCAATTAACGTCAGTGTACAAAATTGTTATTTTTTGAGTGTGACAGTTAAGAAATAAGCATGGACTTAATTAAAGAAATAAATGAAAAATATTTAGCACTTGAAGCCGAATTAGACTCTAAACTGGAAAAAATTAAACGTGATGAAATAAAATTTGAAATTTGCGATGCTGCTGCTAAAGAAGCGTCACAATCGAATCAAAGGGACAAAGTACCGACTTACGAAGAGGCAATGACAAGAAATACAAATCTCTTAAAGCTGTTGGAAATGACGAAAGCACGTTTGCGTTCACGTTCTACTTTTTCGCCGCTGGAACAAATTTTAGAAAATGCTTTGCTTGACTACAAAAGGAACTTGGAGACATCTCAAAAGCTGGAAAACAGCAATCGACATCACGCTAACTCTGAAAATATTTATGACTCTGTATCTTAATTAAGTTTATTTTTTTTTCTTTCGAAATCAAATTATTAGCGTCAGTTAAAATGAATATAAAAGTAATTTAAAAATTAAAAAAAAAAATGTGTGTTACAAAAAGCATATTTTTTTGTTTTGCTCAAGCATTCGTTTTAACCGGGAAAAACTGATATCAGTTATTAAAATTCACTTATTGCAAAGAAAAAGATTAAATTTAATCTTCACACAACATCAATAGTAACCCTAATACATCAACGCTAATAATCCTTGTTCTTTTGGCTGCTTTAAGTTCATTTAAGCATTTGCAATTAATTGTATCAGTGAGCACGCTCTTTACAGACAACTTGTCAACGAATGACAGGCGACAGCTGTTACTTTGACAAATAGTAGATTAAACGAAAATAACAACATACATATTTCTTTCTATTATTTACGAATGTGTTTCTTTTGTAATGGTCAAAAATAACGAATTGTGCATATATGCATTATAAATCTAAAAACTTAGGACTGCTGCATAAATTAGCTTCTTACATGCGAAATCTTCTTGCGGTCACCTTTTTAATGTTCTGCACAAAAGGTAAGATATGCGCAAATCCATAAATTTGTATGAACTTGTGCATATGTATCTGTACAAAAACCCAATACGGATCGAAACTTGACGGTCATCATGGGGTATGGGGTTACCTAGTAGTTTTCCACATGTTGTTGTCTTTAGCATTTGTTGTTGCAGGGCATCTATAAATACATACACTGTGCGAATTTCAGCTCTCTATCTATTACGGTTCGAGAATTATAGCTAATTGTTACTTTTCGTTGTATGGGGACACCTAGTAGTTTTCGATCTATTGTTGGTTTTAGTATTTGTTATTGTAGCGGCAAGGTACAACAATACCCTGAGAAAATTTCAGACGGACGGACGGACGTAGTAGTCTCGGTAATAGGGGTCCGTTTCGCTCTGATGAGTACGAAACCCTAAAAATTGTATTTTGTCCTGCATTGGCCGGATGATGTAGTGAATTTTTCTACGAAATTATAAATCAATCGCTTAAACAAAAATAACGTACAAAATTATTAAATTATATTGGACACATACATACAATAAGTGTGACGGATGATGAACAGATTTATAAAAGAAGTAAAATCGAAAAAAGAGTTGATGGAAATGCGTATTTGAATTGAACTTATTCGAAGAAATTACATACATTAGTTTTAATGCTGTTTGTCTTACCGAGTCATAAACTCTTCTACGCTTTCAATTCCTTTCCCCAATTCAAATACAAAAACTATGTACATATGTATGTATGTGGCAGTTTATCCAGGAGGCTATTGCTTTTATTATCTACCCAATTACAACTGTATATAAATTTAAAAAAAAAATCTGAATTTTCAACTTGATTTAGGTGATCTGTAATTCTAGGAATATACCCGAATTTATCTTTTTCAATTTGTTTATTTGTATGTAGGTGAGTACGTATGTATGTACGTATGCTAGAACATGTGTATGTGTGTTTCTTTTGATTGTCTACATTTAAAAGAGGAACATAATCAATCAATAAGATTTATGTGTACCATAAATTCACAAGATAATACTAATCAATCTTAAGCTGTCACAAAACACAAAATGGTGAATAACGTAACAACAGAGAAACCAGCGAGACCAGTGAGAGAGAGAGAGAGAGCAAACAACTACAACAAACAACAAACACTTTCTGTGCCACAAAAAGTTTCTTTTTTATAACTCGGTATTCATGAGTTGCAAGTGTAATATTTTATACTTTATTAATTAAACTTTGTTTAAAAAAATAAAAAGTATATTAATTATTATTTTTTTTGTTATGAAGATAAGAAATGTCAGAGGTTATAAAAACTTGTTTGAAGAGTTTTTTTTCTGAAGAATTTATTACCGCCTTTATTGCTAAAAGCGATAATAGCTTCCTTCAGCGGAAACACTAGATCCCGTCAACGATAAAAGTGTCGTTGTATACAAAATTAGTTTTATTGCATTGAAAAGGTCAGAAGTTTATCTTGAAACATTTTTATGAGTTTTGCAGTAAAACACAACCCTTAATACACCCCAAATCGATTTGTTGTACAAGAAATCTATAATTTAGGTTTTGAACCTGTATTTTTGCAGAAATTGTTTTAACTGCATTACAATTAAACCGAATACGAATTGAATATAATGTTTTTAGCTGAAACTGGCCACACGAAATGTGTTTACGTGTCTGAATTTGATCATGTTTTTTGTTTTGCTTAGTAAACACTAATCACAGACAATTAATTAAAAATGCACTTTAGCCCAAATAAGAAATTAATGAAATTATGAAATAACGAGTTCTTCCATTAATTTAATTTATTTATTTTTGTCTCTTTTTTTTTCAGTCTGAATCCACATCCACCTCAATTTCGTCGAATATTTCCAAACCCATTGCAACCAAATGTGTATTTTGTGCGCAAACATTGGGCATCAACGATCGGCCCAAACTACTAGAATGCTTGCATGTCACGTGCTCGCAATGTATGAGCACGAAATTCGCAGAACTCGATCGCACGATGCCACCTTTAATACATTGTCCCATTTGTAATATGGCCTCACAGAATGAATTCATTATTGATAATCAATTTTTAATTGAACATTGCACCGGTGCCGGTGAAATGTCATTGGATCCCAATGACTCCAGTGGTTCAAAGACCACAACAATACCGTGCAGCAGCTGTTCGGATAATAATATTGCCACATCATGGTGCGTCGATTGCTCCGAATATATATGTGATAGTTGTGTACAGGCTCATCAGCGTTTAAAAATTACCAAGGATCACACCATTAAACCCAAAGAGGAGGCCAACAACGAACAGTCGCCCAGTTCGGCTGTTGATAAATTACACATGTGCGTATTGCATCCTCAGGAGAAGCTATCGCTGTATTGTGAGACCTGCGAAAAATTAACGTGTCGAGATTGCCAGTTAAGCGATCATCGTGATCATAAATATAAGTTTGCTCATGAAATTGCCACCGAAACAAGACACGCCATCACCTCTATGGTAGCGGAAATAAACTATAAGCGTTTCTTGCTCACTTCGGCCATGCAAGTGATTGCCGAACGACAAAAAGTCATATCGGATAAGAAGAAAGAATTGATCAAAGAAATCACCGCTATGGTTGTGACAATAACAAATACGGTTAATATGCGCGGCAAGCAATTGGTGATGCGTTTGAATGAAGTTTGTGACGGCAAATTGAAGCTTTTAGTTGACAAGCGAGACTCTCTCATTTCACTCTCTGACAACACCGACTACTGTATTGACTTCATAGCAAATGTTTTGGATAAGGGCAGCGATTATGCTATACTATCGAGTAAAAAATCATTGGTCAGACATTTACAAAAACTAAAGTGTCAGAGGGCTGATATACCTAATCCAGATATACCCTTGCGTATTGATTTACAAATGTGTCAAATACAACAATTGCAAAAAGGTGAGTTTGTAGTAGATCGGCGGCCCTATTCTATGACTCGCTAAAATTACAGACATCGCAAAAATCTCTAAACTGAACTAAGCGATGACTTCACTCTTAAAAGCTTTTGGGGGCGAAGAATTTCAGCGCTGTTGCTAAAACCTTAATTTTTTTGTTCCAAGAAAGTAAATTTTTTTTAGCAACAAATATTTTTGAACAAAAAATTCAGATTTAAGCAACGGCGCTTAAATTCAATTTTCTCTCACAAAAGTTTACACAAGTGAAGTCATTGCGAAGAATCGCTTAGTTCAGTTTAGAGATTTTTAGCGAGTTGCAGAAGAGGATCGCAGATCCTTTCTTTTAATTCACTTTAGAATTTTAAAGTGTTGAAAACAAAGTACAACTGAAGTCTTCTGCATGTTTTTCTTTTCACTTGAATTAATTGCGATTTCGGCAGCAGAAGCTTGGGACTATTACGGTTTATTACATTTTACAACTTTACATTTCCGTTTTTGCGTTCGTCTGCACAATTATTATTCAGTGCAGAAATAAAGGGAAAAATTACAACCTAAAACTCCGCAAAAGTTGCGTACATGTCTTGACTAATAAAAGAGACAATCTAAAGTTTATAATAAAACAGCAACTCATTTTGTCTCAAAAAATCGAATAAACTGATTCCGATAATTGATTCCGTTCCGTGACTGCGGAAACAAAATTTACAATTATCAATTTCTATAAAAATTTTTTCCAAAAATTGTTTTTTTTTTACTTTGTTTTCTTTTGGACAACTATTTTTGTAAAAATAAAATACAAAAATACGCAATCAAAGTGCAAATCGAAACAGTGTTGGATTTAATGAAAAAAAAAAAAATCTAGCCATTGCCTGTGGTTTTACCCAACGCCATCCAGCAGACATACAAATTTTTTTTGGCAACACTTGGCGTTAACATTAAATGGTTCCCGACCACCCATGAAAGATGCCGGTGGTTGGCGAAAGGTATCGCAATACTTTTTCTTAAATTTTGTTCATCAGGGCTTAACTTGCTGTTTAATGGTAGTAGGTATGGACCAAGGTACCTCGATACCAGGTAGTCGCATCAAACACAACACCAACAAACACTTCATGTATTTTGTTGATAGAAATCTTGAACTACTGTAACCCATTTGTTCGCTTGTGTGTGTTTGTGTTGTGTATTTTGACAGTTGTTCAAGCTAAAAGCTTGAAGTCAGCTGCGCTTGTAAGGCTACCTGGTATCGAGCTGCATTGGTATGGACAGATTATAAGAGGGGTGTAAAAAAAAGATGTATTTAACCGATAACGGCAAAAATATGTATAAATATTTATTCACCAGGAGACAGACATTTCTTTCAGACAGCTTTGCACCGTTCCTCTGTAAGAAGACTTCAGATTTATAGCTTGGAACTCTTCTCTCTAACCGGGTGTCCAAAGAATGACTTTCACTACCTCTATCCTCAAAAAAAAGCAATAGTATTCATATTTATTAAACTATACATATATATTTCACTTAAAATAAGTGAATTAGCACCCACGTCTAAAATTACACACAATTTTTTTTATCTACATATTTTTGTAGCAACAGCTTCTGCTAAACTAACCTTAAGTTTAGTTCGCCGAAAGCGTATACCACAGGAACGAATAATTGCATTTTTCATATCGATTGATATTTCCTTCCGTTCAATAATTCTACCCAACATTTAAAAATTATGCATATAATTTAAAAAAAAATTTAATTTTATTTCATGACTATATATGTATGTATGTATGTATGTATGTTTACAGTGAAATATATGTATACATATACATATGTATACATATATGTATATATATTTTTTTTCTTTAACGTCTTAGCTTCTTTCAATAGGGGCTCTCTACGGGTTTATGATGGTCGAACTTTTGCTTTAAATTATAAATAAAACAATAACAAAATTCATGAATTTTTACTCGACGTTCCAATGATCAAGTGTTTCGTTTTTTTTTATCAATCTTACTATTCATCTTGCTCTAAGAAACACAACAATAAATCGATAATAGTTTCTTTTGGCTTAGTGTTTATTTAATAGGATTTCTTCCAATTTCTGGTTGCATTTCTCTGGCACGTAATCAGCTTATTCCAAGCGCTAGAGAGAATATTAATACCATTAATATCCAAACTTGCATTAGGTATATAAAAAAAAAAAAATTATTTATTTTCAAGATAGAAAAAGTTGATGGAAATAAATAATAAACAATATTTGTTAATTTGCAATTTTTTGTTTTTTAAGAAATTTCACGTCTTGGCAACATACTTGTCGATGGAAAACCATATCCACCACAACCATCCCCACCACCCCAACAGCAACCACGTCAACAGCCGAGTCCCAATATGGCACCACCTCTACGGCCTGGCATGCCACCGGGAATGCAAGCTGGAATATCTCCTGGAGTACCGCCGCCGCCACCAGGAGGATTTGGTCCACAAAATGGTCCTGGCCTCTACAGCAGCAATTCGCCACAACAACATGTGCACAATATGCAAATGAATCGCAGTTTTGCTGGTGAAGGGCCAGGTAAGGGTAGGCAACAAAATCGTTCATTTAAACAGAAGCTTTTAGTATTTGGAAACTTGTATTTATTATGAAATGATAACATTTTCTTTTTATGTTCACAGTACGTTACGGTGGTCTACCGCCCTCATTAGCAATGCAACGGCAAGGGCAACCTCATGTTAGTTCCTCGACACATCCACAAAATATGGGTATGTTTTTACGGAGAAAGCTGCAATTAAGTAAATTAATTTTGAACGTTTGCCCTTGGTATTTCTAGATATAAGCCTAAGAGGCTTATTAAATAATCAAGCTGCTCAGAGTCCCAATCAACCGCCACATATGCCGCCATTTAATGGGCCACCGAGTTACCCGGGCGGACCACAGGGTGCACCATCGCCACAGCAAATGGGACCGCAAATGCGACAGCATTTTATGGGAGGTCCACCGGGTCAACAGCATCAGAATTACGCACCCACGCCGCCTGGTGGACCAAATAATCCAAATTTTATGAACAACAGTGCAGCAGCAGCAGCAGCTGCCGCTCGTTTTCAGTCATACCAACGTATGTCAAGTCATGCCCAGCAACAGGCTGCAGTAGCTGCAATGGCCTCCTCGGGCCAAGGCCAAATACCATCGCCAAATGCCATGCAGAGACCACAAATGCATCATAATCCCATGCAGAATGTATGACTGAAATTAAATTGTGAAATATTGAAAGCAATTGCAATTTTGTGTCTTTACTTCTTGTCTTTTAGAACATGGGGTTTCACGCGAGCCAGCCTGGTTTTAACGCCGGTCATCCACAAACTTCACCACAGTTAGGAGCTGGCAGTAGTGGTGGCGCTAGTAGCGCCGGTGGTGGCATGCACATGGCTAAGTGGCATATACCTCAATCCGCTCAAAGTAATTGCCAACTTTATTTTGTATTTTGTTAACCGTTATCAATGTCTCATTTTATATTTCTTATATATTCCAATGACTGTAAAGGTTGCTCCCAACAGGGTCCCAATCTCATGAGGTATGCCAACGGTCATCAAACTGAAAATTTTAAAATCTCGTTGAAATCACCAAATACTCTCAAAAATACAACACCTCCGACAACAGGCAGTTCAGCTGGCCATGGAATGCCAGGCGGCAGTGGAGGGAGCGGCCACGGCAATAATCCAATATTAAATGCTGCTTCATTGGGCTTAAGTCCAGCTGTTTCAATCCTGCCAAATGTAACATCTACAAATCCTAAAACGCCAAGTCCTAGTACACATGAGGTAAATATTTTTTCATATACATTCATATGTGTGTATGTAGTAACCAAATCGGTAAAGATTCATACACATCTTGACTTTGCTTTCGTAACATGTCGTTTATGTTACGTTGTCTTGTTCTATATAGACGATTCAGCAGATATGAAAACAAAAAATAAGATAACACACTACATTTCTATAAATTTGAGAGAAGTTCTTAAATACTGAATTAGAAATAAGAAAATAAAATTTCTTAAGCATGAACACAAACTTGCGCGGTGACATGCATTTAAAATCATGCAAAAAGCATATCGAAAAATTTAATTTATTTTAAATGTGAAATGACTGAGCAATTAATTATATGTAGATTGTGGAAACAACTGCAAACAAATTTATTTTGATTTATTTTCTTGATAGTTTTTGTTGTTATCTTAGAGCGGGAAAACACTTCACCACTTATAGAATTATCAGAACTAAAAACGAAGGAAACGAAATATTAAAATAAAATATATCGAAAAAATTTATCCATATCACATACCAAATCACAAACAGTCGTCACTCAAAATTCCTATTTGGGTCCTTTTTCGGAACAGTAAAATTTTCAAAAATATTCAGGGCTAAACTGTAGACTAAAGTAAACTTGTGCAACAGCAGCATGTTGCACGGAAACAGCTGAGCGCCAAAAAGCAGTGTTGCAAAAAAAAAAGTCTGAATACCTCGAAAATTTCCTTTGCATCACTGTCTGATGACCACTGCTATTTATGGTAATGCAGGAATAGTTAACGTAATACATATCTATCTTTCCATCTTTTTACACTTATCTCTTAGACCTCAAAAGATTTTACGGAACCAATAGATAAAGTGCGTGATGATTCCATTAATGATTTAATGGCAACTATAGCTAAACTTGATTCCAATGGGGTGCAGGTACTACCAGAGGGCCGGACAAAAACAACATCTCCACAGGTTCACAGTTCCACAGATTTATCAAACACACAAGAAGGTATGTTTGAATTATTTCTTGTTTCTTTTTCTTTTCTTTTTTCTTTAATTTAATTAGCTAATATTAATTTAGTTAAACGTCTTGCGTTGAATTATTAATTTAATTAAAAATTTAAATTTTTTTTTTTTGTAATTTTAAAAGGCATATTATTCTTTATTATTCAATTCAATGCCCCTTTTTGTTTGCATTCATTAAATTTAAGAGATTTCTAAATAATATTTATTCCCATGTAATTAAAATAGTTGCTGTAGTTTTTTATAATTACTTGTAACTCTGCTTTGTTTATTTCTTTTCTCAAAACAAACAAATGAAAAAAAATCAATTGATTCAACTTAACTTTAATTAATCCATAAAAATGCCAAAATCGAAAATTCAAATCATATATTATATGTATATCTACCAAATAATCTTAAAAAACAAAATGCATAAAATCCCTCTAAACAAATGAAAAAATACGTAACTAATCAAGTTCATAATACAAAAACTACCGAAAAAGACGATCCAAATGAAGATTGGTGTGCCGTTTGCTTGGATGGTGGCGAGTTAATGTGCTGCGATAAATGTCCCAAAGTATTTCATCAAAATTGTCATATTCCTGCTATATCCTCACTTCCCGACGAAAGTGAAAGTTGGCAGTGTTTGTTATGTGTAAATCTGAAAGAATTGGCAAGTAATCCGGAAAATCTTCAAAAAAATCCTGGAGAATTAAGCCGTTTGGAGTTGCAAATCTTGCAACGCATCTGCTTAGAATTGTTCTGCCAGTACGAACAGAGTTTGCATTTCCGAGAACCGGAGCCACCATCAAATGTCTCTTATTACGAAATTGTTTGCAGGTAAGCATTTCTTTACTATTTAATTGACAATGTTTTTTGCATTTATTTATTTTTATTTATTTTTTAAGCCCCATGTCTTTGGATGTCATACGCACACGTTTGGATCCTTCTAGCCCGAATCACTACAAGGATATATCCTCATTTATAGCTGACGTTCGCTTGATTTTTAAGAATACTTACTTATTCTATCAAGTGAGTAATATGGTAATATTTTTTGTTTTTTTTTTCATTTTTTATGTGTATTTTTCTATTATTTTTACTTGCTTGTATAGATTAATGGGCAGATTTATAATGAAAGTTTCAATTCAAAAATTTCTTACCAAATTTTCTGCAAACTCATTTTAAATACAATATATTTTTTGTTTGTTTTTGAATACAACCCTTGGGTCCTTATTCAAAAAGATTTACGCAAATTTGAAATGTGTTTTAATTCAAATTATTCATAAAATCAACTGATAAAGGTTTTCACGATGTTAGTGAGCAAAAATGCTCTGCTTTTTTCACACAACAACAAAATGTATGTATTTGCACTTTGCTTCATTTGCACTAAATGAACCTTAATTGAGCAAATAGAAGTGTGCAAAAATGCTCAGATGAAAATAAACAATCCAAACAAAAATAGATGGCGAGGCCGGCTAACAATTTTCCGCGGAGTGGACCAAAAAAATTTAATACCATAAAAACACATTCATGTGAATTAAAAATGAATTTTTTTTTTCAACAAAGAATTTTTCAAAGAATTCATCGTGTTTTATTCTTAATTTATATGGGTGGGTGTCTTTCCAAAAACAAAATAAGCTCGGCAGCGGCTTGTAACACAAAAATAAAGTCGGCGGCGGCTGCGTGCCAACTTCACGCCGATGGACTTTGTCTTATTATTTCCATGTTACAGTAGCGTTATTTAGAATTTTGAAATACATAAAGGAATTTAACCAAAAAATCAACTACATATTGTGTTCTTAAAAATAAAATAAAGAGGTTGTTAACTAAAGCACAATGACTTTTCAAACCTTCAATAAAGAAGGTAGTAGATTTGCAAAAAAAAAAAAAAGAACGGTACGCTCACGATCAACCATAAAATGTACAGCTACCATCGTGAAAATCCTCACTGGTACCACGAATATTAATCTTCAGTTAAATTGAATTGAGTACAGATTTTCTGGTAAAGAGGACGATTTAGGTTTCCTTGTCACGTGTAAATTAGCTTAAATCAACAAATATTTCATGATATACGGCAGGAAGAAACTTTGAAAATCTATTTCCCACCAAAAATGTTCGTGACAAAATTGCTGTTGAATCATGGGTTCAAATGCTTGATTTTTACATTAGTTAGCATTAGATTAGATTCATGTTTTTTTTTGCGAAAATTAGCAAAAAGTCTCTCGGTTAAAACAAATGTGAATTGAAACTAAAAATATATGGCATTATTGGTCACAAATTAATGACATTTTGACTTGGTTTTAAAAACAATTAGGGTAACAGCATTAAATAGATTCGTGAAAATAACCAATTTTTTGAAGGAGTTTTTTTTTTGCTCGGTTATTATGTGAAACCCCAATTTTTTTGTATTTTAAAGTACATACGTTTTACCAAGAGTACATACGTTTTGCAAAAATCCTTTCCCATTTCTTTCCTCTATCTGTCCTCACTTCCATATACTGTTTGAAAAGCAGCTTATTGTGTATTTTTAACAAACATTTCCAGGAGGATTCCAAAACTTATACAAATGCCAAATATTTGGAGAATTTCTTTGAAGAACAATTGGCCAAGTGGTTACCAAGCTATGCCAATAAATCAATTAATATCAATAATATTAATAGTATATTGAACAGTGGTGCATCGGGCAATGGATTGACAAACGGCAACAACAGCAATTCCGCTTCAACTTCAGCATCACCAGCGCCCGGCGCACCGTCACCATCTCTGGAAAATGGTGGACGTAAAAGTACTAACTCAGCCATTTTAAATATGAATACGAATAGTAACGGCAGCAGCGCATCAACACATCGTTCTGATGACAACAACGACGATGGGTGCCATCCGGCCAAGAGGCAGCGGAAACAAACTGAATAGGGTAAGATTATTGATGAAGAAAATCTCAACATCTTTATGGAAATTTTACAAAAAATATAGCATTATGCCAATGTGCAACAAATGCAACAGGACAACACATGATAGAAACACCATATGTAATTTACATTATTCGATTACAATAAAGACCAGCTAACTAAACATTCGTAATGTGAAAAACTAAAGTGAAGAGTTAAGAAAGAAACAAACGACATTAAACAAAATGCATACGTATGTACATGTGTACGTTCGTCTAAAGCGTACACTTAAATACTGTTCGTATAATGGCAATTTGTTTATTTAACTTTCATATCAGTTTTAATTCAAAAGAACAATTCATTTCGATTTGAACAGCAAAATGAAACGAAAAAAAACAACATTAAAAGGAAAGACAAAGTATAACTTTAATAATAATACAAAAAATAAGCAACCAATACAAAAGCAAACTCTTATTAAAGGAAATAAAACTATTTAATTAAGTTACTGTAAAATATGTTCAATGTACTAAAAAAGAAACGTAAATATAAAATACAAAAAACCAGTAACATCAAAAGCAAACCTTTTATTAAATAAAAAAAAAAAACTAATTTTAAGTTGTACATAAACTTAACTTTAACATAAAGAAAAATTTCGTTAAAAGCACATATAAAATGAAATCAACACGCAAAAATTATTAATTTATATAGAAACCCCTTGAAAAACATTTTATATGTAACTAAATATTTATATATGTATGTAAGTATTTATTTAAATGTAATTTAATCCTCATAAACTTTCAAACATCGATATTTTGTTGCAAGTTATTTGAAATTTCTTTTCCCACAACCCCAAAATTCATAAATCCATTTACACACAACTTGCGCCTTGTCCTCTTTACTTCCCCAATGTTATCGTGAGAGTTTTGCAAAGAAATTGCAAAAAGCAAAGAAACATTAGTGTCCATTAATTATTAAAAACTTGATAGCAAAAATTATATGTAAAAAAAATGCACCGCTCTCATCGACTTGCAATATATTCTGCTTACTTGTTTACCTTCCCCAAGTTCGTACGCCAGAGTTGAAGGATTGCATCAATATGCTGCACCGGGTTGCGCTCCTGTTCAAGAGCGCATTTCGTAAATGTTGGGATCTCACAAATAAAAGCCGATTTGAACGGGCCCCCTTCCTCGAGGGCACTTCTCATATGGGGAACATTTTCAGTGAAACAGCCAATGCTTTGTCCAACTTATCTGTGCATCTACATATTTTCATTAGCCGAAGGTAGTGTAAGGGTTAGGGAGCCCATTGTCTGTATAAGATCCGTTCAGGCTTTCAGCGCCTTTGAAACGTTTCTCGCAAGATGTCCCTCCTACTCCCGAAAGATGTCAACATGTCATATAAATTTCCCACGAAAATAGATTACATTGGAATCTAATAATTTTCATTCATACAGTCTATGGATTTACAGTATCATTCATAAGTAATCCCCCCGCCCTAAGGAAATTGATCATAAACACAAAAGCCATTTCACATTCAAACATGTATCCATTTTAACTTAGAGAAGACATTACATTTTAAGGATCTTTGATTATTTTAATACAAGTTTTTCATTTTTATGTTCTGCTCTTTTTGTATTACGTTATCCATTTCAAGGTAGTTTTTGTTTTGTGAAAGAAAAAGAAAACATTTTCTGTACTTCAAAAGTTTCAATAAATGAACGTAACACTACACGTAGCCTTTAAATTTTCAACTTTTCCATTATATTATTATAATGAATAAACATTACATTATTATAATGAATAACCATGTTTTATGCTGCATAAAATTTTAGTAAAATACACAGTCAATGCCCGGTTTAACGAATGATAGCTATAATGTTCAGACCTTTCGTTATACCGAGATATTCGTTATATGGAACAGTAATTTTTTCTCTTAAAATTTTATAGAAGACGGTGGTCCGCAGTTTTAAAAACATCAAAATTTAATTGTATTGACAACTTCGTGTAGAAATAAAACACTAATTGATATTTTAACGTTTATTCAAGAATTGTTTTTATTTCTAATATGTAAATTCATTTAAAATCATAAATGTACATACATATGTAGGTGCATATACATATTTACTTACATTTGGCTGCTGTTAACATGTTGTAACGACACGGACTCGCTGGTTGCTGGGGTAGCTCAGTCGAGTCCAGGGTCTGAGATAGTGAAGAAGAGGAACCACCACAAAAGGAAAGTTTCCTCCTCTTCAATGTGATTGCGTTCGTCCAACGACCACCACAGGGAAAGAGGCAGGTTTCTCTCTGGACGGTGATTCCAGCCGACCAGAACGAAACCTGTTCTTCGCTAATTTTGGTTTAGAGCAGTTTCCCACTCTCCAAACGAAAATTGTTCCCCGACGGAATCGCTGGAGGAAAACAACAAGTACTAAGAAAAACCGAATAATAGAAAAAATACCAAGATGTATTTTAAGAAACGTTATAAAACGTATATTTTTATTTCAGTATTCAAACTAGAGCTTAAGGCTATGAGTGGGCACGTTGGCGTGATCCAACGAGAGCACCGTAGGAAACGTCAGATTCTCTCTGGGAGGTGATTCCAGCCTTCCAGTGACAATACAAATGCTTCCAATCCTTGTTTAGAGCTGCTTCCAATCTCTAAACAAAAATTGTTCCTTAGGTGGTTCTCGGGCTCAAAATTATTATTTATTAACAAATAAATAATAATTTATTATCACTACCTAGTATCAATAGCAGAGTAGATTCCTGGCTCTGGTATTAGGTACTTGTAGCGACGCGAGCTACCAGCCAACTCACTGATCTTTGCTTGTGCTGCTTATTTTATACTTCAAATTTACCAACTAGCTCGCAGTCACACCAACATCTCTCTGTCGTTGCGATGCAACACCATTCTGTTCTATCGAACATGTTGGCAACGAACACGATGTTGTGTCTCAATTCGACAGCGAGCACGGGTAGTTGTTATTATTTTACGACAACAACATGATTTCAATGCTTACAAATTAAGTGGATTTCTAAATATAAAATTAAGTAGAGAAAAAATATGTAAGTATGTAAATACATTTATATATACATATATATATTTTGCAGAGTTTTTAACGGGATAATAAATGTATGTAGCAAAAATATTGATCTACAATATTTTTTCCTGCTTCTTAAAAAGAATGCATATTATTTATTTTACTGTACAACGGTAAAATCAGGTTTGTTTTTATGCAATGACACACAATAAGGGGTTCACTATTTAAAAATAAAACATTAGGGTATTCAGTGTATATATAAATGTATACTTCTGGATATGATTCACTTCAGCAGTGATGCAACCAAGATAGAACATCCATATGGAGGTTGTGTTTGTGGACCCAAAACGAAGCATTGACTTTGGGCGTCACAATACTCCTTTTCTTTCCCCGGGGGCCTAGGGGTTCTGCCAAACGCTCCGTTTCACACCCTGGTGGTTAATGGTGATATATCCTAGTTTGTGCCGGTGAAGTCAGCGAACTCGTTTCTTGAGAGGATTGGTGATGATCTGTTGGGATTTTTTGATGGTGATGAGGTAGATGAGCGTTGTGGTGGTATATTTTGTCGATAAGACTGTGGTGCTCTCTACTTCCTACCTTGATCGTTATTTTTTGAGTTTAGCTGGTTTGGGATATGCTGATGTTCTTTCTTCTTGGCTTACTGTTGATGGCTGTTATGAGGGTGGATCTACAAAAGATGCAAAAAAAACGAGGTTAGGGTTGCGATTCTACAAATGGCTTTATTTCGCTGATATGTGCCGTACGCCCTTCGTCACTATCAGTGGCGTGTAGTCGGACTAAAACGGGGGACACAAATCCCGTAACAACATAAGGCCCCCCAAATTTCGGAGCCAATTTGGCCATAAAATTGTCGCTGGCTTTCGACAGTGGATGTTGCCGCATCAACACTCGGTCACCGACCTTTGGTTGCCATACTCGTCGACGTAAATTATAGTGTTGTTTTTGTTTATTGCCTGCTGTAGCGAGTTTTCGCCGGACGATTTTAAAAATTTCTTGTAGCTCGGCCGCACGCTCATTAGGGCTTCTTTTCCGTGCGCCTGCCAACATTATTTCCGGTAGCTTCTGGTCCCAGTCACCATGATGCTGTTTTGTAAATCGTGCCACCATAGCTTTTATGGTGCGGTTGGCTCTCTCGGTAGGATTTTTTTGTGGGGTGTAGGGAGCGGTGAATTCCTGTGCGACCCCAATTTCATCGAGGTACCTTCTTACGATTTTTGAAGTAAACTGTGGGCCATTATCCGTCCGGAAAACCTTGGGTACTCCATAGCGCGACAGGATACGCTCTCGGAAGGCTTTTACCACTGCGTCGGCTGTAGCTTTCCGGAGTGGGACCAGCTCACACCATTTAGAAAATTTGTCAAAAAATACCAGCAGCATGGTATTTCCATGACGGGTTCTTGGGAGTGGGCCAATGAAATCGGCACAAAGCATAGCCCATGGTTCTTCCGGTATCTTCGTCAACATTTTCCCCGCTGGCCTTTGTTGCGAGGTTTTATATCGTTGACACACATTGCAACGCCGAACATAATTGGCGATGTCGCGGCTCATTCGCGGCCAGTAATATCGGCTCGCGATTTTATTGATCGTTTTTCTGATGCCCAGGTGGCCTCCCGTGGCTTCATCATGGGCCTCGTCCAGAACTTGTCGCCTGAGGGGTTTAGCTACACATAACTTCCACGGAGTCGTGCCGGAGTCGTTTATTCCCCGGGTAACATGCCGATAAAGCTGGTCATCTGCAATCGAATAATCGGAAAAATCTTCTGGGCGCTGTTTGACCATCTCCATCTGTTTAGTGAGCCAGCTACATGGAGGGGCCGGCTGAGTCTGTGCCAACTGCTTTATTTGATGCTGTCGAGTGTCTTCGGTTCCCTGAAGGACTGCGACTCGTAGACGCACGGGCTTATCAGAACGTCTTATCTTGTGAGTGCGTTCCTGTCTGGACTGTGTGACCATATGTCTAGCTCTGGCCTGCGTGGAGAGCCCTGCACAGCTAATGGTGGCGTTGAATGCCTTCAAAAAGTCCATCCCTAGAATGAGGGGTTCGGTGGCGGACTCCATCAGCAAAAAATCATGATTGGAGCTGCTACTACCTAGCGTAACTCGGCATTTTACGGCTTGCGTCACCAGGACCTTTGAGCCGTCGGCCAGCAGCACTTCCATCCTGGCGGGTCGGAGCTGCGGTTGTGGAAAAAGGTCGTGCACCAGTGAGGGCAATATAAAACTGCGCGTGGCACCGGTGTCAATAATAGCGGCCACCTTCCGGTTTTCAATCAGTAGGATGGCTTTGATTTTTCCGTTCTCCCAGCTCAGATAGGTTGCACAACTCGTGTCTGGGAGCGCTGCAGGCCACTTACATTTGCTTGTCTTCATCCTGGCAGATGGTTGGCCTCTCATCATACGGTGGTGTTCTCCCCGGCTTGGCTGCGTTGGACTACGGATGCTCTCCAGGTCGGTGGCTAGCTCAATTAATTCTTCCAAGGAAGCGAAATCTCGTCGTCGGACATACCACTGGTAATCTTCGTTGGCATTTCGGAATATTCTTTCCAACTTTTGCTCGGAGCTCATTGTTGAATGCCGCATTAGCTCTTGTATCGCGAGAACATAATCCTTGAATGCCTCCCGTGGGCGTTGCGTTCTTTTGCGGATCTCATCATCCAGTTTTTCGAAATATCTGGGTGGTAAGAAAAATGCGGAAAAATCTTTGCGGAACTCACCCCAGGTGACCCAACATTTGTTGTTGTTGCGAAACCATATAAGTGCACGGTCACGGAGGAGCTCGGACATGACCCTTACTAAATGGTTAGGACAAATATCATAGAGGTTGGCCAATTCTTCAGCGCGTTCCAAAAAGCCCAGGGGGTCTTTGCCCCCATCGTATTTCAGACCCCATTTTCGTACCGTTTCCATAATTGTAACCTTATTTCCACCGGTCAATTCTGATGGCACTTCTGGATCTGATTTTCTGGGGGTGGTGACTCGGTCCAACATAGGATTTGGTGGAACACTTACTTGGAGGCCAGGTGATGCAGCCCCGCCAACCTCATGGCTGGCTTGCCATGTGAGCAGCCGTTCTAATATATCTTTGTCATGCTCCATAACCAAGAACTTGGCGAACCGCTTCCTAAGTTCCTCTACTGTCCCACTAGGATTCTGCTCACATTGGGTCAAGTAGCTCACCAGTTCCTCCTTCTTCAGAAGATATACCCACGAGGTCTTTAGTGTATTGGCCATATTTAGTTAGTATCAGTATTAGTATCAATACAAACAAAAAAAAAGTTTTTTTTTTTTCTTATTTTTTTTTTTTTTTGATCTACTTATTACCGTTTTATATTATTATTTTCTTTTCTCTCTTTTTTTTTTAATTATGTCATTAATACAAACAATTTTTCCTTTTTTTTTTTTTTTTTTAATATCAATATGAAAAAAATCTTACTTAGTTTTTAACTATTATCTTTTTTTCTTTAACAAAACTTTTCTCCACTAATATAAAAAAATCTTATTTACTTTATTTATTATTCCTTAGTATCAAAGAAAACAAAATTATTCGTGATGTAAATTTCTTTACGAAGGACTAAGTGTCCCTGCTCGGGCGCCAAATGTAACGCCACGGACTCGCTGGTTGCTGGGGTAGCTCAGTCGAGTCCAGGGTCTGAGATAGTGAAGAAGAGGAACCACCACAAAAGGAAAGTTTCCTCCTCTTCAATGTGATTGCGTTCGTCCAACGACCACCACAGGGAAAGAGGCAGGTTTCTCTCTGGACGGTGATTCCAGCCGACCAGAACGAAACCTGTTCTTCGCTAATTTTGGTTTAGAGCAGTTTCCCACTCTCCAAACGAAAATTGTTCCCCGACGGAATCGCTGGAGGAAAACAACAAGTACTAAGAAAAACCGAATAATAGAAAAAATACCAAGATGTATTTTAAGAAACGTTATAAAACGTATATTTTTATTTCAGTATTCAAACTAGAGCTTAAGGCTATGAGTGGGCACGTTGGCGTGATCCAACGAGAGCACCGTAGGAAACGTCAGATTCTCTCTGGGAGGTGATTCCAGCCTTCCAGTGACAATACAAATGCTTCCAATCCTTGTTTAGAGCTGCTTCCAATCTCTAAACAAAAATTGTTCCTTAGGTGGTTCTCGGGCTCAAAATTATTATTTATTAACAAATAAATAATAATTTATTATCACTACCTAGTATCAATAGCAGAGTAGATTCCTGGCTCTGGTATTAGGTACTTGTAGCGACGCGAGCTACCAGCCAACTCACTGATCTTTGCTTGTGCTGCTTATTTTATACTTCAAATTTACCAACTAGCTCGCAGTCACACCAACATCTCTCTGTCGTTGCGATGCAACACCATTCTGTTCTATCGAACATGTTGGCAACGAACACGATGTTGTGTCTCAATTCGACAGCGAGCACGGGTAGTTGTTATTATTTTACGACAACAACATGATTTCAATGCTTACAAATTAAGTGGATTTCTAAATATAAAATTAAGTAGAGAAAAAATATGTAAGTATGTAAATACATTTATATATACATATATATATTTTGCAGAGTTTTTAACGGGATAATAAATGTATGTAGCAAAAATATTGATCTACAATATTTTTTCCTGCTTCTTAAAAAGAATGCATATTATTTATTTTACTGTACAACGGTAAAATCAGGTTTGTTTTTATGCAATGACACACAATAAGGGGTTCACTATTTAAAAATAAAACATTAGGGTATTCAGTGTATATATAAATGTATACTTCTGGATATGATTCACTTCAGCAGTGATGCAACCAAGATAGAACATCCATATGGAGGTTGTGTTTGTGGACCCAAAACGAAGCATTGACTTTGGGCGTCACAATGTGTAGGTTTATTATTACATTTCATTCATATTATTTATTCATTTCTTAAGAAATCGACATCTCGTTTTCACAAAACTACTGAAATTTTAACGAAAAAAGTCACGCATCACACGTGTTCTTTCAATACAAAGCAAAGAAGCCAAAAACACACACAATCTTACGATTCTGTAACGAGTTTTTAATGTATTTTGCTTTATCATTCCTCAAATCGAGATTTTGTTTTTCTTTTTTTGCCATTCGCTATACAAGGCAGTTAATGTAAACATTTCGCCATTCGTTATATCGCAGATATTCGTTAAACTGAGTATTCGCTATACCGGGCTTTGACTGTAATAACACAGGTAACGAAATGGTAGAGGCAAATGTAGTCGTTGCTTAATTTTTTTTTTGCTTTTCAGCTGTACTCCCCATGAGTATATCACTATATTTTACTTTCCACTGAAGGTGGGCGCCTTTGTACTCTTGACTTTGTACTCGCTCAAATGTTGTATGGGCGTTGAAAGCAAAGGCACTCTTATTAAGGCATTTAATAATCGAATAATCGATATGATGCAAAATTAATAAGTTGCATTCTTGCGATGTCGTTTGTACAAGTTATACCTACAAATTATGCTAATTCTTTAATTTTAGAAGCATAAATTTGTTGGCCATAATGACTCGTTTGTTTCAGCAACTTGTTGCTTAAGAATCGTTTGGATTTGAGCTCAAACCAGCCCTGACTTGACCAGATTCATAAGCAATGACAAGTCAAGCGTAATCGATTTCATTGCGCCTCATATATAGTTGGCTGCAACAGCTGTTTATCTATGGATATGGATCAGAGGTTTTAGCTCGATAGTGGTCTCAAATGGTAGCAGTAGAGCTCGTGCTAATAAACCGGCAAGAAGAACACTTGTCATCCCCAATGTATATTCACACTCAGTTTGGAGCCACAATTCGAGTGAACTGTTCACTTTGGAATTTCCCAATTTGGTATGTTCCCGTTCTGAAGAGGCAGCGACCGGATCCAGGTCCCCGGACATGGATCAAGTGCCAAGTTTGAATATCCCGCTATTTCAGGCAAAAATTTATGGCATTCCATGGACAAAACTGGATGTGTTGTAAACTGCAGTCAAGGATTTTGTGGTGACTTGACTCTGGTCCACCAAAAGATATGCTGATGTCAAAAGTTTCCACTCAAAAGCCTCGATGTGCAAACTCCCTCCGACCATTTTCCTGCATCCTGCATCCATCTGCGTACATACGGATAAATACAGGGTTCGCAGGAAATTCATCCTCATGAAAAGATTAATTTCACTGATGATGATAAATACAGGCGTCGTATCTTTTTTACAATGTACAAGATCTGCCAACAAACAGCACAGGTTTTTAATTTACATTATGGAATTGTTTCCTTTATAAGGAAAGTTGAAATGTTTTAATTTTTGTTTTATCCCATCTTCATTTACAATATTTATCGCAGTTTTGCATCATTTCAATTTTATCAAAATTATTTCCTCTTAATAATCAACAATCTCTGATCACTCAGCTTTTATTAGTTTTCATCGATCGATATTTTGTAATTTAACTTCCCTCATGGGAAATACGGATAGCAATTTTGGAATATGTTGAAATTTCGAAAACATTAAATGTATTAAGGAGAACCCAACGGCTGAGGAGGTGATGGATTCCGTTTCTCGCAGCATGTCCAAGCAAAATTATAGAATGTTGACATTTCCCACATCTTTATTTTAATGCGTAGAATATTATAGATCTGGTTTTCAAGCTGCTTTTTTTTCTGTCACCCTGAGGTTGTGTTTATGCCTATACTCTAACTCATTCTAATTCAATTTCAAAACATCATTTAGTTTAACAAAATTAAAAACATTTGTATTCTTCGAACATTTTATAACTGGTTTTTCGTAATGTAAAACAAAACTAGCAGTAGTTATACATAGAAGCTTAACAAATAAAAAAAAAAACTAAAATATCCAAATAAAAATCAAGTATTGTTGTTGTGTATGAATTATTTTTAATGATTACAGTTTAAACATTAGAAAGTAGTGAGATTACAATAAAAGAAAAGCATTAAAAGAAGAACATTATTAAAATTAAAAGAAGTAAGTTCTGGAAAACTAAAAGCATTAGATTGTATGGCTTTTATATTAAAACAAAAATTAACACTAATTAAATCTAGTATTTAAATTCCAAAAATAATTAAAATCTATGTAATATATTACTAATAATATCATTAAAGAAGTAAAATAATTCAGTCTTAATAATTCTTAATATTAATAGGAATTTACAGCAAGCAAATACGCAAATAACATAAAGTGAATTGAAAATTAAAAAAAAAAAAACAAACATAAAAAAGTAATAAATAAAAGTGCTGTACGGAACAATTATTAAATGACTGAAAACAGCAGAAAGTATTAAAATTATAAAAAAGAAAACAACTCAATCAAATCATTTAAAAAAAAAAATGGAAAACTCTGAAATCGCCATGTTTATAGTAAGTGGATGGATGCGCCAAACAGCGCATGTTTTTCAATTGGATTTTTTCTTCTTCTCTTTTTTTTGGAATATGTAATGAATTGTTCCAAAACAGCGTTTCTATTCACTGAGAAAATTGTTTTCCTTTTCGTTCTCTTGTACGTCAATTTGAACATAAAATTAATGCTATAGTGTGCACAGCCTACGCCACATCCTGCTATTTTAGTGGCTCTTAACAAGAAGCTCGTGTAAAAAGCTTGATCGTGAAGCCATGAATTCATATGCTTCACAAACTCATTTCAGTTTCATATACTACGTATGTATGTAGGTTCATCTTTTTTTTGAATATCTACAAATATTCAATTTTGAAATCTTTTCAGTATTGCGAAATAAAGTAAAATTAAATTTGCTTAAGTCCCGTTTCTCTTCAATCGAGTGCTTAATTATTTCCCTCAATTAATTCATTCCAGAAAATGTAGTTTTTTGCGGACTTCCTTGTTGTACAACAACAGAAACACATCTCGATCAGAAATATGTAAAATAAAACCCTTCTCATTAGAATACACGCCAGCTCCGATTATGGTTTACAACACCTCATTTTTTCTTTCGTACAGCACCCTGTGTTTCTGTATCTGTCGTCTATCGTGTCGTTCGCTAATGGCGTTTCAACTGTCGAGTTTTTACAAATTTACATACACATATCAGGACTAAAGAGCTCTCACTTACATAAAAAAAGCTGATAAGCACCACTCTTGCATTTACGGCTGCAAGTCATAAACATATTATATGCGCAAAACTCGAGATAACTCTATTTACATGCCAATGGCTTGAATTTTTGAGTGTGAAAGAAAAAGTTCACTTGTACGTGGCCGTGAAACAGTAGAGTTTTTAATATTTGTTCGTATACTTTTGTGTTTTGAACAGCTGTGTTTTCACGATGTTATGCGGGGCAACAGCCCGGTCATGAGACCGGTCCACTTGGGTCTAGAAAGGTCCCGTTGTGAACGTGTTTTCACGATGCAAATTGGAAATTTAAACTATAGTTGCCTCTAGAATTTATTAGATTAATCAATTGAGCGTTCGTATTTGAATCTAGTTAACATACATATTTTCGTGTAAATTTGAATTTAAAACAAAAGAAAATTTTAAATTATTCCAAGGCATACTACCTATAAACGGTCATTTTTGTCTCATGCCCAAAACATCGCTGGCAAGAGGAGAATCGGCTGCGAGTAGAGCTACAAGTTCGAAAAATCTAGTGAGTTTAAGACAAAATTGGAGTGTTTTGGCGTTTTCCAAATGCACTTGCTCGTGTGTACTCTATGTGAAAGGTAAATTAATAAAGTTGATAGGGTTTTCAACCTTTCAACTCGGCATCTTGAGCATTGAGCAAAAAAAAAAAACAAGTAAACTCTGAAAATGCAAGTAAATTAATTCTGAAAAGCAAAGT
This sequence comes from Sturmia bella, assembly GCA_963662145.1. Classification (NCBI taxonomy): domain Eukaryota; kingdom Metazoa; phylum Arthropoda; class Insecta; order Diptera; family Tachinidae; genus Sturmia; species Sturmia bella. The sequence continues at coordinate 122,769,397 of OY759168.1, forward strand.
ACAGTGGCACAAGTTTTCCTGGTCAATAATACATATGTAATAAGAAATGAAATCCTCTTCGCGAGGATAAATCAACATGACTTCATGTAGTCTAACACATGTGTTCCAATGGGAACCAGGTGAACTTGAATATTTTCAAATTTCATGCATTCATTGCAACTACGAATTCAAGATAGAAACAAAACAAGCGATTTTCAAAAAGTGTGAGATAAAAATTCTTCAATTCTTCTTTCCATACCATCTATTACATACAAAAAATAAAAGTATACAAGATAAAAAAATAATTAATAAAGATAAAAAAAAAACATTCTTAACAAACTTCAATACTAATAATAGAAAATAAATCCATTAATAACACTACAATTTGCTAAACTAAACAAAAGTTTTAAATGTTTTTTTTTTTAGCATAAAAATAGTATTAGAGCCAAGAAAAACTCTAAAACACATACACACACACACACACACATACATACGCAAAATTACATGTATATTCCTCATACAAAAAATGTATGTTAAAACAATAAACTTAACTACAATTCAAACTACAAATAGAAAATAAAATAAAATAAAAAAAAAGAAAGAAAGAATGATAAATAAAACCAACCTACATTTAACATAAAAGAACACAAAAACTCTTATTCAAAACAAAAATAATAAATAGTAAGTTATTCATAACTTATATTCTGTTGTCATTTTCTCCTTCTTCTACTAGCATTTAGTTTTAATAATCTGAATTTATAATGAATGAAATTTATTTTAACTTTATGAGCGCTTTCAAGCACTTTCTTATTTTTTATTACATCTTATTACGGTTAATACAAAAATGTAATGTAAAATGTATTTTTTAATTATTATTTAATATGATAAGTTAATTATAAAACAAACAAAAAATGATTCATATAAATATATCTTATAAATAAACTTCGTATTACATGTAAAAACAAAAAAAAAAAAAACAAGCTTAAACTTGTACACAGTGTCATTTTGAAATAGGTTTTGCTAATATTGCCACATTTCATTTTCAATGGGCCTGCTGCCTGCCCATACCTTTTCCAACAGTGCAATTGAATATTCAAAAAGTTGTCCAATCTTTTACAATCTTTTGATCTTATATTTGTAATGTTAAAACACAAACAAAATGCTTATTTGATTCTTTAGAAAATTGAAAAATATTAATTAATACTATGTCATTGTTAAATTAGGGGGGACGACGAATTTCTTTATTCATTTTTATTGAAGAGAAACAAACATAAAAATGATAAACTATTTTTATACTAACACTAACTCACATCTAAGAAGATTTATTAAGTACTCATATGCATCTGTATATCACAAAAGCACTGGGGCTTGCAAACTTTGGCGGGTACTTACTTTTTCATAATCTTGAGGACAATTTTGCAAAATTTCTGCTTGCTCCCTCGCTGTTAGTTTCTGCAAGTAAAGTTATTGAACAGACCTGTTGTTCATTTTTTCAAGCAGCTGATTATGAGCACAAACTAGCACGTGCAATAATCAAAGGAATTGTAGTCCCCCAAAAAACACTAATGCACGTACACAAACTTAAATTATGTGACCCTTTTCGTCCAAATTGGGATACCTCCCGAAGGATCTCAAAGTAGAGTAAAGAAACATACATATGCATCTTTGGTTCACTAATGATCACTATGTGAGTGGCAAAATTTAAAATTCTCAAAAACTTGGCATTCCATGGTTGCCATATTTTAACAAAAAAAAAAAAAAAATTTACGAAGAATAAAGCTCTAAACACATAGACGACAGCAGACTGCAAATGCTGCCAACTTCATGTGCAGCCAACTTCAAATGCTGCTCTGAAGTCGGCTTCATAATTATTTTGAAGACAGCAACAACATAATAATCAGCTGGTGTGTAAATCAATTTCAAATTTTTATAAATATTACAAATTCAAAGTTGAAAAATATAAAAAATGAGCGAAGAAAATTTAGCGAATTTTATCACAACAATTGTTAAAATAGCTCAGACTACAGCTGAAGTGTATAAAGCCCATAAGACGAATAGTACAAGAAACCGAAGATGGTGGGTTCGCCCAGTAAATATAACCCGTGATGAGGAGGGCATTTACAAAACATGTGTACAACAGCTCAAGGAAAAAGATGAAGAACACTTTTTCAAAGCAACCAGGATGAAAATGAAATAAAATATCACAAAAAATTAGCTCAAACGAAAAAAATTGTTTTGATATTGAAAATAAACAGCTGTGTATTTTAGCAATGCTAATTTCAGGGATGCCGTATTTCTTATTTCATAATGAATAAAATTGAAAATATTGATGAAAAATGTAATAATATCACGAAAAAACTATAAAAACACATACATTTATTTATTTATTGTATTTTTGCAATGTTCTTTTGTGTTCAATATTAAAAAAAAGTTTTTGTTCTAATTTGTCCAATTTATATATATAATGGCAACACTATATTTGCTTATTTGCTGCCCGTCAAAATAGAAAATAGCCTAAGTTGGCATTAGCAGCAAATGCTGTTGTGCAGTCGTGCTGCAAACACATGCATTTTATTTTTGACATATTGCTGCTTGCTGTCTGCTGTCGTCTATGTGTTTAGAGCTTTAGGTTAATTATACGTTGTGATCCCAAACTCAAAGTTCGTGCAAGAGAGAGAGAGAGAGAGAGAAATATTCTTGTTCTTCTTGCACCAAACAGCCCACTCTTTCTTCGTGCCAGTTTGGGCAAGTGGTTAAACAGTCAGCTGTTGCAAAAAGCAATAACAAACAACACAGTTCAACTGAGCTGAACCAACATAACGACAACTTGGATGTTTTTCAATAAGTATTTCATATAAAAGTACCTGCAAAGCATTTTAAAACCTAAATTTGTGCAGAAAATTATTTTATTTTCTCAGAATGTGTACAGCATTAAAATATATCATATGTTATTTTTTTGAAATAGAAATGTGGTTTTTAGTTTAGTTCCCGCATTCTTATGCGTTTTTGATTATTATTGAGAAAAATTCATGTTTGCTCTCATTTTACCGAACTTCTCCCAAAAGGGCTGGCATCAAACTTACAAAGAAGGCAACTGCTGCAAAAAAATAAATTCATACATTTAGGTTAGATTGAGGCGAGTGACATCAAGGAAGGGCCTGGCAGCTAATGTAAGTATGCATATCAGCGTGCCATTCTTGGCATTTTTAATCATATAATTTAAATTATATTTACTTTTAACATGATTTTTACATTAAAAAACGTTTGTCGATCAAAGTCTTATTGGAAATATTCTCTCTTACAGCAAAACGGTAAAGAGCCTGCAACATCTGAAAATAGAATTGAAGTGATGAAAACAAATGCCCAGAGTTGAAGGCAATAATGGGGTCGAACAACAAATCCTTTGCGTTCAAAAAATACGTAATTGGATAATTTTATTGTATGCGTAACCGAAAATATTTTTCAATGCAAAGAAAATGTTAAAGGCCCTTTTCATTTGCTGCTGCACATAAATTTTACACTTTACCTTATTTGAAATACAAACTACAATAACAGCTGCCAAAAGATTTGAAAATATTACATAAAATACCAGAAGCAAAAGGAATTCCAGTACAAACAAGTCCAGCTCGTTGCCATAGAGAAACAATTGGGCAAAAGAAAAGCAGTTGTCGATGTAAAACGTTCCTTTGTCTGCGTAAGAAATGTAAATTTGTGTATTAAAATTTTTCTCAACTTTATTTTATTCATATCTACTGTGTTAATCAAACGATAGTGGTGACTTTTTTTGAATTTAGTCTCATTCTCATAGTCACATTGCATCGTGACAATTGCCACTATCAAAGGCAAGCGACAGTTGTGTCACTTCCCTCCCGTGACAATTATCACTTTTTGTGGCTAGTAGAATGAATATCTGTGGAAATTGTTACCGATTGTTCGTGACAACTGTCACTTACGCGATTAGCGGAAAAAGAGAACTAGCCTGGGTAGCCTTACAAGCCCAGCTGACTATTGCTTTTAGCCTGAAGAACTGTCAAAATGCAAAACACAAACGCGAGCAAATGGGTGACATGAAATACATGAAATGTTTGTTGTAGTTATACGGCTACCTGGTGTCCAGGTATCTTGGAACTTCTAGAAGCATTTTTTGTTTATTCTGTAAACCGAATTCCTGCAAGCTTGCGTGGGAATGAGTGAGAACTCGCGGTGGATGTTTAGAGTTTAAACTGATCTATAACTGATTGGAATGTACGGCGGGTAACAATATAATATTTGGAATGATTTTGCCGAGGGACAAAATAAAAAGAATACGGTTAACCGAAAAAAAGAACACTTCGTGTCTCATGTTTTTACCGGTATTGAGTTCAGAGAAATTATGAATTCAATCAATCGTGGTGGTGATAAAAAATAAAGCTTCCAAAGCACTTCGAAATGAGCAGCAAATCTTCGCTAAGGAACCTTATTTTTTTATGTTTTAAAAATTAACTTAATTATTTATTTCCTTTAATTGAAATGTACTATTTTAGGTCTAAAAATAATATTTTTTATTTTTTAGCCGTCAATATGCCGCCGTCTTCAGTAGACTTGAAAAATTTTAAAGGAATGTTTGAAACCCAACTACTTATTCCGAAATTCCCACGAACAAAATCAGAATTAGAAATGTTCAAACAAACTTTTAATACCGGAAAAAAAACAAATTTTTTTTTCGTTTAGGTCTAAAAATAGACCTTAATGCTTTCTGTCTTTTTTGCAACCGTCTATACGCCGCCAACATTTCGTTGTTGCTAAACAACTACTCATCAGTAGACTCGAAAAATCTAAAATGAATGTTTGAAGCCCAACTAGTTGGGCGAAAATAATAAATTCAAATATGAACTTAATTATTTATTTGCTTTAAAGGTTTGTTTGAACATTTCTGATTCTCATTCTGTTCATGGGAATTATGGAATAAGTAGTTAAGTTTCAAACAAACTTTTAAGAATTTTTCAAGTCTACTGATGAGTTGATTAGCACCAACGAAATGTCGTCGGCATATAGACAGCTGAGGAATACAGCAAATATTTTTTGAAAAGGTTAATTTTTGGACCTGAATTAATATAAGAAAATAATAAATAATTAAGTTCATTTTTGAATTTTTTTTTTCGTTTTTAAGAAAAGTAAAAGTGTTGCCAGACGAAAAAATAAATGTTTTGTGCATGAGAGTTTTTAAGAGTTTTCGAATCTAATGATGAGTTGATTAGCATAAGCGAAATGTCGGCGGCATATCAGGCGTCTATATGAAAAAGACAGAAAACATTATTAAGGTATATGTTTAGACCCAAAATAATTACACATGTTTTATGTTTTAATACACATAATTTGTCGAACCTCTTAAATGTCTGGACTCGTCCAAAAGGCGTTTTTTTATGCTACAGTGTGATTGCACAAGGAAATACTTACTGTCTGTTAAATAATTCTCCCATTCGCAGTCAAGTAATCGCTCAATTATTGTCTTCTCCTTAATTATATAATCCAAGTCCTTTATGCCCTGTCAATAAAAATGTTATTACAACAAATTTGTGGAAAAACATTTCTCTAGCATACGTGATCAATGAAAGCACAAAAGAAGCGATTAACACTACAATAAGCCATCGAAATCTTTTCCAAAGTGCCTTCTATATTATTAATCTCCTTTGGAAAGTGTCCACCACTTGCTGCTACTGCTCCGCCAAATGATTTTTGATACGGCAGCAAGAGTTTGTCAAAATAGTTGCTCAAATTTCTGGGTGGCATTATCACGTAACACTGATCAGTATCACTGAGCAGACCACGACGACCACAAATACTTTGTGTTTCACGCTGCAATTGCATAATCATTGTGGTCATGTCCGTATCGGCGAAGCCATGAGGTGAACGACCGTGTATATAAAAACCAAAAGACGGTTCGATCAGCACGAACACTGAAACGTTTGCCAACGAACAGTGTTCAATGTATTTCTTTGTTGGGTTCCCAGTGATGCGTGTCAGTATTTGGCTTAAGACAACATACTGACAGATATAAATTGGGATGTATAAAAGAGAAATGTAGAAAATTTGAAGTGTTGCGTCGTCATGACTGATCAAGTCAATGTCCAGCCACTTGTAAAGAAAATAAAAAATTGCCATTTTTGAGTAAAAAATGAGTTTAAAATTTCGTTTCTTGTAAATTTATATGCAACAGTTGTCATATAAACGTTTAATAAACATAAATTATTTTTTATGAAACTACTTATTTTGATTCATTTATTGTGAGCTGAAGGCCTTGGGAGCAATAGCATCCTCTTCTTTTCATCTTATACATAATTTGTAATTATGGGATAAATAAGAAATGAATAAAAATAATTATTCCTTTCACACAGCATCGTGTTACGCATTTGGCATAGTTTTAATTACCTTGGCGAGCACCACTGCAGTCAATGCCTGAAACACTTGTGAAGTTTTCCGCTTTCCACTCAATTGTATCCATTCGTTGGCCAAAAATATGCTGCGCCAAGCCGAAACACTTCCATCACTGATAAAAGTGCGAACACTTGAACAAACGGAAGATGTCTCAAGATTGCTCTTCAAATTGAAATGATGTGTATCGCCACAACGTGGTCGTTCCCAATCAATGAAAAAGATGTGGAAATGTGCCAAACGCCAGAAGTAGATGCAAATATAAATCAGCTGTATGATCGAAGATACAGAAATAGATAGAAGATTTGAAGTAACTTCTGATCTCGTTAAACGTAATAGAAAATAATTATGGAAGAAAAACTTTTTTTTTGGTCCGCCGGGAAGGTATACTACTTTGTTCATAATTTTTGATTAAATGAAAGATCATGGATCTTATATTGATATACATATGTTTTGTCTAATAAGTGTGCGCTGTCAGCCTCACAAATGCCAGCCCTTTTCCGCTCATTTTTCATTACCTTCCCGAATATTTTGTTTGAGTTGCTCCTCCTTGCTTTTGAGATATTCCCAACAAAAAGAAGTACGGAGCAGTCAAATCAGGCGACCGCGGAGGCCACCATTTCTTGAAGTAAGTTATCTAAAGAGGTCTCGCAGTGATTCCATTGTAATACTGGCTGTGTACGATGTGGTGCTGTCTGTCTTGTTGATACCACATGTTAATCAAGCCCAAAGCATACAATTGTGGCGTTAAAAAGTTTTCAATCATATCACGATATCGCTCCCCAAGGACTGTTACCGTTTCACCGTTTTCAGTTACAAAGTAAAAAAGGTCCCGTGATTCCTCCTCAACGAATTGCACACCAGACTGTCACTTTTAACGGATGCAAAGGTGAGTGATGAATAATTTGAGGATTAGCCATTGCCCGGAACCGACTATTCTAGTTATTATTCCAGTTATTCAAATGAAAATGTGTCGCCGCGTCACTCATGATTTTTTTCATCAAAATCAGAGTTGTCATGAAGGAGTTGTTGATCTTCTGGAAGAAGCTCTTGTTTCAACTAAATCTTAAATGTAAACAAATGCTAATGTTTGTGCAAAATTGTGACCAGAGTTCTTCTTTGAAGACCACAGCGCCGAATCAAGGTTGATGGATTGTTTTGAACACTTTCTCGAGCAGCGGTAAAGTTTCCAGTCCCTCTTTCTTTAAAATCAATCACACACTACTTATCGTATACGTCTTGTTGGCGAGTATTGTTTCTCCCAAGAATTTCATGGATTTTGATAAAATGTTGGTTTGCCGAATATTTTTCTCCATAATAAATTCGCTACGTCTCTACTTCACTCCTGTCAAATATGAACTGTGAAGACTAATGTTTACCAAAATGGCGGTAAAACAAAGTAGTATACCTTTCCTTTTCCGCGCAACCGATATGTAGTCGAATTATTTCTTTATTTTATTTTCTTTGATCTTTTTTCCAAATACTTTCAAGCTTTTTTTAGTTTTGAGCCTTGGGTACTTATTTCTTATTTTTGATCTTTCGTTTTCTTCCAGAAAACTTGTTCGGAAATAATATTTTCTAAAAGTAGAAAACAGATTTTCCACAGGAAAACGAAGTATCGAAAATAAAAATAAGAAACAAGGATCTCAAGTTTAAGGAAAAGTAAATAAAGGAATATCACTTTTATATGCTTTAGTCTGAAAAAAAGTTTATTTTTCTCATTCCAAAAGAGAGAGAGAGAGAGATGTCAAACGCCACATAAAATGATTTTGTTACGAACAAATGGATTAATTAAAGAAACTGCTTTCTATGTTAATTGATCTTAGTTTATTTAATTAATTATTCGAGCTTAAGATCTTTTTTTTTTATAAAAATTAATTAGAAACAATTAGGTATTTATTTATTTTTTTAATATTCCTGGTGATGCTGGCAATTGTTTTTTATTGTTTGTTTGCAATTGTTTTTTATAAAAAAGATCTTAAGCTCGTATAATTTATTTATCAATTAATTTTGTGCATTTTTAATAGCTGATCCAAAAGCTGTTTTCATATAAAAAAAGTGGATTTCGTTTGAATGCTCTCATGTAGTATGTAAGTACATACATACATATGAGGTTTTCACGAATCGAACTTCATATGCCGTCACGTATTGTTTTATATACATGCATACACACATGCATACACGTGTGTAAGAATTTACCTTTAAGATTAAAGCTGCATATATAATCCATTCCAAGAAATGCTGATCCTTCACAATGGGCACTGTCAACTCCACATGGTTTTGACTTAAAAACGACAATGAATTGATAAAAACGTGTAGAAGGAAGCATATTAAAAAGACGAATGCCATATAAGAAGTTAAATTCAATAGAAATTCAGTGACAAAAATAAAATGACAAAAATCGTCATTGTTGTTTTGCGATGATGATGATGATGATGATGCGTTCGCCAGAGGTGTAGAAGTTGTGGGTGCACGTTTGCGTATATTGTTGGCTTTGAATAAGGCTTTCGCCACCGCCAAAACTAAAAATATGGGCAGCACAATTTCATTGATCAATTCTCCGGTGGCTGTTTTGCCTACGCGTTCGAAAGTGATTTGCAGTATAAATTTGTAATTGCTTTTCAGAGTAGTGTTGCTGGTAAATTCTATGTGGCGATAATGAAGTTTCAGTATGGGTATGGAGATGCTGTTTTCATCGTAAATATCATAGTGAAGTTCTATTTTATCAGCATAACGCATAGATCTGAAAAGCTGCAGTTTGTGGGAATCGTCATACGAGGGTGGCGCTTTTGCTGACAAGGTGCTGTGGCGCGGATAGTATTGGAGCAGTTGAAATCGTTTAACCAGTTGCCAATCTTCTTTTTGTAAACGCTGAAATGAAAGAAAAAGACGAGTGAAAGTCTTGTTACAGAAGCAATTTTTCTTATTCTGCCCCCGTGGTCTTCATTACACTCCTTTATAGCATGTTTCCATTACGAGTTGAATCACACGCTTCGCTCTCTCAATTGTATTTACGAATCATACCGTTTACACGACTCGTCTATGTGCTTCGATTTGACTTTTGTTTTCAAATAGCAAACATACATATTTCAATAAATCAGATGCAGCTGCTCCAAAAACTGGGCATGCTTCTTGTTTCATTCCATCCGCAAGTTGAGGCATGCTTTTGAACATTCCATAAATTTTAATTTAGAATATATTCTTTATGCCATAATAAACTTTTCCACAAATTTTTTTTCAATTGTTTTTAACGTTTTATTATTTAAATTTCTAAAATTAACTCTTTTTTATGTATTACTATGTTTTCTTTGTTTACAATATATAATTCTGACAGATAGTGCAGATAAACTTGCGATATAAATTACAGATGATAGGAATTTTTTGTGCTTCGTATGTAGCTTCAATATGAAGCTACTTCATTCGCTCTCAAAATTTTGTATGGCGAAACACGTTGCTTCGCTTCTGATTGAGGTGTTAAGCACAAATAGAGAGCGAAGTACATGTCGTGGAAACATGCTATTAGATCGCCCGTCGTCTTACACTCTTAAGCTACCAACTCTTAGTCAATTACAGTGTAACCCCCTAATTCATAAAAATTATAACAGGCTTATAAGACTGTTTGTTATTTGACATATTTGTATGGAAAATATGTCAAATAAGAGCTTTATAAACCTGTTAAAATTTTTATGAATTAGACGGTAATTATTTTGTTGAAGGGATATAAAAACAAAATTACATCTGCAAATTCCACATACTCCGGAGCCAGTCCAATATCCGTCGCGAAGATCTCTAAATAGTACTGATTCTCAAAGTCATTCAACTCACTTGTGTGTGGCAGTGACAGACGAAGCGATATATTCTGCTGGTCTAGCGAATATTGGGGGGAAAAAAATTCTGACAAATAGGTATTCTATTAGTCACAAAAAATGATGTCACTTTGCTTTTGAAAGTAACGTTAGTCATGTTGTGAGATGAGTATAAAAATCACAACCCCATTGACGTAGATAAGGGAGAGCTGGCATGGGCATATTCACTCCAGATTTAACATCTTTTAATAGAAAAGTTTTTTGGTCAGTGCACTTACACACCCCATAGTAAAATAATCTAGCTACGCTTGTGATCAGCCCCTAAGTATCTATTGCTGTACTCACCTTATTCTCTGGAGTTATATCCTCTATCAAAATCGGAATTGTTTGCAAAAATACACCATCGTTGCCATCGTTCCGGGTGTAATTTAAAAATAAAGTTGTAAAGCGATTATTGCCATAAGTTTTAGCCAAATCAATAAGATCTTCTAATAATATGGAACACTCAATGGCATCGTATTTAAAAGCAAATCTCAGCATATCCAAGGAACTCCTGCTGTTTTCGAAATGAGAGCATAAATTCAAGTCATTCATTTTAAAAGAACCCCAACGCAACAGGGTGCCATCCAAAGCGTATGCATTTGCAAAGAATTTCAAATGGTTTTGCTGAATAATAAAAAAATAAAAAAACAAAATTATAAATCAAAACTTAATATGTATAAATGTATTACAATACCATAGTTGAATGAAATTAAAATTTCAGTAAAATGTTAACAACAATGCGTTAACGCGTAAATGTTCAAGTTGTATCAATAAATGAGCATCTAAGTAGATCGCAATGATTCAAAAACCAGAACATGTAGAAAAAAAGCTCTCATATAAACAGAGAGCAAAACTAACAGTCTTCTGAGATGACAAAAAATCATCCATAAAATAGACTGCAAAAAAAGATCATTGCTATTAACCGAAGTATATTAGTTAAGTATAGTTATAGAAATAGAAAGTAAAATTGCGTGAGCTTTGGTTGCCGAGTGGTTAAAGTGGCTGTGCCAAAATTGTGAAATTTGACACGTCCAAAGCTTATAGGGTGCTGATGAAGGGTGTTTGCTACCCAGAAACAGCCGGTTGTCCACCTAGCTATAAAAAAATTTTACTTTTTTTTTTACTTAATTGATATTGATTGAAAAGTGACAAACCGAGGGTTGAACTTGAGTCTGAAAACGAAATTAAAATTTCAGTAAAATGTTAGAAATTAAACATTTTAAAGAAAAGAAAAAACCCCATTTACTTACAAATACATTTTTCGTATTCGTAGAATATTTTAATCCTTTGATTGGCGCGCTGAGTTCGGCCAGTGACTCTTTACCTCTGCCAAAGTACAAAAACGGTTTCATTTGCCGCTGCTCCGCAAGATCTTCTACGCTGCCATATCTGTTCACTAGATCAGTGGCTTGATTCAAAAGGAATTTGCTACAGGGTGAATTCTTGTCGCTGACAAAATGGGACAAAACACATAAATTGGCCAACTGATTGCAGGCCGTTTGATTCTTCAAAGACATGCAAAAGAAGGCCACAAATTTCAATTCGCCAAAATGTTGCGTGGCTGCACTGGCCTGCAGCCAAAACGAGTTGTAATTTAAATAAGGCCTCAACAGACTGTTCGCAATGCAGTAGCCTTGATAATAAAAGTTGTACTGAATGTTGCATTCGTTGCAAAGTCCATCATATTGCCAATTCAGTTCAGTTACTTCGATTCTTCGATAAAAATCTTGTTGCAATTGTGCTGGTGTTGTGATCATTGTGCCATTAATGTATTTAAATTTACAATTTTGTTCTGGAAGAAGAGTTACATTTGTTGCGAATTAATTTTGATATTTTTGAAATTCGTATATATGTACGTTACATTTGACTTTATTATTTGAATTTCATAGTACGTTATTTTATATTTGTGTACATATGTGCACAGGGTTGATTTCAGTCAGATTTTATGTTTTTACTCTGTAATGGTCATGCTGTGGTTAACCGGTTTCGGATATGTAACCGATAATCGCTTGGGTGCGCTAGCGGTCATTTTTTTTTATGTTTAATTTTCAATTTAAAGGAGAACTTCGTTAGATAAGGCAGAATAAAGTAAGTTTTGATTTTGTTTCTTTATTTTTTCTTATTTTAACATATTTATGGAATTTATGTATTTATATTGCCTTCAGATAATAAAACCGCGCAATCCTACAACTTAAATCAAATTTTATAATAAACGCACTGTTGGGTGCATTTTCTTGTTAAGCCGGAGTTTTATTATTATTCGCCAGGACGCTTAGTTGCTGCCGCAACATATTTTATTATTTTATTGACCAGATTTAGATGCTTCGTCGTAGCCAACGACTAGCCAAAGGCATGTCTGCAGACGAGACAGAAGCTTTTGCCGCTTCCACGGACGAAAGCGATGGTGAGAAAACTATAGTGGAAGCCAATGAACCGACAATAGCCGAACTACAGGATGAAATAGCCGACTTAAAGAAATCCATAAAAAAGTTATTAGACATCGCCAAGTCTAGCCCAGAAGCTGCAATGCCAAAAGAATGTCAACAGTCAGCAACAGAAACTATACCGGAAAGTTTACCGGATTCCGCCATGGGAACAGCCGCCGTTACCTATACAAATTTCTTCATGCCAGATAAGCACAACTTGCCAGCAAGAACGCCGCTGCAAAATTGCACAACAGACACAAGTGAGTACCATTTGCCTTTAAAATATATGCCCTTTTCTGCCCCACAACCATACCACCCAACAACCTCTCTGTCGTTTACTGCGGCGCACAAGTCCGCGCCACTGAAAACATATATGCCCCCTACTGCTGCGCACACATTCGCGCCATTTGTATCAACAACCACTTTGCCATATAACAACGAGAGTACAAGAATGAAAACACCCCTAAGTACTTTACAAACACCACATGATGTTTTACAACAACGTTCAATGCCAACATATACAACAACACAGCCAAGAATGATGCCAGTAACGTCCACATGTTTACCTGAAAGCTCGATAGGTGCCTCGCCAAATTGGCATCAAGCCGAAACAGAAAGTAGTTGTCGTCAGCTTCGCAAACTATACGATTTACCCATATTTACTGGCCAACCCGAACAGTGGCCAATGTTTATAGTCGCTTACAAGGAAACTACAAGAAATTACGGTTATTCAAATTTAGAAAATTTAATTCGTCTTCAAAAGTCATTGAAGGGTGAAGCAAAAGCCAAGGTGGAATCGTTTCTGATTCACCCCGACAGCGTGAATCAAGTTGTCAGCACATTAGAGTTTCACTACGGTCGGCCACAGGTTTTAATACGCAGCCAAATCGCGAAAGTTCGCGCATTTCCTCCTATTAATGAGAAAAGAGTGCATGATATAATAAACTTCAGCACCATGGTGTTAAATTTATCAGCGTTTTTGACCAATGCCAATGCAACTGCTCACTTATGTAATCCCACACTACTCGACGAAATGGTAGGAAAACTACCCATACAAAAACGCGAAGAATGGTCAAGACATTCTGTAAACCACCTTGGGCCGTATCCTAGTGTCACAGACTTCAGTGTGTGGCTCCAGGAAGTCGCAACATATATTTCAATGTCATTAGAAGCCGACAACAGCAAAACTGATGCAACATACTGCAGAAAAGAAAAAGTCAATTCAGCATTCATGATTACAACAAATGAAAACAAAATTACCTGTATTATTTGCCAACAAAATCACCCGCTGTATTATTGCGATAAATTTAAAAAGATGACAGTAAAGCAAAGATGGGACTTCATCAAAGGAAAGCATCTTTGTTTCAGTTGTCTTCGACCTGGACATTGTTCTCTAAAATGTAATAATAAACGACAATGTGCATTGTCAGGTTGTGCAAAATTTCACAATCGCTTGTTACATGAAGATGTCAAGCTAAATCAAAACACTAGTAACAAAACGGTTGCATGTGTAAGTCACAATATAGTAACAAATCGCAGTGAAAACCACGGCGAATTGGCTGAAGGCGAAATGGATCACGATTACGTGGAGAGTAATTCTGTAAACACAATCATTGATAATATGCTTGATAAAAAATCTTTATTTAAGTATTTACCTGTTGAATTAATTGGCCCAAAGGGTAGAATGGAAGTTGTAGCGTTTATAGACGAGGGGTCTAAGATTACTCTTTTGGAGGACGAAGTGGCAAACAGAATAGGTTTACAGGGGATGCCAAGTAATTTGTGTTTGGGATGGATAGGTGGAAAAACAACTACTGAAATTTCAAGAAAGGTTAATGTAGAAATTGGCGCCATAAAGCACAACGGATTTTGTTATCAAATGAAGAATGTTTGGACAACAAAAAATTTGAAATTGCCGCCACAAGAGTTACGAATTGAAAAGTTTAAAGAGCGTTTTCCTATTTTGAATGATTTCGTCATTGACGATTATGCTGGAGTGCGGCCAAGATTATTGATTGGCTTGCCTCACATGAGCCTTGTTCGCCCGTCTAAGGTGGTAAATTTGGACAAATCTTTTGCCTTACATGGTACATGCCTCGGAAACGTTTTGTTTGGGTCGAATGAAGAGACCTTAGATGCTACGGTATGCAGAATAGGCGCAAGTATTTTAGAAGACATTCATAAGCAGGTTTCTGATTACTTCTCATTGGAGAACATGGGAGTGAAGGCATCAGCTCCAGCGGTATCAAGTGATGATATTCGCGCCGAAGAAATCCTTTTAAATACAACAATACAAAAAGGCCACTCCTATGAAACTGGCCTTTTATGGAAACGCGACAGTTTTGAATATAAGGATAGTTACTCGATGGCGCTGAAACGACTGTGCAGCATGGAAGCTAAAATGAAGAAAGACAAAGAGTTTGCTGATTGGTACGTTGCTAAGATCGAGGACTATGTTTTAAAATCGTACGCTCGAAAAATACCGTCTGAAGAGGCTGCTATCAAAACAAGTCGCACATGGTATTTGCCGCATTTTGTTGTCACCAATTTGAATAAAGAAAATAAAAGACGGCTTGTTTTCGATGCAGCTGCATGTGTTGATGGCGAATCTCTAAATTCGCGGTTAATGAAAGGACCCACCAAATACCAGCCGAAATCATTGTTGGCAATTTTATTTCGTTTTCGACAGAAAAAAATAGGAGTGTGTGCTGATATCAAAGAAATGTTTCACCGCGTGCGGATCCGCGAACAGGACCAGTCTGCACAGCGTTTTTTGTGGCGGGATGGTGATTCTAACAGGTTACCTGATGAGTATGTCATGCAAGTCATGATATTCGGTTCAGTGAGCTCCCCATGCTCAGCCCAATATGTCAAAAACCTAAATGCTGAAACGTACGTGAACACTAGGCCCAAGGCATACAAAGCGATAGTTGACAGCCACTATGTCGACGACTACGTCGACTGTTTTGATAACGTGATTGATGCCGTTAACGTGACTACAGATGTAGTTGATATTCATCGACGCGCTGGATTCGAACTGAGAGGGTTTGTGTCGAATTCACGTGAATTTTTGTCGACGATGAATATTAATACTTTAGAAAAAGAAGCAAATGACTTGGCAAGTTTTGACAATGAGAGCGTTATTGAGAAAATTTTGGGAATGCGGTGGAGTCCACCTGATGACAATTTCTGTTATGTTTTGAAGTTTAGAAGGGTCTCCGATGCCGTTTTGAAGGGGACTCGGAAACCAACAAAAAGTGAAGTGTTGAGCATCACAATGTCAATATTTGACCCTTTTGGCTTTCTCGCAAATGTTATTGTGAAGTCGAAAATTCTTCTGCAAGAATTGTGGAGAAGTAAAATTGGCTGGGATTCAGTCATCCCAGATGAAATCTATGTCAAGTGGTATGCATGGTACAAAAGCCTGCGTGATATAAAGTACGTAAAGATAAAACGATGTTATGCGGAGCACCTCTTCTCAGCACATACAAAGATAGAGCTGCACGTTTTCGTAGACGCCAGTGAATTGGCCTTTACTGCAGTTGCATATTGGAGAATATGTCATGGTGACGAAATAAATGTGGTTTTTGTGGCGGGAAAGTCAAGGTGTTCACCATTGAAGCCATTGTCTATACCGTGCCTTGAGCTGCAAGCTGCAGTGCTGGGCGTAAGATTGAAGGAGCTAATTGTAACTTCGCATGACATAAAACCAAAGGAAATTATATTCTGGTCGGACTCCAAGACAGTTATCAAATGGATCCATTCTGATTGCAGGACATACAAGCAATTTGTCGCGCATCGTATCGCCGAAATATTAGAGCTATCCGATGAAAAAAATTGGCGTTGGCTACCTGGATTGCTTAACCCCGCTGATGAAGCGACAAGGCCGAAAGATTTTTCAAACGCATATTCAACATCCAGGTGGCTTAATGGCCCGTCATTTTTGAAGAATACCGAAGAAAACTGGCCCAAAATGCCAGAAGACATTGGTGACCACGAAATTCAAGCCGAAATGCGATCAACTTCAATTTTCTTTATTGATGATAATTATGCATTTATTCCATTTGAAAGATACTCTAATTTGCTAAAATTGGTAAGAGTCATGGCCTGGGTGCGAAGAGCCGTAATAATGTTTAAATCATCTACCAGGGAACGCTGTAGTAAGGACGAAATAAAAAACGCACAGTTGAGCGTGCAAGAAATCGATCAAACAAGGGAATATTTATGCAGAGTTGCTCAAGAGCAAATTTTTTCTGAAGAATATGACAATTTAAAAAAAAATAAACCGATACCAAGGAGTAGCCAGATCTTCAAACTAAGCCCATTTTTGTGTAAGGATGGCTTGATACGCTTATCTGGCCGAATTTATAACGCCACTTGTGTAGATCATTGTACGAAGGAACCCATTATATTGCCCAAACAACACACCTTGACAAGGCTTATTGTAAAACAACATCACGAGCAGTTCAGACATCAGAACCAAGAAGCCATATGCGCCGCAGTAAGATTAAAATACTGGATACCGAGTCTGAGACAACTAGTGAGGTCCATAAAAAGAAGTTGCCAAATTTGTAAAAACGCATATGCGACACCAAAACCGCCGCTAATGGGCCAACATCCGAAAGACAGAATCACTCCATTTGTCAGACCGTTTACTTTTACTGGAATGGACTATATGGGTCCATTTTTTATTTCCATGGGGCGCCGCCAGGAGAAAAGATGGGTTGCCCTTTTTACCTGTCTGTCAACCCGAGCGATACATCTTGAGATTGCAAGGGATCTCTCAACGGATGCAGTCATACTGTGCATACGGAACTTTATTAACCGAAGAGGTTTACCTATACGGATAAGGTGCGACAGGGGTACGAACTTTGTGGGAGCCAGTAAAGTGGACTTTGTTTTTGATGGGGCAAAGGTGGTAGATGAATGTTCAGCGCGTGGCATACAGTGGTCATTTAACACGCCTGCGAATCCATCCGCTGGTGGGGCATGGGAACGGATGGTGCGTTCAGTTAAAAACGTTTTGAATTTTACATTGAAGGAAAAGGCTCCGCAAATAGAGACTTTCCACAGTTTGCTTATAGAAGCAGAGAATCTAATAAATTCACGCCCATTGACACACCTTCCAATTGATAGTACTGATTCTGAGCCCTTGACTCCCAATCATTTTTTGATGGGATGCCCTAACTTAATGCAAACGCCTGCTGTACCGGAGAGGATGTGTCTAAGGAAGCAGTGGCAAATACTACAACAGTTAAAGCAGACCTTTTGGAAGAGATGGGTTTTGGAGTACCTTCCAGAGTTAACTCGTAGAACTAAATGGCACAACCCAGTTAAGCCAATACGGAACGGGGATGTGGTCGTGATATGCGATGATAACGAAACGCGTGGGCAATGGAAGAGAGGTTTGGTGGAAGAGGTGTTCGGGGCGGCAGATGGGCAGGTACGATCGGCAGTGGTCAGAACGGCGATTGGAAGATTGAAGCGTCCAGCATCGAAACTGGCCGTACTGGACGTTGTTGGTGAGCCTCCTCGGTCGACTCACGGGGGCCGGGATGTTGCGAATTAATTTTGATATTTTTGAAATTCGTATATATGTACGTTACATTTGACTTTATTATTTGAATTTCATAGTACGTTATTTTATATTTGTGTACATATGTGCACAGGGTTGATTTCAGTCAGATTTTATGTTTTTACTCTGTAATGGTCATGCTGTGGTTAACCGGTTTCGGATATGTAACCGATAATCGCTTGGGTGCGCTAGCGGTCATTTTTTTTTATGTTTAATTTTCAATTTAAAGGAGAACTTCGTTAGATAAGGCAGAATAAAGTAAGTTTTGATTTTGTTTCTTTATTTTTTCTTATTTTAACATATTTATGGAATTTATGTATTTATATTGCCTTCAGATAATAAAACCGCGCAATCCTACAACTTAAATCAAATTTTATAATAAACGCACTGTTGGGTGCATTTTCTTGTTAAGCCGGAGTTTTATTATTATTCGCCAGGACGCTTAGTTGCTGCCGCAACAACATTGTTTTGGCAATAGAGATCAACCAGTTGCCTACTGCCGTTGAGTAGTTTGTCTTTCTTAAGTTCATGATCGCAAATGTTGCTGCATGTTGTATACGGTTTTGTGATGGCATCATAAATGGTAAGTGACATCAGTGTCGAGGATGGGCTGCAGCCACAGGAAAACTCTGAAAATGAAATACGTTACTGGACTGGGGATTTTCGTGACACAAACATAAACAGGCTCCAACAATATGTAAACATTTTTGTCTCGAACGAACTTATTTCACCCTCTGAATAAAACATCCATCCATCCAGTTTATTATTTTCCAGTTACCTCTTATTTTTACAAAATCTATTCTACTTTATATGCATGGCAAACTGCGTGGATAGAGAAACAAAAAGCAATAATAATTTCTGCACTTTTCTGCTGATACAAAAAGTTAAAAGTAGTTAAACTCACCCCTTTTCTTTCTTAAACTTTCCCCAGTAACATTTAAAACAGGATCTCGGTGTTTGCATTACCGTGCTGTGCATAGAAATTTATTCAAATTAATATTATTTTTGTACTTACTATCTTGTGCCATTTGCATATTTTCGCCATATTTCTTACAGGAATAACACTGAAAATAATTTAAATCGTAAAACTCATTTTTGGCACAACTCGTTATGTCTTCGAATAAAAATACGGTGCGATTGAAATTCTTTTCGTTTATATAATCCATTCGCGAACAAGATACTTTAGACTCTAAATTGATGAAAACCGTTACAAACGTCGCAATAAATATTGACACATAATGGAAGATCATTTTATTGGTGATAAATATTTTTAAAATTCAATGTTATTGTCTAATATTTCAAAATTTGTGTATTTTTTCTTGACTTCGTGCGTTCTTGCTTAACTCCTTAAAATACAAATGAAAGTTTTTTTATACCGAACAAAACTCATTTTCGATTTACACCACCCTTAATTACATATGTACATACATTGAACATGCATACACACATACATATGTACATATTTTCTTAAATGCGGATTTTAACCACAAGGTGTTAAAGTGGGGGATGTTATATTTTTATTATGTAACTAAAAATGAAAATTCACTTTGATATTTATTGAGCCTTTTATTTTTAATATCATAATAGAATATGTGAAAAAACAAGAATATGAAAGTCATAAAACTGCTCTGAATTATTTTAAAGGCACGATTGATATTTGAAAACGCTACCTGCTGAGAAGAAAAAAGCTGAACATACTATTAAATCGAAATAAGAAGTAAATTATATAATATTTATTATTTCGTTTTTTCCGACCCCTTTTATATATTATATGGAAGTATATATTTAGTTTTTGAGCTAAAGGTCTTTTATTAAAGACAAAATAATTGAATAATTTTAGTAAAAGACCTTTAGCTCAAAAAATAAATATATGTATGTATATAATATTTAAAATTTTATATATGTATGTAATTTTTTTAGAATGCTTAATTAATATATTTTGCAGACGTGTGCTGATATTTTTAACATATCAATAGTAACCACCCTGTACTAACCTCAAAAAAGTTAAACTACATTCTGCGTTGTTTGTAATAATGTTTAACCTTCTTATATCGCTTGAAATGTTAATGTAAATACTGAAAGTTCATGGTGTATTTCTTGTTTTTTTTTTTCAAATGTGTTGCCTAAATAAATGCAAACGTTTTCTTTAATTCGTTACTATAGTAACCACAAACCCTTAAAGAAGCCAAAAATAGCGAGCATACTAACAACGTGAATCAATTGTCACTGAATATACATACATACATATATTACTACATCAAAGAATTAAAGAAAAATAAATTGAATGACGAACTACACTTATGGCTTAAAAATTTAACGATATGGTAATGAAATGGAATAGTTTTTAATTAACAATTATTGAAATATTTTCGTTTATTTTCCTTACAATAAAAGATAAAATCAAGAACATGTAATTGGCGGAAGACTAGTGTTGTCGAAACGGTGACTTCGATTGTCTCTTCAAATGTAACGGCAAACTGTTACCTTGAAAAATGTCACTTCCCAACACTTAACCAATTAAAAGCATAGAAAATTATTTACTAGCACAGTGGCAACTTTCAGAACACGTGTTCATACGTCAAAACAGAAAATATAAACAAACAAGTTCTTCCTCACAAAAAAAAATAAAATAATTGTTTTTAACTTATTGTGTATAAATCAATTTTTTCAATTTAAAAATTAATATGTCGAGAAAGAAATGGACAGCTTTAGATAATCCACCGCTGTCGGAACCTGTCTTGGAAGTGATAAAAGAAATGGGGTTCAGTTTAATGACACCAGTTCAGGTAAAATGAAACCGATAAAGCTGAAAGCAGCTTAAATTAACAAAAAGGATGATTGTTATGAGTGAACCATGTGTGCATATATGTATTTCGTAGCCTTAACCTTTAGCAATCAAGCCGCCCATTACTTATTTACTCATTTTTAACATATGTACATTTTTTTAATTTTTTTAGACTGCCACTATACCATTATTATTAGCTCGCAAAGATGTTTCTACAGAAGCGGTTACAGGTTCAGGAAAAACTTTAGCATTTTTGGTGCCCATGTTGGAGATGTTACAACGTCGGCATAAGGATTCGCCCTGGTTGCCGAAGGAAATCGGTGCTTTGATAATATCACCAACAAGGGAATTGGCAATGCAAATATCAGACGTTTTAGATGGATTTTTAGATCACGAGGATTTAAGTTTCCTTCAACAAAACCTAATTGTTGGAGGCAATAGTATAGAAGAAGATATTAAATCTTTGATACAAGATGGCCCTTGCATATTAGTTTGTACTCCAGGAAGATTGGAAGATTTGTTTCAACGAAAGGGTGAACTAAATTTAGCAGCACGAGTAAAAAGTTTGGCAAGTGAAATTTGTGCAACTATTTTTGATATTTTGTAATATCTATGCTACATTTCTCAACAGGAGCTGCTGGTCTTGGACGAAGCAGATCGGTTACTAGATTTAGGTTTTAAAGCCACTATAAACAATATATTGGCTTATTTGCCGCGGCAAAGGCGCACAGGTCTTTTCTCTGCCACACAAACAACAGAAGTTACAGATCTGATAAGAGCTGGTCTCCGTAATCCTGTTATAGTTTCCGTTAAGGAAAAATCGACCATTAGCACTCCAATACGTTTACAAAACTTCTACAAGATTTTGGAAGCAGATGAAAAATTTATAGCCTTAATACACTTTCTCAAATCAAGGAAAGCCGAAAGTGACAAAGTTATTGTGTTCTTTCCCACCTGTGCTTGTGTTGAGTATTGGTCAGAAGTTATGCCACAATTTCTGCAGGATCGTCTGATTTTAGGCATTCATGGGAAAATGAAAAACAAACGCAAGAAAATTTTGGAACGTTTTCGTAAAGAAGACAAGTCTGTACTTTTGTGTACGGATGTGTTGGCCAGAGGCTTAGATGTACCTGAAATAGATTGGGTTATACAATGGGATCCTCCTTCTAATGCAGCCAGTTTTGTGCATCGTGTGGGCAGAACGGCCAGACAGGGCAACGAGGGAAACGCATTAGTTTTTCTCTTACCAACAGAAGATGCATATGTTACATTTTTGAAAATTAACCAAAAAGTTGATCTGGAGGAAATTAAGGATTTCGACCTTGATCAAAGTCAACTGCCAACAACGCTAAATAAATTACATAAACTGCAGGCAGAGGATAAAGGATTGTATGATAAAGGCGTACGTGCATTCGTGTCGCACATACAAGCCTATAGAAAACATGAATGCAATGCAATATTACGTTTGAAAGATATGGATATGGGTAAAGCGGCCACTGGTTACGGTTTGCTGCAGATGCCACGCATGCCAGAATTAAAGACTGCAAATGTGGATAATTTTGTTGCACCCTCGTTTGAAGTGGATGTTAACAAACTGACATATAAAAATTTGCAAAAAGAGGAAGCCAGACAAGAAAAGGTCAAAACTTTTGAAGAGACTGGTCAGTGGCCGGGTAAAAAGAAGTACAAAAAACAAAACGAATCCTGGGAACTTACTAAAAAGGCCAAACTAGACATCAAAACTAAAAAAGAATTGAGAAAAGCGAAAAAATTGCGCAAAAAGCAAGACGAGGCAGCCAATGGGCCAAAAACAAAAAAACGCAAGCAAAAATTTTCCCAAGAGGACCTCGATGAATTGGCTAACGATATACGATTGTTTAAAAAATTAAAAAAGAATAAGATTTCTGAAGATGATTTTAATAAAGAAATGGGAATTGATGATGATGATGATGATTAGGCTTCAAAGCAGATCCATTTTTATAGATGTATTACCCCATTTTTTGGAAGGTTAATTTTTGTGACACAGATTCTCTTAAATATAACTTTCGTTTTTTTGTTGAAAAAATACATAAATATATCCTCTGTTAAGAATATGGAAATTTTATTGTTTTGCTTATTTTCAAGTCTTTGAAAAAAGAAGTAAATATTGAAAGAAGGAGCAGCAATATTAATGGAACTTACGTGTCTAATTACCTCTAAAAATAATGCTCAAAAACGAACTCCTAAAACTTAAACTGCAGCTTCTGTAACAATTTGCAATATAACATGCCGTTTGGCATCGTAAGAAAATCCATGTTGTTTAAAAAGCTCAGATTCGTAAAATGGTTTCAAATTATAAATATCCAACTGTTTGGCTCGTTCCATTAAATCTCTTTCCATGATCTCAACATGTGTAGCCGATGGACCATCTTTGCATCTTATATAGGCTAATTGATCCAATGTTAACTGGCGCAATATGAAGAATAACAATTCGGAGTGGTCCTTTTGGAAGGACAAGAATTTTTGGAAAGTAGAGCGCATCTTTTTCATGACACTGAATTTTTGAGCTTCTATAAACGATTCCAGCATCATACGTATCGCCATGCTGACATCAGCCTCAATGACATTTTCCCGCAGATGTATACGTGCATGTGCTTCCGACATTCTTATAACGCTCTCAATGTGACGTACGGTGATAGGTAAGGATCCTGTAGCAAACGACTCTTGACGTAGCTGCGAATACATTTTTGCAATTTTATCTTCATCGATGTTCTGAAAAAGAAGAAATGCAAATAATAGTTAAGAACGTTTCCGTAAATTTTTATTATAAAAAGTAAATCAAATTCGCTCACCGTTAGTTTGGGTCTTATATTTTCTTTAGCGTAAACAATGTATTGTCTTAACAGATCCTGTGGGATTTCACTAACTCCGCTTGGTTGTGTTTCCTCCATTGCAGCCTCGCTCGAGGGATGATGTTTAATGTGAGAGTTCACAACGAACTTAGCCAAACGTTGATCTTGCATAGGATCAAATTCATCTTTCACTACGCATAAAATATCAAAACGCGACAAAATGGGTTCAGATAAGTTAACGTTCTCGCAGAAGGTCATTGAAGGATCGTAACGGCCACCGATTGGATTGGCAGCAGCAATAACTGTACATCTAGCTTGCAGAGAAGTGACAATACCGGCTTTTGAAATTGAAATAGATTGTTGTTCCATGGCCTCGTGTATAGATGTACGATCTTGATCATTCATTTTATCAAACTCATCTATTAAACATACTCCTTGATCAGCCAACACCAAAGCACCAGCTTCCAAAGTCCATTCCCGCGAAACAGGATTTCGTCTGACGTAAGCGGTTAAACCTACAGCACTAGCACCCTGGCCAGTAGTGAATACAGCTCGTGGAGCAATTTTTTCAGTGTATTTTAAAAATTGCGACTTGGCTGTGCCGGGGTCACCGCAGATAAGTAAATTTATGTCACCTCTTACTTTATGTTTCTCGCCTGGATTTTTTGATTCACCACCAAACAATGCTAAAGCTAAAGCGCGTTTAATATAATCATGACCGTAGATTGAAGGGGCCATAGAAGCTACAATTCGTTCGGCAATGCGAGGATCTTTGCTCAGTTTTTGTATGGTTGCGATATCTTCATCGGTAAGTGATTGAACAACTTGTTTACAGTCTTTTACAACAATATGGTTGGCTATAATTACAGTAGCAAAGACTGGAAAGCCTTGATCGGTATTCAAAGAGCCGTCGTAGTTATTGGTATATATGCCAGTTACTTCTAACTCATCGCCTGGTTTGCAAAGATCGCACAAATCTGCCAATAAAATAACATCTTTGCTGCGAGGTATACGCCCAGCAGGTATACGTCCAGGAGATTCTTGCAGAGTAATTTTTTGGTAATTTCGATACAAAGTTTGTTCCATGTTTATCTAAAAATAAAATTATTCAAGCAAACTGATATCTAAACACAAGCAGAAAATAAAAAGACAACTTACCGAAAAGGGTCCAGTACTTTGACATTCAGGACATGAACCTGGCTTTACTTCAGCATTTTGCGATTGTACGAAGGGTCCTAAAACATAACCACACTTAACGCAGTCATATTTAATAACAGAAAGTTGAGGTAAAACTCCTGTGGTAGCAGTTACTACACCCAAAGTGCGAACCAACTGATTTAAATGCAGTTTACGGAAAGTTCGCAATTCTTCAATCAATGGCAATTCAGATATGCGAACATGTATTTCAGTAGTCACGCGTTCATAAGTAGGAAAAATTGACAAAACCATGTCTTTAGCTACTTTGTCAAAAATTTCCAGCATTTGAAAAGGAGCTTCCGGAAGGAAATAGGCAAGCACATGTTCCTTATTAGCCAAATCTGTGTATGACACGACAAAGGACGATTTATTTTGTTCACACATTCGGCGAATGCGATCACGATATGTATAAGCTCCGCGTTCATCAACGAATGTACGCAAAAAAGATTGAAACCGATTTGCAATTTCTGTACGAGGACCCAACATACTAACCCATTCCTTCGTAGAGTGGCCTTTTGTATCTTCAAGGTTTTCAATGGATTCAATCATTTCAGCATCTTCTACTTCACCAACTGCAGCCTTTTCGCCAGCCCTGCGCTTTGCTCTTGGCCCAAGATCGTCATCATCATCGCTCTGATCAAAACCTAAATCACGATCGTCACGATGTATCCCCTTTGCTCTATCACGTCTATTCATTTCTCTTTCAGCAGCCAAACGATCACCCTGAGACAGCTCAGAATAATCTTCCTCATCGTCCAACATAGCCGGATCATAGTGATCCAACTCAGGCATTGGACGATAGTCATTTTCCATATTATCTCCAAACAATTCCTCTCCATCCTCTTCTTCATCGTCCCGCACTGTTTGGTCACCCAGGATCTCATCCTCATTCTCGAAAGGTTCAAAATCGCCAACAGGCGAAGTCATAGCAGCACGCAATTCCCGTCTATCCACCCCATCGCTGGGAGTGGCCGGTGGAGGAGAACTTGGTATATCCTTAAAGTAAAAATAGTGAGTGGTCTCTTCAAATTCTAGTTCTCAGCCCAACTTACAGCCATTTTATATTAAAAACACCGACACAACAAATTAAAAACAATGTGCAAAACGGATAAAAAATTTTCCAGCTAAATTCTGTGAAAGATTGTGTATTTATTTAATAATTAATATACTCTGATATATTCCGATAATCAACTAATTTTAATTCTGCGATTTTAACTATTGGAGTTGTTTATCAAAACACGCGACTTAAAATTTTTTTTGGCGCGCAAGCAGAGTTGCTACAAAAAAATCTTTGTGCTGCCACTCTTTTGAATATGGAACCTCCATTGTTGCATGCGAAAAAGGAAATTTTGGCGGAAGGCCATTTATGCGATTAATTGTATCAAACTTTGTTGCATTATTCATAATTATTTGCTATAAGTGTCAGAAAACACTTCAAATAGAAATAAACGAAAATTTGAATCAATAGTTTGTTGCAAAATATATCACTGGCACCTTTATAAAAGTACAATTATTTTTGCGCCACAGTTTTATATATGAATACAATCGGTGTTAAAAATCAAGAGCTGGCAGCATTGACCGGTATTTACTAACTTCCAGCCATGATACAACTAATTGTATCATGCTTCCAGCTGATTAAAATTATTTTCACGTCACCATTATTCAGAAATCTTTTATTTACTTGTGCATATTTTTTGTAAAAAATTCCTTAAAAACCATGGCACCGCCAGCTGCCAGGCAACGTTATAATGCCAACAAACAGGACAACAATATTGGTTCCAGAAAACCTCCCAAAAAGGTCAACTCACCGGCACCAAAGAAAGAAAACAAAAAATTCATGTAAGAACAAAATCACATACATACATAAAAAGCCGGTTCTCAAGATTTACACTCGTCGACATTTTTTGTTTTAGTAATAACCAAAAAAATAAACATGAAACAAAGGCAAATGCTGAAAAAATGAATGTTGTCCCAAGTGTCCATACAGCATTTAAAACATTTGTAAGTGCTCGTTTGTGCAGTGCTATTTGGACTTATATATCGGATTGCGATGAAACTTATAACTACTGGGAACCGCTTCACTATATCATAAATGGTCATGGGCTTCAAACTTGGGAATATAGTCCTCAATTTGCTTTGAGGTCCTACACTTATTTGATGTTGCAAGGCGTTCCTGGATGGGTTTACCACAAACTATTCAATCCTAGCCCAATATTAATTTTTTATATGATACGCTGCATGCTGGGTTTCGGTTGTGCTGTAATGGAAAGATTCATGTATAAGTAAGGCTACATACATTTTTGCTCAGTTCTTGAGTCTACAATTTTAATTTTCTTTTTTAGAGCTATCTGCCAAGAGTTTGGTATACATATTGGACGTTTGTGGTTAATATTTCAACTATTCAGTGTGGGCATGTTCATTTCTAGCACAGCACTTCTTCCCTCTTCCTTCGCTATGTACTTCGGTTGTTCTGCCCTAGCTGCTTGGTGGACTGAAAAATATTCCTTAGCCATATTTTTGGTTGCCATTTCGGCACTTCTTGGCTGGCCATTTGCAGCTTTGATTGGCGTTCCAATCGCTGCAGATTTATTAATACGTAAACGCATGTTACGTACGTTTTTTGTTTGGGCTGGAATATCAGCCGCTACCATCGCTGTACCCATGATTATAATTGACTCCACCTATTTTGGCAAATTCACTTTTGCACCTTTAAATATTGTGATGTACAATGTATTTACCAGCCACGGTCCAAATATATTTGGAACAGAGCCTTTAAGTTACTACTTGATAAATGGATTTTTAAACTTCAATATTGTGTGGGTAAGTTTACGCCAGTTCTTTTCTTGTTTGTTAAAATTTTAATAAAAAACAATTTCTAAAAAAAAGAATCAGACGCTCCTATGATTTCTGTTTTTTTTATTATTAGAAGGCAATAATTGCAGTACAATAAACTGATATTTTGAAATATTTATTTTTCAGCTTTTATCTCTTATCGCACCAATTATGTTGGTTATCGATTATCTAGTGGTACCAGCTAGATCGAGTTCAACTTTAAATTTTCCTCGCTATATAACGTTAGCGCCATTTTATTTATGGATATTGGTATTTTTCGCACAGCCGCATAAAGAAGAACGTTTCCTATTTCCCGTATATCCACTTATATCATTGTGTGGTGCCATAACTGTAGATGTTTTTCAACGAATATTTTTCCGCATCAAAACATTGTTGGTGAAAGTAAAGAATGCTGCCTCTGGATCTCATTACTTAGATCATACAATGTTTATAGCAATTTTAATAATGATAATAAGTACTGTGATGGGTCTATCAAGAGTATTTGCGCTTTATCGAAACTATCATGCTCCTATGGATTTAATGATGGAACTAACGCAATTTAAAAATTCCCCACAATATAAGGAGAATGCAATTTATAACGTTTGCATTGGCAAGGATTGGTATCGTTATCCCGGCAGCTTTTTCTTTCCCGCCCAAAACTTTCGTTTACGATTTTTGAAATCAGAATTTAATGGAATGCTACCAGCTTACTTCTCTGATGGAGAAAATGCTACACAAATCATTCATCCATATTTTAATGATATGAATGTGGCAGATGAACGTATATACTTTCCCTATGAAAACTGCGATTTCCTTATATATTTTGATGAAGGAAAATACTCTGAACTAGAGCCAAATTATGCAAGGATGACCAACGATTGGTCTCTGGTAAAAAGTTTACCGCTTCTAATCAGTGAAAAGTCACATAAACTTTATAGAGCATTTTATATTCCATTTTTAACAGATAATTATACAAAATATGGAAGTTTTAATCTCTTAAAAAAAAAGAAAATGAAACTAAGTTAGATTTTATCACAAACGGGACCTTTCTAGGACCCAAGTGGGCCGGTTTCTGTACCGGCGGCCCGCATAACATAACATAAGTTAGATACGAGATAAATTATTTTACTGGACTAATATTTGTTTACTTTTGTATTTATAATCATATATTAAGGGCATTGAATTTTGGAAAAAAAAAGTAAAATTGTCCGTTTTGCAGAAATGTAAGCCAAAGATAAAACACAGTTTGTAGCCTTTTATGAAGAAGTTACAACAAATGTGTTAAAATTAAGAAAAAAAAATATCCAAAATAAAAATGTGTTTTATTCCTGCCGCATAAATATTAAAAAGATGCCCTGGCAACTCTAGGTAATATGTTATTTTGCTAGGGCTGTCGGACTTGTTTTAAACTTTGTCGCCTAGCTTAATATCAGAAATCGCCAACAATGATTTCATGATTTTTTAATATTTAGTTATGCGAGCTTGACGTCCTTCCTCTTCTATTCGAGAAAAATTATACAATTAGTAAACGTATATATCTTGGCTATATATTCTTTTTACAGATATTTTTTATTCAAATAGATAACATAAATAACTGCTCGTCAAATTCAGTTGAATTGATAGCTGTAGCACGCGCTGGTCTCAATTGAATGACTTTGACGATGAAAGGATATGAAAAATATACACTGATTTGTGATCAACTGTTTGAATTGACCACTGTATTGTCAGATTGATGAAGGGGCAATATAGTGGTCAATTCGATAACTAAGAGCGAGTTAGTGTAAAAATGCGAGTTTATTGCAAATTGAAAGTCAAAACTTGAACGTGTGGCTGGAACATCACCTAGGACCACAGTATAAACATGGTTCAGGGCTATTGAAGAGCGCACATATTCATGGCATTTTTTTGCTTCATAGCTTAAGTTCCATGAAAAATATAACAGAAAAGAAATAAAAGGGATTGAGCACTTAAAATACTTAAATCGAGTTATTTACAAAAAATAGTCAAGTTGCCAAAACGAAAACGAGATCGTCAAGCCATGTTTGATGTCGTCAAAATGGGCAAGAAATTGCCACCATCTGACAACGCTGTATTCTACAACAAAAATACGGCCCTAACACAGCAAAGTTCCGTTAACTTGGCAGAAGATTGCGCTTGCAGCAGATATTTCGCAATTTATATATTTTGGAATTGTTCGTAAGAAAAAACCTACATAAACACGGAAAATGAAAGATTCTCAACGAAATAAAGATACGAAAAAGCAAAGGACTAACACTTTGCAAAATAATTCGGCAGTATTATCCCATCAAATTGATAAAAAAGTTATTAAAACCGTTGGAAATATAAATCGTAATGGCGTTCCACTCACCACTACTGCCACAACTTCTTCCAGTGCAAAAATTTCGTTAACATCGAATAATATTGGCAAGTCAGTAGTTTCTTCGGTATCCATGTCATTGGAACGTAAAGACTCCATACATTACATGCCAAGGCAGATCGCTCCGTGCACTGTACCTGCGGGCCAGAATACAGTTGTACATTTAGATAATTATACCCATTTTATGGCACAACGTGTTACTACAACAAAAACTGCTTTTAAAAGAGCTGAAATTGTTAGCGAGGATCAAAACTCCAATATCACTCCATGTTCTACAAATATGAAAAGTAGTGAAATCACTGACGTCGATTTAAATGTTTTAGTTAGCGGGGTAGACTCATCGTTTCATATCAACAAAAAAACGTTGAATATGAATAAACAAAAACTGCAGGGTAAGCAATTTGCTTTTTTATGTACATATGTACATATTGTATAACATCAATCTGAAAGGGTTTATTAACTTGACGATTGTGTATACTTTACATGAGTGCACACATCTATACAAATTATATGTACAAACATACTTATCTCCATACATGAGAACATTCAAATATGTACAGTCAGAGACTAAAAGTTTAAAAAGGTAGCACAAATTCGGATTAGAAGAATAACTGAAAATTTCCGTAAAACTTGTGGCCACCGTCTTGCTACTTATGTTTCACAGTGAAAGGATAAAGGAAAAAGTATAATTCTGCGTTAAGCCTCTAAAATCTAAATAATTTAAAGAATATGAAAAATTAAATGTATAATTGTTCGTATTGAATGTTGTGAGATCATTTAACAGAAGATCTTCAGCGAAATACCTACACTTACATATAAGTATGTATGTATGTATTTGTCTATCGGACAAAGCCGACGAAGAAATCTAAAAGCACCATCAATACCTGAGAAGTAATAAAAATCCAAAGCTTACCCACACAAATTGCTAATGATGTCTTATGGCGTGAATATGTATATTCATCCAAACCAAATACCAAGTAGGTATCAGTCAAAAAGTACTAGTATCGAATGAGTAATTGAACAGGTAATATTGAAAGTTAGAAAAGTATATTGCTAGGTGGTCAGTGACGTATTCCGAGTACTGAGTATTGTAGGCCTAAGGGTAACACAGAGCTTAATTTCGCTTGCTTCATATTGTACAATCTACATGATACAGTACCACAGCCAGAAATAAAGTCAACTGAATGTGGTTTAAAATTGAGTGCAACAGACGTTCTCATTATACCAAGTATTTAGGGCAGCCTGCCCTAATCATAAAATAGTATTTGAAATGTCGGCGGCATATAGTGGGCTGAAAAAGACAGTAAACAATTAACAAGGACTATCTAAATATACATACATACATAGAGTAATATTTTTGAACTGGGCTCTTATAGTAAATAATAATAGTTTTTGAATATTTAAGTATCTTAATCATACTTATGTTGTATGTGCTCAATATACATATGTATGTATGTACATTATGTCAAATGATTCAATGAAAATGTATGAAAATTTTTCTATATTTTTTTTTTAAATTATTGCCCTGATGGAACTATACGAAGAAGAGCGAAATATCGGCAGATAAATCGACTTAAAAAAGAAAGATCTTGAACAATAAAATAATAAATATTAAACAAGAAAACCAAAGTTTCGAATTAGTTAAATAATTAAGCTTTGTTTTACTTAAAAGGATTATTATTTTTATATTTAGTTTTTGAAAATTGTGTATTTTTAGATGGAAATCCTGCCACGCCCACGAAGTTAAGAGGCCGCAAAAGCTCTTTAGTCTTGGAACACAAGAAACCAATGAAATTAAAAGTAAAAATAAAAAAAGACGTACTCTGTACCTCTACGCCAAGTAAACCAGTAGCGAAGAAACCAAATAAACCTGGACGTAAACAAATCATCAAGCCAAGACAACCAAAAAAACCTAAAAAAAAAGTTGAAAGCAGTGCTATGCAGGATATAGTAAACGCAAAATCAGATAAAGATGATTTGCAAAAATTGGTAAATTTTATTTACATACATACACACATACATACATACATGTACATTACCTTGGGTCTATTAAGCAATTTATGTTGTGCCATCGATTTTTCGATAGCTTTTGGTATGGAAAAAATTATTTTCGAACCTCAGATTTTCAATTTTATTTTCTATTATTGTCGAGATCGCAATAATTTCTTTACCCCAATTTTTCTTTGGAACACCGACCATGAAAAATAAAAAGTTCTACATTCGGTTGGACCAAATCTTGAATACCTTTCACAATCAACACTTCTGACCCTCAGATCCGATGTGTATAAATCGATATTAACATTTTTTGCGCTTTGTCTTAGAGTTATTTTATTATTGCAGTAACTTCCTAGCTCCAAAGATTATAATAAAATAGTATTTGCTTTTTGGCACCATAACTTGTTTAAGCTCGCTCACAACCTTAATATCCTCAGAAACCACTTTTTACTATATCCCATATATACACGGTACGACGTCAGAAAATTTCATATTTATTTTGGCTTTTGATGACCATGCCAAATAATACATTTAGATAGTATCCAACTTTAAAGCAAAAAAATATCTTTCCAACAACAACAACATATCGCCCTTTATTGCTCTTGAGAAAACTCGAACCTGGCAAAATGAGCTTACAATTTTTAAAACAAATGAGTAGGCAAAACCTTTCAAAATTTATTTCGGAAAATATGGTTAAAGATGGAAAAGATGTATGTTGGCCTTATAATATAAGTCTTACGAAGCGTCTTGCTATAATTTCGGTTCAACTTGTGATGTAAAATTAAAATTTTTTATAGAAATAAATAAGATATAAATGAATAATTTTTCTGAGGAAAATTAAAAATTTTGCTTAATCGAGATATGAGTACGTTGCATTAAAGATACGATGTGTGAACATAGTTCAGATTTGGTTTAAAAGTTTTGAAGTTTTCGCTTATTATTGATGTTGCAATATAGAAGGGCGTATCTCGATTTTTTGTTACTTTACAGGAAAATAAAAGACAAAAAAAAAAATATGAAAATGAAAACAGATTTCAGCAGAAAGGGAGCAATAAATTCTCTGCTGGCTGTTTTTTTTTTTTTTTTTTCAAGTTTTAGTAAGTGAAATATCAAAAGAATATAAAAACTATCAAAATTCGAGATACGCTCATTCTACAGTATATTAAGTCATTGTTAATGTAAATACTTTTTTTGCTTTTTGGTTGTAAAAGATTTTTCATCTACTAATCTTTAGATCTTAGATCGATAACATTATAATACATATCTGCAGTTTAAGCAGAAAAATACTAGAAATTAGAAATTTCATGATGAATATGTATTTCCCATATAAATTTCATAACTGTTACATATTGAATATATTTTATTTATTTTAGCAGGTTTCTCCCTTCGTAATGGCCAAAGGTGAACAC
This sequence comes from Sturmia bella, assembly GCA_963662145.1. NCBI lineage: Eukaryota > Metazoa > Arthropoda > Insecta > Diptera > Tachinidae > Sturmia > Sturmia bella. The sequence goes on from OY759168.1 coordinate 122,803,062, forward strand.
AAAATTTTACGTCCCTGCACATACACATTGCAAAGTAAAAAATGTTTAAATGAAATGACTTGTCCTTATTTGCATTCGGATTTCCCTTGCAAATATTATTATCTTAATATACCTTGCCCACAAGATTTTAGGTGCCAATTTATGCACAATGGCCCCTTAGAGCCCAAGCTTAAGGAGGCACTTCGTAGCCACATACTAGATTTACTTTCAACAAAACCTTCGGCTGTTGAAACCCATTTCGTTCAACAAATTCATTACATTGATGATCTTTCGCATAGACTGCAATATTTTCAATTAATTCAAGATCCAAATAATGAAATTATTGAAGTAGTGGATGATGTGGATGAGGATCAAATACTTGTAATTGATGAAAGCAGTAATGACATTTCTGCAAATGTAAGTATAGTTCAAGAAAATGTCAAATAACTGATATTCATTAATTGCTCGATTGCCGATAGCAACTGGACTTAAGTTGCGTTGTCAGTTGTCAATAAAATATTGTAGATGGCAACTGTTTTTAATTAAATTTAAATATTCAAGGTTCTGTGTTTGTTTCTTCTTTTTTAAAAACATTTCTTTTTAAAAACATTTATTTATAAATTTTCCTGTCAGTTGCGTTACCAGCAGGCAACGCATCTAAAGTCAGTCCGGTGGCCATACATAATCGAGCCATAAATGTTGTGTGCGACTAAACAGAATATATGCCAGAGAACCGCAAACAGTGCCTATTTTGATGATCATACGTACATATGTACTTTTAGAATAACAGAAAAACGTTGCAAGAAAATTAAATGGCTGCTACACATAATAGCAATGCAACTAGTACAAATTTGCGTGCCAAGTAAAATAAAGCCGAGAAACGTCATTTTTATTTTAAGTCACTGATTTGTTTAAAAACTAAGCTTTGCCCATAATTCTCAACATTTGATTTTAGTAGAGTATAGCGAAGGAATTTGTTCTAACAAGTTTTTTGCTTCCTCAAAATTGAGAAATATTTTTTTGTGATAAAATTGGAGTGATCGAAAAAAAGAATAAATCTCTCAATTTTGAGGAAGTAAAAATCGAACTAAAAAGCCTAATGGAATTATTCACAATTGTACATCGTATAGTTCCACTATTAAAGTTAATTGTAAAAAAAGGGATCGAAAAAGCCAAATGTTAAAATAAATGATTAATTTTTTTTATTTCTTTAAAATAGAAATTTATGATGAATTAAAATAAAAGTACATTTAAACTCATCCAAGTGGAGAACATTTTAAAATATTTGCTTAGAATCAATTACAGTTCATCACTATTTATTTGTATTTGTTTTGTTAACATGTTTCATCGTAGCGTACTGCTGTCTTAACTCTTCCTTTTTCTTTTTTTTTTGTCTAGAACAATACATTGAATGCGAACACTTTACCAAATTTTTACCAAGAAACGGATGAAATGCAACCTCAATACTCAATAGATAAACTTGATATGATTTATGAAAAATTCAAAGAAACTAATTATGCAGTAGAAGAAATTGATAAAAAGCTTAAAGGTTTAAAAACCACCTTAAATATTTCTCCAATTGAAAAAATTCATCAACTTCAAGTTATTTATGATCTTTTAAAAGAACAAGAAAAACGATTGGAAATTTATGAAAACGCAACGTCTTCAACACAGATGACCGTTTGCGATAAGGAAAAGAATTCTGCATTGAACTTGCCATCTCTAGTTGAGAAGCCAAATATTATTCTTGAAAGTCCAAATATCGTTAATGATATATGCACTGAACAGTCGCAGGAAAACATGGCAACGGCAATCGGTGAAGAGAATTCTGTCGCTGCCATACACTTAGACGAGCCATTGGGCACAGAATTGCCAATTCTTGAGGGTACGGCATTTCTGGCAAATGAGGAAGAAAATTTTATTATTTCAAGTGATGAGGAAAATAATGCGTCTGCAGCGGAAAATGAAGCAATATCAGCAAATGACAATGTACCACTACGTATTGAAGACAAAGAAGAAACAATGACAAATTCAGTTGTTGAACACACTTCCAATGATCCACATGAAAGTAGTATTGAAGTTATGAGTATCGAAGAGATACCAGCTGTCAATTCGAAAAGTAATGATGATGATGAACTTAAAAATTTGAATCGGTCACTCGAGAAAGACAATGAGAATGCGAATGATTTAACTGAAAATTGCGCAATAACAGACCACCGTAATGATGTTATTGAAATTGGAAATGTATCATTTGAGAAGCAAACATTCGAAACAAACCTTGAAAATGATTGCGCAATTGTCAATGGAAAAAGTTTTGAACAATTCGATAATAATGAAATGGCTCAATTAAGTAATATCAAAATTCCCATAGAAGAAACTTTAGCAGTAGCGATAACAAATGGCGAAAAAATAATTGAAAATAATATTAAGGACACACGCCATCAAGATGTCGAAGAACATTCACCTTCTCATGAACAAATTTCCCCCTCTAAACCAATCAAAAGAAGTCGAATACGCTTAAGATCCCATAGATTACAAGACTATGATGAGATAAATAAGACTATCTGTGAGTCACTGCCAGCTTCAGAGCCAGCAAAGCCTATAAGAGCTCGGCGACTTAGGTTACCGAAACCAAGTCCCAAACCCGCTGAAAGATCTCTCATCGACGAATGCCAAATAAATGCTGAAGTTATAAACAAATTAATAAAATCTTCAGAAGGAGAACCAGTGCAGAACGAGCAAATTCCTACAACACAAAATGTTATTTTGACAAATCGTTTCTTGAAAAAAACCAAAAATAAATCTGACCAATCATCGCAATTAACTAAACCAGAGAGTAATTTAGATATAAATGTGGACCAAAATATGTGCTCATCGCACACTAGTATGAACAAAGACCCCAATGCATTTGAAAATATTGATGTTTCCTTGCTAACACAAACTTCAGATGACAACTATTCTTCAAATACTTCAGGAGATAAACTTATAGTTGCCGGGGACGATTCATCTTTCGGCGAAAGCTGTGTTAATCTACCAGAAACCACTTTCTCGGAGAATTTAAATTTATCAGAGGACAAAGATAACATTGAAATTAAAAACCAAGATCTAAAGCGCCGTATTTCGTTTGAAACACTTCCTAACGTGTCGTCTGTCTGCGTAAAAGAAAAATATAATTTAGGTAATCTTCAAGTTGTACTGACTAAAACGAAAATTCCCTCTTTGCCACAAACAATAGAAAACAGTAAACAGACAGAGAGTATCACGTCTTACGCTAATCCAATTGTTCCTTCTTCTTCGTCTTCTTCTTTATTAGCAGATGATAAATTAGTGCAAAAACGGCGAAATTTGCATGAAGAAGCTGATATGGACTCACCTGTAAGAGAGAATAAATGTTTGAAGCTTGATAATTCGCATTCAGTTAAACTTCATAATCGCGAATTCAATCCCAAACGGGAGAGTAATCACCTAATGGATGAAGGTAAGTTTGGTCCAGTACATGTATAGGTGAATATATGATAATGGTTTTTTTAAACTTATAATAAACGTCTTGGGAAACCTGTTTTCTTAAAAACAGGTTATATCTCAAAATGCGGCTAAAGTTATCCTTATGCTTTCTTTATAAAAAATTATGATTTTTCTATATATGACTACGTTGAGTACGGGAGCTACATATGTGTATATAAATGCCTAATTTACAAATGTATAAACAGTACATTACTGCCGAGGTTCTGATTAACTGAATTTTTAAACACCAGAAGTAATATCCAACTCGTACACCAAAAAAAACAAACTCGTAAAATCATACTTGTTTTCAAAAAACAAAACCTTATTAGAAAACCATTGATGGTCATTTTCACAATGTTTGATTAAGACTTAACGTTTACTTTAACGACAACTTTTGTATGACAATCTTGCCCTTAAAGTTCACGTTTACTTTTAATCGTACATTGTGAAAAGAGTCCTAAGTATATTTCGTTCTGAAAATGTTAATTTTCAATATTAAAATTCAGGTGTTCACATTCACATGGAAACAATATAATATTTTGGCTGCGAATTTTTTGAATTTAAAATTTTTTCGTTTTCAAAATGTCAACTTACAAATAAACGTCTTCAAAAGAAAAACTGTGAATCTCAAAATTAAGTGTTAAATTTGTGAATTAAATTTTAAAATGTGAATTTTCACGCTAAATATGTACAAATTTATATTGAATTTTTTTTTAAGTTTCAGCAACTAAATTATTTATACTCGCCATAAACAATAAAAATACAATATTCTTTTAAACAAATAAACATTTCATTCTATGTATGTAAAATTCATATACATACATATGTATGTATGTATATACACATAAACTTTAACTACTAAATGATCTATTGGTCGTTTTTACCGTTTTCGGAATATTAATTGTACACAATCTCAAGCTTTTCCTCGTAGTCGCTGATAAATTAAATTCTGGGGCCGAATTACGGCATTCCTGAACGAACTATCGAGTAAAAATAGTGTAACACGACTGCCGCAACTCGACTAGCATCGCAACTTGCGATTTTTTTTGTGTGGTTTTTACGAATAGAATTTGAAAGCAAACTTTGAATATCAATTCTTATTGGTTAAAAAAAAAATTTTCTAAAAGACCTTAAGCGCAAATAAATATATAAAACATATTGATTTTTGTTTAGTTTTTCAGACGATTTTTCGATAATTTTTTTACTTCTTTCAATTCTTTTTCTTTTAAGATTCACAAACAGTTTTTCTCTATGACATTTATAATCAATGTTCATTGGTTTTAGATAGAAAACTAAACAGGTCATTTTGACCTTTTTCATTATCACAAAAAGTTTAATTTTAAAAACATAAGTTAAGAGTTTTGTTTTCAAAATGTTATAGGAGAAACACGCATTTTTCAATTCAATCTGAATATTATTCATTTAACATACAAATACAACAAAAACTTCAAATTTTATATTTAAAATTTACATTTAATTTTCAAATGCACTTAGAAAAAATTATAAATTTTAAAAAGAAAATCCTTAATTCTTGGTTTAAATATTCTTTTTGTTGTTGCCCTATCTGAAAAACAAAAATATTACTGCCGGTTTTTCTAAAACGCACAAAAATTTTCATTAAAAATTTGAAAACTTGTTTTTGTTGTCAACACAAATACACGAAACAAAATCTACGAACGTTTTGGAAAAACCAGCCGTTAAGCGTTAATTTTACCAGGAAGGCTGTCGTTTTCAAAATAATTGTACAAGCATACATATTTAAAAAATATAAATACAGTTTTTTGGTTCAGCGTAAGTAATATATACTTACATACATATATATTAATTCAGGTCCAAAATTGGCTCTTAAAGCAAATAAATAATTAATTTCATATCTGAGTAATATATTTATTATGGCTAAAATATAAAAGTATTTTAATACAAACTCATAAAATGGTTTTCTATTAAAACGCAATAGAACGCAAGTATAAAGAAATTATAATAAGAAATATACAGTACCCTTGTGGTAGACTCCAGATTATTTATATGCACATTCAAATGCACATGTTGTTAGCAGAATGTTTGTAAATAACGTGTTCATTTTTATAGACAATTTCGATGCTCATTCAAATGATGGGAAGCTAACTAAAACACCATCGTGTAACAGCATGCAACAGCAAGAAGGTAGTAGTACTCCATCGTCTTCAACACATCAAGAAAAACAACAACAAGATCAACATCCTACACACCACGAGTACGATGAGCACAAAGAACAAACGGAAAATGAATCCGATTTACGTCAACAAATTGAAAATATTAGCAATAAATCGGATTTACAATTACAAATACAGCAACAAGAACAAGAGCGAGTGCAGCAGCAACAAAAGGAAGTTGAAAGAACTGCAAATACTACTGCTGCTATTGTAACTAGAAATATCTGTAATTTGCCACACAAGCAAAATAAGCAACAAAAAAATGTAGTGGTAATGGCGGCAGCGAACGAGGATGATAAAGATCTGCTTCAGCACAGGCAGTACGAAGAAGGTAAACCGAAAGGAAAGGAAATTGCAAATACTTGTAATTCATATGATAAGATTGAAAAAGACGAAGATGAACATACACAATCTGTTCTCTTCAAATGTATTTACGAGCCCGAAAAACTCACTTCAAATTCCAGTAATAAATACTCAAATGGTAAAGTTGCTATTACATTCATACCTATCGTCACATGAATTTATAATAGCCCCAGACTACATAGAAACAATTTTGCAGGAAACCCAAAAAACTCTTAATACGATGATGATGTCTTTTCTGTATGCTATGCACAAACAGATCATAAATGTTTACAATAAAAGTTTTTGCGTTGGACATTGTGCGAATTTTTCATTTCTTTTTGGTGTAAATTGCAGTACTTATGGCGAAAACCCATAATAATACTGTTATGTGGCGTTAAGGCACAAATATGTACATACATAACACGCGCGTAATGCGTCAGCTCATAAAGCAAATCACACGAACTTGTACTACGTTTCGCTTAATAGGAAAATCAAGAAGAATAATTTGAAAAAAAAAAAAAACAAATTAACAGGGAAAATATCACAACATAAAATAGTAAACAAGTGCATAAAAAATTGCACGAAAGTAAATAAATATTATTATAAGCTGGTTGAGTAAAAAGTCTACAAAACGTGTTGTGTAACTTGAAGCGTACAACGCGTGTAGGTGAGAACTCCACAACACATGTCATGCACATACGTTAGTGGCGTTTTACATTGGACGATTTTTGTCGTCGCAATTTTCGTAGGTTTTTCGTTAAACTTTGCGTTTGCAATTGCTTTTATATTGGACGATTTTTATAGCAGCAATATCTTATTGATGTGTACATGTGCGGATGGTTGTTGATATTGTTTTACATTGCGCATGAGAGAACAAAACGAATCGCAGGAGTATAGGCCGATTTATTTCCTCTCTCCCTTTCTTCACCTCTTTGGCCGACAACCGAGAAAACGCAACAACAAAATCGTTCGATGCAAAGCGACACTTGGGAAAGAGTCGCAAGACTTAAGTCAGGCTCTTATAATTTTGAAGATAAGAGCATTACTTTTAATTGTAGAACTGTTAAATTTTTTGGGGGGCATACATATGTATGTCAAGTCAATTTATTCTGTACTTTCTTTTACTTGGGAATTTTATGAAATCATATGGCGATATGTACATTCATATGTCGACAAGAGAAATGAAGAGACCATTAAAAGTGATGAATAGTTACTGTAGCGTTTAAAAGTTACAACTTTTCTTTCTTAAGTTATTGCAGCCTAAGAAAATTAATTTTTTTACTTTTTTATTTTGTTTAGAAATTTCTGTAACGGAGAAAGAAATAAATTTTAAATATTCTACTTATTCTTCACTGTTCAATAAATTGACGACCAATTCCAAGAAACGTCAAATAAATTTTGAAAACTCTTCTGTTAATATAACACCAATCTCCTCACCAACTTATGGCAATGATGATGACACCATTAAGAGTCCTTCGCCCATTAGAAAATTGATTGATTTTCGCATGGGCGGCGAAATCGATGGACGACTAACATATCCACCCATACCATATATTGTAAGTATTTATTTAAAAATAATATTTTTTTTGTAGGTTTTGTTAGTACTAACTACTTACATTGAAAACTAGTTTGACGAATGCCGCAAAGTTTTCACATCATCGTTAAGACGTGGGGTTAAGACGTGCTGCAGCAAGCCTGCTAAAATTTAGCAGAAGCCATAAAATTTTAGTTTCTTTACTTCCTCGAAATCGGTAAAGACTTTTTGTGATAAATTGTAGTAATCAATAGTTTTTAAACAAAAGAATCAATCTTCAATAAAAATTGAAGATTTATTAGCTGGGGCACAACTATGACTGTTTAAAATTAATCTACAACGATCAGCTTAGAACATAACTAAATCACACCCTGTTTTTTAAGCAATAATATATAGCCATCGTACTGTCTGAGCCTTCGATTACTTTCTGTCCATTTGTTGCCATTTGTAATGGATTTATATTTTAAAAATATTTTAAAATTTGAACATTTACGCTCATTATTACTACTTACTGATGGATAAAGGCAGGATTTTGTTGGCTGCATTTCGCAATAATACATAATTCGAAACTTGAAATCCTGCCTTTAGCTATCAGCAAGTTGTAATAACGAGCCTTAAGGGGTTAAATAAATCCCATAATTTAAAATATTTTTCTATGGACATCGTCATAGTAGAGAATTATTTTACTGACATATACTTCAAACTTATTTGAATATTTAGGACAGACATGAAACGGGTTTTGAAAATTCATGCTTATGGAGTGAAGAAGATGAAATTCGTATTCCGGAACCAACACAGCCAGAACTGTAATAGGAAAAATTTCTTCTAAATTTGCTTATAATTTTATTCTATAATTTTTTTTTGTCAGTATTCGCCAGATGATTGGGTGAGTGTAAAAAAATTAACAACAACAAAACTCTACAAATATCTAAGGGCGACCGACCCTATGTATACATACATATGTATGTACGACCCCGTAAGTATAAGAAATTATAAGGACACCTTTTTTTTTTCATATTCAGTTTGCATTTTGGGCTGTCTGTTTTAATAAAAATTTAATTGCAAGCAAGCAAGCTAGTTTGAGTGGAAGAATTAATAGATACATTTTGCCAAAAAAAAAAAAAAAAAAATTAAATAATTGAAAAAGGCAAAAACTTAATTCATATGACAAGTTTTTTTTTTTTTAGTAATAAAACAACAGGTGCTGTAAAAAGTGTGATCCTAAAATTGAAATCGGAGAGACTATCCATAAGAAAAATTTCTAAAAAACACAGAATTGATATTTTCTTGTAACATTTTAGGCAGATAACAGAATCGTCTTTAAATTAAAAGTTTACTCTACTTTATTTGTTTAATTGCAAATTACAATATAAGGAATGAGGCAAAAATTCGTTATATCCCGAGTTTTTCTTCCAGCACTTTTTTGAACTAATTGCAGCGGTTTTTTCTTTTTGAACTTTGTTTTTCTTAAGACTCAATGTCATTTACATTTTTTAATTTTCATGTTTTTCAGTTATATGAAATTGATTTGGGTAAAATTGAGGTAAACAAGCCACTCTACGTTGACAAACTTAAAAGAACAATACAATTGGATCCCAGAGTTTTTCGAAATCGTATTAAGGTAGAATTACACTAAACTTAAGAATCGGCCAAAGTAATGTAGGAAATTTATTTAATCATTAATTATAGAAAAAATCTATGAAGGTTTGTAAGCCAATTGAAACCGCCTTCAATGCTTTGGTACCATTGCCGTCAACATCTTCAATGAGATCCCTTTATGACCCAAGAAATCGTTCGTCTGATACAATGGCAGACATAACAACATCACTGTTGCCCCAACAAACAGCATTAACGCCATACAATAGTATGCAGACTGCCGTAGTGCCGTCATCATCCTCATCAGCTGCGTTTATGCAAACAGCTATACCCGACGCTGTACCTTTAGCTCTTCAATACCACCGCACATCACAACCAATTTTACAACCGCAACAGCAACAAACACCAAATATGTTTTTGTATGGTTGCCTACAGCGTTCGCCCTGGTACCAGAGCCTGATGTCTACCATGAAAATTCAAATCAATCAATCAATATCGCAACTGGTACGTACCTTAAATAACTTTCATCGCGAACGTGTGTTTAATCCTGAACTGGTGTTTGATGTATTTAAAATTGATTGCGCTGGCGAACTGTTGGAGATTATGCGTAATTTGGGTATTTTCGTGGATGCAAATGGCATTATCAATGAACAGCGTCAGGTGCCATCGTTTGCTGGGCACACTTGTTGTAATAATGCACCTGTTAATGCTGCATACAGTTTTATTCAACAATATCTAACGCCCAATGGTCATTGTACTGCTTTGGCGTCACATAACACTGCTGCAAGTGGCCCCAACCATCATTGCCAGCTCAATGCCAATGAACCGTTCGTTAGTTGCTACGTCAAAGCTCCCGAACCGCCTCAAAAACACTCGCGTGGATGTTGTTGTTGTTCCGCAGCCGAGCATTCGCACAACGATGATACTAACTGTAATAGAATTAGCAACAGCCGCAACGATGGGGATAATAGCCGTTCTGACAATAACAATAATAACAGCGGCAACTATAGTGGCAAACGTTATAATAATAATAATAATAACCAATTTAAAAAGCCCTATGATAATGACAGTACCAATAATTATCAGCAACGTTCTAACCAACGTTCTTCTTATAACAACTACAATAATAATCCTCGATTTATGAAACCAGGAGCCTATTCCCCTTCCAAATCCAACTCGTCGCCTTCCAGCTCGCCAAAAAGAGGTTCCGATGGCGGTAGTTATGGTGGTAGAGGAGGACGTGGTGGTGGCGGTGGCGGCGGCGGCCGTTTTAACAATAATAAACGCTTTAACAATTATAACAAAGACAATGACTGGTTCTCCTCGGGCTCTAATGACAATAATTTCAAAACCAATAAATATCAAAATAGTAATTCACCCCCTCGAAGCTCTTCACCAAATTTGGGATCACCACCGAAAGCATTGCCGCCAAAGACGCAAAAGTCCGATGAAGAAAGTTGGGATTAGCTCTATGGGAAATCATAATGCCATAGGTAAGTAGAAATTTCTAGCGACACTTGCAATCTTTTACTGCTGTTCTAGAAAACTCGTGAAACGTTTTTGCATTTTTGAAATAAATATCTATATATGTTTGTATTTGTAAGTGAGTTGTTTTCTAAAACTTGCACAAATTTATTAAATATTATTTATTAAATATTATTATTATAAGTTCAAGAATGAAATTTTGTGCACGTTTTAGAAAAAACAATAGTGTATGAGAAAATAATGATCTAATATTTAGTTATTTTGACCCATTTTTTTTCTATTTACATATATATTTATTTTTTTTATATTTATATTTTATATATTTATTTGTGCTCAAGGTCTTTTGGAATTTGAGTAATTATTTTTGTCAATATTATTGTCCTGAAGAAGCTATCCGAAGGAGAGCGAAATATTGACAAAAATAATTACTCAAATTCCAAAAGACCTTGAGCTCAAATAAATATATAAAATATAAGAAAATAATGATCGTTACATTAGAAGTCGGTATTCCGAAGATGTACATACATACATACATACCTATTTTTATGCTATTAATTATTATGTTTATTCGACAATATTTTTTTTTAGTTAAATATATACATATATTTTTTTCGAGCTATAGGTCCTTCTTTTTATATGTATATTTATTTATTATTGCCCTGGAGAAGCCATCGGAAGGAGAGCGAGAGAGAGAGAGAAAAAAATAAAATAACACTTATTTGACAGATCGCAACTAACTCGTGTAACACTTTTTTTTTAATTTAATTTAATTGAAAATGCATAATAATTTAGCATTTGTTGACAATTCATGGTGGAGAGATTCACGCAGCAACAACGTGGAGAAATCGTCGTTGTAAATTTTAACCCGATAGAATAATGATTCTTTGTGGCTACAAAAACAGGACTCAAGATTAAGAAATCGAATTGAAGGAATGTTTTTACGTTTTTATATCGATTTTAAAATAAAAATAATGTCCATCACATGTTTTTGGCAAGCAAAAAATATTTGTGGTGTAATTAATTTTTTACTACTTCGCATGAGTTTATTAAAGTCTTTGTAAGTTTTTAATCTCTGTTTTTATTAAACATTTTTCAGATGATGGCTGGATGTGCTTTACGTTAGTATTATGCATTATAAACCCTTCGCATAAAAGTATAATTATAACAACAATCTCTCGTGAATTTAAACTCATTTTTTATTTAAAAACCTCTACAGATATTTGCTATAATTTTCTTGAAAACAATTTAACTTAAAAGCTTAAAAGCCAATAACTAATTTCTAATTTTATTATTTATTACTTCTTCCACTATTGCATAGTGAGCTCAAGAATATTTGAATAGTTTTTAGTAAGAACTTGTTTGAAGATATCATTACAATAATTTGTTTCTCTAAAAATACCTTTGAATAAAGCTTAATTTTCAATGTTTGCGTAATATGAAAAGCATTCACTTTAGTGTAAAACTCATTTAAAATTAATTTGCAAACGTAAGTATCGACTAACATTGAAAATTAGTAAAAGTCTCGTAGACTTGACCTGCGTTCCCATTTCCGAAAAGAAGTTAAAAATGCCTAAATTAAGCAGTTTTATTGAAAACCCATTTCATTTTTGTGCTGGCGAAATGTTTACATTCTTTGTTATCATTGTAGTATTTTTTTTTTTGCCATAATGTGAATTGTCAAATTAAGGTCAAAAGCTGATTGTTGCATTTTTTGTGCTCTAAATTAATGTGGCCGAAAGTCGTTTTGTAAAAATGCGGTTTTTTGTTAACTAATTTTTATTGCATACACTAGTAGAAAAATTTAAGTGGCTTAGAATTATTAAATAGCAATTTGAGAATAAGTAGTTGGTATATGTTCTATTCTCGTCAGCATCCACATTTTACTTTCCGTTAACTGCTTGCTTATGCGATGGAAAAGAGCCAACCGAAAGTAAAAAAGATGCTTGAATGCATCACATTTAAATATATTAAATATAATCAACGGAATGAGAGCTGACAAAGAAGCTTGGTAGTGTCAAAACAGCTAGTTGTACCCCAGCTCCAGTTTAGCTTTGTGCCTTAACGCTTTCCATAAATTTTGAAAATTTTAGATTTTAAAGCGAACATTTTTAAAGGTCATCAAAAAATTCGTACCACGTCTCCGTACTGGGGCTCCCACAAAACTACAGAAAAAAAAGTGCAGTTCGGAAGCCTCGAAAATTACCGTCTAATTCATAAAAATTATAACAGGTTTATAAAGCTCTTATTTGACAGATTTTCCATACAAATATGTCAAATAACAGTCTTATAAGCCTGTAATAATTTTTATGAATTAGGGGGTTAGTATTTTGTTATGTCGTAGTGGAACTTTTTTTTCCTCATGAGAACAACCCCTGAAAAATCGATTGCTAAATCAATTTACTTTCATGTATGTATATATGGTTGCCTCAGAGCTCAGAGGCTTAAAATCTTTTTACAGTTACAGGAAAACTCCAACAACATATTCCGCGATATTCCGAGAACCGTAATCGTTGTCACATGAAGTAGTGACGCTTAAACACTCGCTCTCGATAGCAACGACGATTGACACAGTGGGGTCTGGATTATACGTAATAATCGGCACTAGAACCATTCCGGCTAATACATTTTCGCTGTTAATTCAGTACCAGTTTGGGGTGCGATTTTTAAAACTTCTTTTTTTGTGTTCACAAGTAGACTTAAGTAAAATAGATATATGCCACAATATTCTTCTAACAAAACTTCGTATTTTTGTGGAAAATTTTGCACTTGCACGCTAAAAATATTAGTAAATATACCTGTAAAATGTCTAAACAGACGTAGAAAGTTGTCGAATAGAAGTGTACAAGTGCCACTTATTTTCACTTGTGTCTTCCATAATTGCCACAGAGTTCACAGTGGGGAAGAAAGTGGCTTTTGAATATCACCCAAATCAGCTGATAGAACGTTTGTTAGAAAGAGATAAGTAAACATGTCCAAAATACTCATTCTTACCGTACAGGAAGAACGGTAAGAAATATTTTTTCTTTTGTTTTACTACGAGTTTTAGTGCATTTCCAGAAGCGAGATGCGTAGAGTTTACGCTGATTCGCCATCTCGTTTTGGCTGTCTTGCATCTCTGCATACTTTGTGATAGTTGCTTTTTCCATTTTACTGTTGATAATGAAGACATTGTAATATTCTTGTGACTCCCAGTATTTTTCGTTATATTCGCATTGTGTTTGTTTGTTCGTATGCAAGCGAAAAAAATTATATTTATAATCTCGGATAATGGATGTGAGCGATACCAAAATGTTAAATGGATGAAAAAAAAAACAGAAATTGGTGGAGGTCCCACTGCACTCACAAACAAACTATTTTTGTAACTTTCACCTCTCACAAGTTTTTTTTTTGCAGTGTAGATTATCGTTCTTAAAACTTGTGCTTAACTCGCAAAGAAGTTGCAGTACAAAAAAAAAAAAAAAAAAATGAAAAAGAATAAGAAAACAATTCGACAAATACCACATAACACAATGTGACCCTGCACTTAAACATGTCTCATAGTATGAATGCGTGATCTTAAATGATACGGGTGTCAAAATTCAGCAGAAATTTACCCTCCGCACACTACAACATTTACTAAAACAATAATATTGTAACTATTTTCAAGAGCAAAGCGAATGATTTAAATTTTATATTTATTTACATATGATTTATTCGCAAATGAAAAAAAAAAAAATTAACAAAAATTGCTTTCTAGACACATTTTTTCCTCTAAATGGAAATTTGGGTTGAAGATTGAGAAGAATGAATACTCGTGATTAAAATTAAACGACGTTGGCAAAAACTCTACGCAAAAGATAATTGAAATTAAACCAATAAATAAACAAGGTAATTCGGTTTTAAATTAGTAACGGTTTAACACAGGTCGCGTAAACTGCCAGCGGCCGTAACAAAGTTTGTGTCCATAACAAAGTTCTCGAAAGTTCAAAAGTGTAGTAAAAAAGAAAGTGATAAGAAGATTATTAAAAGGAAATCGTTGTTATTATCCTTTAACAAAACTATACGTATCCAATAAAAACAAAATTAATGTGTAGAAAATGAACTGGGTATGTTGAAATAAATAATAAAAATTAAAGAATCTAAAATAAGGTTTATTAATTGTGTGTTTGTTTGTAGATTCAATTAAATTTGTGTTTCGTTGTATTGGCTTTATTAATGCCATCACACTTTGTCTCCGGCGAAGATAACCAGCAAACAAGTTTTCACGACGAAGATGAAATCTTATCTTCAGATCGATCGCATGATGCTCTTGCCGACGCGATGGCGTACAAATCCTCATCTAATCAGTTTGGTGAAAGGGTGAGTAAACGGTCAAAACGGTTGCTTTTGATTGCGAATGATTTGTTGGATAATGCATTTACTTTTAGCACACAACAATTTTTTCAAAACAATACTGCTTGTTAAGTCTTGTTTGAATTTGTTAAAAACTTTGAATTTCTTCTATATTTTTAGATTCCAAGACAATCTCAGTTTTCCCACAACAACAGACACGTTGGAGATTACATGGGACAGCTTACACGTGGACTACTGCCAGGTACTCATTTACATTTCAAACTTAATATAAATTTACTGGATGTTATGTGTCCAGTATGATTGAACCCCAGTTCCCAAAATGTAGACGAGTGACTCGAGTTGTCTAGGAATTTTGTGTAAAAATCATTCATGTTTTTTTTTTTGAGTGCTTGCCGTACACATTTTGCAGTCAAGTCACTCGTTTCCATTCTGTGCACAGAATGGACGCTTACATGAGGGCCCTGTTTCTCAAAGCTTAGCAATATGTGTAATACAAGTAAAATACGCATACACAAAATATCATTATATTGCCTTTTGTTTTTCTAATAGAAAGAAAAATTAAATCGTATTTTACTAGTAATACACGTTTGTAAGAAACAGAATCCAGTTTGTCCATAAATATTTAATTTATGTATTAATTTTCAAACATTACTGAGAATTATTAGCTTTCTTTTCAACAAAGCACTCAAATATATAGAACCCTAACTGTGAAAAAAAATAATACTCGTGTGTAGTGAATAATATAAAATTTTTGCAGAAGCAGCTTCTTTTTATTTAAGGTTTTAGATCATTCACAGATAAAATGAGTATTATTTAATTTCATAATATTTATTTTGCTTGGTTACATCATTTTGGCGGGGAAGGTTCAATGCCATGTTAAAATCGTAGTTGTTCAATCATTACATCAGTTTTCAAACACAATCGTAATAATTATGAAATTCTTTATTAATTTGATTTGTAATTGATTGTGATAAAAAGGAATTTAAAAGGACTAGTTTTGAAAAAAATTATGTTCGCGCTTATTTTCCCAATATATTTCCATCATAATGGAAATAAAATAAGTGAAATCTAAGCTGAATGAATATACATATGTGGAGAAATAATCAAACTGCATAAAAAAATAATCCTTGAAAGGACTACTTACTTTTTAATTCTTTTTAAATAATCTAAAGTTATAGCGACCATACCAATCGCCAGCAATCTTTTACAATCCATTATTTTACCATGCAAAAATAATTTAATTAGTAATGATTACAATTACAAATCGTTACTTGACGCGAATGGTTCGAATGCGAAGTATTTATATTAACTTGATTCATAAGAATGGACGGATAATTGGCTTATTATGATGTTGTTACCAGCAATTTTGTTGTTGATTATTATTTAATTGTTAAACATTTTTAGCTTCTCTGATTGGCCAGCCTTTAGATGCTCAGGCATCTTCCGCCTCTAAAAATGTCGTGTACTCTCTAAATAATTTGAATTCATTTGCCGATATTACAAAGCCCGCTGAAGAAACAGTGAAACGTTTTACACGCAATCCCGAAGTCATGGATGACATCGTTGGACAATTCCAAGATCTGGGCGGTGGCGTAACAAAAAATTTACTACAACAAGTCTCTCAGTCGGCCCCGGATATGTCCAAATCCTTCGGTCAAGCTCTGAACGAAGCATTGACACAGACCAATTTGTTGGCACAAGTAGCACCGGGTAATTTAGATTTAAGTCAACTGACTCAACCTCTAAGCCAATCTAATCTACCAGGTAGCCTCGATTTGGGTCAGTTGGGTCAAGTTTTAAGTCAGAATTTTTTAACGGGTGCCACACAAAATCTTTTGGGAGCCTTGTCAGGCCAAGGACAGTCAGCGCGCTCAGCTGATGCAGCTCCGGTTGCAGAGGATGCTGAGTCAACGGACAAGGATACTGTAGGTTCTGTGGCCGAATCCGAAAAAAACTCAGCCGATGCCGGCTCTCAAAAAAATCCCCTTGAACAAATGGTAGGCCAGTCCCTCTTACCTGGCTTACCCTCTTTGCCCCAATTATCACCATTAGCTTCATTAAGTCAACTCAATCCTCTTTCAGTGCTTGGACAATTGTCACCACTTGGCCCATTACTGTCAATGGGCTCTGAAATTTCAGAAGTGCGTGTTTTGCCCGAACAAGATTCACCTTTTAAGGTATCGCCTAAAGAAGTTGAAAATCAAATAATGGCAGAAATGAAATTAAAATCCGTTCTCAAGGAGGCTTTGGCCGAAAAAACAATACCCATATTATGGTTCCATCTACCTAAAAAAGACAAGGAACAGAAGACGAGCGAAGAGCTGGAACTGGAAGCAAAATTAGAAGAATTTGAGCAGCAGATAATTGCTGAGCTTAAGCAATTGCAGGAGCTTGCCAAACTGGCGAATGAATTAAAAAAAACCCAACTGGAAAGTGGTGCCGAGCCCACACACTCCCTGACCAAAAAACTTAATTTAGCTGAAATTCCTTTGCACGACATCACGTTGGGTGACATTGAGAAAACTTTGAAGGATGAACATGTTATGATGGTAATGCAAACATTGGTACAGAAGAAGAAGAATTTTGAGCGACATCAGCAAGTCACCACAAGATACATCACCAACTTAGAAGGCATGCCAACTAAACGACAAGCAAGTCCCAATGAGGAATCCTTAAGGAACATGCAAAAAGATGATGTGATGAAAATGATGACATATGCTTACCGCATGGCAGCTTTGCATGGCCACGAAATGCCATGGATAAAAACGAAAATATCAAGTATAGATGACACGGCGGACAGAACAAAGTCGGCGATGGCCAGCCAGCAAAGACAGATAATGAACGACAACATGCAAATGAGCGATGAAATGCGATGGTTGGCAGATAAAGAGCAACATATGGCAATTGAAGCCAAACGCCTGACAATGAATCGCCAAATGCAACAACCACAACTTCCTCAAGGGCATATGGAGCCCATATCTGACATGCGTCAGTCGATGCAACAACAACAGCAAGGCAATCAAAGGCAAATGCATATGCCACAGCAAATGCCCATGCAAAGACAACAGCAACAACGACCGCCCATGATGAATGCTTTTGAGGTGCCACAAGAAATGCCCATGCAAAGACAACAGCAACAACGACCGCCCATGATGAATGCTTTTGAAGTGCCACAAGAAATGCCCATGCAAAGACAACAGCAACAACCACCCATGATGAACACTTTTGATATACCACAACAAATGCCCATGCAAAGACAACAGCAACAACCACCCATGATGGATACTTTTGATATACCACAAGAAATGCCCATGCAACGACAACACCAACAACGACCGCCCATGATGAATGCTTTTGAAGTGCCACAAGAAATGCCCATGCAACGACAACAGCAACAACGACCGCCCATGATGAATGCTTTTGAAATGCCACAAGAAATGCCCATGCAACGACAACAGCAACAACGACCGCCCATGATGTTCAACATGGAGGGGCCGCAACAAATGCCGATGCAAAGACAGCGACAGCAACAAGGACCACCCATGATGATTAACATGGATGGGCCCCAACAAATGCCCATGCAAAGACAACAACAGCAACCGCCCATGATGCAAATGAGATCTGCCGACTCTAAATCGGAACAAGATGAAGATCGCAAAGACAAGACATCTAAGGACGATGAAAGCAAGAAAGATCACAAGAACGATACATCTAAGAGCGACGAAAGCAAAAAGAGTCCAGACCCTAAGCCAGAACAATCAAGCGAAACCAAATCTGATAAGAAGTCTAAAAATATTGCGGGATCGGAGCAACCCAAGCTGGATTCTAAATCACCAAGTGACGAAATTGTAAGCAAAGCCCGCATGAAAGGTATTATTGTTGATGTATTTTTTTCTACTTCAATTTACTGAAAAGCCTCCCACCCGTTAAGGTCTAGATGATTTAAAGTTGGATCTCTTTCCCGAGACAAAGCCACCAGTAGTTATAAATTACTATTATAATAGTGGTAGTGGTGGTGGAAGCAGTTACCCTTCATATCACCCTCCTGCATCTCCACAATATGGCTCTCATGGTGGCTACGGAGGAGGTGGAGGTGGAGGAGGTTACGCAGGTGGCCACAATCACTATTCGAGCGGTTATCGCACTGCCACTGGAGATGAAGAGATTGCAGAAATGTTGCAAGCACAGCAATCGGATCCGGTAAGTTAGATAGTTCTTATACAAAAGTATATCAAATATTTCATAAATAAATAACCACTCAGTACACTTCTTAAATCACACATTCATTCATCTAATTCGCATAATGTTTCGCCTCCACTTGTGCACGTAATCGATAAATAAAATAAAATCACATTGTGTACTTGCAAAATGAAAAAATTCTGAACGCTTCGAACTGAAATATTATCCGCAAAACCAGAATTATTCTTCAATTTCATATTCAAAGCTTGTTCGAAAGTTGTTAAAGCATGTGCCAATACAAAATTCTATTCTTGATAAACTTTAATTTGTAAAACAATGAGTGACATTTGATTACTGAACCACTTGATACATTGTTCTGCATTTGTAGTGGAACAGAGTGTTTTGCAACAAACATTTTCAAAAAGAAGTCAATTCTATTGCATTAATTCTGTCTTTTTTGTAAACCGAATCCGAAATTCCTTCGGCTCTTCTCATAGTTTTACTCTTTAATAGATCGAGTAAACGTTCGGGATCGAAAGCAAGAATAAAATGCTGTCAGCTGCAATAAATTGTAATTAAAAATTTAATGCCTCTTTTTTACTTCCAATCAATTTAACATTAAATAATAATTAACTTTTAGAAATAAAAATTTTAATTTGAAAACCACTTTTCACATTTTTGAGAAAGAAAGAAATTTTCAAATTCAAATATTTCCCACGCTATCGCTGTGGGTGATCTATTCAATCACTATACCAAGCCATATTGGTGCAGTCTGACAAAGCAAATAATTATTTTGGTTGTTAGTGTTTTCCGCCATTTTCAGCCGTCTATATGCCGCCGACATTTTGCTGATGCTGGCTAATCAACTTATCAGTAAACTCGAAAAATCTTAAAAGAATCCCTGAAACCCCACTACTTATTCCAAAATTCCCATGAACAAAATGAGAATCAGAAATGTTCAAACAGACTTTTAATACAGAAAACATTTTTTGTTTCGTCTTGCAACGCTTTTGCTCTCCTTAAGACAACTTCTATACAACGAGTTACCATTGGTTACTGCTATTTGTGTTTTGTCAATGAAATATTATTTCAAAAACATTTTTTGTTGTGCCAAACTCCAAGCTAACTCTCTCATAATCGATGAACCGCGATGAAGATCTATGAAATCATAGTGCAAATATGTTTTTAGAAGTCACTTTCTCGTCTAGTTGCTACAAATTGCGAACAAATCTTTTCAACCAATCGAAAGGTATACCGAATGAACACTCCCTCTCTCTCTCTCTTAGGAGAATAGCAGAGTTATGTTGGAATACATACATACAAATAAAAGAAATTATGCAATTATTCGCAACCGAATGATTGCATAATTATCCGATTATAACAACCCGCTTAAGCGGCTCAGAATTTTTCACACTTTCACCATCATGCACCTGAGGTCATCTCATTTAATCAGTCAAGCACTCGCCCTTTGTAAAGAAAATGTTAATCATTCATTGTCATAAGCATTTTTATATATATTTTTCCATCTTCATGTTGTGTTTTTTTCGGTTTCCTATTGCAACAATCTTAACATTCCCGCTAAACAAAATCCACAATAACAGGTGACGTTTTTTAGAAAATGATGATGAAGAAGAAGACACAAAATAGCAAAGAACCAACCACCACCACCACCATCACCACCCCGAAAAAAACTACAAATGAGAAAACCACAAATGAGAATACCGAAGATCTTAACAAAAGTGAATTAAAAAGGTTAGCAAAAAAACAAAATGAATCATTTAGTGATAATGCTGCGGCATATGTTGTAGTTTTAAGAGAAAATGATAATCGTAGTAGTAGTGGTAGTAGAAGTGGTATTAGAAGTGGTAGCAGAAGTAGTACTAAGTCAAGTAGGTTACGTCAAAAACGATCAACGGAATATGCCACTTTAGAGCCAATCGATGAAAGTTCCCTAGAGGCTTTGCGCAAGACCTATAGAAATTCTTTGAAAGAAATAACCTTAAATCCCAATGAGACACCTGCACAGGCTTTGATGCGTTACAATGCCGAATCGGTAAGGGAGGCTATGGAGAAGGCCAATAAACAGCCCATGGAGATTTCAGCTGGTGGCGAGGAGGATGCAGAGGTTAGAGGGGATAATGCAACGGACGGAGTAGAGCAACATCAGCATGCTATGCCAGAACAAATTTCAAATTCGTTGCCTCAAACTTATGCATTAAACGAAAATGGCCCATACCTGCCAGTTACAACAACTCAGGAAGCATTAGTGGCCAATGGACCATATGTGACACAACCATTAACTGTTGCTTACAATCATCTACCATCACCAGCTACTGCATACGACTCTAGTGGACTTCAAGCAGCAGTTATTAATAATATCATAAGCAAATATCACACACCAGGGGCATACAGCAGCAATAATAAATACATCGCACAAAATCCTTATTTACAAATGCATACTCCCTTGGACTCTGTTCCTTATATGGATAACAACAGTATGGCCAAGCACCACTATCAGTTGGCAAATCAGGCAACTGTGGATGGCATAGAAAGTACAGCTAAGGCTCTGGTATATCAAATGCCGCAATTAGGGTTCAACAATTACTTATCGCACGCAAATGCGATCAACAAAAACCTTCAATATGTAACAGACTACGAAATGCCTTCCAAAAACTCACTTCATGCTGTTCAACATCTCTTAAATAAAAATGCTTATACGAGTGCGTTCAGTCCCTTTACACCAGCACAAGATCATATAATCCAGAGCTATACAACAGAAAGCCCCCGAGACTCGTTTGCCATCAACAACATTATAGCGCTGGTTAAACAGCAATTGGTTGAGTGTTGTAATAAATGCAAAAACGATATTCTCCAGAGTCTGGAAGAAACTTTGAAACGTCAACATTATGAGAACTCCATTTCCGGTAAACCACATACTTTGACACACCGTAATCCCAGCACCAGAGACGAGGACTCCGAATACAAACAGTGGTTGGCGGATATGTCAAATAAGGGCTACAGCAGGGCACATTTGAGCAAAGAACATTACCACGATTATGTAAAAAATGATAAGCTTAATTTGCACCTGACTGGTGACGGTGAGGGTGAGGGTGGGGGGGACAGTCGACATGAAGTAGAAAATATATTTTTCAAGAATAACCAATCCTATAAAAGAGATACTACCTTGGCCGCAATAGAACTGGATACAGATAAAGAAACTGACATGGTGACAGCTGCCACGACCCATGAAAACGAAACTGAAAATATTGAAGAGGAGGACGACGATCTTGAGGCGGAAAGTGATGCTGAAGCAGATGGTGATGAAATTGAGGTAGTCAGTGAAAATCAAATTATTAAAACAGCTAGAGATAAAAAATCCTTAACAAATGCAGAAAAAGAAAACGAGCTAGAGCCAGCCAATAACAAAAACCATACCCTTGAGGATGCCAAACTCTCCAGTAAAGTTGGTGATCAGCCCTCACTTACCACCACCAATACTATTGAATCACCCGAAACAAACACCCCCAGCATGTACACTCTAAGAGGGCAATTCCGTCCAAACAAGCCGAATGCAATGGCCTCTAGTGCAAAGCAAAGTAAAAAATTTGCCAACTATAAGAGCATTAACAAGCTGGGTAAAACTGATAGTGGGGCGGCCAAGTCCCAGGATAAAGAAAAAACCGATGAGAAGGCAGCAGAAATGCTGGATGTACCTCGAGATGTAAACGATCAAAACACGGATGTGCTGGCAGAAAACTTCAGTACCACCACGCCTTCCGCTACCACCAGCACCACCAGCACCAGCACCAGCACCACAATACCTCTTACTACTGCAGCTACCAACTCCATAAGCAAAACATCGAATGGCACAGAACTTGCGGAACAAACAACAAGTAAAAAATTAAGTCGTAGAAAATCGAAAACTCGAAAAAGCTCTCCAAAGGGGGAAAACACAAAATGAATCTTCTACTAGTGGCTTCTTCATACATATAGTGATATTTAGTATATTTAGTCTATTATTACTCAAGTTTTTATGTATTTTTTATGTTTTCACACATTTGTTCACACATTCATAATCATCACCGTAATGCATTACTTTAAGCATATTTTTGAATTGCACTATGCAATTTATTTATTTTTTTTTTCAATTTGTGGATCTGTGGCCAGGACTTCAATATACTGAAAGTTGGATCATTCTTAGACCCAGCTGCACTCCTACTGGCTTCCCGGCTGGATATCCATTTAATGCTCCAACTGACAGTGAGCTGATGGTACAGTCATTCACTTGACTGTTACAAATTTTTCGCACTGCATCTGTGGTGAAAGTTACAATTGCCAAGATTTAGATAATACGACTAGTTAATTGGACTTCTATCACTTTGCCCTCTGAGTGAGCGGGAGGGCAACTCGGACTGTCCTTTCTTGAAAGAAGCTTTCCGTATAATCCTTCTTTATTTCACTTGCATTTCCAATACTCGTTCTATAAACTGTCTTTTTTAAGTTAATATGCATTTTATAGTTGGGGCTTTAGGCCTAACAGATGCCAAGTGTCTGTTGAAGATGATATAACGGCTCCCTTTAACTTTACGTTCTCAAATCGATACCAGAGATTCACAATTTTCAAACGAATTTTTCCCTCACTGTAGCTGAATATTTTTTAATACGACTACGGTTTGTGTCAATATCCTTTTCTCATTGCTCCCTACACATCCTATCAGTGATCTGGTGGCCACTTGGCATTGTAGTGTGATAAAAGCCAGCTATTCCCCAGCACCGTGAGTGTTTAATTGGACTGGCTTTTAAATACATACATATTTTATATGTCGCATAAGCTTAGTTCACTGTTTGCGAAGTTCTGGCCCTTTGGTTTTCTTTGTCTAAAGACTTAGATTCGAGAAAAGCAATATTAAAACAAGACGCCAAGTGAAAAAAATCTAATGATTTTATTGCGTATTTTCGAATAACAAAACCAGTCTTTATTTTTGTTGTTAACATTGGAGTCAGGATCATAAAACAGATCCCAAGTTTTGCAACCATTTCTTTTTTTTTTTTTTTGTATCATATTCATGAATCGTCAACCATTAGGAAATGAATGCGTATTTCTTAGCCATTCACTAATTTATTTTTTAATTTATATTCTATGCATCATTCCGACTGCATTTCCATACACATGTATGTTGCGTGAATGGCTAGTAATCAAACATTGTCTTCATCACTGCCCCCTTCTACCGCACCACCATTATCACCACCAACAGTAACAGCATTTTCATTATCGCCATCATCGTCATCACCGTCATCATTGCCAAAAAGTACGAATGAGTCTGGACCTGAAGTTGGCTCCCTATTTGCATTTGAACCGAAAATTTTGCAACCGTTTGTGGGCTTGCTGAGTATCGATCGTCCAGATGATCCTTGGCAATATAAAAGCTACGATGCATATGAACCTCTTTACACCGGAGGTGGTTCTTTTGAGCCGTATATAGACAATGGGCGTTATAAAAGGGACTTGTTTACTGCACCACCTTCGCCGGCATTGTCATTTGGAAAAAGTCGCAACATGTTGACACCGGAAATGTTGGGTCGTATTTTACATATAAAATCGAATTTCAAAAAACACTACCCCGTGCTCTATAAATCGATGATGAACCAGTTTACAAATGGTAAATCGACAAGGATTAGTGTAATACCACCTGAAGTTCCCCAGCAGGTTTCGCACAAAAATCTTGAATTGCCGGCTGCCGAAATCGATAATTTGGGACCTTTGATTCAAACTTACGAAGAAGATTTGAAAAAGATCACAGAAGCACAGAAGGAGCAGCAACAAGAAAGCGATTCGCAAGATGCTTTAGAAAATTCCAGAAATAATGAGTTTGATTTTACGACTAACAACCCCCCAGAAGAAGAAATCATAATTGAAACTCCAAGCAAAGAAGAACAGCTTCTGACTGCCACTGCCCAGCCAGAAACTATCACACAAACACCGTTCCATGAGAAGGAGGAGGAGCCAAGTTTCTGGGAAGATCCACAGAATTTACTTAAACAAATCGAGGCAGAACACATTTTTAAGCGGACTGATGACAATCGCCTCCCTCCAGACGAATCCCCAAGCTTGTGGGAAAACCGAGAAGACTTACTAAAACCGCACGCTGAACCACTGCTAGTTTTTCAATATCCCCAACAGCAAATAATTGACGAGTCCCAGCCATCTCCTATGACTCCAGATAAAATCGAAGAAGAGGATGACATGCAAAGTTTTTGGGAAAACCCGCAAGCGATTTTGAAGGATTTAATTGAGGAGCAGCCTGTCCTCTTGCATAAGCCCCAAAGTACTGTAATTGAAGATAATGATGTCTGGCAAATATCGGACGAAACTCAAAACGATACTCTCGACGACCACAATCAGCCCACCACCACCACAATTCGAACTCCCGAGAGTGATGTAAATGACATGTGGGAGCCAACTGTTTTACAAAAACGAAGTAGTTTTTGGGCCGAACTAGAAGCACTGGAAGAACAAAAGCAAGACAAAATGCATCATTTAGATGATCTAGAACCCATATTCGACTTTAATGAAGATTTCGACTAAACATCATGGCTTTTTTTCAATACATTTGTTGCATCAAATTTGTAGTTTTTTTCATTTGACTAAGCAAACAAATTACATTGTAAAATCTTTATATGTATATAAGTATTTGATTTAAATAAAATGTTTATGTATATTGTCAAACAAAACAAAAATTAACTTTTCAATTTGAGAAAGTCTTCGCGAACGAACCAGTTCAATCGAATTGCTCACATGACTGAACTAAAAGAGCCGCTCATAACAGCGATCGCGTTTATTTCAAATGATGATGATTAGTGTTATCTCTTACCGAAGCAACATAATATTACGAAAATGAACAAAACAAAAGCCGAAGCTCATGTTATGGCCGTATTTTTTCCTAAATGAGCCCAGTCAGGCAGTTAGTGAGAATGGTGTTCGCCAGCGTGAAACAATGTCCCTTGCTAACGAAAACAATATCTCTGTTGAGCGACAAATTCGATGGCCGAGTGCTCTCACATGGTAGCGCTGTCAATTGGCCGCCAAGATCATGTGATTTGACACCGTTGGACTTCTTTATTTTAATTAAAGGAAAAAGGGTGTACGGCAAACAAGAATTGAAGAGCTGAAGGATGAACTAATTCGGCACATTAACGACATAGAACCTCAATTATGCCTCAGCGTCATCGAAAATTTGGACCATTGGATGGAGGTGTGCTGCCGAGGTCGCAGTATATTTTATTACATACATGACTAAACCATACCAATATTATCATAATAAATAGAAATGACAAAATTTCCCAAATAATTTGTGTTATATTGAAAATCAGCTTCTGCTCGTAAAATTTAACCACTCTTAAACCCCCTTTAACAAGCAAAAGAAAAAGTGGTGGTACTGTGACACACCTGAATTTATAATTATAATGAATCTTGCTGAGGCAATACCATTTTTCCTCTCTGAAGCCACGTGTTTAGATAATCCGTGATTTACACAACAGGCCCGTATTCATTGTGATGTTCGCCGCTGTCTTGTTCGTTAGCGTACGCTCAAGAACTTGAAATACTATTACATAGTAAAAATTGTTTGGTAAAAGAGCAAATTGGCAGAAGCAAAAAAAAAAATCTGAGCGTGTGTACAATACATATTTAATTAAAACAATATAAGAAAATTATAATACAGAAAAGTTTTATAGTAATTTGTGTTTAACACGATAATAAATGTCGCAATACAACGACTATACACCAAGGAGATGTAAACAGAATGCGAGGCATAAAATGAAACAAACACATGTAAACGAAGGAGCGAAATGCCCAACTAAAACAGGCAAATATTCATACGCACATGCAGGCACATGTGTATGTGTATGTGTGTGTGTGCGTGGTGTTTTATTGCAGTTTCTAAATAAGAGCGCAAAAAGGCAGAGAAAATTAATTTTGCATATAAATTGCAATACTTTATTTTTTGTTTTGCGAAAGTGTTAAAATGGCATTTGCAAGTTTAGAAAGGACATTAAAGCGAAACCGTTAAGTAAATTGTATTCACACATGCAAATATTTTTACCCACTAAAGTTCAAATGAATGTGTTGTATGCGTGTGTGAGTCGTAGTAAATATGTAAGTGACCACACTCATATTGTTTAAAATTAAACAAGGAAATAATGAACGGATATTCGGTACCTTAAATTTAATTAAAGAGCTAAATGGTTAAAAAAGGGAAACTAAAAAAAGAATTTTCATTTAAATGACTGATAGAAATAAAACTGAGATTTGATGTTGGATGTTGGTGTTGAGAATATAAAATATATTCCAAACAACAGAAAAACACAATGACAAAATGAAAAAATTTATCAATAGATTGAATACGAGGGGCGCCAAAAGAAATCATCCTATTGAAAGTTGTTCTTACTTTTGCAAATGACGGCCAATGCCAAATCTGTTTTTACATTTGTGAACTAGACAGCTGTATAATACAAGTGAACCAGCCATGGAGCGATGCATTCCCCAAGAACGCGAAATAATCGTATCGTGTCTATGATGAAGTGAACGATTTTTCTACCACAATCGTAATGAGCGATGAGGCTCAATTCCACCTCAGGGAGTACGTGAACAAGCAAAGCTATCGCTTCTGGGCTATCGAAAATCCGCGAGTGATGCACGAGGAGCGGGTGTAACCGCTCAACGTGACCGCTGGTTAAACGACAACGCGCTATAGGGCCATTTTAACCGAGTTTTTTGCTGCTGTAATTGAACGTATTACATCTGGAGGACATGTCGTTGCAACAGGACGAAGCAACAGCACACACTGTACGAGCCACAACCACTATTTTGAAAAGCAAACAACATCGGATGACTTCTTTTGGCCCACCTGTTATAAGCAGGTGGTTATTCCGCATACGAATAATGGGAGGAGATGAATGTAGAATGCATGTGGGGAGGAGAGCCAGACATTATATCATTATTTATGCCCCGCCTTCTCAAAAATGCAGACAACTTACCAAACAGAACCCAATTACGGGGCATATGCTGGAGGAAATTAAGGAACTTTGCCAATGACACGGAGCTTCTATGGGTCTATGAGTCAAACTTTTTATGCTTCAATCCATGGAGCGCACAACAAATCTATATTGGCCGCAAGACATGGGCAAACAAAACCCTCAAATCAACCAAATTTAACCTAAACTAGTGATGTCCTGGGATCGAAGCAATTTGGATGCTGATGAGCTACGAGGTGGCCGTGAAACAGCCATGGCGTGTACTCCATGCATTAAGTCTTTAAATTTAATTTTGTTGTCTTCTAAATGTTCTGGATACTCGTTCTTCGACCTTTTTATTTAACTTTGTTAGATTTTATAAATGAGCTTAAGGTCACTCAATTCTCAATAAATATATTTTCTATTTATTGATAAGTTTTTTCGATATTTCGATACGCCTTTGTGTATCTTCTTCAGGAAAATGTGTTTTCTATTATTTTATAAATTTTCAAATTTCAAAACAAATCTTAATGACAAACTAAATGAAAAATAAAAAGGGTTTTACATTCATAAATAGGCTTTACATACATACTTATTATCTATACAATTATATACATATATCTATACTAATGTTAATAATTATTTTATACATAATAACGTTTTTAACATAACATTTTTTTGGTTTTTTTAGTCTTCTTTAAAAATGTTGATCACCCCAGTTTTATCGCAAAAAAAAAAAATCATTCTCAATCGTGAGGAAGTAAAAATCGAACTCAAGCCTTAGACCACTAAACAACCAAAGTTCACGCAAATTTACTTTCTATTTGTGTACATTAGTAGCATTAGCCAAAGCAGTGATGATGGCGCAACATTGATTGTTACATCAACGCACCCTGATGCATTAAATAGACTTTAGTCTATGGTTGTGTTGTTGAAATAAGTCGCCACAAATAGGAAATTAGTCCCTAAGAAACGTTGTTTTTGTTTTCTTTATTTTATTTCATTTTATTTTTGGGAAATGATTTCTTGGAGTCTTATTGCAGGCCGCCATATTGTTGACATGCCAGAAAACAAAACACAAAAACAGTCTTATTATTTTAAAAAGATTTTTCAAAGGTGTTTAAATTTTCTCAAATGCTTTATCCGCTTATTTATGTTCCAAAAAAAAAAAAAAAATAAGAATTTGCAGAACTGGCACTTCATTTCAATGAAAAAGAAGAAAATAAAGTTGTAAAAGTAAAACAAATTATATCCTCCCTTCTTAAAAAGAACTTAAATTGAAGAAAACCACAGTCTACAAATCACTATGAATTATAGTCGAATTAATCCAAAATGAATGGCGTATAATATGCTATTTAAAATCCGAATCAGCAAATTGCAAAAACGGAAAGAGTCTAAGAGGCACAAAAAAAAAAAAAGAGACAAAATCGCATTCAGGTGTGTAAAGACATCCTGTTGCACGAAATTTATTGCAGAATCCAGCAGAGACTGAAAAAATGTTGAGTAAACATAAATAAAACGAAAGAACAAACAAGAACACAAGCCGTTGCATTGAGAAAAAGAAAGAACAGTTCTTACAGTGTCATTAAGAAAAAAACTATTTATTGGAAATGAAATGAGGTAAACGGCAACACTAAAGAAAAAAGAAATTCATTTTCTAAAATTAAACATAAAATCAACATTGTTCAGTATTAATAGTCTTGTGTCTGTTAACATTCAATTGTATCTCGTACTGGCGTAAAGAATAACATCTGATGACAGTTTACAACTTGTACCAAAAGGTGCTTTTGGTACAATTAATTCAATTAAACAAAAGTGATCCGCTTCAGCTTGCTTTAAAAAAATTCCATTAGGCGAAAGTATTAAAACTTGAAAGTTTCTTTTCTTTTTTTGGCATATAAAACAATGAGAACTCAATAAAAGAGGTGGTTTAGACCTGAATGTTTAAGACAACACAAAATCGGCTTCATCGTCTTGCAGATATTAAAAAGAGGTGGCATATCAGGCACTGGTTTGCACTGAGCGGACAGTGTAAATGGGTTATTAGAAAACACTTTTGCATAATTATTTTGAGCAAAGGATTTGCTGACATACTTGTGTTAAAAAACCATAAACAATTTTAGACCTATCACACGAACTCGCCATATATTTGCTCCTGTGTGCATCGCTATTATTGTTAAATTTTTCAAAATGTTTTTTAAAGCAACCGCATAAAATTAAATAATCTGAGGAGACAATATTAAATATTCGCCAAAAACTAATTGAAGTATATCCTCCACATTTTGATGTCCTTCGAATATATATGACGCATATTTTTAAGTCTTCAAGAAACTCTTTGAAATCACTTTTTCGCCTATTTCATTACTTAAAGTACTTACTTTATGTATTTATTTTCTTGAGCTAAAGGTCTTTTATTAAAATTATTCAATTATTTTTGTTGATATTTCGCTCTCCTGCGGATAATAATGATTCCTGAAGAAGCTATCCGAAGGAGAGCGAAATATCGACAAAAATAATTAAATAATTTCAATAAAAGATCAACCTTTTCAAAAAATATTTGCTGTATTTTTCTGCTGTCTATATGCCGACGACATTTCGTCGGTGCTAATCAACTCATCAGTAGACTTGAAAAATTCTTAAAAGTTTGTTTGAAACTTAACTACTTATTTCATAATTCCCATGAACAGAATGAGAATGAGAAATGTTCAAACAAACCTTTGATTAGCACCAACGAAATGTTGTCGGCATATAGACAGCTGAAAAATACAGCAAATATTTTTTGAAAAGGTTCATTTTTGGACCTGAATTAATACATTTCAATTGGCTCTTAAAGCACATAAATAATTAAGTTCATATTTTAATAAAAGATCTTTAGCTCAAGAAAATAAATACATAAAATAAAAAAAGGGGTCGGAAACCAAATAATTAAAGTACTTACTTTAGTTTTACAACTAAAAAAAGTATTGAGTTGACTGCCAGCAGAGTAATGGCAAAAAATCAGAGAACCACTTCTTATTCGCATCCTTAGAGCGCAATATAATTAAATGTATTTCCTTTCCTTCTTAAATAAATACATAAAATAAAAAAAGGGGTCGGAAACCAAATAATTAAAGTACTTACTTTAGTTTTTCAACTAAAAAAAGTATTGAGTTGGCTGCCAGCAGAGTAATGGCAAAAAATTAGAGAACCACTTCTTATTCGCATCCTTAGAGCACAAATGTGCTCCTTTCCTTGTTAAATAACAAATTTTTACAGAGTCTCTGAAGTGATTTTTTGTTTGTTTTAAGGTTGTCAAAGGCCACGCATTTTATTGCAATGGCAAGCTAATGAGAAATTCAATACTTTTTCCTCAAAATTTTAAGCGCATCATTAAATTATAGTAGTGGTGATTTCTCTACTTCTTTTTCTTCACTTTTCATGCTGGGGGGTATTGATTTTATACGTGAGTGCCTCTAATCCTTTTGAAAGTTGACAATTAAGAGTTTAAAAAGTATGTTTGTTCATGCATAAATATCCATTTAATATAATTGATTATGTAGCAAGTAAATTAAATAAACTGTTATTGCATTTGCACATTTATGCGCATTTAATTGAATGAATTAATTTTTTTACACAACACATTTTCCGCACGCACACACGCAGATGTATGTACAATTAAAAAGCTTCTTTATTCATTTATTATTGTTAATAAGAACATGTTTGCCATGTGTAAATTTATGTTAAATGTTTTGAATGTGATTGTGTGTGTGTGTCTGTATGTGTGGATATAATTTAAAATTTATGGCATTTCAACATGTCTGCCGGAAGTAACAAATGACTTTATTTACCCAATGTTTGTGTTTCCTACTGCCACAATTTTGTTTCGAAAAAAAAAGAAACAAGAAAGACTGTACGTATGCGAATCAAAATTAAGTCTTAACAAGAAGACACAAAAGATATGTGTGGACATGAGTATATATGTATGTATATGTATGTGTGTGTACGTATGCAAATTTAAAACTTCAAAGCGAACTGCATGTGTTCGTTTTATTTTGCTTATT
Organism: Sturmia bella; assembly: GCA_963662145.1. Lineage (NCBI taxonomy): Eukaryota > Metazoa > Arthropoda > Insecta > Diptera > Tachinidae > Sturmia > Sturmia bella. The sequence continues at coordinate 122,835,257 of OY759168.1, forward strand.
TTTATAAAGGAAATCAATTTGATAAAAGAACAGCTGTTACCCATATGAAATGTCTCGTTGCTTTTTGTGCTTTAATATTCTCTAGCAGTTGTTATTGTGGCACGTTGTTGTTGCTCGTTTCGCTGGCGAAAGTTATGAACTGCCTTAAAACATGGCATTTACAGTTTAATAATTGCGAAAATTTCACAATAAATGTGAGTGTTCAGAATGTGAGTATGGCATTTAAAGTTAAACTTCAAATTCATATTTGTCCTGGAGTGAGGTTCTGTTCTTTGCAACGTCTTTTGTTGTCGTTTTACTTCTATTGTTACCGCACAAATTGAGTTGTTCTTTGGGTTGAAATAAGCTACAAGAGAGTTGATTGGTATATTTTGGTTTATAGATTGGAAAGCGTTTTTTCGCAAAAGTCTCCTCACAAAACAAAATTAAGAAAATAGGTCTTTGATATCTTTAAGTATCTTTGATAAATTTAAGTATTTACAAATTTTTGACCAAATAATTGACCTTAGATCCGTGGTACAACGGCCGTACCTGACGGCTAGCAAATGGATTTGTAGAAGAGAGTTTTCCCTACAAAAAATATTTTGAGGAGGAGGCATCATGCTCTGTTAAGGAAATTAGGGCCGAATTTCGACTCTCGTGTTCCAATAAAATCGATATTGAAAATAAAGTAAAGCAAAAACAAAATAAGCAGAAAGCACACAGCTCCCGATCATGAATTCTTTCAATCACGAAGCCGAACATTGAGTTTATTTCAATTAAAACCTTGAGCAGCATATCACTGTTCAGCTTGTCAATCTTGTCTGTATTGCAGTTAACAGTCGTTTAAGCCAGCAATAAATTTGTTTAACATTTATTGCAACAAACGCCAAACTCAACGAATTTTCGTTAACAATTATTTCAGCTTATATGAGTTTGATGGTTGCTGCAATAAATCTTAAACACATTTTTTGCTGATTTAGACGGGAGTTAGAACTTTTAACTCTTTCAAACAATTTAAGCATTTTTTTTTAGCAGGGACATGACAGCTTATAATTTTTGATACTCTCAATCCAGGGCTGGGACTGGCAATAAAAATATCTGCTATATAATGTTGCTTTGTTAAATCGCTGCAGTATTATGTTCCCATTGAATATATACATAGATGATAACTAATAAAATTGAATAACATATTCATCATACGCACAAGGTTCCTTCCGCCCTTCTACTGTGTGCAACAGCTTCTGTGCCAACATGACGTATGAGTGATATTTTCTGGAATGGAATATTTCCATACGTTTGTTTATGTTATGAAAATAATTATAAAACTACATACATACATATATTTAAAAGAAAAGTAATTATCTACTAAAAGCCAAAAAAATATCATTTAATTAAATTAAAATTCTTTTCTAGCGAAGCTAGAATTCTTTTTTACGCCTGTCAACTGACTTTTAATTGCCATAGTGATACTTATTTGAGGTTGCATAAAATGGGGCTAAAACTTCATTCAAAATGCTAGAGATGCGTATTATACTAAAGGGCAGAGAATACGTTATGCTACATGTAGTGCATGTTTTTAGATTCATTATTACATTACTCTTAAGGAGTTTCTGAAGTCGTATTATCTTGCTCAAAATTATTATGTTTCCTTACCACTGTTTTCTGTGTTTTACACAAGTACAGCTTAACGTTGATGTTTTGCACACCTTTCCAAACAAACGAAATTTTCAAATGAACGCTAACTTGGCATATCATGTCATGTCAGATAAGTGGTAAACAATAAGTGTCATTCCATATAATTACTTACGTACTCGTATGTCTGTGCTAAAAGGGTATTGCCGCGTGTGAATGTGCATCTAAAAGGTGAACAAATGTATCAATCATTTCAAAAATAATTATTTTAGCATGTGCTCAAAATATGGGAACTAATGAAATTAAATAAGACATGATATGATATTAAGACACAATATAAAAAAAAACTAAAGCCGACAGAGCCGTCCATTAGTATGGAAATTCTACTAATACCAGAAGTGTTCTGAATGGTATGGACTTAGTAAACTAATGTTGGCACAAGGTTTAACAAACTAAAAATTTTTTGTGTTTTTGACAGGTCTTTTATTACAGACTTAAACTATGCAAATTCTGAACAACTTTCTCAGTGATAAAATTTGGTATAACTAACACATGTTAAAAGGGTTACACAGTAAAATAGGAAAAACAATGAACAGGAGCTCTGTTCGCGGGTTTCGAGATGAATAAAAAAATATATATCTTGTCGAAATTTGTAACAATCATTTAGGAATTTAACTTGGGGTGGAATTAAAGAAGCCACTTTTTTGCCTATGTGTGAACTCTTATGGTATATGAAACTAAATATGTATATGTTTTTTACATCTGGGAACTAGGAAGTGTTCGGCGGCCTTATTGAAAATATTAGAATGTATTTTCTTTTAAAACATATAAATCCTCTGATTTCTTTAGACATTACAAAAGCATCTTTAAAACGTGGAGGTTCGTAGATAAAATGATGCACAAATCGAAGCATACTAAAACCCAAAACTTAACAGAAATAGTAATGTTTAAACTAGCTCTGAAAGTTCGAAGTTGTAGAACATTGTGCTCAATTTACTTGAAATAAAATGATTTTAAATTCATTGATTTTGATTTATTTTCGTGGTAAAATTTACTTTGTTCTAAAAGCAACGTCTACAGATCGCGTGCAGAAAAAAAATCAAGTTCACATTTTGCACAATAACTAAACGAATTTTGTTTAATTTGTTTTTATTTCTTATTCTAGAACAACTTTAAAACAAAAATACTTTAAGGTAACCAAATAATGATGTATTACAAGTTCACAACACATTTAAGAACCTTCAGAAAATCGACAATGTCAGTCAAACTACAAAACAAAACAAAACAACTAGAACAAGCTTATGAGTAACAAAAAGTAAAAAAGTTTGGATAATTCAAAAGTTGCATAGTTTTTTTCTCGCCAACATTCAAAATTTAAGCAAATGCATACTTCTTTGTTCTGGAATTTCACTGCTTAACACAAGGTTAAGGCAAGTTGGATATTTTTTTTTTTTTTGGTGGTTTCGTGTGTTAAGGACACGACCATACACTTCGTTAAATAAAATATTTTGATAACTAGACATTTTACCTGGGCCAGTAATATTGGGTCTGGCGAAAGCCAAGCACTTTGTTTTGGAGAATAATATTCTTCTTGCTTTCTGTTTTCCTATTTAATCTTAAGCTAGAAATCTAATTCATTCAAACATTCTTTGAGGTTTGAGCAAAAATGTATTGAACTTTCTTAAATGAGACATCATTAAAACGAGTTTGATTGCATTTTATTTATTTTCCTTTTTTTTTCCTCTTGTTCTCAAATTTCCATTCAATCAACATTTAATGATGTCCCATTAAAACTCTGTTGCAGGATGAATTTTGTTTGCAATACTGTATCTTCTGTTAAAAAAAAAGTAGATATAAATAAATTCCCACGTATGCTGGAAATCAGTAATCGATTAAATGAAAAACGTGTAAATTACCGATAAATATCTGTGAATTTCAAATACTTTCAAATCCAAGCAATTTTTCACAATTTTTTCTCTCTGCTTCATTTATGACACGCACGTTTTTCAAGGCCGGGGGATGTAAATAAAACGAAATAAAATGAATGGAATTGAAAAAATGCAAGACAAATTGCATTCCATTCATAAAAGATTATTTTACTTTATTTATTCCTGCAGTTGCAGCTGCTTCATATTGCTGTTGTTGTTGTTGTTGCAGTTGGCAACATATATATTAGGGTGGATCGATCGATGTGTTTAAAGCTTTTGGCTTGAGACATATAAAATCATATTCAAAGATCCTAAACTTGAAATTTTCTTATTTCTGTATGTGAGTTTCCTTGAGGAGGCGTCGCGTACGTGTTCAGAGTGTTCGAAGAAAGTATTGAAGGGCAAACATCATGTGGGTTGGTCATACATTTCACTCCTCTAGGGGCACTCTGGGACTGATAATTCTTTTTCAAACAAAAGTACAAAAGAAACGATAAAACAGTTGCTTTTTGGTTGTTATTGATATAGTAAATAAAAATAAAGAAAAAATAAAATTGATTGAGCTTTGGTTAGTTCATTAGGGGGCTGACGAAGAGAGTGACGGCTCAGAAACATCTGGATATTAACTAAAATAGCAGCATTTTGTTACAAAAGGCCTCAAAAACCTGTATAGAGAATTTAAAAATATAAATATTTTACAGAAAAGTTCGATGAGATAAAAGTAATGAAAACAAATGTTGGCAAAAAACTGAAAATTATCTTTTCTGATGATTGATGAAAAATGAAAAGCTTTTGACCAATTGCTGTCCTTACAAGTTGACCCTCCCCAATTCACATGCATAAGTTCTCACTGTTTTGTTGTTGTGGAAAATTCTTTTGTTGGTGTTGGGGTGGATTCAGCCAGCCAGCCAGCCAAGCGTCGTTGTCGTCGTCATCCATCCTCACCATCAACAACATCATTATAGAAAGTTTATCATGTTGCTTTTGCAAGCACAGATATGTTTAACTATAATGTTTCCTGTGTTGAGTATTCTGATGTGCTGTTGCAGGGGTTTTGTTGTCTTCAATTTATTTTTTTAACACTTTTGTATGTTGTTTTTTGTAGGTGCAGCCATCAACCATGGGAATTGTTTCGTCAGTTTTTTAGAAAGGAACTTGTGGGGAAGAAGGCAAAAAAAAAAGAAAAAGAAAAAGAAAGGAAAACACCAAGTAAGAAAAACTTAAAGAAAACTTTGTATTTAAGAAAGGAAAATATCTACATCCTGTGCAACTTGGATTCATCCATTCATGTAAGTTAGGGTGCAACTTTGTATTAAGCACACACAGAAATCGACACACTTGTGTCGATTCATTCATGCACACACACACACACGTACCAGAGAGCCAGACATACACATGTGCCGATTATAGCGCTTCTGAGGCATTTCAGCTATTTTCTTTTTTGGACGGTTTGTTATTTATTGTATGTCTTCTATTTTCTTCCTCTCTCTGATATTCAATTTTCAGTCTGAAGGATTCAAAATAAGGAAATTAATTTCAGGAAATTTAATTTTGCAAAACAAGAGAAGAAAAAATATTTTTCTTGCAAACAAAAAAGAAGTTTTTTCAATGCTGTATTATTTCTAACAGTATTGCTGCCGATAGATACTTGCACTGAATGCTAAAAGGAAGCTTAAAAACAGGCTGAACAGTTTTATTTTTGCAAATACGTTTGATTCAAAAGTGAAAACAATTTTTGAAAGTTGTAGTTAAAAAAAAAAGAAAAAAAATCATGGTATGGATATTGAAGGTGAAGGAAAAGAAAAGAACTGTGCATGTGAAAATTTACTCAAAATTTTTCGCCATTGTGAACTCTCATAAGCCTAAAGCATATTTAGATCAAAATTGCACTTTAAATAGAATCGTTGCATTCTTCCAATGTAAAATTTTCAAGTTTTGCTTTTGCTACCACTTATTAGGCTCTGTGCAGTATAAATGACTTTGCCATTTATTTTTGCTTTTTTTTTATTGTATTTTTAAGATCTTTCCATCAAAAGACAATATCTTTCGATTGGAAGAAGCTTTCTCCAGGCTGACGAGTTATGTTCTTTGAAAAGAAAATTGTTATCATTTTTAATGTACTATTACCACATAGACTTATTATAATGACGGATTGAGCGATCAGACCAAAAAATGTTATAGAGCCTGTATTTTGTTTGACCAACTATTTCGAAGACAATTTTTTGTTGTTTGTGGTGATTTTTACCAACCAAAAAAAAAAACGATTTTATTTTTGTATTGACTTTGTTCTAACTAATAAATTATACTACATATTACGTTGGTTAGTTCAAAGAATTGCCATAATTGACATTAATATATTTTATTATTTATTAATGTTTACTAATAAAATAATAATAATAAGTATATAATATTTATTTGATCTTTTTAATTATTTGAAAAACTAATTTATACAGCTTTACATCGTTTTAATATAAAAATTTTATTAACAATATTATTCAATATTTCGATAACAGTTTGTTATCATCTTTGTAATAGAATTACAAATATTATATCCTGAAGATGATAACAAACTGTTATCGAAATATTGAATAATATTCTTAATAAAATTTTTATATTAAAACGATCTGAAGCTGTATAAATTAGTTTTTCAAATAATAATAATAATAATAAGAATGTCTAATGAATAATAAAGAGTAAGAAGTAAAATGATGAATTCAGCTGGGGAACAACTTGCAGTTTCGAAGCCACCAAGCTGCTTTTTATCAACTCTTTTGACTGGCCATGCAGTTTTTACTTTCGATTTTCTTTTATTATGTCCAATGTGTGCAATATGTTCTTCTACAATCCAATTGCCCGCGAGTCATTAAACCTTCCTTTGATTGGCAAACCAATCAGTATTCAGTGCTGATTAACAAGTTTACTTCAAAAGAAATATGTCTATATATTGCGGTCACTGTTAAAAGTATTTTGTGCAAAATCCTTTTACACATGTTGTTTTATCATGGCGAAATTTTTAATTTGAATAAGTGTTTATGGCGAAGTTTTGGGAAAATTTTTGGTTCATGTTTTTGTATCAACTTTGCACAGGGTGACGAAGTAATTTTTATCTATATATTTGTTCAATACAATAGCTATTGCAGTCTCTTAAATTGCCCAAAATTGCCACTGAGTAAAATTAATCGTACAAAATGTTGTTTAAAATGCCTGTTGAATTTGTACTCAAATAAGTATGAAATAGTATAGAATTAGTCCTGACCGGGGTTCGAAGCAATTTGGATGCTGATGAGCGTCGTGGTAGGCTTGAAAGAGCCACGGTATGTTGCACAACCAGTAATTCTTCAACTTTACTTTTCTTGTCTTCTTTAAAAATATTGGTCACTACATTTATATCACAAAAAGATCTTTCTCTACTCTAAGGAAGTAAAATCGAACTAAAGAATTGAAAATAATGTTACTTAAATTGCCTTGGGAGTGATGGTTGATCAACAGTCGTGAGGTTGTGGTTCGAAACGCGTCATAGTTAAACAAGTGCTTTGCTGTACAGAAAAAACGTATACTAAAAGAAAGTTATACTACAATGCAATAAAACAAAAGAACATACAAAATATTAAATTTCACTCTGGTTCACAAGAATCGAAATTGTTTTAATAGTGAATGCGAAATCATGAATCAGATTTTAGTTCGATTTTACAAAGATTTTTTTTGTGGCAAACAGTGCAATGCGAAATCATGTTAATTCCCTTCAAACTACTCCAGTTTATCGCTACGAGTGGTGCTTTAGCTATTGACTGAATATGATACTTCAAGTGCCACAAGCAAACAACGTGATTATGACAGCCAGACTCTATATGTAAACTCAAACTAGCTGAACATTTCTTTATTAGAACTTTTTTAGTATCAATCCAAATTTTTTTTTTTGCTCAAATCAATTCTGAAAAGTTTTTCAGAAAAAATTATGTAATTAAAATACTACAATCATCTTTACTTTGAACATTTTTCCTCATCGGCAAAAATGTATTCAGCATTAGTTTCAACTTAAATTTAGCCCAACAATTCAAAACATCAGAAGAGCTTTACACATATTTGACCTACAAAAGAAATAAATAAACGTTTCTAGTTGCATGTATCTAAAAGTAAACTTGTGTATGTTTCTACATGAAGTTGCATGAGTTGACATTTTTATTTAAATTAAGTTAATCACAAAAAATAAGTTCAAAGTGAATGTTGGTGCTGAAAATAAACACTGCAACAACAGCTTTTATTTTCTCAAGTTACACCTCATCAGGAGGAGGGGGGTATAAACATTATAAAATCTTTAATCCTTCGAAGGCTGCTTCAGCCTTGTCCATATTCATAGAAAAATCTACTCCAATGTAAAAACACTTAATTTCCTTTGTTTTTCCCGTTCATAACTTGTTTTTTTTAAATTTTCTAGAACACATATTTTAGCATAAAGAAATAAAAATTTACATACAAACTAAATGTTTTAAGAAGAGTCAGTATGTGCTTTAGAGTGCACTTTGACAAACGAACTCGTGTCTTCTTGGGCGACACGTCTCACGCATACGAATGAATGAGTGAGTGAGTGAATGAATAAATACCGTTAAATGAAACTAACTACCAACTAATTTAAATGTGTATTACACACATCTTTAAGGTCTGGCGGGCTGCAAGTGCTTTTTGCTTATTGGCAAACATTTTCAAAACACCAGTAATTTAAATACCGCCAATCAGTTTCAAAAGCAAAACGTTTTTGCAAATGAGTTGAGTGCGTGTTTTAAAATGATTTTATTACAAATTGTATTCAATTAACAAACATATTTGTAGTTATAATTAGGAAAACCGGAAAAGATGTGTTAAACTATTTGCCTTAGGAAGTTACGTGACAAAGCTGGCAATTTTATTTCTTCAAGTGTATCATCTGTGAGGCAGCGTAAGAGGAGAGCAATTTCAAACTTTGTTGCAAATTATTGAAATTGGTTCATAGGTTTTACCATTGTTTTATTTCATTTTTTGGTTGCTGACTAAAACCGCGATTGGACTATTTAAATATCAAAATAAAGCACGCCCACTTCAAAAATGAGGCAACTTGAAATGTTAATTTTCCAAAAATCGAAAAAAAACAGTTTTTTACCTAAAAAAAAAAAGCTATTGAATAGAAAATCCATACAGACGCAGAAAAAAAAACTTCTTTAATTATAAATGCGACAACACAACAATGTTGTGTTCTACATAATGGTATTATGGTTGCAACCATAAAATATGGCTAAGGTAATCATATAGTATAGCTAAAGCAATCACATAATATGACTGAGAAAAAAATTGGACAGATCAACAGTAGTTAATTCTGAGTTTTGCAAATGTAATATTTGTTTTTCTTTTCATTGCTATTATTTGATTCGGTCAAATGTTCACACACACACTGCTCCCTCTTTTCTTCTTCTCCCCCTCTTCGTTGTAACCTACATAGTGTATATGTAGGGGTCGTCCCCGTAGCACTGGTACAAGATAAATAATATTTATATAGCGACATATTTTAAACTTGTGTTTTTTTTAATAAATTAAAAACGAAATAATACTAACCCAGATTTTTGGTTTGGAACCTTGAGCTGGTAATAACACGCTTTAGTTCGTATTTATTTATAGCGTTGCGTGACTTTATCTAAGAAGAAAACTAGAGTTTGAAATAATTTTAACACTCCCAACGCCTAAATTTAATTATTAAAATTGTTATGAAAAGTTGCAATATTTTGCCTTGGTTTTGTGTCTGGCTGAAAACCAAACCAAACAAAATATAAATTAAATAGAATTATAAAATGCCATCCATTGTTGAAGCATTAAAGTGGCAAGTATTTGGTGGCAGAGTTGTACAGGTATGTATGTATTACAAGAAGAGCTGGTTGTTGGTATAGTAAACACAGCGGCAGTAGTAATGAGACCTGCAGTTGTTGCAATTTTCAAGCTGCTGTTCTTGTTGTATAATGAAAAAATAACATTGTGTTGAGGTAATAATAAAATATCTGCGGCATGAACTTACTGCAAAAATTTCAATGAAGTTTTGTGACCTGGCAAATTCATTCATTCCATTTGCTGCCTTGCGGTTAAAGTAGTTGGTACTTAAGAATGGCTGCCTGCCACTGCTGCTCACATCATGAACAGCAATATGGTTGCCACATTTGCTGCCGCGCATTTAAAACAGCTTAAGAGTATAAACTTCTCAAGTTCGTACCGTCAATATAAAAGTGCTGCTGTTTTTCTTTTCTTTATTACTGTTTGGAAAAATGGAGTTGAAGAAGAACAGAGGATTTTTAAATTAACATAAATTTATAAAATAAGAACAAGCAATGCAAGTCGCAAGGAAATATTATATATAAAAAAAAATCAAGAGAAAACAAGTTGAACATTTATACTTTTGTTCCGTAGTTTCACAGCAGCAACTTTGACGACAAACTGCATTTGGGTGTGACATCAAACATGCGAACAAACAAAAAAGTTTTTTTTTTCAATTTTAAGTTTTAGTTTACTGTTACACAATGTTGAGTATTTTAAGGCCCTTTTGGTTGTGCCTCATTCTAGTTTAGCTTTACGCCGGGTGCACTTGCACTTGTTTCGACTGAATTTGCACCAACAGTTTTCCTCTTAAACGATGCAGAGAAGTATGTATGTATTATTTTAGCTCTAAAAGTATACCTTATTAATAGCTTTCTGTCTTTTTCAGGCGGCTTGGCGTTAAATAGCCGCTGTGTGTTCCCCAGCCAATAAGCTTTCAACTTCACTTTTGATGTTTTCTTTAAAAATGTTGATCACTAAAATTTTTTTTTTTTTGGTTCCTTCTACTAATCTCTTATGCTAAAGTTTTTTTTAAAATAAACTCAAATCCTCTTGCAAAACTGTCGGTGTCGCCACGTTAATCTTAGCCAAATCCCACCTGCCAATCAAGGCTTCTTTAAGTAGGTACATGCGACAAACCGGCATGAAACTTATTTAAAGATACTTAAAGAACAAATTGTTACTGTAAGTTTTACAATTACGAATGTAATCATATGTATTCACGGCCTTGTATGAATGATTCATAGAAAGCGTAAATTCCTGATTAGTTTAAGTTTAAATGAATTCTTCTTACAAGTAGTTTGCACTGTATTGCCAGTGATTATCGTTAAAAAACTTGATACTGTACATGCCGGAAAGCGTGATAGGTACTCTGCTTTCCTTTTTTAACAACATTCTCATACACACACACACTCTCTCTCTCTCTCTCTCTCTCTCTCTTGCTCTCTAGCGAGACTACTTGCCTTGTATTGATATTGTAAAGTCATCTGTTTGGTTTTAAGGGAAATCTTCTTAGTTACATGGTGATGAAATAATCAACCATCAAACCGAATTACTTAAATCTCTGAAGTGAGTAAGTGAGTTTTGTTGGGAAATGAGTCTTTGAGTAGGTTTTTCCTTCTTCTTCTTCTTCTCAAGGTAGCCATAGATTATGACACAAATTGTTGGTTATCTAAGCCTTATGGCAAAACTGAGTAGTAGAGAGATGAGTACAATTGTTAGCTATCATGTACTAGTTGTGCATAAATAACATATTCTCACTCACCCAGCAAACATTTGCTATCGAAAATTAAATTGTTTCATATGTATAATGTGTAATTTAAATGAAGAGTAATTTTTATATGAATAAAAAAGCATTATGTATTTTATATTAATTTTCTCGTTCTAATTTTCTACACCGCTTTAATTGTGTTGTATTACGTTTATCGGGCTTAAGATCATCTTATATTATTATTGTGATTGATCTTTATCAAGCAAGAGAAAGAGAGAGAGAGAGAATATTAAAAACCTTTAGCTGGGGCACAACTAACTCTTTCGAAGTCGCCATACTTCTTGTCAGCGACACTCATGCCACTCAGTTGCACAAATTGTTGTATATTTTCCTTCGAAATTTTAAATTTATCAAATACACTAATTATAATTTTTATTTCTATTTTATTAATAGTTGAAACAAATAAAATTTAGACAGAATATGTGCAAAAAAATGGGGTGTCGTTTTAGAATTATGAGCCTTTGAGAAATAGCTAATTGTCGCCCAGCTAAAGGCCGTTGTTGTTCTCTTTGTCTTATTTAATTTGTATCAGTCACAACAATAATATGGGCTAAACACAACAATACTATGACAATAATATGATCGAATAGCAATAGCGAGTAAATAAGTAACAAACAGAAATCAGAAGGGACACAATTAAATCGACCACGAATACGATGGTTTGGCCCAAGAACAACACATTGATCAACTTCTTTATCATGACAATTCATTACGCTCAAACTGTATAGTCATACGGACTTCGTTCTGATAGCAACTCAAAAGAATGTGTTTTAGTTTTCGCTTCGTTTGCCACTTCTAAATTTATCATCTTTCTCAACCCTGCAAAAGTAAAATCAAACTTATTCCTGATAAAGTAATAACCAATTGTTATTCATCATGACGACAAAATGGAGAAACATATTTATTTGGGTGAAATTTACATTGGAAAATTTTGTACTTTATTTGAAAATCTATTAAAAATAAGTCTGTATTCGATATGTTTGCAGGGCATCTGCTTGTTAATGAATACTCTGGCGTATGCTTGTGTGAGTGTCTTGTACTGATTTTTCTAAGGAACCAATATGGATATTGGAGTATTGGGGCTCAAAGCGAGAGCAGTTTAAAAAAGTTTTTTTTTTGGAAAAAGATTTTTGTGACCAATTAAGAGTCAACAAAAGAAAGACTTCATAGTTAGGGGACAGTTATGAGTATCTCGCTAAATTTGAACTTGAAATCCTCGATAAACAATTAATAATTGTGAAATAAAAACTTTTGACTAAAACAAAACTGCTTTTTATTCAGATGTAAGTATTAGTTCTGCAGATGACCGGCGCACTTTGCAGGCACGTGGCTCCATCCTTCTCAAAGGATGAATAATCTGATTTTCCATTTAGAAACTGCACATTTATTCAAACGGTTTTCAAAACCTTCCCGAAAATATGAGTGTTGTTGCTGAAGTTTCCTTTAGCAAAGGTATATCCAGCTCAAATTTTAATTTATGTATTTTTTCCATTTGAGTGTTTTTTGAATAGTTTTCTTTCTTAAAAATTACTTATTATGTTGTCCCCGTTAGTTGTGCATGAATGTGCATGCGCTTCTTGGTTCAATCATTTCTCTAGTTATTAGAACCAAAAGCCGTTGCAGTTGTTGCAAACAAACAAATATAAAACAGAACTAAGTGAAACGAATGGAAGGCAAGAAAGTTAAAAAAAAAAACACAAAAATTTGCATAATTTCTGGGACAAGTGCCAAATTGTAATGTAGATTTTTTTTTTTTTTTTGATACTAGTGCATGGTAAAATAATTCATATGTTTTTGCTACAATATGTAGCTTTACACACTCACACACACACACACACACACACAAGTGAATACTTAATCTAACGAACACATGTACTTCAAGCTAAAGTCATACACTGTAACAGAGACCCAATAGAAAATGTATAAAAGTAAATTGAGATAGCTGGCCCGTTTAAAAAAAAGATCTTTCATAATTATGAAGCCCATTCTTAGTTATTGTACAGCTTAAAAGCTTTTGTAAGTCACTTTTGAAATCTACGCTCTTTAAAAATGCCTTTCGGAAAATTCTAGCGGGGTTTGTCAACATCTTTAGTGACTAATTTCCATTTAGGTACAAACACGTGAAGTGCCGCATGCATGTTAAAATTTTCCCCAATGAAAAGTTTCTCATATGTGTATGCATCTATCTTATGGATTGTCGTTGTCGTTGTTGTTGTTGCTGTTGCTGCTGCTGTTGAGTCAGGTGCAATTATCATATTGCAAATGGAAAAATAATAAAAATAAAAAGAAAATTGTTCATCTATTTCTTTTTTTCTATTTTTTTTCTCCTTTATATGTGCAGTTTTCAAATGCCAATGCTTTTAGGAAAGTAAAAAGAAAAAAAAAAAAAAACTGCAAAAGACATAAGAAACAAAAATTATTACAGAAATGACCTAGGCCTGGGAAACAGTCACATAATGGTGGTGGCACAATAAAGTAGACAAGAACAAAAGCACTGTAATAGCTGTGATAATCTGTAAAATTTGGTATATTATTTATTTAAAGTACTTAAAGTAGAATACAATTATACATAAAATAGAAAATAACCAGGGAAATTCTATGTATTCAGTTGCATGATTTTTTTTTTTAGTGCAACTCAGGGAGGTAACGCACAATGATATACTTTTAGTCAAATAGTATTAAACAAGTTTCGATTGTATCAACTTTTCCATCGCTGATTCTAAAATAATATTAAATCAATTCGTTACCTAAATATTATTTATTCCAGATACTTTGGAAAAGCAAAAAAAAACCTTGTAAACTTTCAACTCCCTTTTAATTCAAACTTAAATGCGAATCTGGCAATTAAATGAAAAACAAGTTTTAAATATTAAAACCCTCCATTAAGGCTTCCTGCACAGTTTCCTTTTTTCTTATGCATCCTGTACATGAACATTTGTAGGCGATTGTATCTCCCAGTATGTATGTATGTATGTGTGTGTGTGTGTGTGTGTGTTTGTTATCCTTTGCCAACAATTACCATTTTAGTTTCTAAGCATTTACATTTTATGTAAACCAATCCAAGTCCAAACAAGATGAAAAATCCCATAAGCATTATTTCTCTGTGTGAGTGTTTGTGTCTCAGATGTGAAAGTAAATTTCAATACTGATGACTGTAATAGCAATTAAAAAGGCATAGGAAACGTTTAGTCTTACTTAAGCTTTAAGCCCAGGTAGTTTTTACACCGAAAGAAATTGTGATTGCCTTCAGTACGCAGACATGCAACGAAATAGCCAAGAGTTGAATGAGAATGAGTTTTGAAGAAAACTCATCACGGTCATTGTGAAGAGTTTCTTTTGTTTTACGCCTATAGGCTATTTAATCGTTATGGCATTTTTATACACGCAGCAAAGAGATTCGTTGTGTTAACCAAGTTTGTTTGTCCTAAACCAAAAATTACCTCAAACGTATTATTCTAAGGTCTAAAAATGGACCTTATCAATGTAGTCTGCCTTTTTCAGCAGTCTATATGCCGCCGCCATTTTGCTGATGCTAATCAACTTATCAGTAGAATAAGAAAAAAAAAACTAAAAAAAAAATAGAAATCGTAGTAGTCTGTATTAACTCGTTGCCTAGCTGTTGTGAAGAACAGTAAAAGTGTTGCAAAACGAAAAAACGTTTTCTCTACCAAAGGTTTGTTTAAACATTTTTGTTTCTTACTTTCTTCATGGTAATTATCTAATTTGCGAGTCAACTGATGAGTTGCTTAGCATCAACGAAATGTAGGCGGCACATGGATGGCTGAAAAAGACACAAGGCATTGATAAGATCTATTTTTTTTTTTAAACTAAATTGCCTCTTGTAGCAAATAGATAATTAAATTCATTTTTCAATTGTCTTAAACAATTTCTTAGCGTAATATTTTCTGTGTGTACAAGTAACAAAAATCAACAAACATAAGAATATAAAAATATCCACAACAGTGGAGAAATGTAAAAATAGACATGACTTCTCAGGAGTAGACAAATTTGTGTGCTTCGAAGCGTGTGAGAGAAGCACATAAAAGAACTAACAAGAGAATACTGCAAATAAAACTTTTTACATTCGAGGGCAACCAGAATACCGGGGGACACGCTTATTAATTTACGACAAAAATAAAATTAAGTCATGTGATGTTATAAAATCTAAACATGTCAGAAACATTTTCTACGCCTTCACAGACTTAAATGAAGTGCAAAGGGATTTCCCCAATGACATGTCCCTCAAATCTTTGCAAGTCTGCTATTAGTTTCTTACCAAGTAGGCAGGCACCCTTTGCTGTCTAGAATTTATATTTGCTTATATTTTTACATGTTACAATTAAGTTGTGAAACTTTTTAGCTGCAACTGTGACAAAATAGCTGTAACAGAAAATAAAATGGAAACGGAAAGAGATGGTGTATGATATTGTTGCTTAAAATGCAAAAGCACTTAACTGATAAAATATACTAGAGGGATAATGTATTATTGGCAATAATTGTATGCTTTAATTATATTCTATTATATTTTATTATACATATATGTTTTCTTTATCCCATTTGCTTCGTTCTTTTTCTTGAGCTTGAGGTCCTTGTTTATGATTTTTATGTTTTTCAAACTTCTGCCGGAAATAAAGTTTTCTAAATGTTGCAACTTCAGGTCCAAAAATGAACCAATTGAAATGTATTAATTATGTCCACGACATTTCGTTGGTGCTAATCAACTCATCAGTAGACTTGAAAAATTCTTAAAAGTTTGTTTGAAGCTTAACTACTTATTCCATAATTCCCATGAATATAGACAGCTGAAAAAGACAGAAAACATTTTGTGAAAAGGGTTAATTTTTGGACCTGAATTAATACATTTCAATTGGTTCCTAAAGCAAATAAATAAATAAGTTCATGTTTTCTAAATGTTTTTTTTTTCAAATATTCATTTAGGAAACATTATTTTCTGAAGAAGTTTTTTTTTATAGATTAAAGCGATATATCGAAAGTAAAAATAGTAAACAAGGGCTTCAAGCTCTAAACTAAAGAAACAAATAGGATAAGCAACAATAATGATATTCCAGTTAATAAGGATCATTTTCCTGTTTTATTTTGTTCTCAGTTACACATCCATTTGCATTTAAGTTCACCATATGAAGAAATTCTTGCGAAATGCAATGACAATGCAACAAAAATTTGTTTCTTTTTAAATTTTACACTTCCACCGGGTTGTAACTTTATTTTACCTCAATGTTTTCTACATTTCCTTGGAATTAAAACATGAATTTATTTGCTCTTTGTTTTCAAGTAGAAAAAAAAAACAAAACTTTGCTCTTCTTCTCGTTTATTTCTGCAATTTTTGCTGCTAAAGTTAATGGCAACAAGAGAAAAAGATAAATTAAAAAAATTAAAACAAAGGACTCATGACACATGTGCTTGATGCATGTGCCATGAATCCTTTGTTTTTGTTTACAACTTTGTCTTCTTCAGCTTAAGAAGGATGACATGTTTTTGTAGCTGTTTTGATCTGGCAACGAATGTACATGTGTATGTGTGTGTCTGTACTGGCAGGACTGGCTTTAAAAAGATTAAGTAGAAAAACAAATCTTCTTTTTAAGGAATAACAACTGAAAATTGTTCTAATACACGGAGGAAAATTTTTGGGAATCAACAGCGTGATTGAAGAAAAAAGCAAACAGAAAATACACATTTCCTAAAGATCACACAATTTAAGCTGAAATATTCTATAATTTATGCCCCCCTTTTGCAATACCCTTTCTCGCACAATTAAATCACATGTCAACTTGTGCAAAAAATATTATTTGTTTGAGTAACAAAATTCAAATTTTCTTATGGAAACATTTTTGCACAAACGGTAGGAAAAAATCACCAATTGGCCAAACAGAATAATAGAAAACAAATATATTTAATGAAAATTCCACTGTGTCCCAATTTTCACAAGCCAAATTAAAGGATCTTTTAAGCCGGTTTTCTAGTGTGCACAGAGCAAGTTTACTTCAGTAGGTCTCAAGACAAATGTGGCATTTTTCAACTTTGCGAATTGCCACAAAAATAATTGTACAGGCAAGTCTGTACCAGCATCTTTCGTATCCTGCTCTCTTTTTATCTCTTGTGCTCTATAAACTTAAGAAATGCCGCAAGCAAGGTAACTGCAAGTAGTCAGCTGATCTTGCAGCTTCTACTTGAGGAGCTGTCAAAGGCTTTGTTTACAAACCGCATAAATACACAATACACAAACGTGAACAAATGAAAGACAGAAAGAACGAACATAAAGTAATACCAACGAAATACATGAAGTGCTTGTTGGTGTTGTGTGTGTTGTAGTTATGCGGTTACCTGGTATGAAGGTGCCTTTTGCTGCAAAGTAGCTTGCCCTGTGAAAAATAGTACTTTGGCCACTGAAAGACGCACAGATGAAGTTTGTGGGCGTCAAAACGGTGGGTTAATGTATAGCATACAAGAGTTTCAGACATTTGTGGATATTTCTTATTTATTTTTGTAATTTTCATGGTGCTGCTTCATATGATTTTTCTCACTCCCTGGTCATTTTAATGCTGTACGCTGTGTGTGTGTGTGTGTGTGTGTGTAGAATTTCTCTCTGTATACGTATGTATGTGAGGTGCCCTGCAACTGCACCTTTATGATTTCATAATAATTAAAGAAGGAAAAGTAAAATTTTAGGTGGAGGAGAACTTGCAGTTTCGCCGCCGCCACGCTTCCCATCAGCATCCATTTGAACTTGGTCCTGCCAAGCTTCCTAATTCCTAGCACCGCCTTTTAAAGCTAACGCAATTGAACTTTCTATTTCAATACTTACCGCCTAATTCATAAAAATTATAACAGGCTTATAAGACTGCTATTTGACATATTTGTATGGAAAATCTGTCAAATAAGAGCTTTATAAACCTATTATAATTTTTATGAATTAGACGGTTAATCAATATGAACCAAAACAATGACTTTATTATATTTTTTGGATGTCATTTTCTCCATTCAAAAGACAGTTGACATTTTTTTTTGGTTTTATACTTCATGTGTTAGTTTTGCTTTAATTTTGAATTCATTTTTCATGCTCGTTGCACAGGTAATACAGCCCGAGCACTTGTGCGATGTCTAGCGGTTGTAGCCAGTATTAATGTTATTTAAATGCTAGAATTTTGGGGCTTCGGAGCTGCTGTCCCTTAACTTCAGTCATAATGTTGTGACTAAATATTGTTTACTGCATATAAGTAACAATTCTATAAATTCAGCTTCAGTCCAAATAAATTAAAATAATATAAAGTTAATTTAAAAAAAGCAGTTAAACAAATCAGCAAAAAAAAAATTAGTAAAGAAAACCAGCCACCTAAAGAAACTCAGCGATCATGTCTGGCAGACATGGCCAGCTGGGTTTGAAGCCACAAAAACCTTCTCACACACGTTCAAATGTGGTTTATAAGATTCATATAAGAATACAAATTTAATTTTACAACATTCAAGTGTTTTAACCTTGTGCAATATTTTTTGTTAATAAAAAAAGAATAAAAAAGAAATGTAAAATTTCTCTACTCAGCAGTGACAACTTTTGAATACCCTTCAGCTCATACATTGAGATATTTATTATGATAAGAGAGCAAAAATATTCCTGATTCATAATTCAAGTTTTTGGTTCTTTAAACGTTCCGTAAGCGACTTTTCTATTGATTCTGGACCAGAATATAAATTTGTTTTAAGTAAATCCGGGTTTAAGTCCAATAAAATCAGAGTAAACGAAAAAACTACAAATGTGGCCAGTTTTGCGGGAACACGCAAAAGACTGAACAATAGTTCAGGGTGTCCGACGGAAAGGTAAACTAGTTTGTTTTGCCGTCATTTCGGTAAAAATTAGTCTTCATAGTCAGGTATTTGGCTCTCGTAAAGTAGAGACATGGCAAATTTATTAAAGAGAAATATTTGGTAAGCCAAAGTGTTTTAATTGTTAAAACATTTTATCAAAATCATTAACATCGATCACTGTTACGGTGAGAAAGTTACGTGAAACTTTTGGGAGAAACAAGGTGCGCAGCAAGATGCACTAAGATTTCGAAGAAAGATTGACTGTAGCTGTATACCACAAATTCACGTTTTGATACAATAAATACGGATGGTAAATTAAAAGTGTGTATGCTGTTGCTGTACAACTAAAATGCGAAAGAAAGCGATTTCGTTTTGTAAATAACAAAATTTCTACTTAGATTTACAAATACAGTACACATATGTATATGAAAATGTGTATGAAAAATGGTTTGTTTACAAATGGTAAACAGCTGGTCACCAGTCATTTGACAGTGTTTCTACTTCCTCAGAAGAAGCTCGGTAAAATGAGAAACACATTTTGCTCTCTCATGAGCATTCTTATTTGCCTAATTTGCGCAATTTTCAATACAAGAAACACTTTCGGGGCTCCCTCGCCCTCCCACCGTCACGTACTGCGAACAATTTTTATATCTACTTTATGAAGTCGTTTAGGAAAATTATATAAATCACAAATGCAAGCACAAGTTCAAATTCACTCAAACACTTCAGTGACATTGTGAAGGGTATAACAAAAAAAAAAAAAAAAAAATATGCAAAGTAACAAATTAGTTTCATATGCAGGAAAAACTTGTGCAAAACTAATAATTTTTAACGAAAGAGTATGAATATCTGCAGGCATTTTCTTTTAATGCGTTTTAAGGGCATTAAATATTTGGTAAAAGTTCTGATTTTTTTTTTCTGGTTTAGGAAAATAGTACAATTGTTGGCAGAGTCTTTTAACTGAGCTTATGGTTTGAATTTGTTATAAAACGGGTAAAAAAGCTTAGTATACATATGTAGTTTATTAAAGATTACTTTATAAATAAAATATGTTTATTAAAGATGTGCGTTAAAAAATACAAAAGTTACGCCCCAAGTTTTTAAGGTCAACCATGTACTATGGTCGGAAGACAGCGATGGGAGTAGGGTACACATTTTTCTTCTCTAAGCGGCTCCTTTTGGGCTAGCTAATATTTCTTGTATTCTTTTAAATTGTAAAAATATTGCTTTTGTATGGCAACTCCCTTAAGGGGAGGAGAATGGAGCTTGCTGCGCTATAAAAAACAGTTGCATATAACAGCTCTGATCCATGCTGTGCTTATCGCGGTAAATAGAGGTCGTAGAGTAACCAGATGGTGGCTGAAACTCTAGGAGAGTAGGTTTCTAGCATCGCTCACCCAGAGGGCGTAGTTCTGTACCACTGGGATCAGTTAACCTCAAGGCTTATTATTGGTAAGCTTAAATATAGAATTTGAGTTTAGTTTATTGCGGGTCGATGGTACATTGTAAATTATGTATACGAGATAAGATTGTCTTGGATGTACCTGGTAATTTATAGGGTATTCGCTTGCTGTCTTGTTTAATGTAGGTAAGGAAGAAGGAATCTAGATAACCCGAGCTCAGCTCCCTTAAGGTAAGTACTTTGATTAAAATTCCACGCGGAAAGTTGTCAAAATGCATGTAAAAAAAATTCGCATCAACTTTTCGTGAAAAAATGTTGCAGAAGTAGTACTCTGCTCATTTTGAGAAAAACATATGAAATGTATCTGGCAACATTTTCTTTTTGCTGCGAAATAATTGAAGTGGCAATTCTTTCACAGCTGACTGCTGATATTTTCATTGAAAAAATTTAAGTAAAATTTTTTGGACAAAAAAAAAAAAGAAATGCAAAGTAATAAAGAAAACCAAAAAATTAAATTCAGTGCGACAGAAATGCAGTAACTGATATCAGCCGTGAAATTATTTGGGACTTCGTTGTTCATTTTGATGTATTTGTATAAAAGATTAACTTTTTATTCTATAATTAAATTTTTCTCATCACAATCCAAATTGCAAAACATATGGGTTTTGTTTACAAACGTAAAACAATGTAGCATAGTTTTAATGAAAAACTCGTTAAATTGTGTAAAATCGCGGGATAGGTAACATTAGATACATGTCAAATTTTCCGTACGAAAAAAT
The DNA here is from genome assembly GCA_963662145.1 of Sturmia bella. Taxonomy (NCBI): domain Eukaryota; kingdom Metazoa; phylum Arthropoda; class Insecta; order Diptera; family Tachinidae; genus Sturmia; species Sturmia bella. The sequence goes on from OY759168.1 coordinate 122,856,401, forward strand.
CAATGTTGCTCAACATTTTCCGCAGTTTCGAACACAGTACTTACCTTTAACAAGGGTTAATTGATGATTATTCATATAATTGGATAATATCGCTGTCTGACATGCTTTACCAGACATGCAGGGTCTTTGGTGCAGAGCGAAAGTCTTCACTAGTGGCTTGATCCACCGACAGGTTAGGGCGAAATAAATAACAGCTCTAATTCATCTTTAAAGAAATTGAAAAGGACATATGAACCCAAACTGCTAATCGCTCTTACCTTTAGTTTATTACGATTGATTTCGACAAGTAATCCTTACTCCCTCATCCCATCTCCGTCATTCTTAGTCTCTTCAAGTTTTCTCCAAATATCACAAAAAGAGAGTTTATATCATTTCCAAATCTTATCGCTAAAAATCTCCATATGTGATTGCTAATTTGCATTGTAGTGTTAAATGAAATATTTTGTTCATTTAACTGAGAGAAAGCACAACATTTGGTTGCATAAATAAAAGGTGACTAACTGTAGCTGTGCAGAAGGCGATTGACAAGAAGTGTGGCGACTTCGAAACAGCTGGTTATACCACCGCTTGAGTCATAATATTGCTTCAACAAATTTATGCTTCAACAAATATCTGTGATAGTAATCATTTGAATCAACGCTCATCTAGTGCACAAGGGAATATGTAAAAGTTCAATACATAAAATCAACAGTTTGCTTAAACATTTATTTTATTCGGATAATAAAACAATATTTTGCTTAACTCTCAAATTTTTTTTTTTTTGGAAATTCCTTCTAAAGTTTCCATAAAAAGCAAAACCAACAAATGAAAAAAAAAATTGTTTATGTGCTTTAGAGGTTTTCAATAAACATTTTCATAATTACTTCCCCAACATTTTCTTCTCTCCTCTTTCTTATTTTATAAAATAAAATTATCGCTTTCCTTGTGTCTCTTAAGGACGCGAATGCAAAATGATTAATTACTTTATTCATTAACTCGACCACTTAATAGCAGTTAAACAGGCCTTACCACAAAAACAAAACTTTGTAAACCAGCAATTTGAATAAAATATTAACTGAAGAAAACATTAAGGGCGTTCATAAAGTATACGTTGTAGCAAGAAACTGGAAGAATGTAGGTTAAACATTATCAGCTACAGATTCACATTGGCAAATATTAGCCAACAAATAACGTGACCACCACGATTTGGTTTGCAATTAATCAGCATACACCAACAAAAGGAAAAAAAATAGAAAAACCAACTAAATTTCACAAGTCTATATCTTAAAGCGGTGCTTGCTAAGCGAACAAATACAAAATCTGCTACGAATAATTATTCGATCTTACAAAAACTTTGCAAGAGTAATTACAAACTTGTTGCTCGTTGAGCAAACATAACCTTAAAATTTGCTCTTGCCAAATTTAAAGTTTTTTTTTCTGATTTTCTTTTTGTTGCAGCATCAATTTGTATGCATAGGAATTTTTGATTTGTATATACATATACACGCACTTGTGTAAGATAGAGATCAGCAACAATGTAGTGGTTACGTTTTTGGATAAAATTAGACAAATATTTGGTCAGATGTGATCGTAGCTTGACGCTGAGAATATTTTTTTCTTTACTGTACCTAGAAAAATTGATGTTTATTTTGGGAGCTCAGTTATAGGTTTTAGTGAATGGATCATGGCAAATATTTATAAGCCCATTTCGTGTATTTAAAAAAAGTTTTTAGCGAAAAAAGCGATAGTAAAGATAGTTGATTGAAAAGCAATTACCTTCTAAAATAGAGCGTGGTGGCCTAAAATTATGACTAGAAATATTCTCCTGCTTTTTTCTCCGTGAACAGGTAGAAATGTAAAAGCACAAGCACGCCTGCTGCTGCATGCAGCTTCATGTTTACTGCTGTGCACCCCAAGTTTTTCACGTATGCACATGTTAATTGATTCACATGTTAATTGATTTTAATACGAAGCTCATACGATTTGACAATTACACTTTGTTCCATTGGCAACAAAAGTCTTAAGTGTCCTGATTTTTTATTTTTAAAAGTAAAATCTCTTGACCTGTTATACATTTTTAAATGCACAAAATGGCTAAAAAATTGCTATATAAATAATGAAGTGAGCTAAAAAATGACTATTTGTTGAGTAAACTTTTTAATTTGGCCAACAACTGGCTAAAATGACAACACTCAGTGGAGCTGATTTGAAGTTGCTGCTTTAGTTCTCGTAATTTGGCTTTTTTCTTTATCCAGAATTACCTTTGAATGATCTGGTATCTCTAAACCTGACTTTTATGTGCCTGCTAATCAAAAACGTTGACTCTGGTGTCACTTCGAACATTTTATAATGCTCCAATATCTGATTTTTTAAAAAAGCAGCTTTAAATAGATGCATAAATAAACAATTAGTGTGGAAACTTTCGATGGCGCCTTGATGAGTAACCCCTTTTCTTGAACACCAAAATTAATTCAAACAACCCCATGATTATTTTCAAATTTATAATGTAAATATTTAAAGAAAATATCTAAAAGTAGTCACGAGGGTTCCAGCGCCCCTCCTCCTCTCTGCCAGCTTAATTACTTTTGAAAATTAGTTTTCTTCTCGAATGTGATACACTCAGAATATTTTTGCAGTAACTGACCGTAGTTTATTCTAGAAGTAATCAGTGCAGTTATTTTTAAATGACGTTTAAAAAAGAATGAAATTCAGTTATTGAATGTAGTGCAGTTATTTTTAAATGACGTTTAAAGAAGAATGAAGTTTTAATTTTAACTGATTTGTACAGTTACTTCAAAAACTAACTACATATAAATGCGGATTTTCGGTGACAGTTAATAATGACAGTAGTAACTTATCTTGCACATATGTACATACATGAAGGAACCAAACCAAGCTGTTAATACGTACATATATACATATTTATAATTTGGTTTCTACATATATATGTATGTATGAAGCATACATACACATTTACTTAAATTCATTGTTCTTGAATTTGTTCTGTTTGTTGCGATGGCTGAGTCGGAATGGCAGCTGCTTTCAAGTCGAGATGTTGCAGGTTCGAATCTCAGCAGAGGCTTTGCAGAACAAAAATAAAATGAGCGTATTGAAAAAGGAGATAATACAGATAGAAAACTATAATTAAATAAAATGACCACCTAAGAAAAACTAAGAAAAATTTTTACAGCTTGATTACGCATGAATTATTTGACAGTTCGAATAAAGGAAAAAAATATCATTTTTACCGATTGGGTTCTGTAGATTTTTAACATCAAAATTCATATGAAGTAATAAGTAGATTTAAATGAAAAATAAGTAGGATGGTTTTTAAATGAAGTTTCATTTATTTTAAAGAGTGTTTTCAGTTAATTTTACTGATAAAGTTTTCTGAGTGTAACCACAGCAATAAAAGTTTCAAAAACTTTTGTTACCTGTAAATATTGTGCCACAAAAGACAGACTTTTTTTCTTCTATACAAATAAATATGTATGTATGTCTGGGCGTATGGGCATTTGCATTAACTGTCTGTCTGGTATTTTGTCAAACTGTCATAAAATTTTGAAACCTGTATGTTTCTTAGGAAATCCATTATCAAAATCACACATGTCAATTTTATTTTAAGTTATTTAATTACTTCTGTACCTTAAACTTTTAAATACATTTTGCTTCATATGCGTATGCATGTCAGCAAATGTATTTGTGTGCTTCTGCAAGAATTGTGTCACAGTGTTTGTGAAGAAACGTATACACACACACGCGTGTACATACATATATGTATTGGTTAGCAACGTTCGTATTTTATTCTGGCCAATTATTTTAATTTGAAAAAAAGTTTTGTGGTCGTTTAAATGTGTGTTGTTAAATGAAAGGTTGCTGTTGAGAAAGTTATTGGCAGCAGAATGTTTGTAATTGATTTTATTAAATTTAGTCAAGACAAAAAAAAAAAAAAAAAAATGAAAAATATGGGAAAACAAAGAAAGAAAAACAAAAACAGAGTTACACACAAAAATCATTATTACGTCTGGGCTTACTTGCTGAAGTGATCGCTACGCATAAATTAAGAAAAATTCTGTCCTGAGCTGGGGTACAGCTCAATCTTACGAAGCCGCCCTCTTTCCCAGCAGCAGCAGCAGTTCGGTCATAACCTCACTTTCAATTTCTCTATTTATTTAATTGCATTTAACTATACTAAAATTAATGGAATATGAGTGAATTTTTAAGCAGTTTGCAAGTGTGCTGACGAGAAAATAAATAAATTGAGCCAAGTACGAGGCTGACAAACACAACAAAGGTTTTTTTTTTACCACCATGCAATAGGTATCTCTGGTGTGGAGTACCTTTTAATTTATACTATATGCTATTGTCTCTACAACTACATAAACCGTGTAAATATTAAGCCTATATCTTTTACGGTTCAAAAGCTATAGTTGATTTTCAAACTAAAGGGTGTTCGCATGCATAGGAAAACATCAAAATTTTTGCTTTTTGTTGTTGTATAGGTCTGATAACTAAATATGCTATGAAAATTTTAAAGCTCTATCTCTTACGGTCCATACGCTAACCTAATGTTAGTTTCTGTTGTGGGAGCACCCCTTATATTTTAACTTGTTGTTGTTTTGGCATTTGCTGTTGTAGCGCATATGTAACCACATATGCTGTGAAGCTTTCAATCTACCTCTCACAAGCACAAGAGTTGCAGCTAATTTGATCTTGCTATTAGAGTTTCTTGTATGGGGACCCCCTTTAGTTTTTAACTAATTGGCTTTAGTAGCGGCCCGTGTACTGTGAAAATTTCAGCGTTGTAGCACTTGCCGTTTGGAGGAATGAGGCCTGCCTCAATAATAGGGTTCCGTGCGTACGGGACTCTAAAACGGAGGTCTTTTTGGACCTAAAGTACAACAAAAATTTTTCCTAGTTCTATTTGTGCCTTACATCACTTTACTTGATAAATATTCACATAGATCTTTGTGTTTTTGGATATTTAAAATATATTTTACTCAAATCATTTTCGTGTGTTTGAAATTTTACAAGTGCTTTACTGCTTCCAAAACGAACGTTGGAGAAAAAAATTCCCAATCTTTATTTCAATTCTCTCGCAATTTTTTCTCTCAAGGAACATTTTTTTCATAATACGAGGAATGAAATGTGAAAGTGAACAAAATCCCCAGAGTGGTGAGTCAACTTCTTAGACAGAAATAATTTTTTTTATTTTTAATATATAATTTATAATTTTTCCCTGCAATACCTAAAAAAATCATTTGTTGGTATTAAAAAAGTGCTGAATGGAAAGCACTTAATTTTATTAATGCGAACATTTTGTTGAATAAAATTTATGCAGAGTTTGTTCACGGAGCGTAATTCTTTTAATAACATTCGTCACAGCCAGGCTCCCCTCCCCGTCCTCATTTCATCACCAACATGGTGGATGTTTCATTGTTGCTTCTTTTTAAGTTGTGATTTAGCATTTTGTCCCCTCTTCTTAGAGTTAAGGCGAAACAAGTACAGTCGAATCCGGATAAGTTAAAGCCCTTGAAAAGAAAAATTTGTTTAAGCGGAAAAAAAGTCCCAAACATATTTTTTGTAGTACTTTCGTTCGCTGAAAGGGAAATTCTTTAAGTATGCGTGAGTTGCCACTCAGCTGGACTAACCCCCAATTTTTGACTTGGATTTTAAATGCCATTTCAATTTAAATTTGATTTAAATACAAAATCGAGTCAAACAGTTGCTATTTAAATCAAAGTTAAACGGTCCCATTTAAAATCGATTTAAGTTTTTCGTACTGCCATATGATTTTGACAGTTTGGTTTTGTTCTGCAAATTAAGAAAATTGCACATGTTGTTTTTTGTTTCATAATTTGATTTTTTATTATTTCCAGAAGGTAATCAACTTCTGTGGCAGTGAAATTGGGAGTCCTTTTATCACTTTTGCTACTCAATTTAATAATTTTTACAAAACAATTTATTATTTTCTAAACTTTTCACAATTTCACTTGCTTCCAAATTTGTTTAAACAGCTGTTTTTTATTGAGTTATCGATAATTTTTTGACACTTACATTGTGCTGCCGTACTTTTATTACAATTAATTACCAAAAATAATTTTAAACTGTAAAGCAGAAAGCTATTTTAAATCCAACTTAAATTTTAAAAAAAATTTACTAATTTTGTATTTAAATCCCAAGTCAAAAATCGGGGGTAAGTGATGCAGTATTAATTTTCTTCTAACCGAGTTCGACTGTAATTCTTTAATAAGCATAAAATTGTGAAATTGGTTTCCCCCATTTGTTTGTTCGTAGTCTTTTGTTCAATCACTCCTTCCCTCAACCTGCCCCCGCAAGCAACATTTTTTCGGAAAATTTATGTTCAAGTATGTGTGTATGTAAATGTTTGAATTTTCCAATTTTGCTGTTTGAATTTTCGATGTTCTTTTTGTATCCGTTTTGAGCACATTAGCAACGTTATTGAATTGTTTTCGAGGGCTTAGCGTTTTGTGGCAAATAAAAAACAACTTTTGTATTTGTTTTTGTGTTTTGGTTCATTATTTTGTTTAACAATTTTTCAAGTGCCTTAAACGTTGTAGTGGCAGCGGAGCGGCAATGCTTTTAAACAGCAACGAATTCTGGCGAAATTTAGGGAATTTTTTCTTTAAATTTAAAAATTAGAAATTTGGTTGTTCTATGAGTAAAATAGTTAAAGTTATTGCTAAAAACACTTTTGTAATACAAGCAGTACACAATTGAATTAAATAAACGTAAAGAATGAAAAACGCAGCTTTCGAGAGTTTATTGAATGGGCATTTTATAAAGAATTTAAAAGTAAAAATAATCGTATAATACTGCGCTGAAACTAGCTCTGAATTGGATAAAATGGTCTATTGTGTAAAATACAATAGGCCTTCACTATAGTCAAACACTCATTTATAGTCAAACGGCTCATTTTAGAAACAACTTAAATTTTAAAACGTGTTGCTAACTTTTTTCTAACTATAGTCAAAATTAAAGTTGAGTTTAAGCTGAATCAGCTTTAAATGGGTGCCACATTATTTATCGAATACGGCAAGTTATTTATCATACAAGCTTTTACAAAGCTCAAAAATTATGTATACATGTAAACACACACCCACATAAATGTAATACCTTGTGCATACATGCATTTCTAATTGAGATAATATTCAGTTTATTGACATAATGTTTTTTGCGTTCATACATACAAATATTGCGCTAACTCAATTAGTATTTGACAGCTGGAAAAAAGTTGTTGTTTTTGTTTTGGTAGTGAGAAAGAAAAAGTGAAAAATATTTTCAAATAAGAAAAACTGCCTTTTATTTTTAAAGATTTTAGTGTTGTACAATAAAAATATGGAATGGAACTTGTACAAGTAGTGCGTTCATGTTATGACTCCAAAGCGGCAATAATGAAAAGAAAGAGAAATAAAAATTTGGAAATGCTGCAATGATTAAAAATTTTTATTTTTATTTTTTATTTTTTTGTTTTGTTTGCTTTTGTTGACATTTATCTCGTCATTTATCTCGCATTGTATACTTTTGCTTATTAAACACATCTCTTACAGTGTTGTGTTTCATCTTTTTCTCAATATTCAAAGCAATTTTGAGTTCATTAAGCAATAACTTTATTGACTTTTTGTATGGAATATTGAGCTCAATAATGGACTTTATTGCGATTATCTCAATAAAGGCGCATGTATGAACATGGTATAAGATTGTATTAGTAAGTAAACAAAAAACATCAAAGCGAATTGAATAATAGTCAAATTTTAAAGAAAATTCTAATTAATAATAGTTATCAAAAAATCTTTAATTTAATTATTTAATTTAAAAAAATTTACATTAAAAAGCTTTTACATATAAAAGTGACATTAGCTTGAGCAAAGCTGTTGCTAAATAAAATAAAAGACAACTTCTGCTGGTTTTAAGTTTAGATCAACCTTTTGCGTGTAAAGTCGGCTTTTCTTCGTCTATAGTAGACAAAAAGCTTACTTTTATTTAGCAGTGACTTAAAATTGCTTAAAGCATACTTCTTCGATGTCTATGGGTTATGGGCCAATGCGTTTAGGAATTGTGTTTGGCCTGGGGCTCTTTTCGGCAACAGCGTGTGCCACTGCGGGCTTCTCAGGCTGTGCAGCGCGAAAAGATGTCACTTACTTTATAGTTTTATAATCGTGTAATATTGTCACACACAAAATATCAATCGAGTTCAACTGATAGCCGATAGATGTTTATTATGAAATTGTTTGTTTGAATGGCATTGTAATTATAAGTGAATTATCTCTTGATTACCGATTGCTATCCAAGTCTCAAGTAAGTATTTTGAAGGCTAAAACTTGTCCGGAAAACATTTATTTAAGGACGTAATTCAGCCTCCCACACACACTATTGTACGATTCATTCACTACAGAAGGCGAGATAAATTTGTTCGAAATAAAATTGTATTTGCGAACAGAGTTTTTTCTTGACCTGCTTAAATCAGCGTGTTGGCGCTACTCACATACATCCAAGCATGAGGCTTTTCCTCGCTGAACTTTTAGTTTTCGACTCTTCGCTTTTAATTTACTTTTGAACATTTGTAGAAGCGCTCTAAGAAATATTCAATGAAGTTGAAAAGAGTCATATTAAAGAAACGAGAACAGCAAATAAAAATACACTGCATCGCTGCCTTTTCCCCATTGCCATGAACGCCACATAAAACATTCACATCCTTCCTTGCAGTCCTTTGGAATTTCCTCTTTCTGTTTGTGTTTGTGTTTGTGCAAGTGCAAGTGCATGTATGTATATGCGTTAATATACACATTGCAAACAAGTAAAAGGTGGATTTTTAAACTTTTGAAGAGCAAGAGCAAAAAAAAAAAAAAAACGAACGAACAAGAAATCTTTCACATTTAAACGGATGTTAAACTAAATGAATAGGAGTCACCAGCCACCAGCGGATATACTGCCGTGCCGTACTGCGGTGAATAGAAAGATTGATATTTTACCTTTAAACCACCAATGACTTTTTTTATATTTTTGTGAACTCACGTCTTATTCGTCGTTGCCTGTCAAGGGGAGGGCTGCCCATCCATGATACTCGTCGTATGCATAGACAAAATGTAAACAAAAAGAAAACTGCTGCAGTTGAGCAAAAATTTAATAGAACGAATAGGATACTTTAATATTGAACTCAGCTTATGGAAATGTGGGGTCGTTTTTTTATGGCTATTGATTGGTTAAAGTTAATGAGCAAGGAAAAAGTTTGCAAATAAGTTGCAGCGAATCTTCCAGATAATGAGCTTTTCATTTCAAAATTTGTTTTAATTTCTTTTTGAATGCGCTTGCATGCGGAAAATTATGAGTGTTGTTTGTTTTAATTATGTTGTTTCTGCTTGTTTTAGGCAAAAATGGCTTAAGACTTAATGGTATGCATCAATGTTCAATTAGCTTTATTTTCGCAATTGCTTTACTTTTGGTGGTTGCATATTTTTGTGGCTAACTGTAATTTTTTACCGTATTTCTTAAGTGCTTAATTGTTATGAGCTTGTGACATAATTAAACACTTTTCAATTATCAATCTGCTGCCATCGGCAAATGAAGGACACCAATTTGCAATTACTGGCAATTACAATTTAATTGTGCCAATTACAACGCCAATTACAAATTACAAATACCAATTACAACTACAAGTAATTGCTGATGGGACTTGAGCAATTACTGCATTTGGCAAATATTTAATTATCAATTACAAGCTGTCTCCTACATTATTGCATATTTACTTACCTCATAAAAATGTTGGCCCGGAGTTAAAGAAATAAATTTGCATATCTTTTTTATATATGTATATATTTTTTATATCAATTTTACAGATTTTTATTTGAACCTTTTCTATTAGTTTTTATGTTTCTGCTTTCAATTTATCATCTTATTTTGCGTTATTGATTCAGTTTTTAGTTTTGGTTGATTTTTTTTTTATATAATTTTTTTTTTTTATAAATATTTCATTGTTTTACCATTAGATTACATTTTGTTTTCATTTCTGTTTTTAATTTTTATAACTAGTGAATTGTTTTTTAATTTCTTTCTTTAATTTTTATCGATAATTTTATTACATCAGTTTGCAAGAAATTGATTTTTCCAGTTCAATAATTTCTAATTATTTTTGTGACATGAGTTTTTAGATTTTTTTTTTGTAATTTCCTTTATTTGGTTGTTGTTGTTGTTTTTTTTTGTTTTTTGTATTATTCACTTAAAGCCAATATTTTGAAACGAAAGTAAAATTATGTTTGCTTTAAATTTTAATGTGAAAAGAAAGAAAAAAACGCTAAAATAAATATGTTTGAAATATTTTTTAACATAAAAATATTTGGAGTTACGAGTACAAATATTTGTTTTAGTGAAGTCCATGTTTTGTTTTTTTTTTATATTTATCTATGATGTTTTGGGTTTCTTTATCAAAAATTTATGTGTAAAAAACTTTATATTATTTTAATACAAATGTGTTTAATAGTGTTTAAGTGAGTTTTCATTTATTTAAGCTAAATTGTTTTTTGTTATTGTGTTTCTATGATTTTTATAAAATTCTTATCAGTTAATTAAAATTTAATTTATTTATTTATTTAATAACACTTACTTTTCTTTTACTAGATTTTTAACTTTATTTTAGTTGTTGTTGTTTTGTTTTTGTTTTCATTTCATGATTTTTATATACAAAAGTTTGAAATTTAAAAGGTTATTTTCTTTCAATTTCAAGATGTTTTGATGTTTTTCTTTTAAACATTTTAACAGTTTGCTTTATCATGAATATAATTTTGCATGAAATAAAATTATACGCTTTTAATAATAATAAAGAAAAAAAATTTAAAAACCACAATAAAGTGATCAACAAGAAGATAAATTTAACTGTGCAGCACGTTGTATTTAGAAGCATTTGATTGTGTTTATGAAACGATCTAATGGTAAAGCTAGAAATTTACAGGCATAAAATTGCCATGGTTTTGCTTAAGCGAGGTAAATGATAAAAATTAAGTGATTTTGCGATGAAATCAGGACAATTTGAAAAGAAATAAGCATGACAGGGCTCCTGTGACTTCACAGTAAACCAGACCCTTGAAAGGGGCTGATTTACAAAGTCTCAGTACAGCATCGACTGTAAAAAACAAACTGGTAGTGATAATTGCGACTTTGTGTGACAACTGGAGTTGAGCCATTGGTCGCCCAAGCGCCTGATAGAAAGCAGCGCTTTGGCATGACCTTTTAAAGTCAAATCAACGTTGCTGCCAGTTTGCTGTGTGCAGTCACTAAAGCTCGAGTACAGTGTCTACGTAAGTGGCAATTTAGTATAGAAAATTTCTTTGAAACTTAATAAAAAATCTTTAGTTTTCTTTCGTAATTGGTAAAAAATTACATTTTAAACCACATTTGGCTGATATTCTAAATATCAAAAAATATTTCGTCTTATCTTTGATCTAAACGTATCAAAAAGGCACTTACAATTTAATAGGAATATTAGAAAGCCTTCTGAAAGCTTAACTTTTAAGCAAATTCAAAGGTTGAGCGAGAACTTTTTGGAAAAGGTGTGCGCGTACAGAGCTAGAACTTTGAAGTTTTTCTGAGTTTATGTTTGAGGTACCGCTAGAAAAACTAAAGTTTCGTTGCAAAATTGGAAAGTTTTTTTTTTTTTTTTTTCAAAGAGAGCAGTAGAAAGTTGTAAAGTTTTGGCTGCCCCTACAAGTCTTTCAATTTAAAGCAGTAGAAATAACAAGAAAACAGTTTGTGTATATATTTTAAGAACTTTCAAAGATTTCTTTGTGAAAATTGCACCTTACAATACTTTCCAATTCTATGCCGCTTTCTTTTCTAAAATAAAGGCGACATTTTCAAGGTTGCAAATGAGGCTGAATTTTATTGTATATTTCTTATTTATCTATTATGTTGACGACCCTGTTTTTAAAATTAAACTATTGCAACCCGCATTTAAAAAAAATGCTCACTTTTTTTTTCAAGAAAAGAAATCGGCATTGGAAATAACAAAAAGGGAGAAAAAATAAAAATTAGCTAATTTAGGAAATTTACATATTTTTTAAAGTTGCCTTTTGCAAGACTTTTTTTACAGTGTATTTAGCTTAAGCGGAATTTTCGTAATTACTAGTTTTGCTTTTATTGTGCAATGCTTCTTTTTTTTTAAATTAAAGTTATTTAAGTATTATGGCGGTTTTTGGTTTTTAACATTTTCTTTAATTTGCTTTTTTATAAAATGTTTTTTTTTTAAATTATATTGTCAAGCACGATTTAATACGATGTCTTCTAGCGTTTCTGCGTTGCTAAAATTTGACGATGATTTCAAATGTTTTTTCTTTCAATTAGTTATGTCTATGTTTTATTTCAATAAGGAAAAATTAAATTTGGTTTCGAGAACTTCTTCTTATATACATATGTAATTATTTTGCATTTCGTTTATTGGGCTCAAGCTCAAGTCTATATTATTTTTGTGATTGAAGCTCATGCTTCTAAAGCGACACTTGTGTGGAGGGGCATGAGTGTCACTTTCGAAGCAAGAGCCCCTGAGTTCAAGGACGGCTACTGACGACAAGTGTAGCGGCTTCGAAACAGCTGGTTGTCCACCCTGCCAAAGGCCTTTGATGTTTTCTTTGTCTTATTTAATTAATACCAATCACAAAAATAATATAAAAAGAACTTGAGCCCGATAATGGTAATACAAAACAATTTGGATATGAGTGTAATTGAATGTGGCATTCATATTGGCTTTTAAAATATATTAAATCGCATTCTAAATCAAATAAGTTTTTAGCAAAATGTTCCAGTCTGTACAGAAAGCGAAAACACAAAACGTCTACCTCTTTCCCACATATGTGGTCCCGATGTCTTGGCAGAGATATCCTACCAGCCATAACCCAATTACGGAGCATTTGCTGGAGGAAATTAAGAAACTTTGTGAATGATACGGAGTTCATATAGACCTGTGAGTCAAACTGTTTATGATTAAGTCCACCGAGCGCACAATAAGCCTATACTGCCTTAAGTGTATGAAGTAAGAGCTTTATAAACCTGTTATAATTTTTATGAATTAGACGGTAAATCTTTTTAAGTGAATTTATTTATTTAAGCTGTTAATTTTGTAAAAAAAATTTTATTATACATATAAATAAAACTAATTGAACTTCATTAGTTTTGCTTCCATTTTGCTAAAAACTCAATTTGTTGGCCTTAAAAAGGTTTGAAAAAGAATATTGGGCCAAGTGGAGAAGCAATTTATTGCCACAAACAATATGAAAGGAGAACTCAGGTATGAAAATTTGTTAACAAATTAATTAATAACGGGTTGACGGGTTTTAATTGTTAAACATTTATCATGATGCCATTAATTAATGCAATTATATATGTTTTTTTTTGTTTGATACTTATGTTTGTTGTTTTCTATTAAATATGGTTTAATAACTGCCAATTTATAACAAATAACAATTTAATAATTAAATATATTTAATTATTTAACAACTATGTTCAGTGTGAGTGGTTTTCTCTTCAATGTTAGTGAGTATGAAGGAGTATCTGCTTGCGAACACTACCCAGCAAACAAACGCTTGAAATTAACAGAGGTTGCAAAATTTGTAAATACCTCAAGCGCTTGCAGATTCTGTTAAGGAAAATGCTGATATATAGTGGTGCATTGGAATGTGAATCTTTAGTAAATATTTGAATGAAAAAAAATGGAGCAGAGTTTTTATGTTAAACGGCTGCAAAACATCAAAGAAGCCCGAGTTCCAATGATAAAAGGAAAACGTAAACAATTGAGAAGGCGCAAATGCATTGAATATGTTTTACATTGCACATATGTATTGCTGAAACAAGTTTCCCACACCACACTGTAAAGCAACAAATTTCTCTCGTCCACTCTTGTGTTTTGTAAATTTACAATTTTCTTAGCAAATATTTGTTTTCTAGCCTAAAACAATTCTCTTCAATTCTGCCTTTGACAACAATACAACAATGATTTTATTTTTTTCTCTATTTGCTTAAATTATTTATCTTATACCGAAGTTAACTTTTTTTATTTTTTTTTATTTTATTTTATTTACTATTCAATTACTTTAATTTGCTTTTCTTTGCATTTTCTGGCTTTTGCAACAATTTTCAAAATTTCTTCAAATGTTTGAAAATAATTTCTTTTGATTAAAATTAAAAATTCTTAAATGTAAAATAAGAAAAATTGCTTTTTGTTGCGTTCCTTTTTTTTGTTAGTTTTTTCTTTCTTGTTTTTTGCATTTAAAATATTTTAACAATGTTTGGGGTACCCTCAGATTTATCGAGAGCCACGTGACCACTACTTTCTGGCTTACTCAAACAAGCTAATGAAATTGTATGCAAAAAAAAAAAAGGTATGCGCATTAAATTTTGGCAGAGAATATTTTTGTCATATTAACATGTGAAAGCAGACTTCCAATTATATGTTAATTTCAATTTTGTATTTACTCGTTGATCTCGTTGTCCTAGAATTTTCTGTGCATACGTTTTTATTTTTATTTTTCCATCACTTCTAAGTCTGGAACTTTTACTTGGCAAAGTCATGTTCAATGACTTTGCCGAAGTTTAATTTGAAACATTTTGTTTCTCACTGCGACAACTGAACAGAAAACTTCAAAGTGAAACAAAGTACATGGAAACCTAAGGCCCCCATTATCGTTTCATTTGTCTCCTAAGAACTCAAAACTTTTCAAATAAGCTTTCCTCTTTTCAAAGGGTTTTTTCATTTCTGTGGGTATTTTGATATGGTTTTATCCATATACTTTCGCGAAATAACATTAAACAAGAAATTAGTGGTCACGTTTTTTGGCCAAATATTTCATCCATCTGATGGTAACTTTCGTGTAATGTTTTGTTGTTGTTTTCTAAAAAATATTTCTTCTTCATAATGTTTTTTTTATCGTTAAATGATCACAGTCAAAAAATGTTTTATTTTTAATGATTTATGTTGTTTTAGTTTTAGTAAAAATTAAAAAAGAGTAAAGTTTTTGGTTACAAAAATGAAATGTACACTTTACAAACAAAAACAATGGAGAAAACTGTAATGTGAACAACTTTTAAACATTTTTTCTCTCTTAAGAAAATAAAATTTTAATCAAGCTTAAACATTTTTTTGTGTGTTTTAACAAATGTTATGTGTAAATGTTATAAAAGGTATTTTTGAATTTTTTTTCATAATTTTTTTTAATGTTTCTGAAGTATTTGTTCTTGTCATGAAAGGATGGTTTAGTTTGGAAAACGCTGTTTGGTTTTGCAGTGCAAGAGGGCGAATGATTCAACAAACCTGAATTTGCAAAATCAATCATATGGTAATAAAAAAAGTTTTATTAAGCGATTTCAAATAGTTTTAATTAAATTAAATAGTTAACATTGAGTGGTTGCCAAACTTTTCTGTGGACACTGCTGGACAGTGAAATACCTTTCTTAAACTTGAATATGTTTCGAGAATTTTTCTCATTTTTGTTTTCTTTCACATCGTTATTCTCTAGGCAATAAAAAAAACTAAAAAGATTAGGAGAAATCAGTTGCGCCAGTCACTCGTGCCGCCAGGACTAAGGAAAATAGGGACTGATTTTCTCGTTCGATGAGTTTGATAAATTGTGCCTTTTAGCAGGAGCTCCGTTACGCAATAATATTACATTTATTTCTTCGGATAAGGAAAAATGATGGCTGAGTACCTTTTCGGACAGCAGACTTGTATGCCAGGTGAAGAAAGATTCGGGTATATTCTGGAAAGCCAAACACTCAATATGGGGCATGGCGAGGGAAATCGCTTTATGTGATGTATGTGAAACTCTGAGATTGGAGTTACAGTGAATTCTTCTTGCATTAAATATTTGAAAAAAAAAGCTTAAAAGGATCTCGTATGTAAATAAAACTCTCTGGCATAATGAAACCATGAGACTCAATAGAAACATTGTGTAAGGAAATCCAGTAGAGAAGGTGCTACTAGGACTTTTGAGCAGCATAATGAGAGTGTTAACAGTTCACCACTACTGGCAGATCTAATCTGCATAGGAATAGCGGGAGGAGATGAATGTAGGGCATAAGGAGAGGATAGTGAGACATTGAGGCACTACTTATGCCAATGCCCCACATTCTGACAAATACGCTGCTGCCATCTAGGAAGCGACATAGCCCACCTACATATGTATATGGTGTACATGCTAAAGCAAACTATTTGTGTATGACATTGAATTAATGTGGATCTGTAAGCCAAAACTATTACGGTTAAATCTACAGAGCGCACAACAAGCCTACTCTTAAGTGCCTTAAGCGTATGTCGGAAGATATGGACTATCATAACCCTCCTGCCAATCTTACCTAAATAAAACATTCAGTACCTCATGGAAAAATTTGTAAAGCTGCCAATTTGCTCTGTTTCCAGGGGAATCTTTCCTTATTTAAGGAGCGCATTCTTGGCGGAAACTAAAATTTAAAATCAAAAATTTAAATGTGTGCACAGACTTTTTCTTTGTTTCTGTAGTGTGTGTTTTGTGTTTCTGCAAATAATAATCCAGCTCCAAATTACGCCATCTTTTGCTTTCTTTCAACAATAATTTGACTTGTAAGATGTATTGGTGAGTGTCCAAATATATGTACATACATATGTGTGTATGCTTGTATGTAGTTGTCAGTATCTAAATTATCGCAGTACAAAATTATTCATTGCATTTATTATAATTTATGTTGTTGTTATCGGTTTTGTTTTTAAATGAATTTCATGCAAATGTTCCTGGTTTTGTTTTAATTTCTTGAATAGAAAAACTATTGATGCTTGATGTGATTCATGTTTGAAATGTTGTTATAATAAGTTAATAAAAATGTGTATATTATCTTGGGTTTCCAATACTAAAGGTATGTATGTTAATTTACTTAGTTTGCTAGCAGTTTCGAGTTGGTATTTTCTGGGGGGGGGGGTCATCTTAATATTAATTTTTATGATTTTTCCTTCATATGAAATTAAAACTAAACTTATAAAAACTATTGTGTGTTTGTTTGTAAATTTAATTCATTTTGTTCTAAATTAAATTTATCTTAGGAATAATTCAGTTGAATTCATTATCTATATTGTAATACCTCTTCTCTAATGTTTCTGCTGTGTTCGGCTTTAGATTTTATTGTTTTATATGTTTAGTAAAATATTTTTGTTTTTTTAATTTATTATTATTATTAATTTTTTGAATTCGTATGTTACTTCAGCTTGTCTTTTTTTTGGTTTTTGCTTAATAATCTAAAATAAATATGTATATTTTGTTTACTCTTTATAGTGGCAGTTGCCTTTTCATTACATCTTTTTATCAGTGATGGCTTTAAATTTTACGATTTTCTTAATCACTTTATTTTGTATGATAATTTTTTTCTTCAAATGATTTGTTCTTGACTTTCTTGTTAAGTATAAAATATTTATAATTTTTCCTTTATAAATCCTGGTCGTAGTTTTTATTTAAGGTTATGTTTCACAATTAATATTCAAAGAGAGGAAAATATTGAAAATATGACAGCGATAATAATTGAAAGTTGTTCTTGTGATGCGCTGAAAAAGTGAAAGTTTTCTATTAAAATTTCATAATTATCCTGTGGGGGGCAGCTGGAAGATGTTTTTTTATGATATTCATTAGCTGGCTGGAAATATGATAGCAATGCAAATTTGTTGATATTTTTCCAAAGAGAACAGCTGTCGCTAAAGGGATCGCTGACATCATCTCGCAATACTTTACTTGTAAGAAAATATGTTACATTACACTACACTACACTCAAAACTATTGTACCATCCGTAAATGGTTCTAGCAAGTCTATTTGATGTCCTAGATAGCACACAAAGAACTGGTAATCATCTGAAGAATTTTGCGGAACGAAGGGTTTACACTTATTTGTACTCTAGTGTCCATTTTCACAAGTAGCTTTAGCCAAAGGTAGGAAGTTATCAAACAGCTACGTTTTTTCTAGTCACAAGTTACAATTTTCAAGTATGTAAACATACTGGAATTCGATTTTACTTCCTTGGAATTAAGAGAGATTTCTTTTTGTGATAAAATTGTGGTGATCAGCATTTTCAAAGAAGACAAGAAAAGTATAGCGTATGGCATGGCTTTGCGCTGCTACTTAAAAACAATATGCAATTAGTCACCAGCTGGTTTTGGAGTAATTTGGATGCAGATGAGCGTCGTGGTGGCCATGAACTAGTGAACTAAAAAGCATTGTTTTTGACACAGTATTTATTCTCCGCAACAAAACCTAAACTTCTCTAGTACTATTCTCTTTCTACGGCTGCGTATACGTAACAAATACGGTATATATTGATTTTAGAATAACGCTCATACGCAAACTGTACAGCCATGCATTTTACAAACATTTGACAGTTTTGTTTTTAGAACTATTTTCCCAGCTATTCGATAGCCATGCCCACTAATATGAGCCGACCATAAGATATTTCCCAGCTAGCATTTTCAATCGCAGAAGAGTCTATTAGGAGTATCACGGAGAGCGTTTGCGTTTGTCGACGAGCTTGCTTTTTATTCTCCTGGGTGGAACTCCTGATACTTGGGTAACTGCTACACCAGGTAATTCTTCTGTAAAATTCTCCTACAATTCCCAAACGATTTTTATAGTAATCGTGGAGCGAATCGTTTAAGCATTATGCAAAGATTATCTAAAGAATCTTTTGCAACTGTGTGTCGATAATCGTATGTGACTCAGTTATGGATTATCTTACAATTCTTACTCGGATGTACAATGAATGCAGGGAGTCACAAGGAAGTCATTCGATGATGTTTCTACGAACCGTGTAATGATCGCCACATTCTGATTCATTTCCTGATTCATAAACACTGAAAAGACTTGGCCATATCGTAAAATATCTTATAAATCTTATGTCGCAAATTATTGTTAGTAGACATTTGATTCGAAACATAGTTATGTATATTTAAATCACCAACAACACGACTTATATCTCATGCAAGGTTTTGTGAATTGCTTATGAGCCAAACAGTTGTAGTTTTTGGCATATTTGGCAATGCTTATTATTTTGAATGGAAACAGGTTCATACACAATAAAACACATGTTCATCGTCTTTGAAACGTTTTTATATCAAAAGTGTACCAGAGCGTACCAGAAAATGTGTAAAAAAGTTATAATTAATAAAAAAAAGTAAAGTTTTGTTACTTTCACTCATCACATCATCAGCAGACGAGTCTTTGAGGACTTGTATACTAAACATAATCTTTTTACAAGTATCCCAAAGTCGGGATCATGCCAGCTAGCACTTTTGGTAATTTTAAATCGAACTCGAGTCTGCTTCGATTGCTCAACGCGATTAAAATAGTCACTTGTACTCTTGCTGTGGAGTCGCAAAAAAGACTTGGGGTGTAAGAAAACGTTACGCTACCGCGATCGCTTCTGGAAAAGTATTTTATGACCCGGCCCTCTGAACTATTCTCTATTTTGATCAATTCCGTAATCACCTGGGAGTAATTTATGCATCTTTTTTCAGTAATTTATAATGTTGTTCGTAGTCTTTTTTATTTTATAATCATTTTTAATCACCCCGCTGATTAATTAGTGTTGGGTCATATAAAGGAGTCTTAAAAGACACATATTATATTATATGATATTATCATCAACCATTTTCCAATTGCTAGCTGGATTTTGGAGGTATATGTGTATGCATATATATTTAGTATGGGCATTAATTTAAATCAGAGAATGGTACACAGAAAAAAATACTTTTTTCATTCAAACCCAATATTAACTGAATCAAATTAATTTTTATTCAATTTGGGTCCAACAATGAAATTCGTAAATTTGGTTATAAATTTTGTAACATAATTATTAAAAAATAAATTCACTGCTGTAATATCAAACAATAATTTAATAGATGTTTGTTGGAAAGAAAAATATTTTCAAGCAAGTGGTTGATTGAATATATTTGGAAGATAATTTTTTCTGTGCAGAAAAGTAGGAGAACTGTCGGTTTTATTAGGATTTGTTTTCAAACAAAGTTTGTTGCTTAAATTATTTTTGAAAACATGAACTATCCTAACACAAACTTTATCACGCGTATATTCAGCTCACACGAATTAGAGCTTACTGTTGTACAAAATGTGTTCGATTTCCTTAGAAAGTCACCTCAAAACTATCAAAAGCTGGCCGGCTGATTTTGGTGTAAGAGCTTAATTTCAATATTGATTTCTTATGTGGCCTAGAAAACTCAAAATAATAGAAATATTTTATTCGAGCATCCACCTATAGTGTAGTCTAAGTTTTAGTAGGCTTGATGAAGCGTAAGCCTGAAGTCTTTTGGCAGGTTCATATAAAGGGTTTGTCGAAATTTATTTGCTTACCGATAGAAAATAGCAGAAAACGAAACATAACCTTTCCTTGTGTTATTTTGTTTACTCAATTTGAGAGGATGTTAATTTCCACGACTTAAATGGCAGATATTTATCTACTTGAATTCATGTTACTCTTGTGTTTCATATTTAATCTCAATTGCTGTCTCTCGATTTTTTGTTAGGTTTTTTTTTCTCTCTCTCTCTTATTTACAAAACAAGTATTAACGACCATGTTATTGATGAGCTCTGCTTTTGTGTGCGTCGTGAGGGGTTTTGTATGATAATTTTATACAAATGATGACTGGCTGGGTTGTATGATTGAAGTATGTGTGTGTGTGTGTGTGTGTGGGCATGCAAGCACATGTACACATTCATGTATGGATGAGATTTCAGTGAACCGTTTATAGTATGTATGTATATAAAAATTAAATAGATGTATTTCCTTGTTCTCGACTTGTTTGGTTTTTCTCTTTCCGATTCACTTGTTGGCTGTATGATGATTTGCAATTTCTTTGTTTACTCTTAACTATTTTTATGTTGTAATTCATTTCTTAATTATATTCTTTTGTATTGTAATTTAAATATTTTCTATTTATAAACGAGTATGTATGTAATATGCTTGTATGTATAGTATGTTTGTTGTATTTATAGAATTATTTGTTAGTTTATTTAATATTATTTTAATGTGTTTTTGTTTTGATTGACACTATGATGGAAGAACAAATAGATTATCCGTATTAGTAGTAGTTGTTGCTGTTGCTGTTGTTGTTGTTATTTTGGTAGTAGTAGTATAAGTAGGTGTTGTTGCTGTTGTTTGAACATTAACCTCAGCAATCGTTGACATTGTTGTTGATGTTGTTTTTGTCAATGCATTAGCTGTCGTCGTTGTTGTTGTTGGTTTTCTTGTGGTATTAAGCTCAACTTGTGTTATTATTAGCTTTTGCTAAAAATCGCTACTTGTCGATGGATTACCTAAATTGCTCTCCACCGTGTCATCCTTGTGTCAGAGTGGTGGTTTATAGACTTCAATGGCCGGCGTCAGCATGTCAACTCTCGTTGAAATTGAAGTATCACTGAAAAGACCAAGAAAACAGACCACATGAGTAAGAATCAAAATGCGTACACAGAAAATATTTCAGTATATTTTCAAGCAACACCTTTTTCAATATTTTGTGGCCATGTTTTGTGCACACACACACACACTAACTCAAAAACACGTATTATTTTTCATCATATCGCGCCTTTGCTATGTTTGACAGAAAGCTCATTTAGTTGTTCTGTCAAGAGCTGATGCTTGTATGATTTTTTTGTAATATATAAAAAATGATGTAAAGACTAGTTCTGCATCACTAAGTCAAAAACTGAATTTATTGTGTTAAGGTTTTATTGCAGTGAATACTTCCAGCATTCAGCTACTCTTGCTTTATCTGGGATAAAGACAGTATCTGTACATCGACTCGTCATGGTTCATTTTATATCTGTTATATGCAGTGTTATAAGCAGATCATAAAACTGGAAAGTATTAAGTTGTAAAAAATTAAACATTTTCTGAGAAAAATTTAGTAACAATCTCTTTTTTTTTTTAGCAGCGAACACTAAATTTATTATTCAGCGGCAGGAATAAAATAGTTCGTGCGAATTTTGAAATAAGTAGTTGGGTTTCAAACATTCTTTTAAGATTTTTCGAGTCCACTGTTGAGTCGATTAGCATCAATGAAATGTCGGCGGCATATAGACGGCGGAAAAAGACAGAAAGCATTAATAAGGTCTAGTTTTAGACCTAGGACAATAAAAAGGAACCAATAAAATTATATTTTGCTTTCTTAAAAGCATATAAATATATCGAAATCGATGATAAACTACTTGAATAATTTATTTAACAAGTGATTACTATTTCCTCATTAAAATTTCCTAAATAAATATATTGCCTACAATTTACCCTTGAGCCCCTGGAAAATATGTCTCGTTCGCTACATACAAACAAATCCCTTTCAATACCACAATCAAATGTTTTCCGTTAAACAACTTCAATAATATTTGACTTTGTTTACATTTATTTTTCTAAAACTTCTATTTTTGGTCTAATGAATGTCTTCTGTAGCATTATCTTGTTCTTGTTTTTGTTGTAAACCAAACGTCTAACAGACAATCAATCATTAATTTTCTATTTTCATTTTTTCTAGTAATAAGAAAGAAAAAAGAAAGACTAAAATTAAACCTGTTTATAATTACAGCAAAATTAGAGCAATTGGGGTTGGTCGCGTGGTACAAATCAATCAAAATGTCAAAATTGAAACTCATCAGGGATAAAAAAAATTATATCGAAACGAAAGAGAACAAACATTTTAGCATTTGGATTGTTAAGAAAATAGTCTGGAGATGAAACGAAATGAGTAAGCAGAAAAAGTTGATATTACTTTTTCGGGAAATGGGAATTTTGAAAACAACATCATGGTTAGACTGCGTCAAAGTCTAAAGCAAGTCAGTAGATGATTGACTTTTTCGAGTTTTTTTTTTTAATAAGTATTAGGAAATTGTTTTTGCCACAGAAGCAACTTTAGGCCTCAACACAGATTTACTACGCAAATAAAATTTAATTCAAAGTGCTTGAGATTCTACTCTGGCGAGTGTTAAAATTGTTAGACATACATACATACATATTTTTTTTCTAACCATTTTACTTTCTATATTCTGTTAAATTTGTAGTTGTTGAACAACTTTACACTTTATCTCTGTGTGTTTTCAGTTGATTGGAATATATTTTATATTCTCTCTCCAACATTTAATTGATTTCCAAGTGATTTTTATGTTTGCTGCTGTTGCGTCAGTGTATAACAACGGTTTCAAACTTTTGCGCCAGACCCATTTTTAAAAGTGTTGCTCAAAGCAAAATCTTTCTCAATTTCGAAGAACCAAAAATCGACCTAGAAAGCTTGGTAAAATTATTAACAACTGTAAATCATACATTTCGACTATAAAATTCAAATGAATGCTTAAAAATCGGCAGGCCTGGCGAAAAGGATTTGGATTTTAGTAATAGTATATAATTATACAGTCGAACTTCGCTACAGTGAATCTCCACGGGGACCGAAAATTATTTCACTATATAGAAACTTCATTATACAGAAATATTAATTTTTAACGTATAGTTTATTTGATCTTTTCTTTTATTTTAATAATAAATTAAATTTTAAGGCTTAAGATCTTTTTATAAAAATGTTTGTAACAAAACAAATATATTTATTTATTTCAATATTTCGCCCACAATTTGTTGGCTCCTTCAGGATAATTATAATAATATTAAAAATATTCCTGAAGAAGCCAACAAATTGTGGGCGAAATATTGAAATAAATAAATATATTTGTTTTGTTACAAACATTTTTATAAAAAGATCTTAAGCCTTAAAATTTAATTTATTATTAATATTAATTTTTAATTTATTTAAAATAATCTGGTATTTTTGCATGCATCTATATTTTTGCATTTTTCAATATCAATAATACTCCAGATACGGAAAGATTCTTGGAACGAGCAGCCGTAACCCATTTGAGCATTGCTTCGTCAATGTCTTCTAAAAGACATTGACGAAGTCTCTTACGCTTAATGCTTAACTGACTTGTTTTTTAAAATATTTGCTAAAGTACTGGGAATAATTTCAAACTCTTTAGCTCTACCTTTTTTCTTTGATGTCCCTTCTTCAACTCTATTAATTACTGATAATATTTTTTCATGAGAAATACTACTGCGGTGCACCATTTTCGTTCACTGAACTCGGTCAACTGATGTTAAAAGTCAAATCATAAACTTTTTTGTTTTCATTTTCATTACTTTGGAAATCCCAAAAGTATAACTTATTTTCTTTATAAACAGTGTTGCTAACATGTGTAAAATGAAGCTGTTAAAAATATATAAAAATGTATATTTTTTTTCCAAAAGTTTGTTCATTGTGCAGAAAAATGCACTGTATGGAAATTCATTATGCCGAGATCAAAATACATTGAAAGTCGATTGAAAAAGCTGTGTACTTGATTTTAGTTTATAATAAGGATAACTTCATTGTATAGAAGTTCACTATAAGGAAGTTCGACTGTATTTCGTTCACGCCATGTTTTAAATAAATGTAATTTTGTTTTAGACATCTTCGCGCTCTTAAACATAAGGATTACTTTAGCTGTTGAATATTTCTATGCAGATTTTATCATGGCGTGCACTATTTTTCATTTTATTTGAAGCGTGATAGTGTGAATGCAAAATGTAATTTAAGTTAAATTTAGTTGCCTGAAATGTATTAATACTTTTGCCTCGTAAAGTGCAATGAAAGTATTAATACTTCACTGATGGGAATTTGGCGGATAATTTTAACGAAAATATTTCATTAATAAAATGAAATATTTCATCCTGGTGATGAAAAATTCATAGATATGGTGAAACATATCGTTGACGCAATGCAATAATTCATTGAAATAATGAGTTCCGACGTTGGCTGAAAATCAATGAAATAATTCATTGAATTTCAGTCAATAATTTTTTCAGAGTTGTATAATCGACCATTATTGCACCTCTAGCCCCACATTGGGGTGGTATTTGGGAGTCGGCAGTGCATTTCGTAAAGCTTCATCTCAAGCGATGATGAAGTATTAACATTTGAACAGATGCAAACAGGGCCTCTTGGCCCAAATAGAAGCAGTCGTGAATTCAAGACCACTAGCTCATTTCTAATTGGTCGGTCATTTTCGAACTGGTCGGCCCTACACATCCGTTCCTGAAGGAGAACTTGCAGAAATCAGCACCAATAGGCTGGCTTATTGGAAACATTATCAAAATATGTTTCATAGCTTTCGGAATCGCTGGCATACCGAGTATCTAACTTCACTGCAACAACGGCCCAGATGGCAACAAGCTCAACCAAACATATCAGAAGGTAATACTGTGGTGGTCAAAGAGAAAAACCTGCCTGCTGCAAAGTGGCTCATGGCTAAGGTGCTCCAAACATTTCTTGGCGCTGACGTTTGGGTTCGTGTGGTAAATTTGAGAATGTGTCATGGTGAAATAGCTCGGCCAATTACTGGTTTGGTTCAGCTGCCCATGTTCTGAAAGCATGTTTCAGGGCGGGGAGGAATGTTCATGAACATAAAACAACACATCAAATGTGCTATAATTGTGTCCACATCTATTTTCTTATTTGTTGAAATTTAAACCTGTTTGTCGTAAGTTGCTACGGTACTTGCATGCCAATGTTGTTGTAGTAATTACGTACTAATAATGAGCAAACGGTACGTAGTTGTAGACATTCTTTAAAAACACTCTCGCATGAGCAAATGATACTCATGCCGAGATAAGTAAATGTTTGTTCTTACAGTTATCAATGCTATTCAGTGATTGATCCAATACAGATCAATTTACGGCAATTAGCCATCATAAAATAAATAAATCTTATGTTGAAATAAATAAATTCAAAATTACATTGTTTTATTGCTCAACATAGAGTTGGTTGGATACAATTCCATTGTATCCGGATAAACATTTCCATTGCTTTATTTAAGTACAATGTTCCGCAACTGGTATTAAAATATTTTTTCATATCAACAATTGAAGGCCTGTATTTTATTGGAATTCGTTTGGCCTTCAATTGAAATTTATTTTTACACCATGCAACTTTTAACGAGCAACAGTGCTTTTTGTTGTTCTCCACGTTTATTCAATTGAAAGTAAATTATTCATAAAAATAAGTACATTGAAGAATACCAAATGCCCTCCAAAAATAAATGAGCTAGAAATAGCCACACAGCTACAATTTTATCACTTTCGGGGTAAAATCGATTGTGAGTGACTTTTTAGTTGTTTGGCAGGATTTCAACGATTTTTGATTGATTAATTTCTAAACTGAAGTAAACGAGACGTGATTGTTTGTAAGTTACATGATTTGTTTTCTCTTCTTTTTTGCTTTCAAAAGGAAGTTTAAATATTTGGGGGAGAGAGAATGAACAAAGCAGACAGTGTTTTTTGTTTGTTTGTTCTATTTAATTGCTATTCGTTATAACAATTGTATTAATTTCTGATTTGACGTGTTATTTGATTTCCCCTCAAACTTTTCATTCTTACTTCGACAGAAGTCATTAATTATGAGAAAGTATTTGTACGATTGATTGATTGATTGTTTTACTGTAAATCGAATATAAAATATAATAGAACCAATAATAGAAATTTAATTACTTTTTAAAACCTCAAGGCGGAATTGATTTTATTTATAGTTTTGTTTTTAGAATTGTGCCAGTCCCAATAAAATTGAAATTTTTTTAATAATTAAATGAAAAAAAGAGACCAAACATTTTCAGTTACAAGTTGCCATTAAATAGAAGAAATATTTATAATGGCTATAGAGAAGTATTTTTGAATCTATCTATTGAAGATACAAAAACCGCTTCAAAAGAAAATACTTAAAAAAACCAGATATAAAAGCCCACATTTCATTCCTGTTTCCGCATTTATTGAAGTTTCCGCTTATTAATTTCCGTTCATTTTATCGAACGTGTCATCAATGGATCATTGGCCGAATGTGTGCTGTTTGCAAAATTTCAGTTTCTGTTTCATTTGCAAACAAAATAAACAGAAAATTAAGAACGAAATATGACAAATATTGAAGCGAGCCAAATAAATTTACTGGGGTGGTTCCATTTCAGATCAATTTCATTGAGTTTTTTTTTTTGGCTAAAACAATACAAGTCAGTGATTAAAAGTTAAAAATACAACAGCTCTGTGTAATAGAGAAGAAATAGTAGTGTAGTATTTCAAAGTAGCAGATTAGAAAGATATGTTTGCCTACGTCTATATTGGCTTAAGTTCTCAACTGTGTACAGGAGAGGGCGAAGAAGCTTATCAGTGACAGTAGGGTATCCAGCTCTATTGACTCACTGGAGCATCGTCGCAGTGTGGCGTGTGTTACACTGTTCTATCGCTCAGACGAGATCAGGCATCTTGTTCATGAAACCCGCATATTTTTACGCAACACACGTACATCGTCAAGAGCACATCCGTTTGTAGTCGATTGGCCAGTGAACCGCACAACGCATTACAGAGAGAATTCGTTCGTCTGTGGAACAAATTGCCCGCAGACATATTTCCCGCCAGCTACAATGTAAAGAAGTTCAAATCAAATGTACACAAACACTACTCCCTCTTTCCTCCTCCCCAAAACCTATTTTCTTAGTTCCGGTATGATGCGCGTGCATAAATAGGGGTCGTCCCCTGAGTACTGGTCGAAGCTAAAAAAAAAAAAAAAGTATATAAGTTTTAGGTATCTCTCACGCAGGGCGGCCATGTCCCTCAATCAAATACGAGCTGGAAGTAGAGCTCGTTCCATGAGCAAACAGCGTAGCATCTATTTGGGTGCCGAGGTATTAAATTGTGGGTAACGAATAACAAAAACACCAGCTACTGATAAGACAAAATGAAAAACAACACAGAAACTGTAAGTTCCACAAACTTTAGACAAATGCGCATTTATTGTGCACTTAAAATATTTCTAATGTTAGAGCTCATGTATGAACTTAATTATTTATTTGCTTTAAGAGCCAATGGAAATGTATTAATTCAGGTCGAAAAATTAACCTTTTCAAAAAATATTTGCTGTATTTTTCAGCTGTCTATATGCCGACAACATTTCGTTTGAAACAAACTTTTAAGAATTTTTGAAGTCTACTGATGAGTTTATTAGCACCAACGAAATGTCGTCTGCATATAGACAGTTGAAAAATACAGCAAATATTTTTTGAAAAGGTTCATTTTTGGACCTGAATTAGTTAGAGCTCATGTTTAAAGTTTTATCTTAGCGTCTCATTTTCAGTGAAGTTTTCCTTAAAAAAGTCCTTTTGCTTTCCATATGACGCTATGCATTATATTCTGCTTACAAACCGAGAGTTCTTTTTCTGGATTTTTCCACACAGAGTATTAAGCAGAGTTAAACAGCCACACAATTTTGAGCATTTTAACAAAATTTGACAGCAACAGCAATAACTTGCAACTCTTTCCATTTCATGTTCATTCTGGCTTGGAATGAATGAAGAGTGACAGATAGAATTATGACAAGTAATTGTCATAGAAACATTACGACTTTTGTTAATTCCTTCACAAGACTTTATCATGATTTTACATTCCTGTTGCTGAGGAAATAGAGCGAGCAAAACTACAACAACATTCAGAATTTATCATTCAGCATTGTTTCCATAAAATGGCCGCTAAACTTCAACATTTGTTACACATGTTGTTCAAGCTTACAAACATAATTCAAACATGTTCATCTACATCTACATCATCATCAACATCGCACTTCATCTGAAAACCACATTCAGCTCAAGGACAATTGTAGATGCTTATCAGTCACAAATTTTCAGTTTGGAAATTAAAACGAAATAAACGCAAGCATCAAAATTGTGGTTTAAAAAATAAATGATGACATACATATGTATGTATGGGGTTTCCGGTTGAAATTTTTACTAAAGCTTTCAAAGCCACATACTGGCTGCATTTTATCCTCTCAAACACTTTCAGGGAGTTTCTCTTATATTTCAAAATGAAATAAAAACGCGCAGCAGGCTTAAGAACTAGTTAAAAGCGAATTAGAGAGGTGGGTGTTTAAAGCGATGAGTGCAGCAGTTTGTATTTCGTGATTTAAAGCGAATCAGCCAGTGGTTGTTACAGTGAAGTGTCTTTGATATGTCAAATCTGAAATATCAAATCATGTGATATCAAATCATGTGATATCGAAGCTGAAAATTAGCACTACTTAAAAAGATGACATTTGTTATTATAATTAAAATGTGGAATAACATTTTCAATGACGTAACTATAGAAAAATCAGAAAAGGTTTTTTTCATGAAGCCAGATTTCTAATACAATCATGTGATTTCAAGCAAAGTGATTTTCAAAAGAGACCTGAATACTTTGGTACTTTCTACCGTCTTATTTGCACCACGTAGTTCTGCATAGTGGAGCTTATCAAGGATACTTTAAAAACCTGAATTGAATTATTTATTTGCTATAAGAAACTTCTACTTTTTGATGCTTTCCAGAATACAAAGCGTTGTAACCAATGGTATCTCGTTGTATAGAAGTTGTACAGAAAAGTAAAGAAGTTGTGGGAGGCAAAAAATTGTTTTCTGTACTAAAGATTCGCCTGAACATTTCGGATTCTCATTTTATGCATGGAAATTTTGCAATAAATAGTTGGGTTTGAAAAGCAGTCTTTGGAGATTTTTCTAGTCTGCGGTTGAGTTGTTTAGCCTCAACGAAATGTTGGCGGCATATAGACGGCGGAAAAGGACAGCAAACATTAATAAGATGTAATTTTTAGATCTAAAATAAAAGACAGTTTACTTTAGCAAACACTGACATGTATTACGTTTATACGCAGCCTATTGACAAATAAAAACTATTCGCGTCTATGTTATGTAAATAATGTTTTTTGTATTTTTTTTTTCATTATATTCTAAACTAAGAATTATTATAAAATTTTGTAAATATCTACATTCATGCATAAGTATTATTATTGTAAAAAGCAAATCATAACCCTGTTGTATTATTATACTAGAGAACTCGTTCTAGAGGCACTGTATAAATTAATTGTTACTGTTAACTAGTGTTTATAATAGTTTAAATTTTTTATTTGAAATGAAATAAACGGAAAAAAAACTATTCGCAAATAAATAACTCACTGTTTATGCGTCAATGCGAATGCAGAAAATTTTTATTTTTTAGTGAAGCCAGATGGTAAAAATGTAACTAATTGGTAACACTGTTAAGCACAACATATGTTCAGAAAAAGACTTGATTACTAAAATAATAATGAAGGAACAAAAAATGAGGATGTTTCTTACAATTCAATTAATACAGAAAAGCGAAGAAATATTGCAAGAACGGTTCAACAAAGCGCATGCTTTTACTTTTGTAATCGCTAGTGAAAGAAGAAGGTGCAGACTTGCTTTCGTGCAATTTTTAGTAAATTATTTCCTTTCTGTCACATCGAAGAAAACTTTAAAACCGATAAAAAAAAAGTGGCAACTTTTTGTGTTTTATTTGCGAATAGTTTTTTAATCAGTACTTGTTTTCGTGACTCAGATATTCACAAATAAAAATTGTATTTACTGTTTATACGCCAAATTTTTCTATTCACAATAATTTTATTCGCGTATAAGCAATACGTATAAACGTAATAATAGCAACTCGCTTTAAGTCACGAGGCCTTCAGGGCTTATCAGTACTGACTCTGTGCAGCTGCCTGTTCCTCTAAATACGATCGGTATCTTCTTTCACATATTTATACTTAACTCAACAAAAGCGATTACGTATGTTTTCAATCGAAATATGCAAGAGAAAACTTTGTAATATTTTTTTTTGTCCGGCTCAGAAAAACCAGTTCTCCAGCTGCCACTGCCCTGTGCAGTGAGAAATGCCACTGCTGGCTCCGATTTAGCCACAACTAAATAACAGTTGTATAAGTAATAATTAAGCAATAACAATTCATTTTAATTACTTTTATTGTAACTGATCTTTAATTACAAAATTATTAACAATGTGTAATCTCCATAATCTCTGAGCAAGTGCAAGCAAATCCGTGCAAAGCCGCAACGAAAAATGAAATTATTAAAAACTATTTAAATTGCTCAATTACTCAGTGAGGCAGTGGGACTAAAATACGTGTACACATGACTGTCATGGAATAACAAACGAAAATGGGAGTGGTTGACCTAAACAAACCATTGTGCAAAGCACATGCATGTGCATGCCCAAATGCATGTTTGTTTTCGTATCCATGATTTAATTTTCATTTTGAAATGTTATTATTTTAGTAAATACATTATTTATTAGATTATTTCAAATGAAACTGCATAATTGGTAGATGGATTGTTTGAAATCGGAAGCAACAAAAACATCCACAAAAAAAAAGAATGTTTTTTTTTATTTAACAATTCGAATCTAATCATATTGTTGCTGGCAGACCAGTTTTAGTACATTTTGGGAATAAGAACTGTGAGCTGTGTGTGTTCAAATATGTGTGCACACTGATTGGTTTGTTTGTATGTATGTATTTTTATGTAAGAACGTCCCTGTGGCGCACTTATGATAATACCGCGTGAAAAATAAAAGCAATCACTAGCTACAACGTGCCAACGCGTTACTACAAAAATACTTTAAATCCAGCAAGGAACAGCAAGGACAGAGATCAGGCAAACAAGACGCAATATCTCTATTTTGAAAAGATATTGCGTCAAGGAAGGGTTATGCCTGGACATGAGCGCGGCTGCAAAATGTATAACACATCTCTAATAGTTGATCTCTACAATTTTGCCACAAAATGCATATATTTTTTTTCAATTATAAGGAAGTAACAACGAACTAAAAGCTGATAAAGTAATTATTAATTGCAACTCAAGTTCGTTTGCCCTCAGCTTAAATCTGTTATCTGCCACATGCACATTTGCTTGTACATTTTCCTCCGTTGGCCCACTAACAATCGTATTGAGCGAGAAAATTCAATTGGCGGCCATTGAACGACAAAATCGGAAGAGCCCTTAGAGAAAAATTTACCATAAAAAGCTGCCACTCGGTAGAAACAATGCGAAAGAGTTGCATTTATGTACCACGACCAATAAGTGTGAATGGATTTTAAAATACATATGTACATAATAAACAAACGCACACATAAAATTAACCCGTAGTTCTTGCAGTTCTGTTGAGGTTCTTGAAAAATAAATATTTTATACTAAAAATTTTTGATTGTGAAATTTTTGAAATTTTCCAAAGTTTGGTTTATTAATTTTCGGCCTTTTACGTCTCATCTATCGGTCAGTGTGTTTTTGCTCTTTGAGAGCAACACGAGCTGCCGGGTCTTGGCGCACATGATTTTACTGACCCATCCATACAAAAGCAAATGTAACAGTTTTACGAGCACAAAGAATCTCATACAGATACTTTTAAAAAACAATTAAGCAAAATCATAGAGGAGTAATAAAAATTCTTTATCGTTGCAAAGGAGCAACAATGAAAGCAGAAATAAATGCTAAAAAAAATAAAAATTATGTTTAAGAAGCAAGTGATTTTATTTAAATTTAAATGGCTTTGAATCCTTAAATGTTACTGCAGCACTCACAAATACTTTTCACATCTACTACCCATAATTTATTTGAGAAGTTGTCCGTTAAATTTATTTGCTTTTACATTTACAATAAGTACGCAGCTGTGTATGTGTAGGTGCATTGGGAGGTTGGTTTTTGTAGTCATAATCATAAGAAATAAAAAAATAATGAAATTAAAAGTCCGGTTCTTTTGTGGAATAAATTGTCTGCAGACATGTTCCCTGCTACACGCAAAGAAAAAATATGGTTGAGGTAACCATATTCGAAGAGAATATTTCGATGTCTAGAACTTTAAGTTGCAATAAAACAACGATGGATTATTCTATTGACATGAATTTTATTTATCCGAAAGATAAACTTGTGGCTTTACATTTTAAATATGATATGCCAGAAATATGACCGCCATGGCTGGCGTGGATGTAGTCCAATCTGGACGTCCAATTTTCGATGACTTTTGCCAACATTTGTGGCCGTATATCGGTGTTAAATCACAAGATCTTGGAGGCCAATTCACAGGTCCAAAACGTGTCTCCCAAAAAATCGATTGTGGCACGAGCTGTGTGACATGTTGCGCCGTCTTGTTGAAGCCACATATCCTGGACATCATGGTTATTCAATTCAAGGAATGAAAAAATAGTAATCATGGTTCTATACCGATCACCATTGACTGTAACGTTCTGGCCATCATCATTTTTGAAGAAGTACGAACCAATGATTCCAGCAGCCCATAAAGCTCACCAAACAGTCAGTTTTTCTCTACGTAACGGTGTTTTGACATACACTTGAGGATTAGCTTCACTCCAAATGCAGCAGTTTTGTTTGTTGACGTAGCCATTCAACCAGAAGTGCGTTTCATCGCTAAACAAAATTCGCTTGTGAAAATCGGGAACAACGGCAATCTCGTTTTGCTTTATTTGCAAGCGTTGTTCAGGCGTGAGTCTATTCATGATGAATTGCCAAACTAAACTGAGAATAAATCACTTGACAGCTGTTATATTGGTCGCCATCTTGAACAGTAATGCCAACTTAAAGTTCTATACATCGAAAAAAAAAACTTCCTTTATATTTATTGTTATATAAAACTTGCACATTGTTACTAATTCTAATTTCAGTGATTAGATTACTGTAGCCACTTGTTATTGTTCCATTTAATCGTGATGCTGTCATGTCCGTCTATGCTATTGTCATTTTCAATCATACTATTGTCCCATCCAAACATCCCCATCAGTTCTAAACGTACTTATGTGGTTTAAAACCATTTTATTATCAAATCCAACTATATTATTTTCATATTGCAGGTCGCGTCTGACCATATTGGTTGAATTCAACAAAAACATGGTTCCTCTCGATTTCACAGCAATATGTTTACCCTAAAACTTCATTAAAGATGTGGTTGGAAATGGCTTTAGTATGGTTGGAAGTAACAATATTATCGTTGACAATGGCAATAGTGTATCGCAGTATTATGATTGCATGCAACAATATGGTTACTGGCCACAAGAGCCTAATCGATTAGAATATTTACAGAAAGCAAAAACAAACAAAAATATTTTTACGCGCATACACATCTATATACCAGTCAACAGCGTTACTTACACACACACACACACACACACACACACACACACACAATATAAAAAGCATGTAGCAAGAAAGGCGGGTTTAGCGTACCCCAGGGACTTGGAGGAGAGAGCCATGGCAAGATGGCAGTGCAACTGGGATGCCTCCACAAAAGGAAGGTGGACCCACAGACTCATCCCGTCAGTAGCGGATTGGGCAGCAAGGAAACATGGACAGGTTAATTTCGACCTAACACAGTTGTTAACCGGCCACGGTTGTTTCAGAGCATATCTGTTTAAATATAAACACGATGATGGTAATGTGTGCCCACAATGCCCGAATGCTGTTGAGACTGCGGAACATGTCTTCTTTGACTGTCCGCGATATGAACACCAAAGGCGCTCATTAGAAACGGTAACGCAGACCCAGATCACTCCGGATAATGTAGTTGGCCTGATGCTAACCTCAATCGAGTCCTGGAATCTTGTGTGCAAGTTCGCAAAGGAAATATGTGTGAAGCAAAGAATAGCTGAGAGAGCAAGATCTGCAGAAAGAGAAAGCAGCAATCGCTGAATCCTCACCCCCCTGAAGTAATACTTAGCAGTGGTCCCGGGGGGGAAAGCATGAAAGGAGAAGATACGACCGAGGATGGGGTTTAGTACGTAGGCGCTTGGCAAGCCAAATAGTAAGTCTTGTCGTGCGAATCGTGCATATTGGCTGGAGCGGCCAGCCAATATCTTTTGAAGATTCCCCATTCCTAGCACGTACAGCTAAAAAAAAAAAAAAAAAAAAAAAAAAAAAAACACACAATATAAAAACACATCTTAATATGTTCAGTAATTTGTATTGAAGAATTTTATATAATATATTTTTTGTTTCTTTTCTATAAAAGAAATATTATCGCACACAAATTTTCAATCACAATACAAAAATTGCAGAAAAACTTGTCTTCAACGGCAACAATAAGAACTTTGTTAAAAACAACAATATTTTATTTATTATTTGCTTATCATTTGATAGATCAAAACTATTATGTCTGTAACAAATAAAGCTTGTTCAAATTTTCATTATGAAAATTTTTAAGATTTCAATTTTCGTGGAAAGCGACAACAAAATGATCAAACTGTAACAAAGACTGTGTTTAAGATGAACAAAGATTTTTGTGAAACATTTTATATACAAATATCTTGTTTGCCATAACCTTTTGCATCACTATAGACAACATAATATTGTTGTTGCAACCATATTGTAAAATGTTTTTTCTTTGCGTGTATATTCCATAAAATTCCAAGCCGTAAGGCTAAAAAGCTATATTGTATGTCAAAAAAAAAAACAAACATTATTTGCCACATTTAGATGAGCTTGAACAAAAAAAAAAAAATAATAATGTATATCACTCACATATAAGTACAAAAATTTAAATAGGAGAGAGAACAACGGAGGGCAGGAAGGGCGAAGAGAAGAAATTGCACAAGTCATTACTTTATACGGTTTCCTGCTGGCTAAACAAACTCATTTGTCCAAATGCAGGCTTTCGACTCACTAACTAAGTCAGTTGCTGCTACTGAAGCACTCCTCAAAACGTTTTAACAAACACAAAATTCGTACAGCAAATATTTTTTGCCCAAACACGCTGGAAAAAAAGGAAAAAAAAACTCATTTGAGTTTTTAAGTGCGGCATTTGAATGAAAGACACTAATGAATTTGCCAGCACCTTCAAATTGAATTTAGGTTTTTAATGGGTGAGAATTAAAACAAAGAAAGAAAACAAAAAATAAGCACATGTTTCGTAATATTTCCCCCTAATTTAAATGTTTGTGTTCACCAAAAAAGTTCACTAAGACACTTTCTTGTTGCAGTGCAATAAGTTTACATGTGAAAGGGGACTGTGGCAGGAAATAACTGAAAATAAGTAACAGTCGCCAGTGTTTAGGAAGTAATTAAAAGGGCAGTTCATAAAGTTGATGCTATGCTATTTAATCGTTTAAGGACTGTCATAAATTCCCTCACATTGCTTATAATTTCTGGAGCATCTGATTAGCAACATTCGATCTTCGAGAATGGTCGAAAAATTGTATCAAATAAATTTTAATTTGATGTCATTCGATGTACAAACGTTATTGTGTATTCCACTAATATAGTGTTACACATTTTAGCCAGTCGTGCGTCATGGGTTAATACAACACAAGTGGTTGAGTAGCACTGCTATAAGCGACATCTGTGATAGAGTAGGAAAACACCACCATACAATTTAATTTGCTTATTATGAGTACCTACGAAGGCTCCGACGGAATTCCGTTGTAAAGATGCTATCATGAATTCCGACGTAGCTACAAAATTTTCGAAATTCGGAAGATTGGTATTATGCATTCCAAATGAAACGTACTTTTGGCGTTTTTGTTTCCCCAAAAATGTGTACGAACTTTTCTCACTGTCGGGAGAATACTAAAAGTAGTTAAAAATAAGAACAAATTAAAAATATCTTTTTAAATTGAATAAAAACTATTTTGTAAGTATAGTTTTTAAGTATGTAGTTGTAAAATTATATTTCTTTAATAATCAATTGGTATATTTTAAAATAATTATTGGTTTTGCCATGATTTAAAACAAAAAAGTAACATAAACTAACTGCTGATTTTATGTGTTGAAAAAAAACGCTTCATGTACAACATTTGCAACAGCTGACAGATTGCTTGGCAAATAATTAACCATATAAATAAACAAATAGAGCAAAAGCAGCTTTTTTCTATGGAATTAAATGTGTGTACGGAAAAGTGGTTCGGAAAAAGCAATTGCAGCATCCACCTTCTGCTAAAAATGGAATTGTGCAGGTTTGTTCAACCGAAAATTTTTAATAAAGATTAACGGAAAATTACATACATATGTACATACTTTCATAATTGGTGATTTGTTTTAGCCACTTACGCCCTGTAATCCAAATCAACGGAATTCTAAACATCCCTCACGACTTTGCGCTCTATTTCGCTAACAGCTTTTGTTTTACGATTCCTCTTCCGTCACTGAAACGGCTGCAGCAATCAAATTCATTGTATTTCGTTTTTATTTTTTGAAAAATACTTTTAGCAATCTTTAGAATGTAAACAAAAAACATCTGTTTTTCATCAAAATAGTTGGTTGCACTAATTCGAACTTAGCCAAGAGGATGGCAACACCAACTTCTAGTCCATCGGAATTCATAATACCTTTTTGTACGAATTCGTGACGGAGAGTTTCCATTACGAGTGATGTTCACTCGGAATTCATAATAAGGCTCGGAATTCGTAAATAAATACGATGCTGCCACACCTTAAGCTTTGGCAGAAGGGCTGTTCTTGTCTTAGAACTTTCGAGATCAATTGGTCCGTTGATGACGCTCAAGTCATTAATGATTCATAAAATCTATTTCTTCGCAAATTTATTTAGTGTAAAAAATTTATGTTGAACGCCTCCAAAATGGAGCGGAGCAAATGCGAAACATTCTGCAAAAATATTGACTATAAAGCAAAAAAGAAAAATTGAAAGAAAATTTCCCAGTGATTTCAAAATCGCACTCACGTAATTTACACAATTTTCGTTCAGCTGTAATCCACATCGAACTAAAATTGGCTACAAAAAGCAAAGTGAACAATTTCGCATAAAAAACCCATATCAGCAACATTGAAAACCAGCCGCTTAATTTATGACAACATTATTTTTTATGCCATTGAAATTGTTCTGCGTTTTTCTTCATTTTTTCCCCCTCATTTTCGAAAATTGTCAAAAACATCTAAAAGCAACAGTTTTCATATTAAAAATAAAAATATCATCCTCATCATCATCATTCCGAGCAGTGGTAGCTTTTTTTTTGTGTGGTTTCATTTTTCATTGTTGCAACAACGAACGAACAACAAACGACAGACAACATTAAACATCTAATGTCATCATCATCATCATTTTTTTTTTTTTGTACTTTTGCTACAATAACTGGGGAAGTCTATTATAGACATTTTTGTTTAACAAAAAAATTATGAAAAAAAACTGCTAAAAATATTATCTATTCTTTTGCAAATTGTGCTGCCAGTTGCTTATTTACATCTGTTGTAACTGCTTCAATGCAATGTTTTTTTTTTCATATTTTCTCTTGTCCTTTTATTATTTTCCTTTTTTTGGGCCATGTTTTTATTTTTCAAGTATGTCCTTAGACTATTTTTTATTTATTTTATTTTCCTTTTTGCATTTTGTTACCCAATAGTGATGCTTTAAAAAGCATGAGATCTAAATGCAGCAAAACACTTCAGCATTTTAAAGTTCCTTGGCAGACAGATTGGAACTGCTTGTAAGCGTTTTTGTAGAAAGGAATGGTTTTTTTTTTATATGGATCTTCTTATTTTATTGACAGAAAAACTTTGTTTTTGCAAAAAAAAAATGCTTAAAAACCATTTACTAGTGAAACAGATTTTTGGTGGTCTAAAGCTTTTAAAAGTTTTGTAATCATGAATAAATATTGCATAGTTTTGCATTTCAAAATGTCTTAAGTATATTTTTTGAATGCCAAGGAAACTGGAATTCACTCTGGCTGCTTTTAATTGGCTAAAGTAAATACAATTTGAATGCTCACAACATTTGAAGTTCCACATAACTATTTTCTTAAAGTCACGTCATATTGGCAACTCGTTTTAGGCGATGATGGCTCTATAAGTTCTAAATTAACACCACAAACTTACTTACTTGTTAAGGTTTGTTTAATTCTGAAGATTTATAATAATTTTTTGAAAATCATTGCATCTCATCACTTACTACAGATAATTATTAGCACCGGCCGTTATCCTGGACAACAACCTTTTTTTGCTATAGAATTGTTACGAATTTAGTCGTGAACAGTCCAATTGTAATTGATCTAGAACGTACTGAATCGTCGTTATTTTATCGTCGTTAGATTTGTTGTAAATGAACACAAGAATACACACACACACATACTTGTTAACAAACAAAGCGGCAGCTTTGCGAGTGTGCATATACTGACACACATGTGTAGATAAATATGTGCAACGACAAGATGACTAAAAACCACCAATATTCGTGTGTGCATGTATGTGCGCAGCTCATATGCTTAAGCTTCATTTTCGCATGTATGTATGTTGTATGTTGGTGTGTGTGTGTGTGTGGGGCTTTTGTTCGTTATCAGTTTTAGTGCGAGGTGGCGTGATCAGCTTGTGTAACCTTCTCGACTGTACGAGCAATGATCAATGAGAGGTATAAAAGCAGCTCAGCTTAACGCTGAGCCAGTTCAGCCGATTTTTAACTGTGTCTTAAGTAATACAAAGTGATTAAGTGTAATAAAAGTGATTTTCTTTTAGTAAAGTGTTTGTGTGTTTAGTGTGTTAAGTAATTAAAGTATTGGGCTGTGGAGTACTGTCAACTGACGAATTGAGTGTCTTAACTTCATTACAATTAAAGAATCTACGGAAAACGCTTTTAAAGGCTAAAAACGTAACAGAATGTAGGAAGTGATATAACGTTTTGGCTTGCAATAAAATCGATTCGCGTTTATCATCAAATCATTTTATGATGTGAACAGCAATTGTTGTAGAGCAATAATTTTATTACTTTAGGTCTAAAAAAATAGACCTTAATGCTTTCTGTCTCTTTCAGCCGTCTATATGCCGCTGACATTTCGTTGCTGCTAAACAACTCATCAGTAGACTTGAAAAATTAATTTTTCTTTCGCAACAATATTATTTTGTGCTAAGGTTTCATTGGCAATGCTTAAGGTTTCATTGGCAATGAACTGAGTTGCCAGATATGAAACACACTAAGATGCCAAAATCAAGGAGTTGATTAGCAAGAAATTAAGCGCCAAAAGAGAAATTACATAAAGGCTTTAATAATTATATTTGCAATAGCAGATTTGAAAAAAACCCAGTTTGAAACAAGTTTTTAAAAGAAAAGAATTAAGTTCCTAAACAGAACTGACCCCATTTTCCAAACTAAATCAATTAATATTGATTTAGTGGCATGGCATAACGTCCCTGGACATTTCAACACACCAAAACTTAACAAAGTGTCCAAGTGCACGTCGCTCGACTCCTCCTTCACTGATCTAGATTATAGATAAGTATCTCATATTGTTTACTCGAACACAGTATTCTTTGATCTGCTTCGGCTGCCCGTCAAAGGGTCAGGTGTGATTGTTTATTTTGCTTTATCCAGCATGCCGGATGTCTCGACAGTATGATCAACTGGGTTTTTAGGCATCTTTGAAAACTGATCTGTTACTGCTTCTCTATTGACAATAACATTTTGGTAC
Organism: Sturmia bella; assembly: GCA_963662145.1. Lineage (NCBI taxonomy): Eukaryota > Metazoa > Arthropoda > Insecta > Diptera > Tachinidae > Sturmia > Sturmia bella. The sequence continues at coordinate 122,896,722 of OY759168.1, forward strand.
TTTAAAATATTTAAGGACTTTGTTTAATTAGAAAAAAAACACAGTGTAAAACTATTATGAATCCAAGTATTACAATTTATAATACCTGAGTAAATATTGCAAAGTATTTGAGCATTTCACTTTTTTTCTTATGCACATTTGAAAATTAATACTTTTTACTAGGTACTTTGCTATTTGCTAAAAACCAACTCATCTAAATTTTCCACTTCAATGCAATTAATATTTAATTAAAAATTTTGTGGTTTTCCACTACAGACAGCCAACCAGCATTTTACACTTAATGCGTTTGATTTTAATTTGAAAAATCCCCAACTTCAACGAAAAGACCAACAAATAAAATTAAGAAAAAAGTCCAAGCTGGTGAAAATATTTAATATTTTAGTTACTTTAAAAGTTAAATGACACAATCTGCAATACGACAACTAAAAGTGCAGGTACGTTGTTGAAATTAAATTTGCATAAAACTTTGGAGCACAACGCCAAAGAAAAACACCTGAGAACAAAGAAAACCAAACGTAGAGATGCTGTTGAGTTGAGGCCAGAAAAATTTTAAATGCCATTTTAACTGCCATCATTTGGCCACAGTTTTCAGTTGTGTAATTGAAGTTGGCTTAAGGTGTGAAACAGTGTACGCAGAGATGAGCATGTTTATAAAAGTTATTTTCTACAAAAGCAAAAAAGAAAAAAATGCAAGAAACAAGAAAAGATATCCTTGTGGAATTGTGCTTGAACAAGAGCTTGCACTGGCTGTAAAGGATATAAAGTAAATAAAAAAAAATGTATTTATTTATTTTTATAGAACAGCTTCTTTGCTACACACACACACACACGCGTGCACAGTTTATCCACACCCAAATGGCCATGTCTCCCAGCTATATTACGTTTTGAGTACAAGGCAATAGAAAATCGCCAATGACATATTGCAAACAGCTCTGGCACATCGCTGACAAAATTTTTGCTTTGGACCGCCAGTGATCGTTCATAAACTACATAATTTAAAGATTTTAATTACTTTTAATTGCTGTGAACTATGCTGCAATACATTTATAGAGATTTAATCAGGCTCAAGTTCAATCCCTCATGATTATTAAAAATTAATTTAAGAAAGAAAAATTTTTGAATTTTTACTATTCGAACCTTTTATATATTATTTCTGTGATTGATACTAATTAAACATGACAAAGAAAACATCAAGGGCCTTTAGCTGGGCGGACAACTGGCTGCTACGAAGCTGCCACACTTCTCGTCATGCGTCGAAGTTTACGTCGTCTAAGATAATACCCTGTGCAGATGGACACTTTTAAATGAGTCACTACCACTTGGTCTAGTAACACAACAGTTTTGCTGTTCACACATGAGAAATTTATCTGACGCAAGAAAAATCTGCCAGCTGTAACACAAGCTGTCTTCAACTTAGTTGTCGAAATTTCAAACAGCTTTTATGTGTCAAACTCATTTTTTACAGTGTTGCATTTTAGTTTCACACAATATGTGAAGCAGTTTTGCATTTATTGAGCAATAACCTTATTGGCATTCTATATGGAATATTAAACTCCATAGTGGCAGTTATTGTGATAATTCCAATGAAGATATATTTAAACAGCTGCTACAACAAACACAACACCAACAAACACTTTAAAGTATTTTTTGGCAAAATTTCTTTATACCAATTCTTTGGGGTTTGAGTATTTGTGTTGTCCGCTTACGCAGCTTGTAAACAGAATTCTGACTTCTAGTCGTACAGAAACAGCTGTCATTTGCTGCATTTGTACACCTACCCATCATAAACAGGCCTTGGTCTAAGACGATTTTGCCAACTGGGTATCTGGAAAGGTCACAAAAATAAAGTGTGTTTCATATTTAAGCTGACAGCGGCCTAAGATTGCGAGATTAGTGGAAATAGTTCCGAACGAGGTTCCTAGTTCATCCAAAATGGAGATCCAAGACGAGATCCTTGGAAAAAGAAAGAAAAATCTTGAAATTTGAAGAAAAAAAACATTCCATCGTTTTCTCTTCAAAAAGGTTGTAGGCTTTGCAAAACAAAAACACTGGTCGTCTATTTAATTCGTTCAATTTAGCCTCAGATATTCGATTCGGAAATCGAGCACTGAACTCTCGGGTCACGGCCAGAGAGGAGATTTTATTTATTAAATTTTTTTTTTTATTAATTAAACCTTTTTTACTTCAATTACCACCACCAGTTACATTCAAGCAGATATGAAAAATTATATTTGATTTGTAAGAGGCCGTGATTCACTATCCTACAAATTTGTATGGTCTTTTCAAAATGTCATGTAGGTGAAAAGTCTATCCGATTTGCGAATATTTTGCAAAGCTTCAAAAATTTCAAAGTCATTGGCAAAAGTACCACCTGTTGATGTGACTTTTTTTTAAATTGGCACAGAATTTCATCAGATTTTTCCCACAACTACTACCAACGAATGATTTGTACGACAAATGTGTAAGACAGTGAATCACGGCCATAAATAGTATTCACGAAGGGCAGCGAAACGCGGAAAATAGTTTATTATTGAACTAGGCAAATGTATAATAATTTTATAATCGATCTCTTCGCAAATCATGCGAGCGTTAAAAGTATGAAACGCCCTACAAGATCAAGTCTTATTTGGCTTAGAAAATTTAACATGTTTGTGTCTGAGTGCTTTATGCTTGTTTGAAAAGAATATTCTTTTCAAAGTGTAAACTGGCAAAAGTTTGAGCATTTTTTTTCAAAGTAAGAGCTACAAAATAGTGAAGCTGTCAAAAGATTGATTTATTTGTTTTCTTTTTCTTTTTTTGTGAAACCTAAAAGAATCTACAAAGTTTGCACTTTTTGCAGCAGCTGCTCACCTTTTTATGCTCTACATCTCAAATTGAAAAAAAAACCAGCACCGAGATTTGTTTGTGCACACAGTTGCGTATTAAGTTTTCAAAGGACACAAAGCACACGAAAAGAACTTTAAGCTCTTTAGAACCACACTTTATACAAAGTTTTGTTTTCCAGACCATTTAAATATTGCAAAATTAAAAACCCGGCAAAAATTGCTAAAATATTCTAAAACAACAAAATGTATTTCACTCACAAAACTTTAAAATGAAAATTTTCTTTAATATGTATTCACAAATTTAGAAATAAAATTGGCGAAAATATACTACTTTGCATTGTTTGTGTTTTTTCGTCTTGCCTTCGAAAGCAAAAATCAGTGCTGGCTCTTTTTGAAAATAAATTACTTAACAATAAGAAACTAATCCTAATCCATCTCATCCTAATACAATTCTAATTAAATTAGGACTAATAATTAATAATATTATAGAACCAACAAATATTAAAACTAATATAATAAAACGATTAATTTTATAATCACTTGATATATATTCTTTTCTATAAAAAATTACTAAAGAAGAAATTATTAAAACAAAAGATATAAATAATAAACTCATTCAATCAAATAATAAAGTTATAATAATATTTGAAGAATTATAAGAAACAACTTCTCATTCAATAAAAATTACATAATCATTAAGAATAAAATTTATTCCCATTAAAAATAAAAATAATTTTCCATTTGAGTGCAAACAAATTTGTAGCAAATTATAAATGACGTGGCGGGAGTTCACCAATGAGCCAAAACCCGGGCTATACTGAGCAAAATATGCTAAATAAGCTAAAATTAAAATAAAATATAATAACAGAAACGACTTCCCATTTTTAATTAATTAAAAATCTCTAAGAGAATTTCAGCACAATTAATGAGGCCTTTATTCAGCAATGGTATGCTGAATTATAATGCTGAATTGTTTTGCTTAAAAACTGATTCTGTCTCCGCAACCCTGTTTTTTCTATGTGTAAGGAAGCCTTTCGAAAAGTTTCAATACATAAAGCTCAAAATTAAAAATTTTTAGTTGTGTCATTATTAAAGTGGAAGCGCAGTGTATTCAGCTGGCTGCTGCTGCTGCTGCTGCTGCTGAAGACTCTTTGGGAAAAAACTTTTATTAACAAAAAACAACTGCACAAATTAAAAACTCGTGCACATTTTTTTTTAAACAATTAAAACAATTTTGTTGAAAATATAAATAGAAAACTGCAAAAAAATAAAAACAATTTCAGCTAAAACCCAGTAAAAGTACTCGTCGAAAACACTCATACTTTCACTCACACCGGGTATAACAATTATTTCTATTAAACAAAACAGCAGCAACAAAAACAAAAAAAAAAAAACTTTAATTGCGCTATTGAGTGGACGCAGAAGCGTGTTGCAAATATTTAAACAACCACAAGCTAGAAAGAAAGTACTCGCCGCACTACTAAAATCTCACCAACTCATTGGTTTGTTGCAACAATTAAATGAAAACCTAAACAATAAAATAAATAACATAAAAGAGAATGCAAAAAGTTGGCGTGCAAAAATTCTATTCAAACAGAAAAATGTTTTAATAAAATTCCGAAATAGTTTAGAGCAAAAGTAAAGGCAAAAATATTTATAGATTTTAAAAAGAATTTGCTTCAAGCAGCGACTGGAGCGCAGCGTAAAATGTCGTGATATAAAATTTGGGGGGGGGGGGGGGGGGTAAGCTAAGCTAAATACGATCAATCTACGAAAATGCTGCCTAAATATATAAGAGGCTGAAACCGATTTTACAAGCAAAGCTTTTCTTATTTTACCTCACAATGATCATCCTTCATCAAATAATTTCTTAAAAATGCATAAACTAAAAATAATAAAATTTAAGAACGTCCAGTCAGTCGCTTTACACACTATAAAACTCTTCTTATTGCTGTAGGAATCTGCAACAATTAAATCACATTTATGACCAACAAAAGGAAGTTTTAAGGGAATTAAATGTTCATAAACGACCAAGCGAACGACCACCAACTGTTTGTGACATTTTAAAGGAATTCATTATGAAACGGAAGAAAAAAAGAAAAAAGTCATACAAGAAAGCCAACATCCTTGAGATTGAAATAATGCACGTACACACACACACACACACACACACACACATACACACACACACCAGGCACACCAGGCACAGAGTGGTTGTGATCGACAGCAGATTAACGTTTAAGCAGCACCTGGATTACGCTAGTGAGAAATGTGCGCTGACCTCTCGTGCACTTGCGAGACTAATGCCTAACTTGGGCGGCCCAAAGCAGGACAAAAGGGTACTATTGACGGGAGTAGTTAAATCTACTGCTTTATATGCTGCACCCATTTGGGTTGAGGCCATGGCAAAGAAAAGCTACAGGACGGGGATAGATGCAGCATACAGAAGATGTGCCCTCAGGGTCGCTTCTGCCTTCCGCACAGTGTCCACAGATGCTGCTCAGGTTATTGCAGGATTGATGCCATTACAGATAGTAGCTGAGAACGACAAGGAAAAGCATGTAGCAAGAAAGGCGGGTTTAGCGTACCCCAGGGACTTGGAGGAGAGAGCCATGGCAAGATGGCAGTGCAACTGGGATGCCTCCACAAAAGGAAGGTGGACCCACAGACTCATCCCGTCAGTAGCGGATTGGGCAGCAAGGAAACATGGACAGGTTAATTTCGACCTAACACAGTTGTTAACCGGCCACGGTTGTTTCAGAGCATATCTGTTTAAATATAAACACGATGATGGTAATGTGTGCCCACAATGCCCGAATGCTGTTGAAACTGCGGAACATGTCTTCTTTGACTGTCCGCGATATGAACATCAAAGGCGCTCATTAGAAACGGTAACGCAGACCCAGATCACTCCGGATAATGTAGTTGGCCTGATGCTAACCTCAATCGAGTCCTGGAATCTTGTGTGCAAGTTCGCAAAGGAAATATGTGTGAAGCAAAGAATAGCTGAGAGAGCAAGATCTGCAGAAAGAGAAAGCAGCAATCGCTGAATCCTCACCCCCCTGAAGTAATACTTAGCAGTGGTCCCGGGGGGGAAAGCATGAAAGGAGAAGATACGACCGAGGATGGGGTTTAGTACGTAGGCGCTTGGCAAGCCAAATAGTAAGTCTTGTCGTGCGAAAAATACCAAAATATTTCAGAAAAGTATATTGTTGTTATTTATAATTATATTGAGTTTTTATTCTATGAGTGCGGAACCCTAAAACTGAACAGTTGTTAAACGTAAAAAATATCAATTTATCCCACTGTTAGTCTTGTTGTATGAAATTTATGTTTGAATGCAGATGTATTGAAATAATTTTCAGAGCGTCTTCAAACATTTGCAATGAATGTTCAAATTCATTGGCTTTAGATGTTCAGCCAGAACAATAACTTGAGAAGATTTCTTCTCCAAATTAAAAGTAAATCAATCATAAACAAATAAGCACAAGTTTAGCTTTGGACTGTACAATAATTGCTTTTAATAAAAAGAGTTCAATAAAAATATTTATTTTTGTCAATATTTCGCTCTCCTTCGGATAGCTCCTTCAGGACAATAATAATGAAAAATGTTTTTTTTTATTTTTTTTTAACATACATATTTAAAATAAAATAAAAAGAAATGAAAATGCAAAAACTCAAAACTGCAAACATTTGATTTCTGGTCCTAATTCTATGCGTAGAATAAACAAACTCCATTTTCCCACCTCTTTTGCGGTGGTCACATGCATTTGCCCAAACTTATTTGCCACACATCATAAATGCAGCGATAAAAGTCATTATTATGAGTAACGTTCAATGGACATTCGGTGCGTATCTGGCACAGCTGTTGGCAGCCCCACTGATTTATATGGTTCAACAGCTGAAGAAAAACCCATTTACGATTTGCTTGCAAATGTAAGGAAATTATTAAAATTTAATACGACCATTTGCCGTGTTGTGGTGCCTTGTGCAATTAGCAGATACTGGGGTTGAAACCAAAAAAAAACAATAGCTCCGTATGGCGTTTTTTATAAATGATTGTAGTTTATTAATTTTCACAAAATTTTGTGGTTTTTAACCAGTTTTATCTGTTGCTTTTATTTATTTATTTTTTTTTTTTGGACTGGGATCAGTACTCAGGGGATGCCCCTTATATATGCATTGCATTTTACTGGGAAAATAGGAAAGAGGAATTGGTGGGTGAAAAAACAAAAATGGGGAGTGTCTGTGGACGTTTGATTAAGAAAAAAAAAATTATAACGTAAAAACTGCATATTTATGTTTGCAATGCTGAGTGATTAACTGTTGCTAATTAGCGTGTTTAGTGTCCAGTGTTAACAACAAATAACACAACCTCTTGAATATTGCAAAACGTTGACTGCACAGAACAACAAGACGACACAATAACCGCGACAAGACCTATTACGAATGTTTGTTTTGGCAGACTTATTTTTAAAAATATATGTATCATGTTTATTAAGATTTCACTTGGCAAATATCTATATGTAATTTGCCAAATAAACATGTAAAATAAGCCATTAAAAAAAGGTTCACCTATTACGACTATGCCTCAAAAAAACCAAGTCCGCTCTGATCAAAAGTTCATAAGCTATTTTAAGCCAGTTTGTATATTTTGTTCTTTTTCCATGTGTTTTTATGGTTTTCGCTTGTTGTGTTCTTTGTTACTGTTGCCATTAAATTAGGTCGATAGGATTTTCAGCGAATTTTCAAAACGTTTCGACGGTTGTGTTTCGGTGGTGAAGCTGTTCAAAGAAATCATTTCAAGTCCAGGTTTCATCAGGCCACTTTTTCAATTTTTTTTTGCCAGTTGTGTTGCTTATAGCTATTTAAGGTCTTAGTGATTTATTTGAAATTACTCCAGATTTCTAGAGTTTTGTTGGCTTTCGAGAGCTGTTCAAAAGCGATGTTAATTATTTATTGGCTTTAAGAGCCAATTGAAATTTATACACATACATGTTTGTGTTGTCTAGTTTTCCGCTTGTTTGTTTGTTTTTAACAACAACAACAACAAAAATATTGAAAACAACAAAATTTATTTCATAAATAAATAAAGATCAACCCCCGAAGAAGATCACAAAAAATGGGCAAAACGTTGGGAAGAAGAGACAAAATAAAGTTGTTTTAATTTAAAGAACCTGGCACTGACCACAAATAGTCCATGTGGGAATATACATACGTAAAATCAATAAATCCCCTCAATTTAAAATATCATTTATGCATATATTGGTCACTAAAAAATAGAAGTTAATAAAATTTATTATTTTAGTTTTATGTTTTATGTCTTTTTCTGCTGTCTATATGCCGCCGACATTTCGTTGATGCTAATCGACTAGAAAAATCTCAAATGAATATTTGAAACCCAACTACTTGTTCCAAAACTCCCATGAACAAAATGAGAATTATTAATGTTCAAACAAACCTTTAATACAGAAAATATTTAACACTTTTACTTTTCTTAACAACTTCTCTTATCTAAAAAATATAAATCGTGGTAACCGATGGCTTTAGCAAACTCCTGCTCAAGGTAGAAATGGGGAAATGGACAACATCCATCACTGAAAAACTGTGGAACGACACTAGGGGTCTGGAACACTCAAAGAAATTTCTTAGCTTTGATGCTAAGAGGGCGGACCTTGCTCTAAAACTGAATAGAAAGAACCTAAGGACACTGTGTGGGGTACAAATAGGCCACTATACCTGCAAGAAGCACCTATACAGAATGGGCCTATCCAATACGGCAATCTGCAGATTTTGCGAAGAAGATGAGGAGTCAACGGAATACTTGATTATCGAATGTGTGACACTAGGCTACAGAAGGCACAGGCTGTTGCAGGCCTATACATTGGGTTCACAGGACTTGCAAAGGCTTCCACAGAAGGAGCTAATACTGTTTCTTGATGTATTAAACTCGTAAGGGGCAAAGGGTTACACAATGGATCACCTATGGTCGCAGTGCAAAGGGCCATTCGGGACCAACCTAGTCATAATACAATACAATACAATACAACCGATGGCAGCTCGTTGTATAGAAGTTCAACATTAGTCGATGTTCTGTGAGCAGGAAAAGATTGAAAATTGAGTGTAAATCTTATTGACGATATTTTACATTTTATACTTTTGTTCGTTGCAAAAATTTAAAAGGCAACTTATTTTGTATCTTCATTATTGTTCCGGCAATTTATGTTGGCAATTATAACATTGTATTTCCTTTGTGCATTCTATTCATTTTGCATCTTAAAAAATAATTAAAATTTCCATTTCTTTTACATTTTTCTGTTCAAGCAGCATTATAATAATTATAATCTCTTCTACATAAATTCTGGTGCAACTTTTGTGCTCGAGCATGTGTATCTGCAATTGTTATTCCAAGTGCTCCGCGAGTGGATTAAAATATTCTTTCGAGATGTATTTTGTGAGATTTCAACAGAGTTTGTTGTGTTGTTGCCGTTTCTACTTCGTATTCCATTAAGAGTTTTAAATGGAGGTTTTAAGAAATCAAAAAGTTGGAATTAAGTGCAGCTACTTTTGTGAACAATTGCTTTCTTCTCGTTGTATTATTTTTAGAAATTAAAAAAAAAAAAACGAAATGTAGATGTAACCGAAAAGAATACAAAAATTAAACGTGGTTCTATTTGTTTAAAAATAATTTATAATGAAAATGTATGCAAGGTAAAGGTAAAAAATTGCAGAGATAATAAAAGTTTTTAGTACAGCACTATAACGAAATTAAATGAATTAATTTTCATTAATCGAAGTTTTACTTCTACAATTACTTTAAATTATGTAAATTATGTTTATCGGTTTCTACGGGTGCAATTCATATTAATTAAATAAGAAAATATCAAGCAGCTGTAAGCTGTTTCGAAGCCGCCACACTTCTCGTCAGCAGCCGTCTTTGAACTCAGAGGCTCCTTGTTTCTAAAGCGACACTCCTGCCACTCAGCTGCCCAAGTTGTACTTTTGTACTTTTTCTGTCTAAATTTTAATTTTATCAAACAATTATTATTTTCTTATTCATATTTATCATAAATATATTCATATTTATCATTGAGGTAACCAAGTTGTATATATTTTTCTCATTTTCTAAGTTCTAGTTGTCATCTCTCAGCTTTCAAATATTCTGCACAGTGACCCTTAAATTAATTATTTTTTATTATTTGAATTCTTTCCTCCACCACTATTTTGTAATACGTTAATTGGGCTCAAGTTCGTTGTATTAAATCTAAGTAGACTGGATTAATTATTTTTTGTCTTTTTCAAATTTAAATTCCCATATATAGAATAGATTTTCAAGCAGTTTATTAAAGAGACATATTTTATGTGCTGGATTTTATCCAAGAAACGGCCCACAAACGCACATCACTCAATCAAATTTTCTTGCTGAGCTTAGATGTGACAGATGTGGTAATCAAACTTATATTTACCCTTAAATGCAACATGGTAACTAGTTTAGCTCTCTCAGAACTCCGGTATTCCTGTACATACAAACTTTTGTCGTCTCCCCCCTCCGAAACTCGTATTTCAAAAACTGTTTGATTTTATGTTAGAGATTAATAACGATTCATTGTCTGTAAAGTTCGATTTGTAAACGTATTCATTGCATTCTGTGGCGGTGAGTGTAACACGTTACGAACTAGCGGGAGCTGGTTGGCATGTTTGTCGCCCTTGTAACGCATGCCTGCCTTCATGCATACGACTTTGCCAACCACATTAATTATGCTTGATACCAGCAGCTGAACGAATGTGGAAATTTCTATTTTTTTTTTTTGCAAAATGTTAACGTTTTGTTTTCTCGTCTTTTAAAAGCTTGTGCAATGCAACTGTAATAAAAGAAATTAAGAAAGCAAAAAAAAAAAAAACCAAATTGTAAATGTTAACATTTTGTATTCATGCGAGTAAAACTGTTTGTAAGAGAGTGCACAAGAAAAAACTCATACAAAGGAAACGGATGTAACGGTTCAAATGCTTTTAATGTTGTTGTTGCTGTTGTTGTTAGCTAGCGCTGTTACTGTGCTGCGAATGTGTGCGTTTGTGTTGTTTTAAAGCCAAACACGGTTTAGTGTAATAAATGTTTTTGTGTTTCACCAAAAAAAAAAAAAAAATAATAGTAAAAACTAGAAAATAAAATCTCTGTCTATCAGCTTTCTAAGCTTTCAGGCACTCTCCTCTCCACCACAAAATTTTTCCGCTTCTAGCAGTGTAAATAAAGTTGGATGCATTCAATTCCACATATTCCACCTGCCAAGTAATTTTAAACATTTAATTTTACTTACTACTCGTTATTCAAATGTGAATGTAATAAAAATTAAATGTTACACCTGAACAACTTCGAGCACATTTTGGGGTGGCATGCATTGAGCGGATTTTCAAACTCGTTAGCAAATTGCTGAGGGCATTGGATTAAAAACACAACCACCATATTTAACAAAGTTGAATATTTTTAAAATATTTTTTGGGGTAGATTTTAACATTTTAATATAGTGCTGTTCCGCTTTTCCTCTTTTCTATTATTTTTGCTTAGTGTAACAAGTTCGTCAACTTGTTGTGTTGTAATTAAAATTAATTCAGAGATACTTGCGCTAAACTATATGAAAGTTACTTACAAATGTGGCTTCTTCAAAGCATGCGATAATTCATTACCTGAAAAGAAAGCAAAGAAACAAAATTCAAATTTAGGTGTTTATTACAAAAAATAATTCTACTTAAATAGAACGAGTAAAAGAGTATACAGAGCTGCTTCCCAAGAATAAAGACTCTTTCATTTAAAGCTGATCCCCTTTGTATGTGATTGATACAAGGTACTAGAGGACAGAGTGAATCTAAAATGTAGACGAAAGAGCATTTTGTACCTGAAAGCTATTCGGGGTGCTCGTTTTTCTTAATTTTAGTCGATTTAATATACAAATACTTGTGGTTACAAAATTGGTACAAGTCCATTAACAAGATGTATTATGACACTGTGTTTTAAACAAAGGAAACTATGGTTGCTGAGACAATTGTGTTGCGAATTAATATGGCCCTGTTTACTTTGTTGGCACAGCACAACTTGGTGTTCTTTTTCTCCTTGGAGTGTAAAAGATGCAGGTCGTCTTTGTCTTCTTGGTGACCTTATTCTTATCCAGCTGTTCATTTCGGCAAAAGGTCAGTAGGGTTGGATATGAAAAGTCCAAGGGGGATTCTAGGGATCAGAGGTCTTTGTTAGACATCTCTACTTGATTATAAGTTGATGTGCCTCACTCTCTCTCTCTCTCTCTCCCTCTGTTGGAAATTAGTGGTTACTGGTATTGTAATCTATAGTGATGTGAATATATCGATATTCTGTCATTAAGTAAGAGTGTGGTAATAAGTTATAATTACGAGAGCTGTTGGATGTGGCTAAAGCCCTGCAGCTGGATTGTGCAACTTTTGTTAAGAAAATTATAATATTCAAATAATTATAATGATACTTTATGGAATTTGCTACTCAGAAATACAGCAACGAAATTCGCGGTCGACTAGAATCAGCTGTTTCTTTTGCAGCCTGTTACGAATATTTCAACGGCAAACATTTTTTTGTTATTTGTTTAATCGGCAAAGTGTATTTTCTGTTAAATAAATTTAAAAAATAATAGAATAACTAATTCCCTGCAGAAATCGAGACTCTTCCCTACACGCGTGTAAAGAGTACTCCACAGGGAACCAGGACTAGTTCAAAAGTAATTCAAATACATGAAAAAAACATGCTCCATTTTACATTGCAATGTCCTAGGAAAGGACCATGTAATCCAAATAAGAAAAAAACATTAGGTCACAGTAATCCAAAAACTAGTCCAAGTAACTACTCCCCACATTATTAACACACAATTGATGTCACTACTTCATGGATTACCACATGGTAATTTGGTGTTGCAAGTATTGCCAAATAATTGTTTTTATTCATCATGGTCCATGTTTGCATTACATCGGACCACATTGCAACTACTCCTTTTTTCTTCAAAGTGATCATGTTCTACAATAATTTCTGCAGGGTTATGTTATTAAAATTGAAATAATACTTAAAAATATCATGAAATTCGAATCAAAATAAGCTTTAAAATACAGCTGCTTACAATCGGCAAAATTATAAAACGGAATCACACAGTAGTTACTGCAAGTAATAAAATATGTAGTAAAAAGTTACGATCGTTAAAAGTTACAGAATCACACTACTGATGAGCTGTTGCTGTTATGCAAATGCTGTACTTTTAAGTAAAATCTTAGAGAGGTGAAAACTCAATTACATTGTAAAAAGTACAAACCACATATCTATGCCCTTTATATTTGTTATTTCAACTCGTTTACCAGCTGGTCTTCGCAAACTGTAAATTACTTTAAAATGCATAAACAAACTGAAAACAAACATAAGAAACACAAGAAAAGAGAAAAAACAAGAACAGAGCATAAACTTTACATAAGAAATAGTTTAATCTAATTATGCGCTTTACGCTCTCCTACTTGCAAATAAATGCAACATTTAGTCACGAATGAATTAATGTTCTTTTTTCAAAGTTCAAAACACCAACGATGTTGGTGCTGATGTCGTTGGCTGAAACACTGAATGCAATTAAACAAGTTGTATAATTGCTAACTTTTTCGTCGCAAGAAAACTTCAATAAGCTTTAAGAAATCGAATTTTATTTTCATGTTTTCTTTTCAGTTTCAGCTAAGCAATGCCAGCTAATCCTTTAACTATTTCTGTAGACTATAAGTTTTCAGAACTAAATTCAACATCAACATAATACTACTTGAGCATAATGATGGTTAAGGATCATAAACCCAAAAAGGAATTGTTAAGTGCAGGCTGTTGTCGGAGAAACGGTAGAAGCAATTTCTAGCTCAAGCATGTAACAACAGTACGAACATTCTTAAAGTAACTTTATTGCAATTTGCTGGAATAACGGATATTGTGGTTGCCTTGCCACAGGCACATGAAAAACTTCTCTTCAAAACGAGTGCTCAGCGATTGGTTAATGATTAATGTCTTAGAGCAGTAATTGTAGAATATGCAAATAATGCCTCAGCTGTTTGTTTGCTCAAGTTGTAAACTTGCAGTTCGTGGGCACTAAGGTAATCAATTTATTGCAGCTTATTAAATTACAGTAAATTTGTGTAATCAAGCGGGGGTTTCATTGAGTAGTAAATTATAATACTCTTATTCATAAGAAATATTTCAGGTTTATTTGACAAATTTGTGTGGAAAATTTGTCAAATAAGAGTTTAAGAAGCCTAGAATATTTATTATGCATAAGACCCTAAATGTCTAAATTTTTATTAATCAAGCACATCGACTACTCATAATCATATTAATTTGAATAGCAAGCATTGTGCTCAATTAAATTTATGATTAATTAAATTACTGCAACTTGCTTACTGGGCAATTTATTCACACACATTTTTTGTTGCAAACTATTTGATTTTTTCGACTATGTAAGAATAAGAATACTAATTAGCATATGTGATACTAAGCTAGCAAATGAAACGTAAGTCTTATGTTTTCTTCTTAACAAAAACAAACAAAAACTAAAAGAAAAACAATAATTTTGCATGACTAAGCTTTGTGTTTTATTTTTATATCCTTTATAATCAGAGCCACGGGTACCTTTACATAGCTTTTTTGATTTCAGTCCTGACTACATATTCATTTCCAAATGCAGATGGTATGAATAGGAAAGAAGGAGGTATTAAAAGAAAGTAGAACCACTTTTCCCTGTTGTTCTTCTCAAATAGTAACATTTATAAAAAAAATGTTTGTTTTAGTTGATTTATTTATAAAAATCAATTTGTGTTTCTCTTCGTGATTAATAAAATCCCGATTATACTGCTCTGTGGCTCTTGTGCGTATGAGTAATATTTAATTATCACCAACAATATATTTATACGCAGGCCACAAACAAAAACCCAACAACAAGCACATGAGAGACCAAAACAAACAAACAAACAAACAAAACACAGCTGATTGAGACAACGGAACAGCTTACTGGACAAAATTAATGAAGAATTTGTAATCGATTTAATATGGTCGTCACATTAAATGACAAATTCATAAACGTGATATTAAACCAGTTCGTTCATTCGCTCATTTAACTCTGGTTGTGTGTTAAGCACAACAACAAACACAACGATAACAATAACGATGCTTTTACTTTTGAGCAAACATAATTGTCACTGGCTTTGAAGGTTAAGATTACACACAAGAAGACATTTTCAAATAAAAATATGTGTTTGTGTGTGATGGTTGTTAAAAGAACTCTTAATTGTTATTGTTTGTATTAAAGGGTCATTAATTTCAACGAAATGTAAATTTGTTTTGTTGGTGTTGGTAATTATTGCGTTGATACTTCAAATAATGACAAATATTCAAAACTCACTCCCCAAGAAATTATATAAATAAATAGTAGGAGGAAGGTGTGATTCACCAAGCATAGCAAGTTCAAGGTAAATAACTTCAATGGCCTCATTCTAAAACTTTTAGATGTTCTTTTTATTTTATTTGGAGTTTTATCAAAATGTTTCAAATTAAATAAAATAGAAAAAGTAATCTAAGACAAACTTTAATTGTTAATTATAAGATTCAATTAAAATAAAAAACAAAAATAAACCACAAAATCTGCTAAATAGTACAAAATCAATACTCTCGCTTGGGAAAATATGATAGCAATTAAATTTGGTGAGTTAAATGCATTTTTAAATTGCCTGATATTTCAATTGGATACATTTTTGGTAAACCTGAGCTCTATTACTTTCGGCAATTTATAAACCGAGAGTTATCGTTTAATAAAAGAAGCATTTCGATAAAAAGAAGGTATTATTGAAAATGTATTCTCATATCATTTCAGCAGCAAAGCTAAAATGTCTCTAGTAGTAATACCACCTCAAGTATATTCAACAAAAAAATCTAAATTCGAAAGAAAAATATTTAAATTCACGATTTTTTTTTAGTTATTTGGTCTCGTAGAAGTAAATATTTTTAAATAAAAGCAATTTTGAAAGCAGTAAAAGAGGAATAAAATGTAAGAGAAAAGCAAACTGCACAGTATCTTAACAATAAGTACGCACAAATACACACACACACACAAGTCTATGAAAATAGACTTGCTAAATTTGCAAGTGAAGCACAAAAGCAGGGTGCCAAAGTTTTGTGTTATTTTTGAGAATAATAAATGGAAATAGTTAAAATCATTTTGCGTAACTAAACGAAAAGAATTGGTGAACTACTTTATTTTGCATGTATACCTTTCATGTCAAGTATTAAAGGTATTTGTATAAAAGTGATTGTTTTCGCTGGTAAATTACAACAAAAAATGTCCAACAAAAAAGTGTAGTAAAAGAAAAGCCATCTGTGTGGCTCCAGTTGTTTTAAATAAACAAAATTATGTACAAACAAGCGCCATGGAAATTCTTCTACTGTGCCAGTTGTTTCAGTTTTATATCTGGATTTGTTTTAGGGTTTTGGCTTGCATTTGAGCTGGGCAACAACTGTCTATTGTGACACTATTGTTGCCTGGATAGTGTCGAAGGTATATACTCTGGACACTAAAGAGACGACAGTAAACTCCAATTCTTTTTAATAAACCTTCGACAAACACACTCTACTTTCCCTTTTTCCTACCCCCTTCCCATATTTACATGCTTCCGCTATAATGCAATGCATATGAAGAAGGATTCACCCCTGAGTACTGGTCGAAGATAAGAAAATTTTTCTCTGAATTCTGTTCCAAAATAATCTGGAGACAAAGTGAACTTCATGCAAAGTTTTCAAACTTTAAAGAATAACTAAAATCACAAGTTTTACGATCCCTGTACAAAAATGTATTTGAAAGCATAATTTACATTTTAGAGTTTGTTTACAGCGCAGTAGAAAAATTGAAAAACAAAAATGTGCGGTTGTAAATAGACATTCGCATTGTGTTGTTTATCAAGCATTATATCTTTGTGCAAATTGTTGTTTATAGTTTTGAAAATGAATAACGACAGTAAAGAGCCTTAGTGCTTAAATTATATGTTTGTATACCAATCGACAAAGAAATAAAGCTAAAACTAAAACTAAAACATCTACTGACAGAAAGACAAAGCAAATAATTTGTTTCCAAAATTTTTGCACATTTCCTCTTTCAGATTCACGTCAGTGATGCGTATTAGAATGTTGCAGCAAGTTTCGTTTCAAGTAGAAAGTGTTGCTGTATGTTTTCTAATCCTTTTTTAAGCTTTTGTGAATGAGTAAATGTTCTAAAGCTGGTTCTTGTTCGTTCTTTTTTACCTCTGTTTGCCGTTGGTATTTAGTTCTGTTTTTAAATTGAATCGTAGAAAATAAAAAATGGGCTAAGGAAAATTTATTTTTTTTATGAAAAAAGAAAAAAATATATATATAATGATCAGGAATGTAATTAATATCGTATACGAAGAGTTTTATCTCATGGCCTTGCAGGCATTTGGAATGAAGCAAAAATATCCTGCAATGAAAACCAATAACTTTTGGTTTGCGAAGGAGTAGTTTTTGGACTAGAAGTAGTACTAAAATGCAGAAGGTTTTTTTTTTTTGTAATTATATTTGGCAGTATTAAACTAGTCTTATACTAAGAGCTACAACTGTGATAATCGTGATATTGTTACGTAAAAAGTTTAAAATTTTATGGCATTAAAATACAACAAATGAAAATAAATGTGAAAACTCTTTTGATTATTTTCATACCGAATTTAAGGTCCATCGAAAGTGGTCTATAAATAAGAAATAGAATGGAGTGTGAAACAAAGTAGTTTTCAAAGTACCTAACGCAGTCCATAGAGTAACTGAAAAGGCTACTTTTGAAACTAGTCACTGTGAATACCCCAGGGAGTAGTCTCAAAAGCTCACCAATGTCATGTGATCTACTCTAGGGCTCATAGTGTAAATTGGAGTTTATTTTTTTCATGCAGTTTGTCTACGTTTGGAATAATCCTACTGCAATATTGAATACTTTATATAAGCATGTACAGAGTACTCTCATTTTAATAGGGATAACATTGAGTAGCTGGCGAAAGGAGAAATAAGGTGTTAAGAAAGCAGTTGATTTAACACTTTTTTAAATTGTGCGTTATGCTAAAAACCCAGAGCAATAAATGAACGTATATACTAGTTATTACTAATCATTTGTCGACACATTTGTTGACACTACTTTGGCATTTCTGGCCATAGTGCAGAGCTGAAATAACGTAGAGGAAGGTTTGATTACAAGTGAAAGCCTTATTTTTTATGCTTCTTAAGTTAGAAATGAAATGTTTAAAAACAAATTTGTTTCTTTTAATTTAGCTATTGTGCATGAATTAATAGAATCAATAAGTTTATCACAGAGTTTTCTAAAGTTTTTGATTCAATTTCGAAACATTACAAACCTCAAATCTTGGCGTCCTGGTAGAAAGTTGATGTGGGTTTTTTTTTCGTTTTTCTGTAAAGCTAAAATAGCAAAATAAAATAGTTTTCATGTGTGCGTGTGTGTTTGATTTTTTGCAGTGAATATTTTTCAAATAGACACCCTTGAATTCCCTTCAAATCTCTTATGCCATTGGTCATGTTCAATAAAAGCAGTGCTTTTTCCATTTTTTATATTGATTTTATATTTGACATAAACATTTTGAAATCATTTTATGTGCAATATAATTTCCTTAAGCTGTATTCTATTTTGCTTCTTTGATTACAAATTGTTTTCATAAATTTTAAATTACGACACGACGCACAGTGCAGGGTCCTAAATGTTTGATTAATTTGATTTTTAATAGAAAGTATCTGGATCGAAAGATTAAAGATATTTTAAAGGAATTGTATGGAAATTTTAAATGTAACTCTTTCTGCCGGCTGACAAATTCAGCTAGTTCTAAGTAGAAATTGTTCAGAACATAACATTGTTGTCCCAATTATAATTAAAAGTGTTTTTTTAGGGTTCCGTACTCATCAGAGTGAAATGGAACCCTATTACTGAGACAAGTACGTCCGTCCGTCCGTCCGTCCGTCCGTCACAGCGTCCATTCTCCGAAACGGTAAGAGCTAGAGAGCTGAAATTTTCACAGCGTATTGTTATACTTTGCCGCTACAACAACAAATACTAAAAACAACAACAAGTCAAAACTACCAGGTGTCCCCATACAACGAAAAGTTGCAATTAGCTATAACTCTCGAACTGTAGAAGATAGAAAGCTGAAATTTGCAAAGTGTATGTATTTATAGATGCTTTACAACAACAAATGCTAAAGATAACAACAAGTTGAAAACTACCAGGTGTCCCTATACAACCTAAAGTAACAATTAGCCGTAGCTGCTAAACTGTAAAATACAGAGAGCTGAAATTCCCACAATATATGTATTTACATATGCGCTACAACAACAAATGCTAAAAACAACAACAACATGTCAAAAACTACCAGGTTTCCCTATACAACGTAAAGTAAAAATTAGCCATAACTCCCAAACTGTAAGAGACAGAGAGATGAAATGTGAACAATACATGTACTCGCATGTGGCCTACAATAACAAATGCTAAAAACAACAACAAGTCGAAAACTACCGGGTGTCCCTATACAACGTAAAGTAACAACTAGCCGTTACTCTCGAACTGTGAGAGACAGAGGGATGAAATTTGCACAATATGTGTATTCACATATGTTCCACAACAAAAACTGTAAAACTACCAGGTGTCCCTTTACAACGTAGAGTAATAGCTATAACTCTCGAACCGTAAGAGATAGAGAGCTGAAATTCACACAGTTTATGTATTCCCAGATGCCTTACAACAACAAATTACAACAACAACAACAATAACAAGTGGAAAATTACTAGGTGTCCACATACAACATAAAGTAGCTGTAAAAACAGAGAGATGAAATTTATAAAATATACATATGTATTCACATACGCCATTTCATACATACATTACACATACATACGTGCGGAACCTTTACGAGCCAGCCTCGTATTTGACTTAATTTATTAGATTTACTGTTTGTACCATACAAGAAAATGATTTTGTAAAATTAACTTTTTGGATAGGAAAATGTTTCAGTTAAGTGCAGCTGAAAATAATTTAAAAAATAACTTAAATTTCCTTGCGAAAAGTAATTTGTATGGGTGTAAAAAGAGCATTCTATGCAAATCAGCTTTAAAAATACTGAAATTTTGATCGGTAAGAGGCAACATAATTTTCGAGATACTTTTACACCGATTGATAGACAAACGTTATTTAAATTACATGGTGGTGTTTTCCTACACTTACTCACGTGTCGCTTTTAGAAGTAATAATCAATAAACTATATTGGATTAACTCTTGACACGCTACCAGCTAAAATTTGTAACAATATCTACAAATTTAGACTTCCTTCTAAAAAGATGTGTAGAAAATAGTTGGGACTGCATGGGCGGTAGGCGTGATCACAGTCTGTTCTTAAGCTGTTCTTAATTTATGCCAGTTTCGAATCCTTGCCACATCGCATTTCATTTT
This sequence comes from Sturmia bella, assembly GCA_963662145.1. NCBI lineage: Eukaryota > Metazoa > Arthropoda > Insecta > Diptera > Tachinidae > Sturmia > Sturmia bella. The sequence goes on from OY759168.1 coordinate 122,917,072, forward strand.
TTGGCCTCCTTTTATGTGGCATCAAAGTACTGTGCAACATTTTCGATTGTCTTGTTCTTTTACTCTTGGCATTCTTTTCTTTTCGTTATGGTTGGTCATTGGAATTGTTTCATTGTTCATTCTTAATTTCCATACGTTTTGCGTACCGAACTTTTTTCTTTTCGTTTTATGTGCTCAAAATATATAGAACATTTTGCATAAATTATGAACCATTAAGCTATTTTTATTACTTTCCTAAACGTATATTCTATTTTTCTTTTATTTTTTGCTTTATGTGGTGTGCAATACAAATTTATGTGCAATACTTTAAAGTACAAATTAAAGTGTCTTTAAAGTAATTGTTCGCATTAAATGCAATTTGTGCTTCTCGGCTTGTGAAGTGTCTGCGTATGTGTGCGTATGTTGGTATTTGAGTTATTCTTGTGACAACGGATGGTAATGAGCTCAATTGAGTCATCAAAAGTCATCATGCGTTTTCACTTGATGTTCAAATGAATGCGTTTTTATTTTTGTAGGTTGCCTTTCAAATTTGAAACGTATTTGATACACATAAGGAGTATTTCTTCATCAATTTTTCGGTCATGTGACCGACCAAAGGACGATCACTATTCTTTTTTATCACAAGAAAACTTCCAATTAAAATCAATTAGATATTCACGATGTGAGAGAATTAAAAAGCTGTGGTCACACTGCACACTGCCATCAAAACTAAAACACATTGGTGTATATGAAAATGCACACAGTCACAGCATCGGTCGAAATTCGTTGTATGCGGCGAACTTGAAATAGATTTATTTCTATTTCTTATGCCGGCGAACGACGAATAAATCAGTACCATGTGGCCATGTTGGTTTTAGTTTGCAAGTGTTTTAGTAAAAGCAGTTAATTTTTACTTTAATAGTTTTTATTTTAAGTGCTAAGCTTTGACTTTTTGCATTTGAAATAAAAAGCCGACATATTAGATTATAAAACATATTTGTATTGTTTAATTTTTTGTTTTTGGTAATGCAAAATTTTTTAGCAATAAATTTTTTTAATATGGTCACCCCATCAGCTGTTGAAATAATAATTGAAAATGTTAAACTTCAAGGCTTTTACCATAATGAACATGATGTTCATTATTTTAATTATTTTTACAAAATTTTAAATTCTTTGATTCATTTAATTTTTTGTTTATCTTTGAACTTTTTTTTTATCTTTGTTCTTCGTCGTTATTGTGCTTCATACGACGAATTTACACAGCGAATTTTAACCGGCGCATTCGTCGTTCGTCCCAGTTGTGTTCCTGGCATTACTGCGTTTGTTTTAATTATGTTTTTTTTATTGTTTGAGTAGTTGAAATATATGAGCTTTTTCACGGAAAAAAATCAATTATAAAACGAAGCGATTCAACTTCCATATAGATACTTGTTGAGATCTTCTTATACAAAGTTCTTAAGTCGTTTTTGCAAAGCCGGGTTTTCAATTTATACTGACAAATCAAAGGTTTTTTTCTATTGAGGTGTGCAAAATACTCCAATCTGAAGACACCCTTTTAAGCACTATTTACATTAAGGAAGCGATAGATAAGAGAGAAGTGTTAGCTATATACTTAGAAACTGGCACAGAGATTGTTATAAAAATTAGATTATAGGAAAGCGGAGGCTAGATACTGACGTAAATCATTCCACATTCTATCAAAAACTATAAGCAAACAAAGCAACATATCTTTTTGCCGGATACCCGGGAAAGTTCAAAACAGTCTTTCTCGGGTTTTTTTTTAGCTGAACCGAGGAGCTGGATGGCAACATGTGGATGGCTAGAAGTTACACAAAAATGAATTAAGAAGGACCTAAAATAGTAAAATCTTATGACTTTCCTTTCCTTCAACATTTCAGAAAAAAAAACATTTCAGCTTTAAGTGCACGAATTTCGTTTAAAAACTATTCCAAATATTATTTTTTCGCCATTTTTCATCCTCGACCACGCTTGCAATCTGTTCTAACGAACTCAAATGAACTTCGAGGCACGCACCGCAATATAAGCTCACGCAATTAAACATTTGACTCAACTACAAAACATAAGCAGTGTAATCGTCCAGTCATAAAGTCTAAAGAAATGCTGAACGCAAAAACCGTTCACAAAATCTGAAAACAAAACAAACCCCGAACACACACACACACAGGGTACAAAAGTAGACAAAACTAAAGTACACAGAGGCGAAAAGAAATAAGTAACATTTTATATTTATTGACTTACGTTCACATGCAAAGAAACATTCATACGACTACAGCTTTGATAAAATGTTAACCAGCTGAGCCAAAAGCTGTTTTGCTGAGCCACAATCAGTGTATTTTGTGGTGTGTGAGGTTAAATAAAAAACATATTTCGTGTCATGATTGCACAGTAGAAAAAGAAACTAATCAGGAACTCCTGGCGAAAAAGTAAAGTTTATTTTGTTCTTTTTTCTAAGGCTGATTTCCTAAAAATGAAGAGTAGAAAATTGGCTGCACCAATATTTGGTTCTAATGCTAGAAACACAACTGGGGCGAACGGCGAATTTTTCGCCGCAAATATTCGCCGTCAACAATTAAACACATTGGTCGGTCGAAATTCGTTGTAAGCGGCGAACTTGAAATAGATTTATTTCTATTTCTTATGCCGGCGAACGACGAACAAATCAGTACCATGTGGCCATGTTGGTTTTAGTTTGCAAGTGTTTTAGTAAAAGCAGTTAATTTTTACTTTAATAGTTTTTATTTTAAGTGCTAAGCTTTGACTTTTTGCATTTGAAATAAAAAGCCGACATATTAGATTATAAAACATATTTGTATTGTTTAATTTTTTGTTTTTGGCAATGCAAAAATTTTTAGCAACCAATTTTTTTAATATGGTCACCCCATCAGCTGTTCAACAATGATAAGATAAAATTAAAAAACTGAGAAAATGGATACAAGTGAAATTATAATTGAAAATGTTAAACTTCATGAATGTGGGATCGAACATAATGAACATGATGTTCATTATTTTAATTATTTTTACAAAATTTGAAATTCTTTGATTCATTTAATTTTTTTTTTATCTTTAAACAAACAATAAACAACTTTATCAATTATAAGAGATGTTTTTGTTTTTCGTCGTTATTGTGCTTCATACATTGTTTAAATCAAATAGTAGTTATAAAAGACCAACAACGTTTTCCACACCTGATTACTGGGTGTCAGCTTTGACACCCAGGTCGCTTTTAGTTCCATTGTTTTTAAAAGTTCATACGATGAATTTACACAGCTAATCATAACCGGCGTGTTCATCGTCGTGTTGGGCGAAATTCGCCGTTCGTCCCAGTTGTGTTCCTAGCATAACAATAATATTGTTGGCCATGGTAATGGGAGCTTGATTGCCGGTCATTCTAACATTTACATTTTAAAAGAGAAGTTTAGCTGCTGCAGTTCTCTGGCCCTGGTACCTTTTCTTTATTATTAAATGATTTCTCTTGCGTTCGATACAATGTAAAGTTACAAAATTTTATATCATTCGGCACCCACAACTGAAATTATGAAAATGAAGGCATGAATGTTTGCCGTCTGTTCTTAAATCGATTGCGGTGCTTTTAGGGGTTACAAAACAAACAGAACGCATGGTGCTTCGCAGGTTTGTTACGGTTCGTTTAGGCCCAGGTGTGGGAAAATCAATTCCACACACACGCACACACACACACACACAGATACAACTAAAACCAACGGAAAATACTAGAATTTCGAAAGTTGTTTGTGGACAAACGAAAGCAGAACTTGAGTCCGTTGACCTGGAGTTGAGTTTCTATGTTTGGGCCAACACGATTGGTAAACAAAAAACAAACCAAGTTGTGTGGGTGGGGCGGGCACTTGTTAAGCAAAAATAACAGAACGAAGCTCTTGGGCTGACCAATTAATAACACTTTTAACTTGAAACCAAATCTAAAAGACTGTGGCCATTCATGCAGCTGCCAGTTTTCTAATGATACTTGTTTGCAGAGATAAATATTTGTGTACAACATATGAACGCTGCCAATAAGGAGTTTTTCTTTTGTGGTTATATAGAGTTTTTGCTGCATGGTTCAAGCAGCTGTTATGAAAATGTTATATAATTGAAAACTTTTGCGAATTGGACTTTTGTTTTACATCTAGAGCACTTTCTAAATATTAGTATTTTGGGGTGCAAGAACTTTTGTTTATCTGAAATATAAAAAAAATATTATCTACTATTTTCTTAACATTACAGACCTTGCAGCAATTTATCGAATAACAAATTCTTTTTCTTCAATTTTACTATTGAAAAGAGTTGAGCCAGCAATTTTCCTAGAATTTTTAACAAAATACAGGGCATAACAAAATTGGTGATTGTTCATAAATTTGTCAAGCTCGTGTTCGATTTTAATTCCACAACATTGAGAAAGACTTTCTTGTGATAACATTGGAGTGATCAATATTTTTAAAGAAGACAGGAAAAGTAAGGTTGAAGACTTTGTGGGCGGTTAAGTGAATGATTATTGATTTACTATTAGATGCACTTTTTTTTTTTAAATTCCCCTGCAAGCAAATAAGTTAAACATTATTGTATAGAGTTCATTAAACATATTTCTTGGTGAGAAAGTTCTAGATTAATTTAAGCAGAAGATTACTTTGAGCCGCATCGGGGCTGCTCCGGAATTAAAGCTAGAGCGCTAGGACGTTTCCTGAAAATTGAATCTTCACTAAACAGTCAACAAAAATCTCTTAAAGAGGACAAGAAAAATAAAGCTGAAGCCTTCTTGGCTGGGGCTCATAGCATGGCTGTTTCACGAACATCAATGTCTTAAAGTCAATGTGTAACTAATTTTCGGAGTATGCATGCCCCCAGGAGAATAAATAAATTAGATCAAGGCGTATGTGAAAGTTGATTTAGCATTTGGTAGTAAAAAGAGACCGCCACAGTCAAGTAAAATTAATCTAATTTACTGTCCAAAAGCCCACAATCTCAGCTTTGGATTGCGTTATCGATTTGCAAGCGCTATAAATATGTTGTACAACCTTCATCCCTGTACGTAAGAACTTCTAGATTGTATTATGATAACTTAACTTCAAAAGTTATGGCAAAAAAAAAATCTGAGATTTAAAATTTACTCACACAAAGGGTCATTCAAATTAAAATTCAATATCCATTTCTATGGCTTCCTTCTAAGTGAGAAAATTCCACATAAGAAAACATTTCATTTGTCTTAATGAAGCGACATGAATCTAAGAAACATTTCTGCTTAGTATCTTTTAATAATTAATATTAAAAGACATTTACAAAATCTCAATTAAATTGTTAATATTCATGAAAGTAAATTTTCTCTGCTTGACCTTCAACCGTATTTTGCTAAAGTTTTGTTAGAAAATACTCAAAATATTTTGTTCTTCTGAGAAAATTTACATTTTGTTTATTCACAACTGGAAACATTTTTATGATTCATTCTTGAATTAGTAATTTATTTGCACACACACTTACTTTAATTACATACAACTAATATTTGAATTAAGCACAAACACAAACAAGCCAGCTTGGAAAATTATATGTATGTATGTTAAGCATACCATGCACGTGCATGCACAAATACACTTGTGAATATGTTCACAAATTAAGACTTACACAGACCATAAGGGCAATTACTTACTCATGAGAAGGAATGTGTGTGTGTGTGTGTGTGCGTGTGGGAGAGTGAGTGCTTATAAGTGTGTAAATATTAATTCAGGTGAAATAAGGAGGCACTCGCAATGAAAGATGTATAAATTTGGGTTATAAAAGCAAGAAAGACTTTGAAAGGCCTGCAAAAAGTTCAAACTTTAAATATGTTTAATCATTAGGTGTTGTAAATTAAAGTTTTTACTGCCAACTTTTTTAAGAACATATCAATTTAGTTACAAAACAGAGTAGTGTATACATTTCTTCACTAATGTTGTTTTTAATAAATATTCATAGAAATGTTTTTACAAATGTATTTGGTTATAGTGGTATACAATCGTTAATTTTTCTTGTCTTTTTTTTTTTTTTGAAATAACAATCCGATCAGTTTTAGCACAAAAATAATATTTTTCAATTTTGAGGAAGTAAAAATCTAACTAAAAACCTGATAAAATTATTAACAATTGTAAGTCATATGGTTCGACAATGAAGTTTAATTTAACTTTTAATGGTTATAGTGGTTTTGTTATATTTAAAGTGCAATCTGGAAATATAATACTGCACTAGAAAAGTGAATTATTTTGAGAAAAGTCATATAGATTTGCTGTCAGTCTATGGCTGTCCAACTGGGGCTTTCACTTGTGTAAATACGTTAAAACCATCAAGGAATTTGCGTTTGTTTTATACGCATTTAGTTGTAGAAATGAACACGTTCAATATCGATTAACTTGCAGGTTTTTTTTATATTTTAGAACACAAGAATAAAAATGCTATTAAAAAAGTTATTTCTTCCAAAAGGGCCACTTGCTGTTACGAATTTTATGGATTCTTATTTCCTCAGAATTGAGATGATCAGTTGGAGTGATCAAACGTTTTAAAGCAGACAAGGAAAATAAAGTTGAAGATTTACTGGCTGTTTCACGACCATCAGCAGCGCCAAATCTGTTTTTAAGCAACAGCGCTTTGGCCGTTCTACCACCTGAGCTTTTCAATACTAACCGTCTACATTATATTTTAAGTAAAAAACCGCTCTGTTTCGAGGTTGTACAAGAACTGATCTTTATTGATTTTAAACTTGTGTTAAAAAGTTTCGTTAACAGTGAAGGGATGGCACTACACCTCCATTTTTTTTTTCTTACAATATAATATTTATGTTTATATTTATATTTATATTTATATTTATATTTGTATTTATATTTATATTTATATTTATATTTATATTTATATTTATATTTATATTTATATTTATATTTATATTTATATTTATATTTATATTTATATACAATTGATATAAGCTAACAAAATTAATAGTACTACATTTCTTTAAATTTTACTTTTCATTTTTGAGTTTTTTTTTAAGTACAAGTTTTATAATTAATATAGTTGCTGACACTAATGCAGAGATGGCAGTATACCTTCCTTTTTTTAAGGTCCTGTCACGGTCGCCATTTAAGTAAAAAAACCGCTCTGTTTCGAGGTTGTACAAGAACTGATCTATATTCATTTCAAACTTGTGTTAACAAGTTTCGTTAACAGTGCAGGGATGGCACTACAATATCTTATTGATCATCTTTCTTTTGAGAGCCAACACTCAAGAAGAAAAACAAAGCATTTGAATTATTCAAATACTTAAAGTTAAAAACAAGATTTTAAATTAGAAAACAAACGTTTTATAGATTAATACATAAATGAAAAATAAAATGTAATATTAAATATAAATCTAATAATAATTTATGAACTGATCTACAATCATGAAAACAATTTGTATAACTGTTTTTTAAACGTATTTTAATCGTAACGAATTTCAGAGACTGAAATGTAAACGAAAAATTGTGTTTGTGACAAAATCTTTATTACACGGCCAGATCTGGCAAGTTGAATCCAAGCATACAATAAACTGAGCAGATCAGAGGTGATAGAGATGATCCTATGTAACTTTTAATAGATTTGCAAATTCAATTGGAATATCTGCTAAAAGTATGAAATATGATTGCTACATCCTTTTGAAAAAATACATATGTTGGCATAAAATTATATGCTATCGTAAGTTGCCGTTGCTCTTCACTATCGCAATTAACGTAAATTTCACAACCATGAAGAAGTACAGGAATTAAATATGTCTCGGCAAGCTGCATGAGTTCACAATTCAGGCAGCCGAGTCTTCGGCCCTTATATGATGCTTATGTGATTCGACTACGATAGCTGGTTATTAAAAACATTACCAAGATTTGACGAGTTAGATGTGATGAATTCGATTCTACTCCTGGCTAATGTTTTCATTTTGCCTTAATTCATTCATCAATAACAAATGACGACCAAAGTGGTTTCCCTTAAAGCAATAGTTCTGATATTTTTCCACCACAATATGGCGTTAAGGCCGAGTAAACAGCAATTATGTAAATAAAATGAGTACACGAGCTCATATTATACTTAATTTATTGTACCCATATCCAGCAAAACTCAAATATAGTTAATGATAGACACTAGTAAATGAAATAAAATTATTTCGTATGCATACATATAGATTTTTTATTTTTTTTTGGAAAAACCATCAGCTCGAATTTGTTTTCATCATAATTTTACTACCTAATTTAAATTATGTTTTCTTGTGTAATTTTATTTCCCAACAGCAGAGTTGAATTAAACTCAACAAGATTAATAGAGCGTATTGATTTTTATTAGTTATTACTTTTGTTCTTTGTTAATTAAATTATTTTTACAATTTCAATGCTCGTCGTCAATTTTTGTCACAGCAATACATAATGATTTTCTGTCAACATAAATAAACATTTGCAATTAAGAAATAGCAAGGAATAATTATTGATTCCTGAACAGCTTTCAACTGTTTGTGGCGTCTAAGCGTGAGTATGAATAATATTTGTATTAAATCTTACGTTAATCATACGCTGAGATGTACTGTTTTCTACAGCTTTTTTTGCTTTCTACAGATGAAGGAACTATGGCAGACATTTGAAATTTCATGTACTGTCATCAAATGTATCTACTAAAATAATTTGAACTTTTGTAAAAATAAAAAAAGGACACGCCTACCGCCCATACTCTTGACATGAAAATCTGGTTTAACAACATTTTTTTCCCCTTCACCAAAATTGTATAAATTGAATGGTTACGTGTACACCAGCTAAATGCTGTTTCTTTCGTTAATAGGTTTTAACTATTTTTTGTTACAGCTGATTAAAAATAAGTAATGTTGGACCTACTGAGATATTAAAAAAGAACTACTATTTCTTCGTGTATTGTTTACAGTAAAAATAATTTATTTTTGATGCTAATTTTTCGACTTTTGTTGTTTAGTATTTTAATTGTTCGAGCCTTAAGGTCACTTGTTTTTTTATAAGTGTTTATTAAATTCGATGTTTCGATATCACAATGGGTATCTTGTTCAGGAATGTTTTGAAAAAAAAACATCAAAACATTCCTGAAGAAGATATACATTGTGATATCGAAATATCGAATTTAATAAACACTTATAAAAAAACCTGTGACCTGAAGGCTCGAACAATTAAAATAGTAAAAACAGTATAAAAATTAGAGACTCAAACCAGCATAATTCAGTTTTTGAGCCTGCTATACTAGCCAACAATCCACTGCTTCTCGTTAAGCCAGATTGAAAATTTACCCCTTTTTTAATCCTAGTATCCAGATTTGTTTCGCAAAAACCACATGTTTTTAAAAGCCGGTTTTGCAGCCATTAGTTAATCTATTGCCTTTAATTTTCCATTGCTCGGTTTTTGGCCTTCTCTTCTTGTACGGTATTGAAAATGGTCAAAATGGAATTTAAAAACACTAAGATATAAAAATAAATAAATTGCCACTTAATGTTCTTTTTGGTGCAGAAAAAGGGTAACCTTTTTTTCATTATAGTTTTGTTTCGCATATTTAGGTGTTGATGAATGATTGAAGTGAGTGCCGAGCAAACCTTTTGTTCCGGACCAATGGGTAATGTCACCAAAGATTAATAGCACTATAGGACAGTTGGTAACTTCAGTATACTACTGTAATTTTAACTCAGCAAAAGTCTGACGTTTTTACAGAACATCTAACTTGCGAGTTCAAGTACAAGCAAATGTGCAAAAAAATCTTAATTGTAATGGAAAAATAAAACATTATTTGTTTTTGCAAAATTGAATAAATCCCAAGTAACTGTTGTTGATTTCTCTTTTTAGTATACCGCGTATGTAGTCGTATGTATATAACACAGAATACTACCAGAAGGGTCACCAGCTCTGCCGGACTACAAAAATTACCAATTTTCTGTCAAATTTCATGAAAGTGGCAGCCTTGCGATGCTGGTCGATCCAGTGAAGGACAACAAACATGAAAAAATTTATAGAGCTATCTCTGTGGGTAGACCTCGCATTTTACATTTAATTTTTGGTTAGAAAAATTCAGTGCAAATCTAATGCAAATAAAACAGCTTTGCAAGCAGACAAATAACAATTATTTGTATTTAAAGTCTTATTTGCATTGAGTACATCTTTAGCAGTACATGGCATATGTTTAAAACTTAGTTTTCAAAGCTTTTCATTCATGGACTCCACTTTTTTCGCAAAACTTACAATAAAATCAATATTTTTCCAAACACTTTACAACAAAATTTTTTCATTGTTTATGTTTGTTGTTGTTTACACTAGTTAGTCTCATATACTTATGTTGCCACGATTTCCTGTACTGCTCACTTTTGACTGGCGTCCAAGCAAATGATATGGCCACTTTACAAAAGTCACTATTGGGATATCTGTTTATGTCTGTAGTATATAATTCCGACACTATCTAGACTACAACAGCTTGTAAAGCAAACGTCACATCTTGCTTAGAATAATGAGCTTTGAGATAACGTTTTTCAAATTTAATATTTAGTTATTTTGACCCCTTTTTTCTTATATTTTATTATTTATTTGAGCTTAAGGTCTTTTAGAATTTGAGTAATTATTTTTGTCAATATTTCGCTCTCCTTCGAGAGCGAAGAAGCTATCCGAAGGAGAGCGATATATTGACAAAAATAATTACTCAAATTCTAAAAGACCTTAAGTTTTTCAAATTTTTGTTTTTGAGTCCACATACCATATAGCAGCGGGAATTCTTAGTTCAGTGAAAATTGAAGTACAGTGGTGATAGCTGTTTCTCTAAGAGCGTTTAGCTTTCAAATAAATTTAGTTTCCACATAAATGGAAGTTTATGTTTATCAGCCATGACACTAAATAAAAATTTATTTAATAAAATTCTAATAAATTTAGTTACTGATTTAAATCTCTTAAATTTTAATTATTCCAACTAATTAAGTTTTATGGAAAAACAGCAAACAAAACTAAGCTACTAATAATAATGCTCTCTTACACACACACACACACACACACATAGATGATTATAAATGCAGGTTTTAATTAGTAAAAGTCCTCATGGTATTAAGCAGATGAGCCTATAAGAGATCTGCACAAGAAAAAATAGCAAAAATATTTACATTTGAGTCCTTTGCAAAAACAAAAAATATATATTGATGCTCATCACTGGGCTGGTCACGAAGGACAATACTAGTATTAAATTTTCAAATAAGTATACATATGTTATCATTGTTGAGATCGATACGTGCTTGCACTTACTGATATAGGAAATTTGAAAAATTTACTTATGAGCTCCTTACGGACCAAAAAATATAACCTTCACACACATGTGGAAAAAAGCCTTTAAAGTCTACTAAATACCCATTGATTTTCGCTACTTCAGTTTGCCTGTAAGAAGTTTTACACCATCTAGATTTTATACTGTGATATTTTTTTAATACTATGATTTTTTTTACGCTTAAAGTCCTTTATTATATATTTTTACAGTTCGTCGTATATTGCTTTGATGTGTCTTCAGGTTGGTTGCCATTTTAGAATGCATTTGTTTCTTTGTAATATTTAAAAAAAGGTTCATTTAAATTTGAAGTTATTCCGTTAAGATTATACAATTTTATCGTAATCATAAGCTGAGCTGTTAAAAATGGTTGTTCTCATTTTAGCTGATCCTTAGCTCTTGACCTTAAAGGTCATAAAAATATTCTCCTTTGCATAAATGTTAATAAATCCGAATGCCATAATGAGTGAAAGAATAATTACAAGTATTTCAGAGTACGAGTAATTAAAATGTAATCATCTGAAATTGTTGTACGGACACACAATAAATTTATGAGTTGGTTGAAACTGAAAGCAAGCGCCACAACTATATAAACACAAACTCTCACACACACACACACACACACACACACACACACACACCAAAGCCACAGCAAATATCAACGAAATCATTAATAAACAATTTCTTTTCTTTTTTTTAAATAATACCATACACAATATTACTGACGTTTGCACACATGTTTTGTAATTAAATAAAAATTGTTGCTAATTATTTAAACCGTAAATAATATTAACTCTAGTAGTACTAGAGTTTTTTTTTTTTTTAGATTATCTGCTGGTTTTGGTTTTTCTGCCCAGTTGTCCAAGTAGAGGTGTTCAGACAGTTTGCGCTTGGACGAATTTATTGATTCAAGATATTTGCAGCTTTAATTCAGTGGCACACAGAAGTTTTATAAAACCATCAGACACTTTTATTTTGTATATAAATATTGAAACAATTTGTAATTTTTTATTTGAGATTTAGTTTATTCAAATATTTTCCTCTCACAGACTTTTTATTTTTTTCTGAATGAAGATATTAAGAACTTGATTAGAAATTCAAATATTAAGAATAATACAGTGAAAAGTAAAACAATAGAAATAATAAATTATACAAAGTATACATAACTCAGATAGAAAGCCCTGAATAGAAAAGAAACATAAAAATATCTGTAACGATGCTGCTTTGCTGAAATCTTGTCAACTACTGAAACGACTTTTATGTCTTGTCTTGTTTTATATAGGGCGGGCTGCCGTCCTTGTTACTATTTATACTAGAAATAAGAACTACAAGGCTTTCTGTTGTAAATGAGTTAATTTTCCACAAAAATACGCATGTAAATATGATTGTGTTAAAAGTGTTAAAATTTTCATTTCAATGTAAACAAAAGTTTTTGGAACGCAGCTGGCTGGTAGTGCAAATTAGTAGAAATCGTCACGAAAGTGTGTGAGCTGTTTATATGTATTGGTGTATCTGTCAACAAACAATTGTGTATGGTGGGTGGTAAGTAGCGAAACTATTTGGCATCAGCGGAGACACCAACCATTAAATATCAATTAGTTGTGAAAACGCACACTATCAGCTGTTAGATGTCGCTTAAAAAAAAGATGTCACAACACAAAACAGCAATATTATAAAAAATTAACCAACAGTTGCTTTTCTTCGTTTTGCAGCCGATTGACAAAAGAAAAAATACTGCAGGTGTCAAAAGTAAAAAAAAAGTAAAACGTTCCAAAAATTTAAAGAAGCATAAAAAATTTAACATCAGCAAATAAAATACGGCAAACTAATGCTCAACACTCACAACAATTCCGGAAGAAACAGAAAATGATATAAGAAATGGAAACATTGGAGTCGAAAGTAGCCGGTTATTAGAATCCGTAACCACTATATGTATTTGTTTTTGATATGAAACATACATAGATACACACATACAGATGTATATTTTCTTTTTTATGAATAAATATTACTCCTAAAATTAATAAAACTATTTTTTAAAGCTTAAGGTCTTTTATTTTTCTTTATTAATTTTTCGATATTTCGCTAACAATTTGTTAGCATCGTCAGGAATCTGTACACTTGGGAGGGAGGAATTTCCGAAACTATAGATAAAATAATAAATATTATTCCTGAAATATTTGAATTTTTCTGATGTAATTCATTCTTCTATATTATTTGCTTTCAAAAACAACACAAAATAAAACATACAGATTTCACCTTGTATTACATTCGAAGATGAAGAAAAAACCTAAGGAACTTCGTTCCTAACGGGGATCCCCCGGTCGCACAATCCCTTTTTTTATATTTTGCTGGCGTTCTTACTGCTTTTATTTAATTAGGTTAGGTTAGGTTAGGTTAGGTTGATTGGAGGGGTTTGCTTGCCCATGTCTTGCGACATACACCTAAGCCAGTATAGGCTTGTTGTGCGCTCCGTGGATTTAACCGTGATACACTTTGACCCATAGGTCTATAGGAACTACGTGTCATTCACAAAGTTCCTTAATTTTCTCCAGCATATGCCCCGTAATTGAGTTATGTCTGGTAAGGTGTCTCTCCCAAGATGTCGGGATCGTCCCAAGATGTCGGGATCGTTTTATTTAATTAACTATGTATAAATTTTTTAAGCAATTTATTAAAACAAAAGTATGATACGGTTTTGCGGAGTTTAAAGAACATTTTGGTAGGAAATTTTTGACTTTGCAGTTGCTCCGGTGGTGAAATAGAAATGAAGAGAATAAGAAAACACCCGAAAAACTCCGTAGCGCAGGTGGACCATTGCCCATCAATACTTTACACGAATTTGGGTTGTCTTGATTGTGGTATGGCAGCATTATTATGTCTCATACCCTGACATAATAATGCTGCCATACTAATAATCAGCTGCCCTACTAACAATAATCTGGTTGGGTATGAATGGATTGACATGATTGATAATATAAAATATATTCTCATAATTTGTTGCCGTGGCAAATATATATGGCTACAAAAATGGAACGACTTTCGCTAAGAACAATATGAAGAGATAAACTAATCATATAAACCCTGAAATAATATTATTGCGCTAGCAAAAATATTAATGGCTGTGAAAATATTTTAATTGAACATAACAATAATATGGTTTGATTTGCTAACAAAATGCTTCGCTGCAGCCACAATACTGCAAGATACAGCTATTACATCGATGACTATTTCAATAGCAAGTCTTCGCGACCTCAGCAATGCAACAAAGAAGGCTTTTTCCGCTGAGCAGACAATATTGTCAATTAACTCTATTGCCTGACAAAATACTGGTCACAATTTTGTCACGCAGAGAGGAAGATCATTACCAATGGACTTTAGTAGTGCCCAGAAGCTGTTCTTTTGTATCTCTCAGCTTGAACTGGGAAAAATTTAGGCCATGCCTTGAATGGCGTGTTATTCGGGCCAACATGGCACTGGAAATCATCCAAGTGATGTATTAGTTGTGGTCGTGTAGGCCAGAAAAGCCTTTGGACAACTGGGTTCTTACAGTTTGCAAAGGATTGTACAAGTGTGTTTGTGTGCATGTCGAGTAGTTCAACTAATTATGTCATGGTCTTGTCGTTGTTGCGTTGTCGCTGTATGTCGTTGTCGATTGCAGTTTCAGTTTTTTTCATTTTTATTTTTTTATAATTGTTTTTTGTTGTCGATTAACTTTCAGCCTTCTGCAGCCGTATTTGAATTCTTTTGTTTCATTTTTTCTACATTTTCTGTTCAACATTGTTTATTGAAAAAACGAAAGACCCAACTGGGGCTCAAATGGAATTGCTGCAAATTGATGTGTATTGAAAATACAACATGTTAAAGTTATTGACTGTGTAAGACACAATTTATTAAATTGTTGCATGACCATTTTTTTATTTTTATATTTTAACACTGATTGACAACCAATTGTCGTTGACAATAATGACTTTGGTTTAAGGGATATTTTTTTTAATTTTTTATAAGAATGAAAGCGCACAAAACCCAGTTTACAATCTACATATGGTAAACCAGTCTACTGTATTAACAGGATAATAATGAGAAGACTTCATGCAGGCCCTGCTGGATATAAAATTTCGATTTGAACTTAAAAAACGTCGCCAGAAGTTCACTCCTTTTGTTCTTCTCTGCCAGTTTTTTTTTTGTCAAAAACCCTCCATTTTCTTTTACTAAAACAGTGTATTTAGATCGAAATAATGTATCTTTAGTTTATATTACATTGTTGCCACTCAAAACTCTATTTTGGGCTTATTCTTGCCTGTTTTTTACAAGTAGTGTAAATATGATAATTTTGGAGCAGTAGGGACTGTTCAGCCATAGAGGCTAAATTTATTTGTTAAATATTGTGCTAAACTGCTTCAAAGAAGTTAATACATATTTGCCCCGTGTGAGCACAGATTTATTCTGTTGTGAAGTTATTTATGATCAGTAACGGGGCAAAACAATTATTTATGATCAGAAATTGAAATAATAAATTTTAATTTCAAAGTAAAAGGGCACTGAACCGGTCGCGTTTTGTTTAAAACGTCTCATTTCCAACGATCCCTAAACATTGGTATTAACTTTAACTTTAGCTTTACCTTTATGATTATGTTTTATATTATTTGGATGAATTAATAATACCCAACACATATTTACTCATTTAGTTCCACAAGGAACCCCTTCTATTTTAATGCCTTTTATAGTATGTATTGAAACAATTAGAAATGTAATTCGACCTGGTACTTTAGCAGTTCGATTAACTGCTAATATAATTGCAGGTCATCAACTTTTAACATTTTTAGGAAATACAGGACCTTCTATATCAATAATTTTAATAAGATTATTGATTATTACACAAATTGCTTTATTAATTTTAGAATCTGCTGTTGCTATAATTCAATCTTATGTATTTGTTGTTCTTAGAATACTATATTCTAGAGAAGTTAATTAATGTCAACTCACTATAAATTAATTAGCTTAAATTCGTATTCAACTTAAAAGTTTTTCAAGTTGATTTCTTTAATAAAAACATTAAGGAAAAACTGGGACTTTCCAATACCAAAGATACCAAATAGATGACCCAATATCTGACTAGATTAACTAATTAGTTACTAGATATTGCATACACGCAGATAGCTGATCTGATTACTAATCCAATGACTAAATGCCTGATCACAGATTTTTTCTCATTAGCCAGATCCTGATACCTGTGATCCTCTTATGTTTAAAGAGCTGTTTAGCGTTGCCTGCCGAATAAAAGAGAATTTTAGGGAAATAATAATATAGCAGCAACTTTGTGCAACATGTAAGCCTATAGATTTTAATTACAAAAAATTTTTTTTCTTAAACAAACATAAAGCTGCGAAGCATTTTACTTGTCTGTCAAAATACCCAAAGCCTTTCGCGGCAACTGAAGCTACGGATTCAGTGCCACTAGTAGAGCCCATGAAAATGCATCCAATAATAATTTGAAAACATTAAAAAGACTGCGCTTATACCTGATGTTGCATAAACGCCTTCATTACTGCTGGTGCAAAAATCAATTTAATAAAAACTTGACTACAATTCAATTAATTTCTTTTTTCTTTCAGCCATTTTACATAAACATTGTACCAGTGAAAGGATTTAATTTTGCACTTGTATGACTGAATATCCGGCTGCATGTTTAAACTTATTTGTTGCACCACTGACAGACGATTGTTAATTAAATTGCAATTAATTAAAATATTATCATGATGTTTTTGTGTAAACTTCAATGATTTATTTAAAATTATTTACAGCGTGATATAAAATGCTTACATCTTCAAAAGAAAGTTTTTTTATTCAATGATTTTCATAAATGATTTCAATTGCAAAAAGGGAAGTTTTTTTGTTTTTTTTTTAAATATGTTAATAACTAAAGAGCAGGCTTCTCAGTCATAAGCTTCATTCTGCTGGACTTGGGAAGGGCTGTGTTTGGTAAACAAAATTAGACCCAGAACAACTTTGTTGTTTTACAAAACATATGAAATGAGTGTGAACATTTCTGATTAATATGCATTTTAAATTTAATTTTGGAGTTGAATGTTTTTAATTAAATGATATACTTGTGAAGGAGGACTAATGTTTTAATTCGGGGAGACCGCGCACACAATACACTAGTCATCAACATTCAATTTATATTTGAACTTGGAAATTTTCCACCGAAGGAAAATTGGCACCACAGGGGATTAGAGAGCCCCAGCTGACATTCTGTTTGAAAGAGATTGGTGTGCTTTCTTGAACTTTACTGCAGGATAATTTTCTTGGTTTCCCACTCACGTTCAGTGCAACTACAACAAGCTGCTGACGGAAGCTTGATACTCTCTTTAGACGACCGGGGACTATTAGAAGCCCGATGAGCCCTTTGCAGTATTGGAAAATGCAATAGAAAAGAGTTGATTAACTCAGTGTCCTGAGCAAACATTTGAGTTCAGAGCTTCAGAGGTACGATGAGTTCTTTGTAGCATAAGGAGAGCTGCAATAGAAAAGAATAACTCTGAGTAACCCAAACCTGTCACCAAGTAGCTGTGACACAATTACATTGCAGCAGGATACCCAAACAATGCAGTTTCTTGCTGTTGTGGCAGTGGAGGTCAGCAACTGCCTGAGACTGATCCACCACTGGGGTGCTGAGTTGCTTTTCTATCACATGAACATTGAACCATAGTCATTACGACCATCATCTCAGCAGCTTCACATTTGCAACAGATTATAGTCTTACTAAAGAGTAAAATACCAAACAACACCCATAAAATATGTTCACTGCCTGATGTTCTTCTGCAAGGACTTGAGTCTTGGGAAGTTCATCGACGCTGTGCTGTAGTTTTAATTTAAGTAAAACAAAAAACTAACAACAAATATAAAGCTAAGAGTTTTCTTTGTAAACTGAATTGTCTATAAGAAACGATAAACGAAAAATAAAAGGATCTCTTAATTAAGTCAATAACAGGTGCTGATTGCCAGTTCTTTTATTTGTTTGTTTGTTTAAAAATTAACACTCATTACCCCCGTGACAATTATTTATTAAAAATAATTTTCTTTAGTTGACAATTTACCCAGCCTTTGTTTTGTTTTAAGCAAAGAAAACCGAAATCATTGTTTGAGTTTTTCTTGGCTCTTTGTTGGTGTTTTTGGTTTACAAGGAAATCTTTTCAGTTCAAAATAAAACATGAAAATTATTTTTTATTTAATTTTCCACTACTTTTGAATTTGTTTAAGAAAAGGGGGTACTTTCAGTTTCAGCAGGGAATTTTGCAACAACAAGGCTTTTCTCTCACTTTTAATCAGTATCAAGGTTGTACAAAAAAAAAAAATTAATCCTAAAAACAATTAAATTTTGAAAAGGAAAGATTTTTAAATATGAACTTAATTATTTATTTATATTAAATTACTTTTTCAGGCTTAAGTTCAACCCTTGGGTTTTCACTACTACCCAGAAACAGCCGGTTGTCCACCTAGCAAATAAATTTTACTTTTCTTTACTTAATTGATATTGATTAAAAAGTAGTGAAAACCCAAGGGTTGAACTTAAGCCTGAAAAAGTAATTTAATATAAATGTATTACAGAAGTTCGATAAAATTATAAATTTACAGTAAAATCTTAATTATTTATGTATTTGCTTTAAGAGCCAATTGAAATTTATTAATTCAGGTCCAAAAATTAACCTTTTCAAAAAATATTTGCGGTATCTTTCAGCTGTCTATATGCCGACGACATAGACAGCTGAAAGATACAGCAAATATTTTTTGAAAAGGTTCATTTTTGGACCTAAATTAATATTTTAGGAAAGATTTTTGTAATTTCTTTTTAAGAAACTCTTATTTAAGTAATTAATTAGTTTTATAAAAAATTGTTTGCTTAAAATGGACTTCAAAATGAAAACCTTTAAAACTCAACCCAGCAAATATAACAAAGATTTGGATTCTACTAAAGCAAAGGCCTAAGTCAGTCTGATCTTTCTTGCGGATATGAAAGCGGAGCAGATTGCAAACGGTATCTCTATCTTCTTTATACCCGTAACACTTGTGTTGTGACGATCTTTGCTTCTCAAAAAGAAAGAATGAAAACTTTTCTCAGTTTTCTCGTTTTTTAAATAAGTTGAGAATCATGAACAATGAGCAGTTACTAAAAAGTATTTTAGTGAAATTGCTGATGCGTTCTTAATTTTGCAAACTAAAAGAAACACACATTCGTTTTCACAATTCTTTGCTCTAAAATATTGTTGACAGTTACATTGTTGTTTAGCGCATATTTTGAATACTTTTCAACAGACATCGGCACAACAGTAGGCACTTCTTTTCTTGAAAATGTCTTCAATGTGTTGGTTCCAGCAGAAGCCCTACACGCAATTTAACACACTTGCTGAAACGCTTGATGGTATTGTTATATAGATTTGACTGGTGTGCGAGTGTGTGTACGAATATTTTGAAGAATATTTGTAGCATATTTACTGGGGCCGTAACTGAAATGTAGACAATATTCGAAACAAAAAAGAAGAAAACCATAAAAAACAAGTGACTTAAAATAAGTAACCGCAACAATGCCGTTTTTTGCGCTTCCCCACTTAAAACTATTGTTTTTTTTTTTTTTTTGTTACAAACAACAAAATATGTTTTTCCAACATTATAATTCTTTTTATTTTAAGGAAGAAAAAAATTTCATGTTTTTCTATGAAAACTTTGAGCAGCGTTACAAGAAAGATGTGTCATGGTGTGCCAGCGGAAGTTGTGAAATTAGCAAACATGTTTTCATTTTGTATGTACGTATGTATTTTCTTATGCCATTCTGTTTGCAAAAAGTCTTTTTTTTTTGTTTCTGCTTAAGGGTTTGTTCAAATTTATTTTATTTACACTTGCAAACTTACATGAGTACGAGGGCTTAAAAAATAAAACTTTGAAATACAATTTACTGTTAATCTTACAAGTTGCTTAATTTTTAAGTGCTTTTATATCCTTTATAACAAGTGTAACTGGTATAAATAAGTTTGTGATGCCATTGGTTATTTGAATAATTTTTGTTTTCGATTCCATCAAGTTTATAAAGATACTTTGAACTAAAAGAAAAAATCGGCAAAGCGATGTCAGACCATCTGCAGGAAATATTGTTGAAATATCGTTTCTGGAAAAGTTTTCCTGCTCTGATTTGTTGCAATGTTGTACCATGTGCCTTGAATTGGCTCATGAATAGCTGCGATCTAATCAAAATTTAAATCGGGAACGATTTAAATGAAAAGATGTAGTTTTTCTTTTAAATGAAAATATAAAGTAATGACCTTGAAAGCCCATTTTGGTTGGACACCATAAAAGGAATCAATTTATCTAATCTAAAAAGGTCGATATTAATAACACATTTGATAAAAAATTTCGTTTTATTTTTAAGAAAAAGTGGAAGTTTTTGGTCCGAATTAAAGAAAATATTTTTACTGCAATCTTCTGAATGTTGTATCAAATTTTTATTAAAATGTAAGAAAACCATTTTTTTAAGGACATTTTTTTTTTCTGTAATATTTACGTATGCATGTAGATCACAACAACTTGTTTTCTATTTTAATAAAACAAGAAGTGAATGCGTATTACTTTGTACGCAGGAGCTGCTTTTTAAACGGTGTTGCAACATTGATCAGAATTAATTTATAATAAAGTTGTATTTTATTTTTAATTTTCCGTTGAGCTTGGCTAAAAAGTGCAGCAACTGAAAGTAGTGAGTAATCGAAAAAAGTACAAGTACTCAGTACTTGGTAGTTGGTAGTTGGTACCCGGTACCCTGATACTCAATTCTGCACTAGAGCTAGTTGGCATGGATAACAGCGCACTTAGAGACTCTCTCGGGTAATAATTCGTTTTAGAATGTATCATCCAAGCCAATTTAATGCAGCCATTTACCTTGCAGTATAAGACGTTTTTTGACGTTTACCTCTTCACAAGCAAAACTGTGTACACAAATGGAAATCGGTAAA
The DNA here is from genome assembly GCA_963662145.1 of Sturmia bella. NCBI lineage: Eukaryota > Metazoa > Arthropoda > Insecta > Diptera > Tachinidae > Sturmia > Sturmia bella. The sequence goes on from OY759168.1 coordinate 122,938,368, forward strand.
CCAACCTCTTCTTTTTTAGACTGGGACCAGTACTCAGGGTATGATCCCTATAAATGCGTTGCATTGTACTGGAACTGGGAAAATAGGAAAAAGAGTTTGGTGGGTGGAAAATCAAAAATGGGGAGTGTTTGTGAACGTTTGATTAAGCACAAAAATTATAACAGATCATTTATTTTTGCAAATCTAAATAAGTCAGGATTAAATGTTGCTAATTTGTCTGTTTAGTGTCCACTTCGAGACTATCCATTTGACAAATTTTAACGAAACCTCTTCAGTGTTACAAACCGTACGAGGAAACAAAAAACTGCACTTGCTGCCCATTGTGCAGCAACCAAACATAAGCCTGACTTAAACAGAGTGATAATACTAGAAAGAGAGACAAATTACAGGAGGAGATATTTAAAAGAGATGCTTCATATTATTAACATACCTCCAGATAAACGGATCAACTACAAAGCAGACACAGACAACTGCGCACACATACATATACAGATACGCAATCAACAAATATAACTGACATACAAATAACAAAACAGTAGGCGAGAAAAGTTACTTACGTTAACAACTGACGACACTACTAATATAATAAAATAAATATAAAAAAGATGTATGTATAAATATATGTATATAAATGTGCAATGTTATAAGTATAAATTAATGTTTCTTTATAAATTCAAGAACTCCCTGAGGATGACCAACAAAGTTGGCCGAAATATTGGAGAAAATAAAATAATTGCTATATCAATTTAAATTTGGTGTAAAATTATTTACTAAAGAACCTCAAGCCGAACTCACTTTATAAATAAAATGGAAAAAAAAGAAAACAAAAAAAGAAACTTAAAAAAATAACCACCACAATACCTATTACGAATATTTATTTTGGCGGACTTATTTTCAAAAACATATGTATCATGTTTGTTAAGATAACATTTGGCAAATATCTATACATAATTTGCCATATAAACGTTTAATAAACATGGAATATTTGTTTAAATAAGCCATTAAAAAAACACACGTGTTCACTATTACTACTTCATATCAAAAAAGACACGTCTGCTCTGATCAAATGTTCACAAACCTTTAAATTCGCTGAATTCTGACAACATGCAATTTAAAAACAATTGATTTTTTTAGAAACATGATTGCGTTGCAGATTTTACTTTAGTCCAGCTTATTTTTGCTGCTGCATCCAGCACTGACGCGGCTTAAAACTTCAACAAATCTGCCTGTTTATGCGCTATTTTCCCCTTAAAAAAAAACACATTGCATTCATATTCCTTTTTCATAAATTCCGCAAAACAAATTTTCTCTGTGGCAAAATTAACTGCAATGTTCAGCGCAAAGAATAATGTATTTTTAAATGCTTTGGCTTCTCTGCTCAACATATTAATTTAGCAAACTAACACAACTGCAAATGCTCTTCTGCCACAGCGTTCGTTTCTATAAACAAGAGCAGTAACTCTTCTTGTCGGCCTCTGGGCAAATTGTTTGTGAAGAAGTGAAGGAGCAGTAAACTAAAATTTTACGTAAATTTCGTTAAGCATTTGTTCAGGCAACATTTTTTTTGCGGTTTTAAGGCTTTACGTGTTTCAGTTTTTTGCCACAGGACTACAAGTTGGTTTATGGGTTGCTGTTGCCACCTTGTTGGGCAAAAAATAAAACGAGAAACAACGAAAACATGGATGAAAATCTGTCGGCACTAAACGTCGTGGCTGATAAACTAAAGAAAACAGCCTGCAATTGCTTGTTTGGTTTTTGTTTAAACACTCGACAAATCCTGCTAATGTGAGTGTGTGAGTTTGTATAAGTGTGTGTGTGTGTATGTTTAGCCTTACGAGTTCCATTTTGAACTGGATGTGTGAAAAGTTATGTCTACGAAACACTTTTCATGCATATTTTTGAGGCAATAATTATTTTTGCACACACAGAAATTTGGTTACATGATTATTTTTTGATATTTTTAAGATTTTTCGTACTAGAATATTCTGCAGTAACACAAGATTTAAGCGCCAGGCTTTTCCACTCTTCCATCAAAAAGTTTGAATTGTTTCAGTAAAATTAAAATCTATTGATATCTGGAAATTTAGGGAATATAAAAAATTGTGTTTGAAATTGCCTCCACAAATACGACTTAACAACAATACGACGACCAGCTTGTGAATTGGGCAAATGAGTCAACTTTGAATGCGCGTGACAAAAAAATAAATTTTTCTTAAAATACATCAGGAAGGCAATAGTTTTCAACAGCATAAATTTGCAAGCGGCATAAAACGGATTTTATTGAGCGCAGGGCAAAAAACAATAACGCCATCAATTGCCTTCTTTGTTTAAGAAATCACTAATCGAAAAGATTTGAAGTAACCATCTGCACATGAATTTGCAGGTACGTATGTCTATATGTGTATGCAAATGTATCTTGTGTTTGTAAAAATCATTTGAAATTATTTTTTCTCTTCACACAAAAAACAAAAGAATTGAAAATTGAAAAAAAAAGTAGAGCATTGTTTTCTCTAGCATTCAATTCAGTTCAAGACAAGACAAGACAAGACAATATGGAGAAGAACAACGCAAAACGATACAGTTCACTACAATGCATAAATACACCCACATACACACATACACACATCCATACATACATTTGTGCATAAGTGTCCTGTCATACAGGACACACAAATGAAAGAAAATCTCTAAGATGACATTGTTCGAATTTCACATACAGACTGTGAAAAATATGTTGATTCAGCCTTCTTTGACTTCGAACGAGTGTGTGTGTAAATAGAAGCCTTTGCCAGTATGTGCGTGTGTGTGTGATTGTTTGAACTTATGTTAATGGCATTTGAAAACGATGTCGATACAGATGATGATGCTGATGAAAATTTTGATTACAATGATGCGGGTGTTTTGTACGTGATATTTGAAAGATGTTTAATAGTGTCAACATTTGATTAAAATGAGGTGTTTTTGTGTATGGGTTACAACTGTCGGCAGCTGTTGATGTGAACACACACACACACACACATACATTTTCATGTCTTATCAATCGGCATAAGACAAAACTCTGCTATGAATTACAAGTGAAGCTTGTTTTCATTTTTATTAATTTCTTTGTTCTTTATCTTTGAGTCCTTCTAGTGAAATTACTTTCCATTGAATCTTTTGTTTCGTATTTTAATTAATTGCTCTGATGAAAGCAGATTGAAGGAAAAGCAAACAAATGGGTTCAGCGTCAAGGGACACGACTTTCAGACAGGTAAAAAAATAGAAGTAGTTTCTAAGACACCATAAGAACTAATATTACACATACGATGTAATTTAATCATATTTGGTCATATTCATACAAATGAAAATGAATTCGAGATGCATTTGCCCTCAAATATGAAATAATAATCCTGAATCAAACAGCAAATATTTGCTTGTCACCTCTTTTTCCATCTGAATATTATTTAAAATCTGTGTGATTATTGAAATGTCTGATGTCTTTCATATTTTTTGTGTTCCTAGAAATACCGCAAAGAATTTATTACTTTCAATTTCTCTTATGAAATGTAATCATACCCAAAATATGACTCTTCCATATGGCGCAAATATTGGTTGACTTTGTCAATATTTTCCCTTTCGTTATTGTTTTTTTATAACTATTTCAGTTTGCTTTTTCAAGAGACTTTTATGCTTTAAAAAAATAAAATGTACACATTTCGCAAGCTTTGGTTTTTCTTTGCTTGCGTTATGAAGTGCTATTTTGAATTTTTTTTTTTTTTTTTTTTGATCATGTAACATATTGCTTCTTAGTGGTTTTTCGTTTTGTTTTTCTGTTAACAATTCATACAGCTCAAGAGTAAATAAAAATTTTGTTTAATAAAGTGGTTTCTTGTGTTTTTATATAATGAAATATTGCTGCATTTCGGTTTATTGTTTTTTCTCTTGCTCTGTATTTTCTGTATGTGCTTTAAAATAATATAAAAGCATTGAAGTGCTGCCCCAAGTGGCATTGAGTAAAAAAAAAATGAAGAAAGAAAAACAAGAATCCTCTTGAATTATATTGTTTCAAGAGGAATCTTTGTTATTTTTCTTAGTCGAAGATACAAAATAACATTTTGCAAAGGTGCGATTTTATTAAAAACTTTTGAGATTATCTTGTTGATTGATCTTTTTATTGTGTGTGCTTTTATAATAACTACTTTAAAATGGTTTCTTTAGGTTTTGTAAAGAAAACATCTTGTACAAAATTGGTTCTCTAGATAAAAACGTATAACTTTGCTTCTAAACAACTTATCTTAAAAGAAAGCAGCTTGAAAGAAAACCATCTAGGACTTGCAGCAGCATGCATGATTAAATTTTGTGGATTATTGAAATGAAAGCAGTAAATTAGAAAGTCAAATTTCTATTCATAGCGCATGTGTTGCTGTGATAAAATACGTTTTTGTTCCAAAAAAAATCCTTCAGGAAATAACAAAAATGTTTAAAAAAAAGACGTTTTAGGAAAATGAAGCTGTACAAAGAAGTCATCTCAAGAGAAAAGGTCGTAGATCTGTTTTTTTAAGATTTTTATGGATAAAAAATTAAACAAAATAAAGTAAAACTTTAAAGAAAACGTAAAAGCAGGCATTTATTGCAAAAACTAGCCTACGTTTGTAGATAAGCACTACACAAACACACATTCCTGAAGCAAATATCAATAGAATAAATTTAGTGATTCACTATTGACGTGGTCACCAGTACTACTGATATATTATTACTCACACATTACTTTCTTTTATAAACATTTTTCATGGACTTGTCATTAAAAGTAAATTTGAAGTCTCTAAAGGCAACCCCCGACACGACGACCGCGACACCAGTGTTTCTCCGAAGATATTGTCGCTGGTATGAGTGACGTAATAAACTTTATAAAATAACTTTTTTTTATTAACCTTTAACATGGGTTTGTTATTGAAAATTAGCTAACGATTATTGAAAAAGTTATTGTACCGCAAAATAAATTTTACATAATATTAAGGAAATGTCACAAATTTGTTTGTTTAAGTTTATAAAAAGGCAAACAATTGCAACTAAAATAGAAAACATCATAAAATTAAAGAAATTTAAAAGAGTCTTACAAAGATTCAAATGGTTCGAGTTGTAACTTTAGGCGATGAGATTTTACATGAAAATCTTTAGATTCTTGCAATAACTAGAATCAAGAAAATCGGTTTGATTTCATCATGGAAAATGTTTTTAGAATTCTTATTTCACTCTGTATGTATTCGAGGAAATTCTCTTACATCAAACATCTTACATTAAACACTTTATTTATACCAAAACAATTGAATAAATATTATATGCTAAAACTTAAAACCTTTTTCGTTAGTATTTTTTTTATTATTTAATAAGTATTTGGAGCGCGATCCCTACATATGCAGTGCATTGTAGCGGAACCAGGAAAATAGTTTTCAGAGAGGACAAAAGAGGAAGTAGTGCATTCGCTTTGTATCCTGCTTTAGTATAGTTGGGAAGAATCGCTTCTGCAAGCAAATTGTTCCGCAGAGGGACCGTATGGCTGAAGAACGAGTTTTCTCTGCAGTGGCCGATTGACGATAAGATAACGAATAGAAAAGTCTTGTGTAATACATGAAAAGATGCCGATTTCGGGAGCCAAGTCCCTCATCTCTCCAGACTAAATCTATTCAAGTACTGCTAAAACATTGCAGTTACAAAACTTATTCGAATAAAAAATATTTCCTGATTACAAAATTTTTTATTATAAAATGCTTAAATAGCCAAAGATTTATTTCACTTTCCACAAATTTAACTGAAAGTGAACTTTAACTATCTATTAAAAATATATAAAGACTTTTTTCACTGCTAACCTGTTGTTTTCTTTCACCACCGCAAAATGGAAATAATATTGAAAAAGTTACTGGCCGCTTCGTGGAGTCTGTGCTTGGCTGATGGCAAAAAAAATGCTGTTGTTCTTTTTAATTCTATGGCTTAATATGAAATTAAAAGCGATAAATTTATAAATAACTTCAGTTTTAAATCCACCGACAGTGTGTTAAATAAAACCAGAAAGATACTCTTATTCAATGTTCAAACAAAGGAGCTTATGCAGCGTATGAGTAATTTCATAAAACAACCATTGTTAATCATACGTAATGCAACAATGCTTCAACGTGCATCTGCAGAGTGGCCAGGGGTCGATTCTGGTTCTGTAAAAACGTGAAATGAAAAAAAACTTTATCATTTCACATTTACACAAATTGCGATTCCCGTTTATTTAATGAAAAAGTGTTTCATCCCATATGTTGCTGTGAAACTTTTGCAACATTGATTTACAAATTTCGTAGCAAACGTCAAGCCAGTAAACAAAACTTTACACATACATATGTACATACATACATACAGATATTGATTATTTAAAGCACAACTGCAAATTAGGTGACATCTGCATACATTTAAATAATTTTCTTTCATTTATTTATTTATTGTCCTTTTAATCAAAAGTGAGGTAAGTTTATTTTTATTTTCATATTTCATGCATTCTATGAATGTGTGTTTTTTCCACAGGAGAAAAAAGGAGAAGAGTACTTCAATAGAGACACAATTAGATGCATATGTGAAATGTAAACAAAACATTTTTGATAATAAGTTTTAACAAACTATATGTACATTTAAGGATTACAAACTATATGTACATAAAAAGTATTAAAGGATCCACAACAATAAATTGAAATCTACATTAAAAGTTTTTCTAATTCATTTCTTACAGGAATATTGCAGTAAATAAAGTTTTTAATTTAATTTTTTTGCTTTGTACATATTTCCGTAGGCTTCTGAAGAGCCGACAAAGCTAGTGAGAACCAAAATCTCGTTTTTGTTGTGTTTTGAGTGTTGTCCACTTTTGATTCGCAAAAAAAAGCGTTAAGAGAAAACAAAATAAAAAAAAAGAACTGCTTAATTACAAAATTCATCGATAAGCCGCTGGTTAAGCAACACTTTTTTTTTGTTTTTCATGCATATTTTGTCAGTGAAAAAAAACTTTTCATATGAAGATTTTTTGACAGTTGGTTGCACTGTTTCACAAATCAAGAACCAGAAGCGTTGTGAAGTGGTGAAAAATACCGTTTCATTCCAGTGTTGTTTTCACATGAAAACGCTTTAACGTATTTTTCATTTTTTCAAAGAACGCGAATCTAAACTGCTATGAAATGGTGAAAAAACTTTTCATTTCACCATTTCACAGAACCAGAATTGATCCCCAGATTTCAAAATGGTATGGAACTAAAAGGAGCTAAAGTTGTTACTACTTCCTTGCTCTTACAGAATATACGAACGAGTACGACTTTGTGTGTACATTCCATATTAGACATTTTTTTTATTATTTAGCACTTGAGAAGGCATTTAAAATAATATCACTCTGATCGGAGGGCTTCTTAGCCTAGACATACTAAAGTTAACAAATTACATTTCACAAAGATATATGTATGCAGGTGTGCATGTGAATATATTTAAATAACAAAAACAAAAGCACAAACTCAATTGCTTTATGCGGTCTTGTTTAAAGAAACGGAAACACACCTGATTAATGAACAAAAAGAAAACAAAACACTTTATATATATTGAGCAGCAACCTGCAACCAGACAACATAACAACAACAACAGCAACAAAAATCCCCTCAAAGCAATAAAGAAAACCATAAAAAAGATCTTTAAAAATATGAAGAACAGGTGACAGCACATGCCGTGAACACGTTGCTTTAGGGCCATACAAAAACACTACGTCTCCGTCTCCAAACCCCCCCCCCCCCAGACTTTTATCCCACCGAACAAACAAGTTTCAGCGGTAAGAAACAATTCACCTGATTCAGTTTTTTTTTCTGCTTCAGATAATACACTCACGTTTACGCTTTTGTGACTGTATCAGCGCAAATAACAATAAGAAAATGAGATATGCAACTGACAGGAAGTGCACACATGCACATTGCTTAATGTTCAAAAATGCGAACGAATGCATGTTAAAGAAACAAACCAACGGCAGTAATACAAAAAAAAAATAGAATAACAAACGTAATGCCAGCATGTGCTTTTGCTAACGAAATAAAAAGGATTCTGTTTTTTAACAGATAATAAAGAAAATCATTTTTTTTTGTGCACAACATAAAAAAGTAAAGTGTAAATAACAAAAATAGAGAACTACAGTTTACACACAACTGACAGAGAGTAGAAAAAGAAAACGGTCGAATAAATTTAATTAATAACGTTAGAATTTGGGTTTTAACAAATGTCGTCAGTTTTTTAGGAATTTAATTTAATTTAATCTACAGGCATAAGAACACGCAGAAAAAATTTGTTTGCCAGGTCCAGTTTATGAAAGATTTCCACACTTGAATTAGTACTCAGGGAGCATAACTCCTGACTCCGCCAGAATAAAGTCAGTGAATTGTAGTAACAATAATACACAGTCCTTGAGTGCCAACAGAAAATTTTTAAAATATGTATTATGTTTTAATTTAGGTCCAAAAATGAACCTTTTTAAAAAAATATTTTCTGTCTTTTTCAGCTGTCTATGATGAGTTGATTAGCGCCAATTAAATGTAGTCGGGGACACTCTACCAATTTATGCATCGAGGTGGTCCAGTTGAAAGCTTAGTTCTTGTTATACCTGTTGCATGGTAGTTTCTATATAAAAGATAGAAACAAAAACTGAAAAGAGTAGACCTTCAATTGAAAGAATAGAATAATGTGTTTTTCGCTTCAATCAAAACCATCTGATTCAATTGCAATTTGTTGCTCTGGCATTGCTGTGGCTTAAATCATTTCCCATTCCATGCAACACAAACATATTTTAAGCTTTATTATGTACGTACTCCATAAAGCTTAAGAACATGCATATGTTTCTAATGCCGACCATAATTTAGTTTTACACCCATGATGACAATCTCATGGTTTAATCTGCCTTCGAACACTCGCAAACAGGCAGGGAAAGAGAAAATCGTAATATAACATAAGCCAGGTTATTTATTGCAAATCTATAAAAGTACACACATCTACACATACTTATGACTGTCTGTTTATGTACTTCTTTAGCCAATGTGCCATTGTTGGAATGAAAGTGTATAAAATTCTTCTCTAGTTGCCTTTGCAATACATCTCTAAGGATTCATATGGATGGTGTCAATGAGCATAATGATTGAGTGCATTATGTTCTTAATGTGGTAATATTTGCAATATTCGTGCTGCTCTTCAGTAAAATGCCAGCCAGCCAGCCAGCCAGCCAGACAAAAACCACAAGCCAATAGTTAAAAAAAAATATATAAAATCATTTTTCTTTCTTTCACCCCTCACAATTTGTCCAGCATGTATTTTATTTTCGAGTGTGAGTGTGTCTGTGTGTGTGTGAGAGAGAGAGTTTCTCATATTATTTTTCCCCATTTTTGCTGTTCTCACTTTAATTGCATGAATCGCATAAATTTCATGATTTTTCGTTTAACAATTTCGCCATAATTATTGCAACAACAGCACAATATCTTGCAACAACATATTAAATCTCGACCGAAGAACAAGCGAATGAGCACATTAATTAAAGATGAATTGCCAGCACATTTTTTACAATTAAGTGGTTACAAGCATGTGAAAGTGCTGGCGAATAGTGGAACCAAGAAAATTCTATACAAAGCGAAAGTAGAAGCAGTAAAAATAAATAAATTCGCAGACAAACTGAAGCAGCATCGAGACATGTGAAATGAAGTAGTACAACTGGATTATAAGTTTGTAAATATTTGAGATTTTGGTGGCAATTAAAAACGAGAAAGGAAAGAAAATTATAAAAAAATGTTATTGATTTGTTGGCATCGTAACCTTGAAGAAATATATATATATATATAAATTTGGTTACACTTGTTACTAACCTGCGTGCTTTAATTCGAGCAAATGGAAGTTTCTGTTTACAGATTTTTGTTAGAAGTAATATTTTATCTGTTCAGGGAAACCATTACGATAACTGACTAAACAGCTTTTGGCAGTTACGCGTCAGTGACTATGATATGAAATATTTTAAGTAAAATAAAAAAAAGCATGTCAACTTGCATTTCTTATTACATTAAATCTAATTTGTCTATGAAAAAAAAAACTTTAATAGCACTCGGATAATAGATGGTAGGGTTGTTCGAAGAAACGTTTAACCAGTTTAAACGCACTGTCGTAATTTGAAGTCCACTCATTTCTCTTTATAAGCAGCTTTAGCTCTGACATCAATTGAAGGCCAGATCAAGCACCAATCACCAGTGTAATAACAGGGTCGAATTTAAAATTTTGTACTTCTTTTTTGAAGCCTTAACCTTTTCATTCTCCAGCCGTATTAAATGTCTCGTGATATTTGGGTTTTCTCTGGCTGATAATTTGTTGAGGAGCCTGCTGAGTTGTACATCCTTCAGCTTTCACCGGGTATTAGTTTTAGACTAACACCCTGTTTAGTGCAAACCTCCTAAGTTGGGAAGCAGATCTGTTACAGGAAATGAGGTTCCCCTATTCCAATCTGTAGTCATATAATGCAACGTGATGTATAGGAAGTTGGTCTATTGTGCATTTCTTACTCCATACGGACTTAATACATTTAGGAGCTGCAGCAGCTCTGCCAACAGAAGCCTTTCCAGGACTTATTCTCCCCATGCATAAGAATTCAGGAGCCTGTTTCTCCTATTCCCAGTTACCATGCAGTCCGCAATCAAATCAGTGTTGCCAGTTTAGGGGGTTTTCCCCTAGATTTAGGGAGTTTTTTTCTTTTAGGGGTGAATTTGGGGTGTTAAATCTTCTGGGAAAAATAATAAATATACATACGCCTGTAATCATAACATATGCACTGCAAAATACATATAATCAGTTAATTGGGGAAAGTTTAACAATTTTATGCATTTTCCGCATTGTCATGCATTATTATTGGTAACTCGCAAACTAAAGCAGAATGTTCACCAAAATTTTTTTAGGGGGATGTTGTTGAAAAACATTGAATTTTCGGGGGTTTTAAAATTTTTTTTGGGGGAAGAAATACATTGACCTGGGAACACTAAATCAAATGTTCCATTGATTGCTCTTCCAGGCTGCAGTATCTGCACGTGTCTATATTAGTTTGTAGTCATAGCAAGGCTTCACCAGAAGTGACTAACAAGTCTCTATAAGATATGTGGATTGGCTGGAGATTGCCGGGCAGCCGCAAGCGAGAGATTGATCTACTGAAAATTGGAGTCTGTCCTGAATCTTAGCATATTGGATTTCTTTTAAATTTTTGTGGCGAGTGAACTTTCTAGATCTGTTGCTTCATTATAACAGCTAAACATAGTAGACGTAAACTGTTGGTACTGACGCGAATAATGGAATACTTTAGTGTCACAACACTTTAGCTTAAGATATATTTGTTTTATTCTGAAAGAGAAAGGCTACAAATGTATTAAAAGATATCAAACTTAATATTCATTGCAATCAAACCACCAGAGATGGCAACACTTTTTCCTAAAAAGTTCTGTACATGGTGCTAAAACAACATTCTCAAATTTTCCTAGTAAGACTTGTTTTCTGATGGAACTCTTTTCCAGATCAAAATAAACTGTTATTCCTCATTGATTTGAAATTTGTAACAAAAATTGGATTTTTTATTGAAATATAAAATTTGTCTTGAAGGATAATGACATTCAACTGATTTGCTACACAAGCAGAAATGCTACGTCTCTTTTTTTCGGGAATTCGGAAAAACGGAACTTTAGCAGACAACTTTATCAGACAATAAACAAAGGATCAAAAAGCAATCTAAGTTGAATAATTTAGTCCTTAAGTATTATAAAAATTTAAACCGTATAACTTCGCAGTTCGAACACTAAGAGGGAAACACTTTTCTAGAAACAAGTTGAGCATCTCAACCTCAGCTGGACATCTGAGTGTAAGCAATTTAGTTCTCTTGTGTTTCTCAAAGCAAGTGACTCTAAAGTCTCTCAGTTATGAATTCCACAACAGAATATCAAATTAATGTTGCTACAGAATTCAATTATTATAATCAGCTCAAATCAAATTACATTGTGCTGCTCATTGAAAGCAGGTTTTAATTTAGATTTCCTTGCTGAATCTCCCAAGCATTTTTCAAAGAAATCATCCATCAAATTCAATTACAAAATACCAAGTAGTATTTTTCAATATTTTATTTTCTAACCAGTGAAAAATTGCCTTAAAGGAATGAATGTTCTAGTTTTGGCATGAAGAGCTTTTTCTCTGCATTTTTCTCTGCATTTTGCTTGGATTTTTCTTTCTTTTACCCCCCCTTTTTCTATATCTTTTTTAATTTCTATTGCGTTCTTTTGCATTGTTTTCAGAGCAGATACATCTACACACACACACACACACACACTTTCACATGTTTCTTTTTGAAACATTAAAGCGACATACACATGCCTGTACGTACAAATGAAGAAGCAACTCATATTTGAAATATGACACATGAAGGATAAGCTGGTATTTTTGTATTTTTCTACAAGCACAAGCACACACGCTCGCATAAAAATAATTTCTATTTATTCAAGTACAAGTAATTGCGTGTGTGAGTGTGTGTGTGTGTGTGTGTGTGTGTGTGCGCGCTTGTGTGCATTAAGATTAAAAAGTATTTTATATATATTATTTTTTATATGTTACATTATTCCTTTGCTTCTTTTTGCACTTGAGTGGAAATTTTATATAAAACATAAACTCGTTTAGTCGTTTTTAATAAAATGTTCCATTTATCTGTTGGAGCTTTCTGTTTCAGTTTTATACCCTTCATAACATGAGTTTATGATTCTGTTTGTAATTTTCACAGTTTTCTTCAACTTTAACCAGTAGATACATACTACAGTTGATTCTCGTTGGACTTTAGTTCAAGTGGCTGTTGTGCAAAAAAATTAAGCAATATTTTAGCCTTAGCTGGGGCACAACACCAGCTCTATCGAAGCCGCCATTTCTCTCATCAGCACCCAATTTGGTCGTAAATCTTTTAAACTCTGTAAAGTCTTTATTGTATCAAGATTACATTTTTTTATAATTCGGTTCGCTTTTTTCCATGTACGTGTCTGTTCAATCATGTGGCTCCATGTGTTTGAATAATTACACATTATAACATTTTAACCTGCCCAGTGACTGATCTTAGCATTGATTTTATGTCTCACTAACCTTTTGTTGTTAAACAATTTTTTCTTCAAAATATGCCCCACAAGCTAATTAAACTCGATTTCGACTCCTTAAACTACTTTTGGTAATATCAAAAAGTAGAATATGTGATATCAGTCAGTATATATCAGAGATATGGCATAAATTCTGGTGATGCCTGGCAGCTGAACTAAACAATTCCAATAGCATGAAAAGTACAACCGCTTTAAAGGGTATTTAAAGTTCAGCTGAGCTTCATATTTGTTTCATTTGTTATTTTATTTTCAATACTGACAGACGTTGATGCTGCTGCAGCAGCTGAGGTTGACTTTTATTTTTATTTAACAAAAAAAAAAAAATTATTCTTTTTGCCTCGTTATAATTAATATTCAGTGACTGATGTATGAGCAATACTTGAAAAGAAAACAAATTCGAAGAGCATGCTCAGGCATGCAGAACTCTTTAAAATGGAAACATTTTTTAAATATTTGAATTTTTCTTTTTTTTTGGATGACAAAAATTTTATTTCCAGAGTTTTGATTAAACGGAGATAATTTAATTCGAAACTGAGAAGTGGTGCGCCAAAAAGCTTGGCAGAAATGAAAACTAAATACATTGACAAAAGCGCCAAAATAATGTGGTAAAAGTAAAATGAGTTAAACAGTTACATAATACGAATGAGATAAACATGAAAAGTTGTTTTATAATTGTACAAAAACATAAACATATAACCTCAAAATTAAGAAATAAGACTTGATCCAGAAAAACCAAAATAAATGTATTAGTGTTCGAACAAAGTGTTTTATTTAAATAAGAAATAAAGTTTTTAAGCTGTTAAGTGATAAAAGTAACAGAGCATTTTCAGTTAAAGAATCCGCAAACCGTTTTTATTATTTCTAATCTTGTTGTACGGGAAATAATCGAATAAAACAAAGTGAATACATACATAAACACTCTAAGGTTTGTGTAGTAAAGTAAAGAGCGATAAAAGATTGCTTACTTCATGAATCAACGCCAGGTACTACCGGATTTATTGAATCATTTTAAAGCACAAAATGAAAAAAGTCTGTCTTTTTTTAAAACGTCTGTATGACCTTGTGCTCATATAAATAATTTTGCATTTAAAATAAAATTCATTCGTTAAATTTTTCGTATGAATGTAGTTTTTATATCCACCAATGTTGTAATACTTTTTTTTTATCGCAATTTTGATGTAACACATCAATTATTGGTTGCTAAGTGGAATTTAAACACCACCAACAACAAGTAACAAGCAGCATTCAAAATCAAAAATTAAATGCATAAGCGAACAGCAACAAAACAACATAAAAATCAATTTTTTTATTATTTCTTTTTTTTTTTCAGAACATAAAATCTCATCATTCTCATTATCTCGCCTCATTGCTGTTGCATCATTTATTGAAGTACACATTTTATGGGCTGTTGTGTAGTTCTTGTTGCTGTTGCTGTTGCTGTTGCTGTTTTTGCTCTTGCTAACCCACATCACAGCAGCCAGCCGCCTCCACTTGTCCTACAACTCGTTGGCTGTTTGTCTAAATTCAAGATTTGTTCATTTTAGTTGTTGTTGTTTTGGCTTCATTCTTTTTTATGACCGGAACACAAGAGGCGTATGTTTGTCTGTCTTCATGTGTGAGTCTCTGTGTGTGTGTGTGTGTGTAGGATTTTATTTATTTCTTCTTAGATTTGCAACAGTTTTCTATTTATTCCTTTTTATTACGCACACACACACACACACACGTGCGCCTCTACTCTCTGTCTCTCCCTCTCGTTTTTACTCAATTTTATAGCTTTCATCATCATTTCCTGTCATGTGCTGTTGTTGTTGCTGTTTTTATTTTAGCAGCAGTTTTTATATGGCGATGTTGTTGCTGTTGCTGCTGTTGTGTTGCTTGTAATATATGTATTTTGTTTTGTATTTCTTTATGGCTTTTTAACCCGAAGCGGTTTTATCTTTCATACATGAGTTTTTACATACGCGCATATTAGCGACTTGTAACAGCAGCTAAAACCCAGCAACAGCAACAACAGAAGACATGTTTTTAACATTTATTAATTTTATGAAATTTTCTATTTTTGTTGTATTTTAACAATATTTTGAGTGGGTGCTCGCTTCGCTCTAACACAGTGTAGAAGAAAAAATTCAATGCAAAAACAAGTAAAGTTTTTTCTTTATGATTGTTAATTATTTTATCGGGCGTGCTGTGAGAGTCATTGTCGTTAATGTTCTTAAATTATATTTTAAAAAAATAATAACAATAGTAATTTCTCGGGCTTTAGTTCGATTTTACTTCTTCAGAATAGGGAAAGATTTTGTTGGTGGTAAAATTGTATTGATGAACAGGAGAAGAAAAAAAGTGAGCTTAAAGACGCATAGGCTGGGGAGCATACCCTGGCTCATTTCACTTTCACCACGACCACGCTCGCCAACGGCAAAATTGCTTCGAAGCCAGGTTATAGCTCATTGCAACCATGCTTTGGTTTTGCATTCTACCACCTGAGTTCTTCATTATTGACTGTTTATATTGACTGATTATATTGATCAACATTTTATTTTATCACTGTGTATTCCGCATTAGTTCAACACTTATCATTTACTGTGTTTTTCTATTGACTGGAATATATTTTATATTCTCTCTTTCACCAGCAGCCAATCGTCGTTTTCCAATTGATTGATTGAACAACCAGCAGCAAAGTATTGTCTTTAATGGTTCTTGTCCCACACAATTACAGGTTAACTAATAGATAATGAATAAATATCAAACATCTTCTAGTCTTTAAAAATGCCGGAATCAATTAACGTTTGGCAGGCATAAAAAATCCAATCAGAAATGCTTACACAATCATTTAGAAGGTAGAAATAAAACAAGAGCATTTTTAACAGAAAATATTGTTAAATACTTATTCGTTTAAATATTCTAATAATTCCAGACCCACTTCTGGTCATGCGTTTTTAGATCAAATCACTACTGCACTCATACAAATTAACAAACAGTGTTCTACGGGTTTAATGAATCAGTTTAACAAACTTTCGTCATAAATGGAATTTTTTGAGTCTTAATTGTATTATTCACAATAATATTGCTCAGCACACAAATGGGTTTTGAACTCTGCTCATGGCAAACACAAGATGTTTTCTTCATTGTAGAGACCATTTGGCCACTCAACCAAAATCATTTAAATTTTTGAAAAATTTTCTAAACCGCTTTTTTCGAATTTAGTTTACTATCCGTTTTTCCCAAAAAGAGCTCTGGCACAGCAAGTTAATGGGTTTTTGAAGAACAAAATCAAACACATCGGTTTGTTCTCATTCAAAACTAATTATGTACTTCTACTGTCTTTCATTTAACCTTTTCCGCATTTTGAAATATTGAGTTTTAAAAAGAATATAAAAATTAAGTAACAAAAATTCTTTTAATGCCAACAGATATTAAATTTACAACATTTGCTTGAATTAAAATTTTTCAATTATTTGCCTGGTCAAAGCGTATGCAATGAAAAAAAATTATATTGAAAACTTTTTTTCATTGTATTCCGTTATCATCTGAAAATGTATACTTTATCAAATCTATGAGAAGGATATGAATGTCCTGTCCAAAATATTACTTTAAATTTATGCATGATTACTAAAAGTCCAAAAGCCATGAAGGAAGAATCCAAATTTTCACAACTATAAGTCGACCTTTAACTCATTTTTGCCCACTACTGTTCGTAAATAGAGGATAAAGTGCTCATTCGAATATCATGCATTGCTCGCTCCCCGCCCTTGTCCCTTGCCAACAAACATATTTATGCACATGTATTTGTGCGGTTTATAGCAGTCATACAAAATGTCAACATAATGAAATTTTGTACGTACGTATGTGCGTATGCTTTGTTTTGGTGTTAATATTCTTATTTGCATATTTTTTGTGCACGCTTAAGCCACACACACACACATACATTTTATTTTTCCTCTGAAGCCCGTTTTGGTGAAGAAAGTTTGTTTTTTAAATTATGCTTATTGCTTTAAAATTATTTAATAAATACATTTTCATAGCATGACAACCATATGTATGCAAATGTTCTAAACTTAATATCTGTTGGCATTAAAAGAATTTTTGTTACACAATTTTTATATATTTTTTTTTTTTTTTTTTTTTTTGAAGAATTCGATATTTCAGAAAGCGAAAAAAGTTAAATGAAAGAGTTTTCATTAGAAGTTTATAGTCAGTTTTGAATGAAAACAAACTCATGTGTTTGACTTTGGGCTTCAAAAAACCATTAACTGGTTACGCCCGAGCTCTTTAGGTAAAACAGATGGTAAAATAGATTCGAAGAAAGCGGTTTAGACATCATAAAACGTAATTTAGGTCCAAAAATTAGCCTTTTTAAAAATATTTACTGTCTTTTTCAGCTGTCTATATGCCGACGACGTTGCTATAATGGTGGCCATCGTTTTCATTTTCATATTTCACTTATGGTTTGAGGCAACAGAGATATACTCTGAATGCAACACAGAACTTTAGTCGATCCAATTTCCAAAAGTTGCTCGTTTTCAAATCGAGTCCTCTTGCGTAATAGGTTGGTATTAATTACACATATCAGTGATGTCTAATAAGGGATATACTAGTAAATACTTACAAAACTTCGTTTTAGGTCTTACCTGGAATAAAAGAAAAAAAATTAATTAATACATATTCTATAAAAATATTTCAGTTGTATTTCTCTGAAACGTTGCAAATTAGTTTTACTCAAAATTTTGTTTATTTTAAACATTCTTTCATAATCAGTAGGACATATAATTTTCTTTGGTATCTTCTTGGCTTTGATATTTAGCATAAAGGGAATTGAAAAATTTTGCAATTGTGGAATTAATTTTTATATTTTTCGTCAATGTTATTATTTATTATTTTTGTCAATAACTTTATGGGGCTTTCTAGTTCCGAGCTTCTTACTTCCACAAAATTGGGAAAGAATTTTGTTTTGGTGACAGGACTGGATCGAACTAAAAGGCCCAAAAAATTTATTAACAATTGAATCACCCGGTTCGCTCTCTCAATCATATTTATGAATCACACTGTTTACACGACTCGTCTATGTGCTTCGATTTGACGTTTGTTTTTGATAAGCCAGCATAAATTTTCCATTAATTTTCGTAAAGAAAATTTGTCTAAATGAACAAAAAAAAATGTAAGTGAAAGTGTTGTGGCCAAAAAACCACATTCCAGCCCAGCCCAGAACTTAACTTTTACTTTTATGGGAGTACTACGTTTTCTTTGCTTTTTATTTATTTATTTATTTATTTGTTTTTTTTTTTTTGTTGTTTACAATATATGATTTTGATAAATTTGCGATATAAATTAGAGAAGACAGGAATTTTACGTGCTTGGCATGTAGCTTCAACATGAAGCAACTTCATTCGCTCTCAAAATTTTGTATGGCGCAGCATGTTGCTTTGCTCCTGACTATTGGGGTGTTAAGCACAAATAGAGAGCGAAGCACATGTCGTGGAAACATGGTATAAATCATAAAGCTCGCTATAAAATCCAAATAATGCTAAAAAAATCGCGGGTCCTGGCGAAAAGTTTGAAACCGTAGTTATCACTGATATAATAACAGCAAACACAAAAATCAATTGGATGTTGGCGAGAGAATAAATAATATAATATTCCAATCAACAGAAAAATTCAATGATAAAGTGAAAAGTAAGATATAAGAATATAGACAGTCATTAGACAAACAGTCACAGCCTGAGTTCGTAGCAAATTTGAATGCTGATGCGCAATGTGGTGATCGTAAATCTTCAACTTCACTTTAAAATGTTAATCACCCCAATTTTATGGCAAAAAAATCTTTTTCATTTTTGGGGAAATAAAAATCGAACTAGAGGAGAACCGAATAAAATTATTAACACTTGTAAATCATAAAGCTAGCTATAAAATTAATTTAATAATTTTTTTTTATAAACACAACACTGCTAAGCTTTTTGCTTGTCTGCAGAAACAACCGGATCCTGCGGTAGGAATCCAACCTGCGACCTCGGAAACTCTTAGTAGGACACTTTACCAATTCATCTATCGAGGCGCTCAGTAGTAGTTTCCAAAAAGAAAGTAGTTTGCCAAAACTAAGCAGTAGGCAGACAAGATACAGGCAGTTAAATGAAAAGCAGTATGCAAATTGTAAACAGTTGGAAAATACACAGGGAATTACTCTTAAAGCAACTTTTTTCATTTATTTATTTAAAACAGTTCCAGGCAATAATAAAAAAAAGTGAAAGACCTTCACATACGCTCAAGATTATACAAGAAATGACAAAAATATTTGGCAGTAGTCTGGCAAAACCGGGAAGAAAACATGAAGGGTGTGCTGCTTTCTCTGCTGCAGACCCAGAAATTTCTGTAGCACAGTTACACTTTTTTCTGTAATTCGTTATATATTTCCCTATAACAGAGTTCAGATTTAACGTTTTTCTTTTCCTTTTTTACAGTATTTTTGTATTTTAAAAAAATGCTTAGATACGAAAAAACTTTGAAAAAATGCAGGGATGAATAAATTAAAAAAAAATTATATAACAAAAATACTGCAGTGTGTGATGGGAAAATGTCGTACAAACAATTATTTCTATCTATATGTATGTATGTGTGTGTATATTTGTTTTTAATATTTTCATTTGATTGTACAAAGCTGCTTGGTGTGTTTGTATACACTTTTTTTTAAATTTATTTAAGTGTACGTATAAATTTTGTATGTGAATGAGAAAGTGTTCATGTGTCTCTGATGTTGTGTAGTTGTTTAATGTTTTTCAATGATTTTGCTGCAAATTGGATTTCAATTTGACACATATTTTTTTTTTTTTTTTTGTTGTACATTGCAAGTGTTTGGTTTGGTTTGCTTTTTTGTTTGTTTGTTTTTTTGTTCGTTACTGCTGCAGCGGCCTTCTTAACAATTCTCTGAAGAAGATCGAAACATTCATGTTGTGCTTGACATGCATGTAAAAGGAAACACAAATTTTCATTCATTCAGACAAAAGCCTTTTTAAGAAGAATATTCGTTTAGACAAAAACGTGCCTACCGAAAAACAAAAAAAAAGCAGAAGAAAACAAATGAAAATTGATATAAAGGAACTCAAAAAGTAGTTGTTCAATAACTCTGTGAGTCTTCTACACAGTTTAAAATTCAACACACAAAAGTGATTGTTCGTTTCTAAGACAAGTCTGTAGTGGACGGTTTCAAGGCAGGGCAGTAAACGAATGTAATCATAATATATTTGCATGATATGTTCGACACACAAAACGTGTTTAATAAATTTATAAGTGAAATGTGTGGTTTCCCCACAGACGCCTCTAAAAATACCGTAAATACTCCCTCTCATCAGTGTTCAGTGTTTTGCGCAAAGTACTTTGACACTTCTCAATTTTGTTCTCTTCTTGCTTTTTCTGCACTATAGAATGTTTTTAAATATACATACATATATTTAAATATATATTAAAAGTAATTTAATTCTTTTACAACAAGCTAAGAAATATATATACATATGTATATAAACATTTAGCTCCTCTTTCTACATACAAAGATAAGCAAAGTACCATGAAAACCATGTTTGGTTTGATACCAAAAAAGGGAAATAATATTTAATTTTTTTTTTACCAATCTATTTATTTACAATCTATTTTACAATATTTAGTAAATTCGATAAAATTAAATACAATAACGTTATCCAGTTATTAAACTACACCAAGCTTAATAAACTGTTTTTGAGAGAAAAAATATTATTAAATTAGTGTTATGTGTGTGTGTGTACATAAAAGCTATTTTCTATACTGGAGATCTAAAACATGAAGCTTATTAATTGACTTAAAAAAGTCGAAACTAGTGGCACATTTAATATTAAATTGCTTGGTGTGATGTCAAAAGTCATTTGACTCTTTTACGACAAGCTGAAAGATCCGCATATAAGCTTTAATTTGTCGTATTTCATTGCTCTAGACATTTTGGCCAAAAAATACAATCAATAAAACAACAAATTTTCTAAATATGTTTAAGTACTTAGTTTCAATGCAGTCCCATCGCCTTCGACATATGTATTTTTCGACATCATTATTTCGAACATCATAATCATTTATAAAATCTTTTGCAATAACTGGTGGTGGTATGAGTTCAATATAAATGAACATACCTTTCTTTTTCTATTGCTCAGTCTTTGATTCTGTGACAAAGCAGCAGCTTTTACAGTGCATGCAAAAAGTATTCTTCAGATTTTTAAATATATGACTATATAGAAATGGTATAAGAAAATTAAGCAAACAGTCTGACAGTATTATTTAATTATAAGAAATGTAGAGCAGGTGCATGGCAGATTGTGGTATATGAACGGCAAAACGTATCGCTAACAGTGAGAGCTGTATACAACGGATATTCGGGGAAGTTAATCTCATCCAGTTTCAGGTCACTAATACTTCCGGAATTACCTGTATCGAATGGGTAACGCCTGCTCAATTTATTGCAATGTAATGTCCGATGTTGAAGAGCACACGTTCTTTAACTGTGTGCGATGGCAGATTGGTGACATCACACCCCGATGGTATAATCAACAAACTGATTAGCCATAAAAACAGCTGGAGCTCAGCCAAACAGTACGTAGATTACATACTGCGATCGAATAAACCGGATCTCAATGCAGTCATGCGAAATGAAGAAAATGAAGGACCTAGAAATGTGTAAACAGAGTATAGTCCTCTTCATGACGATGCTTGGGGCCTTTCCGAAGTAATGCAGAGAGCGGTTGCGAGAAGGCTACCCCCAGAAAGGAGGCGGGATTGTTTTAGTGGTAACACCACACAACGCAGTTGGCAACGGCTGCTGCATTTTAAACCCTACATAACCTGATAAAAAATAAATAAAATAATAATAATAATACATTTATTATTTGGCTTCTTCCGACCCCTTTTTTATTTTATATGTTTATTTTCGTGAGCTAAAAGTCTTTTATTAAAATTATTTAATTATTTTTTGTCGATATTTCGCTCTCCTTGTACTGAAGAAGCTATCCGAAGGAGAGCGAAATATCGACAAAAATAATTAAATGATTTTAATAAAAGATTTTAATAATTTAAATTTAAATAATTTAAATTTAAATAATTTTAACAATTTTAATAAAAAAAGCCTTCTAACTAACAATTGAGTTTTAATTTTAGAATTAGTCAAATTAATTTACATATACATTTCACTAACAATACATGTATTATTGGCCATGAGGCTTTCTCTGCATTATAATCAAATAAATAAATAAAAGGCCTTTAGCTCAAGAAAACAAATATATAAAATAATAATAATAAACATAAAAATAATAAATCTTATAAATTGTTTTCAGTCTTTTACAGCCGTCTTTATGCCGTCGATATTTCGCCAGTAGACTCGACAAAATCTAAAGGTACATATGTTTGGAAGCTCACTGTGTATCCTAATATTCCCATTGAAACCATAAGAATCACTAATGTTCAAACAAACCATTTTTAAACCAATAAAAATAAAACAATTAAATTCAGTTTTAAAAAAATTATAATAATATTTAGTTATTTTGACCCCTTTTTTTTCTTATATTTTATATATTTATTTGAGCTTAAGATCTTTTGGAATTTGAGTATTTATTTTTGTCAATATTTCGCTCTCCTTCGGGTTGTCCTGAAGGAGCTATCCGAAGGAGAGCGAAATATTGACAAAAATAGATACTCAAAATCCAAAAGACCTTAAGCTCAAATAAATATATAAAATATATAAAAAAAAAATGATAATACATATATGTGTTTGGAAAACCCACGATTAGTTGAATAACCTAGAGATTTTTTATATAGAAACAATCCAGTTTTGTATAAAAATGTTTTCAATATGTTTTACTAGCGGAAAAGGGGAGATAGAATAGCGTATTATTTCAGGTCTCTACAGATCTTTCTTTGGTGCTACTCAATCAATCAGCAGACTGAAAAATAAAATTAAAGAAACAATTTCCGGTTTAACCTAAACTAATAAATTTCAATTGGCTCTAATGGGAAATATTAAATTCATTTTTAGTAGAATACAGTGGCAACTAGGAATTTCCAGACACCAGACGTGGCGTTAAGTTGATATTTATCGACCTCAAAGATATATTTTGGTTGAAGAATTGAAAGATTGTATTTACCAGAACCAACCACATGTCTAATTGGCAGTTAGTAGTTACATGATCTCCTCTGCTGCTCTCTTCCCACAATGTGGAATAGTTTGTGAAAACGTTTATTTGTGTGGCATAGTGTAATCCATACCAAATCACTTCTTGTTGTATATTTCTCTTTCATCCGTAAAAAAGATGTCAAGCATTTTCGCTTTTAAAATTTGATGGTAATTGAACATTTTTCTTGTTGTTTGCGTTCAATTCTTCAATTGATTGTGCAGATTTATCTTGAACAGCCTTAAGAAAACTGCATATGTGCTGATGTGCGGTTGTTGAGTCTAAAGTTTTTGGGGCACAACTTGTCAAAATTCATAATTCAGTTCCAACATGCAGACTAGCGTTTTTCCATTTCTCTGTTTTTGTTGCTCTCGTTAAAAATAATATAAAAGCAGGGCAGAAAACAAAGATTTCTAAATGGCTCATTGCATAAAAGACACAAATAAAATTTAAAGCATACATTTAGGATTGAAATTTTAACTAAAAGTGCTGCCAGCTAAAACGTTATTGCTGTAATTATTGGTTTTTTTTTTTAATCATAAAAAGTCAGTTTTGAACATATAGAAATTAGTGTTTGTTGTAGTTATACGACCATCTGATTAAGCATGACTTTTTTGTCTGAAGTTGCAGATAAAGTTCTGCTTCTTGTTTTTGCCAAGAAATCACTTATAATTAATGCTTCAAATAAAACTATAATTCTTTTAAAGAACAATTTATATTGTTTTTTAAAGAAATTTATTTAAGCACTCCCAGCTAATTACTGGAGTATCTAGCTTCCAAAACAAAAACATCAACTTTTTCATGTTTATGCTAAAAACAACGGTAATTTTTATGAAGTTCGCTGTGGTTGAATTCATGTTTCTGACCAATCACCCACCCCGTTCCCTCTGCCAATCAACATTTCATCTCATTTTTCTTTGCACCATAAATTTCATTTTATTGTGTTGTAACTGGTCATTGTTTTGGTCCTGCTGTTTCAGCTGGCTGGCCCTTGTACTCGTATCTTTAGTGGGTTGTTATTTTACACTTAAACGAAAGTACTTGTGTTTTTATTGTTGTAATTATTGCTTTTTGGCACTTCCTTAGAATGTTTTGTAAAATTTTCATGTTGCACTGCTGTTGGAATCATAATGTTGCTTCTTTCTCAGTGTCTACTGTTTTCATTACAAATTGGAGGTTTTCTTTTTTTTATGTTTTTCCTGCTGTCTAAAGCAGCAGCTATAACAAACCTGATTTTCAACAACAATGATTGATGGATTTTTGTTTCTATTGCTGTCATTTTATTTCTCTATACATAAACAAACATTTTCTTGGACTTTATCCAAAATGTAAATATTTAAATTATCAACAAACCAAAAACGAAAACCAAACAAAGAAACGAAAGCAATACAACCCTTTTCATATTATGGCTGAGTGATTGTTGGGAAACAAGTTGAATTTGAATTTAAAACAAAATGGAAGAGCTTTTCTTTCAGTAGCTTTTGTTTGGGGGGGGGGGGGTTTTGTTTCTTTTAACAAATATTTTCATAAACTTGGTGCAAGCAAATTAGAATTCTTTTGTTGTGTAAATAAAAATTACTTGATTTTATAAAAAATAAAATAAATAAATAAATTAAGAAATTTATCTTTCTATAAACTCAAAGCACTAAGCAACAAAGCAAGTAGCCTTTCAAAGGTGTAATTATATAGAAAGTAATGCAGGCTCTTAAGGTTTTTAAAACCACCAAAAACTTTCCACAATACCAAACAAGAATCTCAAATATAAAAAATTTACTTTTCTTTACTTAATTAATATTGATTTAAAAGTGACAAACCAAGAGTTGAACTTGAGCCTGAAAAAGCATTTTAACTTAAATATCGTGCATTTTTTGGGATTCTTTCAAAAATTGTTTTAGAGCTCCCTAATAGGCTTTTTGCACTTACTCACATCTTTCATCATTTTGGCAAGATGTTAACATCTTCCTATACAAATTCTATATGAAAAAACTCAACATCTCTCAACATCTTTACAAGATGTTCATTTCTCATTTCGCCGTATTCAACATCTTTCGATTATTTTAATCTCATCACTAAAAAGAAGTTAAAAAAATGATAAAAATTCATATCATCACTAGAAAATATACAAGTGTCAAACATTTTTACAATGAGCGTGAACAAACAATGTGATTAAATTTTAATTAAATTAAACATAATATAAAATTAGTAATGCAATACTTTTATTTTTAGTAAAAAAGAATAAAATAATGTTTTTTAGTTTGTGTGTGTAATGTGTTTTAGTTTGCTCAAACACGTGAAATAATATTTGACAGATGAAAGATGTTGAAAATGTAATGTAAACAGCTTTTTTCAATTTTCAACATCTTCAACACACATCTCAAAGATGTGAGTAAATGTAAATCCGCTATAATGTTATTTACTAGTGTAATATACTGATAGAGTTATTAACAAACAAAAAAACCATACACTTAAATCTATGTGATTCCCGTACTACTGTTTCCATCTATAAAGGTTTAAAAAGCCAGCCGTCGTGTTCCATCACTTTGTTTTTATTTTTTTTTTTTACTATCAATAGTTAACAATATTCTTATTCTTATTTTTAAAGCACTCTTGAGTTTTTATCTTTAGATATTACAACAAATATTTACAAAGTTTAAAAATTAAAAAATCATTTCCTGAAATAAACCAATGCCTAGAAAAAAGATAGTAAAAAATCTACATGCGAAATCACAGAGGCGGCTAGAGAAGGTTTGATTTTATCCATTAATTAATGAAGATCTATATCTAGGTATAGAGTCGATTAATTAATGTCTTGCAAACTTCTCATGTGCGCAAAATTAGACCTGCTGCATTTTGCATAAAATGACAGGATCATTTGATTTATGAGGTTTTGAATTGTTTGCTGACCCGAGATTCTATGCAGTTCTCTAGTGCAAAATCGCCTTGGTAAATTCAATATGATTTTCACACATACATTATAAACTCATAGCCTCCTGAATGTTTTTAAATCTTTCATAAATCGTGGAGAATTGAAGCCTCCAGTCTGTTTAGCAGTAAAACCTGATAAAGTGGGTGGCCCCAAACCGGGAAATCTAAAGAGCCTTTTCTTACGCACAGCCGCAGTGGCCATGTGCCCTAAATCATTTTCAAATAATAATGAGTTGTTCATTTCAACCTGATTTTTTATGCTGTCGCAATTTCGAGTTCTATCGGTCTTCTGAAACACGTGCATATAATTCTTTTTATTGTTTTTTATTTACTTTCATTAAATGAAGGCAATAAA
Organism: Sturmia bella; assembly: GCA_963662145.1. Lineage (NCBI taxonomy): Eukaryota > Metazoa > Arthropoda > Insecta > Diptera > Tachinidae > Sturmia > Sturmia bella. Next base: position 122,964,989 of record OY759168.1, read on the forward strand.
TCTAATCTGTTTTTATCTCCACTTTTATTGCGTGACAAAAATTTTTGTTTATAATTTTTTTAAGTGTTCCAACAATATTACTCGACTGTTATTGCCACATCCGTTTTAGGTTTTTTTATTTTACCCAATTCTCTGAAACATGTTTTTCTTTCATTCTTTGCTGTAAACATTTCCTATTTTGTGTTTTTGTTTTTCTCTTTTGTAATGCTCCTACAAAACAAACACGAAATTTGTATTTTATATTTCATATGCAACATTGATTTTGATCATTCATATTTGTTTCATTTTTTTCCCTGACCCAAACGGGGGAGAAAACAATAATTTTTAATACCGCCAACAACATCACCCACTTGCCGCCATCGCTGCTGGAGGGTGTGTTGTAATACTGGTCATTTGTTGCTGTTGTGTTTTATGGCGTTGGCTGTAATAACTGCCACAGTCGTTCACAAATCCAATGAATTTTATTCGTTTGATTAAAATGGAAAGTTCCAGATAATGCCCATTAAAAGAAATTTGTTTGTTACGATATGAATTCAAAAAATAAAACGAAAAGTTAATATACATGTATGTACATGTGTAACAATATTGCAATGGACATTCGAAATAATGACAAAATCCTTTTAACATTTGCTTCGCTTATTTGCAGCAATTTCAGTTACCTTTAGTATTTGTTGCGTTGAGCATCAATAATTAATTTCTTATTTAACGTTTTTGCGTTACAAAAAAAAAAAAATCAATGTATAAAAAAGTTTTCAACGCTACAATTGTGGCACAACACAGAACAGCAGGGTTTTTTCATGATTTAATTTTTTTTTTATGGAAAAAGAAAAAAAATTTTAAAGTTCCATCACTTTCAACATGAAGTAACCGATTGAAGTGAAAAATACTATTAGAATATTCGACAACACTATACGAGAAAAGTTTTTATTTTAAATTGAAAATATGTACAAAATTTTCGAATAATTTTTAATCGAATAAATTTGACCCGAATATTTTTTTCCATATACATACATAATTTATAATTAATTTAAAAAATTTTTTTAAAAAACATCAAAACATTCCTGAAGAAGATCTCCATTGTGATATCGAAATATCGAATTTAATAAACACAAAAAAATAAACAAGTGACCTTAAGGAGGGCCATTCGAATAATTTTTAGTCGGGTATATTTTTTTCGAGTATAAAATAATTTTAAGCCGAATAATTTTCATTCAAAGTGATTGTTATTCACTTGTCGTACTTTATAGACAAACTTTCATAATTAATAGCATTTAGCCTGGGTGCAGATTATCGCTGTGGCTGAGCTGGAATAGCCGTGGCATGTTCCCAATGCTATTAAAGCCTTCCTTACTAATGTTGATCACTACAATTTTATTACCAAAAATATCTTTCTGAAGGAAATAAAACTGAAATTATTGTTATTCTTCGACTAATGTTTATTTGAATAATTTCTAATCATATGATTCTTAAACGAATAATCGTTATTTGATTAAAATAGCTAAAGTTTAGTCATGACAAATTCATGCAATCCCTTAAACCAAGCAATTTAATAATTGTTTTTCATTTTGTTTGACTTCCAAACATTTGAACATTTCTGCCGGTTCAACATGATATTGAAAGTAAGAACCAGGTCGATGGATTATGAAAACGTGTGATTGTGCTATTTAACAGACGTAAATGAATTTGAGTTTAATGTGCTTGAATTTCACACGTTGGGACTGTTTGGTTGTCAAGTCCATCAGTATTATATCTATATAGTCAAACAAAATCTGATGCCCTTATTTTTGTATTTGTGCAAGCAAATAAAATTTCACTGACAAAGAGCGCACGCAAACTTTTGCTTGGACACTTGGTGACATGTACACACACACACACACACACACAACCACATGCAAACACACATGATACAAACGTGTAGCCCAATCAATACACAAACAAACTTCTTGTTCATTAAGTGAAATGAACACAGTTGTTTCAACCATTAAAATGGAAATAATACGTTTTATTTTGTATAGAGCAAAGAAACTCGTTCACATGGTATTTGAAAACACCAAACTACATGATAATTTAATAGGCTACGATTTTTTTAATGACGACTAATTTGTTCCAAAATAATGATCATACGAATTGGAAATAATTTTAAAGAAATAAATAGAATAAATAGGCAACTATTTATAAAAATTGGTTTTGTTTATAATGACGGAATTCACAAGCCCAGACGTAACGATGTATTTGAACATGGAATTTCAAACACAAACATTAAAGTAATAATTTTGAAATTTTTAAAGTAAATCATTTGGATATTTCTTTTTGGTTTGAAGACTTGCCTTTCATCTTGTCTCTCTAAGTACTTCGGTTAAACGATACGACTGGGCTTGTAGGGTAGGCACAATATTGACAAAATGTTATCCTTACAACTCGACCCACTGTAGTATGTATGATTTCATAATAAATATCGTTTAGGTAAGTATGTCTGGCTTATGGACTTGTGAAGAGCTTTTAAAAACTTTAACTTTTTAACTTTGCCTCCCGATTTTATATGAGCGTTTAAGTCTCAGTTGTATTCAGTTGTTTTTCTTTGAATTTAATCACTCAAATACCGAACAAAACTGACTTCTCTCGGAAAGCTGCTTTATGCTGGCTCCCACTGTACTTTAAATGAAAATATTCGTATTTGGTAGGATTTTAGCCCTGACACACATTTAACTCATACACAAACACATGGACACACATACATATGTGTATATGTAAACAAATAACAACACAGAGATAATCAAAGGCGACAATAACTACAATTTCCTGTGCACATTAAACAATAACAACAACAGCAACAGCAACAACACCAACAACAAGAAAAAAAGTAGCAATAACAATAATGATGGCCAATTATGTTCCCACTGAGTGGGAGTGTGTTGTTTGCATTTGTCAACTGTTAAAGTACAAAAAGCACACCTTGACTTGCCACCGAACGAGCACATTTGCTCAGTGGTTAAACAAATGTCATATGTCTTTCGTTCTTCATATCCCCATAAAAAGCTTTATAAACAATTTATAAATCATAATGAAGTAACTGAAATAGACTGTTATCCTGCTGCCAGTGTGTGTGTGTGTGTGTGTGTGTGTGTGTAAGCATGTGGATATGGCTGTGTCTCACTGTGCTCATATTTGCATTTGTGTGTTTGGAATCAGAGTAGGAAAGTGAACTGAAATGTGTACTAGACAAAAAAAAAACATTAATACACTTAAATGACTAAACGGACATTTTTAGTCAGTTAATTCTTAACTTTGTTAGTCAGTTAAAACAACAACAAACAAAATGAGTAGTCGGTCATGAGACGAAAATAGTAATTTCAATTATTTTGAAAGCTTAACGTTGTTCGAGAGTGATTGAAGTATAGTATAAATAGTTCTTTAAAAGCTGGAGGGGCTGTGCTATTCATTGCAGTTTCATATACAACATGTCCTTCCACTGCAGTTTGGCTTGAATCGTGCCTAAAATAATTTTCCTAAATTTGAAACTCCTTGACATTTGTAAACATAACAAAAATTAAAAAAAAGAAAAAAAAAAAGAAACGTGCTCTTTATTTCATGTAACATATTCTTTAGTTAAAGTACGTATAGTAAAAGCCTAAATGTTAAGCCTTTTTCAAGGATACATTTATCAATAAGAAGTTTGTGTGGCAGGCCTAATTAGCACGTTTCTTTCCTCTTTCCTTTTTAATCTAAATTGCTCTAAAACATTTGCTACTCTAATGACTGGCCGTAAAAACAAACAAGCCAGCAAGTAAATGACCCCATAACTAACGCCCACCTTTACCTTCTGCAGAGGTAAAGGGTGTTAAAACGTCTAGGCATTGCAGAAAAAAAAACCATAAAATCCAATTTAAACAGCAACATGTCATGTCACTTAACTGAAATAGAATAAAATAAACTTTTTTCTCTCTGCTGAAGTAAAAATTTTAGCACATACCACCGCATGCACCCAACAAGTTACTCAGTAGTCAGAACAGGGGCCAAGATGTAAAAGCAGTTTTGCCTTCCAGTAAAACTAGTAGAGGGCGCGATGTGTTAAGCGAAATATCTAAACATATTTCCAAGCTCATCATCTGTTGTTATTTCCTCACAAAAATAATTTTAATTACATGTTTCGTAAGAGTACAAATGATTTATAATTAACTATAGGGTACACATGTAGTTTGTGCAATTTTTGGATTATTGTGACATGCACATGCATGTTTAAGTTTCCGTGTTTGCCATATATTACTATTAGATTTGGTAGGCGATTTATTTATTACAATAAATATTTATATATTGAGCTATCTTGGCTTAACGAACACCCAGTTAAAGAATTAACGAGCGATTAACTTTTTGGCATTTCAAATAAATTTAAAAACCGATAATTCAGTTTAACGAGTTTTCAAGAAAAGTAGTGAAAGTTATATGTACGATGACTTTGATTATTAAGGAAACATTCTGACATTTAATTCGAAATAATATCTTTTATATTGCTTTCCGAAAATGTTTACAATTTTATTATTTTTGTTTTCTTGAATGAGAATCAAGTTGTGACATCCAGTTTTAAGCTTCTACGGCAGCTCCTTGTATTTTTATCCCATCCCCATATGGGATTAAGCCAGCGCATCATTTATTGTTGTCTTATAGACATTAGAGATTTACCGTCTAATTCATAAAAATTATACCAGATTTATAAAGCTCTTATTTGACATATTTTCCATACAAATATGTCAAATAACAGTCTTATAAGCCTGTTATAATTTTTATGAATTAGGGGGTTACAATTTAAATGTAAATTAGAATTTATACAATTTTAAATATTAACTTTCAACTAAGCAGCAAAATTTAACATTAGAGATTTGTATGCAAATCTTTTAAAAAATTTAGCGTAAGTCTTTGCGCCAATAAGAGCATAAAATCGAACATATATGAATTCGTTTGGACTTAGAAGGTAATATTATGCATACAACATTAATGAAATATTTCTATACAGATAGAGGGATGGTCCAAGGGTTTTTCCTAAATCATCACAAACTATTGGGTTGGGGGATGAATGTTTATGTTTTCAGTTTACTTTGTTTCGATCTTTTACGAATAATGCAAATGCTAAAAAATCTCACGCAGGACTTTGCGGTTGTTTTATGTAAGTATTACCGTGTAAGTCAGTGAAGGGCAGACAGAGAGCTTTGGGTAAACAGAATAAACAATAAATACACTCCTAATTTGTTTAATTGCAGTCTTTGATTGTTTTATTTAGGGCTGTCGTTGTTACAGTTTATACACAGAAAGAAAAATCGCGTTCTAAATTTTAGTTTTTCCTACTTGATTTTAGTACGAAGTAGACTTGAACATTTAAGTGCTGATTATTAAAAGGAATCAATCCTGGTAAGGTTTAAAATGAGTACGAAATCCTTGAGAATGTTTGAACTCAGCACTTGTGTGTGTTTGTATAAGTACTGAATTTTGTTTAAATTTAGAGAGGCTGAACTGGCATTAGTTAGGTTCCGGGTTCAAATCCCGAATTCGGGATTAAATAGACTTCAGAAACATCGCATCAATCCTCACACTCAAAATAAATACAATCAATCCCAAACGGTGTTAGAAGTACGGCAAGTATCAATGTTCTTAAATCAAGAACAGCGTTCTTCTTTTTAATCACGGTTGTGAGCTATATTCAAGCCGATACTAGGATTGAATATGTCTAAAATTAAGTCTTTAGCGCTTGAAAAATCCATACTTAAAACAGGCTCAACGTACTTGATTTAAGAAAATCCGTACTTACCGAACTTCTGACACCGCTTGGGATTGATTTAAGTACAAAGGGATTGAATTGTTTTTTCAGTGTACAATAAACAAGGAAATCAATATGCTCTCTTTGTGGGCTGCAGTAAATGAGCACACATGTGTGCGATATGCAGTACATTCGTTAAAGTTTTATATTTTATAATATAACAGTTGTTGTTTTTTTATTGCACTATACTGGCAGCTGCTTTTATTTACCTGTTGATAAATTTAGATATCAGTTTAATAATCAGTTTAACTAAACAAGTATGTGAAATATTTTTGGAGATTTTAGACTACATTTTAATAGGAAAATGTTTGTCTTTTAAGCAGCTCCGATTGTGAAAATACGCGAAAAACTTTGCAATCTGTGTTAACCTGTTCTTCACTCTCACAATGGTCTAAACGAGTATTAGTGAATTTGAACTCTATAATTTTTGCCCGCTTGCCTACAACAATGAATTAAAGTAAATAAACTTCATCTGTAAATAAATTCAACCCTTTTGTTTGATTCATATTTTTCACGTTTTTTTTTAATTGCGACCATATCTTTGCTGTTATGAGCATCGTATACTCGTATCGCGTTTATCTTCATTCGAACGGAAACTGTATTTAACAGAAACAAAAACAATGGCGATTACATAAACGACAACAACAACAACAACTGACGGCAACATTAAACAACCGTGTTTATTGTTGCTGTCAGTTTATAGTTTTTGCTGCGTCCTCTGCATAAATGCTCGTTTTCATCGTATAAATGAAACCCGAAAATGTTTATAAAACTGCTACGAGCAAACAAATCAATTCAAAAAGGATGTTCTATTAATACATACATACATACATGTACACATATACCATTTTTTAAGCATAATTGAAAAAGGTTGTATGCAATTTTTACCAAATAAACTCTTTCACAAAATTATGCAACTAATGCTAATAAAATACTTTGAAATCCAATTAACTGCTGAACAAAATATAAGATGATTGCTGTATTTTCATTTTTATTTGAATTTTTCAAAAAACAAATACAAATTTGCCATTGCTAATTATTTTATCCGCCTTATTAAGTGCGATTTTACTTCCTCAGAGTTGGTTCTTTTTGTGATAAAATTTCAGCCAACCAACATTTTTAAAGAAGACAAGAAAAGGAAAGTTCAACACTTATTGGCTGTTTCACGGCCGCTACGACTCTCATCAGCATCTAAATTGCTTCGAACTCAGGTCAGGACTAGTTGTATACTGTTTTTAAGCAGCAGCGCTTAAACATCGTACTATTTAATCTCTTCATTACTGACTATCTACATTTAATTCTATTGATCTATCTTGCTCAACTCTGACGAAGTAAAATCTAACTTCAGCCAAATACAACAATTGTCTACTCAAAATTTAAGTGCTGATGAGCGACACAGTGGTCGCGAAACAGCCATGGTAAGTCTTCAACTCTATTATTCTTGTCTTCTTTAAAAATATTCATCAATCCAGTTTTAACACAAAAATGTTTTTCTCAATTTTGAGTCAAGTCTGATTTTTGACTCAAGTCTGATAAAATTATTAATAAATTGTAAATCATATAGTTCGGCTATAAAGTTAAAGTTACGGCATAAAAATCGCTGGACATGACGATTGATGTTGGTGAGAGAACATGTGATATATTTCAATCAAAATTTCAAGTAGGATGACAAAGTGTTGCTGATTAAAAACAGTGTCATAACCTGGCTTCGAGGCAAGTTGAATGGTGATGAGCGTGGATACGTACCCCAGCCAATACGTCTTCAACTTTACTGCTTTTGCCTTCATTAAAAATGTCGATCAAAAAAATATGTTTCTCAATGCTGATGAAATAAAGTCGAACTCCAGCCTGATAGAGTAATTACAAATAATAAAATACATATAGTTTGCATAAAACAATACGCAAAAATCCCCTGAATATGTCAATCGTGACTGAACAAGTCAGTTCTCACGAAGCTCATAAAATTTTGTAATGAAATTATTTTAAAATCTTGCATGTGCAGATCGCACTTTCTGAACGTAAGTGCTGAATGTCACACAAAATATTTAATTCAAATTGTTATCATTTCTCTCCTCCGATCAATTTAATGATTTATAACTCTCCAAATAATTTAGGAAGCACCCTCGTATTTTAGCCAAGTCATATAAATAGTATATATACAGACAAATATATATTTTTTAATTTATATTCTACTAGTATGTACATATGTATATAAAATGCTAAAAGACCAAGATAAAACACAAGTGCAGCAGCAACAAAATTGCAAATTGATTTCAGTTCATAAACTGTTTTTCTACTCAATAATGTCATCAACAACGATAAAATAAAACAAAACATTGTCCGTCCGATGTGCTCGTCCTTTTTGTGCGCACACATTCCTACACACACACACACACACACACATCCTCTTGCTTTATATAGAAATGTAGGTATGTGTGTATACTGTTATAAAAACGGTTTATCTTGTTGTAGTTGTAATTTTTCAGTTATAATTTATTGTTGTTATGGCTTGAGTTGAGCATTATATTTTATAATTGTTGTTGTCATTTGTGTGAGTGTGTGAAAATCCAAAAGGATTTGCTTTACAAAGTTCAGTTTATTTTCTATTTTAATTTTTTTCCACTTAATAAAGAGCAACAACGAAATAAAAAAAAAGATACATTTTCTCATTTGCCCAATATTTATTTCTTTTGACAATTATTGAAAATCATAAATAAGGGATTTATCGGTATGTATTTGTTTATTTCTCTTTTGTGCGATTTGTTGTGATATTTTGAGGTTGGGGGAAAAGTATTACATTGTTATTTGTCCATGTTTTGATTTAATTGTTGATATGGTTTTGCAAGTGTATAAAATGTGTGTACGAATAAATTTGGTTTGAAGATACGACAGCTTGAACAAAATGTTCAAATGCTGCGCAACATACATATGTAAGTCTCACATATGAATTAACGCACGAAACCTGTTTGAACACAAAATAGCATGGAAATAATAATCACGGTTTTCGTTCACCACATAATACCAAGCGGTTGGTGTCCTGGCAAAATATATTGCACACACAGTTCAACTCAAGACTAGAATTTTTCACAAATCGTAACAATAACAGCGTTTTCTTTGAAAATGTTCATCACTCCAGTTTAATCACACAAAAAAAATCTTTCTCAATTTTGAGGAAGTAAAACTTAAACTAAAAAGCCCGATAAAATTATTAACAATTGAAAATCATATATAATTATTTCTGTATTATAAAATCATATAGTTCGACTATAAAGTTAAAATTATTGCTGATTTGGACTTAAATAAAAATAGCGAAGAACAAAACCAGGACATTTAGTACACTCGCAGAAAGTCCATGAAGATTATGATCTAATTTTAATTTGTACTCAAAGCATGTACGAATAAGCTGCACTCATTCTTGCTGATAGGAAGCGTTGCGGCCTTAGAACATCAAATTTATTTTCTCCTCTCGAACTTACTTTATGAACATTAAACACAAACGTTAATTTTAAATCGAACTTGAGAGCAAATGAATTTTATTTTATTAAAAAACTCAAAAAAATATATAAATTTTTTTCGATCCCACTTTGTTAAACAGCATCAAATTAACTGTCATGTCAGTCTATTGAAAATTATTCATACAATTTTTTATTACTTGTTCCTTTATTTTCTTTACGATAAGTTTGAAGTTTGCCTTTTGAAATTGAAATAACTCTAATTTAATTGGTAAATATTTTTCGAACTTTTTTATGCATTTGTGCTGCTCCATAGTTTAAAGTTTTCTTGCTTTTTAAGCAAATATTTGGTAAAAGTTCTTAACCTCCTTCTATTCAAGAATTTTACGTTGTTCATGAAACAACTTTTCCTCTGCTTGAAACTAAAGAAAGAGAGAAAAAAAAACGAGATAAACTCTGTTTTAATTGATTCTTTTTTTTTCTGCTTTTTACCTTCGTCGTGGAGTGGATCTCTAGCAAATGTTGACTCAAGCCACAAACTGAAATTTCTATCACTACGGCATGCAAAAAAAAAAAACAAATATGCACAAATGAGAGAGCGCTACACAATCATAATGTGCTATTTAGATTTGAATATGCCCAAATGAAAATATGTGTATGTGCATACACACATACATACATATGTATCTATGCAAACCCATACCCACACTTACATATGCATACATATATGTATGTGTAAGAAGCAGCAGTGCCTTAAATATTAGAACACAAACGTTTCTCAAGATTTTCGTTAGAAAAACTAATTCGTTAAAACTAATGCCTGAAAACCGTCGAATCGGTCACATATCAGTACTATAATAACAAAAATTAAGACGAGCTCAAGACTAGCACATGGGTACTAGCAGGTTGCGTTCTTTCTCCTACTATATTGCTTATATTTCTTAACGACTTTATGAATGAAACTTACAACCTTTTCCATTCTTTTGTGAATAACAGCAGCGCTTGCCATGGGTAATCATCATTAGTCGTAATTATCGACGAATCATCTCCTAATGCGGTGGTAAAAATAGGGTTAATTTTAACCCTTGTAAAACTCAATACTGCTTATTAACGCATAGACGCACGGCTGCCGATGCCACCACATTTAAACCCAGGGATAGATATTGAGCTCTTAATGTTCTTGGAATGAAGACTCACTGTGATCTCCGCTTTATGTCGCAACAGAAGCACCCAAGTGTCTCAGGCTCTTGAAACAATGTACGATATTATTATATATACTTCATGGAATCTCCTTAATATGTAATCCGACTAGAAATGAAATACAAATTTCATATTTGGGCCGGTGCCTCAAAGTCTATTTTGTGGTTACTCGGCCATGTTCTCATCGCTGACAGTGGGTACACAATTCTACAAACTCACTAGAGCATCGTCGCAGTGTAGGATGCATCACTTCTTTTTGGGCTCGGCCCAAAATACTCAAAGCAAAAAAAAAAACTTAAAAGGTGTCACCGTACTAGATCTATCCTCGTTTTTTACCAATACGAGAAAATCTCAATGGCTGAACTGATTTAAAAGAAGTTTTGAATGCAGATAGGTCTTGGTTTTTGAAGAATTAGGATCCGAAGAATGCAAGTGGAGCAAGTTATGTCTGCCAAGAGAATTTTATGAACTCTCAAGCATCAACAGTAAGTAAGTAATTTGCCAGTGGCATTGGCCTTCGCAATACGGAACCTTTCTTGTGCGAGCCAGCCTCGTACTGGACTGAATTTATTTACTTCTATTTAGGACGAAAAGATATTCTTGCACCACTATAAAACAATAGTTGTAAAAATGAAAAGTAACAAAATTGTAAGAAACTAATTAGCTTTTACACATTATAGAGACAAGGAACAAAAGAATATTAGAGAAAATAAGGAACTCCTAAGCAGCAACTGGGAGAATATTAAGCACTCATTTTATAAAAATTTTTCCCCTCTCTTTTCAGATCGCTGAATTTTAAATCCCATTTAAAATCAATGACGCAAAAAAGTGCTATCATTTCAGTAAATTTTAATGCGAACGCACTTTCCCGAAACACAAACACTTACATTCACCCACACACACACACACACACATATGCGGGCGTACATATTCCTGGCAGTTGCCAGAGGAAGAAGCCAGCCAGCAATAATATAAACAAATTTAAATAAAAAATAACAATTTTGCCCAGATGTCGTGACCTACAGAGCACCGCAGGCAGGGCTAACAAAATTGTATAAAGGAAACTAAAGTACACAGTCATCTATCTGCACAAACAATAACACACCCACGCGACACACACACGCACACACACGCACACACATGTGAATTGCATTGACTTTCATGCAACATTTCATTAGCAATGAAAGTAATCTGAAAGTTGAAAGCGTGTTGAAAACGAATGAGCTCAGATTGGTTGGAACGAAGGCAAACAAAAATGAGCAAAGCAAAGAGAGAGAGAGAGAGAGAGAGAGAGAGGGAGAAAAAGAGCAAAAAAACAAATGAACAAACAAACAAAAGAAATAAAGGATATAAAGGAAATTTATTATCCTCCTTTGTTCCATTGTTGGCTTAACAAATTTACGCAAAGTTTCCGTGAAACACAAAGAAAACATACACAACGAACTACACACATACGTCCACTAAACTTACCTTAGATTTTCTATGCGTGGCCTCCGACACTGTGGCCGATTGCGTCGATGGCTGCGATCCTTTTTGCAACGGCAGTCACAATGCCATATACACAAAGCTATAGATGAGATCAATGTTATCACAAATGGCACTGCAAAAAAATGTATTATATAGTTGACCTGATCGTCATGGTTGTAGGATGTTAGCACGACCGTTTTATTTTTACGCGAATAATAGCACGGATAAATGGCACCCTCAACGCCATAAAAGGCGTTGTACGTTTTGCACGTCACCGTGGGCGGATAACCGCAGCCCTTAATGTTGACGAGCAGGGTGGCCTCATTCGATTGCGTCCATTCGGCCGTATAATTTGTGTAGTCGGTCATATTTTCGGGTATGGTAATATTTTCTTCAATAAACGTCACATAAATATGAACACACTTGTATAGATCGGAGGTGCAACCCTCGCGACATGAACTCCACGAACAATTAAAAATGCCAACATGATCTTCGCGTCTGGTGGTCGTGCAGAGTGTCGGTGAATCGATAAAGTCGTGACTTAGAGTTGATATCGCCGGATCAACGTAAAGGGGGACGAGGAACAATAATGATGCACCGGCGGTCACCGAAAAAAAGGCAAGAGTAGAGGTACCATAAAAACTGGCACGTTCGCGCCACGAACGATAGCGCCGATTTCCATTTTTCTTTTTTGGAGCCAGTTCTCGTAATTTACGTAACCGTAACTCTTGTTGTTGCTGCTCGAGTAGTAATTCCGAACTGCCACTCCTCATATTATTGTCCGTGCACACAGGGCGATTATTATTATAGGCACCAACACCAGCACTAGCAGTAGCAGCAGCAGAAGCAGCAGTGTTGTTATCGGAGGCCGCACTATTAACAGTAACAGCAGCCGAAGCTGCTGCTTGTGTTATTTGTGTACGTAAAGATGCAGCTGTGGCTGTGGCTGTGGATGTGCCTGTGGCTGCTGCAACAGCAGCACAACCTCTGCAAGCAGTCGTGTAAGCAAACGTTGTTTGGGTGCAACTCGTCGTTGTTGTGGGTGCAGATTTTTCACCAAAATATTCGTAATGTTGCTGTTGTTTTCGTTTCAAAGCTTCACACGTTGAACAACCCACACCAACAACAGCAGCTGTTGTTGCTGATGATGACGATGATAATGATGATGCGGCCGCTGTTGTTCTTGTTGCCGTTATATTATGAGGCTTAGATGATGACAATGATGGCGCAGGTTGGGAATGGTTTTCGGATGCAGATTGCTTGCTATTGCTCTGCGAGAATGAAGATGAAGTCAGTGGCGGTGATGCTAATGCTGATGCTGATGGTAATGGTGGTTGTGGTGGTCGTGGTGAGCTTACAACGTTGCTAACAGCGTCTGTAGAGGGGGTGGTGTTGATAACAGTTTTCTGCTGCAGGCTGGGAGATGTAACAGATGTATCAATTGATGATGAAATGGTTGTTGTAGTTTCCGAAGTGGCGATGCCACCACAACGAGGTGTCGTAGACGTACAAGATGCCGAGTAGGGAAGTATGGTAGAACAGACAGCGTTGCTATTCGAGCTCGAATTTGTTGTATTCGAGGTGAAAATGTTGCTAGTATTTTTAACGTTCTGAGAGACAGATGTAAAACTAAAGCTGCTGCTAATAACGTCGTCGTTTTTAATACCTTGCTGCAATTGCTCCTGTTGTCGATAGCTGGCTGCAGATGCAGATGAAGGGATGCTGGTGGCTGTGTTGGTGGTGGTGGTGACTGTGGTGTTGGTACTGATGTTGGTGCTTGCGCTGTTATTTTGCTTGGTAGCACCAGCAGCAGCTAAGGAGTCGACGACGACGTTATTGCTGCCGGCTGCACGGGAAACAATACAATGAGCAACAGTGGCAGCCGTAGCGTCTGAGACGCAAACGACGTCGTCGTTTGGAATACCTTTTTGCGATTGTATGTTGCCAGTGTTAAAAAGTTTTTTACAGAAACTAAAATTTTACAATTTTTGCCGATACTTCATATTTAATTTTCCTTAATTGCATAATTTGAAATTAATTCTGGCAAAATAAAAGCACTTTTTCTTTTAATTTGGTTTTTTTATAATTTTAATCACTTTAATTTTTGTTTAATAATAATTTTTCGCTCAAGCAGCTGTAACAAGAGTTTTGAAAACTTCTTATTATTTTCTTGTTTTTCTTCTCTATTCGCAGAGCACATCACAACATTGCATTGAGATTATAACAAGATTTTTGATACATTGGCGTTTCGTTACATGCCTGATGGCTGCTCAGTTACGTTTTCTCAACGGAAATGCACTCTCACATCTGGACATTTATGTATTTTTTTTTTCAAATTTTGCTTTTTTTAATTTCCTCTTTTTTGGTTGGAGCATAGACTATTCAAAAGTATAAAAGAGATACTGAGTTGATGACAGCGACAGAGCGAGAGGGAGAGAGAGAGAGTAAATGAGTGAGAGATAAAAGAGAGAAAACTAAGAATTTATTTGACATAGCTATTTTTCATTGTCTCTTTTTTCTCTTGCCACCCGCACTTTGTTTAATATTGTTTGCTTTTAGCTTTATTTTTGCTTTCTCTCTTCATCTCTTTTGCTCAGACGTTTCAGGCGCCTGTGCTGCTGTTGTGCTTAACACTTTTTGAGTTGTCTTTTTTGAGGTGAATTTTTTCATTGTAGTATTTGTTGTTTTTGGTTAACTTTATAACAACAAATCAGCTGGTTTCGGGTCCTTTTGCTCAGAGAGACTTTTTCCTTGAATTTTTTTTTTTTGTATTTATTAATTTCACTTTATTTTATATGGGTGGCCTAGTGATAATGAAAGATTTGATTTTGTTTTTGTTTTATGGCTTTGCTGAATTTTTATGTATAAGTTTTTGCACAGGTTTTTTACAGCTGTTTAAAGGTTGAGTGAGACGATTTGCAATAAATTTTTTTCCTTGTAACATTATTTAAAATTTAATAGACTTTTAAGGATATTTTCTTATAAAAATTTGTTTATTTCAGTTATAAAAAGCTTATATTGATTTTATTTCATTTAATGAAATTATTATTTATATTTTTTACTTTTGTTGTGCAGCTAGTATTTCACTTTTCAAAATTTGTATATTAAAACTTAATTTTTTTCATCGTTTAAGTTTTATTTGCTTAATTGAAACATGATCTATGAAACACTTAAAAAATCTTTAACTTGCAAACATCTTCATCAAATTTAAGTGCATATCATAAATTAATCAATTTGTTCTACAGATTGAGAGTAAATATTACTTTAAAAAGTTTAAGATTGTGTCACAGATGTAGATACCTGAAGCTGCAACAATAGCTGTGAAATGTGTACCCTATTCAAAAATCCCCAATCTTTCGATGCGACATTTGCATCCATTTTTCGAGCAGAAACTTTAGGTCATGCATTTTGAGTTGGAAAACTGTTTTTGTTTATACATATAAAAATAATTTACCATATTTATTTTATATGTATACATATAAAAACAAATCTCTTAATTGTAAAACGAAAAATGTTATCTCTGATGCTTCGTACAACTCGTTAGTGATGCAGAAACATAAAAAACTAATTCCGAATCTATCGTCTTAACAAACCAACCTTGCAATCAAACAAGTCTGGTAGCTCGAGACATAAATGCAAGCGTTGGATCGGTAATTATAGAGCTGTAATCTTAAGAAAAGGTTACTTTTGAAAGCATGATGTGGGCATCAACAGACTTGTCTTGTGAGTAACATGATTGACGGAATTGCTGGGCGCATCTGATCATAAGTATACTATATAGCAGAAAAACTCCCTTGTCAAGGGTCAATTTACAATTAATTATCTATGACGAACATTGTTTATATGAATCTGACATGTACTGAAATGACATCAATGGAAAAATATAATTTATGTATCGTGTATTATTACAGTAATAATCATTTTTGTTAAACTTAAACTAAGCCTGCATCTTTGTGAAGGATTTCATTCATCTATCAATGTCCTTGATACTTGATATTTAAAAAACACTTGAGAGTAAAGTTTTGTATTCAGTTTTATTTGCTGGTACAAAAACAATTTAATATGCCTGCATTAGTTCATTGAATAGAATCCCATTTCGTTGCTTGTTGATGTAGGTTAGTTTAAAATCAGGCCATTAAATTATATTTCTTCTTCTCTACTTTCTGTCGTCTTATTTTATCTGTGCTATTTTTACTAATTTGGAAAGTGTTCAATATTGTTTTCTGTTTTCTGTTTTTTTTTTTTTTTTTGTAAAAGAAAAACCCCTGCTTTTTCTACATCTCTTTAATTAAATGCTCCCTTGAAACAACTACACATGTATTAGAAAACCGCAACAAGAAAAACGTTATTTTAACAGTCAGTGAGTGTAATATGCCTTATATTCTCTCTCTCTCCCAGCTGCTCTCGCTTTCTCCTTAGTGATTTGTATATGTGTGTATATTTTGTTTACATTTCTGCTTAAAAAATTGTGTCCCTCAAAGAGTTTCTTCTCACTCAGATTTCACAAAAACAAGTCAATTTATTATAAGTCATTTGCCCTTATTGACTGTAACCTTAAAACGGAAAAAAGGACCAAAAGCCGAAAGAAAAAATGTAGTGGGTGTTGTATATTATTTATAATATTTCTTTAAGTGGCTGTTTTTGCATTTTTCCTTTTCGTTTTTCGCTTCTTTTGTGTTTTTTTTTTTTTTTGTTTTGCAAAAGCAGTGCAAAGAAATCTAGTGTGCTTTTTTTCTTGAATTTTTCTTCGCTTGTACATTTTAAAGTAGAAATAATTTAACGTTTTTCTTTTGCTTTTCTATTTTTGTATTGAATTGTATGCGAAGGAAATACATACAAATATGTATGTATATAGTATTTTATTTAGCTTAAATGGCTGAAATTATAAATAGTAAGAAAAAAAATATATACATTTTGCTCTATCTGCAAGAAAATCAATAAATTTAATAACAAAATTATTAGTTGTAGTTGTTGCTTTTATTTAAAGCATGTTGTGTGCAGAAAACAGAACTTTATTAGAACTGATAAAACCAATTAGTGACAAAAGCGAAAATCAAATGCCTTCATTAAGACATTTTTTTAATTTGACTTTAATTAGCACATAATCAACTTTATTGAAATTTCAACAAGTAGGGCAAAAAAAAGTTTCTAATTAAATGCATTAACAGAGCAAAGAGTAATTGGAATAATATTCAAGTTATTTTGAGGTAGCATGCCGTGTGAATATGCCGGCCCTCAATTAATCAAAGAAACTGCATTGTTTTTGCATTAAAGAGACGATGGACTACTAAAAACTCTCTTATCTCCTTTAAGAGTGGCATTCACTAAGGATCAGTTATGTATTACTTCGAATCGTTCCCTGTGTTGCTGCGAGGTTTCATCCCATCTACTCTAGTCCGGCTGCCAATTAATCTGGTTTTGGTTGATCAAGCCAGTCGTTGGCTTCGTCGTTGTCTTTTTTCTAATAGTTCACACGTATCTTGCAACTGCTACCCATTAGACTTCATTTACAAGCATATAAACACAAAGTTTTCTACCGTCATTACATATATATTTTTGCTCGTAGTTTTAATTTTTGCATTTTCCAGCCTGTGCTACAACGCACGCACTTTCCTATACGGCGATCCATTACTCGACATAATATGTTACCTTTCCATTTCTACGTTTTTGATGGTAATTTTTCGACCTTTGTTGTTTAGTATTTTAACATTCCTGAAGAAGATATCCATTGTGATATCGAAATATTGAATTTAATAAATACTTTTTAAAAAAAAACAAGGGACCTAAGGCTGGAACAAATAAAATACTTTCCATTTCTACATTTCACAAAACTGTGCCTGTTGAAAACCCCGCTCACTGTTCATCTTCTGTGCCGCAGCGAATACCACTGTATACCACTGCACTCGTGGCGAATTCTTGGTCGCTGGTGATGTGTGTTTCCGAAATCCTGCTTGGATTTTGGAGGAATTCTATTCGTCCTGGTGGCCTATATTAAGTTCGTGTTCGATAGACTTAAATCAAATTTCTGGTAGAAACATTTTCCGGCACTTTTCCTCGAATTCTTTTCAATTTCATTTGAAAACTCTTGTTCTGTTTGTGAATTGAGCACAAAACTCAGTCACACTTTTGTTTTCGCTTACGATTTTATTCGTAGGTGGCTTTTGTTTATTGTTTTTGTATTTTTTTATTACTTTGCGTGACTTCGAAAAGTTGGTCATTTGCTTTTTTTTAATTATTTTCAATTTAATTTTTTGGTTTACTAATAACCAGGTGGACTACAAACAGTGAAACAAATAATATAAAAATACTCAGTTAACACTTAACCGGCTTTATTCATAAAAATTACTTCAGCTTTCTAAATTATCTGCGCTAAATTATCAAACTAGAGTTTCAAAATGCAAAATTATTAATTATGAATAACGTTTCTATCTGAGCTTATTTTATTTTATAGATTTTGCCTTACGATAGCAAAATCTTAGATGGCAGTACTTCTGAGAATAGAAAACTTTTAACTTTCCACTGGGCGTAGACAAGGTAATGTAATAATAATTCTGTGATTAATATCATTTAAATTGTATCGCATAATAATGAAGCTAAAACTGAATTACAAGATTTCTTAAATTTTGAGCTTGAGATCCTTGTTTGTTATTTTTTTTGCAATATTTCGTTTTCCTTTGGAAAACTTCTTCAGGAAATAATGTTTTTCTTGATGTTTTTTTGTTCAAATATTACAATTTTCAACTCAGATCTATTTATTTATAGTTCCTTCTAAAGCTTTCCAATTTGGCATTGCTCATACGCATTGCTCATACGCATGGCATACAGGTCAGACAGTGAAGTCACACGATTTAAGGCCGTGTCAGATAAAACTTTTGCTTCGCGTTATGTTACACACACGCTTTGACATTTAAGATAAATGTACATGTTTATATGGCACTTGTCACATACATTTTATTTGACGCAAAGCAAAGCAAAAAGTTGGGCATATTTCATCTTTTTGCGCGCTTTGACAATTAGCTGCTTTCATTTTCTTTTATTTTTTCTTGGCGTCAACAAAAATCAAAAAAAAAAAAAAATTCATAAAATAACAGATCCTGTTATTATTCAAAAAATTAATTTCTAATATCAATACATCACACAAATGGGACCCATAACTTATCTGAAAGACGTTATAGACTTCATAATGGTTCATTTCTACATGGTTTGTCCAAAGAAAAAAATGCTTGTCCCAAAATGTTCAGTGGGTCGAAATGAAATAATATAATAGCTTTTGCTTTGTTGTGCCTCTGTGCAACGTGCGTGTAAGCAAAGCATGGGGGTGTTGCACGCACACTTCATCAACAACATCATTATTGTCAACACCACCTCCTGCCACCATCCCGCCCCATCAGCACCAGCAATTCATGTGTCATGGTTTAAAAATACAAACCATTTGCACATTTGAGAGTGTAATCGCAAAAAGATAAAAATGTTTTGTTGGTGAAAATAAAATGTTTTATTTGTATGCACGTTAACGTGTATACTTGTGGACTTCGGAGTTGTGCCCCTGCAGTTAAATTACCTAACTAGTCATATTACCGTTTTTATCACGGGACAGATTTGTGCTAATAAAGAATCCTTTTCGTTGAATACTTTGATAGCTAAACTGGCTGAGTAATCTACGAGCAGTTAGAGTCCGAAAAATGTTCGGAAAAATTATTTTTTTCCCGGATATCGCCAGGATATTGCTAGATATACACAAATATAATTAGTTAAACTCCTACAGCAAACCGGGGCTTAGCTTGACAGTTCGATGGGTTTATGTATGCAAAAAGTAGAGATATTTAACTATTTATGTGAATTAAATAAGAACTACTTCCTTCACCTGCAGGGACATTTGTAAAACAAACACATTGAAATATTATCTACACAGCAATATAAACGCTTCACACTAGTTTTGTTTTACAAAACCATGATTTCATTTTAGATTTTTTTTTTTTGCTCTATTAGTTTTCGTTTTCTTTTTTAAATTGCTGCACCTTAAAGAAATCGTTAAAAATAATGTGTTGAAGATATAAACAAATGTTCTCTCAGCTTTTATAGACCTGATTATCATGAGCCTGCACATCAAAATACAAGCAATTGTGAGAAATTTTGTGGAATATAGTTTTTTTTAAACAACTTACAATCCTAAAAAGTAACTTCAATAGGCAGAAATCTATAACTTTTTTCATGTGCAACTATGAATTTTGGTTTTCATTCATTTGGTTAAATATTTTCCCAAAAAATGTGACCACTAACTTTTTGTTATTATTCTATTATTTCAGGCAAATACATGATTACAAACGAAAAGTAGTACAGCAAATGTTAGAAGAATATCTGGAATAGTTTATAGCTGAGTATGGTATTGTGAACGAACAAACACACTCACACATACACCAGAACAGATATTCAATTTTAGAAATGAAAAAAATTTATACCCGTATTAATCAATTTGATTAAACAGAAAAAAGAGACATTGTGAAATATTACTAAATAAAAGTGGCAATATTGAAAACCACCCACTTCCCCCATTGCGCTGAATTAGTTATTTTTTTTTTTATTTTTTTTTTGAGGTAAAAACTAAAACAACAAAAAGCTGAATTTTTAAATGACTCACTTGCATGTTTAAATTAAATATTGTCTTTCACAGCAACAGCGACAATAAAAACAAAAGCAACAAGCGCTCATATCAGCAGAGCAGAGCAGAGAGGTAGAAAAATGTTTTTCATTAAAAATGAATTTAATTAAAACATGAATATTTGCAAAAAGCATACACTGCTACTAAGAAATGGCAACAATAACAAAAATTAAAAAAAATAAAAAGTAAATAAAAACGTATCAAACCAGGTGAAGGTCATGCCTTGCAGCCAATGGTTTTAAAGTTTAAATAATTTGATTTTCGAAATTTATGGAAACTACTTTTAAATTTTATGCGAAACAAAAGAACTATTATGACTTTCCTACACTATACAATTAAAATAAAAATATACTTTTGAAGCGAAATAATTTTTTGTTTTCTATCCATGTACTTTCACACACGAGCAAAGCTGCGGAAGAAACTTAGCTAAATTCTACATTCATATGCATGAACTTCTGCAGAAGAACTCTGTGGCGATACGGAACAAATGTTTAAGTCTGATTTTTTTTTTCATTTATCCGTTGAGCAATTTCAAACTGATCTCAAAGTATTTTCTGTATCAGAGTAAAATAGCGTATTATTACAGACAAATTTGTACATGAGTACAATTTTAAATAGCCAAAAAGACAGAATTTCAAAATACGAAAACAAAATACGGCAATAGTAATTTTGCAATAACTTCTTGAAAACTCCCGCCAAATAGTTACAAATTCGCAGCTGAGTACTTTAGAGCACAGACTACACAGATATCCCAAAAGTGACGTTTGAAAAGTGGCTATATCATTTGTTTGGGGGCCAGTCAGAAGTGAGCAGTACAGGAAATCGTAGCAATATGAGTGTGTGAGACTAACAAGTAAAAACAAACATAAACAATGAAAATATGTTGTTGTAAAGTGTTTTTTTAAAAATATTGGTTTTGTTAGAATTTTTCCGAAAAAAGTAGAAAACATGAATGAAAAGCTTTGAAAACTAAGTTTTGAATATATTCGATGTACTGCTAGTGATGTACTCAATGTAAATAAAATATTAAATATAAATAATTATTATTTGTTTGCTTGCAAAGCTGTTTTGTTTGCATCAGAATTGCACTGAATTTTTCTAACCAAAAATCAAATGTAAACAAATGCGGAGTCAACCAACAGAGACAGCTATATAAAAATTTTCATTTTTGCTGTCCTTCACTGGATGCTCCAGCACCGCAAGGCTGCCACTTTCATGAAATTTGACAGAAAATTGGTCATTTTTAGTCCGGCAGAGCTGGTGACCCTTCTGGTTGTTTTGTGCTTTAGAGTACAAATCTGCCGTTAATTTAAACTTCAACAAAGTCAACTTAAGCACATTTTCATCCTAAAAATTGAAAGATTTGGCTGACTTTTATAAATCTTGGGAGACAAACAACGACCTGCAATATGATCCAGATCCAGGTTATTTTAATTCCATTTTCCAGTTTTAATCCATGACATATAAACGGTGACAAAATAGTTCAAGCAGTCTACACAAACAGAGAGATAGAAAATATTCTGCCCTCTCAAATAAATGGCTCAAACGTACTATCGGACACAAAAGCGAAATAGCTTGGCATGATAACTGACTCCAAAGATCACATCACTCAGAAGAAATACGAATTAAGTAACAGGTTCAGACAACTATTTTGGCTACTAGGAAGCGAATTCA
Source organism: Sturmia bella (assembly GCA_963662145.1). NCBI lineage: Eukaryota > Metazoa > Arthropoda > Insecta > Diptera > Tachinidae > Sturmia > Sturmia bella. The sequence goes on from OY759168.1 coordinate 122,987,247, forward strand.
AGCCATCAATTCAGAACAAACTCCTCACATCCAACACAACTGGAAGCATCAATCTGGAAGCACAGCGTAGATATCTGGGGGACTTTAAGTGCAACTAATTTAAAAATTATTCAGCGAATCATACAATTTGTTTAAAACAACATTCCAAAGCCGAATGTAGAAATCCTGCCACCCAGAAGTCTCGAACGATATGCACCTTCAGAGCTAATTTACCGCTTCTGAGAGGGTCATGATAATGCGTAAATTAATTTTTATACATGTACATGTGCTATTTTTCATTCGACATGAGTTGTCTTATTTATTGATTTAGGATAATTAGCACCCAGCTTTGTAAATTCATTTTATATTTGAAAAAAAAAGTGTTATTAGCCCCGCATAACAGATCAGGACCTGTAAAGGACTTTACTGCTCCTCTTTTGGCTTATCAATTAAAGAAATCTAAAAGCAAAACATTTTATTAACCGAGAAATATCCAAAAAACAGACATTTCAAACAAGAATTACATTATTTGAAACTTAAAGCGTGATTGCCATTCTACAATAGATAAAAACATATTTTTTCAGGACTTCACACTATGAAATCCCATAATAGCTATCAGTAAGTTGTGAAAGCGGGCCTGTATTGTGCTGCTTTTAAAAAAAAAAATTAAATTCAGTGTGTTATAAAACATTAAGAGAAACTCAAGAAAACATACTACACACATGTTTTTAATGATAGAAAAAAAAGGATAAAAAAATTGCTAAAAGAAAAACAAACGCACAAGAATTACACATGCAGTGGGGAAAAGGATTTTGAAGTGGAAGACAGAAATCCGTTGAATCAATGTCGCGTGTCTTTAAAAATATAAATAATTGTGTGGGGGTTTCTTACGACCAGTTTACTTTACTTTCCTTTTCAAGCGTACTGCTTCTGTACACATGTGTGTGTATATGTGTATGCGTTTGCGTTTGCCTTTCTTGTTATCTCTCGACTTTTTCATGTATGTGTGTGTGTGCGATTTTACTTAATAAGACACAATTTGTTTAAAGAAAAAGGAGGAGGTGTTATCATTACATTGTATTTTTATTCCAATTGCTAATCCAGCATAACTTTGACATTTGTAAACCTATTTTGTTTTTATCTTTAAATTTGTGGTGTTCCACTGTCGAACAAGTCAGCTATCATAAATTATAAATTTATTGCTTTTAGCATTACTAATGACTTTTCTCAGTTATGTCGAATTTCTAGATTAATTCCCTGGGATCAAGCGCCTCCAGGCACACAAGAGCCATTACGCCCGCTCAGTGGAATATAGTGATAACAGTCTCTGATCTTGAGGTTTCATTCAAAGGGCTTAATATTAACTAAATAATAAGTAAAGCAAATAAAATAATAATATTTTATAAATTTATTTGAGCTCAAGGTCTTTTGGAATTTGAGTAATAAATATATAAAATAAATATATAAAATATAAGAAAAAAAGGGGTCAAAATAACTAAATATTAAAGCAAATAATTTCATGGGAAGAAATTTCTGTTGATTAAAACAGAGACTCAGTTAAATAAGCGCGCTAAGAATTGCTGCAAAAAATGGTGCGTGTTTACCATGAGTATGAGTTAAATTAGGTGTTAATAAGTAGTGTGGTGGATGCGAAACAAATATGTCGAAACCTTTTCATGTCTATTTTGCTTCTCGTTGGATAGCATTGAAATTTTTACCCAGAAAGTCATTTGAAATGGTTCATTTGTGTGAGTTGTTTTTTTTAAGTTTAATTACTGTAACATAAAGTCCCTTCCCTTCCCTTGCAAACGCATGTCAGCGGTACTCAGTATTGGTTGAATTCAATTCAGCCTGGGGAGCCTTCGAAACAAAATACGTCAAAGTAGGTCGATCCCTGTTCGGCTAATTAGACTCTATTGAAATTTTCGCCAATCTACACCTTTTCACCCCATAAATCAAAGAGCCCTGGCTAGGAATAAGATACAATAAGGTGCAAATTATTCCTTCTTGACGAAGTTATCAATTTTGTCTACAATATACCTACCCCATTACTAGAGCAAATATTCTAAAATTTACTAAAGTGTGTAAAACCTAATGATATCCATTCAAAAACTACTTTCATACAGGCAACAACATTCGCATTTAGCTACTGAAATCAGGACTAGCAATAAAGTCTTTAGAATTTTAACATGTTAACATTTCTGTAGTTTTTTTTTTTTCTTTTTTTTTTTTTCTTCAAAGAAATAAAGTTTTATAATAATACACATAACAAAGCAAGATTTTGATGCTTTGAAAACTTGATATCTTCATATAATTTTTATACGTACTTTTTTAATGTTGTACAATTTTGAATTTCATTTCATTCATTTGTCCTAGTACACAGCAACAAAAAGAAACAATAGAAAAAGAAAAACACAGCAACTTTAAGCATAATAGTATTGCTGCAGCACACACATACATACATATACATATACATTTATGTTCATATACATATGTATCTTACGTTTATGTTCATATACATATCTATTTTCTTATAGAAAATAGAAAAAACAACAACTTTAACAACAAGAACTCGTGTTCTTAAATGCTCCAACACACAAACACAAACGTACACATCTACAAATCCCATAAGCCAAGCTCACAACAAAAAAGTAAACTGAAACACAACAACAAGCATATGGAGAACGCAACCATCATGCTGATAAAGAAGAGAAGAGAGCACGACTCATCATCATCATCATCACCGTCATCGTCATCGTCAACAACCACGACTACGAGACAACAACATTCAAGATGATGGGGCTTCGTTATTCGAGCTTCAGAAGAAAGTAACAAAAACAAGAAATAAGAGAAATGAAAATGTTAAAACAGAATGTCTACGTTTTTAATTTTATTAGTAGTATTAGCACAAATAGACGAGCATTATATTTAAGTTTTATTTTTGTTTTATTTCGTTTTATCAGTTGTGTATTTTGTTTCTCTATATGCATTTTATGGCAAATGTTGCTAGTGTTTTCCTGAGCTGACTTGTATGTATGTACATCTGTTTTTTAGTAAAACGAAAAAGTAACCACAACAACAAAAGTGACAATAACAAGAGCAACACCTGTGTACATAGATTGTGCATAAAACAAAAGACAAGTCAGGTCTATTCAGGGGATGAACGTTAAAAAAATAGCATCTTGAGTACCCAAGCGCAGAGTTATATCCCCAATACCTTCACAAACGTTTTTAATAGCAACACATTCATTAATCAAATTTCAATTTGTTATTATAATTTGAAAGAAAATTTTCTTTAATTAAGCAGCTTCTTTCCATAAATGTTGATTGTGCTATCAAACACCGTTGTTTCCATTTTGCCAAAAAGTGATATCTGCACAAAGAAATATTTGGTTAAAATACTAAAAGGTCAAAGGATCACTCTTCGAAGCCAAAGTTGAGGATCAAAGTGAAAAGGACTGAATAATGATCCACAAAAGAATGAAATGTTTCTTACCATTAATATTTTCTCCAAACATACCTACTCCCTGTATTGAATTATTAAGCGGGTTTCTGTACAAAAATAATACATATTGTTAAAATTCCACAACCCCACCCCTCCGTCAACAAACTAACAGCTCCCCCAGGCTGCGCCCTTATAAAACTGGTTTTATAAATTTGTGCTCCATCAGCCTCACTAAGTCCAGGATAAAAGTAAGCCAAGTTTTACATGCAAGGATAAACATTGCCATTACAGATTTTTATATTTCACATTTTTTATATATTTATTTGAGCTTAAGGTATTTTTATTAAAGAACTTAAGTATTTTTGTCAATATTTCGCTCTACTTCGGGTAGCTTCTTCAGGACAATAATAGCTATTCAAATTCTTTAATAAAAAGACCTTAAGCTCAAATAAATATATAAAATATAGAAAAAAAGGGTCAAAATAACTAAATATTAAATATATTTCACATTCTTTACGAGATACAATTCAGTTTTACAAATTGTTGCTCACCACTCAACATTAGCTAAAAAATCAAAATCGATATTTTCCATAGATTTTTCAATAGCTTTTGACATGAGGAATCCAAAATTCCATTACAACATACATATAAAAAATAATTTTCAAGGCATCCAAATTTAAATTGTTTGTGTTTTCATGTGGCGGGTCTCCCAAAAGAGGCCTGGTACGGCTTTGGTATGCTCGAAAAAGATATTAGACATAAAAACTTATTGATAATCGGTCATATCTTTGACTTTTCCACATGCACTGTGGGAGTGATTAGTTTTAGTTGATTTTCCCCCATCACACTAAACAACTCCAGGAGTAAAATACACGAGCAATCCCCGATAGCTGTTTTATCTCCAAAATTTTTTTCGGGCACATCGATGCCAAACAAAATTGCAAAAAATGTATATGTCCAAATGGCACAATATCTATAATTGTTTGTCATTGTCAATTGAACCACTTTAATATAAATACTTCACTTAGTTTCAGTGGCTTAGGCTGGGTTTTTGAGATCTGAATTAAGTTAGATTTAGGTAAACTGAAAATTAAAATGTGCCGCCATTACCAATTTTATACAAACAGTTTTGTTCAAAACTAACGTAATAATAAAAATAAATATCATTTCATCGTAATGGTGGCACATACATATATATTTTCAATTTAACTAAATCTAATTTAACTTAGACCTCAAAAATCCAGCCTTAATATGGCACAAGTATATTCAACTCCACATTAAGCAAGTTGGGAGTGTCAGCAGTAGCTATTTACCCCTGTAGTTTAATTTTAAAATCTAATCCAATGTAATGTTTCATATGCAAAATCTTTTACAGGAGTCGTATCAGAGATCTCAAGATTGCCGCTCAAGCACTTCAACCAATTCAGCAGCCATCGCAAAGTGTTTTTTTTTTTATTATAGTAGCTTATCGAATACTTGTAGTGAAAAAGAGTTTGTTTTGAATTTAAGTTTGACGAAATTTCTTTGATTTCAATTCCTTAAAAATATGGAGCTAAAAATTAGTCCAACACTTCCATGCTGTTATTTTCTTCACAAAAGCTTTGTCTGTAGTAATTGTTAATATTTAATTGACCTGAAAATCAATACGATGTAATTTTCGTATTTTGAAAACTAAAAAATATTTATGGAAAAATGTAGTTATTCCGAAAACTGGATGTAATCAAATCCAAGAAAATTAAAACTCACTCAAAACCTAAATAAATTGGCGCAAAACTTTGTGCTGTTCTCCGTATAAAATTTTGGTGCCTCTTCAAGATTAAATATTGCTTTTCTTTTCTATAAAAAGTCAGGAAACTATAAAAAGTAACTAATAACTAAGCACAACGAATATCGCTTTTCATAGCAAAGAAGTTTTTTATTGTCTGTCCGAAAAACAATTTCTAGGGTTTTAGTTTTTTTCAGTGTCGGACTGGTTTTTAAAGAAAAAATTTCAAAAATCGCAAATAACATCTGTTTTAGATACTAAATGATTGATTACATTGTCTTTGACTTTCATAGTGTTAGTGTGGTGGTAAAATCAGTGTTTATTCAAATTCTGCTTGCAGAATAATTCTCACCACGGCAGTGTATCAAAACAAGTCCTCTTTGCCGTAAACATTTAGGATTTCTGCTCTGTTAAAGAGATTAGTTAACAGCGCTGCTGCTGTCGACGTGAATGTAGATGTTGCATGGCAGCTGTCGGAAGCTAATGCAAAATGAGAATTTAAAATAAAATAAAACCTGAATAGTTTTTTTTTCTTGATTTGTTTTCTGCTAGTGTATTATTATGATGAGCACCGTTATAGTAAAAAGTACTACACTGACATTGTTGGTTTTGTTTTTTTAGTATGTATTGTATTATTTCTTGTATATTTTTATTTTATTTTTTTTTCTGGTTTACAAGTGTTTTTGCTATTGTTGTTGTTGCTGTGGTATATTAGGATTCCCTTCGCAAAAGTACTTGTGTTGGTGTTTGTACGCGTGCAAGTATATGTTACAAACTTCTTTTATGTCAAGTTCATTAGCAAAATTAGTAAAGATTACGTTGGCTTTTACTTTTAATTTTTAAAGAAGCGAAGAACAACAGGGAATTCTACCTAGAAAAATGAATATTGAGGAGATTTTTTTTTTTTGCCATAAAGAGTAGATTTTTTTTTGACATTTTGAAATTAAAGATTTTTTAAGTAAGATAATTCTATAATAGGAATCCTATTGGTCGGTAAATTCTTGCATTTAAGAACATTTAAGGAATTTCTCTAGGATTTCCCATTTAATTTATTTCTGTTTTTTTTTTTTTGTTTAATTTTTTTTCCTAATTTACTTTTTATTAAGAATTCGTTAATACCTATACGTAACTAATTTCTTTTCTTTAGATTTAATTTATTAAATTTCATATTTTTCTTGCGATATACTAACAATATGCGAATTTAAATTATACATATTTTTTTATTTCATAACTAATTTTCTTGTGTATTTCTTTGAAATGAGTATAATTTTTTTTTGTCTTCATTTAACTATTTGACACATAACGCGCACGTATTATCCTTTCGTGTCTTTCTAACGTTTAAACCAAAACTAAATGCAGACAATGTTTAAAGGAATTATTAAAGTCCCTATTTCGCTTGTACAATATAACCTCTTAACCGAATTTCATTTCAAGTCCCTACAACATTTACTTACCCGCAAACGCACACATACTTAATTCTACGAAAATATATTTTTTTTCATATAAACACTCTCACTTGTACAGTTTTATTTGCTCAATGAGTTTTAAGTTTCATTGAGTTTAAAGGAGTTATTTAATTAAAATTGTTTTCCAGCTCTTGACATGTCATCACTCTCCTTAATGCTCTATCTCTAATTTCAGTTTCATTTCTTTTCCCCACTATACGTTGACATGGCTGTAACTCTCTTTTCAGCTTTCACTCTCACTATTGCTCTTGAGTTAAATTTCACCTTTAAACTCAACAGTTTTTCCAATTTGTTTTTTGTTATTTTGCATTTTTAGTTGTTGTTTTTAATCTTGAACTAACAAAAAACCGCTCCCTTTTCTGCTTAACGTAGAAACATCGACGTGCCCGTTGTGCACAACAAAAAAAAATCTCTACTGTCTGTTGCAATTTTTCTTCTAACTGTAAACACTGTTAGAATACGAGTGAGTGTGGCTGTATCCGTTTTTTGTTTTCTTTTCTATTTTTCTATTTATTTTATTGTATTTTTAAGTTGCTTTCCATTTTATTTGTATTCGTTGATTTCTAATGATGTTTTTCTTTTTTTTTTCTTTGGCTTATACATATATCCAGTATTCATATAAACATAAATGTGTGTGTTTTTCTTTTTTCAAATGTGAAGGTTACTGACATTTCCCACTGCAAGAACATTCACATTTTTAATGTTTTGTTAACTCACACTTGGCATCCCATTGGGTGTGTTTTTATTATTTAACGAAACTTTCAGTTTAATTTTGCCAAACAAAATTAAATAAAGTTTATTTTAATATTTACATTTATGATATGCATACATAGACATATGTACATATATCTACTCGCATATATTTACATATAGATTTTATTCAACCTTAAACAAGACATGAATGAGTATTCTGGCTGAAATTAATATGGTGGGCGTATGAGTAATAAATATGTTTTTTTGTGCTTCTCACATTACTCATAGGCCGTAGAGAGTGTTTCAAATGGCCAAGACAGTTTTTATGTGCGACTGTGTTTGCAATGCGGTCTGTCGGTGCTCGATATGGATTTCATTTTACAAAAAAAGATTAATTTAAAGGTGTTCTATTTTTAAAGCAAACAATATGCAGGCATATTTATTTTAAAAAAGAAATTATTTTGGGGTTAAGGTCAGGAAATCGTGTGTATATGTTATTGTTACTAATGCAAACGATGCTTCCTGCATTATTTTAATAAATATTTTGTGTATTACTATTTTATACATTTATCCTTATCAAAAGCTGTTTGTAAAAATAAAAAAAATCAGTTTTATTTTCACCGATAGTTAAAAATACAATTCTGTTGGCCGGCTTTCGCAACAATAATTTATAATTGGAAACTTTAAACATCAGGGTAATTTTTGAGTAACCTAAAACAATTCTTTTAACGATAGGAATCTAAAGTTTTAAATTATGAAATGTTATTGTGAAATGAAGTTTATAAAACCCTACCTTTAGCCATTAGCCAGAGCCTAAATATATTTACATATTAAAATAACACTATACTACTTATATGTGTGCCTACACTAAAAGAAAAACGCTTTGTGACAAGAATGAATGCTTTACGTTGACTCTTCTTTCATTAATGCGATGAAACTTTTCATTCGGGTTACGACTGATACATTAATATGACGAACATTTTCAATTAAGCCACTTTTGTATTTTTCATTGTATCATTCATGTTACGAAATTTTTTTTTTTTTTTCAATCGGGCAACGAAAAACTTTTATATTAATTTTCAATCAAAAATTAAAAACTGATAGCCGACAGGTATGACTTGGATGTGATTATTTTTCGAACATTTTAAGCAATAATTTGTCTTTCATTGGTGAATTCATGTCACATATTAATCATTCTTCTTTTATAGAAAAGTATGGTAGGCAAAAATTTCATAAATATTACGTAACATTTCATTTCATCTATGAAACGCCAAATTACTGAATAAAAAAGCAGAATACATAAAATTATAACGGCATATTGAGAATATATAAATATACATACATATATATTTATGTACATATGTAATGTGCAACAATTATTCGAATATGCATGCGCACGTACATACCTTTACATACATATTAATTATCAAGTGAAATTGTTTGGTTTGAAAACTAGTTTTGGAATAAATAATTGAAAAATGAACTTTTTTTTAATTATACTCAAAGTTAAATGCACTTGACAAGAAACAAATTACTTAGATGTATCTATAACAAACTGCATACATACATATATCTTGAGAAAATCATACAAATATATACATACATATCAATGTATTTATAAGAACATGTATTACATATTTTGAAAAGTCATCATCTCACTTCTTTTTAATACACACAGAAAAAATATATAATATATTGAAATATATGGGTGACTATATTATGGTTGTAGACAATTACAATATTGTTGTGGTTGCAAGCACATTATATGGTTACTTTATCCATGCCACAATCATATTATATGATTGCAATCATAACATCGTTATTGCTATTATTATTTTTTTAATCAAAATGTGGATGCTTGATTAAAACAAACACTCCCTATTTTCCCATTCCTACTGGCTCCCTACAGATGTATATATGTATCAGAAGAGCCATGTATATATATATATATATATATATATATATATATATATATATATATATATATATATATATATATATATATATATATATATATATATATATATATATATATATATATATATATATATATATATATATATATATATATATATATCTGTATCAGTAGAATAAAGGAAATATCTTTAAAAAAAAATTTTGTTGTTTCGTTAAATACTTTTCTTTAAAAAAAAATATGGCCAACAACTGCTTTAAAAAGATATCGAATCGGCTGAATAAACATATGTATGTATAATATAACAAAACTTAACATGAACGTTGTTTGTTTTTTAAAAAGGGTCACTGCAAATCATCAACAATCACTTACGTCCTGTTGGCTGTCATTGTAATTGTGTAATTGTGTGTGTTTAAGGATTCAAACAAATAAAGGCTTGCAAAGTGTGTACGTATGAACGAATGTATATCCATATGGATACAAACGTCCGTGTCTGTTAATATTAAACGAGTATTTTTCTGTTCTTTTAGTTCTGCAACAGCTTGTAAAGACAGTTTACGACATGTTTACAGACACCCAAAAGCAAGAGTGACTAAACTTTTGCCAAAAGGTTAAGCAGAAGAAAAAAAAACAGAATGAAAAGTAAAATAAAAGCAAGAGTATAGAAAGCAATTTGTTAAAAAAAAAAAGATGGATGTATATGTATATTTTACTACAAAACGAGGAAATGATAGAAAGTCTCAAAATGAAACATCTTCGAGAATAAAATTTGAAATTATTGAGAAAGTTGCGCATAAAAAATTAATCGGGCATATCAACCCTTAACCAATAATTAATTAATATGCAAACAACATAGTAAATGAATATGATTTCAAGTATTAATAAAATATTAATGGTCCGTGTTCACAGTCGTATAATAAAGTTTTGGTGTTCTCATACTACAGTAAAGTTAAAATATTTTATTATTAATATGTTACTCCTTACTTACAAAGTACATAACGAATCGGTCCAGCTGTTCTCCGTTTTAGATAAATTTAAAAAAAAAAGTGGGCATAGAAGTAGTTGTGCTGAAATTTTTTATCCATAAAAACCTTAACCCAATTGGTCTATGCTTTCTCCCTTCTAGATAAGTTAAGTGAAAGTGGCGCTAAGATTAGACATGGCAAATTTGTATATTTCTAAAAATCTATGACGAACATTTAAAAAAAGTGAGTTTTGAATAATTTAAAATTTGTGGGTAGAAAATTGGGAGTGGTCAAGTTAAACATAGAATATATCGCCTACAAAAAGTGCAGAAAGTGTAGCTTTTGAAACGCAACATTATTTTCAAAATTGATCCAGCATTTTCAGGGCAATCAAATCTTTACTCTTTATAAAAATAATAATAATGTAAATTAAACCTGAAATATTATTATTTTTATATTTAAGCATTACTTTCAACTATTATTTTAGATCTAAAAATAGACTTTATTAATGTTGTCTGTCTTTTTCAGCAGTCTATATGCCGTCGACATTTCGTTGATGCTGGCTAATCAACTCATCACTAAACTCGAAAAATCTTGACTAGACTGCTTAAAACCCAACTACTGATTCCAAAATTCAAATGAAGAAAATGAGAATCAGAAATGTTCAAAAAATACAGAAAACATTTTAAATATTTCTGGGAATTATGGAAAAGTAGTTGGGCTTAAAAATATTCTTTTGAGATTTTTCGAATCCACTTATGAGTTGATCAGTGGCAGCTTTTTATTTATTTTCGATTTATTTTTTAATTTTTTTTTTAGTTAATAAAAAAAAATCTTAAGACTCCCGTAAAATATTCATTATGTGAGTTCGCGGTCAAAACTCGATACAACTATTGCTTATATTACACAAGGAATAAAATTAACTGAGCTACCTGCTTCGATTTACTACTGCCATACGTCTAGACTTATTAACACATGATCGAAGACTGCGTTTGAAAACCCTTAAATTAAAAATTTTTACCACAATTTTTACAAACTTTTGGTACTGGCCTCGGTTTATGCACAAATAAGCATATTTCATTTAGATACGTTTTTGCAATGAAAATAAACCACCATTATTGTCGGTCATTTATTCCTTTTAAGCGTTCAAATCAAATTAAAAATAATGAAAGGCCAAAAACGTGCCCACATGCCATTGCAACAACATTGAAAAAAGAAAGTAATGAAGACGGAAGTAACAGAAATTATAAAGTACTTAAAATTTCTTGACATTTATTACAGTTTGTGTTGGTTTCGATCGGTAAAATAATATGCGAAAAATTGCACAAATGAAGTACCTATTTCATTCATTTGAGGGAGAAAACGATGACATTTAACTTTCAATTAAAGGACAAAATGGAACTGGCAAGAAACAAATTAAACGAAATTATAAGATTGTATAAATACAAGAGCAACAAAAAATACTTCTTTGAAAATATTTTGCTATGTTTTATTAAGAAGTAATGATTTTGCAAATATTATTTGAAGTTATTCATTAAATAAATCACTACGTTCCATTCACCACATTGTTAAAAGCAGCAGGGATGCCACAGATGCAACAGATCTCCACAACTTAGCTAACTCTGAAAAGTCGCATTTGCTGAATACTTCTTCACAACTTTTAAACTTACAATACAATTACATGGCCAAACAAACAGAAAAATAACGTTTAAAATCCGCGGTTTGTGCAGACGCAGGTTACAAAGCCAAAAACAAAACCATTTAGAGAACTCCCCGGGCTGTGCAGATGCTTCAAAAGATTTGTGTCAATAGGTCAAAAAACCTCCCACACATGCACAAATCACCACCTTGTAAATAAATAATTGTTCACGTTAAAAATGTCAAAAGCTATTTTCGCCTTAAGTGGCCTAAAAGGGGGTAGAAGTCATGCATCATTTATGCCATTGTGTATGTGTGTGGGTGTAAGTAAACGTTTGCAAATTTCTTTTAAAGAAAAACCAACTCTTTCCCGGTTACAGTGTCTTACAGCTCTCGAACGAATGAATGTCCTATAAATTTAATTTCCAATGACCTTAACTAACAATAATTACTCAGCCGACCACCTTCGGACGCTTCATCCACAGTTGACTCTGTAGAAACAAAGAATCGGAGACAAGCAAACAAACAAACATAAAGACTAACAACAAAATCTTCAGAGCAATAAGAAAATAAAACACACAATGAAACCATTCGAAAATGTAAGTTAAGGACATTTTTGTTATTGCAAAGTCATGCAACTGCCAACCAACCACTACCACAGAGGCAATAGCAACAACATTAAATAGAGAAAAAAACAACACACAAAAATAAACATCACAATCATTGTAAGTGCACCTAGACCCAGTTAGTTACCAAGTGCATACAGTGTGCAGCACCAGGTTGCTAGCGAAAGTAAGAAAAAAAGGGTGAAACACTGTTTCAACCAAAGCGAGCGAGCAGCAAACCGAAATAGTTTTGTTAAAAAGAACCCCCCCACTTCCTCGTTTTGTCTTTGGATTTTTTGTTTTGAAGCATGTGAAAGCGATTAACAAATTATGGGTTGGAAATTTGATTCGATACTCCTTTGCGCAGCTTCCTCAAACAAAACTTTTCCCGAAGAAGATACACAAAGGAGTATCGAAGTCAAACAATTTATTATGACACGGAAGCGAGCTCGAGCTCGAAACAATAAAATTGTACAAATCACTGTGCGCTACTGAGCAGACAGACATACGAAGGTCGCATGTGAATTGACAGCTGACAGAAGGTTCTACGTACTCAAAACGTTTTGACACCCGAACGCTATTTGTGTTGTTTACAGCAACTCAAAAGATTCATCTCGGCCCAAAAATGGACATTTTCGTGCGAACTTTTGACGTGGATTAACGCAGCAACAATACATGAATGAACTTAATTCAATTTTTGGCGATGAAGTTCGATCAAGGACCAGTGTTTATTGGTGGTATGGTGAATTCAATCGTGGCCCTAGTTCACTCCAAGACGAACTTAGCGAAGGTTGCCCAAAATCAGTTGTTGTTCCGAAAACCATTGATGCTGTATGCGAACTGATAGCGCAAGATCATGAGATTGAGACAGCCTTAGGCATTAGTGGGATATATTTAATATAGCAAAAACATTTGACAGTCCAAAAAATTCGTTCGCATTAGATCCCACAATTTGTTAACCGCTCAAAAGACTCGTGTCGATTGGTCGAAAGTAGTGCTCAAAAAATACGATGGCTGTGCTTCGAAACACATCTGTGACATCATGACAGGTGATGAATCATGGATGAGACCGAAAGTAAACAGCAGCCGACTGTATGGGTGTTTCAAGATGAGCGGAATCCGGCAAAAGTTGTTCGCGCACGAAGTACTTCCAAGCAAATGGTCGCCTGTTTTCTCAGAACAACTGGACATGTGGCAACCATACTACTAAAACAACGCACAACAGTCAATCTGAAGTGGACACAACGATTTGCTTGCCAGTTATCTTCCTGGAAATTAGAAAAACCAACTGCCGAAGGCGAATTCCTCTTCACCACGACAATGCGAGCTCTCACACATCGGATCAAACAATTGCATTTTTGAGCACTCCAAACATCGATTTGATGAGTCATCCGCCGTATACGAGTAGTCCTGACTTGGCGACGAATAACTTCTTTTTATTCTCGTACGTAAAAAATAAACTGAGAGGACAACGTTTTTCGACACCTGAAGAAGCGGTTGCTGCATTCAGAATGCATGTTTCGGAGATACCTCAATCAGAGTGGCAAAAGTGCTTCGACAATTGGTTCGAATTTTCAAAAACAATGAAGTGATTTTCGATGATTAATATTTGTTTTTGTTCTCTAAGCCCGAATTCTAAACGGCAACCCTCGTACAAGTATTTTCCCTGCGCAACAACAAAATAAACTAAAAGAAAAAATGCTGGTTATCAACCATAAGCGTTGTTGTAACTGCAATGCCATATAATGGCTCTCCTACATTTGTTTTTTCTGGTTTTATTTTATTTTGTTAGTTTTTTATTTCGGTTCTTTTAAATTGCACAGCAAAAAACAAACGCAGACGGAAACAAGAAAAAATAAAAAATTAGTTTCAGCGTGTGTGTGTTCAAATGTTTAAGGTATTACTGTCAGCCACGTTGTAGAGCATTTAGTAGCTTTTTAGTTTTAAAGCCAACAAGCAGCATTGAGCCGCCTCAACATTTTCATGCAAGACCCATTCGCGAAAAAAAAACACAAAAACAGAAACAGAACAGTCGGGGTTTGGTTTCCGCTTCCTGTAGTTTCATTTTTCGTCATGTTGATTTTTATATTTATTTATAATGTAGTTTATTTGTAATTGTTTTTTTTTTTTGTCATCTTCTTCTATTTCTTCTATATCTGCATGAATTCGATAAACGTCTTACGTCTGTTGCTTGTCCCCCATTTGTTGGAGTAGAAGAGGGCTTTAGATAAATAAGTGCTCAAAACCAGCAAAAATAGGTTTTTCAAACAAAAGTCCTAAGAATGACACAAAAAAGCGAACAAGAATTGTATAGAGGAAGCTTAAATTAAGCCTGAACTGAAAAATTTATTCCCTGAGTCGACTGGCATAAAAAAAGTTCCCAATAACTACTGCCACCATTTCGTATAAAAATGTATTTTTAAGCTCAACTACAGTTTTATTTAATGTCATATATGTAGTAGATTGCATTAGATCGAAAAGGCCGTGTGGACTCATTTTTGTAAGCTTCACTTTTCCCTGTGATATTCAGAGAAACAGGTCTTCTCTATTCAAAAGTTTATTAAAATCTAATCTTTCCCTGAAGGAAACGTCAGTAGAAACGTCAGTAGAAAAAGTGATTTACTATTGACATGGTCACCAGTACTAGTGACATATTATACCTCATACAATGATTTTTTCTGTTGACATTCAACATGTGCTTGTCATTGAAAATCAACTACTGACGAAAGAACTTGCGACTAGATTTTTCTAATGCGACTATATGACGACCATGGTACTATTGATTCTCTATAGACAATGTCGCTACTCTGAGAGAAATGTCAGTAGAGAAACTCAATTGAAAAATCAAGAAATAAAATTTGTCTACTCATTAACAATAATGTCAAATCAATGTTTTCCTTCCAAATAAAAACGATATTTATTTCACAATTTTGGTGGGCTTACAAATTTCAACAATCACAACACTATTCATAAAACAAAAACTGGAGACAATCTGTTGACAATTTGATAAAAAAAAAGTCACCAATATAGGCGAAAAATGTAGCGACTTGCGGCCACTTGACTCTAGCTTTCCTTCAGGGTCATTACAGTTTTTCAGTTCTTAGAATAATCAATTTTCAAATTCCAATTTTCACAACATACATACATATGTATGTATAAAAACCTTAAAAACTAGATATTATAATTAAATTAATTCAGGTCCAAAAATTAACCTTTTTCAAAAATGTTTTCTGCCTTTTTCAGCCGACGGCATTTCGTTGGTGCTAATCAACTCATCAGTAGACTTGAAAAATTCTTAAAAGTTTGTTTGAAACTTAACTACTTATTCCATAATTCCCATGAACAAAATGAGAATCAGAAATGTTCCAACAAACCTTTAACACAGTAAACATTTCTTTTCGTTTTGCAACTCTTTTACTTTTATTTGCAACGAAATGTCGTCGGCATATAGACAGCTGCAAGGGACAGTAAACATTTTTGAAAAAGGTTCATTTTTGGACCTGAATTAATAAATTTCAATTGGCTCTTAAAGCAAATAAATAATTAAGTTCATATTTAAATATTATAATTAAATATTTTACAAAGTAGAATTAAGGGAAGGTCTCGTATTTATACAAAAGCGTAACAATATATACAAATGTTAGCCTTAATCCAACAATATTAAAAGTTAAAATAGACAGAGAGCGTATGAAGAAGAGAGACATTTAAACAAATAACTCTACCTGATTGCCAACGCTACTACATTTTGGTTTTTCACAAGAGACGTTTTTCTTCCAAATGGAGTAAATCAATTATTAAGATTATTCCTACCTCAAGGATACGCTTCAAAAATAACAGGTTCTGCCTTCTTTTGGTGTAGTTTTTTAATGGGTTGTTTCATTTAGTTGAAGATTTTTTTTTGCCACTAAACAAATGAAGTAATGACCAAAATTCACATACTTGATGAATCGATCACTAAGGTAAATTTAATGGACTGGATTCGTCTACTCAATGAATCCCATCGATGGTTGAAAGTTAATGAATCTTGTCATTATGTCAATGCTGGAATTCATTGGACTCCTGAACAAAATTCTCTGAGTGTAAAGGAAGGTAAGCGGCCTCAAGTAATCATTACTAAGATGAAGCTAATAAATGTGTAATACAGCCCTGCTCTGTAGATCACGTACTTTGAAACCATGTGATTTCTAAATGGCTCTTAAAAGATAAAATTTCATGTTATAAGTCAAGCCTTGAATAATATTTTCAATGTCATAACCTTCGAAAGATCACAAAAGAGCAGCATTGCAGCAAGTTGTATTTTTCATGCGATTTATTTCTTGAAACCACACGATTTCAAGCAAAGTGATTTCGAAAACGGACGTAATAAATAAGTATGAAAATATAATTATTAAATATTGAGTAAAATAATTAATTAACTTTAATATTTATTTGTAATAGTTATTTGTAATAGTTATTTGATTGGTTTTTAAAAAAAAAACAATCAAAACATTTTTCATTATTATTGTCCTGAAGAAGCTATCCGAAGGAGAGCGAAATATTGACAAAAATAAATACTCAAATTTCAAAAAGACCTTAAGCTCAAATAAATATATAAAATATAATTAATTAACATTTCACTGAAATTTTAACTTTAATAATTAATAAATTTTGTACCAAAAGGGATCTGAAGCTGCAAAAATTAGTTTTTCGTAAATTAAAAATAAAAAATATTATTTTATTTCTTGAGCTTTAGGTCTCGTTTAATTTATTAGCTTTATTTGCCGATATTTCGCTGTCCTTGGGATAGTCCTGAAGAAGCTAACTTATTATATAATAATTAAATAATTCTAAAATATTTTCCCAATAGATATTTATTAGAACCAAAGTTTTTTTTATTATTGTGTATTCGTAAAGGATTTTTTGCACTGTTCTTTATTTGCGTCCTTATCTACCTACAACTTTAAGTTTATGCCAGATAGGTATCCACTGAAGCTGGAATAAAAAATGCAACAGACGAAAAACCGAAAATTGGCACATGACCAAAATACATTCATGCATTCTGCTACAACCACATGTTGGCAAGCATATCGATACACAACAGCATTACATTTATGTAAATGTAGTTATGGAATATATTAGTTGTGTTTGCCCAAAGCTGTCCGTAAAACTGTAACGTTTCTTGTAGTGCCACCAATTTGCTTAGCACATTAAGATTTGAATTAAAAAAAACAAAAAACAACTGGTGGGAGGGGGGAAAGTGTCGTAACTTTTCAGAAATGCTAAAATTGAACTTAACTTGAAGTGTTTGTCCTGAGAAGTTGGTGGCAATAAATGATATTGATTGATACTTTCTGCTTGGCATTTTGAATTATAAAAAATTAATTGAAATGTATGCAATAAACGGGGGAACATTTCCACTAGATTTTTTTAGATTTTCTGCTTTTGGGAACCTGCTTTCAAAAAGGCTTCCAAAATGTCTAATGTTTTGACTGATATTTTATATTTACGAAACGACTTTTTGACAAACGATTCATAAAATTGAGGAGAGTCGTGGTGAATGTGAAACAGCCATGGTATGTATGTACCCCAGCCAATAAGTCTTCAACTTTACTTATGAATTACATATTACATTCATCATTCTTAAGTTCGTTCTGTATTATTTTTGCGATCGATATTAATCAAACGAGACAAGAAACCATCAAGGACCACACTTCTCCTCCGCACAATATAAGAAACTACGATTAACAATAAGTTGTAACACAACTTGGTTACCTTTGTGTGGTGGGAAACTCTCGCCCGTTGCATATGCGATGATACATACAAATAAAATATGATAATGAGTGTTTTTGATTAAAGAACTTGGATGGCTGAGTGTCATTTTAGAAACATGAGCCCCTGAGTTCAGGGATGGATGCTGATGAGAAGTGTGACGGTTTCGAAACAGCTAGTTGTCCTTGATGTTTGCTTTATCTTGCTCAAAAATAATACAGAACGAACTTAAGCCTGATAATCGTAATACAAAATAATAATTTTCTTGTCCTCTTTCAAAAAGTGGATCACTACAATTTCATCAGAAAAAAAAATCTTTGTCAATTCTGAGGAAGTAAAAATCAAACTCAAACCCGATGAAATAATTAACAAAACTAAATGATTGTTTATAAAAATGACAAGTCTTGGTTATTTGGCTGCTACTGTAGCGCTATACTTTACAAATTTACTTACTCCAAAGTAAATTTGTAAAGTAAAATGAATAATGTAAAACTAAAATTTTCAATATTAATTTTATTATTTGAACTTTCATATTTATTATAACTTTCTGGGCTGTAGCTTAACTTTTATGTGATTGCTGTATCAAAAATTGTTTGAAAGGTCAAGTTGAAAGTTAACTTTAGACTTTAGCTGGGGGACAATCATAATTTTTTTTTTTTTTTTTTTTTGGAACGAAGTTCCTTAACGCGGCTTGCTGGTAGTGCAAAATAGTAGAAATCGTCACGAAAGCGTGTGAGCTGTTTATATGTATTGGTTA
Organism: Sturmia bella; assembly: GCA_963662145.1. NCBI lineage: Eukaryota > Metazoa > Arthropoda > Insecta > Diptera > Tachinidae > Sturmia > Sturmia bella. The sequence continues at coordinate 123,006,223 of OY759168.1, forward strand.
TCTGTCGACAAACAATTCTGTAGGTGTCTCCGCTGTTGTCAGCAGAGACACCTACTAATAAATATTAATTAGTTGTGAAAACGGTAGCTAGATGTCGCTAAAGTAACGTATGTCACAACAAAAAACAGCAATATTGAAAATTTTACCAACAGTTGCTTTTCTTCGTTTTGTAGCAGATTGACACAAAAAAAAATACATACAGATTTCACCTTGTATTACATTCGAAGATGAAGAAGGAACGTAAGGAACTTCGTTCCTAACGGGGGTCCCCCGACCGCATTTCTTTTTTTTGAAGCCGTTGCACTTCTCATCCGCAGCCATTCTCTCTTAAACACTCAGGCTCAATGCGAATGCTCTATTTCTGAAGCGGGACTTAAGCCACTCAGCCGCCTGCTTGCTGACCTGATGATTCTTATTTTTTTTTTTTTACACCGCGACAATCGCCTGTGTTAAAAGCAAATGTTAGAAAACCATTTAATATCGGTAGTGCCATAAAAATCCGAGTTTAAAATGGCCACTGCTGAACAAATTTTTATTCAATTCTAGTTATTCACAGGCATCTTTGAAAATGGCTTTAAACTGAGGTTTCAAATTCTTTTATTAAATTTTTTTCATTATTTTTGTATTCTGTGTTCTGAAGTTAAGCCGATGAAAATGTTATTCTAGACCTCACTGATAACGTAGGATTTTATTTATATGGAGAAAATGGTTATTTTGCGATTCGAAATCAGGTGATTTGTAAAACAGACCCGTTAATATTTGGACCAACTTCCGTTGACGTTTTAATTTATTTCGCAGCTTCGTCCCTAAATTTGTACTGCCGAATTATATATAAACAAAGGAAATGCATTTTCGCAAAGTAGTTTTGGTTTTTTTAAAGAAAAACTAGTTAATCAATCAAATAGAATGAGAAAATACATATAAACTTCGCCATCTCCAATATAAGAAATTGTGAACGTTTTGTCTTTACATCTTCTAATCGATTTTTTTTTTTAAATAACAATTGATTTCTTCGAAAAATCCAAGTCTAGAAATTAAGCAGCGGAAAAAATAAAACGACAACGAGAGGAGAAATTTCAACACTTTTGTAATGAGCTGGTAGTGTATAAGAAATCATCATCAATACGACCAGAATTATAAAATTTCTGTTGCGTACAATTGATTGCCGAAACCGTTACATTAATTTTTTAGAGATGTCAATTTTTCAAGATTGCAAAAATATTTCAGTCTCCATCTTTGGCACACAGAAACGGATTAAATCAATTCGGTTACACAAACGTCTAAAAAGTTTCAATTCTAAATACAAGATTCGATTCTGTACTTCTGAGAAAAATTTTTGTAAAAATAAAACAAAAACTCACACCGCTTCACGTTTTCTTTTTAAATTAGAATCCCCATACCAAACCTAAAGAAACTTTTAATATAAATTTTAACAACTTTTAAAATTTATATTAAATAAACTACAATATCGGAGAATTTCAATCCAGTCTCTCCGACCGACACACTATTTAACAAGACACCTATATTTGTATAAAAAATTGCAAAACAATCCCAAGAGACCCATTTGGTTTGTTGTTTTTTTTCTGCTACAAAGGCTGAAGAGATTTTAGATGAAACAAGACCTTCGTAACCTTCCCTGCTCATCTAGTATTTACCTCGAGATGCAGCAAAATTAAATGAAAATTTCTAGTTAACAAAAATTTCCTTTTTTTGTATTCTATATAAAAATAAATAATGAATGTCCATACATTTAAAATTTGATTGGAATAAGAAGCTTCAGTAGCATTTGCACGCCTTTTTCGCAAAAGTTAATCCAGACGGAGTAACATCTTCCATATAAAAATTTACATTATTTCCAACGTAGTCATGCCAATACGTTATGCAGTAGTACAGAAAATAGTTGATGCTTTTTGTTTTCTGAACGAGAAAAGTTGTTTATTGGTTCTAATTTTTGTTTTAAAAAAATAATTTTAAAAAATTATGGGATAGCAACTAAAACGTCACATTTATTGAGGCTTCCTTCTGAAAGAGCAACCTGCAAGGAGAATCAAATCCATGAATTGGGGAAACAAATTTAATAAAATTTCAATAACAAACCTTCTGTGAGTTTAGCACGGCCACCTGTGGGCTGACACAAAATGGTAGCACATCCGGCACACACAACGACGCCTTGAGCGTGGCTGAAGACGGTGGTAATTTTGTAGCAGCCGGGACATTTCACGTCCATGAAATAAGAGTTGGGGTGTTGCACCAAGCGCTTCAACTTGTGTTTACGCTTTTCTTGAGCGGGCAAGGGATGTAGTAAATCTTTGGCTAGCTAAAAAAAAAAAAAAACTCACACATTATCTTTCAATATAATCAAAAACAGAGTTTCTTTCCCCAACAACCAAGAAAATATATTGCAAAAATCCTTATTAGGTTATGTCCACAATTTCGGGTGAAACTTTAAAATAAGGCGCCAGGCTTTGAAAGAAATGAATTTTATTGGTTTGTAAAGGACCTCTCAAAATTGAAATGACTGCCGGAGGCTTTTTTAATTTACTAAAAAAAAATTTTGGTAACAGTGGTTTTATTGGTGAAGTGTTTGCACATAACGTAGATTCACGAATTCATAAACGGTTTCCAGCATCCAAAATTGTATTTTTTTACATTTCATTTAAAACATTTTTTCATAAGCATGCAAAATTTGCAATCCAAATTTTTGGTCACAGACTAGAACATCATTTCATCTGACACTCATCAATCCCATGTGTATGTGACATCTCTTTCACACCTCCAATAAATCTTTACGCGTACACTTTTACTACCTTGTTTTTGCCAATTCTTTACGTGATTTTGCCACCGTTCAAGCTTTTGAAACCTTCATAATGTCTAAGAGCATTTTTGTCACTATTTCAATACAATTTTGCAATTTTTTCATTGGTTTTTGGGGTTTTTCGATAAAATTTTCACCCACCGGCATGTTTATTCTTTTACAGCTAACACGGAAAAGGAAGTAAAATTTTGACGAGTGAAGTTATATGCAGTTTATATACGTGACAGTTCTATTATCTGACGACAGTGCCATCTACTGTGCAGTAGTAAGTAATGTCATATTTAGTCGCTGAAAACAGAGTAAGTCATATAAAGCTGCATTACAATGTAGTAAACAATTTGAAAAACTTGCGATCACTTACCGTGTTTATTTGTTTTTAATTTTTTACAGTATAGTTTGTTTATTTTGCAAAATAAATTGTTTCTTTTATTTTAGATTTATACAAAATAATATAAAATTTTTCTTCACCTTTAGGGTGTACCCTGTAGGTAGGTTATGAAATTTATTTAAGGTTGCCAGAGAAAAAAAAGCAATTTCACAATCTAAACTAATACAGGCTACCAGACTAAAAGAAAAGAAATTTCGCAATATGGGAAAATACGGATTTATATAGCGTGAAAATAAATTATTTCATGACATGGTATTGTAGATCCAGCTTTTGCTGCAACAGCGTCACAACTCAAAAAATGCAAGTTGTTTTTTACAATTAAGTTGCATAATTTTCAATGCGTTGGGACCATTTGTGAAAAAAACCTTTCATTGTTAGTAAAAGCTTTTATAGGAAACAATACAAACCCTTTTCTTTTTATATGTATAACATACAGTTATTTAATGAGAAAAACCAAATAAATCGAGGTTTGAATTGAGAAATAAGTTTTAGTCTGCGCATGTAACTTTAGTTTCAGCAATTTTTGAAGAAAGGACTATCCGTACACTATTATGTATCTGTATTCTGAAACTCTTTTCTATTCACATTCTATAGTCATTCTATACATTGCCTATTCTTAATTATGTGTGGCTTAACTTGTGTTTTTTTCTCATACACGAAAATTGTGTTTTATAAATTTGAGTTTTCTTGATTTTAAATTGCCTAGCTAGATAACAGCCAAACTTACTCCTTTGAATTTGCTTTTCTACGTTTTCCAAAACTTCAGATTTCCTGCGTTAAGTGTCATATGTGTGTATTAGCACTTCAGTAAATTATGCGCAACCCGAATATACATAGGTATCAAAAATAATTTTAGATTAAAATGTAATGAATTTTCCATTTAGATATATCACCGATTACAAAATAAAATGTAAGCACAAATAGATAGTATAATAGTCGATACATTTTTATTAAACATATAATTTTTATTTGATCTTTTTAATTCTGGAAAAAACTAATTTATGCAGCCTCAGATCGTTTTTTTAATATAAAATTCATTAACAAGATTATTCGATATTTCGCTAACAGTTTGTTAGCATCTTCAGGATAATATTTGTTATTAAATTAATTGTAATTTAATTACAAATATTATCCTAAAAATGCTACCGAACTGTTAGCGAAATATTGATTAAATTTTAATTTAAAAAAACGATCTGAAGCTGCATAAATTAGTTTTTTCAATACATAAAAAGACCATGCATAATATTTTTGAATAATTTCAATTGAATCACCCAACAAAAGTCTGTATTAAATTCCTCTTTAAATTTCTCCATGTAAGGGCAATCTCATCGTCACTGACTTTAACGATATTACTTGATCTGGCAGCACTAAACCCTCATTAGCATGAAATGTTCAAGCAGCACTGCCAGCCTTAAATAGCTTTAGAAAAGTAGTATTTTTAAATTGAATTTTAAACGGTAATTCAGTCTGATAAAGATTTTATTCCAATCTGCAGGTCCTTTAGAAAATTCCAAATTCTTTTTAACAAAGTGAGTTTTTTATTCGTGATGTACAAATATTTGTCTCCTTTAAATGTATTTTGCTTAAATAATTAATTTGTATTTGCTTAAGTTTCCAAAAATGATGCCTTTAAAACAATACAATGCAATGGCTGCACCAGAAGTTTTACAGTTGAATATGGAAATTATTTCAAAAGAGTTGAACGACTTAATCGTGACTGAAGACCAAGAGTATGGAATTGCTCAACAATTTTCAATGACGACTGTGAAAACAACAGCACAATCCTTTTTGACAGCTGCAGAACAAGAAAATGATTGTACAGACATATCAACTTGCATTCCAGACACATTCTATGGGCACCAGCTACAGTTTTCTGGGGCACAGACGCTTTCAAATATGACATTTAATCCATACAACTACCAGTTGCTGCAGCAGCCAATAGCTTTTATTCAACCACAATATTCTGCCTCGAAATCAAATTACTCCAATTCTGGAAATAATGTAAAAATCAACCAGGCTTCAAGTCGTTCCATTTTAGGTTCAACTCCCGGTTCTTTATCAAATTCTAAACCAACTTTTGAGTTTCACTATTTACGCCCGCGTGGAGAGAGAGATATGAAATTAACTACTTCAACGTCTTCATTGAATGGCCAAGGAGCTTTTCGCAAATTAAGCAAACAGTTCCCGAAGCATTTTTATCAAAAATCGCAAAATTCTCGTGCAGACAATGAGGAAATCGAGTTCGATTTATCTGCTTTGCCATTACTAGACAATGAGTAAGTTAAAATAACTTTAGTTTTGCTGTTATTTTAACATTTTTGTACCCAATATAAAACAAATTGATATTTTCAGTGAGGTTAATTCAAATGTTCGTAGGATTTTCGATCTTCTGCATGACCTATATCTTGCCATTACCGAAACACCTATTTCTTTCCAAGAGGAGGACTCACGCAGCCAGTTCGAAGAAACATTTGTTTCTTTGTGCAGCCAAAAATATCTCATACCTTCTACGCTTAATGTACAGAACCAAGTGAAACAAGCTTGTCGCAAGCTGGCAATATTCACTTGTGAAATGCATCGCATTGTAAGTGCTAACAAAGTCTATGACAGCGAAATGCATGCTGAATGTGAATTTTATTTGCAACAATTGCAACAATATCTGAGCCAATTGGAAATGTACAGGGGTATTGCAATGGAGCACAGACATGGAAAGTTTTTGCGAGAAGATGTTAATGGTAAGTGGCGTTTTAGATCTGAAATTTGTTGTAGGTAATAAATAGAGTGACATTAGTAGTGGTTTTCGAATTTCTTTAGATATTTTTATGAGATATTTTGTGCTGAAAATTGGCTAAAAAGTTTTCTTAACATAATAAATGTAAGTTATGAATTTTCCAACAGAATTCTCTTTGTGAAAATAGAAAAGTTTGCAGCAACTTCATACCTACATATCTAATGAATTTTGATGAATATAATAACTTTGATTCATATGTATGTAGGTACATACATATGTAGTATATTAATATCTGAGGTAAATATAGTACATATTTCTACGACTCCAGAATCCGAAGTCGTTAGTTTAAAACTTAAATGAAATTTATTTGGATGTAATAAATATTTCGTAACGAGAGAATATTAATATTTTCACAGAAAGAAATCTTTGATTTCATAATTTTTTCTTACTACACATTTCGACGAAATGCAGATGTTTCACAGGCTACTGGTCATTTGAAAAGAGGGTTACCATTCTACTCGTTATGATGAATCGTGTATGTTGTGCACAAACTTTGTTTTTCGTTAGATAATCGTTTTAATGGAATTTTTACCTTAAAAACATGATTTTAATAGAATACTAAAGAAATCCATGAACAGTTTTTACTAATGAATAGTTTTTTAAATTTAAAAAATGTTTATCCAAAACTAACCTTTTCATATTCACGTTTCCCGATTAGTTTAACACATCACATTATTACATTTTAACACTACTCATGTATTTTGCTATTTGCAAAATATTTTAATTTGCATTATTAACTCTTCTTATGCATTTTTTATTTCTGGCCTTACGCATATTCAATACCCATTTCCAATTTTTGCTAAATTTTTTGTTTGTAAATTCACATAAAGGAAATATAGCAGAAAGTTGGCGGAAGGGTTCTGATTATGCATTGTGCCTCTCGTTTTTGAAGCACATGCACATTTAACACATTATAAATTTTTATTTTTATTTTCTTTACTAAAATGCTTAATAACATTTATTAAAAACTTTTCTTTCCTCTTCATTATAAACTTTTTCGCTTTAACAGAGCACACATTAACCCGAACTGCATAAATGCAGGTGTTGCGAAAAATAATAAAAGAAACAAAACGAACGATTTCATAAATTTAACACGCATTCTTCTGCACACAAATTAATTAATATGTATCTCAAATATATTTTTATACAAGAAACGCTTAATTTTCTTTGTTAACTTGGCACAAAATATCAGTTTCCTAAGATACATATACATACATATACGCAATCAACCCGAACCGGTGGAAAATTCCGCTGAAACTAAATTTAGTACTAACATCAAGAAATCATATGTTTTCGACAGCTTGTGATCTAGATATGTGCGTATGGATTTGTGTGAGTATTTTTAGGAAATGAAAAAAAGACGTTAGACAATTTAACATTTGTTATGTTGTGCTAAAGTGTGAGTTCTTAACAGCTAAAACAGATGCAATATGTATGTATGTACATATGTACATATGTATGTATGTATGTATATACATATGTATGTATGTATGTATGTATGTATGTATGTATGTATGTATGTATGTATGTATGTATGTATGTATGTATGTATGTATGTATGTATGTATGTATGTATGTATGTATGTATGTATGTATGTATGTATGTATGTATGTATGTATGTATGTATGTATGTATGTATGTATGTATGTATGTATGTATGTATGTATGTATGTATGTATGTATGTATGTATGTATGTATGTATGTATGTATGTATGTATGTATGTATGTATGTATGTATGTATGTACATATGTATGTATGTATGTATGTATGTATGTATGTATGTATGTACATATGTATGTATGTATGTATGTATGTATGTATGTATGTATGTATGTATGTATGTATGTATGTATGTATGTATGTATGTACATATGTATGTATGTATGAATTTATGTAAGAATGTACTGTGGACGTATGTTTGTACATATGTATGTATGTAAGTGCATATGGATGCATGTACATACATACATACATATGTATCTATACAATTATGCATGCATGTAACATACATGCATACATTTTAGAACTATGGTGCAACAATACATCGTTTCTTCATCGTCAAAAGCTTCTAATCATTTCTTCGATTTCGTTAGCATTTTTAGTACCAAATTAGTTTACGTGCAGTTTTTCCACAGATCGGTTCGTTTTGTCAAAGTGTCTGATGAAAATCAGTATTTAATTAATAACAACGGAGAAAACAAAGCAATTTCTATAAAAAAGTGTTCTTTTCTTAATGTATTGTTTGTTGTGTATCCACAAAAATTTTAGTGCAAAGTTGTGAAAATTGAAAAATACAAATTTCCATCAATATGCATGCCGGTCGCTGTTTCTCTTTTATTTGTTCGTTCGTACCGTTTTCTCGCAGTTCGCATTCGTGCAGTTCGCGTTACTGTTATGTTAAAATGTGTTCTGTTAAATTTTGGTCTGTTAAATTGTGTTCGTTAAATTACAACCTGTTAAGGTGTCCTCTGTGAAATAGTAAATGTTAAGATGAAAAAGTGCTAAATGTAGAAAGAAATTAAAAAAGTAAATAAAAATAAAAATAAAAAAAAATAAAAATAAAAAAAAATAAATAAAAAGAAATAAATGTAGAAAAAAAGAAGCCAGATGGCTAAATGAAAAAAGTGCGATTCAAAAATGCAAAATAAAATTTTGCACAGAATGAAAAAGTAGTTTTAAAAATAATTACAGTCAAAGCCCGGTATAGCGAATATACCGTTTATAGTTTAACGAATATCGGATATAACGAATGGCGAAATTTTTACATTAACTGTCTTATGTAGCGAATGACAAAAAAAAAAATAAATCTCGATTTAACGAATGGCAAAGCAAAATACATTTAAAAAATCGTTACAAATCTGCATTTGCAGATTTGCAGGCACTTTCCCGTATAAGTTGTAATTTGACAAATATTCAAAACCAAAAAACTGTATAGAAAACCCCTTCCCACGGAGGCACAACTTGTTTCTACTGTATTTTCTAAAATACATCTTCCTCACAAAATTTGAAAACGGAAATATTTAGAGAAGAAGACCACAAAACGACCTGCATTTGCAGATTTGCCGGCACTTTCCCGTATAAGTTGTAATTTGACAAATATTCAAAACCAAAAAACTGTATAGAAAACCCCTTCCCACGGAGGCACAACTTGTTTCTGCTGTATTTTCTAAAGTACTTCTTCCTCATAAAATTTGAAAACGGAAATATTTAGAGAAGAAGACCGCAAAACGACCTGCATTTGCAGATTTGCCGGCACTTTCCCGTATAAGTTGTAATTTGACAAATATTCAAAACCAAAAAACTGTATAGAAAACCCCTCCCCACGGAGGTACAACTTGTTTCTACTGTATTTTCTAAAATACTTCTTCCTCACAAAATTTGAAAACGGAAATATTTAGAGAAGAAGACCACAAAACGACCTGCATTTGCAGATTTGCCGGCACTTTCCCGTATAAGTTGTAATTTGACAAATATTCGAAACCATATATGCAAATACCGTTGGATTGTGTGTGTTTTTGGCTTCTTTCTTTGGATTGAAAGAACACGTGTGATGAGTTGCTTTTTTCGTTAAAATTTTAGTAGTTTTATTTCGTTCATTGTGAAAGCGAGATGTCGATTTCTTAAGAAATGAATAATATGAATGAAATGTAATGATAAACCTACACATGTTAATAGCATCCAAACATAGCTAAATATGTATATGCCTCTATCTATGTACATTTATGATTTTTAATGAATTTACATATTAGAAATAAAAACAATTCTTAAATGAACGTTAAAATATCAATTAAAGTTTTATTTCTACACTGAGTTGTCATTACAATTAAATTTTGATGTTTTTAAAACTGCGGACCACCGTCTTTTATAAAATTTTAAGATAAAAAATTACTGTTCGATATAACGAATATCTCGGAATAACGAAAGGTCTGAACATTATATCATTCGTTAAACCGGGCTTTGACTGTATAGTAATATGTGTGTGGTGTTGTTATTGGTTTCGGAAACGAGTTACAAAACAGTTAACATGGTAAGCGCTCAAGTAAAATTGTTTTCCTCTAAATTACATACATATGTATGTTTGTGTCTGTACTAAATTTTTTTAGCCGAGCTTTTTACATGTACATTTCCTGTTTAAAAAATACCAAATCATAACATTGACACAAAGCTCTCTGGTAGGAAGATTTTAGCGATTTCCTTGCCAATGATAAACTCATCGAGCTTTTGCTGCAATGTGAATTTTCTGCTTGTTTTGCAGAAAATTCATTTAAAATTTTGGAATTATATACAAACCTAATTGTAAATAACAACTTAGTTCTTCTCCCAAGAGTTGAACTGTCCTGAAGTATGAAAGATTAACACTTAATTTTTGTGCTGCCATAGCATTAAATTTAAGAACTTAGAGTTTTTCGGAATCTAGAGAATATTTTCCCTGAGCTAAAAGTTATTCACCATCGAGCATTACTATAGCAACTTAAGATTATGCACAGCGTAGGTTTGAATAAAAGAACGTTTATTGATTATAAAGTTTCAGAAAGTAATGACAAAATGTATATAATACAATATTGACATTTTAATAAAAATACGTAAAACAATAGCAACCAATAAACAAATAACAAGTATTAGTTTCTATTATGGATGTAAATCCAATAATTACAAATGCAACATCGGGGTAAATTATCTTGGATTGTATCCCATTGCTGAATTTTTCTTATTTCTTCTGTATATGAAGAAAGCTTAAGTAATATTTTCAGTTAATTCAATTCTTTCAGTGGCACATGTGTTATTAGTTAAATAAATTAAGTGTAAAAAAAACGATATTTGATCTTAAATTGTGTGGAGTTTTTGAAGATGCAATTGCCAAACGGTACTAAATTGGCAATATGAACGCTTTGAAACCATTCCTGGCGAGTGAAGTCGGAGTCGTATTTGAAACAGTGTTAATTGAATTGTGGCTACACCTTATCTCATGATAAAACTGACTCATTGAGGGACATCAAAGGAGCTGTGAGCTCAGAATAATACTGCGATATTCCCCACATAATATAACATCCTGATGAAAAAATGGTGACATACATACATACATATACAGGAGCCAAACGTAATAATAATCCCAGGACTACAAGTCGCTTAGTTCAAAAACTTTTAAGTAACGAAAGTGTGGAATTTTTCGAGTGACTAACACAACCATCGGATCTCAATGTAATGGAAAATGTATCAGAACTTGTAAAACGCGCAGTTTCAATGGAAAAGACCACATTTTTGAATGATTTACAGCATTCAATAAAATATAAATATAATGTAGATGTTATACGATCACTGTTAAATTCTATCCGTCTAATTCATAAAAATTATAACAGGTTTATAAAGCTCTTATTTGACATATTTTCCATACAAATATGTCAAATAAAAGTCTTATAAGGCTGTAATAATTTTTCTGAATTAGGGGGTATATCTTCAAAAATAAGAAAAAAGTATGACACAATTTATTTGTTCCAGAAATGTTTACAAATTTTTAAATATACTAAATACATAAAACAAATAAATTTCAGTGCCTCATTTATTTTGCTTCTGAACAATCTTAACATATTTCCTAAAAAATTTAAGATTTTAATTATAGCCAAAACTGCCATTTGGTTTTAAGTCTGCAAAATATCAGAAAAAGGTTTCCATAAACTGTGCAAAGCGATCAAATAAAATATTGCTAGCTATAGCGTTGTATTAATTTTAGTCACTACTGTACATACATACATGTATGTAGTTTTTTCATGATTAACATTTTACAAAGCAATCTTTTAACTTAATTACATTGCAGTGTAAAACTAAGTGAAAACACACATACTTACAACAGCATGTAGTAGAAGTTTATAATTTGTAATTGAATTAGTTTTTTTTTTTTTTTAATTTAAAACAAACAAACAATACACATGTTTTTCCATAGCACACGCCGAACGCCTGTCCCTGCTATTAACACATACAAATCGGCAAATACGAGAAGTTCATATTCGCATATTGGCTGCCGATTGGTACATTGGCGTTAAGTATCGCGGTGATGTTCATTTAACAGCCACACAATTTAAACCGGAACTTGTTAAAAAATCGCGAATCGGTATGATTAATGAAATCTTACAAATGTGCAATACAGTGGAAACAGAATCTGTAAACTATAAAAACACAGCAACAGCAACCTCAACAACAGAAGTTCTTAAACCAGAAAAACTCTTGAATACAAACAAACAATTGCTTTTCAATGAGGAAGTATTAGATGCTAAACCGCTGTTAATGGCAAATAATAACATTTTTAATATTTATAAACCAATTCCGACAAAAACAATTGCAACAACTGTGACTGCGACTGCGAATGCAACTGGTGGTCAGCACAGCCGCCATCCAGTTTTTTATATTGGTTAAAATGAGAGATATTTGATTAATTGCCACTTTTCTTCTGCTGTTGTTTGTATAAATATGTATTTTACATAAAATCTTAATTTTTATTGCTTTATAAAACATTTCTTTTAACAACCATTTTTTTTAAATTGTAAATTTTATTCAAATACCATTTTCATTCAAACATATTTTTTTATGTTATTTTCAACTAAACATCTTTTCTTAAGACTTGCATGACATTCCCGAACCAACATTTGTTCTGTTATGCCATCCTGTTCATGATATACATTACGTTACGTGAGCACCAGTTAACTTTCACACCTGATAAAATTTTGATGAGACCAAAGTCAAAGTCTATATAAAAAAAATAACAAAGAAAAACACTATTCCATAGTAAATGGGGTGATGTTTGTCTCAACAAAACTCTGTCAGGTGTAGACATTAAATTAACAGAATGAGCAGAGCCGTAGACATTAACGTAATACATACGTATGCATGTACCCACCCATATGACAAGTAATTATTAAAGTTAAAAGTAATGATTTCATTATTCTGTCGATGATCTTCGGGACAAGTACATAAATCTTAAATTGAACTATTTTCATAAAAATAATATTTTGCCCTATTTGTAAATTATTTCCGACAAATTGTCATGCAATCTCTTGTAAAAAATATGAAAATATTTAATTTTCATTTAATTTATTTTTTCACAAAAACAAAAGTGTATAGATACATACATATATAAACTTTATTTGCTTTAAAAAACTAATTTTTTAACGCATTTATTTGCAATTGTACAAATATTTTTTTTTAATTATTTCAAATTAAAACTTATACTTTTTGTTAAATTACTTTACAAATTATACATATTCTTTATTTACTTAAAATTTGTTTACATTTTCGTCAAGTATTTCTTAATTATAAGTTATTTGTTTTATTTTACAATATTTCTTATTGTAATTTTATTATTTTTTAATTGTAAATTCCTTGTTTTGATTTTTAACTTACAACTACAACTTGTAACGAAATATTATTTTATATTTTATGTTTCAGTGGTCTGAGTGTCCGTGTATTTTTATTTTAATATCCTAATTTGTGAACGTGTTTGTTTGCTTGGTTTGTTTCAATTAAAATTATAATTTTCGAAATTATTTTTTTTTCAATTTTGAAAAAAATATTTATAAAAATTTCAATTATACTTTTTTAAATTTAATTTGAAAAAGAATTACTTGTATTCGATTCTTTTTCAAATTTCAAATTTTTCGAAACTATTATATCTTTAAATACAGCGAATGAGAGCTTAAATTAAAAATATTGTTTATTTATGTAAAAAAACTCTTTCTATATGACTTTGAACGCTATACAAAAATTGAATTATATTCCATTTAATATATCCTTTTCCCGATTTAAAAAAGTTTATTTAACAAGGCCGTAAAACCAATAAACTAATTTTGGGTTTTCTTTATTTTGGCTTGTTAGAAAAAGCAAAATATTTTTAATGTATCTCAATAACTTATATTGTAGCGCGTGCGTTTCTTCATACCATCGAAACAAATGCGGATCAACAAAAGCTTTGTGCACATACATATGTAACCGCAGTGTTAATCGGTTCATTTCGTTGATATACAGAAAAATGTATTGTACGCACGTGCTACACTTTTTGGTGGAACTCGTAAGGTTAAGCTTTTTATTTTATCCAAGGTTAAGAAATAAGTTTTGGGTTTTTGTCTTCACCTTTCGAAAATTTAATTCCTAAAAAAATTATTCAAACTAAAGAAGAAATCCATGAATTTTTTCAAACTAAATTCTTAAAAAACAACACAATTATCTAATTATTCTGGCTGAATATATAATTTAAAATAATTTAATTTAATAAACCAGCATTGTAATTAACAAATTGAAAATTGGCGCATTTAAAATAAATTGTCTAGCAATAAAAAAACCACTTAAAACAATTTATGTCTTTAAAACTCTGTATGCATATTCGTGCATTTGAATTGAATGTACTACATTGTTTGCTTAACGCTTAGCATAAACATATTTAAATGTTTGTTAATTTTTTTTTTCTCAAAACTGTTTATATAAAACTATAAATCTTAAGTTTTGTGTCGAATTCCCCATTATATGCATGTATCTTCTTTTTAAAGATTCAATTTAAATTACACTCAGAGAAACACTGGAGTTGAAATAGACTCTATTTTCTTAAGTTTTCTATCGAATATCAATTTTAATGAATTAATGTTTGTTTTTACCTAAAAATGTGGCTGAGTTTATCATAATGTATTTGGCGAGACAATTAAATACAGACAAATAATTGAAAAGAATTTACAAATAAATTACTTGTGGTTTTTGATTTTGTCACCAAATACAACATACAAATTCGGTCACTTTTCCCAAAAAAAAAAAAAATATATATATATTTAATTGTATATTAATTACAGCTATTGTATAAATTCAATAACATTAATGAGATTATTTCGTCTTGTAGTTCAAGTCAATTTAAAAACAGCACTGAATTTAACGTCTATTAATTTTTAAGGTTAAGGGAATTGTTTGGAAACTTTTTACAAAATCACTTGAACTCCATCCGAACTTTCAGAAGTAAAAGCAATAAAAAAAAAAAAAATTAAAGAAAGTCAGTTTTACACTAGATTCGAAACAATAGTTTTATTTTTATTTATTCATCTATAACAAAGTTGTTGTAGAGGTGTTTTTCCAAATGCGCCAACAACAATAAAGGGGAAATATGATGCTTATAAACCAAGATTTAGCATTAATACTCATTAACTTCATCAAATCAAACCAATCTTACTTAACCTCACTTTTGTGTATATAAATTTTTAATAGTAAATTAAACTTAACATTTTATGACAAATTTTGCTAAATTCCTACCTACACATTTTCAATTAAAACAAAAAAAAAAATTATTAAAACAAATTTTTTTTTGTGAAAAATTAAACAAATTCATGTTTACGTTTTTGGCTGAGATTAATTTGATTGAAGAGTCAAAATGTTACTGTATAATTGCGGTTGAATTTCACTGTTCTTAAAGAGAAACTTGATTTTTCTTTGACATATTGATGATCTGGGGATAAAACAAATTCGATTACGCTGAATCCAGCATAATCGGTGTCAACCGTTTTTTAAATTAGCTCGTTACATTGAAAATTATGATTAATAAAAATAATTGCTGATTTGTAGAAAAAAGAAATGAAGTCACCTTCTTATCAAAGCAACTGGTTCATTTATCGGTATAGAACTTAATAAATCGTGGAAAGCAGAGAAAAACTGTTTTTAAAGCTACATTTATAGATCTCAGCCATCATAAATACATGCATATTTTTTTATTTCTTAACGAGATTTCTATATCTGATGAATTTATATATAGTATGATAAATTGTATATAAAATAATTTTTGTCTTCTTGTTTTTTTATTATTTCATATAAAATTCACGATATAAATTCATCAGGTGTAGACACCGGGTAAACGATAGCTGATATAAAAAACGGATCAGTTGTATTTTTTAGTTGTAGCGCACTCGAATTATATTTATCCTCAACCCAGTGTTTTCATTATTATTACTTTTCGTTTCGACACTGATTAAATTGAATATGCTATTGAATGATAATTTTGTTCGTAACATAAAAATAATTGTCAAGTTTTATTTTTGTATGTCGAAACATTTAATTTTAGATTTTAACAAAAAAAATATCGCTTTAATCACAACTTTACTACAACCAAAGCAATATTGATTAAAAGTAAGATTTTTTTCAAAAATGAAATGAAAGTTTTAACTTTTGTTTTAGATAATTCTATTGTATGAAGTTTATAGGACTTAAGTTCTTTCTATATTAATTATTTTTGTGATTGATATTAATTAAATAAGAAAAAGAAAACATCCCGATAAACTTCATACAAAATAATTATATGTATAAGAAAAAGTTCGAGCTATAAAAATTAGTTTTGAATAATTTGTTTTTGTTTTTCAAATGTTACTTTTTTTTTTTTTTTAATTGATAAAAGAAATAAAATCCTGGTCTCATAATAAATTTGTAATATTTTTACTTGAATAGCTTTTTCACTTGTCAACCATCTACAATTTTTTAACATTAAATTTAATTGTCAATTTAAATAAAATTACTGCTCGTATGAGTAATTTAACATTTCTTCTCATATTTAATATGATTTTTACAATAAAAAATTCTCTCATTAAATAATCTTTTTTTACCTTGAAACCTGCACACACATACCTACATATTTATGCACTGATACACATACATACATATATTTTTTGTCAAGTCTTTGAAACAGCAAGTATTTTATTTTTAATTTTACATCATGAGTTTGTTTATGAGACATACTACAACAGTATTTTGCTACCACTTCGTTCTGTAATTTCAGTCCAAGTGTGCGTGTTGTTGTTGTTGATTGTTTCATACTTGAGCTCTAATTTTTAATTGTATATAATTTTCAAGATTTAATTGTAACAATTTCTTTGCTTGTTTTCTCCCTCTTGTGTATGTTTTGTATGGTCATGTAATTTTTTTTTTTTTTTTAATATTTACTTTTGTAATTACATATTTAATCACACAATTTAATTGTATTCTTATTTTTTTGAAGATGTCAATGATTTGTTTATGAATTTTGCATTGCTTTGTTAATTAAATAAAAAGGTTTGCACCAACCAAGAAATTGTTTTATTTATTTGTTAGGATGCTAAACTTTGAAAAATGTACATGTGTGCAAACTAGTAATGTTACAAATATTCATATTCGCCAAATTCAAACGAATAGTTCACGAATACATACAGACATATGTACATATGTATGTACGTAGAAATAACACTAGGTCCAATAGTAAAGCAAATGGGTGTATAATACAAATGATAAAAACAAATCTAAGGAATAACAGAAAGTGACTAAATATTATTATTGTGCCTGCCTGTAAAAAGCAAATTAAAATATTGCACTGTTTTCATGAAGAAAAAGTATACTTGCAAGACAAGTAGTCAAATTTTTTGGAAAGTTGACTCGATTCATAGTCAATTTAACCAAAAAAAAAGGAAGAAAGGAAAATTAGTTAGAGCTAAAACTTTAGCTTAATAAAACTTGTCTGTAATTTAATGGCAGTTTGAGCTGGACTGTAGTAAATCAGTGAAATATTTATTGTTGATTGCCTTTTAGAAATAGGAAATTTTTTGCAATATTGCAAAAAATGTCAAGCTGCTGATTGATCTTTTGCACTGTTTGATCACTGAAGTTTAAAACGCTAAATGTGGTTGATTTAATTATTTACTAGTTTAAACGTAAATTAAACCAAACCAAATTGCACTGATTTCTTGGGCTCTAAATTTAAAAGCAGCTGAAGGACCACAAATTTACAAAAAACATAAATTTCTAAATAGTATTTAGAAATTTATATTACTAATTAATTGCACTTGCTATTAGCATTATGCAAGTGAATTGAATTAGTTCTTGGAATACCTATTCGGTGAATATCAATACAAATGTTTGATCATCATCATTCTCTTGATGATTTCATAAGAGATTAAAGCGCCTACTTTAAAGATACGCGTGTGATTAATTTTATTGTAATAAAGCTGTAAAGATTCAATTTGGTTTTTGTAATAAGACCGGATCTATAATCTAATTTGCTATGCAAATTAGAACCGGCGCCAGTAAGTTTTGTAGACTCTTCTGAAGTCATTTACATACACAATTTATTTATGTACGTTTTCTTATTGAATAGAATTTTATTAATGGCGAAGAATATTATGCCGATTTATTTTCTTGAAAAAAAATGTACATTTTTTTGCACTTTTTTTTCTTAAAATGCCAGTTTTTGTAGTTTAGCGAGATTAAGGGTTATCACAACGATTAGTTTTGATCATTTCGTTAAAAAATATCACTGTTTTATGAACGAATTTTATTAAATCAATGCATTCATTTATTGACTATTCAATTCTCATTTAATTTGTAAAGAAAGTGATTGCTCAAAAAGTACGAGAACAAACATTTTAAATTTGTTCCATTTTATTTCCGTAGGAACTTCGTGCCATTGACAAAGTTCCTTAATTCGTTCAGCATATGCCCCGTGACTGGGTTATATCTGAGAAGGTGTCACTCGCAAGATATCGCGACCATACTTGTGAGAAGGCGGAACACTGTCCTAAATACTGCTCTAATGTCTTGCTCTCCACCCCTCATGCTCTACATTCATTCATCTCCTGCCGCTATTCGAATGCGCTGAAGATGTGCCAGTAGTTGATAGTGACCTGTCATAACTCCCATTATTTTAGTTCATTCGTGCTTGCTAAGTCTTAGCAGTTCCCCCTTTTTTTCCTCGTCTGGATCACCCCATAGAATTCTTGCATTGATTGTCACGATTTTGTTGTTTCCAGAGTGTTAAATGAGCTCTATGTGTCCACTTCTTTAGCCCAGTTGACTCAGTTCTCTAATACACTCCATAATGACCCGAATTTCTGCCTGCGAAACTGTGCAATAGTCCGGCAGGCGGAATAATAGTTCTGTGGCAGTTTCTATATACATATATACCAAGTCCTGTTTTCCCCTCGCCCTTGATCCATCATTGTAACAGTGAAACCCTATGAGGATCTGATTGAAAGTTAACGGTTAACCAGGAATCGAAGTCAGAAATCAATGTTTCGCAATTGGCCCCTAGTTAAGTCTTCAGTATGTGATCTGACGTCACATTTGTCGGTGTAGACTCGCCTCTGGCTGTAAAGATTTGTTGATGATACGCTTCTCAGTTGGTGATCGATCCATTCACCCATCATCTTTATCGCTTTGCTGTGAGAGCTACTTCATATTTTATACGAATATTTTCTCCTTAAATCTTCAACATTTGTAAAAATAGACCAAAAATATTTTTACAATTGTTCTCTCCACGTGCCTTTGAGGGGACTGCTGTCCATTCATTTGTACTTCGTAACATTTTTTCGAACCATGTCCACCCTCTGTTTGCCCTCTTGCACAACATTGTGGTATAAAACTCCCCCATATATACAGTGTCAAATAAAATTCATTTAAAAATAATAGCAGAAGCAGTTTGTAGCGGAACAAATTTCGATTTTATTAGTTTTGAATAAAACGCTTTTCGCCTCACCTCGCAGACCACTTCGATAGTTTCCAAGTTCCCCCATTTGGAAGAGAACGAACACCTTAAGTAATATTATTTTTTTTTTTGTTTTGAAGTGAGAAGTGATGCCCAGAATCCATAAGGAATACACTGCCTTAAATTGCTATGAATACACAGAAATTTGCACAACAAAATACTTTTAATAATTTAAACCATTACATGCTAACTTATTCTACGCCGCCAACAGCTTCACGTATGCGTCTTAAACGAGTCCTACTTTGCGTTAAGGAATAGCTCATCAAAAGGATATTTACTTAATATATTATTAATTACTCGTTTGACTATCAGACTTAAAGCCGAGGCAAAACCGCCTTCCAATTCATTATATATATCACGCCAATTTTCATTTAAAAATTTATTCATGTTTTCACCCAGAGCCTTGTTGCCATTAAACAAACTATCGAAATGATATTGCACCAGCTCCGGCATGAATTCCAACTTCACATGTTTTAAGGTGGCATAAATTTTACCGTTTCTGTCGACTGGTTTCAAATCGAAAGAGTATTTTAAATGTATGTTTTCTGAAATCGCAAAGTGCATATGTATAGCTAAGCATTAAGGGTATTGGGATGTATGTACTTACTACAAGTTATTACAGATTTTCCTTTTCCCGCAATGGGCAAAATAATTACTCGTCCGTCAGCGGAGTAATCACCTTCTAACCGTAACTCAGGTACTACAGCTTCCAATACACTGCGTTCTTTAAAATTGAAACCTCTGCAAGATTTTGTTCAATACTTTATTTTAATAATGAAGAAAAAAAGAATACAGTAAGGCCGTTATGTAATTCGAAACGAAAGCAAAGCTGTGTGCGAAGTTGTATGATAGTAATGATAGTAATGTATGACAGTAATTCGAAAGCTGCTGTCGAACCGAGTTACATAATAGCTCTCTGCCAGTCGTCCTCTCACACTCACTTGAGTTCTTTCAATTGAGCCGTTTTCAAGCCAATCACCTCAAGATTTGTAAATTTCAACTCAATGTTAACTGGACTCGCAGGATTTCTTTCCAAAGCCATAGCGCTTACATGCAGCGGATCAATAGATACAAAATTTAGATCACGTAAACCATGGGAGAAGTTTCTCACTATATCCTGAGATATCTGTGTGTAGCACGCATTGTCACCTCTTTTACATCTTGTAATGTAATTAGCTAAGATTTGTCATTAGAAATATATACATTTTGTTTAAATGTTTTGATGGCAATAGTGATTCGACAATGGTAACACTCACGAAATTCGGCTGAAACCACAGCTACACTTAGAATTACTACAAAAATTGTAAAATTTAACATTTTCAAAAAAAATTTCTTTGATTAACTATGCACACTTTGCTTTACATCACTTAACTCCTGTCTGAGTATTAAATTTGTCATGGAATTTTGAAGTCCCTTTTATACTTGAAACTAATTTCAGCAGCTTTTGTTCTGAAATGTTTTTTTGTTTGTTTAATTAGAATGTGTGTGTGTGTGTTTTTTAATATTTAAATGAATCTCATTTTTGTCTAGCTTTTGTAAACCGAGAAAACCTGTATACACACACACATACACACATATGTACATACTTATTTATTTAGATAAATTGGTGTTGAATTTGTTTTAGCATTTCTTGTTCTAGTTCGTCTCCACCACTTTTTTGTTGTTATTATTATGTTTTATATATTTATGTTAATTATATTCACTCGCATAATAGTGTGTAAATAATTAAAAAGTTTTTTTTTTTACATTTACAATTAATTAATTAATATTGTTCACAAATTTACCAAAATAGTCTATGGTTGTACGAATGAAATTATTCGAATAACCGTAATATTTCCGAAAAGGGAACTTGAAGTGGAAAACGATACAAGCAGGTCACAGTCATTGTTTTCTTCTATAGAATTAAGATTTGATTAGCATGTTAGTCTAAATATAGCTGTGAGGCTTGAACGTTCAATAACCATATAGAAAGAGCTGATGATGATTTTATATCGCCAATCAATAATTTCCCAGATGGGTGAAAATCACCTGGTATTGGTACACCGCACTTCATTAAGTGCATCAGGCATAATTCAAAACATGACCACTTGTTGCCCTCAATGTTCAATTTTTTCGATTTATTTTAAACTTTAACACCCATATTCATAAAAACTATTGAAGGTTTATTACACGTTTATTTGACAAATATTCCGTAGATATACGTCAAATAAGAGCTTAATAAACTTACAATAATTATTATGAATATGACCTTAAATAACTGCTATAACTACTTTCGACTGGCTTATACGGCAAATTTCCTGAACCCCCGGCTGGGCGCTACCTATGTGTGGGCCTATATCAATGGTTTACAGTTTTCTCAAAGTTTTTACAAAAATTCGACCATTAAAAGATCTCTTCAATTGATAAGTCAAAAGAGGCGCAGTAAAGTGCTTTATGGGCCCTACACTGTTCTACGGGGCTAACAACACTTTTTCTTTAATATACCATTGATATTACAGCTGTCACAATGTGACAGTAAGTAATTAAATTTACAGAGCTGGGTGTTTGTTATCTTAAATCAATAAATAAAATAACTCACGTCGAATGAAAATTAGTACATATATGTACATACATATATAAAAATTAGTTTTATGCATCATCATGACCCCCTTAGAAGCGGTAAATTAGCTCTGAAGGTGCATATCATTTGAGTCTTCTGGGTGGCAGGGTTTTCTTTGTCGTTATCTGCAAAGATTGATTTCAACTTATGAAATTCGCATAATCAAGAACTCTAAGAAAACAAAATTTTTCTATGTTCATAAAAATGCTAATACGAGTAAAAATCAAATACACAGAATCAAAATTTAAAATTATTAAATCAAAAATAAAAAAATTTGAGAGGCCATCTAAGCTGTCTGTTGACATTTTTCAATAAATTCAAAACATAACCAATTAATTACTTGTAAAAGCAAAATTCATACTGTTTTGTAACAAAAAATAAATTTACACTTTGAACGTGTCACATTAATATTTATGGGAATTGTTTTTATTTTTGTTTGTTTTTTAATTACAATTAAAAAAAAAAAAAAGTTACACTCATCTTGCTGTTGAAGCAGAAAAACATGTAAATTGAAACAATAAATTTATTATTTTAGTTCTAAGCGTACATACATACATATATATGTATGTATCAACAACAGAAAACAATTTAAGCAAAAGCGACAATTAACAGGTCGATGACATTTACTGGATCAAATATTCTAATGAAAATACGAGTAATTGAATGTGTGTTAAGCACGTGTGTAAATTATGTTTTCTTAGTTGTTTAACCACAGCTTAGTCATTGTGGGATAAACATATGTATGTATATGTGTATGTATGTATGTATGTATACATTTTATTGTAAAGCGAAATTTGGGTAAATAACTGTTTTTAGAAAACGGATATTTTTCAGTGCGTTTCCACAATTTCTTACACAACTCAATCGTGAGTCAGGCATAAAAATTCCCTGAGAATTTTGTCTCTCCTTTTCTCATTCCTCGTATGAAAAATAAGCGCTTTCTTGTGGCAGAACACATGTTAATAAATTAAGAAAAAAGTTGGAGTCGATAGCCATAGCAGCTCGTACGCCTATTTTTTTCTAAATAAATAAATTAAGGAAAATGTTAAAAATTTTCTCAAGTCTTTTCTCCAGCTCTTCTTCCCGACAATAATCAAGAGTGCAAAAATGCAAACAAAAACCTAAATCAATTCGGCAAAGCATGTCACTGACTTGTACAGCTTGCATATTTCCGTGCTGTCCATTTTACTTAGCAGACAAAGAATAGGGGCCGAATCACGGCATTCGTGATCGAATGAATTCGTGGTAGAATGCTGTGTGTTTATTGCTTATTAACATTATTTTTACTCGATAGTTCGTTCGATTACGAATGCCACGACCCATGTTCATATTTACAATTTCATAAAAATCGCTTGAAAATGTTTTGAAATCTATATATGCAACAAGAAACCGTGTATAGCCCTTTAAATTTCAGCTCAACTTTGTTCTTATTATTTGATAATATATTATCTATAACTTGACATATTCTGTGAAATTTTCCAGTCAATTAAGAAATAAACTCAATGTTAATCTTCTTACACTTTATATAAGACTTTCACATTAACTCAGCAAACTAAACAGTTTGCTAAGAAAAGCATTTTAGTTGTGAAGGTATTACAAATTAAAGATAATTAAGTAGAAACTTCCGATGGAGACAAATTTGAGAGAAACCCACAAACAAATGAAGACAAAATAGAATTGCCTCCTCTTTGTAGATTGCAGACAAGCCTCTCGGGCAGAAAATGTATATTGAAACCATTTCTGCTCTTCAACTAAAATAATTAAATCTACAAATTAACCAATAATATTGTAAATAAACATATTTCCATATTTATATACATATGTATATATTTCTTTCATTTCGCTACAATTAAATTTTAAAATCTTTAAAAGTATTCTTACTTTTCGTTTAAAACTAATACATCATAAGGATGTTCACTTAAGAAATTATTTACCATTTCTTTGATGACCAGGCTTATTGCTTTGGCGAATCCCTCCTGCAATTCGTTATAAATATCAAGCCAATTGTCGTTTAGGAACTGGTTCATGGTGTCACCCAGAGCCTTGTCGTCATTGAATAGACCATCGAAATGATAATGCACATGTTGTGGCTTAAACTCCAACTTAACATGTTCCATTTTTGCATAAACTTTGCCATTTTTATTGACTGATTTCAAATCAAAGGTGTATTTTAAATGGATGTTTTCTGAAAATAGAAATGGTTTTATGAAACAAAATTTCAAATCGAAAGTTTATGGGCGGGAAAATGAGAAATATTCGAATTTTCTTTAGTTTGCTACAAACCCTAGAAGATTTCGAGAACCGTAGAGATAGAAGTGGCAGCTCATAAAATATTTCCGATACGATTGTACCATGAAACCATCAAAAAATTTTAGGAGTGGAGGAATTATAATGGTGTTGATTCGCAGTGACACAAAACCGTGCCAGTGCACAGCCGCAAATCATGAAACAAGTTAAAAGTTACACTTTAACCCTGCATTTTTCAATAACCACCGCCCATTTCAGTTCAAAATGTTATCTGTGCATTAAAAAAGAGGTTACGCTCAGGTTTTCATCAGTTCAAAAGTTATAGCGTTGTGGCCGATGAAATACAATTCTGAGCCACTGTGCGCTGTATGTTTTAAACTGAAGATGAGGTTGAAATAGAATCAGCACTTCGCTCAGCTGTGCTCCTGACTCAGTGCTTTAGATAGGGAAACGTGTTTTGTAAACACCATTCTATGATTTAAGAGTACCAGAATGAATTTATCTTATTTGATTTTGGCATGCTTTCTATTAATGTTGAACTTGATCGCCCATTGTGAACATTTTCTGCCTTCAATTTCCTAATAATTTATTTAGTTATATTATATAGCCTTCAAATTAAATTGCAGACCTGGACCGGGTTACCAATACAATTCACTCAAGATGGACTCACTCCTTCCGGGAACAGTAAACTTGTCGTAACTTTCTCAAGGTTGGCTATAAAATACCCATCCATTTATGTCTTCACAGACAACAAAATTCCTCAAAAGAGGCCGCTGACAACTATCGTTAGTTCAGGCAGATCGAAGCGAGCGAGGAGCAAAACTCTCGCAGGCCAAACAACAAACACAAGTCTGACTGGAAGTAATAGAAACGGTGGTGGCCCAGAGCTGCTTAATAACTGTATTTTAATCAAACACATACTCACTGCAGGTTATAACACTCTTTCCCTTTCCATTGATGGGCAGAACCAATACTTGTCCATTGGCAATGTAATCTGATTTTATCTCCAGCTGAGGCACCAACGCTTCAAATACACTGCGTTCCCCAATATGAAAACCTCTGAAATTTGAAGGAAATATTAGTAGAAAATGAATGGAAAACAAACATTTGTTCAACGCACTCACTTTACTTGTTTCACTTGGGCCATTTTCAGGCCAATCAAATTAAGATTTTTAAATAATAAATCTAAATTCACTGCACTCGCAGGATTTCTATTCAAATGCAGACTCTTTACAGGCAGTGGATCGAAGGGCAAAAGATTTAAATCTCTCGAACCAGCAAAGTATTTCTTCATAACTTCCTGAGTGGTTTTTGTAAAGCAGTCATTATCACCACCATGACATCTGTGGATATCAGCAGCTTTGAAATTGAAAAGAATTTGTTTGGAAATTTAAGTTGATGCATCGTGTTCTTTCTTCCGTTTATGAAATAACTTACGAAAATCTCCTGAAACAGCTGACAGAATAAGAACAAATAAATAAATCACAGAATTAAACATTTTGAATTTAAAATTAAATTGTTATTTGTAACACTTCACGCCTAACTGAATATGACATAAATATTGACTTGCTTAGCTCCTTTTATACTCGGCACTTCAAGTCAGTAGCTTTTTAATTGCATTATTTTCATTGTTTGCATTAAATCTCATTTAATTTTATTATTTTTGAGACTTTTCAAAAGTTAAAATATGCGTTAAATTTGTTTTTGCATTTCTTGTTCCAGATCATCTTTGCTGTTGCGGTTGCTGTTGTTGTTTGTTTGTTTGTTTGTTTTTTCTAAGAAAGCACAAACATTCAATTTCATAAGTTGTAATTATATACATACTCGTACTTGTATAAATATACATCTGCATATAATTTGACAATTTGGTTTAATGACTTCTAAGCAGTAGGGGGCATTTAGCACACTTTTGTAGCCGGCAGTTTAGAAAAAACTTTGCCGCGGTTATTTTTGCACATGCGCAAGGTACCTCGGTACCAGGTAGCCTTACAAGACCAGCTGACTACTGCTTTTAGCCTGAACAACTGTCAAAATGCACAACACAAACACATACACTCGAACAAAAGGGTGACAGTAAAGTATTTCTACCAACAAAATACATGAAATGTTTGTTGCACATGCGATGGTGTTTTGTATTATTCTTTTTGATCGTTTTTTTTTTTTTGGAATTTCAAAACAACATTAATTAAATTAATAAAGAGATCAATTATCTGCTCTGTACTCTTATTATGCAGAACAACTATTTCTGTCGTGTTCTACGAGCATATCAGAGACCTGCAACCGCACGGTGAAACACATTTTGAGCAGGCGACCAAAAATCTTTTTTTTTTTTTTAGTTATTACTGGTCATAAAGTTTTCCCATTATTTTGCTAAAATTAAAGGTTTCTTAAAACGCCAAATGAATTTTATATGATTATTTGACTTGTCAGAGACCTGCAACCGCACGGTGAAACACATTTTGAGCAGGCGACCAAAAATCTTTTTTTTTTTTTTTTAGTTATTACTGGTCATAAAGTTTTCCCATTATTTTGCTAAAATTAAAGGTTTCTTAAAACGCCAAATGAATTTCTATGATTATTTGACTTTTCAGATTTTAATGCAAAAAAAGAAAAAAAAATCTTACGCGTGTTCTAGAACCACATTTTTTTAAACCGTAAAAGTTTTCAGAAATTGCCTAATACATACAGCATAATAACTTCATG
This sequence comes from Sturmia bella, assembly GCA_963662145.1. NCBI lineage: Eukaryota > Metazoa > Arthropoda > Insecta > Diptera > Tachinidae > Sturmia > Sturmia bella. Next base: position 123,033,288 of record OY759168.1, read on the forward strand.
CCGATAGATCATACACCACCTTGTGGTGCAAATCCTCCCTCCTTGTTTCGAAGTATTTGTTTCGATATAATCTATATTTTGCACAAATATTGGCCACACATTGCCCTTGGAGGGTATGAATTGTCAGAGCATTTTTGTAGACTTGTGATTATTTTCACCTTTTTTCCTTTTTACACTTTATGTGTTCTGCTGTCTACCTAACAAATTTCCCATTACAAATTCGTACACGGTATGTAATCGAAACGACAGAAACTTGTGCAATGTGTTCGTTAGAGCGTGGTCTAATTTCAACTGTCAAAGTTGCCAAACAGCTGATGTTAGGAGACGTCATCAGCTGTTTTATAAACGTAGTGTTTGTGGTAGTACAAAATACATTTAAATACAATTTATTTGTGATATTATTGGAAAATAACACAAACAGAAAATATGATATATACTTTTTTCATATGCCCGCCAAGAAGGAGGAAGAAAGAAGCACACAAAAATTTCAAAAAATGTTTTCGGTTTTTGATTTTTTGTGGGCTTTTTCCTCCTTCCTGGCGGGAAGAGGCTGATATGACTACCTCTATTATGTATGTATTTATGTATGAAAAAAAAAAAAATTATCTTATTTAATCTTTAAAAATCTCTGATTTAATTTTAATTAAATATTTTCTCCAATTTAATTTAAAAATTTTTTGTTCATAACTATGCGAGTAGATTGTGAATCATATTTGGCTTTGTAGGCTTGATTCTTAGATTGAATTAATGAAATAAAAAAAATGTTTTTTTAATTAACTAAACTACAATGTGAAGTGAACTGCTTATTGAAATACATGCATATGTGCATGTTTGTGACTGTTTTCAACTGTTATAGGTTATGTTGGGTGAGTCCACAAAATGATAAACCGTTCTGTAAACATAAATTTTGTCACGACATGCGTAGAGTTATATGTAGATGAAACGCAAAGTTTGAAAAAGCACTGCACAATATTTTTCATGTGATCACACTGAATGCCGTTTCTTCATTTGGCCAGATTTATCAAAATCTCCAGCTGGACTTGAACGAGAACGAATGTTTCAACAAAAAACCAAAACCCTTTTTAGTATTAATGAGAAGAAATATGTATGTATAGTGGACTAGTTGTATTTTAATATTTTATTTGTACATGTCTATTCTGTAAAATATTTATCATAAGGATATTTACTAAAAACACTTTCAATAACATTCCTGAAAACCTCGCCAAATTCGCTGGCTAAACTGGCGCGTATTTCATTATAAATTTCCAGCCAATTTTCGTTCAAAAATAAATTCATATTATCGCCCAAAGCCTTGTCGCCATTAAATAAATTGTCCACCTTGAAAGTAATGATCTTGGGCTCAGCATTCAGGTTTAGATGCTCGATGTGCATGTAAGTGGCGCCATCTTTCTCTAAAGGCTTACCCACAAAATTCAAGAATAAGAGAACGTCCCCTAAAATGGAAGAAATTATTTAATAATAAAAACATATTCAGTATAACGATATCAACTTGCCGAAAGTTATGTTCAGTTTACCGCTACCCACTATGGGTAGTATCAAGATTTTGCCATTCACATCGTAGTCTCCCGTTGTAGTGAAATAGTCCAAATGTATTTTCAAGCTGTGTTTCATCGTAAGATCTTTGCCAAATCCCCTGAAAGTAATTTATTTCAATGAATATAATTTGTTTGATCAACATTTTGAAATGTTTGTGGAAACTTACTTGACTTTGACTACTTTGGCAGTCTCCAGTCCATACAAACTATGATTTTTCAGCACCATATCCAATGAAACTGGACTGTCTGCGCTCTGATGCAGGTGCACTTTTTCATATTTTAGTGGATGTAGTTTTGGTAAATTGATTGAAGGAAAGCCTACAAAAAATACACATATATGTACATATGTACAAGGGGTCCAAAGAGATACACAAAAAAAAAAAAAAAAAGCTAGGAAGTATATAAAAGAATTGGCCCAACTTATACGATGATTTTTTAAGCTTTCCTTGTTTTTTTGCTGGTTGGTTGTGAATTCTCCGAGTCTCGCTCACTCATATTGCTGTCTATGTTGAAGGGTTCTTTTCCTGCAAACAAGTTTCGGTACCATTATAATCACTTACCTTGCGACTTTTCCTTGAATAAATACTCGATTGTTGTTTTAATACACTCTGAATCACCATATTTACAAGGTTTTACGTCATCAGCTTAAACAGAAGATCTCGAATATAAATTTATCCTTATTGTTCATTCCACTGCAAACTCACCCAATTCACCATTTACGCTTAAACACAGCACAACAATTGAAATTGTAAATATTTTCGTAAACATTTTTTATTGCAAGGATGCGTTGGCAAACTCTGTTTAAAATGAAATGATATTTAAACTAAAGATGCTTGCTTTTATATACATTTTCTTTAGTACAAAGTGATCACTCAACATTTAAATTTGTTGAAAATAGTTTAGTTTTTTTTTTTTTTTTTTTGCATTACATTCATAGATATCGTTGGCTCAGTATAGAAAAGTTGTAATGCAAAATACTTCTGATGGGGTTATTAAAGTGTATTTTTCCGAATAGAGTTATACCTGGAAATATGAGTGAGAACTTGGGGGGGGGGGGGGGGCAGGAGAGAGCTTCCAAGATACGACAAAGAATTCCAGCTCTTCTCGTTAAAATGCCTGCCTGTTGTGCCAGAAATAGATTAATTTAAAGAATTTTTAATATCAATTAAACAGTAAACTTTTTGAAAAGATTCATTTTTGGACTTGAATTAATACATTTCAATTGGCTCTTAAAGCAAATAAATAACTTCATATTTGAATCAATTAAAAAATTTATTGTATTAACTAAAACTTGTTTGATATTGCATTAATTAATATTTTAATTGATCATATGAACATTTTGATTGCGTAAATTAAATTTTTAATTCAATAAAAAAAGTTTCAATAGTGAATTCAGGTGTGTGTGTGTGTGTGTAGTTCTGCATGTAAACTTAATTTTTAAAGTCACTTGCACTCTTTTACGTTAAAGCGAACCTTATGGGTAAATCGAATATCATAAATGTTTCATTCAATGCATTTCACTGACTTGTAGGAATTTGTTTTCCCCAGCTTTTAAATTCTTTTCGACAACACTAACAACGAAAAGTATTTTTGATTTTAAACTGACGTCATATAAGACTCCATCATATATAAAACAATTGAAATTCAGTTGCCCAATCCAACTTGTTTATAACGGGCCTATTAGGTCTCTCGAGCTTAGTTATGCGAAACGCCGTGCTGGCATCATAACTAGAATCTACAGTTTAATTGTGGCAGCTGGTAAATTACCGCTTTACAAATCGAATAAGCTATCGAACACAATAGAATTCGATACTTATCAAGCTGCCCTGTGAGGGTGTTCGTTCGCTATCGTATCTAATTTTAATACCAATTGTAAACGTGTGGTGTTGGTTTTATTTCGATTTCTAGCGAGAATGAAAATCACAGACTACAATCAAAACTTTGGCATATATGTTAAGATTTTGTCGAATATAACTCTACAAAGATTTTTCTTAAACAATATAGAACTACAAGCTACAGAGCACAATTAATGTAAATATATACACATGTGTATATGAAAATGACTGTTGTGGAATGAAGACTTGGACCAGTGAAATAGAGCCCTCGTTTTCTTTTATGGGGCTTCGTAATTATAAAGTGAAAACGGGACCCTAAACAGCAAAAGACTCCAAAGCAGCAAAAGCAAGACCACGGAAATGTTTGCAGAGTATGCGGATAACGAAAGACAATAAATATTAAAAACAAAAAACGTTGAAAACAAAAGGTGTCCCCATACAAGGAACTGTGGAGAATTGGCTGTAACTTTTCAGCCGTAGTTGTAGATAATTGAAATGTTCATGTAATTGTATCGCCGCTACAGCAGCAAGTACGAAAGACAACAAAAAGTTAAAACCTAAAGGGTGTCCCCATTCAAGAAACTGGGAAAATTAGCTTCAGCTTTCGAACCGCAAGAGACAGAGACTTTAAACTTTCATAAAATATGTAGTTGTATGGCCGCTGCAGCAGCAAGTACGAAAGACAATAAAAAGTTAATACCTAAAGGGTGTCCCTGTACAAGAAATCATATCTCATATAGTATGTATATTTAAAAACATTTCAGCTGTCTCTTACGAAATTGTTAACCTATTTCATCTGCCAAATGAAATAGGTTAAGCGTATTGCACGGTGGTACGCAACCCTTGCTACGCGAGTCAATCTTCCACTTGGCTGAATTTATTTCAAAATACTCTAAATTGCAGCCTTTGGCGTATGGAAACGCAGCAGTTGCGTATAGATTTTGTTTTTATTTTGCAAATTTATTGTAAAAAAATGATTTGGCAAGAATATTCGTATGCAAATATGACAATTAATTAAGCATATCAAACAGTTTTATTAACTCAAATATGAAATGCTTGATTTACACTCGCTGAATCATATTTGTTTTTTGAAATGTTGTAAATTAATTGCTTTTAGATAAATGCAACTTGTTAGATTACACCAGCAATTAGTTTACAGCTAATCTGACAATCTAATTGCCCTTTTCTTTTTACTGAAAACAATTCCAGCGGCTAAAAGTTGCTGGAGCGATTCGCAATCAAAGGGAAAAGGGAGGGAAGTTTTCTTTATCTATTGCTGTTGACAGTTGGTGACCTTTCGAATCAAATAAGCACATGTACACTTTTTTTCTTATTCAAATTACTATCATATTGTATTGTATATTTATTGCTTGTTACAACATTAATTACCAACCCCCGCAATTATTATTCCGTAAGATATTTATTGTAGGGGAATTTACTGAATACACTGTTGATGACACCTTTGAAAACCTCGCCATACGATTTGGTTAAACTGGTGCGCACCTCATTGAAGATTTCCTGCCAATTTTCATTAAGAAATAAATTCATATTGTCGCCCAAGGCCTTGTCGCCATTAAACAAATTTTCCACTTTGTAAATCATCTTTTTGGGCTTAATATCCAGCAGCAATTGCTCAGCTTGCATGTAAGTCTCGCCATCTTTCTGCACCGGTGTACCCACAAAACTGACATACAAATCAATGTCAACTGGAAAGAAATGATTCTTTTTGTTGTTGTCATACAATTAAAACTTTTCTATCACTTACCCATTGTTATGTTTGACTTGCCACTCCCCTTTATGGGCAGTATTAAAATTTTTCCATTCACATCATAATCACCCACGGTGGACAAGTAATCAATGTGCAAGTGCAAGAGATGCTTCTGGGTCAGATCTTTGCCGAAACCCCTGGGAAACAATAATTGTTTGAAGATTATCACATGTTTGTCATTAGTGCCTGTCCATCATACTATGAAACATTTGCTGCCATAACATGGAGTCTGTCGGCATTATAGTGGAAAAAAAAAAGAATTTTAAAAGCCATTTTTAACAAATGTTTTCCAGTATGGACGAGCACTTATTTTTCGTACTTGACTTTTACGACTCTCGCCGTCTCGATGCCATACAAATTGTTGTGTGTAAGTTTTAGATCCAACGAAACCGGGCTCTCTTCGCCCTGTTCCAGGTGTACGCTATCAACTTTCAAGGGAAATAATTGGGGCAAGCTGATGGCAGCATCTCCTGCAAATTAATGGTGGCAATTATGGGCGAAGAAGGAGAGAAGTTTCAAATAAATAGGTTCCACATTAGTATGAAAAAAACCCAAAAATGTTTAAAGAAGGATATAATTTCTCGATTTGATAAACACTGAGCTTAAGGTCGCTTTTTGTTGCAAAAATATTTACTGTTCTATTCCCAATATTTCCACTATCCCTTGTGTACCTTCTCAATTTAGAAAATCAAGAGAGGTCTAACAATTAGCACCAAGAATACATTTAAAAGAAACCAATTAAATGCCATATTTATAATAAATGTTTACTAAGCTCTTATTTGACACATTTCTACGGAATATTTGTCAAATAAACTTGTAATAAATCTTCAATAGCTTTTATGAATATGGGTGTAAATATTTGGTTTTATTATATCCATTTTTTTTTTTTTATTTAATATTAGTATTTTCTTCAGTTAAACGTCCTTTATATTTTTTATATATCGTTCTATATTTTTGCCGATATTTGGCTCTCTTTCGAATAGATTCTTCAGGGCAATAGCATTGAAATGTTTTTTGTTCTAGAGCGAAATATCAACAAAAATAGGAAATAAAAAAAATGATATAGAAAAAAGGACCTTAAGCTTTTCAAAAATTTTAAAATATATTTAAAATGGCTGCTACAAATTCTGTTGTGGGGAGTTTTCGTACTTTGGCGAAAGTGCAAAAATTTTTTGTGACCCCTTTAACTTTAAAAAACAATTTTAGGCCTAGTATTAAGGGAAGGTCATTAGAAAAGATTACAAAGCACATTATAGTTTGAAAATAATGCCCAGTTTTTTAGAAAATGCTACAAATAACTGCAGACTAAATGCGGAATAAGGCAGGGGTGGCACTGAAATCTTAGTTTTTCTTTTTTTAAATTAATGTTAAAAGCCATAATTTGTAAAATTGAACTGGAGCCGGATTAAGAATTTTAAAACTAAAATCTCTTAATTAACTTCTTCGAAACATGCAAAGCAAAATTAAATCTGTACAAACGTATTATGTTCACGATACGTTATTTTGTGATTACAAAAATAATAAATTTATAGAAAAATAAAAAAGAATTGTTTCACACATTAGTTGTCATCCTTTTCTAATTGTAAACTTGCTGCTCAACACTCACCCTGCGACTTGTCCTTAAAAATAAAATCAACGGTAGTTTTAATACATTCGATATCCCCATATTTGCAAGGTTTCAGATCAGCAGCTTCATGATGAAATAAAGAAATTGAAATCATTTTAAAAATTCTTTTTATTTTTTTATATTTTCCTTCCATGCAAAACTTACGAAGCTCTTCGCCATTGACATTTAAAGACATTGAAATGACTACAACTGTTATTATTTTGAAAAACATTTTACTTTTAATAAGGATATTCGCAGAATCTCAGTATAAAACGAACTCATTTGCCATCTTAAAAACTATTTGCTTTTATAAGAAATTGCTCTAGAATAACGTGAGTTGCGGAGCCAATCAAGTCAACTTATAACTTTTAGCACGCATTTCACCTGTCAAAGATTTCCAATTAACTTCATGTACATATTGAAACTGTTTCAATACTCGTATGATGAAATGATTTCTGTACTAATGGTTTAGGAAGCGAAATCTAAGTTTGTGGCAAAATTAGTTTTACATTCAGATATTTAAAGCGCAAACGCTTACAGCAGCCATTACTTAGAATAGGGAAAGTCATGTCTAAGGCAATTGCCTGACATCTGACACTGATTCCAATTTATCATTAAACTCCTTGAAAATAGTTAATAGGTTGCTTGTATTAAAGCGGTTACCAAGTTTAGGCTGATTTGATGATTCTTAGCTAAATATGAATGAAATTCTAATTTGCTTCCTTAGAGAATAGCGAGTTCAGCAGAAATTTACTGTTAAGTGTTAACAAAATTGCAATGATCTTAGTGAAGTTCATCTCATGGAGATGGATTTCACTTCGTCAAAATAAAAACTTGTACTTTTTTACGACCTAATGAAATCAGGAACAAACCTAATTTTGATCAGTTCATTTCGTTTTTCAAGATCAATGCGCAATCCATAACTGGTCATACCGAAAATAACCAAAAACAGCAAAAATCATTGTATTATAAGAAATTTCACTCAATCTAGATCGAGTTTTAAAAGTAAATTGTATGAGTTTTACCAATAAAATCTCTGCCATATATTGTAGTCTTGAAGCACTGTCAGTCAACCAGGCAAAAAGGAAAAAAAAAAACAAAATATATGAAAATTAAATATTATATATAAAATTATGTGTAAAACATGTAAATGAATGAATTTTATTAAGATTTATAATAGATATTTATCAGCTTATCACTTTGAAAGACATAATTTTTAATCATATCTGGCCCTATGGGCTCGATTAAAACAAAGAAATAACGAGAGAAATACATTTAGGCTCGAATACCCTTTAATGCTAGGAACACAACGGGGACGAACAACGAATTTTTCGCCGTGAATATTCGCCGTCAAAAATAAAACACATTGGTGTATATGAAAATGCACACAGCGAACTTCAAATAGATTTATTTCTATTTCGTACGCCGGCGAACGACGAACAAATCAGTACCATGTGGCCATGTTAGTTTTAGTTTGCAAGTGTTTTAGTAAAAGCAGTTAATTTTTACTTTAATAGTTTTTATTTTAAGTGCTAAGCATTGAGCGTTGTGCATTTAAAGTAAAAAGCCAACATATTAGATTATAAAACATGTTTGTAGTTTTTAATTTTTTGTTTTTGGTAATGCAAAATTTTTTAGCAACCAATTTTTTTTAATATGGTCACCCCATCAGCTGTTCAACTATAATAAGATAAAATTAAAAAACTGAAAATGAGATGTTTGTGTTCTTCGTCGTTATTGTGCTTCATACGACGAATTTACACAGTGAATTTTAACCGGCGTATTCGTCGTATTGAGCGAAATTCGTCTTTCGTCCCAGTTGTGTTCCCAGCATAAGCTAATGATTTAATATTATTGTATTTCACATGCAAACACAAAAGTAAATTTTAAAGTGTGTGCGAATATTTTCTTTCCATTGTGCACAGTTACAGTCACCACTTGTTACTACGTTAAAGCAATTAATTAGTTACTACTAAATTGAAATCAAACTAGTCCAGGAAGTGTTAACGACGAATCACACATGAAGAAAACATGGTCTGCATCTAGCAATTTTGAAACTCCATTATCTTGAGTTTTGCTCAGATTGTTTAGTCAGTTTTTAAATTTAATTTTCATGGTCTACACAGCTTTTGAAATGTGGATACATGGACCTGTCACACAAATGCACTACGCTAGAAAATTATTTCAGTTCTGAAAACACTTCGATAAATTTCCAATGGAAGGAAATCACTATTTTTTATAGCCGTTTTAGTGATGTCACAAAAACAAATTTAAAATATTTTTATTGCATTTTATTTTATTTTATTTTATTTTATTTTATTTTATTTTATTTTATTCTTTTCATATGCTTGCGTGTTGAATTGCACAATATTGCATCACATTCAACTTAAAAACAATAACAAAATTAAAATATGTTGGAATGAAGAAAATCGATCAAAGTCTAGAGAAGTGAAAACAAAATCGACGGAATTAAAAATTCGTAATCAAAATAATTCCGAACGATTTCAGTGACATTCCTGATCTTTTGAAAATTTCGCTCACATAAATTACCCAGCATCCAATTTGGCATATAGACAGCGCCAAAACTTGAAACAAACTACACTAACAAAAATTCATAGAAGATTTTTACTACACACAACCAGCAGCTGGTATGTTGCCAGTTTTTCAAATTTATTTTAAATACTATTAGCTTAAATGTTAATTAAATAATTATTCTGCAAAAAGTTTATCATAAGGATATTTAGAGAGCACATGACCGATAACGCTTTGAAATATTTTACCAAATGCTGAACCAATTGAGTCCTTGACTTCCATAAAAATATCAGCCCAGTTTTCATTCAAAAATAAATTCATATTATCGCCCAATGCTTTGTCGCCATTAAACAAATTCGTTAATTTATAATACATTTTTTTCGGCTCAGTTTTCAAAAGGAATTTATCGATTTTCATATAAGTAGCACCATCTTTTTCCACAGGAGAACCGCTAAATTTCATAACAATATCCACATCGGCTGGAATATTATAAAACGTGTATTAGAAGTATATTTTTTATTTTTATTGCATTCAACTCACCCATTGATACGTTGCTCTTGCCAGCACCGGTTATGGGCAAAACCAAAACTTTACCCTTGATTGTATAGTCGCCCACAAGATCCAGGCGTTCCGCTCTTAAAGTCAATTCATGTTTTTGTGTCAGATCCTTGCCAAAGCCTCTGCGCGGTGGTAGAAAAGAAACATTTTATTATTTTCTCAAATATAGGATTATTTAAGGAAACGGTGTAAGCAAAGAAGCGACATAGAGAAACTAAGCTAAGCAACAAATCAGTGTGGTGAAAAGTTTAAACTGAATAAATGTTCACCACATGATGGTTTCTGTTCTGACTAATCGCCAAACAATGGCCGAGTTGTGGTAGAGCTTATTTTAATGTTCGAGAATTCGACTCTTAGCCTATTTACAACTACGCAATATCTATTACACACGGGATTTCAAGCCAAATCTGGTCACGTTGAGGAGATTCCCCATACAAAATGAAATCTACTGTAAAACAAGCTTTTGACCAAGGCGAATTCACACAAGGTGAACTTGATAGCACAGGTGATCATTTTCTACTTCTTGCATCAAAGAGCTTTCACATGTCAAATTTTTTTTCTCCCTTTGCTTACAAAAACGTTGGTGCTATTTTATTCTAAATAGTATCTAATACTTTCACTGTTTTCCATGTTTAGTCACGAGTACCATTGCACCAACGCAATATCGATTGAGTTGTATTTAGAAAGCTGGAATATGGGAAGTTACAAAAAAATTATTCAACTTACTTCACCTTGACAACTTTGGCTGTCGAGAGGCCATGCATTTCACTATTTGTAAAAGTCAAATCAATATTGACTGGACTTTCTGCACCCTGCGCCAGAGAAATTTTCTTCACTGCCAGCGGCTCAATTTTAACCAAATTGATGGAACTGTCCCCCTGACTCTTTTCCCTGAGAAAATATTCAATAGTTTTTGTTAGACATTTTTCGTCACCATATTTGCAGGGTTTGGGATCATTGGCTGCAAAGAGAAGAAATATTAACACATGAATGACAAAAAATAAATAAAAATATGTAGTTAAAAAAAAACAGCAATTTGCAAAGACATGCTAAAGATCATTGTTCTCTTCGTGTCAATTGCTTTTTATGGTCTAAGCTGGAACATAAAAGTTGTTTCAGGAAATAGTTTAAAATGTTATAAACTTTGTTGACGGAAAGTCGTTACATTTCAAGCACTCAATTAAAACATAAATTTGTTTGCAATAAATTTATTTTGGTATGTCAAAGCAAACAACAATTATTTGAATCATCTTAAGATTTTTAGCAAATTTGTGTGGACATGTGCTTAACTATTAGGCTGAAAGATTAATCGTTGTGCTTAATTCATTAAGACTTGATTAAGAAAACCAGACACATGATCTAAAAGTTGTTCTTTGTCTGTTGTATTCATTTGCATTTTCAAAATTCAAAAAGTTTAGAGCTGTTTTCTTTCTTTCAGTTTTTGAAAATTTATTTTGGCTCTAATAGCGAATAAAACCCTATTATTTAAATAATAAATAAATATTAATGTTTGATATTTTTTTTGTCAGACATGAAATTTATTTAGCAACACAACTGTCCTGGGGCCAAATCGTAGCATTTGAGATCGAGCGAATTCCATCGGTTATACTGTGTGTTTGTTGTTTATTTTATTTTACATAATTCCATTCGATAGTTCATTTGATATCGAATGCGGCGATTTGGCTCTTGTGTTCTGTTTTTTGTGCCATTATGTAGAGTGTTTGAACACATTTTCACAAGTGTTTTCAAGTCTGCTGACGAGTTGGTTGGCACAAATTAAATGTTGGCGGCATATAGATAGACATGCTGAAAACTTTTTAAAACAGAAAGTAGCTCTAAACTGTTTGGTTTCTTAACGTTTACTGTGGATTTAATTTCAATTAATTTATTTTTTTGGATGTTCAATTTAAAGGCTGAATATTGTACAATAACCGCATAATTCGTAAAAATTATAACAGATTTATGAAGCTCTTATTTGATAGATTTTCCATACAAATATGTCAAGTAACAGCCTTATAAATAAGCCTGTTATAATTTTTATGAATTAGGGGGTAAATATATATCTCGAGTACGTACTGCGGCTTTTATTGGTTTGTACATTAAAGCTGTTGTGAAGCTTGGTAACCAACTGATACCCTGAATCAAAAATTCAGTTCTTTAGTCCATCAGATTATTCACTAATAAGAACATCAATCTCCCATACTACAATTGTCCTGATCATCACATCAAGTCATTATGAAAAACTCACGCTTGTACACCCCTCTTCGACAACAATTTTCTGCTTCTTTTTAGACATTTCACATCTTTTCGACTTCAATGCCAGATAATGGCTATTAGTTGTTGTTGTTGGTAGCGAGAAAACATGTGCTAAATATGTTGGGTTGACTTGACGTGACAACAATTGGAATATGGGGGAGTAAATTTGAGACATTTTCCTAAAAATTAACAAACTCAATAAATGAGATGTGCTGCACAAAAGATCTTTTTCATCGAAGTGCTCAATTGACCCCAAATGATAATAAATAATCTGTAAGTTAATGCATTCAATCAACCCCCACCCAATTGTAGTGTCTATTGCTCCATAAATCAAACAAACAAGTGATGAATTCATGCTTTGCCTCACTGGGACAGATATTTGAATAACGAATCGTACAATTTATGAGACTAACAATCAGTCACTTATTCTATTTCTAATATTTCCAATAATTGATCAGTTAAACTAACTGATAAAAGAATCAATTTTATATTTTTACTACGACTACCCTTATTCCAATGGAACCTCAAAAGGAGCATCATTGATTTCATCAACTATGTGGAGGACGTCCATCACCTCTTTGGGCAGTACCCAAGATTTCTTTACAAGTACCAGTCAATGTCCGGGCCATAGATCTGGGCCTCATCAAAAGTAATGCTTACAGAGTGTAGGATTTTCTTTGACTACTTCCTATCGTGTGTTGGCTCCTTTAATGCCTTACCGTCTAATTCATAAAAATTATAACAGGTTTATAAAGCTCTTATTTGACAGATCTTCCATACAAATATGTCAAATAACAGTCTTATAAGGCTGTAATAATTTTTATGAATTAGGGGGTTAATAATTAAAGATGCAGCTGAAGGAGCAAAATTGCATTGGTGTCTTGTTTGTTTTGAATTGTGAAGCAAACAGTGATTTTCAAAGCCTTCCAGTCAGAGGTAGCCTTAGCTATGTTATCACCAAGTTTTTTCTTTTATGGACAAATCCAATAGACCGATTTTTGGGGCCAAGGAAAAAGTGCCACCAACGCATCGCCAGTAAACTCATTGAACTTCAGTAGAATCAAACTTTGGCGGTATTCAAAGCCCCCCCCCCAAAAAAAAAAAAAACAAATTTTCAATGCGAAAATTAATGCAAGTAGCAGTCAAATGATTTGTTTTTTGCAAGGAAAATATGTTATTGGGAGGCGAAAAGGGGAACTAGGGGTTGTGTTGAACCTTCCTTTTCCTACATTGTAACTGGCAGCAAAAATAAAACTGCAGGCAGATTATTTCGTTTATGATCCTTGAACTTCTTGAACTGCTTGAAGAGAAATGGACTTCGGAAACAAATCCCTGATTTTGTCAGAGCTAATTTCATAATAGTAGCGATAAAATACATGGTCTTCTGCCTCACACTACAACGATGCAAGAGTAGTAAGCCATTAGAGTTGGACATCCTACTAGCGTCGCTGAGCTTTTTCGCTTGTTGCTGCCTGATGGAAACACTTTTTTTTAACTATCGCGTGAAGAACTCGGTTGATCAATTACTTGCATATTTATATAAATATTTATAAATCTTTTTTCAAATAGCTTTGCTGGAAGGACACACACAAAGTAAGCACTCTTTTCGTATTACGAGTAATAATTGTTGACTAATAGTTCGAAGTGATATTTATTTCTTGTTGCTTGCTGCTTTCCCCCAGCATTCATCTCACTTTTGATCGTGTCACTTTGTCAACTTTCAGATCTGTTTATTTTGCTTTTTAAAATTGTTTCCTTGTAAATAAAACTTACGAAATTTTCCATTTACACCAAAACATAAACAAACTGTTAAGGTCATTACTAAACGCCAACTGCACATTTTTTTGCTTGCTTTTTTTATTTTTTTATTTTTTTCAATTTATAAACCTTTTACCAGCAAACTCTTGCAAAGTACACTTATTTCTAAACCGTTTCAACTTTGTATGAGACAATGAACGAATTGAATGCGTCGATGAAGAACGCAAAACAAGCAACTAACTTTGTAGAACTTCATGACGACTGTTTTTATAGAGAAGCAGCATTAATAAAACAAACAATTTGTGAAAACATATTCAAGCATTATAAATATCTTAATAAATTTGTTTGCTTTAAGCTTTAACAATTAAAGAAAATAATAAGCAAAATAAATAAATAAACTGGATCTGTAGGAATATTGAAAAGTGATTAGTTGTAAAATGCACAGACCCGCACACATACATTTTTCTTCATAGAAAATCTCACAATGAAAACTGCAAAATTAAACATTAGTTAATGAAGTGGCAGATCATCACAAGGTGTGCAACACTAAATCCTCACAGCTAAAGATGATCTCGAATTTACTGACTGATCGGAACAGCTTTAGCAATTTCTCTTTTAATATTTCTAACCAAATTGTAACCACAAGAAAGTGTGCGATCTCTTTATCTGTGACAAAAAGTTTCTGTGATATTTTGCTTATGGAGTTCCGATACGTTTCATTTAATTTGGTATTGATTAAATAAAAACGCGGCATGAGGAGACTGTAAAAATAAAAAGTGTTGTTTTTCCTTTTCATATAAAAATTACTGGTTGCTTGTTCCTTGCGTTAGTTTTAAGCTGCCTAACTAACTCTTCAAACAGTTTAATTCTACGAGCGTCGCTGATTTTAATAATTTGTCGCAAACGTAGCATGAGAGACGTCAAACAACATAATTATTGTGACTTTGTAGCCACACTTGGTGTTGTAACGTTTGTTTCTATTATGCGGTCGGGTGATGTGTTAGTTTTTCTTTATGCTATTTTGTCTTGTACAAAAATAGTTTTCAATAAACCGTAAATTTAATTTTTTTCTATCAGTGCACTTTTCCATCACTTCGACAATTGCATACCAAATGGTTTTTTTCGCCATGAAGGGTTCAAATGAAAAGCCAGAGAAACAGAAAAAAGAGCACTCGAGTGATTTTGTAGCTGGGAATGCATTTTTCTATGTTTATGTACACTTTTAAAAATTAAGTTTTCCTATATATTTGAGCTCAAGGTCTTTTGGAATTTGAGTAATTATTTTTGTCAATATTTCGCTCTCCTTCGGATAGCTTCTTCAGGACAATAATAATGATATATATAAATAATATATAGTAAACTGAAAGAAAGACATCTAAGGGGCAGCGGGAAGTCATCTCTTTTGTCGAATATGGTAATGAATTGTATATGAAACAAGGATTTTATATTATTGTTCTTACAACGTCGATCGTTGATATTCAATAACAACCACATTTTACATTATTATAGTAAATATCATTTTCGGGAACTGTCATTGTGTTGGGAATTGTACAACTGACTCAATCATAAATCACTGCAGTCACATTTCACATTGCAGAGTATAAACAAACTTCATATGTATGTACATATATCCGAATGTATTCATAAAGAAATAAAAAATAAGCAAAAATTCCGAATGTATCTATCCACGAAATTAAAAACCAAATATGTTTTTTTTTGTGTCAAACAAAAGTGGAGACGTGTGAAAAAATAGCCTTAACAAAAATATTAAAAACTTTTGAGTTTGCTTCACACAGGGCCGATCGCGTATACATTTAGCCCAAGGCAGATAAAAACAGGTAAAAGCACTAAAACAGCTGCTCGTTGTTTATTTTCTGTTAAGTGTCAAAAGTTTGTTTACAAGCCGTTTAACGTGCTCTGATTTCTAAGAAATGTGCAAGTGATTTTGTAGCTATTATTGAAGAAAAAATAAAATAAGCCAGTGATTTTGCTGTTTTTATTCAATAAAAAAGTAAAGTAATAATTTTTGAGTGGTTTAAATAAATTTATTTTATGAAATTTGTGTAATTTATTTTTTTGCATACACTTACAAACCAGTTTAACAAAACAAATGAGAGAAGAATTTGACAGTCGACAGATATTTTTCTACCAACAACTCTCGTGTATTTTTTTATGTGCTGCTAGTGCTTGTACCTATTAAATCTGCCTTGACTTAGCCGACCAAGCACTGCCGCATGCACACAATCCAACTATTTGAAGAGTTAATTGCGCGTCTCCAGGCCTTTTTATGCTTACCCAGCTAGCGATTGGAAGATTGTTGATGATAAAGTCAACAAAATGAGTCTTAAGATTCCCTTATTTGACAAAACACTGATTAGATAGTTTGACGATTATTGATTGAGATTATAAAAACATTCATGCTGGTGCTTAAAAAGCGATTAAAGCTATAAAAACTATAAAAAAAGTGACAAAAAATACAATAATTATTCGAAGAAGTCTCGAATATTAGTCTATGAGTCACAGATGAATTGAAAACAAATCAAAATATATACAAAAAAAGTTTGCGAATAATATCATAAATGACTGAAGAAAGATCCATAAAAGACAATTAATTTCTATTATTTGAACTTTTTCTTATATAATTATTTCTGTATTAAGTTTATCAGGCTGAAGTGGTTGTCGCTTTAGAAACATGAGCCCCTGAGTTCAAAGACGAGTGCTGACGAGAAAGTGTGGCGGCATCGAAACAACTAGTTGTTCACCCTGCTAAATGTCTTTGATGTTTTCTTTGTCTGTCTAATTTAATTAATATCAATCACAAAGATAATATAGAAAGAATTTGAGCCTGATAAACTTAATACAGAAATAATTATCCATAAAAGACTCTTACAGAAGAGATCGCTGTAGGGCACCGTTTTCTCATACTAAAGCCTCATTTTCGCCTCAAAAGCGAAAGCATAATTGATTATTTCAATCACGCTGATCAATCGAAGAAGACTAGAGTTCGATTTAAAATTGCCAAAAATGCTTGCTGGGTACTCTCTGGTTCAGAAAAATTATTTCAGGCTAATAAAGCGTTTAATAAACCTAAAATATAACTATATTATGAATGAGACCCTTATTATGTAAGAAAAAAAAAACAGCTTGCGATATTTTGTGAATTTTGACTTCTTGAGGACATTTTTCAAAGTAGCCCAACATATACATATTTAGTATATATAAACTTTGTATGTGTTACAAAGCATCAATTTCATTCAGTTGTATTGCATTCATTTATTTACCACACACCATGTTTGCATTATTTTAAACGAATGCACGCAATTCAAAGAATCAGATATCAGCCAGACATGAACTCAAACTAACGCCACGGCGGTCACTTGGCAATTTATTGTTGAGCCAGCAAACCCATACTCGTATTCAAGACCAAGTACAAATTTGCTGCATCGGCGTAATATTGAGCAGAAACAATATTCTTATTATTATTGTTGCTGCTGCAACAGCAATGCCATTGCATTGCAGCTCCACCACACTTCCAATATAGTTTTGCAAAATGTAGAAATAAATGTAGTAGAACAAAAATATTTTGTATTTATTACAAGATTCTTCTTAGTCTTACTAAAATATTTAAGCTTGAGATTTAAGAAAAGAAAATAGCAGAAATAAATTTTTTTATGTTTTTTAGACACGAAAACTCCCTGACAGTTCTATTGCATGTTTAATAAGTTTTTTAACTAAAATTTTTAATTTCTTTTATAAAATTTTCACAGGTATTAAATAAATTAAATAAATTATTTATTTATTTTCAGTATTTCGCCAACAATTTGTTAGCATTTTCAGGAAAATAAGAAGATGCTAAAAAATTGTTGGCGAAATATTGAAAACAAATAAATATAATTGTTTCCAATTATTATTTTTTTTTAATATTAATCTTGAATAATTTATTTAATAATCTCAAGGTCAAATAATATAAAAATAAACTTTCACAGGTATCCATAAAAAATTAAATGTTGTTGAAATACATTTTAGAGCAAATGTTGCGATTAATTAATACAAACAGGGTGATCCTTAATTTTCATAATATTAATAAAGTAAAGAAAAGTAGCGCTAAACTTCATAATGCTTTCGTTTTTTATTTTGCAAAATGTTACCGAAGAAAACTTCTTCAGTGAGATTTGCAAGTTCTGAGTGATTTAAACAAAAAACTTATGATTCTCTTTATCTCCCTCGCTCTCTCTCTCTCTCTGTCGCTCTCTGTTTGCTTGCTGGAAGAAGTAAATGACAACGTTTTGCAAAATTTTTTACAGTATCACGAAAACGATTCTCTTTATCTCCCTCGCTCTCTCTCTCTCTCTCTCTCTCTGTTTGCTTACTGGAAGAAATAAATGAACAACGTTTTGCACAATTTTTTATAGTATCACGTAAACGAACAGACCTATTAATTGTGGTATTTGGACCGTTTGTACTCATTAGGGCTTTCTTAGCAATTTCAATACATTCTCTTCCACAGAATGTGTGTTACATCCAAGCTGAGAAAAGTCTTCCTGTTGCCAAATGATGCAAGCAACTGTAATGCACCGTATGTCTGCACACAGCTTGTCCGCTGAGTACGAGTCCAAGATAAAGAAGTATGTATCCGTGCCATATTTTGTTTCACTTTTTTGCCCATAAAAATTAATTGATCAACTACACTACATTCTGAGTCCAGTAATCATTGGCTCTTTAATAACAAATGGTTTTAGTTACAATTTATGTCGCAAATCACTTAATTAACACTTAATTGCATAGTATTTAAATTATTTATTATATTTATAATTTTTTTAACTAAGTTTAATTAACGCTTGCTAAAATGTAAAAGTTTAATAATTACATTAGCAGTGTGGTCAGTGCTTTTGTAGTGATTAACAGACACTTTGCTTTGCATTGTTAATAATCACTAAAGGAAACAAATAATTACTAACAAGAAATCTGTTTTCCATAACATGACATCTTTGACATTTTACATGTCAAGAAAGCATTAGTAGACTCATTGTAATATATCGTATGAAATATTAAATACTTACACCGGTATTCATAAAAAAAAAACATTGTTGAAACACTTTACAACAAATTTTTCATATAAAATATTTTCTAAAATGTATTTCAGCAACGTTTTATTTTTTATGAATACCGGTGTATTCGTAAAAGCTAGACTTTGTAAAATTAACTAACTCCACGTCTTCAGCAGTTATCAAGTTGAACATGACATGAACATATCACCAGCAGAGCAGTGGTATTATTCATGGAGAACACATACATATGTATGTCCATACTATTTATGATGTTTGTTTGATAAGTCGAAGTGTTCACTTTGTTTCAGTATTTTGTTTTTAAATTTGTAGTTTTTTTTTCAATTTACATCCATTTTTATTTCTTTTCTCTGGTATTTTTCATAACAGCTAAACTGTCAAACAAAAAATGGCATTTTATGCTCAACTTCATGGCGAACATCGATGCTCAGACATATGTATGCTCGAGCATAGATGTCCGAACATGACTGAAACATGAACATGCTCGGTCTTCATTGGCCATGAATGATATTTGATAAGCATACATGATTGATGATATTAAGGTGACCAGCTCTTTACATACTAAACATATGTACAAATGAACACAAAGGTTCTTGTTCGAAATCATGGGACGCAGTTTCTTGTTGCTCTGGCTGTTTAGAATAAATTTGATTAACATTTTTACACAAGCCAAGATCGGTTTTATAAAACGGCGCCTGCTTATCATGAACTGAGTTCGAAGCCAATTTGGGTGCTGACGAATATCGTTAGGGGAAACGAAAAACTTGGTAGTTTTCCAACTTTTACTGCTCTTGTCTTGTGTAAAAATGTTAATCATTGCAATAGTTCCAAACACTACTATTAGTTTGTACTTAAAACCCATTCATTACACATTGTTTAATAGTTTGCAAATACAAAGTTCGAACTAAATAAAAATTGATAATGAAAAACTAATAATTTCTTTCTTTGTTTTAAAATAGTATTAGTAAAACATCTGAAATCTAGTTCAAAAATGATTTTAACTGCCGTGCCCCTTTTGATAGTATTTTTTTTTTTAACATTAAAAACAAGTTTTTTTCCTTCTTGTATATTTCTTATTCACATTCAGCAGTAACTTAATCCCATACTGGTTTCGATTGCTAATATTTATTGTTTCATCTGTCTGATTCATTCAGTCTCTTTGAAATGAACGGCCTTTTCGTAACTGTAAACTTGATCACCTTCAAATAAAGTTTACAAAATTTCCAAGTTCATTTATTTATTTTTTGTGCCAGTACGCAAAAATTGCTTCAAGTCTTTTGCTCTGCTACCTGTCAATGAAAGAACAGAAGTAGTTTAATAACCCACCAAACGAAAAGATTCGATATTTGCTGAAGTCAGACTTCTCGTAACAAATTCGTATCATTAAGATAACACTCTGCAGGAGTCAACACAACCCACTGACAACCATCATATTTTTATCAGGGTACCATAATGGTATCCTGACTACAAAAATCATCTTTACTTCAGATTCTATGGACATTTTTTTTTATTATTTTAATCCTAAAAATAGACCATATTAATGTTTTCTGTCTTTTTCAGTCGTCTATATGTCGCCAACATTTCGTTGATGCTAATCAACTCCCCAGTAGGTAGACTCGAGAAATCTTACAAGAATGTTTGAAATCCAACTACTTATTCTAAAATTCTCATGAACAAAATGAGAATCAGAAATGTTCAAATAAACTTTTAATACAGAGAACATTTTTTTGGTCTTGCAACACTTTTATTTTTCTGAACGACTTCTATACCACTAGTTACCATTGGTTACTACGATTTGTATTTTTGAAAGTATGTATCAAACAGTAAAAATTTTTTTAATATTCAAATTATTTTAATTTTTTTAAAAATCCACGAGGTTGTATGTTTTGATCAACTGTTAAACGCAAAGTAAATGATGACACTTGCACAAAATTTGACAGTAGTCTATTTACGGGTGGTGCTTGATGGGAACACATTTCATATAACTACAAGGGAAGTGCGAAAAGCCACGAACTTCTTGATCCGCCCTCGTATGAAAGAAAGTGTTATGCGTGTTTGGGTAGGGTGTGTGTGAAAAAATATTGCCAAGAAATACCGTAAGAGTATTACTTTCCCTCAAAGATTGCTGCCACGCGGGTACTTTTCTTTATCGAGTATTGAGTGAAGCCACTTTTATGGTATGGTATGGTCATACAGAGGTAACACGAGATTTATAAGGACGATGGGAAAAAATCGGCCAACTATTTTTGTATGGGCGCTCGCTAAAGAGGAAATAAAAGTTAATGGGAGTCACTTCAAAATTTGGTTACCCCAGAGGCAGCCCAGGGCCCGTTAAGATCAATTTATAAAAACATGACTTTTGCCCGAGATCACCCCTAATGGAATGGCTATACAATGTGGATATGTATGGCTAAAGTTTAGGAGTCAACAATTTAATTATAGTCGGCATCATATTTTATTCCGTCCCAGGTGACTCTACACCAGTCTTTGATTTATGATCGAGTGGCGCATGCATACCTTTGATGAAATCTATTTAAAATGTTCCACATGGTATGTTTTGTTTATGTAGAACACTTCAGCAGGGATTTTCAATCCAAACTTTGGCAAGAAATCCGTCGCCACACAAATAAGGAGCTCCCTAATCTCTTATGTACATCTGTATGTATAGTAAACAAAAGTTTGGTATATTTTTGCATAAAACTTTTGCAACTCTTGATTAAATAAATTTTATAAAACGAAATATACTCAAATGTTCAAAAAATTTACTAGATAACCGTTGGCTCATTTACAAATCTTGTTTTATTGCTGCTGGACCCTGTTCTGCGCACCCACAAGTGTTGTATTGTACAAGAAAAATACGTGCTTATAAATATTTATTAATTTATTTTTTTATTTATTTAAAAATCAAAGGGCAACCAACATAATAAGTTTTTGTAGAAGTGTATTTGATTTGCAAGGGCCTTGGCATGAAATAGTTCTTAAACATTTAAATGACTGTTATTTATTGTGTCGCTTCTAGTCACCATGTTTTGCTGTCTGTTAAAGCCATGGTGAATTATCTGGCGAATATTTTTCTAATGCCAAAAAGTATGCTTTAGCCATTCGAATTTAAGTAGAAGTTCGATTAGAGCACCGTGACCGTTCATATTTCTACCGATATGTTTTTTTTTTTCTTAAAAAAATTTTTCATTTATTTTGCCCTATTTGTTCTTAAGTTGTGAGTTTTAGTGGTTTGGCGGGATAAAGATTAAGGGAAGAAAACAAGAACCATTAAACACCCTGTTGATGCACATATTTGGTGCGAAACAATATTGAAAATGTTGCACTTGTTGTAGAAATTAAAACGACACTCGTTTTGAAAACGTTAGTTCCTTAATTTAAAAATAACTATATGTCCATTTCCAAAAATATGCCCAGCATGACGGCAAAAAAGAAGTCTTCTCAGTATTGTTTCAAGATGGGAGAGAGGATCAAGAAAATATAAGTATTTACAGATTATTATATATTTCGTACTGCGAGAATTTCAGGAGACCCATCTAATTAACATTTACTAATTAATGTTTACGAAAAATTTTTTTGTAGACTGGTACCAGTACTCAGGGGATATGCATTGCATTTTACTGGAACTAGGAAAATAGGAGAGTGGAATTGGTGGGTGATACAACGAAAATGGGCGTTGTTTGATTAAGCAAAAAAAATTCTAACATACAAGCCAAACATTTATTTTTGCAAAGCTGAGTAAGTCAGGATTAACTGTTGCTAATTTGTGTGTTTAGTGTCCAGTGTATATACCTCCAGTGTATAGCGAAAATTTTCAATAGAAATTTTTCCACCGACCAGTGAAGTTTCAGCAATAGGGTTCCGCTTTCACCCTATGAGTACGGAACCCCCCCCCCCCAAAAAAAAAAAAAAACATAACGGCTGGTTAAGTTCTAAAGGCCGATGTTGAATGTAAACCTCATCTAAACTTCAAATTTTTTCCACATTTCATTTGACATATCTTAATTTCAAACTAACTCGATTTGAACTATGGCAAGATACACAATCGAGTAACGCTTTCTTCAGGCTTATTGTGAAGATGGGCATTTAAATTAGAATGCATATCGTGATTTTTTCGGTCACTTAATGGTCCAAATGTGCATAGATTCCGAAACATCGTGCAAAACTTTGAGCAAACCCGGTCTGCAGGAGGTGTGAAAACGCCAGTTGATGCTCGTACAGCTCGTAATGCAGAAAATATCGGCCATTTGGCTGATTTGAGCCAAACCATTATTATCATAATAAAATCAAATCAATTCAAAATCAACACCCTTTATACACCAAAGTTGCCTGCAGATTACGTTTTGCGTAGAAAATAACATCAAAACAGCTTTGAGTTCCGGATCAGCAGATTTTTGTTTCCCTGTGTCACATACATACATGCATACATGTATGTATGTATGTATATGGGGGTAAGAGTAGAAAACAAATTTCAGACTAACACTCAAAATCAAGTGGTTGTTGGTTGTGCCTATTTTGTGGTGGAAAAAATTAAAAATTTTTAATATCAAGCTTGAATGATCAGCAAAAAAATAAAAATCATGTTTTTGGTCTTTAGGCGCCATTCAACTACAAATTAGTAGCATTTAAATCAACTCCACCAACACGTCATATGACAAACTATGTGTTACTTTATCTTTTTACTCAACTTTTATACGGAATAACTGCTGCGTACTACGTATGTATGAGGCTCTGAAATTTATTTGCTTTCAGAATAATAATTATTAAAGAATTTCAAATTGTTTTACATTATGTTTTATGGTTGTATTAAATATTCTCATATAAATGACGCGTTTGGGATATTTCTTTCAATAACGAATTTGAAAGCTGAGACCGCAAACAGGTTTGAGCTTGCTTGAAAGCGCCATAGAGACGAAAATATTTCCATTTATTATACATATGTATGTATATTCAGCTGTTATTACTAAATATGACATAATTTATTATTGGAGAAAATTTCACGAAATCATCCCATTGTGCGCTTTTTTTGAAATCATAATAATTATGAAAAAAAAGAATAATGGCAAAAATCAATTAATTCAAATAAAAACAATCAAGTTGACTTCAACTAAAACAACTGCTTCTGCTGACGTTGTTCTGAAACATGAAAAAAAAACTTCTAGAAATTTCTTCAGACTTGAAAAACACGACAAAAGAACTTTTTTTTTCCTTAAATGCAAACAAATAATTTGTGGTTGTTTGTATTAGAATTATTGTGGAAAAAATTTTAAAATTCACAAAGCAGAATAAAATAATACTAATGGATAAGAATATTTATGTATGCATGTACACACAAACAGAGTTTTAGGCAAAATTATTTCCTAATGATTAAAGTTCAAGAAATACTTTGTCTGAGTAAATGTTTGCCAAAGTCAAGTTCAAAAGCATTGAAGTGCTCCTTAATACTTTATTTAGCTTCGTAACAAATTTCAGATTTATGTACATATGTATATCATCATCAAGTTGAACCGAAATTAGCAACAGTCTTCCTTACACTCAGGGCCTTATTGATAGTAAATATTTTGGGTTTATTAACCTCTTGATTGAAAAATGTTCCACAGAAAATTGTCAAGTAGGAGTTTTGTAAACCTGGAATAGTTTTTACAAATAAGGGTCTCACATTATAAAACTAACATAGGCCTAACTTAAATGAAACAGACACACAATAATGCAGTCGAACGAAATTCGTGATGCGCAGCGAACTTTAAATGAATTTGTTTGAATGTAATTATTTATTTGCTCGCCAGTAGACTCGAGTTGAGTAGCTTCAATGAAATGTCGGCGGCGTATAAGCCGCCTTAATGCTTTCTGTCTTTTTAAGCTCTATTTTTTAGACCTAAAGTAATAAATTTCAATTGACTCTTATAGCGAATAAATAATTAAGTTCATTGTTAAAAATTCTTTTCCCTAAAACTTCTCTTTTCTTGTCTTTTTCTGGTGTTGCATTGTTAATTATAAAACTAAGGCCTAATTGATAAAAATTATGAAATTTAATAACAATAGTTTATTATTTGCTATTGTAAGCTAGAGTAAGTTTTTTTTGAAAAAGAGCCAAAATGTTTTTAAGTTTTCAGCATGCCGACATTGCATTGATGCCAACCAGCTCGAATGTAGACTTGAAAACAATTGTTAACAAATAACTGCTTAGAAATAAATACAAATTGATATGAAATATAAAGTAGAATGTTTGAACATATTTTGATAAGTGTTTTTAAGGGCATAATTTTGTAATTTATAACACGCAACGCCAAAATTTATATGAAAAACAATAACAAATTTGAAAATATTTTTCAAAACTGTTGTTTGTTTTGCATACAGATATAAAATTCAAACTTCATTTACGAACGCCTCTGTTTTTGTTGCATTGAAAATTTGAAATTTGGTGTACAAAGCAACAAAAAAAAATGTTTGTTTGTTTGTTTTAATATCAAATTTGTTATTGTTTTTCATATAGATGCTGGTGCTGCGTTGCGTCGAGTTGGTTGGCTCCAATGAAATGTCCGCGGCGTATAGACAACATTTTTTGGAACAAAGTTCCTTAACGCGGCTTGCTGGTAATGCAAATTAGTAGAAATCGTCACGAAAGCGTGTGAGCTGTTTATATGTATTGATGTGTCTTCAAACAATTGTCTAGGTGCCTCCACTGCTGTCAGCGGAGACACCTACCAATAAATATTACTTAGTTGTGAAAACGGACACGTATCAGTTGATAGATGTCGCTAAAGTAAAGTATGTCACAACAAAAAACAGCAATATTGAAAAATTTTCTTCGTTTTGTAGCAGATTGACAAAAAAAAAGTACTGCATATATCAAAAGTAAAAAATATAAAACGTTCCAAAAATTTTAAGAAGCGTATAAAATTTCAAAATTTCAAAAACAATACCAAATAAAACATACAGATTTCACCCTTTATTACATTCGAAGATGAAGAAAAAACGTAAGGAACTTCGTTCCTAACGGGGGTCCCCCGACCGCATTTCTTTTTTTTTTAATTTTCTTTACTTAATTGATATTGATTGATAAAGGGACAAACCAAAAGTTGAACTTGAGCCTGAAAGAGTAATTTAATATAAATGTACTTAAACTTATAGTTTTTCGAAATTTATGAAATTCTGTGTGGGAAATCTCGTGTGGGCCTGCAGATGGATGCTGGATATGGTCTAAAAGTCTTGAAAGCAACGTTCAAAAAGCTGCTGACAGAGCACCCAAAAATAGATGTTTGCTGAGCTGCCAAACAGCCCTTTTTTAACAAAAATTATGGGTGTGGCTGTGGCTGCGGCTGCGGCTGTAAACATTTTAAGCAGTTCAGGCTCAACTGCAGCCGTATGATTTTGTTTCAAAGCTATAGCTGCTGCTGGGGCTATCTAAATTTCACAGCCACAAAAAATAACTGAAATTAAAAAAACCAAAAATTAAATTGTTAGTTATTTTATCGCGTTCGATAAGTTCGATTTGACTTCCTCAGAATTGAGCAAAAAGTTTTTGTAATAAAATTGCGGCTATCAGCATTTTTAAAAAAGGCGGGAAAAGTACATACCCCATATCCATAAAAATTATAGAAAATACAAAAATGTGCACTAACATATTAAGGGGAGAATGTTGTGCCCTGGGGGACAACATCGATTTCAGTTTAGGCCTTAAACGATTTTTGTTGAGCTTAAAGCGAACTGCTTTTGGTGTAATTCCTTTTGCGTTTGGCCTAAATCGATTTTGCTTTGCAAACACAATATTCAAATGTAAGTGCTGCTGTGGCCTTATAAAACGATATTGTTACTGAAGTGGCCCATTTGAAAGAATATCCGTTCAATCCCCCATATGCAGCAAAAGTACTCAGATCCAGTTTTATTTGTTTATCTAATTCATGTCAATTACTTTTTCACACCAAAACGAAAGAAACAAAGTTGGAATTTCTTGGATTTTTTATTTTGTTTTCAATATTTTATTATTCAACAAATGACATAAAAAAAACTACCACAATTGATTTTTTTTTTCGTAAATTATTTTATAACATCTATGAGAGTTTTATCAATGAGTAGATATAAATACATTTCCGTATTTCGGGGTTCACACGCAAATTGCGGAAATTAAAAATTGTCTTTCTAAACAACTAAAGGCTTATTGCTAAATTAAGAAAAATATATACGCTAAAAAATGTAATGAAATTATTAATTTCTCTTTACAAACTATTCACAGTATTCTGCTCTTCAGCATAAAATAATATTAAGTGGACTCCAACAATCTGGTTGGTGCTTAATGAGTGGCCAAATCTTCGAATAGTTCTTCGTAAGGGAATCTCTTGAAGATGGGTGTCAAAATTCTTTTGAGTACTTCTGCAATGGCATTGTGGATGGAGGGCTGCAACTCGGACCAGACATCGTGCCAGTTTTCATTCAAAAATTGATTCATATGAGCGCCCAGGGCTTGATCGCCATTGAATAAATTGGTCAACTTAATGTTCATACTGTTTGGGGGTAAAAAAAAAAATTAAATTTGCAAAAATTGTTTTTGCCAGCCAAACTTACGTTCGCGGTTCGATCAGCACTTTCAGCTTGTCGACGGACAAATAGGTTTTGCCATTCTTTAGGTGAGTGGAGGGCTTGAACTTGACAGAGACATTCGCATTTTCCAAAACAATATCCGCATCACCGTCCCCGCGAATGGGCAAAATTAAGATGCGACCATCAGCATTGTATTTTCCGCGTATGTTTATTTTTGGGAAGCTGCCATAAAACTCAAATTTGGAAGTTTTTGGATCGGCACCAAAACCACTGGAAAAAAATTAAATTTACCTTGAAAATTTGATTTGGGAAAACTGCTTTTTGAAACTAGCAAAAAACCAATTTCATTAGTATGTGATAAAAGAGTCAACTGTAATGTGTTATTCTAGATCTAAACAGAACTTAATAATTGTTTTTGTCTTTTTCAGCCGTCCATATGCCGCCAACATTTTGTTGATGCTGCTCAACTGGCCTGTAGACAATTACTAAGTTCTATTTAGACCTCGAATGTTAGAAAAATATATATGTATATGTATGTATATATTTTGCTTCTCACACCATGACTTTTTTACGCTTGTGTTGTGTCACGCTGCCGATTAGTCCCAGTGGCGCGTGAAAATGAAATCAGACGTAACCTACCGCTGAGGAGTCAAACTCCCGTACAAACATAAAAAACAAAACTTTAAGTTGGATGCCATGAAAATGGCCATGCCAAAAGCTATCGAAAAATCGATGGCTTAATATCGAACAATTTTTGTCTATACAAATCGACCCGGCATAATTTAGATGCTAAAGTAAAAATGATTTTTATAAAATTTGTTTTCAGAAAATTTAATAAGCGTACATATTTGTATGTTTTATTTATATTTTACTTCGTTCTTCTTCCTTGTTTGCGAACCGAACAGTATTGAGAGCCCGCGGAATTCCAATTTTCACGAAAACTGTTGCCATACTCAAAGTCTGTACAAGAGAGACAGCTTTTGAGAGAGAAATATTTTTGTTATTCTTACACGAAACTGCACGCACTTTTTCTTCGTAGTTAAAACAGCTGTTGCAAAAAGCAGGCAATAACAAACCAAGTTTTAAGTTCTTCAATTGGTATTTCATATAAAAATACCTACAAAGCACTTAAAAATCTAAATGCATCCAGAAATACATTTCGTTTTCCCAGAATTTATGTTTCAATTTTTATTGCAGCATCAAAAATATTTTTTTGTGATAGAAATGTGGCGTTTTGTGTTCTCGTACTATTGTGCTATTTTGTGAATTACGGAGAGAAATTAATGATTGCCCCAAAAAGTACGGGATCAAACTTATTTTATTTCAATACGAACGTCATTAATCGTGAGAATTTTTCTCGTAGGGCGATTGAAAAAATTTAGCACTTGCAAGCTCAAGTGATGTGAATACCAAAATGAATTTTCGTGCGCTAAAGTGCATAAGGAAAATTATTTTAATCGTGAATTTCCGTGCGGTGAGTCTAACAACACTCACGCGCACACCTCTAGTGTGTTCCTTCTTCAGTTTACTTTAAAAAAAAACTTATATAACCTTTTTTTTTTATTATCAAATTTGCAATAAAAAATGGGCTGTTGAATTTCTGTGCCTTATTTTTACCTTTTTGAGCATCAAAAGCCGCCTTTCATTGTTAAACTGTGGAAAGAAAAGAACCAAGTTTAAAAATAACTTACACAGCACGATCGATATTGACACCAGACAGGCCCACAACATTAACATCGCGAAAGTTTAATTTTAAACTTAACGAGCCGCTGCGACCATCTGATACATCAACTTCTTTTAAATGAAACGGTTCAACAATGGGAAATGCAGCAGCCGGGTAACCTTTGCGCGCATGTTGACGTAATAAATTTATTGCGGTACGTATCACACAATCAGTATCGCCCGAATGGCAGCGGGGTATGTCAGCGGCTAAAATGAAAAGAGTTCGAAAGAGACACACAAAATTAAAAAGAAGACCAGGCTTAAAAAATGTTCTACATGTCTGCATCCAGAAGTGGAACGTTAAAAAAAATGTTTTTAGGTTAAAGATAATTGGTTTTTTTTTACTCTAAAGAAGAAAACGAATTGTTTTCAAAATTTATGCACAAGAATTTTTGGCAAGTTTTCGTTTTGCTGCAGAAGAACTAAAATGATGTTCAAACACAGCAAGGACTATAATTTTAGGAGGAGACCGTTTTGCAAGTGCTTAGAAGTTGTGGCTTTAATGAGATGCATTAACTATGAATGCTTTAAACTTGTTTTCGAATGGTTATTTTATATTGGAAGAAAATATAATAGAATTTTTTATTACTGTACTCTGATGTGCATTTATTTCAGTTTCAAATTCGTTGCTTGTTTGACCTTTAGTGATGATGTGTCTTTATTTTTCTTTTTCGCACTTTCTTGAAGAGTTTACTTGCTATAATTAACATGTTTTTTTTTTAATTGAAAATTATAAATTACTTTAACAAATACTAAGGGAATGAATTTTACTTGCATTTAAAAATCGTCATGGTCGGAAGGTCTGAGGAACTCGTATTCACAAGATGTTAATTTAAAAAACAAACAAGAAAACCAGACAAATAATTGCCAAAAAGTGCAATGGATTTTCCTTATTCAAAACATTTCCTTAAAATATTAAAAATTATATTGGAAATTGCCAAAGTATACTAATACTGAGATTATATTTAATACTTTCGAAGTCTTGTCAATATTTATTGAATAAATAAATTTTAACTATTCACCGAGAACATATTATATATATAAAATATAGTATGCAGATTTGAGAACTTAAAAAATATGAAATATTTTACTTAATTTTCAAGGACATTTTTCTTTGTAGTTGACCTTAAAATATAATGTATTTATGGAATATTGTTTATTTGCTTTTGAAGGCAAATGCATTTTTGAGATAATGTTGACTTTTAACTATGTTCGAATTTTCGAAGTTTCGATATTAAAAATTCGATATTAAAAAATCTACAGTTTTCTGAAATCAATTAACAGATAAAGTCAACGTATTTTATTTAAAAATTGTAATTGTGAGCCCTGCAAAGTATTTGAATCGATTTCGAAGTTTCGAAATTCAAGAAATTACGTATTTCTGGAGTTGAAAACAGCAAAACATGGACTATCCATCATCAAATGCATTGTTGGAAAGCTGTTTTGCTGAATACTGAACTTAAACATATTCGAAAAATTCGAACATATTTCGAAATTTACGAAAAGACTGAACTAATTAAAAATACATAACTTTGAGATGCGAAGTGAGTCCATTTGTAGACAATTTTCATATGCGAACAACACGAATACCATTTTCTTCTTATTTATAATTTGTAATCCAATTAATAAATCTAGTTTGCAAACTAAGGAATAAATAAATTACGAAAAAAGAGAAAGGATGTCATTGCAATTCTAATTTTGGAATTAAATATTTTTAAACATATTTTAGGCTTTCGAAACTTAGAATGTGTATTTTATATTCAAATGATCAGATCAATTATGCTGTGATACAAATTAATGCATTTTAAGTATAAGTTCGAAACATTCGGACACAATTTTTGTTTTGTGCTAATTTGAAATGAATAATTATCTTGTATTACATTATCACAAATATAACTTCCTTGAGAAACTAATTTCAAGCTTTGAAGTATTACATTTTAAATACATTTGAATATTATCTCGGAAAGAACGTACAAACGCATATTTATTTCGAAATTTCCAAAAGGTGTCTTAAGCATCCAATTTGTCGAATAATTTATGTACGACAAACTCGAAGTTGCAATAATTTATTAATCATTACTATTGTTTAAAATTAATAAAACTATTTTTTAAAGCTTAAGGTCTTTTATTTTTCTTTATTAATTTTTCGATATTTTGCTAACAATTTGTTAGCATCGTCAGGAATCTTTAATTGTTTTTATTTATAAAGACAATTAAAGATTCCTGACGATGCTAACAAATTGTTAGCGAAATATCGAAAAATTAATAAAGAAAAATAAAAGACCTTAAGCTTTAAAAAATAGTTTTATTAATTTTAAACAATAAAGGTCAACAATAACAGATAAAATAATATATTACTATTGTTTTCTTTTTAACTTTTCGCGTTTCTTAAAAAGAATATTTGAAAAATTCAGAGTACCAAAAAGGTTTTAAGTTTCAGTTGAAAACACATATGCGAAGACACTCAAAACCAGTTTCGAATTTTCGAACATTGCCAAAACCCATGTCTTACATTTAAAACAGTATTTTCTTCGGCTGGTTTTACAACTTACGAAATGAGTCTGCTTGTGTGTTTGAAACCATAAATAAACTGCTGCCCATGAGCACCAGACCCAGATTTAGAAATGTTGTATAATACATGTTTTTCTTTTTTTTTACTACAAATATTTTTGTATGCTCTTTAGATATTTTTTCACTTTTACCACTAATTGGTTCACTACAATTGCAACTGTTATTTTGATTGCTTATTTATATAATTTTAAATTAAAAAAAGAAAATTGAAATTATTTAATTTATTTCTTTAGAGATTTCCTCGATTATTATTATTGTTATTATTATTATTATTATTGTTATTGTGTTTTTTGCAACGTCTGAACCAATGTCAATGCTAAACTGATACTTAATTCTAGAATTACGCTGCCATTTATAATGTTTTTTCTTGAGTCTAGTTTGCGATTTTTGTTTTTATTGTGGACTAGAGCCAGAAAACAACACTTCTTGTTTTATTTTTGGTCAACAAGGCATTATTAATAATCACAACTTCTAGTTCTGTATTGTATACGAGTACAAACATACACAAGTTGTAACAGAATGATGATGATGATACGAGACAAGCTGCTGCTACAAATACTGATTCACCTGGCTTCGGTGGTGGTTGTCTTACCCGTATTTTGGTTTTGTTTTTTTCTGCTTATTTCTCTTAATTTTCCACAACAGAATTTCATTTGTACTTTTGTTTTTTTTTTTTTTGTTCAATCTTTGCTAAATTGATTATAATTTTATTTTTATTTATTCAAGTCATCATCATTAACATTAAAACTTGTTAACTTGTATGTTCGTTCTTCTTGCCAGTCGAAGTCAGCGTCATCTTCGATATTGTGGTGTCATTATCATTCCATTCTACTCTTAAAAATTGTTATTGGATTTCTATAAATATTCCTCTAGACGAATATCATGCTCTTTATTTTTCTACCGGCATTTTTCGCTGTTCTTTTTTTTTATTTTTATTTCAACCGGTGAGTTTTGTTTTCTATAAAAATCAATAATATTAAAATTATATCTGTCTTCATCATCACTTTTGTTAGGCTTCACAGATTCATTAAATGAGCTCGCTTTTATGCATATAAATTAGTTGAGACTCGTGCAAAAAGCTGTATTTTTTTCTTCTTCTTCTTCTTCTTTTCTTCTTTTGTTCACAAAAATGCGTAAATTATTGGTTTTGTGCGGCGGGTATTGGTTTGGTATGTTTTTTGTTTTTAACAAGAAATAAACGGAAAAAAAACAAAACATAATTTTTGTTTTACTTTTTCGTTCTTGTTGCAGATGCCGGTCTGCGGCAAAATGCTATTTTTAAGCCTGTAATTTGATAAAATCATAAAAAAAAATTTTTACTATAATTAATTACTCTGCGCAGGGCACACAGAAATAGAGAACAACAAATAAACTGAAAAATAAAATAAAATAAAATGGCGTTCAACGGCACTCAAGAGGGAAATTAAACGACATCATTTCACATGTCTGGGAATTTGCTATAAAATAGAAAGTGATATTTTAAAAATGAAACTACAGTAGTTTTCCGATTTAACGTACCTAAATGTTGTCAGGCCGGTTCGTTAAAGTGAATTGTTTGTTATATCCAGTACTAACTCAAATGGAAAAAATGTGCTCTATTTTATTCAAATCTCAAAGTATATACATATGTATATGTATAGTGTTTTTAAAACAACACACATATTTCATTAAAATAATTTGGAAGAACCAATTTTTAAAAAGGCCTGCTTGTCATCCAAGCATTTCTAGAGTGAACGTAGTCAACAGACAGAGTTTTGGTTTTTGAGATTTCCCTATTATCAAGTGCATTACTGCACACTTCGTAGCATTGTAATTCTTTCCTTGGAAACTTTTCTTTCTGGAGCACATCTTTCCCCTGAATGTACATAAGTTTTCTCAGGAAGTGACTGCCAATAAATACCGGTTTTGTCCGCATTAAATATGGCATCTTTTGGTACATTATTCTCTGTAATACTTGTTGTAACTGTCTTTTAAATGGTTCTACCGCCTCTACATTTGACGAAAGTTTTTCTCCACTCTGCTTTAAAATTCGAATGCCAAATCGTTTCTTAAAGCTGGTCAGCCAACTACATGAATTTTCCTGTGAATTTATTTAGCTTTGTATTGTAAAATTGTTCCAGATACAGGCATATGACAATTTCGTTGCGTAAGGAACCATTTAAAAAAAAAGTTTGTTTTCCATTGTTGAAAACTCACTTTGCCTTGTAGCTCTTCTTTTTTTTTTTTTTTTTGAACGATTGAAGTTCACTGTCGGACAGTTTACAGGAATTTTGGCTTTTAGATTGAATGTGAAATAGTTTACAGGATTTGTGATCAATATTTATTACATACAATAGAAAAGTAAGCTGAGAATCAGCAGCAATGCCTCTCACCAATACCTGGGCATATGAGTTGGTATCGTGGCTTCTTAGAAATAGCTTATCCAGCATATGTCCCGTAGTTGGGTTATGCCTGGTAAAGTGTCTCTCCGAAGATATCGATACCGTATTTGTGAGAAGTCGGGGCACTGGCATAAATTGTGCTCTAATGCCTTGCTCTCCTCCCCACAGGCTCTACGTTTATCTCCTCTCGCTATTCCTTAAGACGTAGCAGTAGCTGAGTGTGACTTATCATACCTTCCATTATTCGACTTAACTGAGGCTTGTAAGTCTTAGCAGCTCTCCTCCGATAGAGTTCTTGCATTGATTCCGGTTTCGGTTTCGTTATTTTAGAGAGTTAAATGAGCTCTGTGTGTCCATACCAAGTTTATGTTACTTAATTCTCCCGCTCTTGAAACAAGTGAGTTTGCTCTCTCATTTTCAGTTAGTCCCGCATGTCCTGGCACCCATAAGATGAGCAGCTCACCATAAATCGAGTAAATGTCAATAGCGTTCTTGCAATCCCAAACAGTTGGTGATTTAGTCTTCTGAGCTGGGATCGCTCTAATGGCCATTTGGGTATCCGTGAATATATTCACAGGTCCTGGCCTTCCCCTTTCATTGAGCTCCCTAATATACTCCTTACTCCGGCCAGTAAGTCTTCAACTTTACTTTTCTTGTCTTCTCTAATAATGTTGATCGCTCCAATTTTATCATGAGGAAGTAAAAATTGAACTAGAAAACGCCCAATAAAATTATTAACCATTGTAAAATTTAATCCGCTCGTGTGTTTATTATTTTTCTGCAGACTTAAAAGTATCTGTTTGCTTCTGTTTTGTGTATAATATTAACATTTTTTGCCTGTTCAAGAAATTATATGTTTCTTCATTAGTTGTATATTATAATTTTTAGTTTTTTAGTGCGTGCTTTTTATTTTGCATATGGAATTATTTAAATAATAATTTAAATCAATAAACAATATCAAGTGAGTCTTTAAAAGCAACCCAATTTAGGCAAAAACTAAATTAACATTAATTAGCTTTGCATAATTACGTCTACATACATACGTCACAAATATGCAAAGTGTGTAGAAATGTGAAATTTCAACAACAACAAAAAGTGAGTCACGCAACTGTAAATATTTTGACAAGGGTTTTAAAAGAAAATTTCTGTTGAAAGGTGAATTTAATCCTTGGCCATATTTTGTTTGAACGTAAGTAGCCATAAAGATTAATGCACATAGCACGCGTTGAGAGTGTTCTCGCGTTATACGCATTGTACGCTTTAAGTTACAAAACACGTTTCATAAACTTTTTTACTTAACAAGCTGATCATTTGGGTATTTCTTTATATATTTTCTTTCTTGCTATGGGGCACATAAAATAGTTTCATCTTTCCTTGATAACCCGCGTTTTTAATAGTTTTCAGGCATTAATATGCTGCTGACATTTGGTTCAAGATGCTCAACTAGCTTCACTTAGAAAAACAATGAGAATTCCAAAAATCTTTGCAGAAAACGTTCTATAGCAAAAATTGTTAAATTGTATTTGTTCAAATTTTACATTTCTTTCAAATACCAGAGCCAATTTATTCTTAATTTTAGCAATAAGTGTGTACAAATGTCACTAACGATAACGTGGAAAGGCCCATATGTACATAAGTGCTGCCTTCCTCACAGTCTATTACAGATTCCATATTTTCATATCACCTTAGAAGTTGAACATATCTTCAATTGCAATAAAACAACTACAAGAAAAATAATGTGCATTTTGTTTTTGTACAAAAACTGAAAAATGTCCAAGAGACACCGCTGCTACAAACTGTACAACATTTTCAGAAGAGAGATGATCCGAGTTTACGCTGATTTGCTATTTCGTTTTGGCTGTTTTTCATCTCTGTATTCTCCTGACACTTTTACGAAATAAGATTAATAACGGTGCAGCTAAGGAGTCTACCTTATTAGTTGTAACATTAATAACTTTATATGTGAAGTTAAAATAGGCCACTAGTTCAAATGATTACTATTGTATAACAGTATGGCTTTAGCTGGGGAATAAGTGACGATTTCGAAACCGCAACCATTTTGGTCATAAGCTCGTTACTTCCGTTTATTGTTTTTGTGTTTATGTATTGTGTCAAATACTATATGTAATCAAAATAAGAAGGAAAAATGATTTGCTCCCTAAGGTATGCTATAAAAAATTTACATTCATATTTTTAGTCCATTGACGGCCGTAAGGCAAACTTCTCTGGCAAATTTTATGAAATACCTGAACGTTTTTTAAACTTTTTTCTTTGACAGCTAAGATTTTTGATATTTGGTATTATTTTTATTTATTTATATTTATATAAATAATTAAATACTCTAAGTGCCTGGTGCACAATGAGTGCCATTGTGCACCTGGCATGGTTCACTCGCACAAAACCTTTTTAGCAGCAAGAAAAAAGCTTTAAAGCTTATGATGGTTTTGCATGTAACGAAGCATGTGATGTCGCGAGTGATGAGTGTTATCGAGTGACATCTTGGCGGAAAATGTAATCCGCTTTATACTCTGTTCACATAGACATTATTAATATTCTGTTAATTGACAACATTACGATTCTGTTCGTAATGATATTTTATTCTGTATAAAATATTTTCCAGTGGAGCAAGAAAGTTGCCTACACTTTAGGTGTCAAAATTTCAAAGAGTCTTTCTATAAAACAAAAAAAAAAGTAATAAGAATTTGCTCAATATATGAAATAATTTGGTACTAATTAAGAAATGACTTATTGACGTTTTGTGTGAACAATTGAGACCAATAATGGTGTTTATTGCGATAATCTGATAACCTGAAATGTTATTGTGCTGCCTTTAGTTTAGTTGCCAATATTTGAATATTCTATTTAAAATATGCTGTACACAAAATAACAAAATAAATGCCAGTTTCACAAATTAAACAAACTTGGGGGCAAAAACTTCCCATGAATGCCAAATTTGTGCTGGAAAAAAACAAAAATATGTGGAAACGAATGCATAACTTTTTCTCATTGTCAAAAAAGTAGTTACACATTTTCCATGCAATAATAAAAAGACCTGAATTAATCAATTAATTCAGGTCCAAAAATGAACCTTTTCAAAAATTTTTTGTTGTATTTTTCATTTTTGGACCTGAATTAATACATTTCAATTGGCTCTTAAAGCAAATAAATAATTAAGTTCATGTATTAATCAATTTTTATTTTTCGAACTCTTATATTATTTTTTTGTATCACGTTTATCGGGCTTAAGTTCGTTCTATATTATTTTTTGTAATCGATATTAATTAAAAGAACGAACTTACGCCTGATAAAGGCAATACGAAAAATAATAATATAAGAAAAAGTTCGAATAATAATAAAAAAACAAAGTTCGAATAAAACAACAACTTGGATGGCTCGAGTGTCGCTTTAGAAACCTGAACCCCTGAGTTCAAGGACGGGTGCTGACGAGCTAAATGTTGTCGATGTATTATTCTTTATCTGGCTTAATCAACATCAATCACACAAATAATTGCGGTTTTCACGCTTCATATTAAAGTACTATTGTAGATCTTGGAAATATTTTAAATTTAAAAAATCTTGATAAATTCAAAACTCGGCAACAACAAATCTCATACATTTTTAATTTACTAAATTAAAACCTCTGCAATGCCAAAACAGTAGTAGATTTCCTAAATGTAGTAAGTGGATTTATTTACAAGTATGAAACAGCTGAGAGATACATTGTTTTTTGCTTACATATAATAAAGTGAATTGTAAACATTTTTTAAATTTGCTATGTAAAAGACTGTAAAATATCTAAACAAAAGTCAACTGTTTCAACTTTTTTACAATTCCAAATAAAAAGTCGCTCACACTTAGAAGTTTAAAATAGTATTATATTTAAAAGTATTTTAAATATAATACGAAGTGTGAAAACCGCTAATATATTTAGAACGAGCCTGTTATTCTTCGTAATACGAAGAATAACATTTTAGTTGTAGGTATTTCATGAAATACAGAGTAGATTTAGGATTTCTTTACTTTTTTTCGACGAACTAGGATTTTTTTTGACCAACTATTCTGTTACCACTGATGGTAACTTTTCTATCCAGTTTTAGAGCGATGTTTGCCATATTAGCGTCGGACCGTAGACATACTGCAGAGCACTTGAATTGTTCATATGCTTCTCTAAGTTGAATGTTGTCCATTTTCTTATCTTCCCTTTGAGGAGACTCTTGTCAAAGCCAAGGTGTCGTTTTGCTTGCTTCTATGCCACTTATGTTCTTGCATCCAGACCATAACACTCTAATTCTCAGTTCGTGCGGCCAGGGAAATTGCACTGGCCATCTTCAGCATTTTTTTAACTCGACACTTTTTCATGTTGTTAGCCAAGGCAAAGGCGTAAATCTTTAGGTAATACAATTTAATGTATGGCCTGGAAAGACACTTTTAGTCTTGTTCTTTGTGACAACTTGTATAAGTATATTAAAATAATAATTTTTAATACATGTTTTAAATATATTTATTTTCGTACTTTTCTTTACAATTAATTACATTCAAAAACTATTTTTTAATTTTTTTCTTCTGGTTTTCAAACAGATTGACATGATTGACAAGATTTTTCAACAGAATTTTAATAATGAAATTATTTCTCATGATCCTTAAAAATATCACACATACAAGTACCATTCAAACAAAATATATTTTTGTTGTTTTATTTGATTATTTTATAATATAAAAAAAAAGAGCCCACAAATTTAATTTTGTTTTTTGTTTTTAATTTCACCTCCGTTAACCTACAGATATTCTAGATGAATAAGAAACAGATCCATGTGAAAGATGATGCAGAAGATGTGATGAAGAGTTGCAAACACAATATTTAATGTAGTAATAAATCCGTTAATTTTATCAACTATTTATGTTTAAAGTAAATGACAGAGATGTATAAATAGGAATTAAAATTAAGAATTATAAAGAGCGCATTAAAGTATTTTTAAATTTATAGAACATAAAGCGTCTAGGGACATTCTCCATCGGCGGTTTTTTGATAATCTGTGAGAACAAGGAAACAAGGAGTTTTGAGAAAGATTCGTTTAAAGCAAATATTACATCCACTTACTCTGGTTGCGTAGACAATTTTCGGTTTTTAATATGCAATAGTTGGTAAATGTCTTGGTATCGCCTTTGTCGTCTGTGCCACAGATGGGCTTAAAGTCCTGCAGTTCGCAGTTATTTTCACAATCACGTCCTTTTGGCGGAAAGGCGGAAATCAGCGGTAAGATGAGGATGGCAACTAAAAGAAATTAGATGTTGTTAATATTGGCCCAGAAATATAAGATTAAAGGAAGCACTTGAAATTATTTAATTAACTGTTAACTGTTTTTGTGGAAAATTTCCATCAGAGTTTTAAATCGAAATACCTTCTACTATTTCTGCTCTAAAGAAAAAATAACTTCTATTTTTTAAAATTTTAATCATTTTCTTGTTGAAAAATATCCAAAGTCTGCGAAAATTTCACATGTCTCAAAAATATGTTTTGTTCGAGTTATATATCTGCCAGATGGCGCCAGTGCCCCCTGACAGTGTGCGGATGGTCAGGTAATTTAAGTTAAATTTATGAATCCACAGTTTTACAAAAAAAAAATAATTTTTTCTACAAAACCATATTTTTGATTTAATTCTATAAAATTATTTTTTATTTTTTCATTCTATAAAATTATTATTATTTTATAAAGATTCGTGGACTTAAGGTGTAG
The DNA here is from genome assembly GCA_963662145.1 of Sturmia bella. NCBI lineage: Eukaryota > Metazoa > Arthropoda > Insecta > Diptera > Tachinidae > Sturmia > Sturmia bella. The sequence continues at coordinate 123,073,170 of OY759168.1, forward strand.
GGGGGAGGGGTGTAATAAAAGAGTCTGTATCATTGTTACTTTGGCGCTCTAATTTTATTTTCGACCTTGCGTTATTGCACTTGGAAGGGGGGCTGCAAGTGATTAAGGAACAACATAAATATAATGTCATTGATATCACTTCACGTGGTAGTGGATTTATTTCTGGCATTGCTTTACTAGGGCCGAATTCCGGCATTCGTGATCGAATATACTCGATAGTAAAAACAATTCAGAGCAAAAATAAAATAAGCAACAATATGTATCTGACCGGCCCTACTAGGGTTAAACAGACATGCCAGTGAAACAACAAAATTCTGGTTCAATCACGAATTCGTTCAATCATGACTGCCTGAATTTGGCCCCTGGTTGAAGGAACAGTTTCACATGGTTTTTGAATTTTCTTATTTCGTGTCCGGCAGCCTCTTTCTAAGCTTGGAAAAGTGGAGCGTACGTACGTAAAGCAGTGGGAAGGGGACGCTGCGTTATAATATTGTGATAAGTGATGTAATGATATCACATAATTGTAGAAAGAATTTTGTTCAATATTCCAATGAATTGCGACACTGATTTGATGACAAAATTCATAAAATTTTAATCGACGTTGGGTTTCTTTGAATCAGTGATTTCCAATTCATTAAATATATATTAATAATCGTTTCATTACACACTAATGTGCTTAGGCGCTAAGCTAATGAATTGATTAATTTGAATCATCAAGCACAGGAAATGGTTCATTAAATATATGACTTATTCATTGATCTTATGAAAATAGAACATACTTTTTGCGGTGGCGAATGCTCTTAATAACAGATATATAATAAGACAACAACCAAAAGAGAATAAAATACTGTATTATGTGTGACGACATTTTCTAGGTGCTACTTGCAATTAGACTTCAAAGCCTTTGCAAAATGTCGAAATATTTGAACATAGATACATACATATGTATATCCAACTTTTCCCAGAAATCAAATGAGAATTGAAACGTCAATGAACAAACTTATTGACTTAATAAAATTGTTCATTGGTTTAATAAATTTTTTTTTAATTAATCCAATGATAAATTTTAACAAAATTATATTAGTTCAGCTATTAAAATTCATTACCGCAATGATAATGTTTATAAATGAAAATAAAAATATTAACGAAATAAATTCATTGAAATTCCAACCGAAAATTAGTGCAGTAATTTTCATATTTTTTCGATGAGAATTACTAATATTCCATTCAAAACGAAAACGCATTTTAAATCCTCCGTAGCACTTTCATTTATTGGGTTCGACATTTTATAGTAAACTATGAGTCAGAACCTGACTAAAAAAACGAATAAAAAAATGGCTTCTCTTAAATTCTCTTAAGTAATAACAAATATTTTTATTCTACCATTTATTAACTTAATAAATGTATATGTGCATATGTATCTATATCTGGTCAAAGACAAAGTTTGCACGACCCTGTGCAGAGAAGTGATTGTTAAGAAACAGTTTACTTACTACGTTATTACGTATACGTTGTTACGTATACGCGTGACTGAAAATATTGCAGCAAAAATTCAATTTAAAAGCGTACATATTCTTAATTTTTCGAATTTTTCAAGAAGCTTCTTTAGATTTTTTCAGCTTTCACAATAATATGAGAGTGCTGGACAAACTCATCTGGCAAAGCAGGAACATTAATACAAATAGATGTGAAATCGACTCATGTCAATTTCTCCTTGCAGTGAGTGGACTAACTTGCCACCGCCTTCATGTGATAGTTTGCTTGTTTAAGAGCTGGGACTAAATAATCAATCACTATTTTCACAATCACGTCCAACGGATATCAGCGGTCGCAAGAGGATGGCAACTAAAAGGAATATAGAAATGCTGGTTGCAGCTCAGAAACGTAAAATTTAAGGAAGGCGTTTTGAGGACTTGAAATGTTTGCTTGAAAAATTGAATTATTAGATAACGCAAAATGAGCTTAATTATTTATTTGCTTTAAGAGCCAATTGAAATGTATTTTTATAGGTCTAAAAATAGAGCTTATTAATATTGTGGTTGAACATTTTTAATTCTTATTTTGTTCATTTTAAGATTTTTCGAGTCTACTGATGAGCATCAACGAAATGTCGGCGGCATATAGACGACTGACAGGGACAGAAAATACCAATAAGGTATACTTTTAGACCTAAAATAAAATCAAGACCTAAAATAAAAAAACAGGTATCTCGTAACCTCAAAACAGCGAGAGAGAGAGAGAGAGAGAGAGAGAGATCAACTCAAGGCAAATGCATACCAGGTGAACGCATTCCAATTCCCTTCAATATTTTCCCACAAGTGTCATCTGTCATTGTTGAGGTGGACAGGTAGTAGAACCAAAACATTTTTATTTATTTTTTGTTGAAAACACTAATATGTAGTCACCTTGTGAAATTAAATCGCCCTGTTTAAAATATGAGAAAGAGGTCAGCAAAGCAGGCTGTGCTGATTCAATACAGTATATGTATGTGTATCTACAACCTACAATATCAATTTTCTTTTCAATTTCGTAATGTACAATTTCGCTACTTTCTGGAATTAATGTTTTGTAACAAATGATTCCAATATGTAATCGTTGCCAATACACTTGAGATAATAAAAAAAAAAAAAAAAACTGAAAACTGAAACTAACTGTGTGAGTGAGTATGCTTATCTGTTTGTGTGTGTGTGTGTGTGTGTGTGTGTTGGTGTATTTGCTTTCCCTGTATTGTAGATTAAAACAATTAACAAGACTCTTCGTCCGTGTGTGTGTGTGTGTGTGTGTGTCGATCGTAGCGTAACAAAACGTCGCCACTTGGTCTGGTGTGGTCTGCTTTTCCCTTTCTTTTCTTTCTTTTGTTGTTTTAGTTCGACGAGATACGAGTTTCTATGCCGTAGTGGTTCGTAATCATTTATGAGGGGCGTAAATTGTTTATTATTCATCAGGCTAAGCATCGCTGCATTCTGTGGCATGTTTTATTAATGAATCGAAGAAGATGCCTTAATACGCTTTTTTTTTATTCTTATTATTTGTTGTTGTTTTCTTTCATTAAAGTAATCGCGTAATAATTATTAAAATGTTATAAGAATGAACTTTTAATGTTTGTAAATGCCTCCATTAAATAATCTATTGGGATCGTATGCATACAATTACTAGAAAAAATAAATAAAAATGGCTGTGATACGTAATTGTTTCTCAGAATGTACTTGAGAATTGGTTTTTCATTGTAATTGTTTAATCTACAATATATATGTATGTATATTTTTTTTATTTATGCAAAATATCTAATTTTTTTTTGCTTCGAAATTTTCATAGATTTTCTAACCTTCACAAGTGTTAGGGGTATACACATACATACATACATAAGTACTCGTATGGGGGGGGACGTGATTCCAATTGGCATTTTTTTATATTTTATTTCATTTAAGTACCTATTTATGATTGGCAAAGATTTTTTTCTATGAGTTTTCTATGTCGTTGTTTCGTGTTGCGATTGTGGCCGGGCATTGAACCCAAAAATTTTCGAAACACTTGTACTTACATACATACATACATATGTACATGTTTATTTAGAAAAAAAATCGTTCAAGCTACAAATTAGCATTTTTTGTTTTGTTGACGAGTTCGAACCACAAATTTTTGCTTTCGCCAATATTCGTATTAGAATACTACACAGATATGCATCACAAAATAAAAAGAAAAATAATAATAAATAAATATCTACTACGATAACACATACATATGTACATATGTATATACCTGAAGCCATCAGATGAGGTAAGCAGCTGAATTTTGTATACTTAATCATGTTAAACAAGCCTTGAAATATTTTAGCTATCGACTTAAATAGGCACGCTAAACTACGTAAAAAAGTAAAAGGTATTCTACATATCTGTTAACGCGACTCCCAAAATCCTCATGATTACCTTTTAATCTGGCATCACTATTTTATTCTCGAAAAAAGTAGTTGCTCAAAAATTATGGCACATATGCCGATTTAACGGAAGTTGTCAGGAACGTCTTAGCTCCTTCGCCATTTTTTGAAAGAACTTAATTGCCATTTTCATTCTAATTACGAAGTGGATCAGACGTGATAGTTCTAAGTATCATACGATTTTCCACGAATTTCCATACCAAAAAGTATGTAGAACTATTTATCTTTATTATGAATATTTGAATTTAATATAAATATGTATGTATATTTTTTATAAAATCATGTTGCGTAATGAATCAAGCCTTTTGTTATGTTTTGTAATTTATTCAAAATCCCATGGAAATTGCCTTTTCAACACTATCTATGGGTGTAATATACATTAATTAATTTTTATTACTCGACCTTTTTATTCCATTTTTATTTTGTATTACGTTTACCGGGTTCAAGTTCGTGCCATATTACTTTTGACACTGATATTACTTCAACAAAGCAAAGAAAACAACAAATACCTTTAGCTAAATTAACAACTAGCTGTTTCGAAGCCGCCACACTTCTCATCAGCATCCATCCTTGAGCTCAGAGGCTCCTGTTTCTAAAGCGACGTGCATTACGTGAGCCTCTGTGGTCAAGGACGGATGCTGAACAGAAGTGTGGTGGCATAAAATCTAGTGGAATATTTGTTATTCACAAATTTTTTACTCAATTTCCGTTATTTTTGATACCAAAACATCCCTAGAAAAAAACTTCTCTTCCCTGAGGTTTTCTCGTAAATTAAGATTTCATTAGGTAGGCTTGTTAAATTTTTCAAAAAGTGTTTCTTCATGATTTCATTAAGTTCCCAGTGGTCATGTGCACATCATATAACGTATGTATTTGCTTAAATTTCTTTGAATGTCTTGATGGCTGAGTTGCCTGAATGGCCGAATGACAATCGCAGGCATATGAATTTGAATCTATCAATTAGGTTTTTCCCATGATACAACTAATAAGGTAGCCTCGTCAGCTAAACCGTTAATCATCTGACTACTGTAGATTGTCAAGGGAATGCAGAGATGCAAGGCAGCCAAAACGAGAAAGCAAATCTGCGTAGACTCAGTGCTTCTCTCTTCTATAAATGTAGAAGAGGCGGCTTTTTGACAGTTTGCATAAGTTGTACAAAAACAAAATTCATGTTATTTTTATTGAAGTTGTTCTTATTGTAGCGAAAAGGTTATTATTAGTTGTATCATGCTAAACTACGTAAAAAAGTAAAAGGTATTCTACATATCTTTTAACGCGACTCCCAAAATCCTCATGATTACCTTTTAATCTGGCATCACTATTTTTATTCTTTTATGGAAGTTGTTCTTATTGTAGCGAAAAGGTTACCTTATTAGTTGTATCATGGGTTTTTCCTATTCAAATAATAAGAATTCGTGCTTGAAAAAAATACCATAGATCTCTGTGTGATGAAACAAAAGGCATCACATACATCACATACATAACATACATATGTATGTGTTTGAAGTTTTATAAAAATTAAATTAAAAATTTTTAATCCGGTTCCATTTTCTTAGTTATTACTTATTATTAACAGCAATTTCAAGTCGCTGTTTGACGAAAACGAGAAAGAACTTTTCAAAATTATTGACGTAGAAAAAACATCGTGCCAAATCTTATAAACCCTTTACCAAAGTATAAGGTATATTTTTTGCAAAGTAATGGGTATAAAAGAATTTTGTTATTTGTGGCAGTAGTAGCATTGGCAATACTACTTAATTCACTCAAAAGAGATACTGCATGTACCTCGGCCAAACATAAACTTTATATTCTATTATTTTTTTGATAACAATGAGAATTATAAAGAGATGTTTAATGCATAAAATAATTTAATCACACTGCCGGGCAGTTTTACAACTCACAACCATTGGTCGCTGTTTCGAATGCTTGCGCTTTAACATAACGATATCTTTTGCTTGATCATAGTGCAAAATAATCCAGACCAACTTATAATTAGAAAAGAGTAAATTTTCAGCGTAAACAATATTTATAAGAGCAAAAGATCACTAAATGGTAGGATGGAATGCCCGACTTGTATGCTGAATGCTGCTGGTTCGAATCTCAAATTTTTTATAATTTTTTTACAAACAAAAAATACTTAAAACATCAGTAGATCATTTTTCTTTTTTTATACATGTATCTTAAAAATTTAAATCTCGATTCCGACCATTTTTCAATAACTGACAAATCCGTTAAATCAAAATGCGGATCAATAAATTGTCCCGATTCCGACCATTTTTTGAATAACTGAAAAATCCATTAATTCAAAATGCGGATCAATAAATTGTCTAGGGCTTCGAAAACGGTGCTAGTGTATAGGTGTTCACGAAATAAATCTACATACCCTTTTGGTAAAGTGCTAAAAAAAAAACCACACACACACACATACAGAGATTTTGGAAACATATTTGGCTAAGAGCATTAAAGCCCTGTCGTGGATTATGACAGCATTTAGGAAGTGAGAGAAATAATGGGTGTTTCTTTGAATTAATTCAAATTTGCCATTTCGGCAGACATTGGCGTTGGCTTAATCCACGTGGTGAATGCAAGACGTTAGACCCCCATGTTCGAAAATGGGTTCAACTACTATTCGACTGGCAATTTATTTGCTATGATATCTTGCTCTATAATATAGGTCCATGCTGAGGAGATTGAGTTATGTAATAACTCTTCTGTATTTTAGAAACAGATGCAATCATACACTCTGGTAGGTAGAAGTCCTTTGTAGAGAGCATTAACCGCACCCAATGACCAGTAAAATACGCAGTCTGTTTGCAAGGCAACAGCAACAAGAATGGCTGTGATCAAGCAGAGCAACTTCGCAGAGCCACCCAGAGGCTTCGGATCCCCTAGTGCCTATTCAACTTGAGTAAAGGGTACACATGGCGCCCAGATGTTTTGATCCAGAGCTTCATATGGCTAAGATTTTGGTAACCTAAATTCCAGTGCACAGTAAGAAAAAGCTCGTTCTAAATTTAAGTTTTTTTCTATTTGATTTCAGTACGAATCATATTTGAAAATTTAAGTACGCAGAACACGCAAATGTACTTAAAACAAGCCGAACAGGGCATATTAAAGGGAATCTATACACTGTTAAGGCTTAAAAAGAAATTCTTGGGTGTATTTGTAACCCATACTTGTGTGTGCTTGTTTGGATAAGTACTGAATTTTGTTTCATTTTTTAACAGCTGAATTGGTAGAGTGGCTGGACAGCGGCAGTAGTGCCGGGTGCCAGGTACAAATCAGCAAAGAGACAAAATAGTTTATAAACTACTATTGCAGTAGGGAAGTAGAGCGGCTTCTTTCATGTACAAATTTTGGAACTCAATAGGCTGCAGAAACATCGAATCAAGCTCGTAATCATTTACACTCAAAACAAATTCAGTCCTTCCGTACATTAAATCAATCCCAATCAGTGTCAAAAGTAGGGTAAGGACGAGTGTTCTTAAACCAAACACGGCTTGGTTTAACACAAAAGTATGATAAGTATGGGTTTTAGGCATCTGCAATCCGAAATCAGGATTGAATAAAGCAACAACTAATCCAAGACTTGAATTGAATATGGCTAAAATTAAGTATTTAGATCCTGAATAGTGCATATTTGAAACAAGCCCAAGGCACTTGATTTAGGGAAATCCGTACTTGCCGTACTTCTGACACTTTTTGGGATTGTTTTAAGTATAAAAGGATTTAATAGTTTTTTCAGTGTAATATCTGCACCTTCGGAACATACCTTCCAATGACTCGGACATGCAGTGGGCATACGGCTCTGCGAACTTTTAGGATTTTGCAAAGAAAGGCGGGTCCATTGTACAATTCTAACAAAGATTTTATTAATCGTAATGCGAGTATTAGTATTTTTTTGAGCTAAAGGTCTTTTATTACTACATACATATGTATATATTGTATATTTTATATTTCTTCGTATATTTTTGTCAATATTTCGCTTCGCAAAGCTTCTTCAGGACAATAATATTGAAATTTTTGTTTATTTAACTTTATTAACGCACCGTCAGTCTTATACTGTTGCTTAAGAAATATTAAAAATTAAATTTTTGACCTGCGTATGTGTAGGGGCGGTAGGCCTACCAGCAGTCTAATTTTTGCTAAATTTCTTATCGATATTTTCTAGTTACGGCTCTTTTTCCAATGTACGATTAAAAGTTATACTTTAACGGCAAGTTGCCGTTATAGAAAACGTTAAACCTTAATTAAACATTGTGAAAATGGCCGTTTAAGTATTTAATGACAGTGCGCCGTACAACTATTCTACATATATACAGGGTATCCCGTAACTTAACGTCCAAACGAAAAGCGGTGAAGGGGCAAGTGGTGAAAGAAACATAAGTGGCGTAGTTTAGAAGGTATTGCCATATTCCTCCTGTGAGGATCTTTTTACTCCTGTGATCGTAAATATTGAATTTAATTTATTCTTCTTGTATCTCCATTTCAGACTGTAACTGCCGAATCTACAAACAAAATCTCACAGTTTGCAAATTTTTGTACTCAAAATTAACACAAGAGCCAACTTAAACTGGCCGTTTAAAAAAGAATTTGTACCTTCGTCAAGTTCCGCCACAAGTTGGCGCAATTTGTTTCGAATTCAAAAATCTATAACATTTGGTGCATTTTATTTTTCACACTACGAAAAAAATTCTTCGCGCAGAATTTAACTTTTTTATTATAATTTTTTTTTTTTAAACTACAATTGAACGAGTTATAAATTTAAACATTCTGTACTTGTGTAAGTCTTGTTTCGTACGTCAGTCACTACTTGACTGTTTGGACCTTAAGTAGGGGACACCCTGTATAGTTCTGTGGTATCAAAGCACTGTGCGGCCGGAGGCGTTTATAAAAAAAAAACACTGTGAATAGTGTGTAACTAAAGATGCGGTTAATTCTTAATAATCATACTTACTGGCTAGGAATAACGCGAGCAGCTTCATTGTATCAAATTTATAATTATTCCTTAGAGAAATTTCGCTTCAACACAATAATAAATCCAAATACGGAGCAATTTGTTCCAAGACCAAGAAAAGTAATCCCAGGGTTTAATAAACGTAAAAGTTTCAACAGTTTTTCTTGTTATAGTTTTCGCTTAAAGCAATTGTTTTTATTTGCTTTGCTTTAATTCAATTAGTGTTTTATAACGCTTAATAACTTTTCAAACTGATTACTTTTTTAGGTTCACACAGTCACTGAATTTTCGTCGCTCTTATAGTTTTAGAAATTTAAAGGGTTCCGAGCGAAACTAAAGCATACACATGACACGATCACAGCAAATTGCAAACTGATCGATACAAAAAAATTTCCAATCGCTTACACAGGCTGCTGAATGGCGTTGAAGATTCGGGATGATGATGAGACGATGTTGTGCTTAAGAAAATTTTAGCAACAAACAAAAAAAAAAAAGTTATAAGAAAATATCGCATAGAAAGTTCAATTGATTTGAAGCCACAATATTCAAAACGATGCTGCTGCTATCGAAGCTGATGGCTGTGGAAGAGGAGGAGGTGGAGGTGGAGGCGAAAAATGACGACAACGATCTTGCTGGCAGTTAATAAAACAACAACAACAACAACAAAGAACGGAACACACACACGCACTTGCGTTTTAAATTTAAAGTAACAATAAAAGGCAATAATAGAGACTTGAGAGTCGGCAGTTGGTGATCCTCAGCACGTAACGAACGAATTATTAGATTTAAGAAACAGAAACAGGATTTCGGTTTTTTTTAATTTCAAGCAATTTCTTTCAGCACAACCGGTAAATACGCTTTGTAGATGTGTTTTTATATTTCGATGTTGTTTCTTTTTTTTTTTTTTTTTTTGATTTATGGGATCGTTTTTGCTGTTGCTGTGGGATCCCTTTTGGGTTTCTTATTATTATTTTATTAAATTTGTAACGTTTTCAATGATGAATTTTTGTGTGGAAGGCGCGGCGGACTGGTTTAACTTTTTTTTTCTCATAAAATAAGGTTTGGTATTTGATATTCTTGGGCCGTATACTGGCTCTTTTGCGTTCCTTTTTTTTTGAGTTTTTTCGCTGGAAAAAAATTAGTTTTTTGTTTTTGTAACTCTGATACACTTTTAAAGCCGATAGATGTTTAACGAAGAGTCGTGAAGATTTGTGCAAAGTTTGTTAGTTTTATAGAATTTTTCCTGCTCAATTTCTGCTTCAGTTGAATTCAGTTGTTGTTGCTGTTAATCGCTCATGTGTATTTGTTATTTGATGCCACAGTTTTATCTTCTTGGTAAAAAAAAAATAAATAAAATGTATCGTTGAAATTTCAATCTCAAAGTTAATTCACGTTGCGTTTTTTTTTTTTTGTTTTTTTTTTTGTGTTGTATATTAAACAAACTGTACTGTTTTGGAGAAAATAGCTTGTGTATTCGTTAGAATATTGTATAAATTTGAAGCTTTTTTTTTTTTTTGGAAATATCGGATTAATTTGGAATGTTAATCCACGCACGTTTCAGTGATTACTAATGAATTTTGAGTGTTCGTTGCGTTGAAATTCTGAAACATTCATTTCTAGGAAATTTCAATAGTTAATCCTATCGCTATTTCGCTTAAATCGTGTGATGTCTCTTCTGCTGGTTTTCTTATCAGTTGAATATAACAAAAATATGTACATACATGCGTACTACATACAGCGTCGCATACACTGTATAAATATCTGTGTGAAAATTTTTTTTTTAAACGATCGTTATGATGGTTTTTGGGTCGTGGAATTTCTTTTCATGTTTGCCTACGAAAATTCGTTTGGCCGGTCATGCCGTCAGCAACTGTCAATTGTAAAACAGAAAAAAAGAAAGAAATATGTATTTATTTTATTTTACATGAAATACATATTTTCATTTAATGTATTGGGCATTGATTTAGATAGGGTGTTGTAAAATAAATATAATTTACGCATGTTGTTGTTTGTTTTTGTCTTTTTTTTTTGTCGCTTCTTATCAGCTCGCTCTGCTGTGACGACGTCTGTTGGTCTCATTGTATGGCAATGATGATGATGGCGATCCTCTTTTCATTATCTATTGCAGGTTAAATGACTACAAATTTTATTTTTAAAGGATTAGCTCATTGTATTTCTAATCTGTGGTTGAAATTGTCTGAGTTTTGTACAAATAAGTAGTTATTAATACATACACGCACACGCACACGCACACACGTGCTGTTGGTGGTCAAGATTTCTGTTATCCACCACGATCGCTCCATATTATTTGATAAGCAAATCGTGTTCTTTCTACTTACACACATTTCCGTGTCATCGTACGTAACATTTGCAAATCTAAACACACTCACAACAACTGCCCTGTTAAATTAATATGACAAAACGTTGTTTAAGCATCACGTTGAATATGTATGAAATAATGAGGTAATTTAAAATTAACACTGAGTCATGTTGATGCAAGAGGAAACATGTTCAATACTACCACCAAACAAATTGATTCAATACTTTTTCAGAGTAAAACTAACATTGCACATTGCTGTTAAGTAAATAAAATCCCGTTTTTATTTTACTATGCACAGAGCCAAAACGTTTTAATGGAATCAATTGGATTTTCTCTATGTTTAGCTTGATTGGAGGGGTTTATTTTGCCATGTCTTGTGACATACATTTGAACCAGTATTGGCTTATTGGGAGCTCCGTGTTATTCACAAAGTTTCTTAGTTTGCTTCAGCATATGCCCCGTAATTGGGTTATGTGTGGTTTGTGAGAAGGCGGGGTACTGGCTTCAATAGTGCACTAATGTCTCGCTCTCCTCCTCACATGCTCTACAATTATCTCCTCCCGCTACTGCTAAGCGGTTAAGATGTGGCAGCAGCTCGGAGTGGCTTGTCATAACTCCCATAATTCTACTTCATTCGGGCTGGCTAAGTCTTAACAGTTCCCCCGTTTTTCCCTCGTCGTCCGGATCCCCCCATAGAATTCCTGCATTGATTGCCACGGTTTCGTTATTCCAGAGAGTTAAATGAGCTCTACGAGCCCAACTCTTTGGCTCAGCTAAAGGTTTTGCGCATACTAAGCCTATGTTGCTTAACTCTCTTGCTCTTGAAGCTAGTGAGTTTTCTCTCTCATTTGAAGGTGTTCCCACATGCCCTGGTACGTATGCGCAGTTCACCAGAAGTCGAGTAAATGTTATTAGCGTTTTTGCAATCCCAAACTGGTTGTGATTTAGTCCGTTCAGTGGAGATCGCTCTAATAACCACTTTACTATCCACAAATATATTCACAGGTCCTGAACTTACCATTTCACTGCGCTCCCTATTAAACTCTACAACAGTCCAAGTCCTATTTTTTCGCTCGCCCTTGATCCACCTGTATAGCCATCCTGTTAATTTTCTAAAAAAAAATATATACCTTAATGATATCAATGGATTCATGTACTACACATCAAGCAGGGTTTTATGTTGCGAAAAATCGTTCGTACTGCTATGATAAAAATATAGGCACGCAAAAGCTTTTCTTTCTTTCTTTGATCCTCCATATTAGGAGCTTTATAAAAGCAACTTTTACTTGCAGATTCTAATAGTTGGTGCAAAAATCTAGCATACCATATTTTATTCGGAAACGCTCATCATCACATTCATTAATTAGTCATGACAAAAGTGGTTAATCGGTTGATCTAACCAATTCAAGATTTATACCAACCATATATTTATTACAATTGCAGTTCTGTGGTAACACATATGGATTGTTTTTTGAAGTATAGTCAACTCAACTCTAGTAACTTATCGATCTAACTAGACAATCCTATTTCTCGGTGTACAATATTTACTGTTTCATTGTCGGAGGAAAACCATATCATATTAACGATTTTATGGACAAGTTAGACGAGTTCTTACGAATCTTCGTCTTCAAACCTTTAAAAAGTCCATTTAAATTTGATGCAAAAAAAAATAAATTTTTTTAAATTAAATTTTTTTGAAAAATTTGCAAAATTTTTGTGCATGAAATTAACAAAAGTGCTTTTTAAAAATTATTTATGTCTGCAGCAGCAGAGCAACTCCGGCCAAAGTCCACTTGCCCGGTTTATCTTTTGTTTTTAAATTAAAAGTCCAAACATAAGTGGGTCCACGAGTGCGTGTCTTGTACACTGGACACTCGTACATATTGCGCAAGTCCTGTTTATCCTGGGTAATGGCCTGCAGGAGAAAAAAAAAAAATCAGAAACCATTACATTATTAATTCTGAGTTTTATTCTCGAATCTTAAAATGAGAACGCATTATTGCTTAAAAGTTATGATTCACTCGCCTAAACAATTGTACCATTCATTCACGGGCAATTGCCACTGACTCGTGAAACGGTATGTACCCCAGCCAGTAAGTCTTCAACTTTATTTTTCTTTTCTTCTTAAAAACTGTTGATCACTTTAGTTTTATCACAAAAACAAAAATAGTTCTTCATTTTGTGAAAGTAAAATTGAACTCAAGGCCGATAAATTTATTAACAATTATAAATCAAATAAATCGACTATAAAGTTGAAATTAATGATTTCTTAAATTTACTGTATAGTGGAATTTTTATAATTAATAATTGGGAATTACTTATTGATTTTTTAATGTCGATTTTGCTTTCTTCGAATTAAGGAAAAATTGTAGTGATCGACAAAGAAAGGAAGACAAGAGATCTACTGGCTGGGGAACATTTCACTTTCACCACAATTTTTGTTTATCGGTTTATTTTATGCGCATACAACATGTATGACAGGGACAAAAAATGATGCTGTAAAATATAAATTTTGTCGGTTATATTTTTATTGTGGTTGGGCATTCAAAGAAAACATACCTGAGTATTCTTCTTTAAACATTTCAACATTTCTTATAGAAGAATTATTTTTGAATACCGGTAAAATAAAATGGACGTATTGCTGTTTTCTTTGTTGCCAAATAAAATCATGGCGCCCAATCTTCACAGTTTGTTGCAAATTTCAAATTCAAATTGCATGCAGCGTCAAACTTGAATTTGAAATTCTTTGATCTCTTGTGTACCAAAATAGAAATGAAGGAAGGAAACGTCTTTGATTGAATAACATTTCATTTTCTATACACATTCATACATATTTATTGAGAGAGTTTCTTTTTTCTTCTGTTTATTTTCGCTTAACAACTGAATTTGAAAATAAATTTATAAATTCTACAGAATTTCTTAAAATATTGACTGTCTTACCCGTATATTAATGACCGGCATTGGGGGATAGAGTTCTTTAAGACGCGACTCCATAATTATGCCCTGCTGTATGTCCCATCTGGCGCCTTCCATGAATATGCCGTGAACGTAGGCGCCTTCTCTTGGCGCTGATCTAAAAACAACAGACAGACAAATTATACAGTAGAGAAAACTAAATAAATAAGAAATAAATGTATGCAACAAATCTAAACAACAAATTTCACATGTAATTTGCAAATTAAATTCAATTAAGTAAAAAAAAAAAAAATAAATAAATAAAAACTTTAAATGGACGAAATACAAAATGAAAATTAAGCACCGTTTAATAATTAATATGACTACAACTCGATTAAATCACACAACTTAAATATGAATAGAAAACGGCGACGAGTTAAAGCGATCAATTCGTCTATCTCTTCTGTGTAATAATCACCAGACGTCAGACAAAGTGCCGGTTAAGCCAACGATCTGCTTACAATTAAAATATTAGAATAATAACTTTTGGTGCCACCGCGACCTGGACTGATGACGTTCTTTTAGTTTTGAAAACATCAAGTCGTCGCCTCATCTGCATTTATATCGGACGAAAAAATTTGCATTTCTGTTGAGCTTTTGTTGCAGCTAATTTGTAGAAGCTGTTTTTTTTTTCTTTTTAGTATTATAAAAATGTTTTCATTCAATTTCAAAATAAACAAATATATTGCACTCTTTCAGTCATTGCTGTAACTGATTAACTCTTATTCGAAATAGAGCTGCCAAACAATCGATGACACTATCGATAGTTTTATTTTTAATAAAATAACGATATTTTTTTCTCCAACAATGATACTATCGTCAAAGCAAGTTTATTAACAAAGTAAAAGCAAAGTCGATGAAATAAGTCTGACGGTGACTTCAAAAGGAGATATTCGAATTGCACTGCCAACAAATTATTGTAGGTGTTCAAGTAGTTGCAGCAGCAAATGTTGCAATGAGGCATTTAGTTTTCAACTTTTTCAACATAAAATATGACATTAGAATATGGGCATTAGAATATCTTTCTATTATTGAAATAAACCTATTTTTTATCTTATTCACTATTTGTTTCAGAGTTCGACAGTAAAATGAATGATGTAGTGCGGCTGCGTGACACTGCGATCTTGTCTCAGGTGAGTCCCTATCTATTCATGCTTGGTCCTCAAAAACACTTCACCGAAAATCTGTGGTATAATAAAACCAAGAGTTTGTAGATAAAAAGAGGCCTGAAGTCCAAGTCACTGTTCAATTATGTATGCCTATAAATAACTGTCAGTTGGCAAGCCATCAGCGCCCTAATTTTTATAGAACATGCTTATTTTCATTAGAAAATGTTGGTTACTGACACATTTTCAATAGAAAATGTTTTATCGGCGAAGGGATTCGCGCCTGGTCATGTATAAGTTTTCTATAGAATATTATTGTTATCAACAATTCTTTTATGCAACATGTTTCCAATTGTTAAGTTGAAAATGAGAATCAAAGTGCATAGACGGCGACAAGCTGAGGCAAAGACGTTATTTCCTTCTATAAAGTTTACGCCTTCATTGCAGCGTACTTGACAACCTGCACTTTTGTTGGTATCATTTTATGTTTAATTTTATATTAAATACAATTGTTGATTAAAAGTTAGTATATTATATTCAAAAATTAACTAAATTATTCATTCGCTATAAAAGCCAATTGAAATGTACTATTTTAGGTCTAAAAAAATAGACTTAAACGTTTTCTGTCTTTTTCAGCCGTCTATATGCCGCCGACATTTTGTTCTTGCTAAACAACTCATCAGTAGACTCGAATAATCTAAAAAGAATGTTTGTAGCTCAACTTACTTATTCCGAAATTCTCATGAACAAAATGAGAATTAAACAAACATTTTTTATACAGAAAACATTTTACGTCTTGCAACATCTTTAGCTTATTTCACCATTTGAATTTATTTTTTAGGTCATATTTGCAATTGTTTAATGATTTCTCTGCTCATAAAGCAGATATTTTTGGTTTGCCTGGTGGCTAGACACCTTTGAGGTAAATTTAAAGTGGCATGAAGTTTACTTATCTTCCACTTTACTTGTCTTAGCAGTATGAAAAATTTTCTCTTCGTCCTACAACAACACGCTTTCACATAGAAAAGAAAAACAAGTTAAAAACTTAGAGAACAAGGCTGATTTCAATTTTTTCAGTAGCCATTTTGTACCATAGGACTTTTATTTTAATTGAACCTGATTTTGTGTTCAAAAATCAAACTGGAAATTTTTGGTTTTTTTGGTTTTTTCTTCTGTTATTTAATTTAATTGTATTACTCATGGAAAAATCATTTGTTTACCTGCAACGGGATTGAACCACAAACCTCACGTTTCGCAAGCAGTCCCCATACTCACTCAGCCAGCGCTACAATTAGAACTAATCCAACAATAAGTAATTGGGTCATTGTTTTGGTGCAAATTTTGCATGATTTTTAATCAAGTGTTTTTCATGTTAATTTTACATTGCGGTTGTCTTCTGTGCAATCAAAGTAGATTGAAAGCGCTGCACACTTACATAAATCACTTTTTGGTATCTAACTGAGAATAACCGCTTTATTATTAGTCATATAGTTTTGTATTTATGTACATATGTATGTATGTATATGCTATCATTTCTTAGTCAAGTACTGACTTATAAATAGTAACTCATGTTTATTTGTATATCTCGAAATGTGACAATTATAACACATTACAGTGACCCATGGCAAAAATATTTTTGTTCGCTTTTAATTGATAAACGATCAGAAACACACAAGGAAAAAGAAATAAAACACAAACAATTTACTTTGACAAAGTAAAGGTCACCAAAAATGTCAATTAAATAATAATCAAACTTTGCGAACAAAAATATATGTACATATGTATATGTAAGTAAGTGAAACTGAAAACTAAGACATTGACTGGGAAATTGATTATTTCTTTATTTAATTTCTTATACTTTAATTGCTTTGTTTTTGCAATCCAGAGATGGCCGTAAATGAAGTCCTTAGTCAGTGAACTTACAGTGAAGTAAGTACACAGCAAGAAATGGTTTTATTACGCAAAGTAATACATCAATGTGGTGCTGTAAACAGCGTTGCCTTCGCAAAATTTCAAAAAGTGTCACAAAAGGGATATTTTCCAAAGAAAGGGCCTTGAAAAGGATCAGAGCCCCACAACTGAATCCTGGATGATGCATGCAGATCATCCTTTTTAGGGTTCCGTACTCATCAGAGTGAAACGGAACCCTATTACCGAGACAAGTACGTCCGTCCGTCCGTCACAGCGTCCATTCTCCGAAACGGTAAGAGCTAGAGAGCTGACATTTTCACAGGATGTTGTTGTACCTTGCCGCTACAACAACAAATACTAAAAACAACAACAAGTCGAAAACTACCAGGTGTCCAAATACAACGAAAAGTTGCAATTAGCTATAACTCTCGAATTGTAAAAGATAGAAAGTTGAAATTTGCATAGTGTATGTATTAATAGATGCTTTACAACAACAAATACTAAAGACAACAACAAGTTTAAAACTACCAGGTGTCCCTATACAACCTAAAGTAACAATTAGCCGTAGCTGCTAAACTGTAAAATACAGAGAGCTAAAATTCGCACAATATATGTATTTACATATGCGCTACAACAACAAATGCTAAAAACAACATGTCGAAAACTACCAGGTGTCCCTATACAACGTAAAGTAAAAATTAGCCATAACTCCCAAACCGTGTATTCACATATGCTCCACAACAACACTTGCTAAAAACAACAACAACTGTAAAACTACCAGGTGTCCCTTTACAACGTAGAGTAATAGCTATAACTCCCGAACCGTAAGAGATAGAGATAGATAGGTGTCCCCATACAACATAAAGTATCAATTAAACGTAACTCTCAAGGGCTAAGAGACACAGAGATGAAATTTATACAATATATGTATGTATTCACATATGCCATTCCATTCGTACATTACAAATACATACGTACGGAACCCTAAGTGTGCGAGCCAGTCTCGTACTTGACTGAATTTATTTATATATAACCACAAACCTTAACGTTAACAAAAGTATTTTATACATGTACATAGTATTTGAAATAAACATTAAGAAGTGAATACAGATATATGTGTCTACATATGTACAATTACTTCAAATATTTTTGTTTGTTTTTTAATTGAAGACGCAAAAAATCCAACTTTTATTACGGTTAAAATGCAACCACGAGTAAACGCTTCTAACGATATATATTTGGGCATATGTATAAAAAAGCTGCAGCTTTTTTAACATTAAAATTTAAATGAGTTAATCAGTAAATTCAAATGAAAAATGAGTCGGAATTTTTTTAAATGAACTTTCATTTATTTCAAAGAGCGTTTTCAGTTATTTTTACGGACAAAATTTTCTGAGTGTGTTCGTTAAGAGAAAAATTTTACATCAACGGTGGGGAAAAAATTCTCAACAAAAAGTACCATATTTGAGAAAAGGTTGAAAAATAGTATTACGCGGTCAAAAAAGTGTCAGCGGCATCAAAAGGTGTCAAATTTGACACTTTAGTACCACAAGGGCAACGCTGATTGCAACAACAATTCATTTTCCCATAGACCTTCCTTCCTTCCCCATAAATGAAAGGAACAACTGTTGAAGTGGCTCTTCGATAATGGAAAGCGATGCATCTTTAAACAAAAATTGCCTCTTTCCTTAACGTCGATAGTATTTTGGATTTATTTTTTGTCAGATTAAGTAACAAGTCGCAAGTGAAAGATGGATTTTAGAAAGACATATAGACATCTTTAGCTCCCATAAGAACCACCTATTTTTTTACTATAAAATATATTAGGTCTGTTCCATAACCAAAACTTGTTACGAAATTGTAAGTGGAAAGTGATCATTAACTCAAAACATTTGCAAAGAGCGAGGGAGCTGCAAAAGAGAGTAAAGAATTGAAACACAAAAAAATGCAATCTTTTTTTTTGCTAGCAAACGTATTCTTAAATTGGAATTTGTGTCTGAAAAAATTTTGTCTAAGTAGTTGAGAAGTATATTTGGAAAACGATTTTTTGATCGTATAAGTAAAATAAATTCAACTAAAATTGCACCCTTGCCAGATGGTGGAAATCTGAGAGCCATCTTAGTTTGAGTCTCAATATCTAGAGATTATTATCTGGCAAAAGTGATTTTAATCTTTTAGATATCTGGTTAATACTCACGTAAAATCTTCTTTCTGCTTTTTCGTCACATCGCACTGCAAACACATTTTATCCAATGGCAGCTCATTGCGACGTGCAGTACTTTGCATAATTGCCGTCAATAATGATTGAGGATTGAAGAAGCCAGCCAACCACACACAAGAGGGCAACTGTTGTTGTTGTTGTTTGTTGGTTTGTTTGTTTATTTGTTGTTTAGCGCGGCGCAATAAGGAAATATAAAATTGAATTAAGCTGATGTGATGAAAGGGAAAAAGTGAAATTTCACTTACCACAAAATCAGTAGACCAGGTTTCCAATTCTCTCAGACGTAGACACAGGTCAATAAACCAATTGTTGAGACCCAAAAGAGAAGGATATGCTCTTTGAGTCCACACTGGCGGTACCTGATCCAAGAATAAAGCATTTTCTAAAACCTCCATGTCTGAAGTAATAGTAAGCTCTCCCTTCAGGCCCAAATCTAATTCCTTGAGACTACGTTTCATCTCAGTGGTCAGGAAATTCATGCGCTCACATTCCTGAAAGGCCACAATAACATAAGGAGTACGTTCCTCCACTTTATTCATTATTTCCACCATGTTAAACTCCTCCGGCAGCTTTTCTATGATTTCATCGACAATTTGCTTAACTTTGTCCTCGCGTGTGATAGTGGCTCCGCCTCCGGCGCCCGCATCTCTTGGCTGCATTTCAAAAACAGTACGAAAGATGTTCTCCGCCCGTGTGGTCAAGAAACCAATTTCAGCATTTGGATGCAAACCATAGAGATAAGGAGACTCGGCCGGCATGTTTTCATCAATGTAAACATGATAGCCCATGTAGTCTGTGTTGGGAGGAGCAGGAAAACCGGGAGCCAAAAATAGTTCACCATCCACCAAATCCGGTTGCATATACTCCTCCAAATAAGTAATACAAAGCTTGCGATCCCAGTCATCTGTTATGTGGCCGCCATACATGATTTCTCCAAACAAGTAACGTAAATCTTCCCAAGGCACTTTGGCATTGGCTTCCAAATAGTTGTATAGAACCGACACACTTATGTTTAGATCTCCCACATTAAAAGGATAGACCTTATTCCAACCCTGAGGCCCAAATTTGCGTCGTTCAGCAACAACGGCATGAAAATAGCAGAGCGAGAAGAGAATAGCTTTAAATTCAGCTTCTTTGCCCGACATTTCCAGAGTCTCTTGGGTGAAATTGTCCAAAGCTTTATGGAGATTAGCCAACATGCCAGTGGGTGGTTCGTTGGTGATTTTAATTGAAGATTCCAAAATGCCCTGGCAGGAGAAAATTTATTGTGCAACACCTAGAATCAAATCAGAGTCAAAGCCAAACCTGTGGTATAATATGAGCCGAGGGCGTAGAAGCCGGCTCGGCACTCAAAAACATTCTATAGTCTGGATGAGAACCTTCTGCATAATATTCCAGCTTCTTTTCTAACAAAGGAAGCCATTTTCTTACTAAATGTATATTTTGCAAAACAACCCAATGACCATTTTTGGCCGCTGTGTCCATGGCCGCTTCAGCAATAGCTTCTTGACCTTGACCCAAAGAAACATTGTGGAAATTATCCAAGTCCTGGGAGAAACCTAATAGTTTTCCCAAAGCTTCTACATCTTTAAGGGGATTAACGCCGGGCGATAGAATAAAGAATATGGGTGTAGAGGGTGAGGCTTCCTCAAAAGACTTGGCGAATTCCATAGCTCGATTTTCCACGTACTTGGAACCCAACTTTTCCTCTATGAAATCCCTGATATAAGAAAAAGTTCAAAAATGTTTCCAGCTCAAGGAAAAGAACACATACGCTAAAGCATAAGTCATACGATCCGGTCTCAGAGCTCTAATCATGCATAGGCGCTGCAAAGCTGTTTTATTCTTCCATTCCTGAGGGAATTTCTCCTTCTCCGGCAGCTCCGATTCCACCAATTTTTTCCATCTTTTCGAGGAGGTTTCTATGTCACGATCTAAGTTTCTAAATTCATCTTTGGAAGCCAGACTGCATATTCCGCCCCACGATGGGTTTGATAGAAAATCTACGGGACTGGTAACGTGAGGTTTAATCGGGAAGCGGAGTAAGAAATCCAATTCGGCCGAAGTAATTTCTTCATTCATAAGAAGAATCTAAAATTTGGGGAAAGCAAAAAATAAATCACATCTCAGAAAATCTTCTTTTCACGGATTTCAACCTGGAAAGTCATTTGTGAAGCAAATATAAGCTTATCGCACTCAAACAAACCCCGAGAAGTGTACTGGAACACCGAATAGGTGATGCAATCTATTAGATTTAAAACTCGCTGATTCAAACTCTCGCCAGCCTCGGCCTTGGCAATGGCCTTTTGGAACACCACACTAAAAGCCTAGACAAGGAAGCAAATATAAAATTTAACTCAAGAAACTACAGATTTGATCTGAAAACCTTCAAAGAAAACTGGTAGATGGGATTGATGGTATTGAGCTCGTTCAGTATAAAATATAGCAAACTAGCTCTGGCCGCTGCTGGACGATAATACTCTCTGGCTTTATCAATTTCCTTGGAGGTGATTTTTGCTTCAGCAACCTTTTTGAAAAAAAGCTGATTTATTATTCCGTTTCTTTGTGTAGTCATGTCCTCTCACCTTTTGTTCGATTTCCAAAGCGGTACTTTTTGTGGTCTCCAAATTTTCCACTAGAGCGGTATCACCTAAAATATTCTCCCCGGCCGATGACAAACGAGACAGCAGATCATCTTCTAACTGTTTGAGCATTATTTTGAAATCATTTTGCTGCTTGGTGAGTTCAGCTTTTAGCTCCTCCAAGTCCGGCCGTTCGGCCTTCACTACTTCGGCCAAAAGTTGATCTTCTAAGCCATCACGAGTAACAGTAAAATTAATTAAAGTGGTTTGTGCTTGCATCTCAGGCTTGTAGTGGGGATTTGCTAATTTAGTGTGCAGTATTAAGCGAAACTTTGAATTATATTCGACTTCCTTATCGCCGATTTTAATGGCTCTGGAAAGCACAAGAAATGAGACAAAAAAAATTAAGATCCCTGATCTCTACTTACTTGCCCTTTTTAATTAAATTGCGGCCCAAAAGTGAATCCAATACCGGGTCCAAGTGCTCATCAATATTTTCTATTAACACAGTGTTCCCCTTAGTAATAGCCTTCTCAATTTCATCCAAATAACTTCGTTGACCCATACGTATTACAATCAAATATTCGCCATACTTCTGCTTTATCCATTTAACACCCTGCAGCTGAGGTTAAATAGAACACAGATTAAATATTCTTAATCGAATTCTTCGACCTTCATTAATTTCGTGTTATGCTTCGCTTTTCTTCAAGTTTGCGATCATTTCGATATTTTCTTTCTCTTTCAATATTCCGACACTCCCCTCTGTGTCGTGACCAAATCTAAATCCTCTTCTTAAGAAGACACACAAATGGGTATCGCAAAATATTGAATGAAAAAACCAATTTTAAAGAAAATAGAAGGACAACTGATAAAACAGATATTTATTAAAATTAGAGGTACATATATAAAAATTTGTTTCACGTTTCATTCAGTTCCTGCACTTCAGGAGCCACTAGTGCTGTTTTCGCTTCTGCAGCAAAGGACAACATTGTTAATTTTGCAACCAAAATTCTGAAGTGGATTTGTTCTGAAGTGGATTTTTTTCTTTATTTATGGTTTTGTTCACTAAATTCTTAAAAGTAGCATTTTAGAAAAAGAGTGCAAAACAAATGCTACATTTTGTGTAGAAACGAAAACGGCATAAGTGTCATATGTTGCACGATCTTCTCCCCCCGCCATCGCTGTTTAGTTGAAGGTTGCACATTGTTACGAAGAAAGTAGTTTCAGTTTATTGTTACCACATGTGTGAGCCATAGAACTACCACATTGAAAACTTTCACCAAACTGCACTAACCTTTGGCACGCTACGCTTGTTTCCCTGATTAAATTTCAAAATAACAGCGGTGTTGCAATAGCACTTTCTTGGAAGCACGAGTCCATCTGTTTTGAAATTAGTCGGTAGTTCCAGAACTAGATAAATAATTTAAAAATCGTCTACGAAGCCACCTTAATTTAAGCTTTGAAGCGAATTTTATTTTTATAGTTTATTCAATATCCCAAGTGTGTTATCAGACCCCTGTTTTTTTTTCAAATTTTTAAAGTAACGCCAAAGGTCTGGTATATGTTACAAGATTGGCTCCCTGATCTCCACATCCGTGATACGGTTTTACTTTTAGCACCTTCACTTCCAAACTATTTCTATTTATTTGTTAGTTTTACTCTTACCTGAGGATCTATCATTAAAGGCCACCGATCAGAATTAGATAAAATCGTAGCATTTTCGATGGACATGCGATCTGATGGCAATCCCTCATTTGTCCAAATGGCTACGGTGGTGTCGTCCGTCAACAGCGACAGAGGATCCAAGTTTTCAGTTGTTGGTATGGGCGGATCAATATTTTTCAAAAATGGCGTCCACATTTTTTGCAATAAATCAATGCGAAATTGTTTCGTAAAACAGCCCACATACGAAATGAAAGCAGTGATTAGCAATATGTCGCCTGGCAAAGTAATGCCCTGCTTAACAAAACTACAGAAGACAGAATGGTCGAAAGAGTTTATGAAATTTTATTTAAAAATCAGGGAGGCATTCAAATTCGATGACTTACTTATTGACTGCTTCAGCCCAGCGCACGTTCTCACTGGCCAGACCGCCCACCAGACGATTTGCCAAAGCTATAGTTGACTGTGTGGCATCAGCTTCCTGCTGGCAGCGTAATTTATCGGCTGTGGCCTGTTCGAAATCGGCCGTAAGCTTAGCCAATTGTTCTTCCAAACTCTGGAAAATAATTTTGTAAACAAAACCGGCATCTTAAAGGCCACTTGGCTTTTAAAACTTACCGTAACCTTTCTCTTTATGCCTGCCAATTTATCTTGGGCTGCAGCCAATTCAGCATTGGCTGCAGCCAGAGCCTTTCTTTTGGGCTCTACATCACAAAATACCTCATAGAATTTAATAATATTTATAACCCAGGCACACAAACCGGCCGCAGCTCCCGATTTTGACCTAACGAATTCTGGTTCGAACTCGGGATCCTTTAAATAAGGATGTATGGCTTTTATGATTTCGGGATGTATATTTTCCTTGTCATAGTTTATGAGCGAATCCAAAAAGGTATCGACTTTAGCCATGGCGATTTTGGCCGCCTTCCAAGAACGGTCCTTGGGAAGTTTCCCACCTGGTGCCAGTAAAACCATAACAGCTGCAGTAACATTTGTGACGGCGCCGGGAGGTGAACCAAATGACTTAAGCTCCGTAAGGTTGGCTTTATTTAGGGTGTTCAGAGCCTCTTGGGCCGCCACTAAGGCCGGCTCGGCTTTAAGCAAATCTTCCTCACAATCTTTCTGTTTTTTCGACACCTCATCTGCTATTAGAGCCACTTTCATTTCCTCTTCATCGGCTAAACCTTTTTCGGTTTGAACCTTTTGAGTTTCTATGCCCACTATCTCAATTAAAGCATCGGCCGCTTCATTCTTCTCTTTTAACTCAATTTCCTGCACCGCTAACTTCACTTTAAGATCGGCCACCTGTTCAGCAGTTGAACGCAGCTTCTCTAAACCATTTTCCAAGCGTTCAATTTTACTTTGTAAATCCTGGTGCTTGTCATTCAAAAGTTTTAGGTAGAGACTAATCTGCTCCAAATAACTTTTTGGTGTCGTATAATTGTAACGCCTTTCGTTTTGTAAATACACCTTGGACATGGAGTTGACAGAAGTGTGAACATAAGCCATGAACTTGGCCACTGAGTCCCGATGGCTTTGGGGCAATACCCTGTTTTGCGAAAGAAAATTCATGGCTACTGAGATGAGAGCCTCTTGCGGCCATTCGTGGAACCAATTGATCGAAGTGGCATTAAGGATGGCGGGGAATTTCCTCGAACGAATACGTAATGTTGAACCAACGGGCGAGAAACACAAAACTATTTTCAACTGTTTGCGTACACGGTCAATAAAGAATTTCCAGCAGTTTTCACGTGAGTCCACTAGCCCAGCCCCTTTCACCTCATTGCGAACACTGGCTATAATATTCTCGATTTCATCGTCGGGAAATAGATCTGGAATCTCGCCGGTGGACAGCATATCGTTGATAAGAACCAGAAAATCCTCGTTGGGAATTTGAGCATCTGTCATCAGAAACATAATGCCCACATTCTTTAAGCCCGCCTTCAAGTATAAGCCGGAGAATTCATTCTACAGGACACATAACGAATTATTACAATACCAATTTTATTCAGAAGCCTGAACCACTTTACCTTCAAATCATTTACGCTATAACCCTTTTTCAATTGAATCTGTACCACTTCTAAACTGGAGATAAATGCGGCCAAGCGAGCCAGCGACTGCTTGCCACTGCCTCCCACACCCACCAGCAAGGCGCTGCCTCTGGGTGACTCCAAAATTCGATTAATGCGACACACGTGCATCATCGCATCCTCGAATAGCACCAAATTCATAGCGGCAACAAGATCATTATATGAAGACATTGCCTCCGTGAGGAGTTTGTGAAGCTCAGTCCAGCCCTTGACGGGCATGTACTTGGGTTCACCAATTCCTCCTGCAAAATGACAATAGATATTCGGCTTGTCAAATATCACCGATTCATCGATTTCTTCAAAGGATTTCTTCACAATGTCGTGTTGCATTTTGGTAAAACTGTCAATATCCTTTTCCTCGATCAATTTGTCTGCATACACACGTTGAGTTTCATGCTGCCACAGGCGTATAAGATCCGTGGCGGAGGGCAGACAATCAGTTGTGCTGAACAGGAGACCCTGGCATAAAAAAAAGAACAAAATATGTGATTAAAACGCACTGCTACAAAATGGATACAAGTTTCTGTAGTCTCGAAGCGACCTCATGTGGTTTGTAGGCCGGCTTGTGTAGATCACTTCATCTTTTTAAAAATTCGATTCGATTCGAGTAAAAACTCGATCTCGAAGTGACCTCATGTGGTTTGTAGGCCGGCTTGTGTAGATCACTTCGTCTTTTTAAAAATTCGATTCGATTCGATTAAAAATTCGATCTCGAAGTGACCTCATGTGGTTTGTAGGGCGGCTTGTGTAGATCACTTCGTCTTTTTAAAAATTCGATTCGATTCGATTAAAAATTCGATCTCGAAGTGACCTCATGTGGTTTGTAGGCTGGCTTGTGTAGATCACTTTATTTTTTTAAAAATTCGATTACAATCTCAAAATAGAAAGTTTTTTTTTGGGTATTTGTTGACACAAGAACTTAAATAATGCCAGCCTTTTGCGCTGACAGCCGATATAAGGAGACGAATCTGGGAGTCTTTCAAAAATTTAAATGATTTTAAACCGAAAAGTGTTTTGAACATTCTGAGAATTTTACTTCTCTAGTCGTATCCGCGGCACTAATACTAAGAGCAGTAGTGGAAAACTTTTTGTATGACTTTTGTATGGCTACTGAAGAAAGTGGAGAAAGTCGAAAGGGGCTTTGCAAAAATATCGCTGGGAAAAACTAAATAAGGGTCGGCCATGCGGTCGACTCTTCCCGATGCGCCCTGTCACTAGTTTGAATAACAGAGAAGATTTATGAAAACATATTTGTTTTGGAAAGAGCCGAATTTTTCCAAGAAAATGTTGGTTATAAAAACTTGGTCATACAGTTTATTCCTCCAGAGATGACCTGGGTCTGGTTAGAACGATGGAGCAATAAATCGTATTTCAATGACAACTTTCGAGTTTGAGGGTGCGATTTCAAATGCTCTACTCAAGCTAGTGCACACTCTGCACTAGGCGCTTTGTACATACATAAGTTTCACAGTGTATAACTACATTTCATTCTTGCAGTGCAAACTGACCTGAAAAACATTGCTAATATCGCGCAGATTGAAGATGTAATGCGATTTGATGGCAGTGGGTAAAAACACTTGGGACGATTTGTTGTGCAAGGCCAGGGTGGCGGCAACAATATTTGGCGACATTCTTGTTACTATGGGATTAAACTTTTGCTCAGCATTGGTGAAATGCTGTGACAAAATCGAGGAATACATGTTTGTTATGGACTCGGAGCCAGGAAAACTTACGGCCAGTACACAAAAATGTCGCTGCAAACGGGGATTAATAGTGAAACTGCCTGCCGTCGGATTCATGCAGGCCACATACTGACAGTTGTGGATGTCCTTCAAGCTCAGCTTATTACGATCATACCAATGGCCATAGTCCAAGTGTTGACGCATTAAAGTGTGTGGCTGCACTGTGCCATAGCAATCCACCTCCGGCATATTCATGTCGTCAATGAAGTAGATGAGCGTTTTATTGCCTGGCGGACCATAATTTCGACCAGCTTTCTTTTCTAGAGGTTTTTCTAAAATTTTTTGCAGCATCTCTGAGGTGGTGTAATAGTTAAAGGGTATTGTGGTGACGGCATAGTATTCCGATAACGATTGTAGTTTCTCATTTGCTAAAACGGTTTTGCCGGAGCCGGCGGTGCCCACTAGCATTACCGGATGTTTTTTATCCATCAGCAAATCCAAAAAGAATCTGATTCTAATCGATTCCGAGGTATGCACCAAGACTGCTTGTAAAGGCAAATCACTGTCTAATTCGAATTTGGGTATTTTGTCGGTCCAAGGTACAAATTGCTTTGTTTCACAATCCAAAAAATAATCAAATACAGTGCCACCTGCGATGTGTAAAATATTTTCAATACAAATTTCAAAAAATTGAGCACTTTAGTGTGCGAACTCACCTTGAGGAAATTTGACGGTTTTAAATTCATTTACCCACCATTTGCTGAACTCGACACGATAATCAATTGTTTGATCCTGGAACATAGCCGAGCCGAATGCCCAAATACAGGCAAAAACAAAATACAGTTCGTGCCACTCTTTGGGACAATCGGCTGGTGTGTTGGCCGGGGTCAAAAAGCACTCCAAGAGATGGCACAGCATTTGGATGTGAGCCATTTCGGCAATGGGTGTAATCTTTTTAAAACGAACTCTGATAGTTTCCAATGAAGCGGGTATGTATTTGTCAAATAGCATAACTAAATTGGATTTTTCGGAGGGTATTTTACGTGTTTCCACCCAGCTGGTCACATATCTGGCAAATGAAATACAAATTATTTAATTTAATAAGTGTGTAAACTGAAACACCTACGGATTCCAACCCAAATCTTGAGGATTTATGTACAAAATACCCGCTCTTGATACAGTGGCCGGTGTGGCTGTTCTCAAATTGGAAATCTCAAAAAGCAAACGCATCGAAGGCGTCAACGCAATGCGCTCGTTGCTGGCCAAAGTCAAAACTTTGTTGTCATCCATTACGGTATTTAAACTTTCAATCCACATGGGATCTATATCGCCATCGAGCACTATCCATTTGGGTTGATCGCCCGTTATGTTTGCTTGATCCCTCATTATCACCGAGAACAAGCCATCTTTCCATTCCCGTGTGGCGGGATTTATAATACCAAACAACTCGTCATTGGTCACTGCTTTGGGATTTAAATCGTTGAATATGGGCTTCCGTTTTATGTTCTGGTAGGTGCGCAATAGCGTTTTCCATACTTGAGTTTTGCCAGTGCCTGCATTGCCAACAATAAAAACGGAGTGTCGTACTTCCAATAACTCTTCCAGCTGCACAACTTTCAGAATGAAAGTATCTTCGGTTTGTAGTAGTAAATCTGCTGCTGCTTGCTTTACAGTCCTTTCAAAATCCTGATCTCTTTTACGTGGCACATCCAGGGCTGGAAACAAGTCGCTTATCAAACCCATAAAAACTGGCATATCATCTGTAACAATCTTTGGTATATTAAAATCTCGCAAAGCTCTCATCAGAACTTCTTCCTCGGGACGGCCGGGATCACCACGCTGCAAAAATGTGCAAAATATAGATAAAGCAAAAGAAACGATTTCCAATGCATACGAACTGGAGTTTGGAATACAATAGACAGGTCAACAAAGCAAAGTCCAGGTCAAGTATGTTACTGTAGTTTAGATTTTGAACACAAAAAACAAATTAATGGGGTTATTACTTCTAAGAAACCGATCCATTTGTTTCAACGGAAGAGAAAACATTCGATCTTCAACTGCAGTGGAAAACGTTTTTCTAACGAAGTTGCGTCTTGCAACATGACGCCCACTTGATCAGCAATAACTCTATTGGACGTTATGGCGATTAAGACTGCATGGTAGCTAAATCTTCTTTAAAAATCACAAAAAATCTTTCTCAATTTCGAGGAAGTAAAAATTGGACTAGAAGCCCAATAAAATTATTAACCAAGTGCCATGTTCTTCAGCAAATTGTGAAAATGTCACTCGCCATCACTCTCTTGCAGAGAAACACTGAAAACAACAATACAATTTAAATTTTTTTATAATTTTGCGAGGGAGCGATGTCGAGTGACATCGTGTAAGATTTTTTTCAATTTCAAATTCCAAATGCTTCTGCTGCCAATTTTTGGTGGCCTTTTGCAATTTATCCCCATTTGGGCTGCCTCTAAGCTGAAACCCCAAAGAAATATCTTTCTTATGCTCGTACTTACTTTTAGAGAGCCCGCCACAACTAAAACTGATTTAATAGCTCTCAAGCCCCAATCGTAGTGGTCCTGTTTTGACAGCAGCTCTTTGCATAAAGTGTATAAAGTTATGAACTTTCTGGCCAAAACTCGCGCATCCTGAAAACCCTCTGCCACCAACATGATTTCACAAATCAGTTCAAAGTCCGGTACGACCATGGCGCAGGGTCTGAACAAAGCTTTCAAATTCTCCGGCAACTCAGTGCGCCCAGCATAACCTGGATTCATAGTGATGAAAATTCCCACCGTTGGCACACACGTTATCATTTCGCCCATGAAGTTAAAGGTGTCCTTTTTATCGCGTATGGCATCTTGTACCGATTTAACTTGTACCGCTACCACAGACAAGACTTCCACTGTAATACGATTGAACTCATCAAAGCATCCCCAAGCGCCGGTTTGGGCGAGCCCCTTATAAATGTTGCCACATGACTGATAGTCCATTTGCTCGGAGCAGTTGAACACATAAACCATTATGCCAATAGCTCTACCTAAATCTTTGGTAGTTTCAGTTTTCCCAGTACCAGCCGGACCAGCTGGGCCGCCCCCCATAATCAAATGAAGACTTTGTGTGAGAGTAATGTAGCAGCGATCAGTTAAGGGTGTGATAACCAACCGTGGGGTGTTACCCAAATACTCGTGATTGTAACGGAACTCGGCATCACATATATTGGCGAAGCAATCCTTCTCGATATCATCGAACCGATGTCGTAATTGAGATTGCCACATGAAAGCCGAACCTGAGTCCAATTTGGCCTGAATCATTTTAGCCACCACGTCACGTGAGTGCACATCAATGGTGCAAATTGTCATTATCTTTTGACGATCCCCCTTTGTCAGTTCGCCCAACAGCAGGGTGATCAATAAACTCAATTGCGAGATCTGTTTTTTATAATAATCCTTGATGGCATTATCGTAACCCTCTTCCAGGCGGCTAAAGGCTATATTGACCTCTGTGGACCACCAAATTTGTGAACCACAGAGCGACACTTGGGCAGGATAGTCGAACAACCATTGTTCACGTTGCTTTTCCTCATAGGCCACCACAGCTTCGGCAACATAGTGACGCAAAGAAGCTCTCATAGCAGCCTGTATACGATTTAGCCAAACCTCGACAGGGCCACGCATGTTGGCGAGCTCACTGAATTCTACATACTCCCCATCCTTAGCAAACATACCCGATGCGGTCTCGATCTCGTTCTCGTTCTGTTCGTCACGATTAAATTTCAAGCGTGCTATAGAATCGAATAGCTTTGTTAAATGCTTGGTTACCATGTCCGGCTGTATGCCGTTGCTCAGTATGTCCAATAGATCGGCGGAGGAGACAAAGTAAAAACGAGGAAAAGCCAAACGTTTTGTTTCCAAATACTCTGCCAAAGCCTTTTCGCAAAGTGTAAGCTCCTTTTGCAAATTTTCCAAGCGTTCAATCAATCCCGATCGATTGGTCGATGCTACAACATTGTTCGACTTGGCCATTTCATTCATTAAAATGCGAAACTCTGTATCAATACGATCAAAGCGATCCGAATCGACTGGCAGCTGCTTACGTATATCTTCCGAACTCATGAAGATACTCTCTAGATGGGTCCAAGTGCGTTGCACCTCGAACCAAACGGTTATCACTTGATCGGCAATCATTAGCTTGTTCTGCCACGCTGATACCTCTTCGAGGAAATGAGCGATGTACTTGGATGTTATTAGATTCTGTAGACAGACTTGATTATCTTCGAGAGTCTCTATGAGTTCTTCCGAGGCTCGCAGGAGATTACATCCGGTGCGTGGATGGAGTTCATGATCAAATTCCATCGCAGACCATGTTGTATTCAAATCTCGCAGTATCTTCTCCATAGACATTTCCTTGACAGCCTTGTCTACAATATTTTTGACCTCTTCTTCACATTCGTGCAGATTCAGACCAAGCAGTTCGGCCAATGTTGTCTCATGATCCATTATGAATTTAACCTGCAGTCAGGGGGAAATAGTAACAAAAATTACTTCATTGAACTTAAATTAAAATAAGACTTGAAGACATGGAAGTTTAGCATTTCGTTCACAGCATGCAATATGTGCTTGAGAATATTTTTTTACAATTGGTGATAATCACAAGAGGACAAATACACTATACACTAATTTAATTTATTCTTTTGGCATAAAACTTACTGTTATCTCCTTGGGCAAAGCTGATAAACTCTGTAAAGATATGTATTTACAAAAGCTGTACAAAAATGTATATACATGTTAAATAGAAGCTAAATAAAAATCAAGTGACTTTACATCTTAAGAAATCCTTAAATGTTTTTTTGTTTTTTTTTTTTGCCTAAAGCCAGGATATCTTTTTGTGTTAGTAAATGTGCTTAAAATATTTGATTTGGAAATTGAAAGTTTTTTTTCCGCATGTGGCTTTTAATGCGCAGAAACGTCTATAGCTACTGAATAGATTTGTCTAGATACTCAAATTGGTCATGGAATGGACCGCCCGGTTTCAAGTTCATATTTAAAACTGCTAATATAAATCTTGAAAATACGTTTGAAAATGGAGCCAAAAAGTTGCAATAATTAGATAATTCTCAAAATCTTTCAGCAAGTCAGAAAGTCCATAACTTGGAAAGAGAAATGATTTGTACTACATGCTTATGCAGGTGTAAAATGATAGTAAAAATCCTGCTCCTCGACAAAAGCCACAGCGCTCTCTTCAATGCGGTGTGTGGTGGCAACCAGGATCATACAGAATATCCTTACAGTGTCTGCCTGAGTCAAAACTCTCTCTGCATCGTCTAACTAACTCTTGATGAAGGCCATAAGAGCTTCTTTCTAAAGAATCTTTTGAACACTCACTTTCATCAAGTATTACCAACATTCCTTTCGCGCGAGTCATGGCTCAACGTATATACCTGAACCAAGGTCACGCTCAAATGTCCCCGCATCCTCGCCCTAGAACCCTTTAATCCCTTCACTACTCATTTTCTCTGCGAAAAAAGCTCAAGAAATGTTTTGGGACTGCATTCTCGGAAGGCCTAGGATATTGATATTTTCTAGCGTTTCCTTCGCCTTTATACCCCAGAAAATACAGCATCAAGAGCCAACCTATGTAGATATACCAGGATATTTACTGCTAGCAGTTGAGCTTCATGTAAGACAACGAGTCCATGAAACTTCCAAAAATGTTGTACAAAACATTCAATGAATTTTCCAGACAATACGTCACGTAAAAGAATCAGCCACTTCTGGGGAAGCTGGTCATGTCTCCACATCGCATAGAAGTATGGTATAATACATATATCTCATTTGACTTTTTGTTCCCCGATTTTTCTAGTTTTGGAGTGAGGATCATCAAGGCAGGAACAAAGCTGATGATATTTTTGCAAATGTTCCAGACCACTAGTGTCAGTATAATACTTTTCCACTATGCACATGTGGTGCATACTTTGTCAATTTTTTAAAGTTAAAAGCTTATTTTGCAAAGAATGTCGCCTGAAAAAAAAAATCCATTCACAAATCTTTCAGTTTCGCTACTTCTATTTTTTAGCTCGGCTCAAAAGAAATCCAAACCGATGATTTTCTAATGTTCCACTTCTATGAAGCTGAACTCATGCTGAATTTATAAAATTAAAAGTAATAATAATAATGATAATAATAATAAAAAAATGTGTATAGTATTCACAAAAACAAAAATTAATAAAACTCAAGAAGAATACGAAATAAAATATAATAATAATAATAATAATAATAAAAGTAACCTTCGTGGAATTCATAAGCTGATTCCAGTGACGCTCTCTAATGGCGGGATTCTGTAATTCGCCCACAGCTCTCAAAGAGGTCAACATATTCTTCACAGTAGACTCTAAATTTATAAAAGTGTCCCAAGTGCGCATTTCTTTGTCCAGCAGGCGAATATCTTTGGCAAATTTCTTGCACTCTATATCCATGTTCTCAACATCGACTTTGCGCCAGGGTGTGGTCTTCCAATCCTCAATGCAGGTTTGGACTATGAAAACGTAGTCCCATAATTGCTTAATTTAATGAAAAAGACAATAGGAAAAAAGCAAAACTTTATTACAATTTAAATGACGCTGAGAATACGGATTCCATTAGTCAGTTTTCAAATTTCAAGAATTAAGCTAAACAAAATGCAAAAATCCCCAGAAACTTAAAAATTGTTAAATATAATTTTATTTATAAAGTAAGTTCGGCTTGAGGTCCTTCAGTAAATAATAAATATAATTTTCGATAAGTGCACAAAAATAATCTCCCTTGTGCCCTCGACGTCAAAAAAAAAAAAAAAAATGCTGCTCATGTTGACTAACATGAGCGTAAAAGTGAATGATGCCTTCTGGAATATGAAGATTAGTTTTACTTTTCAGGCCAACTTACCTTGAGCATTCTCAACTCCTTGCGACATTGTTTAAGCAGCTTAAATTCAGGTATATTAACCTCAAACAGGCTGCCTGCTTCCTGGATTTCAGCCATTTCACACTCCAGCCGATGCAGGTCATCGTTTATGCGATCCGCCAATAAATAGGGCTGGGGGCAATCATAACGAAAGAAGTCATAATGTTTGAAGACATCACGGAATTGTTGTACGTAAACCTCAAAAGCAGCCACCTTGTTGCGTATACTGACCACTTCGGTGGCCTGCAAAGGCGATACCTGCTGCTTAACAGTCGAGGCAATTTTTTTGGTATTCGCCCATTGTTCTGGCAACTCTTGGAGCAAAACATTCACCTCCTCCGGTATATCCATGTCATAGTATTTTAGAAGCTGTATGGTTTCTTGCATGGGCTCAAACATTTCATCGGTTTTCAAAGCACGTTCTTTGACATGCATCAAATATGCCATTATATTTACCAAACCTTCATAATCTCCTTCCTTGACAGTTTGCAAGAGGCCTTCATCGGCTTTGCGTATAAAATTGCTCAAGTCCATTAGACTCGAAGTGACTGTGGTGACCAGATGGGTCTTGAACATATTCAGCCACTTGCAGACGGTGTTTAATAAGGCCTGCCTAAACGGCCTGACATCCACCTGAAACCAAGAACTGAATACCTGGAAGGGTGAAATGTCTTCGATTTCATTAAAGAGGCTTTCATAGTTATCGATTTGTTCCCTAAAGGCTTCAATGGTTGGCGCACAAGGCTTGGGAGCATTCGACTCGTTGGCTTGTATCAACTCAATCTCATCTGCATCCAACACTCTGCCGTATTGCAAAAAATACTCCATGCACTCATGACGATCATCCAGCCACAAGTAGGAATATCTTTCGAATTGTCTGCAAAACAAGGCGGCTTCTTCCATCACCAAGTCCACACCGTTTAAAATTTCCCTTCTCATATCGATAATGTCTTGATTTTCCTTCACCATATCGCCGTAACTGCGCTTTTCATTCTTTTTCAAGCGCTTTATCAAGCTGGCCATTTTCAAAATGTCTCTCACCAACTCGATCAACATGTTGTTGAAGCCCATGGAGTCTTCGGGATTCAAAGAAGGCACAAACACCATACTGGGCTCTCTCAACTCCAAGCGTGCCTCGAACAAGGGAGCATAATTATTTTCTGGATCCATATTTTCCACCAAATAACCCACACTAACACCCACAGTTTTCAGCAAATGTTCGTACACTATATTGTCCACAAAGTCAACATAATTCAGCCACATTTCGTCTTCCTGTCTGTCCTCCATGTCGAATTGCTTAATATTATCGTGCAGAAGCTGGTGTATATCATCAGAAGCTGCCGTAATCTCAGCATATCTCTTGGCCGTACGATCTGGTCTCTCATCGATTGAAAGCACAGCATCTTTTTTGCCATCCTTGCGTTCGAATAGAGGATGCTTGATCCAGACGGACATAATGTTGCGTATCTGCCTCAGATTGCCTTGGGTGTGATCCATGCGATTTTGCAGTGCAGCTACAGGCTCACGCAGCCTTTCCAAGTACGACATGATATCTGAAAGTAAGAGAATGATTTGAAACAGAATCGATCATGATGTCTGCACACCAGCACAGCTTTTCTGGAGAGCAAAGAAATGGGGTGTTTTCTTATTCCAACTTTTTTTCCTTCATTTCCTTTAATTTAATTACGTTTTTAGGCAAATATTGGTTTAATGTGAACGTACTCTTAAGGTTGAGCAATACGACAAACGAGTGGCCTTTCAAGCAACAAATAACCAGAAAAAATTGAACAACTATAGTTACACTGTTTCTCCATACTGAAACCCTTAAGGCCGCAGACGACCAGCAGGATGTGGTGATTTGGTTCATCTATCTTCTTTTGAATTTAACCACTCGATACACTATTTGAAAAACTCACCTTCTGAATTCCAAACCAGCTCGTTAACACCCACTTCCACCAGATCATCAATCAGCTTTATTTCCGATTCGATTAATTTCAGTTCAACTGTCGAACTGTTCTCTTGTATCGCATTATACCAGTCTATAGTTTTTTCCAAATTCAAGGTGTAAGTACGAAAGACATCGCTTTTCTCCGCGAAATCCAAAGCCACTTGTGGAATATCCTCCACTTGCATTTGCTTCAAATAATGAACTTCACGCAAAATACAAAATAGTTCTGCACTAAAATTCAGTATCAGCAGATTTGTGACAGGCTCACGAGTGATCAGAGACTTTTTCAAATTTACTTCGATTTGTTCATCCAACTTTTCAGACCATTCACCGAAAACATACGAGCGACTAGCACCGATTTTAAGCAACAAACGATCATAGCGTTTAATAATATTCAAAGATCTTTCCGACTTAACAATGCTGTCAAAGAAAAGAGTTTAATAAAGTGTCTAGTTGGAGATGAGGAAGCAAATTATACTCATGTTGTAAGGCCTGAAATTGCATAAATGGCTGGCTAATTCTTCTTTCCAGCTGGCCACACCATCTAATAAAAGCAGCCGCCGGAGGACAATTATATTCCGGATACAATGTTAAATTTTCCGATCTTAGCAGCATTTGGCGCTCATAAATGGTTTCGCAGACGTAGAGTTCCTCCTCCAGCATGCGCACAATTTCAGCATATTTTTGGGTAAACTGCTCTTTGATTTTTGGACGCTCCATAACACTGCCCACTATGTTTATAAGCTAAAGTGTGTGTGATAAAATGAGCTGCGTTTTCACTGCTCCATAAAATGCTCACCTTAAAAATGCTCTCTAAATTGTAACAGTCATCGAATGCCTGACACAATATAGCAGCCAATTTCATATCCAACTCGAGTATACGCACTTGAAAATATTCAAAATCCGCATCGAACTCATGATCATCGGGATCCAAAACGTCATAACTTTTCGATGCGAAGGCCGTAAAGTATTGATTGAACTCAACATAAACAGCCATAATGCGTGTACTCAGTTGACGGCCACGCAAACCGCCGATCTCAACCTTCTCTAGTTTCAGAAATTCAATCACTGTAAAGAAAAACCTGCGTGCACACCAGCCAACAAAATTCTGTTTAACGAAAACTGCCGCCCCCAGAAAGTTCAAAAGTGTACGATTATTAATACTTACCACTGTATGGTAGTTAAACGTTCTAAAAAGGCATTAAAACGTTTAAAAACTGTATTGGGATGGAAGGTCCAATTGATCGGTGGCCATACTTCGGGCTCGAGAAAAAACTCTGCTATAGTTTCCTTATAATGATCGAATAAGGCGCGGAAAAATTTCAAAATATCTATAGATAATGTCAGACGTTGCATGGCTTCATCAATGTCACTGTGAAAGATTGACGAAGGATCTAAATAGCGTTTAGCCTGCAAGTGGAATTGAATCGAAATGAAACGAAACGAAACGAAACGAAACCTTAAGTACCAGTGAATTCAAGAGAAAAAAGAGAAACCTGAAGTTACAGTGAATTCTAGAAGCCAAGAAAGTGGTGACAAAGCAATGTGATTTTAAGCTTAAAATAGAGCTTTACTGGACACCGGTTGTGATCCTGGCTAACATTTAAGATTACATTCATATTGTAGTTAAACTTTTTGGGTGCGTGTGGTGACATCTGTGCGCGAGACATCAAATTATGATTGTGCGATTTCGTTCGAAATAAAATCAGCTTACCAAGTAGTGCAGACATGCCCTAAAATATTGTGAATGGAACATTGGCTTAAAAGCTAACTTATAAGTTCATTTCGATGCTGATGAGGAGTGCGGTGACATTGAAACATCTGGATGGCCACCGTGCTAAACATTTCTGTTACTTTCCTCCTCAAACAAGTGTTAAACAAAAAAGCAACGTTTTCTAAAAAGATTATTTAAAAATATAACTAAAAATATTAAAACTAATTCTAAATTTTAATTCTTGAACTACAGCAAGCTGAAGAACTAATATTATGTAAATTATAAGAGCTACGCTGATAAGTAAATCTCCAAGTTGTTATGCAACGCTTGGACGGTACAGTGCAAAAAAATAATAACCTAAAATTAGGATCCTAAAGATATGGAAAGATTTTAGCTGTTACCTGCTGTATTATTAAATTGCACAGTTGCCTTAATAGAATGGTTATTTTGGAAGAATGATTGTAATAACGGGAATTGCCCCACAAATTACAAACTACATGCATAAGCGGTATCAGGAGTGGCTTGCATTCAGCAAAATCCATTTCTTCCAATTGCTGTACACACTTCCTTAAAGGGTTGATGTATAACGTGATATCTTTTGCCTCAGCCAAAGCTTTAAAGAAATCAATTCCGAACTTATTTTCTATGCAACTGAATCACAAATATCTCACCAGTTACAACATTTTTGAATAGAGTCTGGAAGCAAGGGTAATAAGCACTGCGTGTATGTTCCAAAATTAAGGCCATGGCTCTTATGCGTTCATTGCGCAATTGTTCGAATATGAAAGACAGGTTCTTCAAGCGATTATTCCAAAATACCAGCTCTTCAAAGGTAAATAAAAATAAAACTGTTGAAATAATATCGATTTGTGGGGGCTAAAAATGTATCAGCATTTGCCCCGTTCGCACGCTCTCTTTCGCATGTGTATGATGTATTGAAATAAACATTTGACTAGGTTTTTAAAAAAGTTTAATATTCGCGAAAAGCAGAAGTGGAAAAAGAAACTCGAAAAGTTTGCATAACTACAAGACGCAGACCAAAACCGCAAAAAGTCACGATATCCAAAAAAAAGAGCGCTTTTGCTGTATTCTCTGTATCTTCTTAAGGTCTTTATAATCTATTTTAGTTGTTAATTTTTCAAATATCTTTTGGTTTCTGTACCCTGCAGCTGGGCTCTGTAACTTTCGTAATGATAATTGTATCGTTAAAAGAGTTATAGCGATATTTAATCGAATTTGCTATTCAGCAAAATTTTTTAACGATATTCGCTGTCGACTGCCGATTAAAAATACTTTTTTGACCAACATTTACTTGTGGCCTATTTGGCTTTTGTTTTGTTTTTAAATGAAATAGAAAGAAAATGTATTGTCGTAATGAATATTTTCATTGGATTAATGGAAAAATATTAATGATATAAAATCATTACAACTATGAACGAAAATACTTTCAGTGTAAGTCGTTAAGTTTGATACAGTTTTCAAGGTTGTTTGAGTCTGTCCACAATTTGAGTGGCATCAGTGATATGTCGGTGACATACAGACGGCTGGAAAGCTACACTGAAAGCGGTCAGAGAGGTATTTTTGTAGCGAAAATAAATTTGCAAACTTCCATTGAAGGAACTGATCCAGCATACTGCCAAAAGTGAGGCACCTCCCACAAAAGTACAATAGATCAACAATTAATAAAAACTTTAGACATGAAGTGCTCGATAAATGATTATATAAAATGGTAAATGTTTGAAAAGCCTCCACAAGATTTTGAAATCCCTTTAACGAAGCATCTCTGTAGTTCCGCGTAAAAACAGGCTTGAAATTTTGAAATTTGCTTTTGTTTAATTTAAAAATATTTATGCAAACGCTGAAACAGCTTCAATATCGATAGACTGGCAGCAAATAAATTGTGTTCTCTGCACTCACCTGCATGTGGTGTGGGATTTTGATTGTTTAGAAAAGCATTGGCTGAATTTTCCTTTATAACTTCATGCACTTGTGTGGCCCATTTAATAACCACACCTTCAATGGCACTTTTAAGATACAAATCTATCTGTAGCTGAGGATTGTCTTCGATCTCTTTGGCTGCCTTGACGATTTTCTCCACTCCCACTGGCATTGCCAGAATCGTTTCGCCACTAACTTGTCCCTTCACCTGATGCACAGTACTCTTTAAACTGTGCACATGTTTCTGGACATCTTGCGCCACCATGGAAGGCCATGTCTTGTAATTATCTTCGTTCGAAAGCAGAGGCACTAAAACCTCTTCTACCAAAGCCGATAACTGATCAATTGTGCGTGTGGCCAAATCGCCGCATATAATGAAGTTATTGCATTCTTCTCTGGGTATGGGCAGGGGCTGTTTCTTGATGAAAAACACACCCTTGCTTTTGAGTTGTGCGAGGGGAAATGTTGTGGACGGTACTAGTTGTGCAGCTTGTGTGAGTATAATAATTAGAACTACGGGTGTGGGACGATCAAGAAATTCTTTAATGATGCCTTTGTGCTCTTCTACGGTAATGACACGTGTCCATTTTTCGGGTTTTAATTTTAATGATTTGATGACAAAAGAACCCATTAGTTCTAGTCGTGGATCAGGCCCGTTGCCAGCTGCTGCTGCGGCAGCTTCAGCACTTGTTGATGGTTGCTCCATGTTTGAACTGAAAATAATAAAAATGCTTGATTTGGCATTTCAACATATGAGTTGAGAATCAATTTTTATGATAAAACCATCTTTAGGGAAGAGTCTCATTTCTGGCTTAACCAGCTTCTAAATAAGCAGGAGCATGATTTTTACAAAGAGCACTTTCGACCCGATGAAAACACTATTTGGTATAGTTTCTGTCTTTAACTGCCTGTTGCTCTAAATGCAAACGAACTTGTCTTTCGCATGTTTGCATTAAAAGTAACAACAACTTTTTGATTGTTTTTGTTGTTTCCAATACAAACGTGCCACAGAAAACTTCGATCGCATTTAGAGGAAAAGCCAGTAAATCACACCGCCGTCCACGGAGTCGTGAGTAGCGAACCCTACAGCAAAGGATTTAGGATTTTCTAACCCTCAAGTGATTACAAATCATTGGGAGGGAAACTATTTTACATTAGATGTATAAACATTGTAATATTCATAATAACAGAGTTTTCTGTTACTTAAGTAAAGGCATCCATCCGTTCTTACATCATTTCTTTATTTCACGTTTGCATGTTTGTGTAGGTTTTGTGTGATCAATTGTGTTTGGATTTACTACTTTGCATTTGTGTCACATGTCAAAGAAATACACCAGTCCCTGTCAATACAAGCGTTATTGCCGCCAGAGCGAACACAAGCAGATTTATTCATTGGGACTAGCAAAAATCTTTAATAATATAATATATTATTTATGCATTTAATTTAATCAATGGAAATTATGCTTACTGACTGTTTGCAAAAATAATTATATAAAACTAGCGGACCCGTTGCCTGCTTCGCACGGCAAAACAAAATAAGAAAAGAAACACACTTGTAAACCATATATGGGCCACTGCCTACGTAGTGTATAAGTTTGGTTGAAATCGCACGACGCGTTTATGATTAGTTCAGCGACGTACATATACGGACTTATTTTTATATATATATAGATTTACAATAAAATGCTCAAGAATACGATAATTCGTTAAATAAAAATCAGGGTGGTGCTAATAGAGGCTATTAAATTGAGGGCATAGTCGCACCAAAGGACTAGCCATGGCATAATTACATAGTTCTGCAAAATTCAACAAACCGTGCGACATAATTATGAGTATTACGACGAGGAACATTAAATGTCATCATTCACACAAGAAAATCACAACAAATGTTTCCATTTATAATATTAACGGGGCAACGAGTTGGCTGATACCTACGCAAAAAGGGAAGCCAATGGGGCTTTTATTGGACCCACTCCATCCTTTGGCTTTAATAAGCTCCTCCTCAGGGGGGAGATCAGAAAATGGACAACATCCATCATAGAGAAACTGTGGAATGATACTAGGGGTCTGGACCATTTGAAGAAATTTCTTAGCTTTGATGCCAAGAGAGCGGATCTCGCTCTAAAATTAAATAGGAAGAATCTAAGGACACTGTGTGGTGCGCTAACAGGACACTATACCTGCAGGAAACACCTACACAGAATGGGACTATCCAGCACGGCAACCTGCAGATTTTGCGGAGAAGAAGAGGAGTCAATGGAACACTTGATTATTGAATGTGTGGCACTTGGCCACATAAGATACAGGCTATTACAGGCCTATACATTGGGTTCACAAGACTTGCAAGGGCTTCCACAGAAGGAGCTAGTACTGTTTCTTGATGCATTAAACTCGTGAGGGAAAAGGGTTGCACAATAGATCATTATTGGTCGCAGTGCAAAGGGCCATCCTGGACCAACCTAGCAATAATAATAATAAATAATAATAATTTAGAATATTAATAACAAAAGTTACATTTAATATTGCACGTCGAGATTTTAATGTGGCGCGCTTCAGCAAGTCGACTAGTATACGAAGGAAAATCAATTTCATAATACCATGAGAGACCACGCAGGCAGGCAGAACAACAGAACGCACTCATTGTAATGGATATGGATGTTGTAAAATTCATTCCATACAATTATGGGATTTATTAAAATATATATCTTGGTGATATTATTCCTCATTAAAACAGCAATGTGGCAAATTGATGGCTGA
Organism: Sturmia bella; assembly: GCA_963662145.1. Lineage (NCBI taxonomy): Eukaryota > Metazoa > Arthropoda > Insecta > Diptera > Tachinidae > Sturmia > Sturmia bella. The sequence goes on from OY759168.1 coordinate 123,115,882, forward strand.
AAATCAGCCAAATTTATACAAAAGATGGTGACGTTATATGAAAGTAACCTTAATTCATGTTGGTCTAAAAAGAAAACATTTTATTCACAATCAAAGCAACAAGGCAATAAATATAACAACATTTAGCAAAGTGTCAAATGCGTAAAATCCTGTTTTATATTAAAATTAAAATATTATTTGCTGAGTGTTTTTTTTTCGTACCAAAACATTCAATGTAAAATTAACATTAAATCGGATAGAACCAACATGGTTCCATGGCAAATGAACAAACGACATGTTGCATTCATTCAAATGGTTGTGGTTGCTGAGTGGATGTGTTGGCTGATCAAATCAACGTTCGAAATATTAAAAGGAAATGTAAATAACATTAAAAGAAAACAAAACAAAAATGTAAACCACGTCCCCTCCACAAAATTTCCTTTTAACTCAACCGTATTGAAATATTAAGTATTTCATTGATTTAATGTTTTAATAACAAAAAAACATGTTGCCTTTCAGATTAATGCAAAATCAGTTTAAACTAAGTTGGAGGTACTGTGTAACAAAATCACGGTTAAAAAATTTGAATAAAACTTTTTTTCTGTGTGTAGTTGCTCTGCAAATCTTACTCCAAATTCCCTAAACTTAGCGCCATCTGGCATCAACACAAATAGTTAAGTTAGAAAATAGCATTAAAACTTGCTTAAACTAAATTATTTATTGGCGATGAAGAGAATTTTATGGGAAAAAAAATTCTTTTGTATATGTATTAATTTAGGTCCAAAAATTAACCTTTTCAAAAATTGGAACTGAATTAATACATTTCAATTGGCTCCTAAAGCAAATAAATAGTTAAGTTCATATTCTTTTGTATATTATTTTTCTATATAACAGGGCACTGGCTGTATGGCATTGACCGAATATGACTAATTTTTTATAGGAATTGTAACCGGTATTTGCGTAGTGAAAGAGTTGTGGAAAGAGTAGAATTGAATTGTATTCGTTATATCCCCCCGGGGGCAGAAAATGCATCTTGCTGATCGTAACCAGCTTGGTGTCGTGTCAACGGGGTAGAAGGGGTGCAGGATACCTCGGCTGGCTTGGTGGCTAAAATCTTAGGCATTTCCTGAAGGAGGGCGGCGACTCCTGAGGGACTTGCTGAAACCCCTCACCGAGGGGCAATTCGGCAGTACGGGGACCGGAGCCCCGGGATGACTCTTCGGAGTCATCTCGCCGGTCATAGGTTGAGGAGCCTTCCTTGGCTGAAACGTACTGGCTGTGGTTGCTACCATAAGTTCGCATGGAAGGGAACGTTGGTAGCTATACTGATCATAGACCCTCGGGTCTATGTTCGGTCGCCCAAATGGGCCCGTAGTGCTGTTGCTGAGCAACAGACGCTGCTTTGTAAGGAACCAGATTGGCGGGAGCATTAGCGTTGGTTCAAGGACTGATGATCTTAGGAACTTCGGGCTACCACGGTAGTCGTGTATCCTTAGCCGTCTGGGGAATTGCAATGCAGCAGAGGTTAGATAGCTCAACTCCTGAGCAAGGGGTTTTGTTATGGCCAAGTAACGTAGCAAATAAATTGCCACCCGAGCAGTTGTTCCGGCTGCTCGGGGGCGGTGGTGTAACATCTTGATTGCACCACGTGGTTTGACCACCGTGAGGTTGGGCCCTAGTGGCAGGTACTCACGTAAATCATTCCACCTCTGTAATCGTTATAAACACACCCATAGATACATAAATCTCTCCTCCTTATAGTATTAACTCGGTGTCTATACCTGATGAATTTATATCATGATAAATATTAAATTCAATATGAAATAATATTTTTTTAATATTTCATACAGAATTTGAAATTTATAGTAATATTAATTCATCCACTAGAGCGACCGGGTAATAGAGATGTCACTAAATGTACATTAGCAAGATATATGCTCTACTTCTTAAGTCCACAAAAAAAAAGAAAAATGCATAGTTAATCATACATTTATGCCAATGCCCCCCACCTTCTCACAAATACCATCCGGCCATCTAGGGAGCGGCATCTTGCTGGATACAAGCCGCTGGAGGAAACTAAAGAACTTTGTATACGACACCGAATTCCTCTAGAACTATGAGTCAAAACTATTATGGTTTAATCCAGGGAGCACAACACCAGCCTACACTTCCTTTTCTCGCTGTGTATGTCGGCAGGCAGGGGTTATCATAGCCCTCCCATTAACCTAATCTAATCAAATCGTATGTTAGAAAATGTTTCTGTGCTCAAAAAATACAGATTTAAATGCAGATGCACTTATTTTTTTATGCCGTTACTGCGTCAACAGAGGGACTACTGTAAAGAAGTTTTCTTGGTAACAGCTTACAATGAAAATTGCGTAATTTCAATAATTTTTTTCTTAAAACCACTACAGAATACATAATTACAATAAGTATTTCTTTTTTCTTCACTAAGTTTTTAAAATAATTTTAAATTGTTACACATTTTTCATTAAAACACGTTTTTTTTTTTTAATCCACTCAAACTTTCTCATTTTTAATAGATTTATAGAAAATTCACTGTAAATTATTTTATAATGAATTCATTGAAGAAAAAATAATGTTTATTTATTATAATTATTCACACTTTTTCTATTATTTCATAATTATTTCCTCTTGATTGCATAATTGCTTATCAATTGTTCGTTATTTAAGTGCTGATTATTCTGTTTTTATACCTTTGATTTGTGTGTCTCTCCTTAGACTAAATTATTTTCATTTCCGTTCGCCTTTTATATACTCGCACAATAAAATAATTGTCACGAAAGGATATGAAAAATAATAAGTCTGTTTATCAAAGCAAAAGTGTAACAATCATGTTGTGTTATTTTGTGTTTTCTGTGCACCCCAGACAACAAAATATTTTATCGATGACACTCATGATACAGACACAATCAAATCAAACACGCAACCTGCCTGAACTGAACTGAACTGAACTGATATGTATTTATATCCTTTATTTGGCTGCATGAATTGTGACTGAATTTTGTTTTAAGTCAGTGGGGAAAATTGTATTGCTGCAATAAAGAATTTTATTTATTTTGCCAAGCAACGGCAACTCTAAAGTCGGGTAATTTTAGGCCAAAAACAGAAAGGAAAAACAACAAACAAAACAAGGAGGGTGGGAAATCGTGAGGATGCGGGAAAACACCTGTGTGGTTTTGTTTGCTTCATATTTTGTGCACTGGTATTTTGAGGCAGTTTCAATCTTTAAGCATTTCTAAACATTCAACCAGTGTTGGAATTTATTGAGTTTGATGATTTTTATAAAACATTGCGTGTTAAGTTGCAATAGCTTTGAAATTTTCTATTCGTTGGTGGTGTGTGTTTCTTTCACCGCTAAAAGGCTCTGGTAATTAAATGCAATGGTTTTCTAAGTTAAACAATTTGCAAAGTGTTAAATATCTTAATTGAATTAGATGAATATTTGCAAAAGTTTTGCATTAGAACTTGTTGATGTTCAACGTAAAATGACGGGGACTTCGATTTTAAATAAATTGAGTGCGTGCAGTGGAGCAGAACGAAAATCTTTGATAGAGGAATAATTTACGTATATTGTTTTGCAATCAAAACTTATGACATTTAGCATATACATATGTATAAATGTGGACTCGAATTAAATGTTTTTTTTTTTTTTTTTAGCAGCAGACGTAGGTGAAAAGGGTGGTGCCTCAGAAATATTAGTAGCTAGACAGCTGCAAACCACACAGACAACTACTCACTTTGAAAAATTTTGCATAAGCTTTCCGGGCCTGAACAACGACTTCTACAACAATTTGTGGACATAAAAACTTGTATTTACTGTTTTTTATATACTATAAAATTTGAACTTATGACACTACATTTTTCTTGCATTGTTCGAGTTTTGGAGAACAGTGCAAATATAATGTAATAGTAGAATTTAGTATGTGCAACGAGCTCAGCTATATTAAGATAAATGCAAAACTGTCAACATTTTTGTTGACATCGTTGTTATCGATAGAAAATTAGATTATGTCAAAAAAATGTAAAATTTTAATACCCTTCACAAAAATGTGTAAGGGTATGTACATATAAGTTTGTGGTTCCGTGTGTAACGCATTGAAATAACCATCTAAGACCCCATAAAGTATGTATGTATATATTCTGGATCAGAATCAATAGAGATTACGATTAAGCGATGTCCGTCTGCCCGTCTGTAGTCGTTGAAGTACCGTTTCTGAGAAAACCTCAGATAGAAACCTCATTCCTTCGCTTAAATGTGTTAAATCCCGGTAGTGGGTCTGCTATTGAAATTCAGTAAGATCGGTCCACGGATAGCCGAGATATATCCAAAAAAAAACCGGGGTTTTTTTTAGATTTTTGAACAAAAATTTTTTCCTAAAAAGTTAGCCATTTTTAATGCCCATTATCGCCCATTTTTGAAATCGGCCTACATATAGCCGAGATATAGCGTCTGCCGATTTTTCAAGAAATCGGCTTTATAAGCCAAATAAAACAATTTTTGGCACTAAAAACCAATCAGAATGGATCCCAAAAATCGAAGAATTTTTGAAATCAGCCCCTATATACCCGAGATATAGCGTCTGCCGATTTTTCAAGAAATCGGCTTTATAAGCCAAATAAAACAACTTTTGGCACCAAAAATCAATCAGAATGGTACGTATGTATATCATTGTGAAAGGTATTTAAGATTCGGCGCAGCCGAATATGGGCACTCTTACTTGTTCAACTTAAAATTGATATTTCAAACTTGAATGTTACTGTGTCAGCGGTACAATTGTGCACAATTTTTGCGATTTAATACTAACACTTCTTTTTTGCAACATTGTTATCTCCTAGCGCTTTCTTGAAATAACTATAAGGAATACATTTACAAAAAAGATGTCAGTTTTGTTTACGCTTTGTATATTTGGTTCTTTCTAGCAATTGCTGTTTCTTTCTATCAATTCTAATATAAATATAATTATTTTCTTGAGCTTTGGGTCTTTTTTTATTACATTTATTTATTTTTTTTTATTCGAATATTCTTGTCGATATTTCGCTCTCTTTCTTTTATTATTATTATTATTATTATTGTCCTGAAGAAGCGAAATTTCGACAAGAATATGCGTATAAATAATACCATGTTCATACATGCGCCTTTATTGAGGTAATCGCAATAAAGTCCATTATTGAGCTCAATATTCCATACAAAAAGTCAATAAAGTTATTGCTCAATAAACTCTATATTGCTTTGAATATTGAGAAAAAGATGGAACACAACACTGTAAAAGATGTGTTTAATAAGCAAAAGTATACAATGCGAAATGAATGACGTGATAAATGTAAACAAAAGCAAATAAAACAAAATAATAAAAAATAAAAAAAAATACAATAAAAATAAAAAAAATAAAAAATATTTTTCACTTTTTTTCTCACTACCAAAACAAAAACAACAACTTTTTTTCAGCTGTCAGATACTAATTGAGTTAGCTCAATATTTGTATGTATGAACGCAAAAAATATTATGTCAATAAACTTAATATTATCTCAATTAGAAATACATATATGAACAAGGCATAAAAGAATACATACGTTTGTAATAAAAAAGACCTTCAGTTTTTAAAAATAATATCAGAAAATTTTTAAAATTTTCGGTCACTATTCTAATACAGAAAACTTTTATCAAACTGGAAATTTCATATTTGCTAAACTTTGAAAAAATCTGATAATTTTTATACAAAAACTATGACAAAAATTGATGTTACTACATTTTTGTGTGTTCATGCGCGTGTTTTTTTTTTTTTTTTGGTTTTGTAAAAAAAACAAGCTTAGTGCCTAATTGTACACCTGCACATACATATGTATGTGCATACATGCATATATACATATGTATGTAGAGTTGCTGCCATTGAACAACAAAAGTTGTTTGAAATTATCGCTTGTAAACAAAGTGCAACAGGCCTCAATTTATTTTGTTTATAAACAATCAACACCAGTGTAATGTTGCCATGATTGCTTTGCTTATATACATGTGCAGTGCACATACATACGTATGCACATTGTGCATGCACATGTTTACATTGCAAGCAACAAGTTGTTGTTTACAATAATCAACAAGTTGTTTATTTGCTAAGCAACTTGTTTGTATTTGTTTATTTAGCAGCAAGTTAATGACATTGAACTTGAAAATAGGAGCATTTAAGTCAATTATATACTTACTACGTACTTGTTTCTTTCTTACTGTTTTTTCTCTTCACAAAAAGTTTTTAGGCTCTAGAAACTAGAATCGCACTCACACACACACACGTACATACATATGTATTGCATTCAACATATTGTTGGCTTGAATAATTATATTTGGAATTTTTGCTGGCATGCAAATTTTAAATTAAATGTTATTCACCTTTTGCATAGAAAATAAAACTAAATTATAAATTTTATTAGAAAAGAAGATTTAAAACGTATAGATAAGTACATACATTAGGGTGGGTCGATTAAGCAATTGATATTGGGCCTGACCAAACATTTTTTTTAATATATTTTACATATATTATTTTTGTGATTGATATTAATTAAATAAGACCAAGAAAACGTCTGAAAGACATTTAGCAGGGTTGGAGGTGGTGTTTGCAAGCTATTATAGTTTCCTCAAACTCTTTAGAGGTGTATGCTCAATTCAAATATGAGAAAAACCTTTAAGCAGCTTTACTGATTTCTTCTCAAATAGTTTGTAAAAATTGTACGTTATTGAAGAAACATGCTGTCAGAAATATTTCGCCAGTTTTTGTGTTCCAAATTGCGGAAAATGTAAACTGTTTTTTTTTTTCTTATACGGAGAATTTGACGTATATTTAATGTTTCCTCACGATGAGTACGTCGGTGAAAATGTGGAGATATTTACATAATATGTAGGATAAACCAACTTTTTAAGGATTATGAATCTATTTTTAAGCATTATATCCCACAAGAGAACTACCACAATATTTGGAGTCTAAAACGTGATTTTGGTCTCATTTTAGCAAAAAGTAGGCTACGAAACAGGAGTAGTAGTACGATGATATGGAAATACCCATATATGTATTTAAAGTACTCTTTTTTTTTAACAGGATTCGTTGTTTTTCGTTTTGTGACTAATATCTCAAAATTAATATAATTTTTTGCGACTTGATGGTATCGCTGGTCATTATCCAACACACTGGCTTGGCATAAAAACTTGATTGTCTGTTTTCCAAAAAACCATGAACCACTTTGGAGAAATTAAAGCAACAAATTATGATTTTGCTAAGCCACACATTTCTTATTTCATCATTATATAAGAGTCGGATCAAAGAAATCACTCAAGCATTAACTCCATGCCTGCTTTCACGAATGCAAAAATAAAAGCCTATAATAAAATCATCAACATTGATTGCAAAATTTCAAGTTCACTTTAAGATTTCCAGCGGCTAACATGTGCAAAACGCTTACAGTTTTATTGGCATCAGATATTTTGTTGAATTTCATCATTCAGGCAATTATTGTGGAAAGAAATTTGCATTCATATTATCGTTTGCCGACCACAACAATCAAAACCTCCAATGCCAGCGAAGACTACTACATACTGCAATGTCCTTTTAAGGCGTCCATGAACATACCAATACCCAAGGACATGCCTGTCTGTCTCATTGTGGGCAGACACAGCGAGAATGAGGAGAAACAAAAAGATTTGATGAAAGCCAAGCCTCGAACAATTCTGCACACTCAAGTGGACTATCGTTACTTAAAGCCACCACCCAAGTTAGTGAAGCTGGTGAAAATAAAAAACGGCAAGCCGTACACCCTGATCCTGAAGCCGGTAAATAAAAGGGATAAGAGCCCTAAGAAAGCTACAACCTTTATTAAGGAACCCTATAAGGTATTCCTGACCTCTCCCAAGACTGTGTTCAACCAAACTGCAGTCCTGTATTCGGTGCCTCTCAAACAAAAGATTCAAATAAATGACTCTTTAGCGCTGAGTTCTGCCAAAGCAGCTGAAACGCTTCCGCAAACTTCAACAGCTTTAACACCGCTAACAACTTTGGCAGAGAATGATTTTGATGACCTCTCAGACGAACAGGATACTCAACAGGGCCCTTTAAAATATTTGGGAGCTCAAGATACTTTGAAGACATTGCAACGAACACCAAAACATTTGCCGCAACCGGCGTCTACTGATCGCACGGAATACAAATCAGAAAAGTTTTTTGCTGATTTAGAAAACTATAAAAAAGGATTTCACACTAAAGGCTTCCAAAACATGTACCATCGAGATGAAATTTACCAGGATCATATTTTTTACGATGATCTACAGCAACTGGGCAATTATCGCATCAAAGAAAAACTACAACAAAAGCAACCATAGTGTCTTACACTGACAAAAAAAATACAGTTTAATGGAAATTATAAAAAAAAGTTATTTCTTCTCTAAGTTAAACAAAAAAAAACCCATAATTTGTGTTTGAAAAAATATTAAGACATCCTCCGTCGACAGAACAAGAATGACAAAAAGCTTTTGTTTTAAATTTTAGTCAATTATGTATATGCCATTACACACACATTTAAAGCAAGCCAGTGTAAAGGAGGTGCAATTAACACCCTCCACATCTCAGAGTTTTTGATAAAATAACACGTTTTGAGTGACCTTTCAAGCGGTGTGATAAAAGGCAGGACAAAAAGAAAAAGTTTTACTATCGACCGCATCTAGAACTTGTTTCAAACTGAGTATTCTGTTTCCAGTTTCACACAAAATCCTACAAAAAGTTCATTAAAAAAATTCAAGTGAAATGAGTACGTAATATTAAGATGGCTGCAGTTGTGCAAATTTGCAATGCATTTTATGGTTGATCGTGAGCGCACCGTTTTTTTTTTTTTTTTTTGTTGCAAATATGCTGTATATTCCATCTGACAACTTGAGAAACATTCTGGTAGCACTAACATCAGTTATCAGAATTATATATTTGTTTTAGAAATTTATAGAAATAAAACTGCCCAGAATAAGTGAAAAAGAAAAAGGAAAAATTATAATTTTTGATTAAATTCATTTATCTCAACCAGCATCATTTCAATCCAAATACATATCTTCTAATTCCAAAACATTGAAAATGTCATTGACAATATTTTCCACCATACTTGATATCACTTTGTTTATGACTTCTTGCAGTTCGGTCCAGACATCCTTCCAGTTTTCGTTGATGACATCGTTAATGGTTTGACTTAAAACTGGATTGCCATTAAAAACATTGTCCAATTTAACATGCATTCTAAAAAATATGTATTATTGATTTTTACATTCTTGCTTATTAGCAGCCAGAGTTGCACTTACTGTTTGGGTTCGATTATAACTTTATTTCTTTTAGTTCTGAAATGGGTTTTGCCATCCCTTGTAAACTTTTCCAATTTGGTTTTACTAAAAATTTTGATGTCCTTAAATGCAATGTCACCCGGTCCTCGACCATTCAACGGCAATAGCAATAATTTTCCAGTCATTTCGTAAAATCCCTTGAGTCTTAAGTGGTCCATTTTCATATCCATTTCAACATTGTTTAGTTCCTTATCATAGCCAGAATTTCTCAGGACTTTCAAGGTTTCTATGCCATATATGGTACAGTTATGGAACTGGAAATTAATTTGAATTGGTGAATCGGGCTTTGAGCGAGAAACTCCCACATTTTGCGCTTCATAGGCATTGATATTTGGCAAGCCCATGTCTGGGTTTCCTTTGGGGTAAAGCTTTAACGTATCTTCTATCGCTTTAGCAATACACTGCTCATTATCGAATGATTTGCACTTCTGAATTTCGGCAGCTAAAAGAAATATTTGAGCAATAGAAAGACGTAATTAAAACTAAAGTAAACAAAAGGTTTTACAAAAGCTTAAATTCAACAAAATCGAAGAGTAGTTGTAAAAGTTATGAGAGCAACAAATTTTGCTCAGGGCCACGATTTGAATTTGACACCACCCTGTAGCTCAGTATGTGTTTCTACGCTGTTTAACAATCGCAATGCAGGCGTCTTACTACCGCTTTGTTTTTCAACCAGCCCCACTGTGCACCATGTATCTGTAAAGGTGTTCATGCTCACGTAGTTTATATGCTCCCAGCAAAAAATTGGAAGATTTTTGATCAATCAACAAAATGAGTATTTTGAGGCTGCCTCATACATATGACCAAACACTGATTAAAAGCATGTTTCCATTACGAGTTGAATCACCCGCTTCGCTCTCTCAATCACATTTATGAATCACCCTGTTTACACGACTCGTCTATGTGCTTCGATTTGACTTTTGTTTTTATGCCAGCATAAATTTTCCATTAATTTTCGTAAAGAAAATTTGTCTAAATGAACAAAAACAAAGTAAGTGAAAGTGTTGTTGCAAGAAAACCACATTCATATGGAAATGTCTTCGGAGTTGGCATTGCAGGGCATTAAATACAGCCCAGAACTTAACCTTTATTTTTATGGCAGAATAACGTTTTCTTTGCTTTTTATTTATTTACTTTTTTTTTTTTTTTTTTTTTTTTTTTTGTTTACAATATATGATTTTGACAGATAGTGCAGATAAATTTGCGATATAAATACTTCTTGGTATGGAGTATTTGTCAAATTACAAGTTATACGGGAAAGTGCCTACAAATCTGCAAATGCAGGTCGTTTCGTAGTCTTCTGCTCTAAATATTTCCGTTTTCAAATTTTGTGAGGAAGAAGTATTTTATATTTTAAAAGAGAATACAGGAATTTTACCAATTTTCGTTTAATTCACATTATTTCTTTTTTTTTTGGCGCAATTCTCTTATTTCGCTCTTTTTTACTTTTTACTTCTTGTTTAATTTATTTTCCTTAACATTAATATTTGTTTTTTGTTTTTTTAGTATTTCCACTCACGTAATTTTCCTCCTTTCACTGCAAACAACAGTTCACAAAACCAAAGGCTTATTATCAGAAGGATATTAACAAATTTCATTCTGCTATCTATATAATATTTCTTTCCTTTCGCAGTTTTTTGTTTTTTTTTTTTTTTTTTTCTTAAGAAATCTTGGTTACTTTGTTGAGCTTCCGCAAGTGTTTAAAATTGTCGCAGCTCCGCATTTAACCTTTTATATGGATTTATAGTGTTTAATTTATGCAGATAACAAAGTTTAATTATTAAGTGTTTAATGACCAAGTGACTGGTAATTGGTTTCTGAACAACGTATGTGTAATTGCCTGACATAAACGTGTGTCCAAACGTTCATAATGAGTTGGTGGGAAACTTTTAAGTCTGCCTGGATTCATTAGTTGTAAATAATATACAAAGAACTTTAATAGATTATTTATTTTAATCTCTCATACAATGGCTATTAGGATTAATATTCGACTTTCAACTGTCATCGAATAAATTTTCATTATTACTACAAACTTATAAAAAAAAATATATTAATTTATGATGGAATTGGCGCAAGAAAAAACAAATACCATTCGCAATCAGTACCGTTGCTTTGCCGGCATCATGTTGATGTCATGTGCAAGTTAATAGCTGGTGAAGATGTCCAGTAAGGGGCTGTTCACAAATTACGTAACGCAATTTTTGCAGATTTTTCACCCCCCCTTCGTAACAGATCGTAACAAAAAAACCACCACTAAATAATAAAAAATTTTATTTAAAAAAATAATAATGTAATTCATTTTATGTACATGTGTATGTACATAGTATATAAAAATATAACTCAAGAAATTAAATTCATGTATTTAACGTGTAATTTGAAAGAAAATTCTATTGATAAAAATTAGGGATTAAAAATTGACACATTTCAATTATCGGTCCATGGAAAGGTAAAATATTCATCCATTGATGAAACATGCAAAACACGAATCAAAATTTTGCATACAATAAATAATATTATTTTTGTTACGTAACATTTTTACAAACCCCCCCAACCCCTTAAGCGTTACCCCTAAAGTATGCCACGAAATATGTGCCATTCGTTATTGTCTTGCAGTTGAAGAAAAAGGTTGCTAGAGCAAGTGTACTCCTGCAAAAACATGCTGCCAGAAACATTTCGCCAGCATCAACATTGTTTCGGACTTATGTATGTATTTCTCATGCGGTTATTTATACGAACTCTAAGAACTTTATAATCGAACTATATCATTTAGAATCGATAAGAATTTTATCAGGTTTGAGTTTGATTTTACTTTCTCCAAATTGATCAACTTTTTTTTTAAAGAAGACAAGAAAAGTAAAGTTGAAGTCTTACTGGGGCTGGCTGGGATACATACCATGGCCGTTTCACGACCACCACGTCGCCAACTAGCACTCAAATTCCTTTGCACCCAAGCCCTGAATAATTGTATGCTGTTTCTTTTTGTAATTTCAGTTTCAAGTCCTGGTACGTCTTAAGAAATCTAGTACCAGATTCAAAACTCTACCGCAGACAATAAAAAACTCATGTCTCCATATTGAAATTGTCATCAACGTCGTCACATTAAGGGGACGGAAAAAACTGAGCACAATAATTTGACAATTGGTTCTTGACTAACGGCTGAACAAAAACAAGTTCAAGAATTTGTGCACTACATATATTTTATTAACAAAACTTTTATATACAGTAATTCAAAGTAAAAAATAGATGCCTATTTTTTATTTTGATTATTAATCTGCATACATTTCATCCAGTGATAAATTTTTGAAAACTTCATCTACAACTTTGGTGAAGACTTCTTCCACCGCACGACTAACGCCAACTCGCAAATCAGCCCAAACTTCTTTCCAATTTTCATTGATGACATCGTTGAGAGTTTCGCTTAGAACAGGATTACCATTGACCAGGTTCTCTAATTTGAAAATCAATCTGCAAAATAAAATAAAATAACAAAGATTGCTTGTATTCCAATTTCTTCTTTTTTTTTTGTTTTTGAAAAACAAATAGGTCCATAAATATAGACATCGAAAGTCACTGCTAAATAAAAGTGAGCTTTGCGTGCACTGTAGACCAGAAAAAGCCGACTTTACCCGCAAAAGTCTTGGGTCGAATTGTGGCATTCGTGATCGAATGAACTATCGAGTAAAAAGAATGTAAGAGAAACACAAAACAAGCAATGATACAACTGAATGTGGCAAATGCAAAAGCTAAACCTGCTGTTAATTTACCAGCTGGCTTATGTCTCGGATAGTTTAATATTTTTGCTAAAAGGAAGTTTTAATAATGAAAAATAGTTTATCTGCTCGATAAAATCCTACTTTTAACTAACAGCAAATTTTAATAATGGCCCTTAAATAAATTTTTAAATAATTGTTAATATGCAAAATGCTTTTTCTATTCTATTCAGAAATAGATTTTGTGAATTTATGGCAACTTTAGTTTTTATTACACAGTTTCTATAAATTTTTACTTACAGTTCCGGTTCAAGGGTCAGCCTAAATTTTTTCACTTTAAAATAAGTCTTATTGTTGCGCTCTTCTGTTGTCATCCTGACCCGACACTTCAAGTTGACATCGTGCAGCTCAGCTTCTCCCTTTCCCTTGCCGTTTATGGGCAAAAGCAATATCTTCCCAGTCACTGTGTAATCGCCTTTCAATATCAATTGCGGTAAAATGGCATCCAATTCAAGATTCTTCATCTCCTTGTCAAAACCGGCTGTTCTTCTAATTTTCATCTTTTCTATACCGCGAAGAGTGCACTTGAAGAATTCAAAATTTATTTGTACTGGCGAATTGGATTCTGATCTTGAAATTTTTAAATTTGAAATATTAAGGGCGGAGAAGTTTGGAAAATCAAACTCAGGATTTCCAGTGGGATAAAGCCGGAATATTTCTTCCATTCTGCTTGCAATGCATTCGTCATTGTTGGTGGACTTGCATTTTTGAATATTTTTTGCTAAAACGAGAAAGCCACATTATTTATGGTTTTGGGCGTTACAGAGATTTTTATTAAGGATTGCAAAACTATTGCAATTAGAAAAAGACTCAAAAGACTTTCTATTGCAATTAGAAAAAGACTCAAGCCAAGCTGTAGTCGCTTGGCTTCATACATGGTCCCTGATTGATTGCGTCTATAACATGACTTTTTCGATAACAGGTTGAAGTTTCACTGTTCGTTTAGACAAATTATTGTCTTCCAGAAACCGCATTTGCAAGACCTGTGCATTTCAAACTTCCATGTTTTTATATTGGTTCTAAATCTAGGGACGTATATTTTTTAAATTTTCAACCTAAGCAATTTATGCACAGTATTTTCCCATTGCCAAAATTATTTATTTACAAACACTTGTTAATACATTTTCGGCATATGGATTTTTCTTTTGGCATTTTGTGCTTTATCATTTTATTCTGTCCAAAACTCACGCAAACCACTCCAACCGACTGCAAATAGTTCACAAAACAGAACCGTTGTAATACAGAAAGTGCGAAACTTTTTCATTTTTTTTTTTATGTTCTCAATATTATTTCAAAATTTCTATTATACAAATGAGTAGGCCGACGGAAAGCGTTTGATTTTGCTGTTGGGCCTAATTTTCTTTTTATAAGATTTAGAGCAAATAAAATACCCCCGCAATACTGCATGCGGTTTTTAATCTCTTCTAGACCTGCAAAAATATCTCAGCTAAATGCTCTCAGTTAAACTTCTACTGTGCAAATCAGTTATGATTATGTATTGCAAAAAAAAAAAAATTAATAAATAATGCATATAATTAACGTTTTATATATCAATTAAACTCGATTTATTAACATAATCATCCAATTTTTTTAATTGTAAATAATAAATTTATAAAAACAACTACAAAACCCAAGTGCGAAAAAGGTGAACGAAATGAGAACAAGTTTTGTTACCCAAGAAGGGACTATTTCGGGTGTAAATTTCACGAGGTGAATGCAAAAGAAAGAGGAAGAATAGAAAATTAAGACACACTAATATTGAAGGTTGACTACATGAAAACAAACTTACAATAAACATAAACTTGTGATGTGTAATTTCAAGTGCAAGTAAAATCATATCGGTGAAAGGTGTTACAAATAGTAGGCAGATCGGATATATTCAGCAGAGCTTTCGCATTGCAAATGCTTCTTTTGCGGCATGGAAAATATGCGAAAGAAAAGCTTTCGCACCTCAATGGTTTTATTCTAGCAGAGCAAACGATTCTTTTGCCGCATCGCAACTCCGGCTAATGTATGTACTTTGTATGTGTAGTAGAAATCAGGCTAAAATAATCTGCATGGAAAAATAAGTCGAGAAAAAATGTGTAAAAGTTTTTTCTAAGACAAAAGGTTAGTGTTTCAACTTTTCGTAAAATTTTGTGAAACTTGCTGAACTGCCTAAAAATGGTAATCAAGCACTCACGTGTAAATTTTACTAAAATTTAATCACGATTTTAGAAAAACCACCAGTGGCGCGACATTTTCACAACAACCACACATCTCTAGATTTAATATAATTTGCAATTAAAAAATCCACAAAAGTTCTCTTTTATTTAAGGTAAAGACGTGACAATTTCAAACACTATGGCCCATAACTATAGACATCGAAAAAGTATGCTTTAAGCAATTTTAAGTCACTGCTAAATAAAAGTATGCTTTTTGTCTACTATAGACGAGAAAAAGCCGACTTTACGCTCAAAAGTTTGCTCTAAACTTAAAACCAGCAGAAGTTGTCTTTAACTTATTTAGCAACAGCTTTGCTCAAACAAATGTCACTTTTATATGTAAAAGCTTTTTAATGTAAAATTTTTTAAATTAAATAATTAAATTAAAGATTTCTTAATAACTATTATTAATAAGAATTTTCTTAAAAATTTTACTTTTATCCAATTCGCTTTGATGTTTTTTGTTTACTTACTAATACAATCTTACATTTATGTAGATGTGTGTTCACACGTATACATAATTTTTGAGAGTCATCTCATTAGAGATGGGATTTTACTTAAATTTGTAAGAGGTTGTATGATAAATAACTTGCCATTTTCGATAAATAATGTGGCACCCATTTAAAGCTGATTCAGCTTAAAGTCAACTTTAATTTTGACTATAGTTAGAAAAAAGTTAGCAACACGTTTTAAAATTTAAGTTGTTGCTAAAAAGAACCGACTTTAGTGTTTGACTATAGTTAAGGCCCTATTACTTTTTATTTAAGTATTTTAAAAGTATTAAATACAAAACATAATATTCGAAAAACATAAGTTTGAAGTATGTAGATAGCTATAAAGAATAAAATACGGTACTCCAAAAAAAAATTCAGTTATATCGTCGGCTTTAGATACCAATTGGCACACGATAAAAAAAGTGTGCTGTCAGACGCTTACCGATCTGGTAGGCGAAACCGGTGCTGGTTATACCATGAAGAATAAAATCCTGTAGCCCTTAGATTGTCACGAACATGTTTTGCACATCTAAGAAAAATTTAAAAAAATAGTATTTTGTTTCAAAACCGTTTATGGATTTACGTGAATTTACGTCCTGATCAAAAACTTTTCTCTGGCAACATTGTTTTAGCAACATTTCCGTATTTTTCTTAGTAAATTCCGCAACTTCAACATCGAATTATTAAGAAACTAAAACTATAAAAAATCATATCCTTGAAAGGGTGGCTCCTCATTCTAAAGCTTAGCCGACAAACAATCTCTTGAGGGAAAGTAGAATAGAACCTGCTAACGAAACTATAGATACAGTAGTGAAGTTTTGCTAAAACAAAAACTTTTCCAGTACACAAATATAATATACCGAAATACCAAATAGTTAAGCGCAAAATATTAAAACGTATGAATAGTGTCGGTGATGCAAAAACTGCTTCTTGTCCCTGTTCATAGTCTGGACCCTGCCTATGTATCCTCTTGGGCTCCGAATAAAATATGTGTTTTTTTTTTTGTTGTTGTTGGAAACTACAACTTTTTTTACTAACCACGTTAAAACTTCTTTCAAATACTTGGTTACATATTTCCAACTAGAACTTGTTTATAATTAATAATGCCAATTACAGTTACTCAAGTATCATTTCTAATTCAAAACCAATTAACACCCCAAGAATCTATAACAGAATTATTTGAATTGTGCATGAAGCACACCCTTCTTGAAGTTCGAAGTATTGAAGTTCATCATTATGTTTGCATTTTCAGAATATTTCAAAAGACAGGAAAATAAAATTCAATGTGGCTTCTACGAGGGTAGGCTTATGAACAAAAATACCAAACAATAAAATGTTCAATACATTTGGAAAAGTCAAGCATAAAATTGCAAAAAAGAAAAAAGAACAATGTTTAAAAACCTATTTTCTCACTTGACTGATGAAGCGCATTTAGAGTTCGAGGCAGCTGCTTTCACTATCAGTTTGCTGATGTTATAACACTAGTTTACAGATATAAAGAGATTTTAAAGTTTCATAACTACTGAAATGTATTAATTCAGGTCCAAAATTAGACTTTCCTTTTTTGGCCTTTTCAGACGCCGACATTCCGAAAAATACTTAAAAGAACTTTTGAAACTCAACTGTTTATTCCATAATTCACATGAAGCAAATACAACAAAATATATTGAAAATTATCCCATTTCATTAATTAAACAAATCGCAAACTCAGAATAAATTACACTAATTTAACATCTGGCACAAATTTGTTTATTCTCAAAATGTACATATTAAGAAAACCGCTTATGTGCTCTCAAGCCTGAAACTATTTTCATATTGTTTCACTCACTGAATTATTTACGAAAAATAGTTTATATTTATTAAACCCCTGTTTGACAAATGTTGAATAGAAATTCTTTTTAAACAAAACTCCAACATGAAATTGTTTTTATAAAGTGCTCGTCCATAGTGGGGTTTTACACTTTGGCAACTGAAAGACAGACAGACAGACAGAGGACGTTTGCTGGCTTCAAAGCGGTGCGGTACAGTGTGTAGTATGCGTCTATCTGCATGAGACACTGGTGGGCGAATAGTCGACTACTAAAACTTTACGCTAACTTTTATGCACTAGCTTCAAGTTAGCTACTATGCAATCGATTTGTAACTCACTTTTTGTGGACTGACCATAAGCCAACTGAAAAGTAATGCACAGCTGACTTTAAATTCAAATAATAACATTTAGGCTTAATTCTTTACTCATATTGCTTGTTGTCGCATTCGTTTTCAACTGTTGCGATGTGTGAGTGTGTGTGTTGGCTACTCAATACACATGTGGTTTCGCGGTTCGAGCCCAGCCAGAGGCTAACAAAATAACTTGGCAGTACAAAAATAAAATACATAAGCGGAATATAAAAAGGAAATAGAGTCAAATGAAAGCTAATTTTACGAAATAAAATATCACAAATAAATAATTAAGTTCATATTTGAATATTCAAAAACTTTTACTTTTTGATACTTTCAAAAATACAAATCGTAGTAACCAATGGTGACTCGTTGTATAGAAGGTTGCAAAGAAAAGTAGAAGTGTTGCAAAACGAAAAAAAGAAATGTTTGCTGTGTTAAAGGTTTGTTTGAACATTTCTGATTCTCATTCTGTTCATGGGAATTATGGAATAAGTAGTTAAGTTTCAAAGAAACTTTTAAGAATTTTTCAAGTCTACTGATGAGTTGATTAGCACCAACGAAATGTCGTCGCCATATAGACAGCTGAAAAAGACAGCAAACATTTTTTGAAAAGGTTCATTTTTGGACCTGAATTAATAAAATATCACCATCGAAATATAGAAAACCAGCCTTTCTTTGTAGATTTTTGCTCAAGTCTAGCTTTAAATTAGTTGAAATTCAATTTGTGGAAAGTTTGCCATTCATTACTTGAATGTTTGTTCTAAAAATTTACACAAATTGTGAACAAAAACGAATAAACTTCGAAAAAATGTGTACATGTTTCAATAGCAATAATTTCAGTCGTTAATAATTCAAGGGTACGATCATCGATCATTTCATGCCATTTTACCACTGAACACATTTTATCACATTTGTTTGTCTTGACCAATTGTTTTTTTTTTTTTTTTTTTAACTAAAATTTGTATGTTTTCATTAATCTTATATTCTTATTAAGCTCGTGTAAAAATCAATTTCCTTGAACCCCTTCGAATTTTTTTGTATTTAAATTAAATTAAAATACAATTAAATCTCACTTGAAATTTCAATCGATGCCAATCGATATTTTTATGCAAAAAAATCTTTAAAATAGTCAAAGCGTCGGTCCATTGACTATTGTCTGCGACATCGCAATGTTAAAATAGTTGGCTGTTTGCATTGAAAAGTAATCGAAGCGCCAACCAGTAGCTGTTGCAAAATAGTTAGCTTTAAATTCATTTAAAGTTAACTTCGTTTCCGACAGGGAATTTTCTCATGTCATCGTCATTTTAATGCTACTAGCTGTGTTTGGGTGTGAGTGTTGCTGCTCATATAGAATTTAACATTTATCATGATATAAATTCATCAGATGTGGACTCCGGGTAAAGGGTAAAACATAAAATCAATATTGGAAGACGATGACATTGATTGCAACCAATAACCGGTTAGAAAACCAAAATATTACTAAACGATTTTTTCTAATACCAAACAGTTGATAATCAACTGAGAAAAAATGTTTTGTGAACTAGAAGGTAATAAATTTATTTTATTTAAAGATTTAATTGAAAGTTTTTTTTTTTTTGTAGAACAGTGTTGTTAAGACAACTTAAAATAGCAAAGTCTCTCATTCTGATATGTATTAAAAACGTATTTATTAAAAGATACCAATGAATACAGCACTAATTAAGTATAAAATGTTATAAATAAAAACGTGTCGTTAATTGCAACTACATTTCAAAGTGGATATTAGAGATCTGCTCTCTTAATGCCATCAAGTGACCAAAAAAAAAAAAAGAAGATTCCTTTCAGTTAGTCACACCATATAATTAGTCCAAATACATGTCTTCTATGGGCAGGTCTTTAAAAATTGCATTGATCATATTAATGTAAATGTTTTCCAGTGCCTGATTTATGCCAACTCTCATCTCCGACCAAATATCTTTCCAGTTTTCATTAATGACCTCGTTAATAGTTTTGCTTAGAACCGGACTGCCGTTCAATACATTTTCCAAGTTCACAAACATCCTTAAAAAGAAGCAAAATAAATTCGCAATGAAGTTTTTATATTGAGAAATTGTTTGGAACTCGTAACTACTCACTGCTTGGGTTCAGTTTGCGTCTTCAGTTGTTTGACTCTGAAATAAGTTTTGTTATCACGCACCTCTTTGTCCATCTGGCCTCTGAAACTCAAGCGTGTTTCTTTCAAATCGATTTCACCAATTCCTTTGCCATTTAACGGTAAAAGCAATAACTTGCCTGTCATTTCGTAGTCGCCTTTCAGCTTAATGCTGGGAGTAAGCAATTCCATTTGGGCGTTTTTCATTTCCTTGTCAAAACCGGAGCCTCTTAAAAATATCGATTTTTCGCTGCCATATATGGTGCATTTTATGAACTCAAAATTAATCTGGACTGGAGAATTGGAACTTGGTTTCGAGATTTTCAAATGTGTCACATTTAAGGCGGAAATGTTGGGCATTCCAAGTTCACTATTGCCAGTTGAGTAGCGCTGAAAGATATCCTGTATGGTTGTTTTGATACATTCATCGTTGTCCTTTGATTTGCATCTCTGAATTTCAGATGCTGAAATTAAATACATTTTTAATTATTTATTTGCTTTAAGAGCCAATTGCAATGTATTAAGCCAGGTCCAAAAAGTAAAAGAAATGTTTGCTGTGTTAAAGGTTTGTTTGAACATTTCTGATTTTCATTTTGTTCATGAGAATTATGGAATAAGTAGTCAAGTTTCAAACGTTCTTTTAAGAATTTTTCAAGTCTACTGATGAGTTGATTAGCACCAACGAAATGTTCTCCCCATATAGACAGCTGAAAAAGACAGCAAACATTTTGTAAAAAGGGTTCATTTTTGGACCTGAATCAATTAAATAAATTTTTTATAAAACACAGCTTCTTTAAACAAATTTTAGCATTACAAAGAAATATTGTAAGAAATTGGAACTCGAAGGGGTATATTGAAAAAATAAATGAAATGCACATATGTGACATAAATCTCAAGAAAATTTCTTTAGGCGAGTTTTTGAGTTTGAAACTTATTACAAATTCATTTTATTTCTATAGATAGTCCCAAAAATCCTTTCGCAGAAACAGCGTTTCTTAGAAAGAAGCGGTCACATGATTGTTTTCCTTTTATTTATCACGAAGTCCAGCAGAAATTGGGCATTCTGTAGCGCTTGCATAACGATACATTTTGCTCTATAGCAGCGAAACTAAAAAGCCTATTAACAAATTTTGGAATAAGTAGTTGGGTTCCAAACAATCGTTTTAGATTAGACGGCTGAGAGAGACAGAAAAATAATAAATAAATAAAGCCTTTATGGATTTATTATTAAATTTTACGTTCTTCAAATTATTTGAACTTTGTATCTATCGGTTTTGTAATTTTCCTGCTCTAAATCGCTTTATAAAATGTCAACTTTTCTGTGGATTTATTTATACCATATCACAAATTATATAGAGCTGAAATATGTGAAGTTTTAGTCTGTTGGTCTGTTAACTTTGTCATGATGCAGGCGCTACAAAATGTTTCTGTGGATTTCTGTAAATCCCATTCCATAATAATCGGCATCGTCAAACTACTAAAAAAATCTATAATATCTCAGGCGCACTTTGCTGCACTAAATTTTGCTGATATTTATGCATGTGTCTCGCTGCAAACTCTGTTTCTCTGCAAGACCCCGGGGGCTGTTTTTGCAGATCAACCAAAACATGGATTTTGATTTCTAAACTGAAAAGCTGCTTCAGTTTTAGCACTGAGTTGTGATGTCGCAGTTTTTGAAAGTCTCTGTTAATGGCACAGGCACTTGACATTTGAGTTGCTTTTTAAAGAAATACTTTTCTGTTCTAGCACAAAGTAAGTATTCATGTAGTATATGGCAAAAAAAATTTCATGGAGCCACATTTGTTTTTTGAAATGTTGAAAATAAAAACCAGAATATTCAGCACATTTAGAACTCAAAAGAATTCAATTTGTGCTCCAAATCAAAATTTTGTCTCTTCAAACACTCATGAAATCTTCAAACACTCACGCAAGCTTCCGAAAGCGACTGCAATCAATTCACAAAGCAAAATATGAGCTATTGATAAAATGTATTTTGCTCTCATTTCGATGCACTTCTTTCTTCGTCCAGGAATACACAAATGTTTATATCGCTCAACATAAAACTTCTAAACCTTTAAGCGGAAAACATGCAAACTTTTATATACATTTTTCCGGAGCAGAACAGAACTGAACCAGAAACTTGTTGTCATTAAAGTGGGTAAAAACAACTTCTTTATCGAAATCTGTTACAAACTTAATTACATACACGTGATGCTGTTTAATTGATTAAACTCTTGAAACTACTTTGAAGGCAAGTATGCAGCAACTTGAGGCCAGTACCAGTGAACTGCAATGGTTTCCTATTGCGATGATCGACGTACAAGCAGTCCTAAAAAGAATTAGGCTGTATATCTTATACTTGCCATGCCCAGAAAATCGCAAGTTTGTAACATTTGGTGTCGAAACATATATAGATTGATCCCGTGCTTTTTGGGCAGAGCTCGGCCAGGTGCAGAAATCATGAATTTCTTTCAATACTACACAAAAAAGCCCAAAAGTACGGCAACACCAAAAACCACATTTCTAACCCAAATAATAACATATGGCAAATTTTGATGCTGTAATGAAAATGTAATCTTAGATTTTGGGAAAATTAAATGTTTTTCTGCCTGCATCTAGATTTTAAAGTGCTTTACAGGTACATATTTTTTATATGAAACACTAGTTGAAAAACATCAAAATTTGTTTGTTATTGCCGGCTCTTTGCAACAGCTGATTGTTTAGCTACTGTCCCAAACTAGCACGAAGAAAAAGTTCGAGCCGTTTCCTGCGAGAAGAACAAAAATATTTCTCTCTTAAAAGCTCTCTCACTTTCTCACTTGCCCAAATTTCGAGTTCGGGAACAGTTTTCGTGCAAATTGGGATTGCGCGAGCTCCGCGAATATTAAGAACGGGACCAAACTTATACTCACCATCAAATTTGTGTACACAAGCTGCTTTGATTTCTTATATATGCATTTTTTCACACATCTCTAGTCACTAGAGATGTGCGCGTGAGTGTTTTTGGCTCACCTCATGAACGCTCACAGGTTAAACTAAATTCTTGGTTTTGCACTACATATGTATAGGTCATTGGGTTAAAATTACTCCTGGATTTTTTACATTTTTTTCCTTCCATACAAATCGACCCAGGTAAATGCACATTACACGTGTAGTAGACATTGACCCAAAGTAAATTGCATGGAAAAATAATTAAAGAAAAAATTGATAAAAAATGTTTTGTAAACCAAAAAGGGAGTATTTTCACTTTTTTGTGAAATTTAGATTTTTCTAAAACTTAATCACGATCACGCGTGATTGACGCTTGACACGAAATTTTCACGACAACCGCACATCTCTAGTAGTCACACATTTGCCATAGCCATAAGAGTTTGACCAGAGACAAATTTATAAACTACGGCTCTAGATGTAGGCAGCACTCACGCACACATAGAACCACACTTATTTTTTTTTTTTCTTAATTTTCTCAACAATTTTCAAGTCTACTAACGAGTTGCATTGCACCAACAACATGTCGGCATGTGGACTCGCTAAAAAATAGAAGGCAATAAACCCTTTCATAGTTTTTTTTTATTATTAATAAATTTTCTTTAGTGACAAATAATGAACTTATTTAATGAGCTTGTAAATACAGAGGCCGAATCAGGACACTCGGGGCCGATTAAATTCATTAACGTATGCTCTGTGTTTGTTGGTTGTTTTTATTTTACATTATTTTTACTCGATGATTCATTCGATCACAAATGCCGTAATTCGACCCCAGCATAATGCGCAACCAGCTCAAATTGACTCAACTCAAAATGTTGATCTTTGGGGTTTTAAAAATAAAAAGTTAAAACCTTTTAGATCATAATCTAAATGAATTTTGTACGAAAAGGCCTGTTTTTTCTTTTAATAAATTATTCAGGGCAAAAAACATTTTTCGACTTCTGAAAAATTTACATTTTGAATTGAGCCGCTTTTGAACTGTTTATAAGCAGGGGATTTTGGAAGACCACCCAAAGCCGGTGTGGTTTTGTTAAACGAAACAGCTAAACTCTAGTGATAATTTAAAATTAATATTATGATTGTTTAATCGTTTAATTGATGAATTCAAAGTTACGCTGATTTCATCTACTAAACAATTAACAACTTTTTTTTTTTTTTTTTTAATATGCTTAGCGACAAAAAGACAATCTGTAATAAAACAATTCTAAATGATGTAAAAGTACAAGTACTTGCTATTTAAAGTAAACTGTTGCCTCAACAGACAATTAATGAAACATACTTTTTATTATTACAAGCAAATCTCCAGTTGTAATTCAGAACGAAAAAGTTCTACAAGTGCAGGGAACACATTGATGTTGTATTATGTTAAACGGGCTGCCAGTCAGGCTGAGACCATCCCCCATGGCTGCTAAGAGGTTCCTTGGTTTCCGCCAAGGAGGCTGTTTTCCTGCCTGAACCAGCCAGCTGAATGGATGCACCCTGTTCAACTTGCATTCCGACACATCCGTCAATTCTTGCATCGCCGGTCTACACCTGCTAGAAAAAGCAGATTTAGTCTTCTCGCATGTATAGGTTGCCAACTGGAAGGTTCTAAAGATGTCTTCCCTTACAAATTTTTCAAGCTTTTGAGCACCATAATAAGCATGAGTAACTCTAGGCGTTTCCAATTTGGTCAGTCTCATGTTGGTGAGCGGTAAACCTCTGCCCTTGTGGTAGTTTTTGTGTTTTTGAAAACGCCTTCACATTGAGAAGTTCGTTAATCTTCCTGGTGGAAACGCAGTTATTTTTTATACGAGTTTTCTTACACCTGTCAACAAAGTGACAATAAGTAATTGGATGTACTTAATTGGGGGTTAATTATCATAAATCAATACTTAAGATAACTTATATCGTAGCAACATACGTAGTGATTTATATATATATATATATATATATATATATATATATATATATATATATATATAAATCATATTTTTCACCCCGCCACGTGAGCCTTCTAGTAACGGTTTGCTGGTTCTGCTGGTGCATATCGTTCAAATCTTCTAGTTGGCAGGTTCAAGTCTTCGTTCGCCGGCAACTGTCTGAGCTCCCTGCTCGAACATCGGAAACAAAATTGACTTTAAATCAACCCAAAGCTAACTATTTCACAACAGGTATTGCTTAATGTTCGGGGTACTTCTCAATGCAATAAAAAAACAACTATTTTGACGATTGTCCGACAATGCATTGCTTTTTAGCTAACTTAAAGCTAGCCACTTAAAAGTTAGGGGCCATAGAAAAAATGTGCAAACCAAGGCTGGTGCTACATTTTTCTGTGGTGGTATTTTATTTTATTAAATTTTATTCTATCTTATTTTCTTTTTGCGTTTGCTTTTCATTTTTGTGCTGCCAAGTTGTTGTGGCTGGGTTCGAACCTCGAAGCCTCAAGATCATTAGAACGAATCCGACAACAAGCTTAGGCACACTATTATTTGAAGTTTTGGTCAATTCTGCATTACTTTTCAATTAGCTCAGTTGCATAATTGTTAGCCTGAAGGTTAAAAATGTTAGTAGTCATGGCTACTACAAGGCTACCATCTACCGTACATTGGCAATTGTGTGCAATTATAAAAAAAGGAAATGTTCTTCTTGAGTATTATAAACTTTATTATTGCTTTCAGTCCAAATAAAAATCATCTACCGACAGTACATTTAGAATTCCTTTAACAATATTTTTAACAACATCTTCAGAAGTTTTGATTGTATTCTTTTTGAATTCCTGCCAAACGTCTTGCCAGTTTTCGTTAATCACCTCATTTAGGGTCTCCGTCAAAATGCCATTGTTATTCACAATATTTTCTAATTTCAAAACCATTCTAGAAAAACAAAGAAATGCCAAAAAAAATTAATAGACTCTTAGACATATTAAGAGTGGTTGCTGGTCTGACTAGAGCGAGCATAATTAGTACCTTTTAAAAGGTACCTCTGAGAAAACAAACTTCTACAAAAAGTTAATTCCTTAAAAAGATACTTTTTCAAAAAGATATTTTTTCAAATGTTGCTATTTTTAAAATTTAATTATAAAAACATTTTTCGAACAGCTCTTTATTTAAAGGTGCTTTCTTTAAAAGATACCTTTTTAACCGGTACTTGTTTTAATGTGTGCTTTTTCTAAAAGGTACATTTCTTAATAAATAATTTTTCTTAAAGGTGCTTCTTGGTACTTTTTTAAAATTTCTTGGTTTTAAGGCACGTTTTTCAAAAATATACTCCTATTAGAAGATAATTCTATTCAAATATCTCTTTTTATATCTTTTTAAATGTTCTTTTTTTTAAAGGCACTTTTTTAAAAAAGTACTTTTTGGAAAACGTACTTTTTTGAAAAATATAATTTTTAAAAGCCAAATTTTTTAAACGTATGCTTCTTAAAAAGTACCTCTTTTCAAAAGTATTTTTTAAACATTCTTTTTTAAGTCCTATGTATAATAGATAGCACCGGGGAGACCGGAAGTTCTGTCTTTTTCAGCCGTCTATATGCCGCCGACATTTTGTTGATGCTAATCAACTTATCAGTAGACTCGAAAAATCAGAATGATTCTCGAAAAATGAGAATCATTCTGATTTTGTTCAGGAGAATTTTGCAATAAGTAGTTGAGCTAAACACATTCTTTTTAGGTTTTACGTGTCTACTGATGAGTTGATTAGCATCAGCGAAATGTCGGCGGCATATAAACGGCTGAAAAAGACAGTAAACATTAAGGTCTATTCTAAAATTATACATTTCAATTGGCTCTTATAGCGAATAAATAATTGAGTTCATTTTAGAAAACATTTTTTGGTAGATGTTTTTGTGAAAACGCAATTATTTGTTTCAACTTTAGCTTTTCAGGACAACTTTTTCCAAAGTATTTCTTTGAAGTATTCGTTCCAATAATTATAAATTATTTTTTTTTTCGTTTAAAATCCTTACAAAAACAAGTGATATTTATAGCGGTTGGTAAATTTATAATGTGCTTACGATAGTTTTGTGATAGGTTATAAAAAATAAATTTATTAATTACTTTTAATCTATTACAAATACGGCGCAAGTGTTTTACAATTACGCCCAGTGCGACAAAGAAGAATACGTGTTATATTTGCAAAAGCTAAAAGAGCTCTGTGTAACTTTAATGCTGCAGGACTGTATGAAGAATAATTTTAA
This sequence comes from Sturmia bella, assembly GCA_963662145.1. Taxonomy (NCBI): domain Eukaryota; kingdom Metazoa; phylum Arthropoda; class Insecta; order Diptera; family Tachinidae; genus Sturmia; species Sturmia bella. The sequence goes on from OY759168.1 coordinate 123,143,173, forward strand.
CTGAATGAAAATTTTATACTCACTTTTTTGGCACCGACTCCCATAGTTTGAATTTTTCTATTACCGCATAATTTTTATTGTCTCGATTTTGCACTGAAACCTTCACCTTGAACTTGAAAATAATATCAATGAAATGAATTTTGCCTCTGCCCTGGCCATTCAAGGGGAACAGCAACAGCTTGCCCATCATCTCATAGTCACCATCTAAACTCAATTTCGGTATTAAAATATCAAATTCAACAGGTTTCGTTAAATTTCTATCGAATCCGCTCGTGCGCAAAGCCTGCAGCCTCTCCAGGCCGCCAACCACAACATTTTTTAATACAAACTTCAATTGCATGGGGGAATTGTTTTGGTTTTCGGCTAAAACAATTTTCGCCAGCTTCAAAGCTGTTACATCCGGTAAACCGATATCGGCATTACCATGACCATACAATTCCAACACTTTCATCATACTTTTGGCGACGCAGTCGTCATTATTGCTGGATTTGCATTTTTGGATATCAGAAGCTGAAGAAGAGATACATATTTGTTGTGTAGTAGAAGCTTTCGAATAGAATGTTCAGGTTTTACTCACGCAAATTTGCAAATGACGCAGTCAACAAATTTAAAAATATGCAAACATTAAGATGCAGTAATACTTTCATTTTACATTCAATTTAGATTAACTTGAAATTTTTGTTTACTAAAGAAGAAAATTCATGCAACTACTGATTAATTTAGGATTGAAACGTTTTATATATACGAGTGACTTCAAGAACAGCAGCTGTTCAATTAATTTTGAACATAGAATTTAACCATAAGGTAGAACAGATTTTGGATTTTTTTTTTATTTACTCTAAGGTGCACTGTTTCGGAAACTTTATTAAGAAAAGAAAGTTTATATGTATGTATATTATTAATCAAATAAATTGAAAAATGTATACACTACAAATTATACAGTACAACAGAAAATAATAGGAATTAGGACTCTAACAAAGATTCTAACACGCAGGTCGGCATATTGGAAGCTCACTCACAGCTCACTTCAAAATTCCATTTTAGCGGAATTAACCTCTCCCCTTTCTGCTTAGTCGTGCAGCATTTTAGTGTAAAACTAAAGGCGGCATGTTTAGCAATATTGTTGATAATATTATTAAAGTAAATATTTTTGTATTATTTTATATGAAAACGCTAACTCTACGCTTCATCGGTGGCGGGAAGTTCTACCAAATTGATGGCCGGCAATAAGATGTTACTTCATATTTGAAAAAAAAAAAAAAAACACATTAAAGCTTAGCGGCACTATAAACAGTCAAGCAAGCCCTTGGCTGTCCACTAATGATCGCTGTGATTTAAGTTTTGTTGCTTTTGTTCTCCTTCATTTTACAATTTCTGCGAAGTTTTGGACTTTAGTGTGCTGTGATTGAATTTATTTGGATCCACAAATTATTCTTTTTTGTTTTCCTAAAGAAGAACAAACACAAAACTCCGAAGCTTTTGGTTTGTCTGCAGAAAACGAACCTGCTACCTTGGAGACTCTTAGTAGGACACTCTACCAATTCATCCATTGAGGCGCTCTAATATTTATTAATTAACATAGACAAATAAAATAAGCATAAACTGGGGGACAGCTAGCTGTTGCGAAACGTTTATAACTTGTAATAATAATAAGCTCGAATTATAACATTTTTATGGGTAAAATTGTGTGACCAAAACTTTTTTTTAGAACGTTTCACTTCAGCTCTCCCCCATTTTACGGGTGTTGTTAGGATTCGCCAGAAGAAAGTGACTAATGAAGAGCTGAGATGCTTAAAAAAGCAATGAGCGACATGGTGGTCGTGAAACAGCCATTGTATGTGCCCCAGCCAGTAAGTCGTCAGCTTGACTTTTTTTTTGTCTACTTTAAAAATGCTAATCACTACAAATTTATCACAAATTATCTTTCTCAATTTCGAGGAAGCAAAAATCGAACATTATTCATCAAACTTATGAAATCGAGAAAATTCAGCCTCACTTTAAATGAACTTTCGATTTTATGTTTTGAACATGTGTGTGTGTATGTATGTATGTATAATTTTTTTTAATTCGTCTTTTTGGTAAAAGTTCAAAATTGTTGCACAGTGCTGTTGCAGACATATTTTTTTCGCTTTTGGTGATATTTATTTAAAATCATTTTAAATAGTATATGTAATAAAGTTTTAGCTCCTTTTTTTTGCATTACATTTTTTGAAATTAAAGTTACCTCCCTAATATACTATAAATACATAGAATATGCACATAAATAGATCAAACTTTGATTTTCGTATGTTTTTATCAGTTTGTTGTCCTTACACTTTGGTTTTAATTGCTGATTTGTAATTGTTTTTTTTTTTTTTAATGTAACGCTTAAGTAGTTTAATTAACTTACATTTTTAAACAAAAACAAAAATATTTATTTCCTTGTTTTCGCTTTTATCTAGTACTCAACGTGATGAACTTGCGTGTGATATGAATTTGTTGCAGTTGGCCCATTCGTTGGTAATTCGTTGATAAGCTGTGGTGGCAAAGACACATCATAGACCCTTACTTATGTACATCAGGGATAAAAGGTGGCGTCCCTACTCGTCGTTGTTTGATATCCCATGCATTGGATAACTACTATGTTTTTATCAAATTTATTCGAATAAAAATTATTATTCGTGAAAATATTCGAATAAAAAATTTTTAATCGCTTGAATATTCGCATAAAATTCTAAAACTATTCGGCTGGTGAAACAATTACTTTTATTGGGCTTTAGCTGGATTTTACTTCCTCAGAATTTAGAATGGTTTTTTTTTTGATTCGTCGTTGTGAAAAAATGAATAAACAATAAAATCTGTAAATTAAATACTATCCGTCTAATTCATAAAAATTATAACAGGTTTACGAAGCTGCCATTTGACAGATTTTCCATACAAATATGTCAAATTAGAGTCTTATAAGCCTGGAATAATTTTTATGAATTAGGCGGTATGATTCCAAATGTGGGCAGCGTCATGTGAAGACATGTTTTAACCAACCTGTCCTTAAAATCCGCAGGCGTAATAATAGCATTAAGAAAAATAAGGAACTCTTTCCACGTCCTGCTACCGGTCCCCATCAGTCCTGTAGTGAGATGCCATCGGCGTTCTGGCCATGGCTTCACTTTGGAAGAACTGACGGGTGCTGCTCCAACTGGTAGTTTTTCAAAAACCGTAAAAATTGCGGTAAAAATTAATCTATGGAATTTTATCAACGCAACATTGAGCGCTTGAAGGAACACAAGATTAAGTTGATTCAGTTGCAAGGGTGAAACTTCTCCCGAAGAATGCAAAATGGCGACACAAATTAAAGGCAAAGAACAGCCTATCATTGAATTCCGTAAAGTTACCAAGGAAGAAAAGAAATGCACAGCTTTTGCTGTGAAAGTACAGAAAATGTTGAAAATGAAAAGTAGAATCCAATTACTTTATTAGGTTTAATTCAATTTTACTTTCCCAAAATTGGGGAAGATTTTTTTTTGCGAGCAAAAGATATCCTTTTTAAAAGAAGACCAAAAAAGTAAAGTTGAAGACTTACTGGCTGGGGAGCATACAATGGCTGATTCACCACCACCACCACATGACCTGGCTTTGAAGCAATCGGGTGCTAATGAGCGTTGTGGTGGCCAATGAATCTTCAGCTTTACTTTTCTTGTCTTCTTTAAAAATGTTAATCACTACAATTTCATCACCAAAAATATCTTTCTCAATTTTGATAAAGTAAAATCGAACTATAGGGCAATAAAAGAGTTAAAAATTTTAACTCTCACAGAGTTCGACTACAAAAAATAAGCTAGTGTCATTTTATTTTGTTTTATTACAAATTATTTAATTTTAACCTTTTGAGGACACAGTGTCCTTTTCCTTTTTGAGCCTGTTTGCTAATGACATGCTTTCAAATCGAGTGATTTCTAAACTCTAAATGAGCATTACATCAACAATAAGAAATTCTTTAATATAAATAGAGTCTGAAATGAACATAATTATTTATTCGCTTTAAAAGCCAATTGAAATGTAATGATTCAGGTCCAAAAAAAAGGTTCATTTTTGGTCCTGAACTAATAATAAAGTCTGAAATAATATTTTAAGTGAGCTCACATTTGAAAAATCACAAAAAATAAGCATAAACTCAGGTTTTTGATACAATTTGTTCTTGCAAATCACGTGAGTGTAAGCAAAGTGATTACAGCATAGACCTGTTAACTTCCCATCAAGACAAACACATTTGATTTTATTTAGTTTAGTTTATTTTGCACACATTACAACTTTTTACCTTTAACTATTGTTTAACTTAATCTCAATTACAAAACAGGACATCAAAACAAATAATCGACTAACAAAAACATATAGTTAATTAATTTTTCAAAAAAAAAAAATAAAAATTTTTTTTAAATAAACTGAGTCTTTGAACAGAACTGGGCGGTTTCTGCTCAATCAGATCGTTGCTGTTTATAACTAAAATATACGAATAGTACATATGAATTGCAATGCTGTGGTGTAAGTACTAGAACCAAATTAAATTTAGGACACTCAATCCCAGTTATAAATAAATCTGAATAAGTGAGTTCGTTTTAATGCAATTTAAAATTTAATAAGTAATAATACAGGATAATTTTAAGCATCTTAAGATAATAGTTTTCTTTAAAGTACTTTTTTCAATTGTATGGAGGATATTTTGAAAAAATTTCACAGCCTTTTTTGCTTTAAGTAGTTTGAGAAATTTCAGCAAAAAATAAAATAAAATGAGATTTAAAAAATTTTTGTTTGAGTTAGATTTTGAAAATGTTGCTTAAAATTTAAAAAAAAAATTTTAATAGAAATGTGTTACATACAATAATATAAAAATAAAAAAAAAAATACTTAATTTTGCACAGTGGGGAAAATTCTGCAGTTATTTTTGAGAAAACCACGCAGGCATTTTTTGCCAACAGTCGATTTCATATTTTTGATTTGTAGAAAGTTAAACAACGGAAATAATTCACTTTAAATCATTTGCTGTCAATATAAAATCATATTGATCCAACACTGAAGTATAGTGAGTAAAATCATTTCAACATACGTGAACTCTTTTGCCTTTTTAATTTCATGTGAAGTGCAAAAGAAAAAAAATTCGATAACAGTTTATTCAAATATTTTCGTTACGTATGATTTATGGATTGGAACCGCGGTGATTTCCACACTTGACAAGCTGTTTCTCAAAAATTTACAATGACCGCTTTTCCCCAAAAAACAATAAAACGTCTACAAAGAGCCAGAAAAAATACATAAATTTCACAAAATTATAGACATATTTTTGACAATTGTTTACCAAACACAAATAATTCTAAAGTAAAAAAAGTTAAAATAGTAAAACGTTTCCAGAGAGAAGCACACGACTGGTCCAAAAGTTTTATATGAAAAGTATTTGTTATATTGAGTGAATTCTTTGCAAATTTTTCAGCCAAGCCGCTGACTATGGAAACAACGCACTACTTTACAAAAAAAAATCATTCTAAGCATTAAAATTAGCCGCTAAAACAACTCAAATTAAAATCAAAAATCTAGAGATCCCACAATAATTATTTTGAATTATTGTTTTGAGAATCTTGTATATAAAATTAAGTAAATTGTCTCTTTTGTAGTTCCTTGCATCTATTTGCCTTGCCGCATGATTGCTATACGAATCATGTTCCAGTACCTTGTTTACCTTTGGTGTTTTTGTAATATTATAATGTTAAATTTATCTACTTTATGTTTTCTAATGAATGTTCTTACAAAAGTTTTTTTAATCGTTAGTTTTTTCAGAATAATTGTTGTAGAGTTGAGTGGATGCTAGCTAATAACGTTTAGTACTCCATTGGCAGGTATTCTCAAATTGCTGATATCGTTGCAAACTCTACTGCTGAGAGGGCATAAATTTTCACTATCGTCACTGTCATCAGCTGATTCCACACCACCCAGTAATGGCTACGCGTCTTCGTCGTTGTTGATGTCTATTTCGGCATCTGAATTGGGAGAAATTCTGCAAAAATAATAATAATAATATAAAATTTTATATTATTAAAACGTTTAAAGAACATTAATGCAGGCAGATGCATAGTTTTCCATTCCGAGCTCTGAAAAGTATGCTTTACTTAATTACTAGCAGGTCAACTAAAAATATGCTCTTGAAAAGTGTTGAAGGCGCTCTAGTGTTTCTTAAAAATTAAAACTAAGCTGTTAAAGTTTTGAAAATAAAAAACGTAGTTTTTATTACAAAAAAACTTATTCTAAAAAAGTATTCTGGTATTGCAAATGGCACTGCCATCACCCATAATGATTTCAATGAACTATTATGCAAGCCCAAAAAAATATGATCTTAAAGATTGATTACATTTTTGCGAAATACCAGTCAAAAGTCGTTAACCAACAAAGAATGACAGAACAAAAAAAAAATCGCCAAGTTTGTGCAATTGCTTGCGTCTCTACGAACTCTTCTTCCAAAAAGCCCAGATAAAATTGCGGTGTGAAATCCTACTTTGATTCAAAATATTTTTAATAAACTATAGCTAATAGACTAATGTTGCCAAAGATGGCGTACAATTCGCCCAAGAAGGCGGAGAAAACTATAAAAAGGCTGCAGATGGCAATTTCATATCAAGACTGCAGGTAAACAATCAGTAGTGACAATATTCATATACATCAGGCTTGACTAGTCAACTATAATCGATTTTGTATCAGCGCTCTCTATTAAGTAACATTCGAGTGAACAGTTCAGTTATATGTTCCAATGACAACCAAATGCAGCTGTTAGAGTGGGATACAAAATCATACATACACAAAAGCTTCCCTCTGTTTTTTTTTTCACATTATCTCTAAGAAATAAATAGAAACTTTATTCTACGCTGTGATGATTTATTCTTCATCAATGTTGGTGTTGTAGGGTAGTGCTGTCCCTTTCAAGATTTAGGAGAAAATTATCTCAATTTCGCCATCAAACGCCAAAGTGTCCAATATACAAATCTGTATTTTCCGAAGACTGAAACTGTAAACTCAAAATTAGAAGGAAAACTTTTAAATTTGTCTTGCAATTGGTCTCGTACCCGATTCGGAACCAAGTAACGTAGTATTTTCGCACATTGGATGGTTTGACGTGGTAGGGAAGATAAACTTATCACTACTTCCCCAGAATTTAGAACGATTTATTGTGGTTAAATTGTAATGATCGATATTTTTAAAGAAAACAAGAAGGTCCAAGGGGTACATAATATGGTTGTTTCACATCCAGCACGACGCTCATCAGCAGTGCTGGATGTGAAACAGTCATGTTATGTATATACCGCAGCCAATAAGACTTGAACTTTACTTTTCTTGTCTTCTTTAAAAAAAAGTTACTCCGTACAATTTTGTCATAAAAAAGTCTTTCCCAATACTGCGGAAATAAAATCGATCTAAGCAACGATAACAATTGTAATTCATAAAGTTCAACTAATGTAAATAACATTAAATTAAAAAAAAATACTCATATCATGAAAGAAAACAATTCTAGAATAAAAGAATCAAAGGAATATTTTCTCTTTTCGTTCTGATATATTTTTTAATTTGCCTGATTTGCCACAACAAACTGCAAAAACAATATAATAATTAATGAATTTGTACCTTTAGTCATAATTTCTCAAATTGTAATTAAAATCACGTGTCCATAAATCAAATAATAATTTATCATGCTTGAGTTCTTCTAAATGTTCTGCCCGTAAAAAAGTAATCATTGAAGCTTCCGCTTTGAAAGTGGCCATCTTAAAAAAGTTCTTTCTGCCACATGTAATGATGTGCGAGACACACACGATGTTAAAAATACAAAAGGCACCTACTTTGGAGTTAAAAATATACTAAAATAACTGAAATTGTGTAACAGCTGGCAAAATGATTGATGATACGTGTTGCCACGTAGTCCAAAATTAAAACCTTTTTCGTGTTATGACATGTAAATGTTTGCTTGTGACTACGAACTACGTTTCGAATTTCATAAGAAAAAGCAAAACAATCGAAAACGTCTGGCATCGTAAGCTGAAGTCTAATTATGAAACACTTGTCTGATATGGCTCCAAATTAATTATCTTCTGTTGTATCTCATTACTTACCCAATTTTCACAATTATGTCATGCTCAGCATTGTATATCTTTACGATTTGTGTGTCTGAATTTTTTCATTAAAAAGTTCATGCTTAAAACAGTGATTGATACTAAATAAATATTCAGTCACAGGCTGGAGTGTAATGGATTTGAATTTGCGATTTCCATTCCGAACAAACTTACTTCTGGGGCTCTAGATTTCGATACATTTTTCAAATCCTTATATGCCAACACCACGGCAAGTGGTTTGTCTAATGTTGCATACTTTTAACCTTTTGGTAAATCGTTAAATCGTTTTGTCTCGAGTACTGCCAATAGGCAAGTTTCGATATGCGTACTTCATTAGAAATTATTATTGAAATACAGTATAGTATATAGTAGAAGTATATAGAAGCCAACAGGTGTAGTAATATCGGCTTAAGAGCAAATTTATAGTAAAGTGTTCTGTGTTAAAATTGGCAGTGTTGTATAAAATTAAAAAAAAAAAAAAAAATTCGTTTTGCAACGAAACTCTGTATTGCTTTCATAAATTAAACGCCGCCCAAAGGTATGCACTAGCATAACTACTGAAAAATCTTAATAAGCAGAAAGCGGTTTTGAATTAGCATTTCTAAGGAGAACTTTCCGAATTTTGTTTAGCACTTCTGGTTGAAGTGTATGTCGAAACACCGTTACATCCAGAAAAACTGACTGTTTGGTGTGCTTTATGGGCTGGTGCAATCATTGGTCCGTACTTCTTCAAAAACGATGATGGCCAGAACGTTACAGTCGATGGTGATCGGTATAGAGCCATGATTACGAAATTTTTCATTCCTGAATTGAATAACCATGATGTCCGGGAGCTGTGGTTTCAACAAAACGGCGCAACATGTCACACAGCTCGTGCCACAATCGATTTATTGAAAGACACGTATGGTGACCGCTTAATTTCACGTTTTGGACCTGTGAATTGGCCTACAAGATCTTGTGATTTAACACCGCTAGACTACTTTCTGTGGGGCTATGTCAAGTCATTGGTCTATGCGGATAAGCCACATGCCATTAACCATTTGGAAGACAATATTCGCCGTTCGAAAAAGTCATCGAAAATTGGACGTCCAGATTGGACTACATCCGCGCCAGCCGTGGCGGTCATATTTCTGGCATATCATATTTAAAATGTAATGCCACAAGATTATCTTTCGGATAAATAAAATTCATGTCAATCGAATAATCCATCGTTGTCTTATTGCAACTTAAAGTTCTATACATTGAAAAAAAAACACACTCTTTACAAGCGAAACCAAAACCACATCCGTGCTGATTGAAAACAGTTTGCGACATGATTTCGCAAATTCAAAGGATACAAAATTGTTTCGAATATCAAAATTGTCGAATGTAAGTAAATATGTAATAATTTTACACAAACAGTTATTGAACGAAAACTACTAAATTGTTCAAGCAAAGAAAACTGCTTATGTATAAATAAATAGGTTTCTTGACTTTTATCGTTAATAACTTTTTTTTTGTAATTTCATGAACTGTTCGAAATAACTCTTCGAAAATTAACATTTGACACAACATTTTCTATAAATAGATTTAACTGCCTGCTACAATAACCAAAAATAATGTGTCAAAATTAATTTAATTATTCATTTGCTGCCAGAGCCAATTACAGAATTAATAACTTCTTCAGCCGTCTGTATGTCGTTGACCAAACGCTTTAAAAATTGTTTCAAACTTTATTGCGTGCGTAGCTTATTGTTCCCACGAACACAGTGAGAATCACAAATGTTGAAACAAACATTTAGCACAGAAAACAATTCAATTGTTTTGCAGCACTTTTACTTTTCTGAACAAAGTAAAAATGTTAAGAAGAATAAAAGTATTGCACTTTTGTGATCACAGGAATGAAAAGATCATCACAGGGTGTTTTTGGAACGAAGTTCCTTAACGCGGCTTGCTGGTAGTGCAAATTAGTAGAAATCGTCACGAAAGCGTGTGAGCTGTTTATATGTATTGTTTTATCTGTCGACAAACAATTGGTGTGTAGGTGTCTCCGCTGCTGACAGCGGAGCCACCTACCACTAAATGTTAATTAGTTGTAAAAACGGACACTATCAGTTGATAGGTGCCACTAAACTAAAGTATGTCGCAACAAAAGCAAGAGCAATGTTGAAAAATTATCTTCGTTTTGTAGCAGATTGACAAAAAAAAATACTGCAGTGTCAAAAGTAAAAAAAATAAAACGTTCCAAAAATTTTAAGAAGCATATAAAATTTAAAAATTTCAAAAACAACACAAAATAAAACATACAGATTTCACCTTGTATTACATTCGAAGATGAAGAAAAAACGTAAGGCACTTCGTTCCTAACGGGGGTCCCCCGACCCCATTTCTTTTGTTTTTCAATGTGGGAATACTTGCCAAACTAAGCGAACATAGATTTTTTTTGTATAATTTTCCTGGGAGCCTTCACCACTTCACCACTTGACCTATCACCAGTTTTCGATTGGACGTTAAGTTACGGGAGACTCTGTATAAAATTTTAAATGGCTTCATTTGTCAATCCCCGTAATAAAACTCGAACAAATTAAATTTTTTTATAATTTTAACTTTATAGTCGAAGTATATAATTTACAATTGTTAATAACTTTTTATTGGGCTTCCTCAAAAAAAAAAAAAAAAATTATTAGCAAGCGATTTTGTGTAGTTTACATCCCTCCTCCTCGTTTTTTCTTATAGCTTTTTTTTATGCGATTAGTTTTTTTTTTCTTTTTGCTTACACACATACATACATACTTACATCAGATTAGCGAAGGTAAGAAACAGTATTTAAAAAAGGAAGAAAGCGTTGCAACAAATTAAAAAAATAATTAAAAATAGTATAAATAAAACACAAACACTACAACAAAATGACTAAAATCGTATTTTATTTTGTAACTTTTAAAACTATTTAAATAAATTGCTAGAAAAAAAACAATAAAAATTAACAATTTTTTTTTTAGAATAACTATAATAATTTGTACATAAATAAAATCCAATACAAACATTACAAGATAATCTTTAATTACAGAAAATCGTTTCAAAAGAAAAACAACAACATTTGCGAGCAAAAAAAAAAGTAGTAATAAATTACAATAAAAAATGAATGCGAGTGTTACAAGTATTTCGTTTTTCTACAAACAATGACATTTAAAGCTTACAAAGAAAGGTCTGTTTCACAAAATTCTATTACACAAGAAAAAATTAATTCGTGTAGAAAATGCAGAAGAAAAAATAGCAGTTAATAATTACGATAGGAAACGGAAAACACGGGACTTGCGGTATCGTACAAAGTCAACTCACTGCAGGCAAGTTTAGAGTGTGTGGACGACGCACACCATTTGAGATATTTTTAAATGCAGACAGGCCGGCAGGTTGCACATTCAGTCCGTCATAAGGGGGCGTACACGTGGCATACAGGCGGGGAAGCAACAATTGATGAAATGGATTGATCGATTGATTGTTTGAGTGGTGATCGATGGTTTTATGTTGTTATGATGTTGTTGCATTGTTTTGTTTTATTTTTGATCAATTAATTTTTGGCAAACACCCGGCCAGACCAGTCGTCAGTCAGCGAATGAGTAATTTTGTGGTGGTTGATTGATTTTTGAAAAGCACATGGCCCAGGCAAATTTAAATATGAACTCAATTTGATACGCGTGGCAGATTTATTCATTTCAAAAGATTCATATAAATTTTTGGTTTTTTCATTGTATGCCAATAGTTATGGAGAGCAATTATTGTGTTTTACATGAGGAATTTTCCATTTCAGATTTATTTATTATATGTTTTTTTTTTTAGTTAAATTAAATCCCACAAATTGTTTAATGATAGATATTTTTAATTTTTTGTTTATTGATGATTTCATTTTGTTATCGTTGAAAGTGTTTTTTTTTATTTCATATTTTTTTGATTTGATAAAGAGCACATTGCATTTTAATGGAAAGAAATTTACAGAAAATGTATAAATTTAAAATACAATAAAAATTTGCCACAAAATAGAAACATAAAAAGTTTAGAGAAAAAGTACAAAGGAACAGATGTGTATTTACGATTGTTTTTCTTTTTTCTTTTTTTTTTATTTAGATGTTTTTTAAATCCACAATCAACTGTAGTTTTGCAAATTGTATGAGAAGCTTTTTTCCAGGGTTTGAAATTCAGTGCCGAGACAAAAAAATTTTTTTTTTGTGTTGTGTTTCAAAATGTGTGTGTGTGTGTTTTTTTTTTGTCCATTAAATGTTAAACACAAATAAAAGAACATCAAACATGAAAAAACGACATCGGTTACAGATGTATAAAAGAACAGAAATGTTTAAATTTGACATCATTTTTAATTGCAATGTATGTAAATAAAATAAATGTGGTTTAATGATAAGCAGACTACTACTGGATGAAGCCGTGAATCGCAAACAAATACCACCCCAAACCACCGACCCGAAAATCCACTAAAATAAATGGAGACCAAGTAAATTTATGAAGTAGATGCAATTCAATACAGCATCCACTCTGTTTGTTCCCCCATTGCGGTCAAAACACTTCTGACAATACGTAATTAACGAAAACTACCAGCATAGATCTTATATTATACAGAAAAAATGTGTGAAATGCGTGAACAGAGTGAAAACATTAAGCCACACCTTATCGCGGCAGTAGTAAATTTCTTTTGTCCTAAGGCTGGAACTTTAAGGCATGCAAGATTTCGCATTCGGACTACTTTGTTTATATACACACATACATACATGTGAATTAATGAACATCAGCACCTGTGTCTTTGTCTACTAATGCACTTGGCGAAACCAAGACCGCCCCCAAACTACTGGACAAATAGCTGTTCCGGTGGCCAAATTAATTGCTGCGATATTTTGGTGCGTAATACAACCACTTGCTAAGAGAAAAGCCGTGCCATGGTAACCCGAAGTCAGCTGCCCTCAGGCCCGTAACTAAACCCCATGACTGCCGTCAGGATAATTCATTACAATGCAAAGTCTGTTGCAGGTATTTTTTTTTTTTTTTTTGATAACCATAACCACAGTTGAGAGACTCCGCAAGCCATGATCAGACAGAGCAAATCGATTACACTGCGGCAGTGATACAACTAACAAGGTAACCTTTTCGCTACAATAAGAACAACTTCAATAAAAATAACATGCATTTTGTTTTTGTACAACTTATGCAAACTGTCAAAAAGACGCCTCTTCTACATTTACAGAAGAGAGATGCACTGAGCCTACGCAGATTTGCTTTCTCGTTTTGGCTGCCTTTCATCTCTGCATTCTCTTGACAGCCTACAGTAGTCAGATGATTAACCGTTTAGCTGACGAGGCTACCTTGTTAATTGTATCATGATGTAAATCAACATTTTGGTGATTTACAGATATTTGTTTCTCTTGATACAGCAGAGCGAAACAGTTAAATTAATCATGTGCATGTGCAACTAATAAGGTAAACATTTCCCTACAATAAGAACAACTTCAACAGCAAAAAAAAACTGCATTTTGTTTTTGTACAACTTCTGAAAACTGTAAAAAAGAAGCCACTTCTACATTTACAGAAGAGAGATGGACAGAGTTTATGCTGATTTGCTATCTCGTTTTGGCTGCCTTTCATCTCTGTATCACAGAGTACACAGAGATGTTAAAACTGACATTTGAAAATGGCTCAAATCAACTTCTAGACAGATTGTGTAAAGAGCTAGGGTATAGTATGCATTTTTTACGAAAAACAAATGTAAACAAAACAAAAAATAACACGTTTTTGTGAACAACCACCACCGAAACAGCAAAAATTTAATAATTTAAAGTAAATTAAAAGCAAAAAATTGATAAAAAGTGGTCAACTAAAAGTCCTCTTTGACTTAGGATTTGATTATACATATTTGAGTGTTTGCAAATTGATTACGAAGAGCATTTATTTTTTGCTCACAAAACCACCACTACAAAGTAAAATTAAAGCAATATCTTTAAAGTTACAAAATAAAACACAATTAAATAATGTTTAGCACATTATAAACAGTGAATACTATAAAGTTTTATATTATAAAAAACCATTTAATATACTTTTTAAGCATTCATAAATTTATAATACAAAAAACCACCACTTTTTTTTGTAGAAAATGCTTTTAGTTTTGTTTTGATTACAACTTCTCGAGCGATTGTGAAAACGGGACATACAGAGCTTCGCGCTGACCTGCTATCTCGTTCTGGTCCCGTTTCATCTCTGTTCTACTTTGTGCTCTGTATTCTCTTGACAGCTTTAAGTAGTCAGATGATTAACGGTGCAGCTGATGAGGCTGCACTAGTACACCAGTACTAGTGACATATTATACCTCATCAAATGATTTTTTCTGTTGACATTCAACATGTGCTTGTCATTGCAAATCAACTACTGACGAAGGAACTAGTGACTAGGTGGTTCTAATGCGCTTATGTGACGACCAATGGTACTATTATTTCTCTACAGGCATTGTCGCTACCCTGAAAGAAATGTCAGTAGAGAAACTCAATTGAAAAATCAAGAAATAAAATTTGTCTACTCATTAACAATGTTGTCAACTCAATGTTTTCTTTCCACATAAAAATGATTTTTTTTGGCGGGCTTACAAATTTCAACAATCACAACACTGTTCATAAAACAAAAAACTGGAGACACTCTGTTGACAATTTGATAAAAAAAAGTCACCAATATAAGTGAAAAATGTAGCGACTCGGAGCCACTTGACTCTAGGTTTCCTTCAGGTAACTGATGGAAACTAACACACTAGCAACTTAAATACTAACACATGCAAAGCAATTTTATAGCTTTCAGCGTTGCCATTACAATGATTTTCTTAGTATTTTAATTTTCCCGTATTAATTTGGTAATTTCATTTGCTACTAGGTTTATGCATTAATGTTTTTATAGGTTTAGTTATTATTTATATAGTTTATTTGTAATTTATAACAAACGGAGCTGCGGAAGTGTTTTCCATATGTTTCAGTTTTCTATTTTCAAAACTGCTACTGACTACTGTTTTTCATTTAATTTTATCTAAATGGATCTCTAAAGTAGCTTATTCTATTCTCTTTGAATTCATTTTTCAAATTTTTTGAAAAACTTTTTTGTTTTTTTTTTCGATAATAAAAAAATTAATAACATTATATGCAATTTTGTGGCATTTTGAAAAAAACATCACTTTGCTGAGGTGGTAACGCTGATTTAAAACAGAAATCACACATACACAAATTTTTACATCAGTTTTTTTCAATTTGCCCTTAAGAAAATTATGGAAATCCTGATGTATGAACCCATCAGCAGTGTCGGTCATATGATGCCTCAAATGACCGACACTGTTCTTGCTGGAAATTTTACAAAACTCTAGAACAAAAAGAACTTGCTATTGTGATCGCCCACCCGGTTCGTTCGTGCGAATATGTAGTTCGATTGGGCTAAGTCGTTCGCGATGTACACACACTCTCTATATATGTATACATAGGATATGATTTAAGGCAATGTCTTCTTTTGAAGATCAATTTAAGAATTTTAGGCATGTTGAAAAATCGCTGTGGCACGGCTTCAACAACGCTCAAATATTATTTTACTGGTTGTTCCTCTAAATGCGAACAAATTTTTCTTTCGCATATTTCTGTTAAAAACAACAACAATTTTTCGATTGTTCTTCTTGTTTTCAATATAAAAATGCGAAAAAACACTTTGTTCGCATTTAGAGGAAGAGGTAGTTACATTATTACACTTCCATAAAAACACTTAAATATTTTCCTCAAAAAGCGTTTCCTTGCGTCATCAAAATAAAACAATTACGTGAAATCTCGTAAAAAAAAGGCGTAAGGTGATCATGACGTGATCAGAGCTTATAACATTATAATTTTATTAAAAGCCATAATATAAAGCTGTTCACATAACATACGTACATATTAGTATTTTAATTATTTACACATGTAAAACATTTTTAAATGCAGTTTCTTGTTTTAGTAAAACGAAAATAAAAATAAATTATTTAAATTAAATTATAATTATATACATACATACACTAGTGGTAATTTGTTTAGTTTTTCTTGTTAATTCCATACTGTTATGAAACCTAATGAATACGAGTAATAATCAATTAGTATTATTAGGAACCTTTTCCGAAATTGTGTTAACTGATGGACAAATAGCAACACCACTGTTAAAAGAGATAAGTTTTCGAAATTGTGTTTTAAGTGAGGCAAAATAAATATGTACATAAATACAATGTGCAGCGTCGGCAAAAAGGCAAATTGTGTAGATCAAACTCAAACAGTTTCAATAACTTTTAGGGATAAATTTAATTTGTTAGTTCCTTTTGCATTTCAGCTGACGCTATACAAAATTTTAAAACTAAATTAAAAACATACCAAAGCAGAAAGAAGCAAATACGAAACAGAACAAAAAATGCAGAGATTAAAGCAAATTATGAAGATTAATGGAAAAAAAGTCCGCAACCAAAAAAAGCCAGTTATGCGTTTGTATTTGGCGTTTCCGTTTGCAAGGCGTACCTGGTAAATTTGCAATACAAAGCAATTTGAGTATAAAAAAACAACAACAACAACAACAATTGTATGGGAATGAGAATTGTGGCCAGCATTCAATAATTTCAAAAGTTTTAAAGCATTTTTAAGCGTTTGTGCAAGCATGGGTATGTGTATGGTATGTGCGTGAACATGTGTGCGTGTGTGTTTCAGACAGAGAAAAGAAAAAGTAGGTGCTTTGGGCCAAATAATTTTAAAATTCAAAAAGTGCTAGAGTCGTGTGCTTTGGAAAAGTAAAATAGTAATAGTATTGCATACATAAAATCGAACTTACCTTGCGTACGTTGAGTTGGCGTTTTTAATAGAAAAACTGTTTTGGCTGGGAAGAACAAATTTTTGAACCCACTGTAAATAAAATGAAGAATTTAGTACACGGTAAAAGGTTCATAAAATGCTATAATAAACAATGTTTGCACTAAATTTGTGTGTTTGTATTTAAAATCTTCAATAATCAAAAAAAATATACAATATTACATGTTCTTAAGTTCAGTTTTTTTGCCTCCCCAAAATTGTGCAAAAAAAATTTTTTTTGTGATAAATTGTAGTGATCCTGCAGAAGACTGAGTGGTGATAGTACAATTTCTAGCATAGAAAACACTAGTTCGAAAGTTGCAGAAAATAGCTAGTGCATCAGTAGGCCATACTTATATTCGTCACTTACTTTAAAACAAAGAACGGCATGCTGTGTACTTTTTCTATTCGTACAATAAATTTGAAATATTGAAAGGAAATTATAACATGTCTTAAGAGTGAATCAAATAGATAATTTAAAAGAACACCAAGAAAAGAAGTAAACAAATATACAAAGTAAAGAGCTTAGTATTCAAAATCGAAAAAGCAAATTAAATTTTTGAGGAATTTTTATTGATTAAATTTTATTATCCGAACTTATTCTTGTTAGGTATTTAGATTAGTTCTTATATTACTATTTTGTATTGCGCTTATCAGGCTTAAGTTGGTTATATATTATTTTTGTGATTGATATTAATTAAACAAGACAAAGGAAACCTTTAGCTAGGTGAGCAACAAGCTGTTTCGAACACGTCACACTTCTCATCCTTGAACCCAGGGGCTCATGTTTCTTAAGAACCATCAAGCCAGGTAGATTTTTTATAAGTGATAGTGGTTCTCGAAATAATGAAGGACAAACATAGGACAACTTATTTATATCTGCATCTATGTATGTATAATAGGCAATCGATAGATTTTGAGACAGATTTTGTTTGTTGTGGTAAATTCTAGTGGTAAAATATCACGCCGAAAACTCTTCAAACGTAATGTTACAAAGAAGTATGATAATCTTGAGCCCAATTTTCACAATTTACCAACTGCCAAAGGTGGGATGTTGTTGGCCACATGTTCTAATAAGATTTGGTAATTTGAAACTCTAAGCATGAATGTGATTCTTAAATAAACGAAAGCGTCTTTTTTAGCAACTTATACTTTTGAATTATTAAATTTTACTGCGAACCATGACCGATTATATCCAATGTTTTATGTCCAATTCCAATACGGTGCCACAACATGCACGCACGGGTCAAACTATTTAAGCAAAAATTACGTTTTGAAACGTACACGTATCCCGTTAAAAAATGGGATAAAAGTTTATTTTTGTGCACTGGAAACCATCATAACCTAAAAAACTTGTAAGCATCACTGAACCCACCAGCAATTTCTTAAAACTAAAATAATCAAGATGCTATCTATTCAGTTTCTAAATATATAAATGTTACCTGTTCAATTCTTATGTTTTACATATGTTTTTATTTCACCAAAAACTCTACAATCAGCAATATACCCGCAGAAGTACATGTGTAAGTAATTTTATAAAAAAAAGAGGGGACAATCATAAAAGAAAATGTTATCAGATTTGAATAAATACCAGTAAATTCCATGGCGATACGTGACTGACTGCTTACTGCGAAATTTTATCTTAAATACAAAAGTTCTTTGAAATTTATATATTTAAGGAAAGTTGCAATTTTTAAATGACACTTTTCGACAAGTTAAAGGTATAAATCTATTTAAAATTCTCAAAGGAGTTATTTTTAATACAGGTTTTAATGGGGCTTTATTTTGTTGAAATACACAAAATTAAGAACTTAAGTTCTTAAAGTTCAATAAAATAAATGTATGCACAGTCACTGTGAGTTATTTTATATTTTACAAATCACTTTTGACAAAATGTCCAAACATTTCAATTTACATTATTTTATGTGAAAAAAAAGGGCTTAAATTTGAAACCCTGACTGTTTTAAGGCTTTAAAAACAACGCCTAGTTGCAAGAATCGCTTAAGAAAATCTATCTCTTTCACTTGCCTCTCTCTTTCTCCAAACATCGTTTTAGCGCTCCATACATACATATAGAGTGAAAAAAATCCCTATTACTGTCCGTTACAGGACGGACAGCAAGAGATACTAAAACAACAAAGAATTCAAAGCGAAAGGGTGTCTTCATACAATAATATATGAAAATCGGAATTCGAAGCATGGGAGACAGATACTTGAAATTTTCACATCACACATATGAGAAGCCATATTTGATGTATGTGCATACGTACATGTATTTAAAAAAATTTTCTACTACAAATTGCCAAGAGATATAGAGGTGAAACCTACTGCGCGAAATACGAACATGAAATCTAGTCTTGTATTTGACTGAATTTATTTTGTAATTTTACAAGCTTATAATACGAGTACTTCAGAAAAGTTTGTGCTTATTTTTTCTATTGAATTTTATTATAACAAACAACTACAAATGCTTATCAAACCAATGGTTACTTACCCGACTATTTGAAAGAGTTTTATTGCCCATACACGCGGCCATATGTATCACAAGATATAAATTGAATAATAAATATAAAATGGCAAATATACCTGGTGAAAAAAGAAATTGTAAAAGTCGTAAGGAATCATTTTCTTTTTGCATTCAAATACTCACAAACTACAGCTAAGATACCGCCTTCGATGCTCAAAGCTTCTACTTGATTAATAACGAAATACAAATTAACAGCAATAACAAGAATTGTCAGTAAGATTGATATAATTTTGTTGACACTGAAATTTGAAAATAAAATGTATATTTAAATCAATCATTCTTTAAATGAAATTAAACAAAGCGAAGAATTATAACTACGAGATAGAGCGCTAAAAGCCTTTTTATGGAATCAGTATTAAATTTAATTTTGATCAAATATATAATTTTTATTTGATCCTTTTAATTATTGAATAAACTAATTTATACAGCTTCAGATCGTTTTTAATATAAAAATGTATTACCAATATTATTCAATATTTCGCTAACAGTTTGTTAGCATTATCCTGAAGATGTTAACAAACTGTTAGCGAAATATAGAATAATATTGTTAATAAATTTTTATATATTACAAACGATCTGAAGCTGTATAAATTAGTTTATTCCTTAATTTTGATCCATGTTTGAGCGATTTAAACTCCAATTATATCTACATATACTGCAAATACACGTGATAGATGACTTTTGCGGCATTGTTGCCAACCATTATTTAGAAAAGCATGGACAATAAATGGTAAAATGGCGTGATGCTTAAACTGAATTTAAATTAAATAAAAGTTTTGCTAAACTAGAATTTTAACCCTATAATTATTAATTATGGAGTTAAAATTAATTATTAACTAATTATGGATTTAATTATCAATTAATATTTCAACTAATCTAACTACAATTTATGAAATTTATGTGCCAAGCCCACGATGTCACTCAACATCGTTCGCTTACAGAAACACACTGAAAACAACAACAACAAAACTTTGAATTTTGTTATTGTTTTGCAGGTAAGTAAGCGAGCAAGCAATACCGACTGACGTCACGAGCCTGGCAGCCAACAAATTGTGCATTTATTTTTAACGTTTTTTTTTTAAAGCAAAATCTAATATTAAAATGTCATTCGCTCTCATATGAATTTTGATTTTCATCGATAATACTTACTATCCATTGACGAATTCTCCCATAATGGCTGTGCAGGAAGTAAATGCTATCGTTGGAATGGCGGCAAACGGTAGTTGCAGCGACATAACCGCATTCAAAATATCATTCATATTCGTTAAATCTTCCATTTTACTGAATAAGGCCAAACAAAATGTGGGCACAATGGCAATTAAACGGGTAAACAAAACGCGACGCCAACGGGGCCATTGCAAATTCAAAAAACCCTCCATGGAGAATTGACCAGCGTAGGTGCCGGTCATGGTAGATGATTGACCAGCAGCCAAAATACCAACACCCCAAATGTACATGGCAGCCACACCAAATGTACAGCCCAAAAACAAACCACTTTTGTATAAGTCGGCATTGATAATGGCGGTACCGTTTTGATTGTCGACAAACGAGTGTTTGGCATCTTCGTACATAGACTTATTATGACACACTTGTAGCTGCAGAAAAACAAATTGCATTAATAAATTTTAATTCAAAATTTTTTTCAATTGTGGGCCTGACACGCATCTTGGTAGTCGTCACTATCAAAACCAAAGTGACACTTTTGTCACTTCTTGTGATAACTAGCACATTTTGTGGCTAATAAAATTCCTATCTAGGAGAATTGTTAACAATTTTTCGTGACAATTTTGAATATTCACTCTTATCGACAATGTCTAGTGACGTGACTAAGACAGGTAGGCCCCAAGTCTCAACTTACCACATCATTATTGGTTTTGCCATACATGCCATGAGCAAAGACTGCCACCACAAATAAATTAATAATGAAAGACACAAACAGGGCGACAGCGGCTTCAATGAAAAAATAATAATTTGCTTCGCGTACTTTTGTGGGTTGGCGACGATCAACATCACGTGACTGCATTGTAATGAAAAGTAAACTCAATTTTATATACATATTCATATACATTATATGCATGTATGTAGATATAACGTTGGTCTTATGAACAAAGTCCCCAATTAGCATTTTTTTCAATGTCGGATTCTTTGCATGTTTTTAATTGAATGATCTTATATTGAAATATAGACATATGTATGCGAAAAACCCCGAGACTGAAAAAAATAAATGCTAAGGCCTTTCTGCGCTAGACCAACCATATAACCATAGCTTATGTTATCTGGCGAAAATTACCTTGACCAAAGCTGAGTGCAGATATAAATTATGCGGCATGATAACAGCACCCACAATGCCTACTGCCTGCAGTAAAACTTCGGAGTTGCAATCTTTGCACCAGGGTATAAACATGCCCTCTAAGACTTCCACTTGATTGGGAGCAGAATTTACATACTGAAAACAAGAGATTATTAAAAATTAGTGTGATTAGTGAATTATACATATATTCCAAGCATTGGATACTAGATCGAAGGGCAATAAATTTGTATATTTGATACTTTCAATTCAACTATAACAAAAAGGTATATAAGTGCCATAGAATAGACAACCACCCTGTTAAAACATACGTTGAGCAACAGGGTGTCCAGATGGCATACAAATATTATCTGATTTTAATAAACATGAGCTCATTGGAAAGCTTATAAATCGATAAAAATGGTTCTTATTTCAATTGCACACATATACACATGATATATTTTATATACACACATTTTATACATGGCATTGACTTTTAAAACTATGTATTGGCCTTGTACAAATTTTAAATGAAATATTTTGTAATTTTGGCACAATCTAAGATATTGAAAAAAATTCTAGTTTTCAGGTATGCCAGTTATGTAGTGTGTAAAGTAATCGAACTCTCAAGCCATTGGAATCAGAATGGAAAACGTTAAGCTTTGACAAAAACAGAAAAAATTTGAAGTAAGGCTTAGGACAATGTTTTGAATTATGAATATTACCATCATTGTTGAAAGGTTTTTTTTTCAAAAGTTCTTCAGAACGAAAAATTCTCAAAAGTAATGAAAGAGCGTTAAACATTGGAGCGACAAACCGTTAGGCAAGGAATTATTAGCAAACACTTTGAGGTTACAAATTAAAAAATCCTGATGAATACATATTCAAGAATGAATTTAATATTTCTTATATATAATACCCTAGAAAAAGTTGTTATTTTAGATCTGAATAGAACTGTTTAATCGTTTTCTGTCCTTTTCAGCCGTCTGTATGTCGCCTATATTTCGTTGATGCTGCTCAACTTGTCAGCAGACTCAAAAAAAAAAACTTGCCTTGTTTTCCGTATTAAATGTTTGTTTGAACATTTTAAATTCTCATTTAAGGTGTCAAGCATTTGTTTAAATGTTTTGAACAGTGTTTGTGGCCAGTAAATAAAACAAACTCAACCCAATTCAACTCAACAAGAGCAATAAATGTGTGCCATGCCATAAAATGAACATGGTAGAAATCCACACGTGCCTTAAGATTTAAATTTTGAACAAGAACACTAAAAACAAATATTTGAAATCATATTAATGAGAAATCATCAAGTACATTTAAAATATTAAAATATATTGTGTCTCGATGTTGAAGGCAAATTGAGATAACAACGTGACGATAATTTATCTCAGTAAAAAAGCGAGTAATAAACAGACACACACACACACACACACAATGTTCATAACTTTACTTTAATATAGAAACAAATTTTTTCCCAAGTCTGAGATCTTGCAAAACAACTCGAAAAAATCGTGATGGGGCCTTTCTATCGTAAGGCATCGATACGTTTTTTAGTAACACACAGAATATATTCAAATAAAAATAAAGATAAGATAAAATTGAATGGCTTTATACAGTGTCCGTTCGCAGTTATGTTGAA
Source organism: Sturmia bella (assembly GCA_963662145.1). NCBI lineage: Eukaryota > Metazoa > Arthropoda > Insecta > Diptera > Tachinidae > Sturmia > Sturmia bella. The sequence continues at coordinate 123,166,598 of OY759168.1, forward strand.
AAACGCCTTTTCTTTGAAATATTGGCGGCTTTCAATTATTCAGATTATGTTGTAATTATAACTTGTTATATGCGTTACAAGTGTAACGCAGTACATCAACTGATTTTGGTTTTTCTGCTGTCAGTTTATAAATATGTGTTCTAAAGCTACGGTCACTTACGAACAGTTATTTACTAATTTTTCCCAAAAAAAAAAAAAAAAAAAAAAAGCCTGACCACTACTTTCTTGTTAAGCATTAGTTTCGGCGACTACAATCATGTAAACAATTAAAAATGCATATAAATTAACATGGATACAACAACAAATAACAATGAAAAGAAAAAACCAAAAAACATTAAATTTCACAAGCTCATATTTTAAGGTTATGTTTTCTCAACGTGGAAACATAATTTTTAGAGCCAATTACAGTTTGTTGTGCAACTAGGTAATGGTTTGCTACAAGTTTTGTCATTGCTCGTTTAGCAAACATAATCCCAAAAATATGTTCCTGCAAAATTTAATGGTTTTACGATTTTTCCCCTGTTTTTCCTTTCATTTGTATTTGCTGATGCTTGTATATGCAGCTTTAGTCGTTTGTATGCATATACTTGGCCAAAACAATGAGCAATAAAAGAGCAGTGGTCACGTTATTTGTAGACTAACATACTCCTAAAAACTTAAATTGTTATTTATAACTTCTGGCGAAATCTTTAGAGGCTTCAAGCTGTAGGACTGAAGTCTGAGTGCTACTAATCTTTATGGTTTTTACCTGGTCAGCCAGTGGAACATTTTTTTCTTGCAGCTGTTATCTGTCCACAAGTGTGCCCCATTAGGCTCTTTAAAAGCATTCGTAGGCATTGAAATTAGCTTCATTTTATAGTTTTTGTCAAACTTCTCTATTAGGGACTCTTCGAAATTCACTCCAGCCACTTAAATTATTCCTTTTAGATCCGCTAGAACAACTAAAGTAATTGAAGTGATACATTTTTAGACAGAGAAATGAAATAGGTTTGGCCTTTGATTCACAACTTTTTTCCGGGCAAAGTATAAACCTCGCATGTATAAAAATTACTGCCACGTAATTAACGCTTTCGATATCGAATCCACTGCCGAGTACAACTAAAGCTGTCGAATACCCAAAAAATCACTGGTAGTTAAAATCCGACCTTACCAAAACTTTTATTTCGTTCAAATTCAGTTTAAACTTTAAGTCAGTTTGCCATTTATTATACATTTCCAAATAATGGTTGGCAACAATACCGTAAACCTCCACTGGCACGTGTATTTAGAAGTAGAATTTAAACGCGCAGTAATCTTCTTCGTTAAATGGTAGTTTAAATGTTTATTGCTTTACATAATTGGATTATCTGCGACTAATTTGTCGTTCATAACAGTTATAAATTTAATCTCTCACCAGGAAGTATGAAAATTCGCTATGAGAGCGAGATAAAGTCATTGAGAGGCGAGCTGATTAGAAATGAAATTAATTTTTGTGTGATTGCTAATGCGATGTGGAAAGTAGTCACTAAAATCCCGATATATCAGCCTTTGGATTCTTTTGGATCTGCTGCGGAATATTTTCGAATGCGTTTTGCATAAACATTCTTAAGCTGTTTGTTCCGTTTTAAGCTCCCGCTATCTTCACATGTCTACAAAATCTTATAATTTCCATTTATATGTCTTAATGCAATCAAAATTTATATAGAGATAAAACTTATTTAAAGGCTGTCTTAAATTGTCAGTTGCGCAAAGCAGAACAAGTAAATGCGCCATAAATAATAGAAACGAAACAATGTTACTAGAACAATTATAAATCCATAAGCATAAAATTTTAGATTAAATCTACCTAAAATATTTTTGATTTTGAATTTACCTCATAGCCAAATGTCACAGCCATAACAGTGATAAGAAGACCAAATAATAGTTCCAGTTTTCGCAGGCCATATTTGTCTAAAAACAAGAACGTAAACGTATCGACAATTGTTATCAGCACACCGCCCCACAAAGGAATCCTATTGAATACACGAGAACGAAAGAAAATCAAGTGCACAAGCGCTTGACGATAAATTATTTTTCAAATACGATTTGTAAAACGTACACTTTATTCGATAACAGATATATGGCTATAGCTGTACCAATGACCTCCTGCATATCGGATCCTATAATGGCGATTTCAATCATTATCCATAAAATGAAACGGGGAAATTTTTTATATTGACGATAACACATCTCAGCTAAATGAAGGCCAGTTACAACACCCAGTCTGGTGATTCACAAATAAATGTAGTAGATAAAAGTCCAATAAATTATTACATAAAATGCAAAAACAACAAATTTATTCACCTTGCAGCCAAGCGTTGCATCAGTAAACCCAACACGGTCGCCCACAATAAGACCCAAAGAATTTTATATTTTGCCGCGGCACCACTTTGCAAATCAGATTCAATGTTACCCGGATCAAGATATGCAATGGACATTAAAAAACCCGGCCCTGTGAAGGCCCATAATTTACGCCAACTGAAACCCAGCTGCCGAAAATAGAAACAAATCATAGATATTAGGTATTCCTCAATAAAATATAATAAAAACTGAAAAAAAATGTTTAGCTCACCCGTTCCGTTTCTGGTATGAGAACTTTTTCGTCACTGAAGTAGGCCTGCTTCGAATCATCCCTTAGATGTGTTTCTTCATTTGCTACTATCTGTTGTGGTTGCTGCAGGATGGACTGTTTATTTCGATCCGCAGTGCTGCCGCTAAATGATGCAACCGATCCGTTGCCTTCATTTTGATCTTCGTTGCGACTAAAGGCGTCATTTGATGACATACTCGTTTACTTGAAGTAAAAATCTAAAATGAAAAAGATAAAACGCTATTAAACATTTTTATATACTTATTTGCATCAAAAAGCAATGTACATACAGACATCCATCTACATACATACATACATATATGTACATATGTATGCGCATCTGTATTTAGTTTTGTTAAACAAAAAGAAAATTAAGCTTAATTATTTTGTTTCTCTACCAAGTAGTTTAAACTTTTATCATTGCAAAAAAGGAAATGCCAGTGTGATAAAAAATTTTCGCTTTTTTCCATACGTTTGTTTTTATTGCCATAAATTATGACGACTTCTCACACCAAATATTTAACAATACGTAGGCAGAAACCCAAATCGCCGTACGTTTTGTGAAGTGGCTCGAGTGTCTGAAAAATGTTTACGGAATTCAAGGCGTCATTTTCCTTTAAATTATTTTTAACGATTTTTGTGAAAAATTTTTAAATTACATAAAGTATCTTTATAGAAGCGGCCTGGTTGAGGAAAATTCATCACAATACTCTTTTTGCAAGGGGGCGGCTTACGAACTGGTGAAGGGTCCGGGGAGTTTTGAAAAAATATTGGTCAAGAAAAACGTATGGTGGTGCACAGTCATGCAATGGACTCTCCAGAGACACAATTTATAAGGAAATGTTTGTGTACTCCCTTCCTAGGATTAATCCCTAAGAGAGCGGGTATGCCCCACAAATGTCAGCATGAAAGGATTATGGAGCTCGGTTATATAACACCTCCAGAGGCACCCTGGGTCTAGAACAGCTGCCTAGCGAAATGGAGCTAGAGGTTATGTATGTATGTTTGAAAAATTCTTGGAGATGGAAAAATAATGGGAGCCGGCCTTACATTATTACATTTCATTACTTTAAGGGGGATTTCGTGGCAGATATCTGACATTTTGTCAATTTTTTCACCCCACCTCCGCCATTTCTAGCCTCATGCATTTCTTCGAGCTCCATAAAATTAGAGGTTAAGGTATTTCAAAAACGAAAAGTCGCTCACTATGTGTAGCTAATAGGATTGCGTGGCCTAATGTTGCAGCTTCACTCACGGGTTTACTCTTTCCAGCTGGGGTATACGCACTAAATGCCATCTGTATCACTCTTATAGGCAAAATATGTATACATTTTTTTTTGCATGATAGCCACCACAATAATAATATTACACGGAAAATAACGCCCTACCTGGAAGCGGTGTTGTAATCGAAAGTCGTTAATTATTATTTTATTTCAATCCACCCTAGAACCACAAATATCAAATATCTAGTGGATCCCCTCTCACTTGAGAGGCTACAATTGTTTCAGAGAGTAATATTTTTTACGGGTGCAAACTATTGCACCCCCGAAAGATAAGGAGGATACACTGTGTAGCTTCATAAAATAAGAAAAACAGAAAAATCCTTCACACAACGATGATAAAGCCATAGAGATACGAAAGCTTCTCTTTCGCATCGCAATACAGTGTAGCCCCAGAGTTTCCATGATTAGCATTCAGGGATGTTGAGTTATGTAGGCCGTGACATTTTTTTAGCTCTTACAAATGTAAAACTTATTTTTGCTGGGAGTTTTTAATGTAGAAAAACCACGAATATTCAACATAAATTTACTTAGAGTAGTTTATAAAAATCGCGAAAATTCACAAAAACTTATTAAGATCTGAAATAAGACTTAAAAGAGTTTCTAAAATCTCTACAAAACCTCCGCACAGAATACCACCGCCGTTACTAGTTAACGAAACTAGATTTGAAACATCCGTCAATAAATTAAACGCTTATAAATACACAAACTCCCCGAAAATGCGCGAAAAATCGGCAAGTGGCGAAAATATATTTAAAAACGCACCAAGGAGGCATTTGTGAAGCAAATTTGCAAAATTTGCATTCTTTAAAGTAATTTATAATCAATTTGTAAGAAGATATTTTATTTTTTTATAATTAACTTTGGTTTATTAACTTGAGCTCAAGGTCACTTTTATTTATTTTTGAAAATAGTTTAATATTTCGATACTCTTTGTGTATCTTCTTCAGGAAAATGTGTTTTCTAATATTTTATAAATTTTCAAATCTTATAATTAAGTAACGTCTATTTTTTGTTTTGCCTCATTTCGACCAAATAATAAGAACTGATTTAGAAAACCTACAATAAATATTTTTTTATTATTGATTTAGATATTATTACTAATAACTAGTCTACTAATCTATATAGATAATTAACTCATTCTAGTATTATGTGAGAAGATTATCTTACGATTAAATAAAATTCTTCCAATACTTGTTTCTGAGTAAATTTATACGCATTTATGTAAATCAGTTGTGCGTGTATGGATGTGTATGCTCTTAACATAAATTTAAATTTACATGCATATAAGCACCATCACTCTACAAGCGGTCCTGTGGCGCAATGGATAACGCGTCTGACTACGGATCAGAAGATTCCAGGTTCGACTCCTGGCAGGATCGAAATTTTAATTGTAACATTTTTGTTTATTATTATTAAAGTTAATACAAAAGTCGCAAAAATCTAGATTTTAGTGTGGGTGTGGTACGGGATACTGATACTGAAAAGGGTGCAGAAGCAAGACCATCACACCTATACCAATCACCTATAAGAAAGGGAGCGTGTGAAGAGAGAATACAATAATTCTATTATTATAGTAGTCTCTCTGAAAGCCGAAATTAGGTATGAACTGAATACAGGGTTTTACCCAATGCATATACATATGTCGTATGATGGACTATTTAAAAGTGTTATATCACGTAAAATCAAACCAATTTTACATCCGTGTTACTTGTTTTAATCACACCAACTTTTGTAGAAACAATTATTAATCGTGTACAGAATCTTTAGATTTAATAGAAAATTAAATAAAATAAAAATTTGTTGCGCCCCCGGGTGGGCTCGAACCACCAACCTTTCGGTTAACAGCCGAACGCGCTAGCCAATTGCGCCACGGAGGCCTTGGTGTACTTACAAGTATGCTAAATCTTAAGCTGGCTGTGTCTGTATACGAAAAGCGCGGTCATTAACGTATGGCGGGATTCTTAGTGCAGTTCGTTTTTTTTCAAATATTCAAGTTTTTTTCAGAATGTAATTTTTACTGACACATAATTCAAAAAGCAAACAGTTTTGTTTTAAAAGATATTTTTCTTCAAAAATAAAAAAGTGAACAAAGAAATTTATTCTCACATACAATGAAGTGTTGCATAAAAGTATGAATTGAATATCTTAGAATTGGTAGTTTATGGCTTATGGATTGGTGTGTGTGTATGCTTTTTTTTCTCCAAACTTTATTCTTTCAAGCTGAAGTCACCCATTTATTCCGAACAAACATTTTGCAAGTATAGAAAATATGCACAAAATATATCTTCTATATTACTTGACGTCTATCTTTTGGAAAAAGAAAAAAATAATTTTAAAATTGCATACATACATATGTATGTACATATAAAAAACAGCTTTAAAGAGATCCTTACCTATATTCAAATATATATTATTTAAAGCCATATTTTACTTAAAACGTATTTTTGTTAAAATTACTAAACCTTGCTTAAATAAAATAAATAAAAATATTACTAAAAAGTTGTGTTAAGCATCTGTCAATAAGTGGAGAAATTTGATGCCGGTGAAAAAGGGCCTCCGTGGCGCAATTGGCTAGCGCGTTCGGCTGTTAACCGAAAGGTTGGTGGTTCGAGCCCACCCGGGGGCGTCATAAAAATTTTTTTATTTTTTAATTTAAACAAATTTTTAACATGAAATTATTTCTGACGATATCCAGCGTTAAGCTTTGCCTGGCTGTCAAGCTCTCACAATTCCCCTGTACAAAAATAAAAAAGCGGGTTTTTTTACAAAATTTTCTATAGAAATCAGAGAAAAAAATTAGTGTTTTTATATATAAATTTCCTCGACTCTCGGTAGGTAACAATTTTACAATAGCATAATAAGTTCGTCCTTCTTTATAGCATAATTCTTATTTTGAGCTGAAAATGTTTGATTATTTTGTATTAAGTTTATCGGGCTCAGGTTCTTTCTATATTTTATTTTTGTGATTGATATTAATTAAACGAGACTAAGGAAAAAAACATCAAAGACATTAAGCAGGGTGGACAACTAGCTGTTTCCAAACCGCCACACTTTTCGCCAGCACCCGTTCTTAAACTCAGGGCCTCATATTTCGAAAGCGACAATCATGACACTCAGCCACCAAAGTTGTTACTTATATATTTTCTTTCTAAGTTTTTTTTTTTGGGTGGGTGAGTGGCATGAGTGTAGCTTTAGAAACATAAGCCGCTGAGTTCAATGACGGGTACTGACAAGAAGTATGGCGGCTTCGAAACAGCTAGTTATCCACCCTGCTATATGTTTTGAATGTTTTCTTTGTCTTATTTAATAAATATGAATCACAAAAGAATAATATAGAAAGAACTTGAGGCCGATAAACTTAATACAACAAAAATAAATAAATTTATGGACTTCTGATAGAACCTGTATCGAATATGCTTTACATTACTTCTACTCGACAGTTCATTCGAGCACGAACGCGACAACTGGTGTTCTGAGTAGCCGACTTTTTACAACTTTAGGAACCCGATTGCACCCTCAAAATCGAAAAATATCGCTATGGTCTGTGTAGTGGTTTCTGAGTTTATCGCTTACAAACACGTCTCTCTTGCATGTATGATATGCATATGCATATCAAGCGTTATTGAACATGTTTCCATTAGTTATGGAAAATTGTGGGACATGGAGACATCCCATAAGTATCTGTATCTCACTCATATGTGTAAATACAAAATAAATTGAAATAATAAGCTTTTTACTATAAATTATAATTTGTGTATGCAGATTTATTTTTAGATTTCTTGTATGCAATTTTATCAGCAACTGTGCTAGTATTAATGAAAACAAAAATAATTCTTTGCAAAGAACAGCAGACAGCAAATATTTATTATTTGTTTAGTAGAAAAAGCTTAGGACACCTGATATTTGAGCAAATGCAATTTGTTAAGTTTTCAAGATAATTTCAATCAAATTTTGTTTAAATGAATTGTTTTGTTTAATCCCGAAAATAAATACGTTTTTTTTTTTGACGATAAAATAACTTGTTATTTTACGTTAAAAAAAATCGAAATGAACATCACTTGCAAATATATGATGCGGCTAAAATTAGTCAAAATCTCTGTTCAATTTCCGAAATTTTCCCGCTCTTTTTAATAAAAAAACAGGGTCTTAAGAATCGTTCCATGAATTGAAGAGCCGAAGAACGGCTTGAAACGAATCAATCATTTGAATTTCTGAATTTTTTCAATTATAGTATTTTTAAGAAAGCTTAAATTGCTTTCTAATTCAGTTGCCTGTTTACGCGTAGTAGACATCTAGTATCTGGAGTTACCTTTTCGTTTTGATGCGATTTTTTAAAATAGTTCAGAATTCTATCAGATTTAACTAGCAATTTTTAGTGAATGAATCGCACGATTGAGTTGGATAGTGTATCACGGTCTGTACTTTAAATACAAGTGAAATCTTATTGTACCGAAATTGCAAATAAATTAATAATCGAAGCGGAAATTACCATTTACTTATTATTTATGTATATCGTAACCTGAGATTCTTTTGCTTGCTCATTTATTCCACTAATACCGATAATTGATGATTGCATTAAAAGTTCTCAAATAAGTAAAATAATTCCGTTTGGCAATTGCAATCTATATGACAAAATATAAAATAAAAACAACATTTTCAACTGAATTGATGAGCAATTATATTAACAAACAATAATTTATATGTACAATTTTATGTTATTTTCAGGGAAGGCGAAAATGAAGGATTGTATTGGCTTATCAGCAAACACCGAACATGCCATGATCACGAATTTTCTGCACGCTACACGCCCACCTTAATCGTTAAGTTGTAAGGTGATGTTGCACACAAAATATTTATGAATGTAGGTGATCTAAAAAAAATGAGCTCAGGTAAGTTCCTTTTGGTTACTAAAGTAAAAGCTTTCCTTGAAATGGATTAAAAACTTGTGAGTTTTTTAAAACTTTATCCATGAATAAAAACTAATCTCGTTGCGGTCGAATTTCCAAATTCATTCAGTTAATATATTCAAAACTGTTGTTAGTGTTTTTAAATAAGCCTCTTTAGCTGCAGGGCATTGGCAAAAAGTTCAGTTTTGAAATGTGTGTCACAAAACGAACGAAAACCTCATAATTGCGAGTACAGCCTTTGTTTAAGGAAACAAAGCAGCAGAAAGAGTATGTATGAGTATAAAAAATAAACAGATTTTATTTAACGAAATTACTAAACAAAAGCAAAAAACAAAAAAATTGCAGAAAAAAGAATTGATGTTTTTTTTTATAAAAGTCAATAAACTGATATTTATTATTAATTGAATTCGATAAAAACAAAATATCTGTGATTTCTCCAGCAAAAGCAAATAAAGTCTTATTACTAATAAAAGGAGAATTTTCATGTGTTGTGTACTGACCGGAATTCTGTCAATAACTCAATAATTACACCTGTTTAAAGCAAATTTGAAATCAGCTAAGCCCAATTATTTCAAGTTCACTCAATGGATGCATGTGCATATGTACATATTTTTATTTACAAGACAGACGTAAATTTGTAGATATTTGTACGATTCAAACGTTAAGAAAACTGCACAAAAGCTTAAACGTTATTTCACAATTAAATACATACATAGAAGTATATATTTCTTGCAATTGGAAAACTTGATCGCCTTGAAGGCGCTTGTGAATTCTTTTAGCGGAGAAACTTATTATTTACTCTGGCAATTGACGAAGTTGTCATAACTATTTAAGGGAGCCGCATTCGTATGAGCCACAGCTGCCAGATTTGATAATTTATCGTCATTTTGACGATTTTTTTGCGGCTTTGTACCAGTTTTGTTTTTTAAAGCTATTTTAGATTTTCAAAAACTGTTGTAATCATTTTATTTTTGCAAAAATCTTTGTGGTCGAACTTTATGATTTACAATTGTTAATAGTTTTACCGGGCTTTAGTTCGATTTTACTTCTTCAAAATTGAGAATGATTTTTTTTCGTGATAAAATTGGAGTGATCAAAGTATTTTGAATGAAGACAAGATAAAAAGTTAACGTTGAAGACTTGCTGGCTGGGGTACATTTCGGGGCTATTTCACGTTCACCACATCGCTCATTAGCACCCAAATTGCTTCGAACCCAGGTTGGGACTAATTATATACGGTTTTTTTTTTCTAAGTATCCCACCACCTGAGCTCTTCATTACTGACTGTCTATACTTAATCATATTGATCAACTTTCAATTTTATCCCTGTGTTTTTCTGTTGACTGGAATATATTTTATATTCCCTTACCAATAAGCTTGTTCTGAGTTGTACAAACATTTCGCAGACTTTGGCGCTTTTGCGTTTCTCTTTCTAATTATTCAACTTCTATTGTAAATCACTTTGTTTTTTCATTCTCAAAAGATGTTTTAGATTATAAAAAAAATTATGAATAATTATTTTCTTGTCGAGATTACAAGCCTTCGGGCTTCAAGGAGCTGCTGATCCCTCCATCGATAGTTAAGCGGTACTAAAGCAACTAGCGAGGTGATCCTCAGATTCATTCTCTCTGAGATATATTAGTTCGCAACAACTATGGGCTCTGATTGCCCATCATAGAGCAAATGGAAGAGAAATTGATATTTTCTGAATAATGAGTCTCCGTATGGGGCCCTGATGCTCATGATGAGTTTCGGTCTACCAGCTGAGGTACCTTAATTTTCTAACAGTATGCTAATTGGATTTCAAGGGGCATTGGATAAACCCACCCAGGTGTACCAGAAACACTACCCAGCGGAACCAATACTCTGCACATGCAGTGCACTGTATCGGAACTAGAAAAAATGGCAATGGATAGGAGTAAGGAGGGAGTAGTGTTTGTGGCAGTTTGCTAAAACGAAACAAACAAATTTATGAACAAAATAAACTTAGAATGTCAAAGGCTCGCTCAAAAAGTCGACTTTGAATTGTTTGTAACTTTTTTTGGGGCTTTTTTGAAAGCATATGACGATACCTAACTCTAATAAAAGCACACTGTACTTATATATATTATATTGTACGAACTTTCGAAATGCCAACACATTGCGGCATATTCGAAATCTGAGATAAAATCCGATAAGACACAATTATTTTATAAGTAAAATTTTTTTTGTTAGCGACTTTAATTTTCCCTTGTATCTTTCAATTTGCTGATTAATTTTGCCTTTTTCTTTTGGGTATAGATATAAATACATGTGTGTACATATTTACAAATATTTAGATAATTGATTATTGCCTGAATTGATAATCGGAATACCTTATTAACAAAAACCGTAAAGCGAGCATTATTAACTAGACAAAAGCTCATAAAATGAATTGAACATGTGTTGATTGGCGTAATTAACCCAAAGCTTACCAACATGTGACTGTGAGACACATTTCGCAAATCGTATCAATTTAGTAACGAAATTATTAGACATATCGCCGGCAAATTTATTGACTTTTAAACTGTTAAGCATTCTTTATCAAAAGAGAAACAATATTACTATAAATTTTGTTTATTTACTATAGCCCAGGACAGAAAACCATTAGTCAGAGAAAGATTAATTTTATTTTTTTCAAAATCCACTATTCTCATATTTATTATAAAGCTACATACATACGTACAGATAGATGCATGTCAGATCTTACAATATTGTAAGACTTAACAACGTGCTGGCAAGCTACTGGAAATAAAATATTGCCAGCCTTAAGAAAATTATCAGTACAGAGAGTTTTGAGAAAATCTTACAATTTCATTGCCATACAAGAAATTTATCTACCACCGAAAATTGCCTGTTTACACGGATGTCACTTAATTATCAAAATGCACACACATAATTCGTTAATGCTGTTTTGCTTGCCAATCTTTTGCCGCTCTTCAATCTTTCTTGCTCAAAAAGAATGTGTTCAATTTATTTTTCTTCTCTTTTCTGCATCTTTTTGTCTCTTGCACTCACTTCTTTACTATTCTTTTGTTTTTTCTCCCTTTCGTACACACATATTATTCTTTAGTACTCTTTGTCATTACTCTGACCATGGCGCCATTGTAAGATGTTGAGAATTCATGCATCTTACATTATGCCAACCTCTGACAATGTACTGACAATGACAACTCCACAATGCTCAGACGATTGCCAGTTAACTGACAGTTATTTACTAGGTAGTAGTCTGCCAATGCTTTTGCTTTCAAGATTGTCTGGAAGAAATTGTAAGTTCCCACTACAGCTCAAAAATATTCTATACATTTTCTGAGGATATTATAAGATGTTACAACCGTCTATATCTAGCTTAACAACTTTTTAGTTTAAACAGTCGCTGTCTCTTACTTAGTGTACTCAATTTATGATGTGCTACGCAGTATCCTACTGACTTAAGCGATTGAGAAATTTGTTTTGAAAGCTGTAAATTTTAAATAAGTTAACAGGGGTCGAATTCCGGCATTTGTGATCGAATAAACTCGTCAGTGAAAAAATGTAAAGAAATTCGATCATGAATTCGTTCAATCACCAATGCCGGAATTGGGCTTCTATATATTTCATATTGTATATATTATGCGCTTGCTTTATTGAGCATGAACTTAAGCATGTTTCATTAGGAATGTTCCGAATAAAATATTTCATAAGACTGACTTCTTTTTAAGTCAGCGTTTAGCTTTTTTGTTTACATATTAGGATACATATGTGTCTTCCAGACACGTGTCGGTTGGTTAAATTAAGGTTAAAAATATGTGGATTTGCAAAATTTTTATTTACACAGTTGACTTAAAAATAAAGTAACAAAAACATTTTGTGTTTCAAGAAACCTGAACGTCACCATGTTCAATTTTGGACAATAAGAACATGAAAGTGTGTTAAAAAATACAAGTTACGTTAAAAATAACTTTAAAACCGAACAAGACAAAATTGTTTGGAGATAAAACAGAATCAAGAACTTAGCAAAAATGTAATTAAATTGCATCATATCGATTGTGCAGATTTTTCAGTCAGGGAGATTTCCCGCAACTGATTCGGCTATGAATGTAACACGGGCAGGGCCCAGTTGATCTTCAAGGACTGCCAAATACATTGAACTGGTTAAAAGTAGTTTACGTGAAAATTCGTGACTTTCAATACGGAAAAAAGCAGACTCACTAGTACTTCCAAGAGCGGTTAATCAGGAAATTTAAAAAAAAGATCTGAAGCTCCATTCTTCTATAATTCAAAAAAGTGGCCTTCAACAGCACGCAACCCTTGACTAAAACATCAAAAACTACTGCCTTGCCCCAGGGTAACTGTTTGTTGTGCCTTATCCACGCATGCGATAATTAAACCTTTTTTCTCGAAAATGAGGACAGGCGAGAAATGTCAACGTCGAAAATTATCAAAGCATAATTACGGAATTCCTTTTGCCAAACCTGCGAGCTCATCCATTGTACTCTTCACACACGTGGTTTCAATAGGATGGGGCGACTGTGCACACAGCCAAAGCTTCGATAACTTTGATTCGGCAAAATGTTCTCCAAAAACTGATCAGTCGCTTTTGGGGACATCCCATGGCCGCCGAGGTCACCCGATCTAACTCCCATGAATTTTTTGTATGGAGCTCAAAGAAAGAGCTTATAATGACAATCCCTAATCTCCTGTGGCTTTGAAGGAAAATATTCGTCGGAAAATCAACTCAATTGAATCAAGTTTACTGCAGAACACAAGGCTCCGTTTTGAACAATGTGTTCAACTCGAGGGGAATACATCTGCGCGACATACTCTTTGAAAAATGAAATCCACATTTCTATTCTATCGTTCAATGCTCTTACTAAAACTTTGAGTCAATTATTAAGTTTCCTATTTGAGTTTGAAAATATAAATCTGCTACCACACCAGTGTAGTATATTCATAAGAAAATAAAATGTATTTGAAATGAAAATATTGTATGGAATTTATTAATTCACGTCCAAAAATAGACCTTTCAAATATTTGCTGTCTGTTTCAGCTGTCTATATGCCGCCGACATTTCGTTGGTGCTAACCAACTTATCAGTAGACTCGAAGAATTCTTAAAAGAATTTAAAGCAAATAAATAATTAAGTTTATATTTGAATTGCATGGAATTTTTAAACCAAAACTTAATGGAAATTCATTCTAATTTGTCTGATTACGCCCACGTCTTTTCTAATAGACAAAGCATTATTTCATGAAATGAGTAGACAAATACTCGTACTCGTACTACCGCCATTGTTTTCATTGGCAAAAGATTGTTGATGTAAATGCACATAACTATTATTGTGCAATTATAGGCTTAAGCTGTCATCAACGTTTGTTATTTAATTAATTTAAAAAACGTTTATGATCGAATTTGTATTTGTTTCGCACGTGATAAGTATAATTAAAAAATAATTAAGAGACAAAATCGATTTTAAACGAGCTGTTTGAGAGGTTTGTTGCACCTTTTCTTATCTGACTATGAAAAAGTTGTTAGCATCTCACAAGAGAACATAATAAAAAAACGAATTGACAACCTGATTGAAACCCCCGTCCGATCACTCTATTTAGTTCATGTGTATACGCATTTGCGGGTATATTTTATTTCCCGTTGCAGGTACTTGTCCAAAATTACAGCCAACAAGCATGTACGGTAAAAAATTTTTTTGCCATTATTTGTGCAATGTGAACATATCTTATAATTCCAATAAAAGCAATTCCTTTGTGTTGCTCATCGATTGGTTTAAGAATGCGTTCTTTTAATTTTCGTTACACCGATTGTTAAGTTCTTAATATCTTAACTTCTTTAATGATAACATCTTTCCAATCTCGGTTTAGTTAGGGTCTTTGTACATGAGACCAACAACATAAATAAAAGAAGCTAAACGTAATTTTCGCTATAACTTTTTGAAAAATCACACCAAAATGTTATCAACTCGAATTTTGCTCAAATCGGCATTGCAATTGTATACGAAAAGTATTGCATAAAGAAATACTTTTCGTATTCGTATTTCTTCACTGACGATAAGTAAAACATTTTACCTCTGCTAAATTGTTATTTGATGAATTTCTTTCCAATAGATGAATTCACAAGTCTAGTTGTATCGATTGTCGTTGTATTTGTAGAGAGAGCTTCAGAAATAGGGTCTGTTTGAAGGTACCTTAATATTTACCAGGTAGCTGCATAACTACAACAAACACTTCATGTATTTTGTTGCTAGATTTACTCTCTATTCTGTCACCATCTGTTAGCCTTTGCATGTTTGCGTTGTGCACTTATGCAGTTTGTAAACAAACTTTTGACAGTTCAATGGATAGAAGCAGTAGTATGCTGCTTTGTAAGGCTACCTTATATAAAGATAATTTGGTATAAAAATAAAAATTTCTCAAAAGGAGAGCATATTTAGCGACAGTACGGGAAGGCAAAAGAAAAAACAAAAACAAATTTCTATCCCAAAATATAACATATGACACGTTTTGATGCTCTAATGAAATTTTAAGTGCAAAATTTCCAAAAACTAAATGTTTTTCTGAAGGCATTGAGAATCTGAAGTCCTTTGCAAATATTTTAATATGTAATGTTAATTGAAAACCATTGAAAGTGTTGTTATACTCGTATTACTTGATTCAGATGAACATTTCTGTTTCTTATACCTAGTTAATTTTTTTACACAGCTGATTGTTTAACTATTTGCTTAAAGGAGCACGAAGAAAAATTATGAGCATCTTATCTGCATAATTTTCGAGTACGGGAACGCTTTTCCAGAACATTGGCATCCCGCGAAATCGAAAACATGTAATCCACAAAATCCAAACCAATCTGCAAATAACTTATTCGTGAGTTGTGTTCGAAATTGCCTTTTCAAATACAATGATAAGCGATACAACTGGGCATGTGAAATTAATCAATATCTGCCAAATAAGCCTATAATTAACATTAAAATAGGTTTTTTTGTGAACAGGGCAATAAATTTGTACATTTTTGTAAAAAAAAGAGACCTAGATTAGAATACTGTTTCTGTAAACTTTGCTTTTGTACCAAAAATAACCTTGAATTTTTATTATCTACTCGTACGTACTATAAGACTTATTTTTTTTTACAGTGTTTGTTAAATATTTTTTGTTTTTTAATTTAGTAATTTCCTTATCTCATACGAATTACTGCTGAGTAAAGTTCATAAAAACTTTAGGCTAAGCAACAATGTTTTGAAACTCTGCCATAGGTTTATTTTTATATTGTTCCAAGTGCCTCCTCAGCTGTTACTCACTTGCTCCTCTCTTTTTCCTGTTGCCTCATTTTTTCATGCATAGAACGAAAATGAATTTCTTTCTTACAGATTGCACAACATGACGAACAATAAACCACCATATTCATAAGTTTCCAAATAAGTTTAAAATTTATTTCATTTAAATCTTTTCACACACAGTTTTGCTAAAATAGAATTCAAATAAATTTGTTAATTTTTGCTCAATTTATCGCTAAATAAATGAGAGCACGAAGCAGATGATTGAGAACCATTTGTTATCATACTTTGAATTTGCTTTTGTATCCACTTTTGATATGGGATAGTTTTATATAGTAAATGCAAGAGATTATTGGCAGTAGGATTAAGAGGAGGTAGACCCCCTTCAGTTTGTGCCTTCCATTAAAATCTGGTTGTAGTTGAGGAGATTTTACTAATATATAGTCTGAAAGCAGGTTACATTTTGTATGGGAAATCTGGTCAAAATTACGAGAGCTAACTTGAAGATCTAGCATAGATGCAAAATTAGCATAATATGTACCACCAAATTAGCAATACACCTACGCAAAATCTGGAAACGATTTCACGATTTCGAGCTAAATATGTGGAGAGTTCCCACACAAAATTGTATCTACTTCAGGATTAGAGTTTGGCAACGCCACAGTGATGCGTCTATGGCTTTGCGTACAAAGTACTGGAAAGTACTAAGCAACAATAACAAAATACACTTGCACAAGGTGTACTCGCTATGTAAACCAATTTGTCCTGGCAAACACTATACATAAACAAAACGTATGGACGTGAAAAAATTACAAGATTCTAATGCAAATCTAGTAGATTTTCCATAGGTGTAAACAGAGGATTACGGAAAATGTGCGAGCCATATTAAGAAAATTTGTTCTGAGCTTAGCAAATGTATACATATCGTTACCTTAATGTAGAAAGGCCCCAACTGCAGTTTTTCAAAGTCGAATTTGTTCCACACTTCCTTACAAAATGTGGCAAAACCTCGACTTGGATAAAAAAAAGCAACTCAGAACCTTTCTATTTTAGGGAAACGATGTGTGTATGTGTGTGTGTGTGTGTGTGTGTGTGTGTGTGTGTGTGTCTACAGTCATTATTCGTCTAGCGTTTTTTATTCATCATAAGTAATAAAAAAGTAGCATAAAATATAATAAAATAAAAATTTGTTTTAATGAAGGTCATTCGTAATGAAATTTAGAAAACAATAAAAACAAATAATAATGCATGTAACTGATATCTTTTTGTAAATTAAAAACAATATTTTTTCAGCGTAAATGTTTGTGCCATAACAAAGGAACGAAACACGAAAGGTGGGTGTCAGACCCGTTAGATGATGTTAGTTTATGAAAATGTAATTCAATTTCAGTTAAAATATAACAAAAAATCAAATTACAATAACACTGGGAAATAATAACTTAATTAAACAGATGGAATAATTTAACAAAAAACTTTTCGAGCAACACTGTATGGATTTTAAAAATAAAAGCAATGAAAGCATATACATACATATGTGGTTAAAAAATGCTTAAATAAAATTTATTATAATTTGAAATATGAAATATTTAGGCTGAGTTTTGTATAAAATTTTGTATATACAAAACAACCTAATTTTGCTTAAAATGTTCTTTAATGAAATAATAAGAAAAAATATAATTTCGCCGTAATGATATCTAGTTTAACTTGGACCTAGAAAGATCAGCCTAAAAGTTATTTCAAAATAGGCTTCATAGGAAACCATTTATCAAACTTTTACTATGTGAAGTTACTTAGAGATTGTTACAGTGCTTCTCGATCCATTTACTCGTTCAAATAGGAACCACATGTAACATAATAACCGAGATGAAAGCGTCAAATGCAATCGCAGAGAGAATTCTGTCACGTGTGGACCTGAAATTAGTGTTATTCCAGTCTTACGCTAATTATTACGGGAACATTGTTGCGAAATATGAAAATACGTATTTGGCTTGCTAGATATGAAACAGCATAATCATTCTTATTGTGTTTGGCGTAGTTTAAAAACGACCGTTTTCGTTGTTGCTGTCAATTTTAAAATCGCACTTTTCTTGCACCATTCTTGTAGCAGATTTTGAAAGGTGTCGTATTTTTTGTAAACCAGGGCATCATTGTTCAAAAACGCCAACCACAATAAGGGCGATTGAATGTTTTGCGTAATAGCTCTGCCGGCGCTGTCTCTCTCATATTATATCTAACGTAAGAAATGCATTATTAAATAAAATAAAAATGCTTTAAGAGGAAATTCAGTCCCGTGCAGTATGCTACGTATAATCCATTCACTACGAAAGCATTCAAAAATTATTAAAACTAATACTTGCTATTTCTTTCTGGGCTACGTTTCATGTACATATATTGTTTCTTCAAATTTATAAAATAAACATGAGTCATATTATGATTTCTTGAGTCCAAATGATTGAATTGCATTATTTAATTCAAAATTCCAAAGTCTGCTTGACTGCTTCAGTCTATATAACGCTTTGTTAAGATGACACACTTTTGATTTATTGTTTTGATCTACGTAAAGCGTGGGCTGTTCCATGTAGATATCATCTTTTAACTGGCCTTGAAGAAAAGCTGTGACAGCATCCATTTGTTCAATCTTCTAATTTATTTGAGCGGCAATTGTGAAAAGGTATCGGAGCGAACTATGGCGCACCACTGGTGAATATGTCTCATCACATCATTTATTTATTATGAAATCTATTTTATATTGCTATGGGAAAATATTTAATGTACTGTATGAAATTACAATAAAGTAACTTGTCGATTAATAAGAGTTTGCTATAAAGAAAAATGTTTCATGTCCGGTATGTCACATATGATATTAAAATTTATTTATTATAAATGATTCAAAAGTTGTTTCTTCCTATTTAAATGTGATAAATTGTTATGGAAAAGTATTTCATTTACTGTATGAAATTGTATGAAATTAAAAGAAAACCTTCTTTCACTGATAGGAATTTCCCAGAAAACGAATTTATCCCTCTCTGCGTAGGTTGCCTGTGGCGAAAAAAACTACCTATTATGCAATAGCTCAAAGTTTGTTTATTTATTGATTATTATCATTTAGGCCAATTGTGCAACTCTACCAAAAAGATATTGTGTGTAGTTGTTTATGTAGTGTAAGCAGCGCCTTTCTAGCTGTGTAGTTACGCCCCTTATAAATATATATAACGAGTGCCAAGTGGCTGCGGCTCGCTGTTCTTACCAGCAACGAATTCATTGCCATCTTGGGGCTCAACATGTAAAGTTATACCTAATAAACCAATACGATTAATTTAAGGAAACAACACGTGTTTAATTCTGTTCTCAACCTTTGGCTGATAATACATGGTGGCAGCGGTAAAACCTTAATTAATTAATTATTTAACTTTAATGTCAAAAACAGAAGAAAAAATGGACAACGTTTTTGTGGCAAACATTGCTCCTCCAGAACCATTTAATTTTTCGCTCCCAGAAAGTTGGGACAAATGGCGGAAAAGGTTCGAGCGATACATAAACGTCTCTGGGCAATCAACCAAGCAGCCAAAGGAACAAATTGATTTGTTGTTTTACATCATGGGCGAAAGAAGTGAAGAAATTTTGCTACAACTTGGATCTGCACCCACTACCGTGGCGGATGCACTAAGCAAATTCGACAACTACTTCAACCCAAGGAGAAATGTAATTTTTGACCGATTCAAATTCAATTCAAGGGTTCAACTACAAGGTGAACCGGTTGAGGTCTTTATCACAGACTTACACGCTCTAGCCGAAAAGTGCAGTTATGGAAGTCTCAAAGATGAATTGATTCGTGACCGCATTGTTGTGGGGATGCTCAACACGAAAGTCAGCGAACAGATGCAGCTGAAATCAGATCTCACACTTAAGACTGCAATAGATACAGCTCGACAAGCAGAACACCAGATAAAGCAAACAAAGATCATTAAGGATGAAAAAAACATGTTCGGTGTTCGCAAAGAAAGCAAATCCAGCGGCAGTGTTCAACAGGGTGACCAGGGTGGTAAAAATGTTGCGGCTTCTGGTGGTATGAGTAACTATATTTATAATAAAAATAGTAGATGTAATTACTGTGGATTTAGAACACATAGTAGAAAAGATTGTCCAGCTAGGGACAAAAATTGTAATACTTGTAATTTGCGGGGGCACTTTGCTAGTGTATGTAAGAAGAAAAATGAACTTAAATCGAAACCTGGTAGGAAAATGAGTTCAATTGTAATAGAAAATTTAAGAACAAGCTCTCAAAGTCGTGAAAAGGGTTTCATGATCGGGACAGTAAATGAATTTTGTGCGCGAAATGTTCATAAATCAGGTATTGAAACGTGGTACGTTCAGTGTAAAGTAGCTGAATTGGGAAGCGAATTAAATTTCCTCATCGACACTGGAGCAGACTGTGTCTGCATTCCAAATAAATCAGTTTTGGGAGATCATAAGTTAAAAATAGCACGTACAGGTACCAGGTTAATGGGGCCAGATGGCAATTCATTAAAAGTTTTAGGTATGGCTGAAGCAACTTTGATTTGTAAAGAGATACAATACAGAACTAATGTTTACATTGTTGAGGGGCTTAGTACTCCAATTTTAGGCCGGGATGCCATTGTTCATTTGAATATTCTTCAGCCACCGGTTATAAAAAATTGTTCAGTGTCGCGAAATGAAAGCGGGAATACCTCATTGAAACTAATTGAAAATTTTCCCAGAATTTTTCGTGAAATTGGAGAATTTAAAGGTGAAATAACAATAAGATTGAAAAACAATGTTACCCCTTTTGTTCAAACAGTACCAAGGAAAGTACCAGTTCCTTTACTGCCAAAGCTAAAATCTGAAATCGATCGACTCATAGATCTTGATATAATTGAACGTATGGACGATGTTACGGATTGGGTCAGCCCAATCGTAGTAGTCCCAAAACAAAATGACCAAGTAAGACTGTGTGTCGATTACACGCAGCTTAATAAAGCAGTTATTAGACCATACTACCCCATGCCAAAAATTGAGCTTTCCTTAGCTAACATAAAGGAAGCGACAATATTTTCAAAAATCGATGCAAATAAGGGCTTTTACCAAATCAAATTAAGTCGTGAAAGTCAGTTGTTGACTTGCTTTATATGTCCATACGGACGATTTATTTTTAAAAGGTTACCTTTTGGCATTTCGTGTGCGCCCGAATATTTCGTTTCCAAATTTAATAAGGTCCTAGAAGGAATAAACAACTGCATATCGCATGTGGATGATATTTTGATCTTTGGAAAAAATCGTTTTGAACATGACGCCACACTTAAGAAAGTTTTAGCTCGACTGGATAACGAGGGCATAACCATTAATAAAGAGAAATCATGTTTTGGTGTGGATCAAGTAACATATTTAGGCTATATCCTCTCAGCAAAAGGCATTTCCATTGATCCAGAAAGAATAAGGGCAATTGTTGATTTTCCCACACCCGCAAATAAAACGGAAGTCCAGCGGTTTCTAGGCATGGTAAATTTCGTGGCAAAGTTTATTCCGAATCGCTCTGAAATGTTACGACCTATCAATGTTTTGACGGGAAAGGTGGATTTTGTTTGGGATAAGGCTCAGGAGAAGGCATTTTCAGAGATCAAAAACAGTTTAACACGGACTCCGACCTTAGCTTTTTATGACCCTTCCAAACAAATTATTATTAGTTCAGATGCATCGTGTTATGGCATAGGAGCATGTCTTTTTCAAGTAGATAAGCAGGGTAAGAGGCAAGTGGTTTCATACATTTCGAGAACAATGACTGAGACTGAGAAGCATTATGCTCAAATTGAACGTGAGGCTTTAAGCATAACTTGGGCTGCAGAGAAAATGGAAGAATTTATAACAGGTATTCACGTTATATTTGAAACTGACCACAAGCCGTTAGTACAGATTCTGCAAACAAAGAGTTTAGATACGTTAACACCCAGACTTCAACGGTTTAGAATGCGCCTAATGCGGTATGACTACTCCGTGATATACGTTCCCGGTAAAGACTTGACAATAGCTGACGCTTTATCTCGTAGCCCGATTCCTTGCAGGGAAAATGAGCCCCAAGAACTGGGGATGGAAACTGATGCATTTGTACGATTTGTAATAAGTCACATACCAGTTAAAGATTACTATATGGAAAAAATAATAAACGCCCAGAAACAAGACCCGGTTTGTAAACTTCTAGTTCAGTATTCAGCAGATGGGTGGCCATCTCGGAATAAATTGCCAGAGATTATGATACCTTATTATCAATATCGTAATGATATTTCATTTTTACAAAATTTAGTATTAAAGGATACTCGAATAATTATCCCTCCGGATTTGCAAAAAGAGGTGATGGATTTCATTCATTCAGGGCATCAGGGTATTACTAAGTGCCGTAGACTTGCTCAAACCTCAGTTTGGTGGTTGGGAATTAGTTCCCAGCTGGAAAAATTAGTAAGGAACTGCCCTAATTGTATCGAAGAACGACATAACAACAAAGAAACGTTTAAATATGAAAATCCCCCAACTCGACCAATGGAAAAAATAGGTCTGGATCTTTTCAAATGGAATAAGTGGTATCTAATAATAACCGACTATTATTCACGTTACTTCGAATTTTTTCCTCTAACCTCTACGACCGAGAACGATATAATAGAGAAAGTTAAAGAATTTTTTTCACGATTTGGTATTTGTTCTACATGCAGGAGCGACAACGGTCCACAATTCCAATCAAAATTTAAACAATTCGCTATTGATTATCATTTTAAACATATTACTAGTAGTCCTTATTATAGCCAATCAAATGGTGCGGCTGAAGCAGCCGTGAAAGTTGCAAAAAAATTAATAAAGAAATGTGATAATATCTATGAAGGTCTGCTCAACTATCGTTCGACACCTCTATCAAACGGATTTTCGCCCGCGGAATTGATGATGGGTCGCAAAATAAAATCCTTGGTTCCAATGTTGCCCAGCTTGGTAGAATCAGCTAATAATAGAAAAATATTAAAAAAGGAAGTTTCAATTAAGAAAAACCAAATCAGAAACTATAATAAAAGACATAGAACTAAGGACCTGCCTGAGTTAAAAAAGGGGGATAAAGTTTGGATTGTTGATTTGAAAAAATATGGTAGGGTTTTAAAAAAGCTGAACGAACCACGATCATATTTGATTGAGGCCGATAGAGAAACATATAGACGAAACAGGTGGCACTTAATTTTAGTGCAAAAGTCGGGTTCAGACCATTTTCACGATTCTGAGGAATTCTATAGTCCAAGTGAGGATTATATAGTCGTAAATGATGAAAATTTTGATGGTAGTCAAACGGATCGACTTGATACTCCAGGGGAAATACCTCCTAACGGAACTCCGGAAGTTGGTTTCTCACCACGAGTAAGTCGGCAAAAAACCAAACCAGGTTGGTTTAAAGATTATGTAGTTTATTAAGTATTGTTTTAAAACTAAAATAGCTCCTACTAGTATATAATGATATTACAAGAATTTAAAAGCTTTATTAGAAGATTGAAATGAAATTATGAATTGTTAAATGAAAACGAAAAATACTTTGTATAGTTAAGAGAACAAACTATGTCAACATGAATTTGAACTTTGTATAATGCTGAGAAAACGACAATGTTAAATGAAGTTAAACGAAAATTTGTATACATACTTATACATATATATTTTATAGAATTTATGATCCCAAGAAAAAAGGGGGGATGTAGTGTAAGCAGCGCCTTTCTAGCTGTGTAGTTACGCCCCTTATAAATATATATAACGAGTGCCAAGTGGCTGCGGCTCGCTGTTCTTACCAGCAACGAATTCATTGCCATCTTGGGGCTCAACATGTAAAGTTATACCTAATAAACCAATACGATTAATTTAAGGAAACAACACGTGTTTAATTCTGTTCTCAACCTTTGGCTGATAATACAGTTTATTTATTTAATGCTGTATAAAATTTATGTATGTAACTTTTACATATTCTGACAGGTACTTCTAAATCACTTCCGTATTATGTCACGTACGACATAAACCTAATTTTGCCTCATAGTTTGGACAACAATATTTCAAATAAAGTAATTTTTTTGTAAGTACATTTAACGGTTAACTTATTTCTATAATATTTGATCTTAGTTTAAATTATTAAATAAAAGATTTAAGATCAAGACCATTTTTCCAAAAAGTAATTACATATACGTAATTATATTTATTTATTTTCTAAAAAAAATAAATATAATTGCTTATAATTATCTTTTCTATTGAAGAAATATATTAATCGTAAATAATTTATCTAATAATTTAAAGGTCAACTTTTTTATTTATTTAGGTTTTTTTTGTAGAACTATTTTTTCTGTAGGTGTAACAATTGTCACGTATGATGACATGGAAATGCTCATATGTTTCTCGTCATTATTGTTGTTTTATTGAAAGGCATTGAAAATGTGTTTTTTTTTTTTTTGTAAAGTAAATATTTGTTTTTTACATATGTAAGTAACAAGTAAACATATTCAGTTAACGCCGCAAAGTGTAAAAAGCACAGTATTTGTGTAAACTAAGTTGAATTCAACCAAAAGATTTAAGTTTCGAAATCATAGATAGTTACAAAATAAATATTAGAGACTTTAGGGTATTATTCATAATAAATATTTTCGGTTTATTAAACACTTATTTGACAAATTTTCCACACAAATATGTCAAATAAGAGCCTTATAAGCCTGAAATAATTTTTGTGAATTAGCGCGTTATAGTTTTTATAGTTTTTCCGGAATAAGCAAAAAAGATTAAAAAAATCTAAAAGCACTGGCTATTAACAGCTTCTTTGCGGAGTACTCGTATAATGATTTTGAGCTGTTACACTTCTTATTTATTTTGCTCGCATTAATTTTGACACGAATATTTTGTATTTAGAATACATGTAATCAAAAGAAACGTTGCTGGAATGTAATCAAAAAAATGTACAATAATATGTAATCACTAAGATTTTTTTTCTTTTGCACTTACTTTTATGGGATGTTGTTGGTTTTCTTTCAAAGCAATTAAATGACTCTTGGAAGTCTTTGTTTTAAATAAATATTGAAGCTGACTGGTTGGTTGGTGGTTACTTTTGTTAGAATAATTTCTTGTTTTTATTTAAGTGTCACTGTTGTTGTTTGATATGTGTTTACATACTCTCATACACATGTATGTCCGTATGAATACAAACTGATTTGTTGTTGCCGTTGTTATTAGTGTTGAACTTATTTGTTAAACAAACTGGAGACGTTGGCAGTTCTTAATTGCAAAATGCTTTTAACAGATCTCTTTATAGGCCTTAAGCAAATTAAAGTAGTTTCCTTTGATATTTTCTTCCAAAAAAACTTGTTTTTAAGCACTAGAGTATTTCAGCACTTACTTTTTCGCAACATCACCATAATTAAGATTACATATGTATGCACAATTTCCAATTTTTTGTTAGCAAAATAAGCAAATGTCAAAATGTATTTAAAATGTCTTTTACAGCTTTCCAGTGTCTCTTTTTCTCTCTCTGTGCATATAGAAATTTTAAATCTTTTATCACTTTTATTTTTTACGGTCTTATTTAAGCAATAACAAGTAAAATTTCTTAAAACACCAGCAGATCTGTCATTAAAAATTTTTCTTTCTTTTGATTTTCCTTTTTGTGCGAGTGTATGTAGGTATGTACGCGTGTTCGTTTACTTTTCTTAATTTCACGTTAGTTAAACTCTAATCAACGGCAAACGTCAAACTACTAAGAGAGGCCAGAGTTTAAATTTTGCTTTTATAAGAACTGAGTAACAGTTGTGCAAACAGTGCATAAACAGTGTTGATTTTTGTGTGCTTTGCAATGGGAATTTCTTATGGTAAAGGGGATTTTTTTTTAAACTGATAAAATGAAATATGTCTGCCGAAGAAATTAATGCAAAATTTTGTGCAAATGTAATTTGTGTACGTCTACAAGCTTATCAGTGTGCAGATAACTACTTTAGAAACAAGTATGTGTGTATATTTTTATTTTCCAAATAAGAGTTATCCCTTTTGAAAATGGCGAAATTTATTAATAACACTTTTTCTTATATTCAAATGGCAGTAATTTATTGTGGTAATGGTAATTACAGTGTGATACAAAATGTAACGAAGTAAATTGATCCGGAGAACGGATGTATTCACAATCTTGTGAATTTACATACATACCTGCAATAATTGTTAAGAAAAATTCGTTTACTTTATTAAGTTTGACGTTTGTTGCCACAAGTGTTACAAATATTCATTGGTGATCTAGGCGGCGGGTTAAGGATTTAAATTTATGCGATGTCAAATATGTTCTACGAATTGTGAACGATCTCTCTCGGCCGTGATTTGCACTACTTCTCACCAGCGTTACCATTTACGTTGTAATTATTGAAAAGTTCAACAAAATTAAAATGTTCGGAGGACTTTTGGGGCAGGCCTAGTCAGTTATTCGATGCATGTGCTCTGTAGTGTAATTACACTACAGTGGTTGTGTAGTTTTGTAAACATGTTTTTCACAATATTTTACTTGATAGTTTTAAAACATTTTTGCCGACCAACCTAAATAAGAGCTATCTAAACCACCATTTTTATGTAGGAATGGTTGGCTTAGACAGCCACTCAAATGAAATGGTTACTCGCCATTTTTTCTTTTTATTTTTTTTAATTTATCTACATGTATATTATGGGGAATTTCGGTATAAAAAAAAGTGGAAATAAATATGCACTTTCTAAAAGGTCAATCCGTTTCTAAAATTGCATGCGTTACTTACACAGCTTAAGGTTACACCTAGGACTGTATATTTCTTAATGGAGTTGGTTTTTTTCATAAAAATTCAATAATATAGCAAACTGGATTTTCAAAACATAATTTGAAAAAAAAACCGAACACAGCTTTCAATGAGCTTTCAATTTTTTTGGCAAGTCTGTAAAGAAACTTAAATTTTAAGCCAGTCACTTACTTGTAATTCAAGATTTTGGAGGTGTTTCGGAAATTTTAGAAACAAACTCTCAACATTATCTACACGAAAAAAATATTATCAGCCCCAAGTCACATTTTTTTTTGTCTCACTGTGCTGTGTACATGTTTATTATGGGCCTTAGCATAATGACAAATAGTTGGCTAACTATCTATATATGTATGTATATTTATATATGTATCTGCTAAGTTTTTTCTGTGTAAGTCCCCGTAAAAGAAATATAGCAAGAAGTTAGTTAGCATAATATCGCATATTTCTTATCTCAGTATTTTTCTTTTTAAAATAAAATCATTTTTGGATGGATAGGTTAGGATGGGTTGATAGGAGGGATATGATTGCCCATGTCTTCCAACATACACATAAGTTTGTGTTGGCTTGCTCTGCGCTCCACAGATGGATAAATGAATTTTTTTAATTATATTTAAATGATTATGATGGGCTTTAATTTAAAAAAGAAGAAGTTTGTTTCAATGCCATATTTTTTAACTCTTATACTTTAAAAGTATTAAAATACTGTCCTAGACGCGTTCTCTTACAATTTGGGATAATATGATTTAGTTTTTAAATTAAATGTTTCTAGAATTTTGCTATAAACTACGCTTTTGTAATTTTAAAAAAAAAAAAATCACATTTTGGACTTTATTTTTTCTGAATTTAAAGCCTTTCGCTCGACTTTTACAACATTGCGGTCCAAGTCCTGCTTTAGAGACAAATCAGGAAGCTCATTTCGCCTGCAACAGTTAGTTCAGTCAGTTAGTGTGCTGTAGTTCAAAATGTTGATGAAGATTAACGTTCGTCATTGTGGTACAAACATAAATTCAATTTAAGATTTATAGAGAGTTTATAAAAATAAAAAAGGCTCAAAACTATTTTGTTCTATTCTATTCTAAAGACGTTATTAAATATTTAATTTAAAAAGGCTGTCTGCTGTAAAAAACGTTCTGCTAATGCAAAGTTAAATACAGCGTTACATACATATTCGTATGTGGCTCAACGTGTGAATATCTAAATAAAATTTGCGAAGACAGTAGTACATCAGTTTCGAAGCAATCTTTAATAAACAAAATTACATTTTGAACGAGTGTTACACATTTTGAAGTATCTGCTAATTCTGTTTTTATTTTGTGTGGAGAGGTACGTTGTCATTTGCACGCAATTGTTATCATAAGACGTCCAACAATAAAAAGTGCATTTGAAACTAATAAGAGATATAAACCAAATACTTAAGTTGAAAGCCATTATATTTCTTAACGCAATTAAGTATTTATAGAAGTGCAAACAAGAGATATTGTTTCAAAAGACTTCGTTGCACATCAAACCTACGGAAGCAATTAATTAATTAAACAAAGCGTTATAGAATTGTTAATAAAATTTAACCGTTTATTTAGCAAAAATGTATTGATTTATTGAACAATTATTTGACACAGTTGTGTATGTATGTATGTATGAATTTTTATAATGAGTTTTATTATATGTAATAACAAACAGTGTTAGTTTAGGAATTAAATGCTCTTTATTAATTTCTTTAAAAATGTATGTAGAAATTAAAATAAAAACGGACATGCACAAAAATGTTCTAAAGAATTGTTTTAAGTGTGTTTTAAACACACAAAATAAAACGTTCAATACCCATATAGAATATGTAATTAAGGTCGACTTAGTTCTGGACAAAATAAAGAAACAATATTGAAACATTATTTTTAAAATAATATGCAAAATAAAATACTTAAATAATTTTCGATAAAAATGTATTTTCATAGCTGTTGTTAGTGGTAATGTCTTGCTGTCAGAGTTCAATTTTGATTATTTATAACTTGCACATAATTGGCCGGAAAGAGACCGTAACGATTTTTGCACAAACCGCGCCACCAGCCCTCATCGATCTGAAAAACAAAAGGGAATTATTGCTTGTCCACTGGCTTATATATTATTATTAATTTTCTTTTGGTTTTGCTCCATCGCCACTTACCATTTCAATATGTGTTATGATGTCATCCGGATCAAAAGAAATTTCGTCATCGTCACTAGCTTGATAATCATACAAAGCTATTGCATGTATATGTGTGTCTTCGATGTAGTCGGCCAAATTATCGGAATTACCAAAAATAGCTGGTTCGTTCTCTGGCACTACCGCTTCATCAGATTGTGACAATGGTTGTGCTGGATGCTGCTGATCTTGCACGGAAGAAGGTTCAGGTAATTTAGGAACAGAGTTTTGCTGAACTTCGCTTTGATTTTGATACAAAGGTTCAGGCTCTTCTACGGCGGTAGCTGGAGATGCTGAAACGACTACATCAACGCTGTGTGGTGGTTCCGGTGAATCGACTTCAGGGGGCGTAGCAACGGTTTGTATTTCAATGGAGGGTATTAAGTCGGGTGGAGGAGCCAAAATCTTCTGTTGCGCTGGCTGCGCCTCCTGCTTAACTTCTGCTACTATTTCTGGTTGTGATTTAATCTCGTTGGTTTGTTCTTCTACTTCTTTGCTGGCCGCTTTGATTTCTCTTGGAATGTGTATGGGTTCTTTTCGTGTCATGGGTGCATCCTCTTTAGTTGGTGATTGCATTTGGTTGAATGCACTAATTGCATTACCTATGCCACCCTCCCGGCCTGTTACAATCGTCGTACGTGGTCCCTTGGGTGGTGGCTGCTTAGCTTCCTCAGCTGCTGGGAGTGGCTTGCTTTCTACTACGGTTTTCTTGGCCGCTTCTTCGCGGTCCCTTTTATCTTTAGCCTCACGCAAACGTTTCTGCTCTTCGGCTCTCTTACGACTTTCTTCCTCAGAGTTTTTGGCCAAATTCTCAAATTTAGCTCGTAGATTAGAGGGCTTCGCTCCCTCAATAACTGGTTTGGTTTTAGTATAGTTTGTGCCCACTTGTTGCTTGCCTCCATCGTCGTAAGAGGCTGCCGATTTGTCCATACGATCTTTCTGCACCCCAAACTTCCCACCGAAGCCCTAAAATTAAACACTTGCTCATTGTTAAGAAGTCATGAGTAGCTTTCAATTTATTACATACAATTTTGTGATCGACTTGACTTTCGTGTTTTTGCGGGGCTTCAATGTGATCCCAACCCACTGCTGATTTGTCTTTACGATCTTCCTGAACACCGAATTTGCCACCGAACCCCTTGGAATAGTCTAAGCGAAGAAAATTAAATGTGTTGAAATGTTTTTCTCTGGAAATGTACATTTAAAAGCAAATCTATTCATTTATTCCCGGATTGATATAAAATTGACAAAACTTTCCCTTTTGTCTCTCAACATGGAAGCAACATTCAGATTCTCTCTACAGCTCTGGCGACATTCTAATATTTTTATTCGATTATTAGTCGCAAGATTTTACAATCTATTAAATATGTGAAGCTCACTTCGTTATTTCGATGATTTTTTATGCGAAAAAATTTTTTCATTAAATAATTGTGCAAATTTGATTTTTAAATCCGTAACCAGGCTCAAGTTAAAATTTTAATTTTTCTTTTCAATCAATGTTAACCGTAAGCAATGGTTTATATAATTTCAAATTGAATATAATTCTTTTAATTTAAGACCATAAAATTTAAAACGTTTAAAGAAAATTAAATTGAAAAGTAAAGAAAAAACGCTGCTTAAAGCAATTAATAAAAGAGAAAATTACAACAACAAAAAGTTGGGCTAAATTTATGCTTCTTGGTTTTACAAGAATTTATAAAAACTGTCATTATTTGAAAAAAAAAAAAAAAATATATTGAAACTCAAATAAAGTTCTGCAAATAACCCGCTTTTCAATTGCACGATTTCTAAACTCAAAACAAGCATTACTTCAGCAAGTTAATACTCTATTAGTGAAGTCTGGAATAACCTTTTAAAACGATTTAACTTTGGAAAAATCTCAAAAGATCGGCATAAAGGCAGGTTCTACGTGCAATTTGTTTTTTAAAAACCTCGTGATTTTCAGAGCAGACCACTGAAATTCGACGAAGTTTAGGATATTAAATTCCCTTTTTTATGTATTTTTCTTTCAAGGAAAAGAAGATTCTCATTAATATGAGTGCAACCAACCTTTCTGACTCTCGTGTTTCTCCACTTTTTCCACATGGTCCCAACCAACTGCCGACTTGTCTACTCTATCAGACTGGACGCCGAATTTTCCACCGAAACCGGTTACATAGTCCTTTTGCGAAGCATGTTTTTCAACTTTTTCAATATGATCCCAGCCAGCGGCAGATTTATCAACACGATCCGTTTGCACACCAAATTTGCCCCCGAATCCTGTGGCATAATCTTTTTGTGAAGCATGTTTCTCCACCTTGCCTTGATAATCGTGGCCAACAGCTGATTTATCCATGCGATCAGTTTGTACACCGAACTTACCACCGTACCCATAGCCGGGATTGATTTCTTCAAGTTCTTTTCTCTTTTTCTCCTGATCAGCCTTTTCAGTCTCATAACGCAATTTGTCCATGCTGCAACGGTACAAGTATATTGCTTGAGAAGCATGCATTTTTAAAATATTATATTGTTAGTTACTCTATGGCACCGGCTGTGCGACCACTGCCTTGAATGGTTTTAGAGCCCCATCTTTGCTCCTCTTCACTGACGTCATTGACGAAATCTGGGTCTGTTTCCCAGTCATCGTCTTCTGCGGCTGTGGTGTTTTGTATTTGCAAACCTGCAGTAGCTTTCCACATTTTCCTTGAGATTTTCAGCTTTCGAGAAAAAAAGCATTGTTGTTATGAAATGTAAAAATGTAAGTGCATGTGTAAGCATATTCCATAAAACAAGATAACAACGATTAGTCATCTAAAAGTTATTAAGAAAAACAAAGTTTTCGGCCAACTGAAGATAACAAAGGCCTTCTTCTACTACACATTCAACGCAATAAAATGCACTTGTTTTGCTTTATTTGGGGAGTGGTCAAAAATGTATCCCATTCCATTAACGAATCTAACTTGCACTTACATAAACTCTATTCTGCTAATCAAAATGTTTTAGTTAATTTAAAAAAGATATGCATATACAATTTGTATTGATTAATTACTACAAATTTTGTTATTTTAGGGAGAAAAATAATTCTTGTATGATTTTCCTTTCGATTTTCTTTGAACTGTCAACTTTGAGTTTTCTTTTCATTTTGTTCGTTAATTCTGGAGCCGGTATGAATGCAGCGGTGCTCTTAGTACTCGGCACGAAATACAACCTTGCCGTACCGCAATACAACGCTTCAAGTATTTTGACGTTAAATTGCTTGACAAGCATGGCAAATGACATTTATTTTAACATGGCCGTTTCCGCTCAAAGCATGGATTGCTCTTCTATTTCTTTTCGTGCGGTTCTTAAACATGACTGGTTTAACGAATAGGGTAAGTGGTGGTAAATCTTTAAAATATCACCAAATAATAGTGAAAAGTGCAATTTTAACTGAATTAAAAGTTATCTGGGATGATAAATAGTCAATTGAATTAAATAAGTAATAAAAAAGTTTACTAAAAAGTGTTGTTTCTGCTGTTACAGAATTAGCATGCACGTGTTGGAAAATATCACCAAGCAAAAAATAATGTGAAAATGTTAAGTGACAATAAATTTAACAGCAAGTGAAAAAAATAATAATGTTTGGTTGGAACTTTACACGATGTACTTGAAACTTTTATGCAAGACTAAATTTTATTTGACTTTGTAAATAGTGTATAATCAATTGCTGAAACTTTATTTTGCAGGCCGTTGTTATCGATGGACGTGGCCACTTGGTCGGCCGCTTGGCTTCCGTTGTTGCCAAATACCTTTTGCAGGGTGGCAAAGTTGCAGTTGTTCGTTGCGAAGATTTGAACCTCTCCGGTCATTTCTACAGAAACAAAATTAAATACTTGGCCTACTTGCGTAAACGTTGCAACATCAATCCTGCTCGTGGCCCATTCCACTTCCGTGCCCCTTCAAGAATATTCTATAAAGCTGTAAGAGGTAAGACCGCAACCAAGTGTCAATTGTCAATGAATGACAACAGATGTTGATTTCCAAATATTTAATGATGAATAAACAATCCTTACCTACATTATTTGAACTCGAAAATATGTAACAAAGCTTTGTCACTGATTTTTGGAGTTCAACAATAACAGCAAGATGTATTTATAACAAAATTTCTAACCGTTAATTTTCTTCTTTTTAGGTATGTATTCAAAATCAACTGGAAAAGTTTGAAAATTTTATGCGATTTTTACAATGATGATCAAAAAATTTTTATTACCTACATTATTTGATGTCAAACAGATGAGACTAAACACCACTGACCATTGCTTGAGCAATAAAAAAAAACAACTTACAATTTATATTCCAGTAATATTAACAAATATTTTTTCTCTACGTTTGCAGGTATGATCCCACACAAAACAAAACGCGGTCAAGCTGCTTTGGCACGCCTCCGTGTTTTCGATGGTATTCCATCTCCTTATGACAAACGTCGTCGTGTCTGCGTTCCTATCGCAATGCGTATTTTGACGTTGCGCTCTGACCGTAAATACTGCCAATTGGGACGTTTGTCTAACGAAGTTGGCTGGCACCACGGAGATGTTGTCAAGAGCTTGGAACGTAAACGTAAGGCCAAGTTACAAGTCACTTTGAAACACAACAGACTCATGAAGAAGTTAACTGTGAAGGCTCGCGAAAACATCGCCAAACAAGCCGAACCATTCAACAAGATTATCAAGTCTTATGGTTACGAATGTTAATTTCGTATTATAATTTTTATATAATTTAGTCGTGAGAATATAATTTTTTATGAAAAAAAGAACTTGTTTTTAAAAGTATGAGGGATGACTAAGAACAAAACGGCCCAAATATGTTTAATAAAGGAAAATTATAAGTTGGAAATGTGCTTTGTGTTTTCTTTAGGCTTCCTGTAGGAGCAAGTTGATGCCTAAGTGGAGCTAGTTTTACTGTAGTGACAAAATTTGGAGATACCAGCTTCTAATTTGGGTTTATAAAATGTACCTGTTGCCACAAAAAATAGAACATTCTTTGTCATGATTATTTTTTAAAACTGCGTACTGCACTTTTCTTGAATTCAAAAATACAATCGTTTTTTCTAATTTAGCAGTCATCTATTGAATTTCTGTATCCATGTACAACACGGTTAATTCATATACAAGGTTACTATAATATATTAAAAAATGCATTTTTCACACAAGGAAATTTTTTAAGGAAGTTTATCTAGGACACATGGCATGGCGGCCGCCATCGACTGGTAGATTAGCACCAGTAATAAAACTGGCCTTTTCACTGGCTAAGAAAGCAATCACTCCAGCAACTTCACCTACTTGTCCGGGACGCCCCAATGCATGTGTTCTTTTGCAATGCTCCAGAAATATTTCATAAGTCTCGTCATTCATACCCGCTCTTTTATGGACTTCGGTTACAATAACACCGGGATTAACGGAATTACACCGCACTCCTTTTGATGCCAACTCAAGAGCAACACAACGTGTGAACTGATCAACAGCTGCCTTGGATACATTGTAAGCCAACACGCCAGGAAACGAACGTATCCCATTAACACTGGACACATTTACAATTGAACCTTTAGTCTTTATTAATTCCGGTACTGCCAGCATAGTAAGTTGATAAACAGACCTCACATTTGTATTCATAACACGATCATATTGCTCTAAATTGGTATTTTCAATAGTTCCATTTTCCAAAATGCCTGCATTGTTGACCAAAACGTCTATTTTGCTGTATTTTCCAATGGTTCCGCTTACAATGCGTTTGACATCATCTTCATTGGTCATATCTGCCTGCACAATAAGGGGATGTTGTCCTTTGATAACCTGTATTTTTTTCGCAACTTCCTGTAGGTTATGCACATTTCGCCCTACTAGTGTTAGTAATGCACCTAGTTCAGCAAAATGTACAGCAGCTGCAGCGCCTATGCCAGAGCTTGAGCCGGTTACAATTACAACTTTATAGGTGAAATCCATATTCGCTATAAAATTAAAGTTTTCCGGTTTATATACATATGCAGAGTACTTTCAAGGGCAAATGATCAAGGCGAATTAGATGAATATGCAGTATAACAAGAGCTTATGCGCTTTTGTATGTTGATATGAAAAAGCATTTATTCTAAAGATGCCACCCACCATGATAATCTAATTAATGGTATCATGCCACCCACTAATTAAATAAATTTGCGAACTTTTTTCCAAACTGTAAAATTATTTGCTCCAAATAGGTATACATATAAAAAAATGTTTTTCATTTCTGTACGTTACAAGTCTCCAACTGCAGTTAGGCACATTTTATCAATTTAAATTTGTAAACAGGTTAAGAAATTGTAAAATCTTGAAATAAACTGATTCTCGAACAGATACCTATTTTTAAGATTGATAAAATGAAAATTCAATAGCATGCAACTGGAGCATGTGCAGTATGCAATCGACTGGCTTGTTAATCTTAGTTTTACAACTAATTACACCATTTAGAGGTCCTCATTTTTAGAAAATGGGGACTACTTTACAAGATATAGATAAATTATAAGAGCAATGATTGCCACTCATTAATAACGGTCTGCAACAATCCTCATTCGTAATCGGAATCACAAATTTCTGCAAAATGAAGCTAGTGCCCTTTCTTTCGCAAATATCAATGTGCCGTTTTTCAAAAATACTGGTTTATAAAACAGCCTTGCTGATAATTCCGCAAAATCGGATTCTTAGTATTAAAAATCTGGCAGCATACACATCACTGAAACTTTCAAACAACACTGTTGACTTTTTTTCTCACATGAAAAACGCAAGTTTCGCGACTTGCCGCTAATTAAGTTAATCATTTCTGTGGCAATGGATTTCAACGGTAAAGTGGTTCTGATAACTGGTGCTAGTTCCGGTATAGGAAGTGCAGCAGCACAAGAGTTTGCAAAACTGGGAGCCAAGTTAGTGCTAGTTGGTCGTAATGTAGAGAAATTGAATGAAACTGCCGCAAAATGTCTTAATGCAAACTGCCATCTGCTGCTGCAAGCCGAAATGTGCAGCGAAAGTGATGTTGAGAAAATTATTAAGGAAACCATAGCAAAATTCAAAGAATTACATGTGCTGGTAAATGCAGCTGGTATTATAGAAAATGGATCCATTGAAAATACATCTTTGGCACAATTTGACCGTATTATGAATACAAATATCCGTTCGTTGTACCACCTGACCATGCTGGCAGTTCCAGAATTAAAGAAAACCAAGGGAAATATCATTAACATATCAAGTGTGTGTGGCTTGAGGTCGTTTCCAAATGTTCTGGCATATAATATTTCTAAATCGGCTGTTGACCAATTCACTAGATGTGTGGCTTTGGAATTGGCCTCGTGCGGCGTAAGATGTAATTCAGTTAATCCAGGTGTAATTGTTACGGAACTTCACAGACGCGGTGGTATGGATGAAGAAGAGTATGCAAAATTTATAGAACATTGCAAAACAACACATGCTTTAGGACGGGCAGGTGAAGTGAACGAAGTTTCTGGCGCTATATGTTTTCTGGCCAGCGACATAGCAAGCTTTATAACCGGCATTAATATGCCAGTAGATGGTGGTCGACATGCAATGTGTCCAAGATAAATATGTATATTAGAATGTGCATATCGTTGGCTTAAAAGAGAAAGGGCTTACATTGAAATTAATTGTCTAAATATTTTTGCCTTCTAATAAGAACCAAAAAAAAACAAAAAAACATACATAGCTTGATGTGATAGCAAAATGCTTAATTTTATTAAGAAAAAAATTATGTGGGTACCTATTTGACTTCAAATTATTTTATTGTCAAACAGTATTTTTCAAAATTTAGCCAACGGTATGTAGTTTTCATGAATGTGATGATCTATTTTGTATAACTAATAATTTTCGATTATTAAATAAAAAATTGTGTGATTTAACATTAATTTTATAGCTTTATATGAAATAAAAAACTAACTTGTTTAAATATATTTTTAAAATTTATTAAGAGATATGTATGTAGTATTAGATGCCTAAAACAATTTGTGTATAAGTGATCCAAATGTTTTCTAACTGACGAAAACTATTATGGACAGGTACTTACTTATAAAACTTTATGTACATTGAAGTGCATTACTATCAAAATTCTAGTTTTTAAATAAAAAATAGTTCAATTGAAGTGTACATACGCAAAACCTTAAAATACATATTTTATCAGGTTTTGACTGCAATGTAATAAATTTCAACATATTCAAAGTCACACAGTAGATAGATATCAGTACATATGAAAATATGTATACATATGTATGTATGTCGTTTTGGGCATAAAAAGCTAGAACTGATATTACAAAAATTTCGTAATGGGTCTTTACAGGCCATTCTCAATACAGCCACAAAGTACAATACAGCATAAATATCGACATGTCTGAAATAAAAATTAATTATGTAGTGCCATTTTTTATAAACTCATGAACAGGGGCCGGATTCTGGCATTCGTGATCGAATATACTCGATAATAAAAACAATGTAGCGCAAAAACAAAATGAGCAACAAACACACGGCATTCTATAACGAAATCGTTCAATCACGAGTGCCAGAATTTGGCCCCAGGTATTTTGCCTGGCGTGAACATTTCTGACTTTATAAATTCGTCTGCTTCTTATTCATCAGGCGATATGCAAATAGCACATAGTATATGGTGAACAAAACAAAAAGAAAATAGCAGAAAAAAGTAAATGCATAAGAAAAGTGTATTAAATTTGGTGATAAAAAAAATATAATAATTGCTGATAGCCCGGATGACAGAACTGGATCTCTGCAAATCGAAACGATTACCACAGAGTACGATTACGCAACAAAGTAACACAAAAAATTCTTATCCGGCTTAGTACCCAAATTGTTGTTTTTATTTTTTTATTTTAGAAAAACAATGAATTTTGCTGGCAAAGTGGTGTTAATAACAGGTGCTAGTTCTGGCATTGGAGCGGCTGCTGCTGTAAAATTTGCAAAACTGGGTGCAAAGCTTACACTAAATGGTCGCAATATTGAAAATCTTGAAAAAGTAGCCAAGCAATGTGAAGAGGTGAGCGAAAAAAAACCGCAGGTGGTAGTGGGAGATATTTCAAAAGAGGAGGAAACTGCAAAAATATGGCAGGAAACTCTGAAACATCAGCAAAAACTGGACGTTCTAGTAAATAACGCTGGCATCATTGAAACTGGCACCATTGAAACAACCAGCTTAGAACAGTATGATCGCGTAATGAACACAAATCTTCGAGCAATGTACCACTTAACCATGTTGGCTACTCCAGAACTGATTAAATCTAAAGGCAATATTGTAAATGTTTCGAGTGTAAATGGCATACGTTCCTTTCCGGGAGTTCTGGCTTATAATATATCGAAGATGGGTGTCGATCAGTTCACCCGCTGTGTGGCATTAGAATTGGCCGCGAAAGGTGTGCGTGCGAATTGTGTTAATCCTGGTGTTACTGTAACAAATTTGCATAAACGTGGTGGCATGGATGCAGAAACATATGCCAAATTTTTGGAACACTCAAAAAATACGCATGCTCTGGGACGTCCCGGTACTGCAGATGAAGTGGCTAATGCCATTTGTTTCCTTGCTAGTGATTTAGCAACATTTACCACAGGCGTAAGTTTAGCTGTTGATGGCGGCCGTCACGCCATGTGTCCCCGATGAAGCTGAGAGTAACAAAAAACCCACTGCATTTATATTAAATATGTGCATTCCATGTACATACATACATATATAACAGTTTATACAGCATGTAATTCTGCAATTACTATTTTTTTATTAAAACATTTGAATACCATAAAAAAAAAAACTCATAAAGCTATTGCACCCTAAATTATAAGCAATCACAATTCAAAATCGAATTTCTTCATAAATCGATTTACAAAAAAACTGGACCGGACCAGAAAAATGTTGCAACTAGAACTCTTTTTTAAAACAGGCTATTTCCTCCTAATAATATTTTATGTTTGAATTGTGTCTATGACTTACGGTGCGATATGTATGTATGTACTATCAAATGATTTAACGTAAAAGAAGATAATCGAAACAATCACCGTCTTTCTCAATCACCCTAAAATCTTCTGTTCCAAGCATTGAATATTTCGGAAACCGAAACAGTACGACACACATTTTCGCTTGTTCGTAGCTTTTGAGAAAATTGAGTAATAATTAAAAAGTATCGAATTGTATAATGTTGATCTTTAATATTAATATTTTATTTATAAAGTGAGTTCGGCTTGAGGTCCTTGAGAAAATAAAATAATTGCTATATCAATTTAAATTTGGTGTAAAATTATTTACTAAAGGACCTCAAGCCGAACTCACTTTATAAATAAATTAAAAAGTATCTTCGGTCCCTATCTTCGTGTTTACCTCTATTATGAATGAAGCACTATCGGGCCTGCAATGTAAATCATTCGGAATGTTTTTGATTCACTTTTATTTTTAATTAAATTTTAAAATTAAAATTTTTATAGGTTGTATAATAAAAACAGGACTTAAACTCAAAGCTCGAAATTATTAAATTACGACAGGTTTTAAAAGCCTTTTTGTAGCATTTTATTATTAACGTTTTATTTTGCATAAATTAATCGTGAAATCAAATTCACTTGTACCGAAAAAGAGTGTTCTATTTTTTAATGGCCAAGATTCCTCCTGCATTTCTATATTGGAAATTCAAATGCTTTTCTTCTGATAAGATTCACTGAACATATTTTAGTACAACTACACAAAATAAAACAACATTTTTTTAGTATATAATGTAATAATATTTATTCATAATTGTTCTGGATTTTGCACTTTATTGAGTGTTTTGTTTTTTCTTCGTCTTATAGTTTTCTTTCGCGGAATACATACAACATTTAAAGTTATACTTTTTGTTCAAATGTGTGTTTCAGTTTTAGTTAAAAAATCTTCTATTTAACATAAATTTATTAATAACTTAAAGGAAAACTAATTTTTAAGGACTACAAAAATGGAGTGTGGCAAAATTAGTACATACATGTATAAGTGTTAGGGTGGGTCGATTTAGCAATCGATATTGTGCCTTCGTCTTTTGAATAGCTTTGGACATGAAAAAAAAAACTTTTTCGAGGCTTCTGATTCAGACGTTTTCAAGACGTGGTGCGGGGTCGGTGTGTTCGAAAAAATTAGTTTTGGTGATTAGTATTTGTGCCCCTCGATAATTAATTTTTCCCCCATCATACTAATTTGGTTCAGGGTATCCGTAGGACTATCCTCCAATAATTTTTTCGAACCTACCGGTTCCGTACTACGCCAACTTTGCATGCTCCCAAAAAAAACTGAAAATCGGAAGAGTTGAAAATGATTTTTTGATATGTCCTCATGCCACAAGCTATCCAAAAATCGATGACATATGAATAAATTTTTGTTCATACAAAGCGACCCATCCTTATAAGCATGTATTATATACATATATTTTTTAATTACTTGGTTGAAAATGCGCTAAGAGGACTTAAATTCATTTAATAGAATCATCTGAAAAGCAAATGAAATTTACATATGCAGGTATGTATGTTTTAGGATTGTAGGTGTAATTTTTTTTTAATTTGCTAAAAAAATATATAGGTATTTTGTATCTTTGTGTTGGTTCAGTTTTGGTTTGATTGAGTTTTGTGTTCTTATGGGAGTATTTGTATTTTTTAGTTTTAAACTTTAACAACTTTTTTTGTTTTGATGGAAAGAGGACAAGTGCGCAAATTTGTTTATTTAGAGATGTATTTCTCTGACATCTGTAAATTGTACAAACACAAATCAAAAACAAAAATATTCGTTCAAAAGACCCGGTGTTTTAATTTGACCCAAAGTTTGTTTTTCTTTTTTTGTACAAATAAAAAAAGTTTAAGACAAAAAAGTGAAAAGTCGATAAGTTTTTGCCCAACAATACTGTTGGCAATATTGTTACTGTCACAACCATTGACAAAACTGTCACTTTGTTTTTGATAGTGACAATTGTCACGGTGCAATATGACTATGAGAATCAGGACCTCGAATTTGTTCTTAAGATAGTATACAAAAAATAAAGCAATTAAGTTTTCGCTTTCTTATTTTAATTGCCCTCAAGCAAACAATTACAATCAATGTCAGAAGACTCTTCTGACGAAACAAAATGAATCAATCAGAGGTCGAAATCGTAGTTAGTTTTTGAACAAAAGGATTTTGGTTTTTAATTCAACTGCAAGCTGGCTATTTAAACTATTTAACTGATAATTTTTTGCTAATAATATTTGTTGGTAATGTTAACTTAATGCTAAGATGTTATTATTAACGGCCCTCAACAAAATTGTAAGCTGTTATTTTTGTTAAGCGGCATTAATTCAGTATTATTAGGTGTCTAGAACATAAAAAATAAATTCTAAAAGAACTTGACATTTTCAAAATTGGTGTCATAAATGAAAAGAATAATTTTTGCTAGAATTTTGAAATATATTTGTTAGAGATTAAAACAAAGACGTATGCGATTGATTCCATGCCAAACATTAATCAGTGCTAAAGTCGACTTAAACATAGATTAAGTTTATGGCACGCTTGCAATAGCTATGAACGTGTATCCAAAAGGAACCACGTCCCCATTATACAGTAAAATACTAAAAATTCACCCTTTTTGAATGCTTTGTGCAATTGTAGATTTTAGA
Organism: Sturmia bella; assembly: GCA_963662145.1. NCBI lineage: Eukaryota > Metazoa > Arthropoda > Insecta > Diptera > Tachinidae > Sturmia > Sturmia bella. The sequence goes on from OY759168.1 coordinate 123,208,309, forward strand.
TCGCTTAAATTGAAGACCATTTTGATAGCATTTTCTTTCCTTTCTACCAATTCAAGCGTTTGTATTCATGAATATTTTTCAAAAAATAAATCTTTTCGCTCCATATTTTGCAAATATATAATAAAAAATGTTTAAAGAAGATGTTTTCCTAAAGCAGGAAGTCCGTGGATTTTTACCAGATATTTATTTTCCTTTTTTTCTGAAAATGTTTGAAATAATTTTTTTCGTTATAGATAGATATTCGTTAAAAAATGCTGGTCACCAATTCGACAACCGGCCGAAATGGGCCAGTTTTTGCAAACGTGGTGTGTTTCAACCCGTCGATATATGTATGTTCATGTATATGTATGTAAATAGCAAACAAGCTTGACAAATAAATTAATTAAAAGAACTCCTTTGATACACATTTAATCGTATATTCAAACTAAAATGCGAAAAACCGACAAGGTACTGATAACAGCATAGCCATTGCTTAGATTTCCTTAGATACATTTTTGATCTTGTAGGCATTCAAACTAAAGTGAGAAACTGCCGGGACTCTGACTTCGAAAATTCGTTGCTGACACCCGAAAAAAGTATGATGAATTTTGTTTATGATTTTTAATCACTATCTAACATGGGGCCTATAAATGGATTCTGACAAGTTCATATTTATTTTTATTATCAAATATAATTTTTACAACTACTTCAACAAATAATGAAAAAATGATACTTTTCGTTTGCATTACACATTCATTTCTGTTTTCTTTTTATTATGGTTTTTAATGATCAAATTAAGTTAGATTTTGTTTTAATACATTTTAATTTAATCTTAACTTAAATAAAACTGGGTAAAAAAAAAATGTTTAAATAATTAAACTAAGATTTAATGACAAAGAAGAAAAAAAAAAATACGGAATAGAAAGAAACAGCATTTAAAGTTTGTTATTATTTGTTTATTTATAAACAATTAAAAATAAGAAAAGTATATAAAACAAAACAGCAAAAAGTTCTAAACAATTTATTTAGGGGGCAGCAAATTATACAAAAACTCTTTTGTTCTTCATGTTCTGGAAGTAGGAAAAAGTTTCCTTCAAACAAGCAAAGGTTTGCCTTTTAGTTTATTTAATAAGTGAATGAGTTGTTTTCCTTAATTTAAATGAATGTAGTATTAGTTTTGTATTTTGTATTTTTTCTATATTAATTATTAATATTTGTTACTTAAAATAATTACATTTAATGAGTTCATTTTTTGTTTTTATTTTTTCATCTTGTTTAAATACTCTCAAAACTAAAAACAAACATTAAATTAAAGCGCCTTTTTAAGAAACACAACCGGATGCTCGACAACAACAACAAAAAACAAATCAATTAGATTTATAATAAAATTAATTATTAAGGGATATTTTTTTTTGGTTGTTTTCTTCTTGTTTTTTGTGTGTGTGTGCGCTTTAGTGTGTGTGTTTTCTAGATACTCTCTTTTTTTCTCTTTCTATCATTCTTATTTAGGAAACTAAAATACAAATTAGAAAACATTAAATAAATTAATTAGCATTTAAAAATAAATGTATTTTAATAAAAAAAAAATCATTCAATGTTTCTTAGGATCAAAAGGTTCAAACGCAAAATTACTTCCTTGTCCCGAGATAAGTTCATCACAAATCTTCACGAGTTCGGCATTTTCTTTAGTTTTATGAGCCAGCTGCTCATTAATGGATGATCGGGCGATTTCTTCTTTTTTAAGTAAGGCTTTCAGTTTTGTAATTTCTATTGAGTGCTCTCGTGTTAGAGATTCCAGTTTTTTGTTGGCACTGAAAAATTAAGAAACCATAATGAAATTATACAGTTTTGGCTGCGCATAATTTTAGGAGAACGGGTACAGGATCATATGACTTTAAAGCTTAAAAATATCCAACTACTGCGAATTGGCAAACTTTCTTTTTGAATGACTTGAAACACGTGCATTCCAACAGTCCATCAAATTAAATAATGGCTACACTTTCATGAATTAGTTAAAAAAAGTATTGAAATCAGATTCTCTTAGCATCGTAACAAACAATAATAATCCAAATATGTCTAATACAAAATATCGAAATTTTACCTTTAGACAAAAAAGAAAGTTAAGAGACAAAATAAAGGATTTACTCAAAAATTAATTTTATTATTTCTTTGCTATAAGAGCCAATTGAAATGTATAATTTTAGACCTCAAATAGTCGAGTTTACTTTATATTCGGTTACTTTTGTTTTCCATTGCAAATAACTATTTTTGGACATATCTTCTTTAATGTTTTCAATTTCCCTCTGAGTTTCGGTTTGAAACGAAATAAAATTGCAATAAAAAACAATCAACTGCTTGCACGTCTGTCGGGGCTGCCAATGGGCTAGTAATTTATAAATTTGAATTTAATTGCGTTTAAAGCAATCGTGAATGCATCTACTTTCAGCCGCTACAGATAGACTTTTAAACCATATAGCAAGTGTGAAAACTGCTGATATTTACAAAATTTGGTTGCCGACACATTTTGAATATTAACTACTGTCAAGTCAGTCTGTGTTGATCGGTCAAAGTGAATAGACGTGTGGGTTTGCGAGCTGTTTACATGAACTTAAGAATTACAAAAAAACTTTAAACTTTTATATATGTTATTACACCTCTTTCATTTGTAACGTTAAACTAAAATAAATGAATTGAATATCTGGGAGTCCTTGACACTACATATAACACAAGACAAATATTTACGAAAATTCTTCTTATAACACAGAAATTCATTTCAAAAACTTACATTTCCAATTGTTGCATTGCATGATTTTTCATTTTGTCATATCGTTGTTCCTGTAAATGGAGGTTTTCTAAATTTTTGCGCTTTTCCGCTTGCAAAGCTTCTTCGCTTTCTTTTAGTTGGCAGGTCATTTCTTTGCTCTTCTCATATTTTCTGAAAGAAAGAAGAAAACAAAAAAGAACAGTATAAGGATAATGTTCTCCCCAAAAACAACCACTTTGCCACTTACACATGCAAATCAGAAAATGTTGTCTCCAGAGACGTTAAATGATGATAGTTTGAATCTCGATCGGCCTTAACGTCGGCCAATTGTTTTTCATAATTTTGCGTTAATTGCTCTTTGTCAGCGATTAATTCAGCTATGGCTTTTTCATAGGCTTCAATGACACCGCTAGACGAGAACCACAAATGGTATTTTGGAAAAGTTATTATTAACAGTGTATGAAAAAAAAACTCACGTCATTCTAGTTATTGTTTTGTCTTTTTCTGTGATACGTTTAATTAAAGCCTCTTCCCTTTGTTCGGCATCTTTGAGTTTCTTTTCGATATCCTCGGTTTTAAGACTGAAACAACACAAGAAGAATAAACGGGGTATTATTGGCTTTTCTAATGAAACAATTTTGATTATGTACTGCAACAATTTAACAAGTTCAGTTTTGTTTTCTTTAGTGTGATGTTGTGAATGTGTAAAATAGAAAATTATTAGAAAAAAAAAAATCAATAATGAATCACTTCTTTTCAAATGTATGAGTGGTTTTTAATGTTGTGTAAAATACTCTCTTGCATTTACCAAAATAGTAGTCAAATAATAATAATTATTTAACTACTTTTGTGTGTGTTTTACTCAGGACAGTTCAAAGCGTGGGTTACATAAAAAGAGGTTCCTTTAAAAATAACCTTTTTATTTATAACTAACTCATTTCGGTTTAAAATTTCTGAATATAAAAATTAAATTGCAGAAAATCTTTTTTGCTATAATAGTAAATGCTAAGTATTATGTAATTAGGAAGGAAGTACAAAATAGATTTTTTCGCGCTTCCTTAGTGAAATGTGTCGAAACGAATAAAAACTCGCCTTGCATTTAAGTAGCGATACTGTTATTTTCTATGGTGTTTATCGGGCTCAAGTTCTTTCCAAATTATTTTTGTGATTGATATTAATTGAATAAGATAAAGAGAACATCAAAGACATTTAGCAGGTTTGGACAACTAGCTGTTTCGAAGCCGCCACACGTCTCGTCAGCACCTGCCCTTGATAATTATGTGAGAAAAAGTTCGAATAATAAAATTTAATTAATGTGGCGATATATTTTTAACCAAATTTGTATTATTCTGCACATTATTATTTTTTTTTTTTGCACTGCATAAATATTTTGAAGTCAATTGATCTCTGATCTGGGTCTTTGCACATACACACACACGTACGTCTCTGTTTTTCTGCATAATGCTCCACAGATAAATTTAATAATTAAATAGGTACGCCGTTCTGTTTGCTGTATACGTACGATTATTTCTCTACCCTAAACTAATAATAAGCCCATTACCACTAGCGTAAATATAAGAGAAGAAAACCTCTAACAGTTTGTAAATATTTGAAAGTATGCATAGTGTTTGCAAAAACCAAAACAGTTTATAAACTAAGAGACAATGAAATTTAAAGTAAATAAACAATGGATTTTACTTACACCTCATTTTTGATTTTCTTTTCAAGTTCATCCATTTTATAGTTGATCTGTTTATCATCCGATTGTGTGGAGCTATAAAAATAAAGCAAAAAATAGTGAAATAGCAAAAAAAAAAAAAAACCATACGCAAGGTTAAGGTCAACAAATTGGTACCGCACACTTAATGCATGTACTTTTAAGTGCAATTAAAAACAAAATAACATACTTGGAATTTTCGAATGTCTTATTACAATCGTTATCTAAACTCATATCCTTAATCACATCGACACTCATTGTGGCATTCTTCTAGAAAAAAAAGTACAAGCAGAATAAAAAGTTTTTAAAATATGAAAATTTTTCTCTAAGCATGTATGTAATTATGGGTGATTCTTTTCTGTTGAGTTTTAGGGTAATTTATTTGGGGTTTGTTTGAAAGCATTAGCAGGCGTTCTTTTCCCTTTTAAATTGAGTTCATTTGCTTTTGAGCAGTAATCAAGTTTTCAATTTACAAGCTGATGTGTAGTTTGCACCAAAAACACAAGCGACTTGGCACTAGATTTTATATGAAAAATAGTCAATTTATTGAATATAAATTTTCTGGACAAGTCGCTTGTTTGTAACCTGAAAACTACTCCTTAATCTTGAACGTTGGAGTTCGAAAACATTCCGTATAGCGAAAACCCTATTTGCGGTGTATTTTCACAATTAAGAGCGAAAAATCGTAGGAAAGAGCGCGATATGTAAATCCGGTATGAAATCGTAACAGTTGTAAACGCTTCGATAATCGTAGTGTTGATACGTATGATTGATATAATAAACTACGTGTTGTGTGACATAACATTATGTATACGTACATTTTGATATGTGTTTTTGTACGTAATGAGTTGTAACTTCACGGATGTTGAAACTTGAACCCAACCAATTGCTTGAAAAAAAGCACAAAAATTCTCCGCGAGAATAGAATCACCCATATGAATGTTTTTTTATTTACTTTGTTTGCTCCTTGTGTTAATTGCCGTCTATTTTGTTGGACTTGTTGTTCCAACTGCAGTTGCTGCTTCACTTCTTGAGATCGCTCCCTCAACAATTTGGCACTGGCTTCTGATTTGGTGGCTACAACAAACGAACGATGATTACTGTCGTTATGTTCGTCTTCTTCAAGTGTTGGACTTAAACAAGTATTATTAGTAAAAGTTGGTAATTGCGGTTGTCCCTGATTAACTGGCACAGGCACACCAAGCAATGGATCAAATTTCAATAATAAAGAACTACGATCCACTGGTGCATTGTTATTGCCTTTTGTTAGAAGATAGTCGAAATCGGATGGATTCAAAATAACTGTGTGAGTAAAACATTTAATGAAAGTAGAAAAAAAACACAAACAAAAATATAAATTAGTATGATTATTTAACATGGATGATATGTGCTATGTATGTAAGTGTTAAGGATTATTTTGTATTCATATGTATGTATGTATGCATGTGCGTTTTAGGAGTTAATGAGTTTCAATAATGAATGTAATTATTTATTTGCTATACGAGCCACTTCAGATATATTCATTATTAATTTTCAGCCGTCGACCTTTCGTTGACGAGTTGAATGTCATCAACGAAACGTCGGCGGCCTATAGATGGCTGAAAAAGACAGAAAACAAGGTCTATTTAGACCTAGAATAATACATTTAAATTAACTCTTATAGCAAATAATTATATTCTATTTTGAATAAATAAACAAACGCAAAAACAATTTTCAAAAAAATTTATTTAAGTAGCGTATGAGAGTTATAGGCAAAATATAGTGTTCAGCATACGCATGGCGAAAAATACTAGTTTTGAAACATTAGTATTCAAAGGCCTATAAACATCTTTTATTAATATAATTTTGCAGGAAGTATCTTTAGAACGCTTATTCAATACTGTTTTACTCAACCGATATACCGCATCAATATTGTGCCATCGATTTTTGGATAGCATCCGATTTTCAGGTTTTTCTCGATGTGTTCGAAAAAAGTATTGGCGGTTGGTCCACTAACTTGGCCCAGGGTGCCCTTAGAGGAGTCACTATTTTACTATACCATGCCCCCTTATGGGCCTCTCATACAAATACAAAAAATTGAAAATCGCCAAGAAAATGATTTTTTGGACATTTCGTATAGGAAATTTTATTCCTCATGCCAAATCCTACCGAAAGTTCGATGGCATCATATCGACCTAGTCTATACTACACTGATGACCCGCGTCAATAACATCACTTTTTTTGTTTGTGCTCTTGAATTATTTCTTTTGATTTTGAGAACAATCACTCAAACTATTCAAATTGTGAATATTTTCACGGAATCCCTTTCAGGGAAAACACAATTCCGAGAAAAATATCCATTCTTTCATAATCTCGTTTTTAAGCCAGATATTTTGAGTTTTGTCATTGAATTGATACGTTTTTTTTTGTGATTTCTTAATGTGCAAAAATGGACAAGTCACAGAATTTTTGTTTAGCAATGTTACAAATATTAGCAATATTATAAATTTCAGTAAAGTATTGCATACATATATTTATTGGGTACCGTTCAAGAAACTATTGGCACATGAATTTTTAATTTTAAGAAAAAAAAAAAAAAAAATTAAACCTTTGATTTTGTATGCACTGGAATTCTTGCTCATTCTTTCTTCACAGCAGTTTTTAGCTGACCTAATGATTCAACTTGTCTTTTTCCTTCATAGTTTTATCTGACAATAATTTTGTTATTGTTTTCAAAATGATTTAAACCTTACGATGCAAATATACCAATCTAACATTTCAATATTTTGATATGTTGGAAACTCATGACCTTGCATACTCTAGAGGTCTTGCTGCAGTCAGTAAAGATTATTTGTGTGGGCCCACATTGTAAGTCTAGCTGAAAAGGCCGTTTTAATTAAAGTAATATAAATGCAAGTAACAAATCTGTGCTAAATTCGTGATTTAAGACTATTTGTCTGGGCATAGCGATGAAATAGAAATTTTTATTTCCGCCTTTTCAAATAAAATTAAAAGCTCGAAATTCGTATTGTAGTGGTGCTGGGACTTGAAGTTGCCAATTTTTAAACATCATAATTAACCTTATCATATGCGAAAACATATGAGCCCTTTAAGGGCTCAAACTCCCATTTTGTTTTCATTCAAATACTAAAATTTGTTGCGGTTACAACAACACAACGAAGTCTAACAAATCGCCAACTAAAACCCAAAAGGCCGCAAGTACACATTTGGCTTTTTTGCAGAAGCAAAAAACGTTATACATTTGAGATTATTTAATTTTAAGTAGCCAAGGAATAGCCATGAAATATCAACATGAATTTGGTAAAAAAAAAAATTTAATAAAATAAATTTTTTTGGAACCGTTTTTTTCTGAAATCAAAAAGCCCTAAGAACCTTATTTTTTTTTTAAGTAAAAATTATAGTTAGGACGAAAAATTTAATTTTTCAGCCTTATTAAATAAGTATTTAGTTGAACTACAATTTTATTATTTATATTTTCAATATATATGCATATCACAGAAATTTATTGCAATCGAATTGAATTTCAAATCCGATAAAGCTTCTTCAGAAAATGAAAATCGATAAATTTTCTCGGCATAAAATCATTTTTGATTTTATAGTCGTTTCTTTTATCATTCGTTTCTGCAGGCAAATTTCAAATATTTTTATTTCAATAAGGAAAATAATTATTTAAACTTTCAATTGTAACTTGTGTGTAATTTTTATTTAAATTTCAATTATTTTTAAAAACGTTTCTTGCTTTATGCTAAAAGAAAAAGTGAACTGAGCGCTATCACACTATTTTTTCGAATCGAAACCACCATCATTCCTGAACAAAAATAACCAATGTTATATAAAGAAAAATCAGAACAAAATAAAGCTGTAAATAAGTAAAAGAATATTAAATAACAGTTTATGTCTTATCGATTTTTAGAAATTATCTGTCGCAAAGAAGCAAATCGACGATCAGAGTCTGAAGAAGGTCTAACAAAATCTATCAAACTAAAAATTCGTAATCGAAATCATTTCGAATAATTTCTGTGACAGGGCCTGATGATAAGATACAAAATTCACTACAACTAATTTCACAAATTTGAGAAAAAAAAACAAATATTCATTGTGGGTTACATGAAAAGAATATGAGTTTACACTGCAAAAAGAAGGAATATCAGAAAACCACTTTGCTTGATATCACGTGATTTTTAAAAATAAATTGCACCAAAATCCTAACTTTTTGCAGATTTTTTATGAATTTTTTAAAGTTTTCTAAAGTCGCTTAACATGCTATCCCGGTGATAATGTAGAATTTTATATTAATGAAGTAAAGTTTATGTTGAGTTTCGCAATCACGAGATTTGCAGAACAGGTCCGTATACGTGTTTTAATCTGATTATGGTATATTATCGTAAAAACTATTGCCTAGCCAACAACAAAAAATTTCATGGCAAAAATTCTGTTTAATCATGGTTTCAAGTTCACAAGATCTGGTTCAATTTAGGTGAAAAATGCATGATTTTTACATTAGCCTGTCATTGGACGTCATGTGTTTGTGTGAGGATTTAGGGGAACATCTCTTTTTGGTTTATACAATTGTTGATATTGTAGTTGTGGGCCTTTCGAATTGTGTTGAAAAAATCGGTATTTTTGGATATACATACATACATATGTACCCACACACACACGTTTTAAAGAAAGACGCATTTTGGTTAAATACATCATAATCTCACAAAAATTCGATTTTTATTTTCACGACCTTTCGAATTTTAGGTGGCGAAATATGTATATTCCTATCGTACGTGCATTCATTAAATGAGTCACATAATACGGAAATGTTAATGAAATTGGTAGACAAAAACAAAATTAAGCAGAAAACAAGAACATAAAAAGAATTGAAAGAAGAAGAAAAAACAACAGAAAAAATAATCCTCCCCATTAAATATGACTGACTGCATTTTCTTAAATGTTGGGGAATGTTTACAATATTGAGCTGTATAAGTACATCTATAGATATGTATTTATGTATGTATGTGCCTTTAAAAAGTGAATGTATGTATTTGTAAACGTTTTTAGTATTAAATTTCCTTCCGGTTAAAAGTTGCAAAAAAAACCAAAAAAAAAGAAAAATTATATTTTATGCATGATTAAACTGAAGTGTGTCCACTTTTGTTTGTTTGTTTTAAGGGAATACAAGTATCAGTGGGTATTGCAATAATAAAAATAAAATATCCATGTATGGACTTCCATGCATACATATTATGTATGTGTGTGTGTGCAAGCATGTATCGTAATTTATGCTCTTCGTGTGTAAGTTTATTTCAGTCTACTGTTTTTGATTTTCATACTTCGTTTGCCATTTTTTTTTTTTGCATGCAATTGCAAGTGTGAGAATACGCACTTTTTCCACACGCTTGAGACGAAAGAAAAGTCAGCATTTTCTTCTCATTTATAATTATCTGTCTGACTATTGATGTGTGACTATTTTATACACTACGTTTATTAGTTTTGTGTTTTGTTTGTGGGCCGTTAGTTTTGTATACATATGAGCATTAGGGAAGCAATCAGCTATATGGGAATTTTTCGTCTTTTAATTAATTTAATTAAAGAAAGATCCAACAAGACCCCACAACTTTAGAAGAAACCATAAAGTTAGATTTTCTTGGCTCTCATTGTGAATCTCAATAACGACATAAGTGACATCGCCAGTACAGTCACGGCACTACCGTGGCTAATAGTGACAGTAGTTGACTATTATTCACAACGCAAGACGTTTTCTGGGCGACATTAACCGGGATTGACTTTGTTGACAAGGAAAAAATTATTCATACATTTTTAACACCCAAAAGATGTTTTGAAAATTAAAGGAAAAACTTATTCATAAATTCTTTTATAGTCTAACGGCTCTTTTCACAATTTCACGATTAAAAATTAAAAATGGACTTTGACGGCAAGTAAACGTTAATTCTTAATCATACATTGTGAAATGAAAATTGTGAAAATGAAAAAAAATTACTTACAGCATAACAAACATTTTCACCAGTATTCATAAAAAATAAAACGTTGCTCAAATACATTTAAAAAAAAAAAATTTTATATGAAAAATTTTTTGTAAAATGTGTTTCAACAATGTTTTATGTTTTATGAATACCGCTGTTTATGTTTATTAAAGGTTGTTCAAATACTGTATAGAAATCCGTACACTAAGAGCTTAATAAATCGAAAATTGTTTCATATCGACTTTGACAAATGTTTGTGCTTTTATACCATTTGTGTAACTGTTTAACTGTTTTAAAATCTATTTCTGGTTTTCGCAGGTTTTTCAGTTTTGCTATTGTATTTTTTCACGTAAATGTATAAAAAATAAATTAAAAATACATAAGGATCACGATTTGCCTTTTTAAGGAATTTTTGCGGTTTAGGACTGTAGAAAATTTTTAAAATTTTATTTTATAAGTAGAAAATTAGTTCAAAAAACTTTTCGCGGTTTATCACCAGCTGTGACTTTTTTTTAGCTGGCTAAAGTAAGTAAAGCAAAGTACTTTAAATATATTTCGTTTTTATAATTAATTTTCTGACCTTGTTTTCCTATTTATTCTAAATATTTTAAAAATTTTTTAGCCTTCTACTAATTTTCCACGAATTTTCAAAAGTTGTGTTTTAGCAACTGCTTAAAAATGCTTATTCATGTTAATTAACATTTCATGTTAATTTTACACGATTTCATGTTTTTTTTTTTTAATTTTATTTGGACCGGTATTCAGAGGATGGAAAGTGAAAAAATTATAATATGATTTCATGTTAAAAGTAACAATTGTTTTGTCAGTAAATTTTCTTCAAATGCATTCAACTACTGGAATTATGCATTAAATACAAAACAAGGGCAAAATGTAATAAACAAAAACCTGTTATAACAGTTGCTCGTTTTCTGCCTCTGTGTGTGTGTGTGTGTGCGCGCAAAGAAGCATGTCCTTTACATAATAATTTTGTTTTAAAGTAATTATTTATATTTCATATTGATTTTTAAAGAGCGACAAAACCAACAACAGAAGGCTGTACTCGTACAAATAATAATCCCCCATTGCAATAATCTTTTACATTTATTTGCACAAAAATACTGATATTTTAATATAGAAGTGGCAAGATGATGAGGATTTGTGGTTTTCATTACTTATAGTGGATATTTTTGTATACATTTGTACTCTGTAAGACCTCTTTTCTATCACCATCACACATTCAAATTTATCACAGACCCAAGCTAAAGTATTATCCCATGTTTTTTTTTTCCTCATGACACATCATTGCTAGAAATAACTTAAATTCACATTTCATATTGAGGTTTACATGTGTTGCAATCTTCAGATCTCATGCTTAGAATCGCATATCCAGAAAAACACTCGTATTATTTTTTAATTTCAGGCTTTTTTGCTTTTTGGCACAAAATCGATAGCATACATTTTTTATTATTTATTATTATAACTTTTTTTTTTTAATATTACGAAAAGGCTTTTGTTTTAGGCATTTATTTTCTTTTTCACTTGAGTATCTAATTCTTGGTTTAGTTTTGAAAGCTTCGATGCTTTTTTGTTTATTTGCTTTAAAGTTCATTACACTATTGTATCAAGTTGTTTTATTTTCTAGTTGCTGTACATAATTTCTTTTGAGATATCATTCATTTTACATTGTAATTAGCAGATGGCAATGTGCTGTTTTGCTTTTCTGCTCGCTCTCACATTTACACAATCTGTTTGATATGCTTCTGGCTTTTTATTTTAAACTCATAATTTTTTACACACCTTTTTTGCGTGTAATAAATGACGTCACTCATGTTTTGTTGATGCCGTTCGAAAGTTTGTATACGAGCAGCATGTGTTTGTTGATTTTTGCAGCACGCATAATAACTTGTTAAATATACTACATACTTTTAGAGTGTACTTGAATGGAGAAAGATGTGACAGTGAGTTAGTTTGCTGTATAAGATACAAAAAAAAAACTACATTAATGTTCATAATCGGCAGGGCTCCAATTGTATTCATTAAGGTGGGTCGATTGCTTTTGGTATGACGGAATAAAGTTAAACTACGACTTATCAAAAAAAGAAAAGAAAAAAATGCACCCTAAGGGGACGTGGTGCGAGGTCGGTGTGTGTGCTCGAAAAAAATATTGAAGGTTAGTCATACTTTGCATACTCCTATGCGGGTAGTGATTAGTCCCAGTATTTCGGAGACTCGTATATGGAATTTTTTCCCCATCCCACTAACTTGTCCAGAGTGCCAGTAGAGGAGGTCAAATGTATCACAAAGTGAATATAGGTATTATCTACACATAATTCAATCGCATGCATGGACTGTATACGTATTATCAACAAAAATTTCTTCGAAATATTCCAATCCTATGCATTTTGCTTGTTAGTTTACACATGCAAAAGAAAGTTTACTTAAAAATGTCGTAATTTTTTAAATTTAAAAACATTTTCAAATTGTTTCAAATAAAACAATAGTTTCAATATATTTCCACCGTATTTTATTTTCAGTGCTTGTGTTTTAGGTAAATTCATAAGTTTGTGCTTATTTTTCACTTCTAGGTGGATTCACCAATTTGCAGAAAATTCGCTTTCAAATGCTGAAAATCCGAGCCCTGATCACGTGCACATCATAAGAAAATGACTAAATATGTTGACATCCATGCAAATGTTTTTTTTTTTTTTTTTTTTTTTTTTTTTTTTTTTTTTTTTTTTTTTTTTTTTTGTTATTCGATCAGTTTTGTGAAAATTATAATGTAATATTTATGACCGGTTCAAATTGGATCAAAGTCGTTCTGAAATTAACATTTCACTGCTAAATTAACATTTTATACTTTTCTCAAAATTTTAATGCTATGCTAGAAAAGAAGGTGCTAAATCTAGCACTAAAAGTTCTAAAACGGCAAGCCGATGTACTGTAAACATCTGTAGTTATTAAGTACAAGAATGCTGACAAAAATTTCACCACAAATACTCCAACTAGTTCCGTGTACAACATTTAGAATTTTTCCCTTGAACTCGTATGATTAATTTATTTAAGTGATCGGTTGGCTACATACAAAAATTTTTGAGCCAGTCCCTTATACTAATTAAAAACAACACAACATTTTTCTCCAGATTTTGGGCATGCTCTAACTGTATACCTATTATTTTGGTAACTGTCATGTGTTTTGAAGATTTATTGGCACAATTCAGTTTAGTTTAATGCATTTTTGTTTTTTTTTTTGTTTACCGATTTGTACTTTATCTATATGCTGGCACTGTCATTTGGTCTGCTTGCCGGAAAACTTTATTTTATTTAGGTACTAGGTAGGTACTTTTATTTTATTTCAACCCACTAACGAGACGCATAACTCTTTGCCACTTCTGTACTCCTTTTTAAAGAAATTTGTTTGCCGTTTATTTATGTATAATAAATGTTTATTCAGCATGTTTTGAAATGCATATGTACCTATATAGTATACGATATACATACCTATGTATGTATGTACATGAGTACATACATATTATTTCAGAAGTTTAGTGTTTTTGCATCAAAGTCAAAAATATAACAAAATTTGTTTATTAACAACACTTGCTTGCTTTAAAAAATTAATTTATTATTGAAATTATTTTTTATAAGCATCATAATTACAATAGTATTTTATTTCGGCAACATAATATCGATTGACCGTTTATGGATTTAGCAATGATAGATGTAAAGTTAGCAAAAAAAGAACTAAATTATTTGATGCCATAAAACTTTTTTTTTGTTAATTACAACAACACAAAATAAAACAGAACACGAATTCATATTTAGAGAAAATGGGGATGTAAAAGAACTTTTCGTTTGATAGTAGGTAGGTATTTTCAATTTTCTTCTTTTTTTTTTGGAAAATTCAATTTCTTCTCACATTGTAGCAAACCAAAACAAAAAGAAAAAAAGAGGAAAATACGCAAGCAAAACAAAAACATCAACTAAGAGAGTAAAACAGAGAGAACGTAATATGAGGGTTATAACAGGGGTGGAAAAGTCCTCACAATTATACTTCTTCACAGCAATAACAATATATCTGATGGAATGCTAATGTTTGCATATTCCATTTAACTCAACGTGCACCATACAGAAAATATATACAAATCCTTAAGTAAGAGAGTATCCCAAAGTTTGGCTTTATAAAAACAAAAGGACGCCATTTTTAAGGCAAAATTTTTATGCTACATTTTGTTTTTCATCGATTATTTTCAAAGATTTGTTTAGTTGTTCTCAAAAATTGTATATAAATTTTTTATTTTAAGATTTCATTCGTTCGATCGTATAAATAACGAATGTCATATGTAATTTAGTCATCGAAAAATCCCCCATTAATTGTACATCTTAGTTCTATTGCACATTTTTGTCAGCACTTTTAATTTTCTGCAAGTTTCCCAAAAATCCTCAATAGCTCCTCAGACAAGATAAAATTTTCATTATTTTTTTTTAAACGTCAGTAACTCCATTCAAGTAAACATAGTTAATTTTATGTTATCAGTCGCCTTTTCTCTGAAGATTGCTTTAATAATTGCTTGAGAAAATCGACCATTAACTGCTTGGTGGCTGCAGTTGGTATTGATGCCAACATTAAATGAACTTTTAAAGATCTTGCTTGCATGCAACACAACACAAAAATGACGCCGACAAAATCAATGGAAAGCTATGGCAAGATTAAAGCAAATTTTCTGGTAGAACATCAACGATTTGCATAAAGCTATCGATTACTCACAATACTGTGATCCAAATTGCAATCCAAGGTATAAGGTAAGAAGTTTTAGCTTTAATAAATAATTAACATTTTAAAAACCCTCTACTACAAGTAGGAATGTATTATATCTTTATACACTATATGTATTCTGGTAGATACCATTTATCATCCCTGAGCCAAAAGTAAGAAATAAAGTACCCAAAAAAACAATAAAAATTAGATTACAAACCAGCCAGAAAAATGAAATCTTAAGATTTATTTATTTTTTCACGTTAACTTCTTTAACTTTTTATGACAATTGACAATTTGGCAATAATTTTTTTTGTTTAAACACCCACTTTATGTTCTGTTTTTACATTCATGTTTTAACACAACTTTAGAGTAATAAACATATTTTAATTAAAGAAATTCCACACAAACGCAATTTTTAAAGCTTCATACAAACGTAACGAAAAGAGATGAAATTAAAAGAGTATTTTAAATTAGTAGTTGAACTACAAAGAAAAATAACTTGAAAGAGGAGCCAAGACAAGGAAGTGCGGGGATCTATAAAGAGTGTGTATGTGTGTTGAGATTAAAGTGTCACGACGTCGTCGACTTGGAAGAAAAAAAATTGTATGACGAGTTATATTTGAGCAAAAATAGTAACAAATTTTTTCCATCCGTTTTATTTTCATAAAAACACCTGCACTGAATTATTGAAATATTTTCAACACTAATTTTGCTAAACATTTCACCAACTCATATAGAAATATATTTTTTATTTGAAACATTTTCTTCATAATTACTTTTGATTTTATTAGTTAATTTTTCACCATATGAAAATTTTTATTAAGTTTTTCCTTCTCCATAAAAAATAAAGAAAATATACACGACGCAACAACGTCAGCGATGACTGCGGCGACAACAAAGTAACGAACGTAACGATGACCACAATAAGTTGGAACTAACTAAAGAAATATTGAAAATAATCTCCAACAAAATACTCCAAATGATAAAGTGGAGTCCAATAGACTGCTTGCTTATATGTATAGTATATTTGAGACTTGACAGCTTTAGTAACAAATGTTTAATTGATAAAAAAAAACTATGGAAATAAAATGACTCAGAGATGTTCTGAAAATGAAAAAACGTAGAAACAAGAGAGCTAAAGAGTGAAAAGAGGGCGCATAATCACTAAGAGTCACCAGTCCTCTCTTTGCAATGAGTCAAGAAATTTATTCACAAATACATAATAAACAATAAACACTACAACTTTAACCAAAAAATTACAATGACCATACAAAACTATCGTCATGTGTTTTTGGAGGCCGTGGTTAAGGTCGTCTTAATGGATTTTTATTTTGTTTTTTTTTTTTTTATGTTGTTTAGCCAGCATTTACACACCCATGTACCAATAGCAATGCAATGCAGATATTTGCTTCAAGTCCAATTGGTAAAAGAAATGTTTGATGAGTTTCTTAGAGAACAAAAGAGAATTTTGTGTTGCTCCCTGGTGGGGTAGAACGGAAGCCAGACGTTTTCATCTGTGTAGAGTTTACTCAATTTTGGAGAAATCAAACCGCTGTCAACATGGTTGTAAATTGTGAGGATTGTTTAAAATGCTAGTGTTACAGGGTTGTAAAACTGATTCCTTGTTGTCTATTATTAGCTATTACATTTCGTATAAACTTGGCGTTTACACATAAGCAACCCGTCAGCTAACTAGTCGTTTTGTCGAACTTTGTATGTTAGCATATTAAAATACATAGTTAGGTAACGTCATAGTTTTTGGTTAGAAATTTTTATTTTAATTTTTTATTTTCCAATAAATTGATTAAATGTAACAATAAAGCTAAAAGTGCTAAATATGTACATAAGTTTATTTTAATATGGAGACAAGGTAGAAATCATTTAAAAATAGGTTATTTTTTTGGAACTTGGTAGAAATAAATTATTTTCTTTTATCGAATTTCTACGTGTCAAAAATGGAAATTATAATTTCAATCAAATCAGTTATGGAAATTTTAATATGCTGCGAATGGTAGTGAACTTTTTATAATCATTATTTCCATATGCCTTACAATTTTGATCACTAATAGATGCCACAAATGTGAAATGGCATCATGTCTTTCATGCGTTTCACGAAAATGTTGGCAAGTCTGCAAAAGCTATAAGAGTGCTATATTTGGTCGTGACGAAGCTTATACATACATATATGTACATATCTACCTCTTACTAAACCATGCAGTTTGAAAATATTAATCAAAATCTGAAAAACGGCTAAGAAATCAAGTTGATGAGAATAAACATAAAGTACATATAAAAAGAAGAAGAAGTGGCCAAACTTTTTGGGTTTAGTAAGTTTAATTAATTTTCCTTGGTAAAATGTTTAATTCACGGTATATTAATTAAAAATAAAAATATTTTGGTAGGGAGATGCTGGGGATCGAATATGTACCTCACACATAGTGCGCTCAATCGTGGTAGATGGGCTACGTTTTTTATTGCCCTAATTGTAGCAAAACACTTGTTAAGTGGACATGCATAACAACCAAAGCTGTAATTAAGAAAAAAAAAAAAATCAAGAAGTACACATATACATACTAATAACTCTACTTTGTTTCTATTTCAGCAGTTTTTTCAACTCTCTTCAAAAAGTGTAAATTTCAAATATGTAGTTAAGTTTATGAATAACATTAATGGTCTAGGGACTCACAAACGGAATCCCGTTTTGGTACAGTTTATAACAGGTCTCGACTGGTTCCTTAACCAATATTATTGCATTGGGAAATATATCGTTTTAAGGAACACTTCCTTATTCAGAATTCAAGCAACTTTATTTCTACACGGATTTTGCGTCCTTTAACACCTGGCAAATATAAGTTCGTCCAGTTCAAGCTGCACAAAGTTGATGAACTCTAAAAACTCAATTAACAATTTCAATTAAATTGTAGTCAAAAACTTTTCGCATTAAATCATGATAAACATTTATTTTTGTAACACAATAAACAGACTATAAACGCCACCCGCCTGAAAAGTCAGCAGTAGACGACTGATAATGGGTAGGCACATTTGCATACAAATTGCCAATAACAACAACAAGAACAAAACGTTTTATGTGGATGTATTCTAACCCATATACGAATGCCTTAAAATTTAATAACCAATATATCTGTACTGCAATGCGGTCACCAACACTAAAGCAAAACCGACTCATTCATTCCAGATCCCAGTAAACACGTCGGTTTAAAATTGATGCTATTATAAAGAGAGCATTTTTTTAAGTTTTGTTGGTTATGTCCGTTAAGAAGCAAAAAAAAAAAACGTGAAACGATTTCAACCCTATAATACCTATTATCAATTTAGGGGCTTTGAACACACGGAGCTTAATTGTATTTTTTTTTTATTTTTGAAAATCGTGTTCTGGATATCGTCGGTTGTAAGTTATGGTGCTCTATAACAGCGGCATTTTCTGTGTTTATAGAACACAATAACTTGCGAACGATAATAAGTACGTATACCGGTATTTCTGTTAACCCTCTTAGTTTAAAAAGCATTCATATTAAAAAATCCAATTGTTCATTAAACTAAAAAAATAGAAATATTTTTTGTATATTCTTCAGCATTTCGTAGGTGTCTCATACTCGCCAGTACATAATAAATTTTTTGAAAAAATGTTGAAACATTTTGCTTCAAGGCCGCCTACCACTAGTATGTAAGTTGCACAAACATAACATTTGACAAACACTGAAATTTGCTTAGGTTTTCCCTTACATTTTTATACAAGAAGTGATGTTTCCTCACAAAAAGTTTCAAATACATAGATATGTATTTACATACACATAAACGTACATACATATGCCATGAAGAAAACTAATGGTTTTTGATATATCTTTTCTGTAACATCTGACAGAATAAACTCGGGATACATTCAGAAATTTACAATTACACCGCTTTATAATTTTTTCAAATCATCATAGTTAGATGGACCAAACATACTCGAAATATTTGAAATAAATTTTGGAGCCTCAATATAAATAAAATTTGCTTGCTGGGTGTATTTATGCTTTATGTATGCTACAAAAATGCAGTCTTTGGGGAAGAGAGTGGTGAAACAAAATGATAATAGCAAAAACAACCTCAATCCATAACATTTACTTACAATCACTCTCACATGTAATCGATACCAAACCAAATATTATGATTCCTTTGATTCAATTACATTGCACAACTACCTAAACCTTAATGCTCTTAAAAGAAAACAAAAGAAAGAGAGCACAAAGAAAAACATTCAAAATAACAGCATAATTTGAAATTAACAACATCAGTCACAGAGTTATCGTTTTGGTCTGCTAGTAGATATTTCTGCTCGACGACCTAACGACCCATGTTTCTCTAATCCGATTGTAACATAAATTAGAACTTTTTACTTTGAAGTTTTTAAAGGCGCCCACATGAATATAAAATGAGTAGAATGTAGCTTTTGTTTTTTCTTTTAATTGCCTTTTGTTGTTGTTGGTTGTCTGCATTGTATTTTGCTTTTCTTTCCTCTTTTTACTTTCAAAGGGAATGTTTTGTTTTCGCGTATGTATGTACATTATTTGCTACCGATAAACACCCACTTTTTGCAATAAAGATTTTTTTTCTCAAACTTTTTTGTTTTCCTGGTTATGTTTGCGAAATGTTTTAAATTTTATTAAGAGCAAACGAAAAATAGAATTCGAATAGAAAAACAGTCTCGACTTTATTATTTTGGGGTTGTTTAAGAATGAAATGGGAAAGTCTGCTATTTGCAAGGCAGTTTGTATACTGAATTAAAACTCTGGATGACATACCGGTTACGATCAAAGAGTGAATTCTTCTGACGACAACGAGCTCTCTTCATTAAATCGAAGGAGCCTTCTACAAATGCCACTTTTACCCAGAATTTCAACCACTGTGCTCGTATGGAGACATTTAGTTTTCTAATGGATGATATTTCGAATAGGCGGCCAGCAATCATTTGTACCAGTGTGCCTCAGGAGCCAAAAAATTATAAATCTACTACTCTGCTATTCGTAAGCTTCATGGAATGCTTAATAATAATATCAAACACAAAAATTATATTTGATTCGCTTTCTTGTTGCCTCAAAACTAACAAATCAAACAAAAACTACAACTCTTTGCATATAAAAAACAAGTTGATCCCGGATTAATTTAAAAAATGTGGCCAAAATTGAAAATGTCTCAGAAAATTTCAAAACGCGAAAGAATATTACATGTATTTGATAGGATTAAAGCAAAAATAACTTTATAACCGAATGGATGATAAATGTGGCGGCTTCGAAGCAGGAAGTTGTACCCCTGCTCAATATATAATTTGTCTCCTTTGCTTAATGTTACACAGCAGTCCTTCAAAAGGTCGACTAAAGACCACATCGAGTATACCGCAAGTTACTTCAATTTCTAAGCTAATAGTGCAAAATGTAAAAAAAAAAATCTATTGGTCCACATTCTTCGGTAAGCACACATCGAATAAAGCACACTAACGTTTAACGAATTTGTTCCGGAGCTGGAGGGTATACCGTGTGGCCTGCAATAGTAAGATTAACTAAGGATGTAAAAATCTATTGATATAATTAATAAATACAAAATAACTGGTAGATATTTTCCCACTCACTCGTGAGTGGACGCGGCAATTAATAACTGTGAAAATAAGTACAAAAATTAATTTTTTGATATTTTGCAATTAGATTTATCAAAGTTTCATATGAGTATTATTTATTAAAACATTATGTACATTACACATACGTATGTATGTATGTTATACGACTATTACGTACACATACATACATATTATTCTTAAGCCACGTAAAAGACAACCACAAATTTTCCAGAAAAAGAAAAAACTTGATTGCTTTTTTTCAGTTGCTTGGCATTTAATGGTTTTTTGGAAATGGTTTTATTTACTTTTCTTCCATACAAACTTATCAAGATGATTGCAAAATATTATTTTCTATCATAAAAACTAAAAAATTCAATTTCCAAAACTTGGCAGTCTCGTGCTTTAAAATTAAACGCGACGATGTATTACGTATAAGAATATTACGTATACGTATATTTGTTACGTATGGGCAAATAACGAAAATATTCGAATGAAAATTAATTTTGATAAATATTCATTAGTGAACCACATGTTACAGTTTTGAACGAAACGAACTCTTTTCCACACAAAGGAAAATATAAATACTACAAGTATTTTGCATTTTTGTAATTTTGTTATGTACAATGGCTTAGTATGTATATATACATATACATATATGTACGTACGATATTTAACATATCAAATATCTATAATTTTTGAATTAATGGAAGTTCAGTTCCACAGTTTAAGCTACACTTTTAATACCATATTAAAAGCACACTTAAAATGCACTTGTACATCATTTAGCCCACCAAAAAAGCCATTTTATTTAGAAAAAATGTTTATAAGCAGCTTTTCTGGTTACTAATCCATTTTAATTCCTTGGTTAACATTCCCTTATTGTTTTTAGAGTGAATGGAACGTACTTACAAACATAAACATGTATGTAGTATATGCATTAATACATGTTACTATCTTATTTCATTGTAGCCTTTAGCATAAAGTTAGACCTTGAGCAGGAGCGATAAACATGCCTGGCATGTCATGATGAAATTGGAAAAGTAAAATACAAAAAATGCAAACAATTGTTTTTTTTTTTTTTTTTTATTAATTTGAAATAAATTTTCGCCTTCACTGGTGTCGTACAAAATGAACTGTAAATATAAACGACATTTGAACTTGAATTAAGGAATGAACCTACTGTTTGATGGTTTCTACGGTTCTTACGCCAAATGCATTTATATTCTACACTTTTATTCATTTACATTTTTATGAAAAACGATTTAACGTCACGTAATATCAGGATCAAGTTATTTTCTTCAATATAAACAGTTGAGATAAATATGTGTGTCTATATGTACATATGTTTGTCTGTGTGTGTGTATGCACAAAATAGTGCAGTTCTGAGCAAAATAATGGTGCCCAGAGCTGCAAGAAAGCTAAAAAGGGTTTGAAAATATTTTTAACATAAATGCCAGATTTTTCTTTACAAATAAATTCGATAGCTTGAATAATGTTAAAAGTAATTTATACCTAGACATGTTGGAACCATAACCGATCTAAGGGAACTTTTGAAAGTACTGGACTAGTTTAAAATGTAAGAAACGCAGCAACCGACCAATAAATAACCAACATGTTTCTAACCTTTTCTGCCATTCACTTCAATATAAATAGTAAAAACAATTTCATCAATGAAATTTATTTATCCAAACTGAAACCCGATGATTATTTTGCAACGTTGCCAAATTTTTATTTCAAAAAGCAATCAAAAATAAATGGTTCACTGATTTACTACAGCAAAGTTTAAACTGCAATTAAATAACAGACAAGTTTTGTTAAGCTGGAGTTTCAACTCCTAACTGATTTTTTGGGCACAAGTTACTCACTACATACATATGTTCACAAAAACTGAGACGTTTAAAATCATGTAATCGATCTAATTTTGCCCAAAGAGTCATGGGGACGCATTTTTATTAATAATATGCATTTTCAATCGGAATATGTTTATACACACAAAGTGAGTAAATATCGAGATAAGAATTAAGGAACAATTACAGCTTTTTGGTACTGGGACTTCGAGCGTAAAAGTCGGTTAAACACGCTTTTGAATGGTTTGAAAAAAAAATTAGCTTTTAATTGGATTTCCTTATAAAAACTAAGTGCTTTTAAAGTTTTCAGTTAAAGTTGATTTCATTCCGAAATCCATGTTTTGTTTTCAAAAAAAATAAAATGTGGATTAAGATCTGTCTTCGAGCGAAATTGAACTCTGCGGTATGATATTGAAAAGCAGAGGATTTTCCGTCTTGCTATTTTTTTAATTTCAATTATACGAAAAACACCGACGTGCCACATTTAGTGTTAGCGGCGTGCATTCCTTAACTGCATTTCCGATAAAATAAACTACAACTATTGTATTTGATACGAGAAATATGAAAAACGAACAAAAGAATAAGAAAAAACTAGAATAAAAACACAGACGCAGTTTATTTGCTTAAACAAAGTTAAAAAAGAAAGTACAAAGGGAATAAATAAAACTACATGCAAAGGATTTAAAGCGGTTTTAGATGGTTTGATTATATAATCTGGGAAAATGAAAAACAAAATAGAGCGGAAGAATTTGTTCGTTTATAACAAAAGCAATGGGAAAGGTCAATAGACTTTAGATGGGTGAACGACAAAAAGATACTGTACATAACGTGAAACAATAGTCATTTGGGTATTCAATCATATGTCAAAGCTGACTGCATTGTGTTTTAAATTAATTAATTATAAACTTTTCAATCTTTTGACTCATAACTCATATATGTATGTGTGTTGTACTTGCTTTAATAATGCGTATGCACGAATATGACTCCTTATTTGTACATAGTTTGCATGAGTGTACTAGGGTGGGTCGATTTGACAATCGATATTGTGATATCGAATTTTCGATGGCTTTTGGCATGAAGAAAAAACTACATGACATGTCCAAAAAATAGTTTTAGAGACGTCTGATTTTTTTTTCGTATGGGTGCCCTTTTAATCAGGCGTGGATACGGGTTCAGTGTGTTTGAAAAACATATTAGAGCGAAAACATTATTGGCGGTTGATCATACATTTAATTCTCATACGGACATCCTGGGACTGATTAGACGTTGGGGCCCGTATTTGGGCGCCTCGAAAATTACGATTTCGCCCCATCACACTAACTTGCTCAAATTGAGATGAGCAGTGTCTCTAAAGCAGATGAGCTTATTTCCCAAATATAGTTACTTTTTCTTTCACAATGGCCAGCTAAGTGCCACGTTCTTATTTTCTTGCCCCTTTCTTTTCTCAAAGCATGAAAATTGCTTAAAATAAAAAGTTTTTTTATTATTGGTTTTTGTATTTTTAATTTAAAGCTTTGAGGACGCTTTCTACTTTCAAGAATTGTTATTTACTTTTGTGACTAGTGTTCTGATTTCTGGCTTTAACATAAGGACAATTCTTATATTCTTCAGCTTAATATCCCTAGTTCTCTTGAAATACATTTTTTAATACTTTTTCCATATTCTCATCCGATAGGACTACAAATTGTGTGGCAATGAAGTGTTGCTACATTGAATTCGACAGTATATGCATGTACATATGTACATATGTGTTGAAATGTTTTGAACTAAAATTAATATATAAGCAGAATATTAGAAGTGTTGTGCTGTCCATCGACTTTATTTTTGCCAAAATATAAAGGAGAACATGTCATATCGACCTAAAAATCTCATTTAGTTATGTGCAAAATGATGCAAAACAAATTACATACTCTTGTAAGAAAGCCAATTTTGTCATTGTAAGGCAATAAAAACAAAAACATTTGTTTAAAAGTGGAATGATTTTCTAATGAAAATAAGAAATACGTTTAGCTTTCTTCTGAGAATTTCTTCAAAACTCATACACTGCTGAATCGTTTATATACGATTATTAGTCTCGACAATATATCACATATTTCGATACATCTACATATTCCCATTTCGCGCATTTGTTTGTCAACTCGATAAAATTAAAGATTTTAATATAAGAACTTTTTACCTTCGGAATGATTTGGAGAGTAGACTTCTAGATTAGTGATTCAACAATTAAAATAGTTATTTATGTGGTATTACATACGTACATTCATATAAAATTAGCATATAATTATTTTTAGTGATAGACATGATATGAACTTCTACTTACGATTGCTATTTCCTGTGAATTCATCTTCAATTGCCTGTGGTTCCACCTGCTGTTCTCCACTGTTATCCGCAGAGGAGCTGGGCGATGAAAACTGATCAAATCTTGAAGAATTGGTTGAAGTACTCGATGTGGCTGAAATGCCAGCAAGCGGCTCCTCTGTGGGAGAAGGTGTTGATTTTTCCACTAGAACATCTTTTTCATCTTTAACTTTAGTATTCGATTGTTCTTTAGCCGACAAGATGTCAGCAGCTCGAGCTCGAGCATCCCGAATCGGTGGTCTTCTTTGAATAAGTGTAGACAAAGGCTTTGAAACAAATGTACAGTTATTTGGCTCCTCCGAACTAGTTGAATGCTCCTCCAAGTCCTTTACAGGCGAAACTGTAGTGTTGATTTCGTTTTTGTTATCCGTTATAGCTGTTGGGGAAGTAGAAGATTCAACTTTACATTGTATTGCTGGAAGAGGAGGTGATAGAGACTGCTGCTTGTTAGAGATAGGGAGAGACTGAGCCATTTTGCTTATGTCACTCGAAGGAAGAGTTTGTTGTATTTCTTGCTCTTTAATTTCTGGCAAAGTATTTGTATTATCATCAACTTCCATGGGTTCGAAACTTGTGTTTAAATTAGTTTGTTCTTCTGGTGAATTTGGCTTGGTTTCTTCTGTTGATAAATTAAATGTACGTCTAGGATTTGTACCAGTTTTAGCAATAGATAAAACACTTTCATCTGACGTATTTTGATTCGTAGCAGAGTCGTTTACATTAAAAGTCAAACGTTTAGAGCCTGTTTTATCCATGGAAGGAAACTTCACAAATTCCTTTGCGGTATTTTCATTAGTGTTTACGTTAAAGGTACGACGTTCTTGCATTGAATCTTGTTCATGGTCAAGAGCATCAATTGAAAACGTTTGGGATTTGTTGGTTAATTTGACATTTTCTTCGTTCGACTCAACAGTATTCACTAAATTAAATGTCCGCCGTTTTTTAGTACCATCGGTTGTACTGGCGGGTGCCAAGAAAGTGTTGCTTATATCAGTTGTAATACTGGAGATTGGTTCTTCTTCACCACCATTCAAATTATTCAGTGGTGACGTAACGATGGGTGCCTGATTTTCATTTTCGCTACTGGGTAAATAATCTGACTTTTCTAAGAAAGGCGATTTCATCTGCTTTTCCGTCAGAGTTTTTGGTGAACGTGGAAAACCAGCATTTGGTGCGGTCTTCGTAGGAAAAGTAGGTGAGCTTGGTGTCGAATTTTGTAAGGAATTTGTATCTGTACTTGAGTTTGAAGTCAAATTCAAGTTGGCTTTTGATTTATTATCAGCAGCTGACTTGGTTGAGGCATTACTGATACAACTTAAATTCATGGCATCTTTCGACACATTAGGATTTGTGTCAGACTCAATATTTTCTTTTTGAGTTCTATTTAGATTACCACCATTTTCTTTATCGCATTCCGATTTCGTTTCTGTAAGAGGCAATTCAGGAATAAAATGCTCTTTATTATTTGCTTCGCTTTGATTTGTTTGACCACCTGTGATGCCATTTATTATAGACTCAATATTTTCTTTTTGAGTACTGCTGATTTCATTCTGATATTCTGTTCTTAATTCTGTAATAGGCATTTCGTGGTTCTTATTTAAAGACATTCTCTTATCTTTCCCATCGCCTTGGTTTTCTGGCTTTGCCACATTTGCCACATATTCAATATTTTCCTTTTGCACCACATCATTTTCCTTAGTAACCTCATTTTTCAAAGCCTTTTTGCCTTCTAAATGTTGCAGAATGTTTTCGGCATGATCCAATACTTTTTCGACATGCTCTATATTATTAGAAGTATTGTGTAGAAATTCCATAGTGACGCTCATGTCAACGTCCATGGGTTCATCTTCATCCATGTGTTCAATTTGGTGTGACACCTCAGCCACTTGACTTTTTATAGGCGATTGACCAGCCACAGCTTCTAAGGTAATATCAGCTATATTATCCATAGTATTATTGAGATTGGAGTTTAAGGTGTTGTTAAAAGCACTTTGATATGAGTCTGCATCTGTGGTTACATTAACGGAAGACGTTTCGGCATATATAGAGCCTAAAGGATCTCTATCTCCATCATTACAATCAGCAAAAGTTTCATTATCAGAAGTCGTATCCGCTTCTGTTGGCAATAAAAAGTGCGTTTTATTTATTTTACTCTCTTCTTCGGAATCTAATAAGAATCAAAGAAGAATTGTTGTAAATAAAAGCTGATACAGATCGACATTTTTTCAATGTCAACATGCCTTTGAAAGCAATTTCCTTGCTGATATAAAAACTCAAGTTTGAATTTCTTTTGAACTGGATTCCAAAGGCATATGCATTTATTGCTTATGAAACTATTGCATACTAATAAATGATAATAACAAAGTTCTACAAACAGGTCGTCGCCGTTTTGAAAGATGCATTTTTCTTTTACAAAGCACCATGGATTATCCTGCAAAGCTTAGGAAATGGTTTCAGTTTAATTGTAGATACATTTTCCTAGAGTCCTAATAACATTTCATCGCGAGCACACAGAGTTTAATTAAACTGAAAAAGTCGAAAACTAGAATAGAGCTATAAAAAGTAGGTTTTATTTTAATCATAGGTTATTTCGAATCGGGCAATAATTATGTCATTCTACACTATCACAAAATTCAGTATATTACCACCACTGAACAACATGAATCGATTTACGGTTTGACAACGTTTGTTCGACATTTTTCTATTGGAGAATTGCAGAAATACGATCTCATACGCCCAAAAAGTGCACGAACCTTGGTTAGATCGAATGGGGTACTGTTAGGCCACTCACGGCAGCCATATGAATGAAATAATATTTGATATCAACTGTACTTTACAATAAAAGTAATAAACAAATTTGCCAAACTTTCAGACCGTTTTGGTTTTATTGCATTCTTAAATTTAAACTTTTAAATCACCCACCCAATACAAGCATAAAATAGTTCTTAGTTTAAAGATCGCAACAGGACCAAACATAAGAATTATAATTATAAGAATTAATTCAGTGTTAAAACTTCAAGAAATTTTATGTTTAAAAATAATTATAGAAAATAACCTCTGTGTTAGCGGTGTATGTAACAAATAATTAACACTTTGACGGAAAAATTTTAAGGCAGATACAAATTAACACATTATTATAAACATGAGTTACATATTTATTATATACAAATTTAATTACGTATGGTAGTTGTATTATTTCGGGCACACAATTTGAAAACTAATTTCTTTCTAATTATATCCTATTGCCTTCTCTAATTAAAAATAAAACATCACAAGTATTCGTTCTACTGTCGATGTCATGGCGTGTGCAGAAAATAATAAAATAAAATCAGCCAAGTACGAGACTTGTTCAGCACTAACTTGGAAGACTAACTCGGACAGCGAAGTCTTAATAATAGACTCCATTTGTGACTCTATGAGTACAGAGTCCTAAAAAGGAGGCGATATTCAAAAGTATTAACAAATATGGCCACATAATTCATATATAAGAGTGACAAACAAAAAGGGGGGGTTCAAGGTATCTTTATACCAGGCAGTCTTGCAAGAGTAGCCTTCTACTGCTTCTAGCAGTTGAACAGCCAAAGGTTTGTTTACAAACTGCATAAATACACAGCACAAACGTGAACAATCATAGACAGAATGTAGGGCAATTTTACCAACAAAATAAATGAAGTGTTTGTTGGCGTTGTGTATGTTGTCCTGATACGGCTACCTGGTATTATTATTTGAAATAATGCTCCTTCTTGACAAACAATTGATAACAAAAATAGTATAATTTCAATAAAAACGGAAATTGAGGTATTCATGTGTCTCCAATTTGCTCTCAAACAGCCATATTTCAATTTTATTTATAATAATAACAAATATGTAATTAGAAAATAAAAAGTGCAACAATTCAATGAAGCAAAGTTCTTCTCTGAAGTTTTATCACTGCAGATTTTAGTACAAATCGCTTTAAAAAGCCCTTGAAATTTGTGCTTTATATCATATAATATTAAAGTTGTTTCAAATAAGAATACTGAAAAATAGGCCAGACATAAAATTTCAAAATGGCGATACACGTATACTAATTTTAGGTACCACCGACAGAAGCTGTTAGTAGAGCCTTGTTATTTTGAAATAGATTTTTTATAGTAATTTTTAGTACAGAGTTATTAGTTTTTTTGTTTACCTGCAGAGTTCGGATTTGACTTAAATGTCGGCACAAAACATTTCTCAAATGTAACATTGTATTGTTCTGTTGAAGAAAAACAAGTATACAGTGGTGGCCACAAAATTAAAACAATCGGGTGTAATTAACGCTAAACATCAAAATTAAAATAGCCATATCTTTTGATCAAAATATAGTATTGCCAAAAACTAAATAGCGTTTTGCAGGTAATTTATCAGCCTTTTATTTTGATTCAACTAGTACATTGTTATGTAAGTAACAAAGGAGTTACAGGGTAGAACTTAAAAGTCATATTGTTTTAAGACATTTTTACATATTGGCTTATAAATATTTATATCTCGATTTTTATTGGGCTCCTAGTTTTGTGTTTTTAGTATTCATATAAGTTATCACTTTCAGCTGTAACATAATCTTTTTTAATGACGGACAAAAAAGTTACAGCGCAGCATTATGTTGCTAGATAACCCCGATTTTCAGGTTCTTTGATTATGGACCTTCAACTATTTTATAAACCAATAAAATATTTCATTTCCCATTTTTTTTTTTGTTAATGCATACAAATATATAATATAATAATACACAATAAAATATTTCTGCTAAACAAAAAAATTTACGGTCAAAAATTAAAAGGTCTTATAAAGCGGGTTATTCTAGCAACAAAATTCTGCTCTGTAACTTTTTTGTTCGTCAGCACAAAAATTATTTTATGACTAAATATAATGTCCGATATTAATACTAAAAATACAAAATTAAGAGCTCGATAAAAATCGAGATATAAATATTGATGAGCCGCTATATAAAAAATGTATTAAAATGATAAGATTTTCCAAGTCTACCCTCGTAACTGATTTATTATTTGCATAACCTGGTCTTGGTTAGGGGAGAATAAGAGATATATAAATTATCAGCAAACCACTTGTTAGCTTTTGGCAATATTCTGTTTCGATCAAAAGATATGTCTATTTTAATTTTGATGTTTAGTGTTAATTACCACCGATTGTTTTAATTTTGTGGCCACCACTGTATATGTTCAATTTATTGTATATACGTTTAAATATATATAGTGCCTTTACCTTCGATATTGGGATTTAAGTCATCCGGCAGCTCAGGTATTTTAGCTTCATCGAATTCTGTCAAACCTTAAAATGATTAAAAGAAAAAGTAAAAATAGTAAAGAAAAACGCAGATAATTTTCAAAGAAGTTAAGCACTCACCCACAAACTTATTCGAAGACTTGTTAACACCAGAAATGTTATGTTGATCAGCGAAAATTTTGCAAGTTTCTAATTCTGCATCAATGGGAAATTTATGTAAAGACGAATTATTTTCAAATACAGTCAAACTGGCTGGACCGGCAGACGTTGTGGAAGTTTTCGATGTATTTAATTGTGTATTTGCGAGGCAAGAAGAGGGAGTCAACACCTTTGTATTGTTTAAAGCCGTTTTTGAGGACAAGGGATTGAACTGTAAATTGTATAAAAGAAACATATGTACATACAATTAATTACATACCTATATCATTAAATAAAAATAATATTTGTGTTGGATAAATCAATGTCATGTTCAAAAAGTTTGCATGTTAAAATTTGTAAATCGAAAATATGTATAAGAAAAAGCAGAAAAGCTTAGCATATGTTTTCATTTAATTTATGTAAAGGAAAAATATAAACTATCCCAAGTTTTTCTAGCATGCAAACAAAGTGAAAAAAATAGAAAAAATTGAAAATTCATACACTAGATGAACTCATATACACGTATGTAGTCGGCATTACATACCACCAAAGTTTTATTGTGGTTTTTCATTTTTGGCTTGTTTGCAATCATGACAGCAGCATTCGTTGTAAATAAAATTGAATAAAAAAGTTTTTAAATAATAAATTAAAAGGCCTATCAAACAAACAACATGCAACTGCTGCAAATATTAAAATTTTCGTCAAACAAAATTAATTTTATGACGCAGAAAAATGTTAACGTTCTTGTGTTAAAGTAAAAGAAGTATAATTTATTGCGCTGCAGCTTTTAAATTATTTAATAAACAACAAGAACGAAATCTAGTCAATTGGCGGCTGAATCTAAGATAAATTAAGGGCCGTAGTTCAATCTCTGCTGTGTATTAATCTTTCCATAGATCGTTTGCAAGTAACACGTTTGTAAGTAGACAAAGGGTTATAGACAGTTTTTTTTAATTCTGTAAAAAAATGTATTGTGCTTTTATGCTTAAACTATAGTTTAAGCTTAAACTAAGCATAAAAGCACAACAAATTTAAATATTTTGTGTTGAGTCACTTTTAAACAGGGTGTACGATATATATTTACATACATATGTATGTACTGAGCAGGATATTTTTTTTCTAACAACAAGGCTAAAATCAAACGAGCTCAAATCATATTTAAAAAAAGCCCACATTCTATCAATGGACCTTTTTTTTTAGAGAAATTCGTTTAACAGCTTTTCATTCGCTTCCAAAAGGATTGTTGTTTGTGAATTTAGCTCGTCCCGCACAGGAAAATCAACACAAAAGGTCTGCTTGTTTTTTTTTTGCATGTACTGGTTTTTCTACGGTTATTTGCATTTCAAAACATATGAATTTATGTACGTATGTGTGTACAGCAACTTAATGTTAATGACATGTTGTGGTTGCAGTTTATAAATTTTATTAAAATAAAATATATTTAAAATTAAATATATACTGCCAGTTCATCGGCATCAAACCTAAATACATTTAAAACAAAATGTTGTTTATGTGTAAATGTAGTCAAGTGGGTGAACGAACAAGTTCGATATCGATGAACTGCCAGTTCAACTTAAAACGGTAATCACACAAACTCTAAACGTGAGAAGTATGAACTATATCGATCATTTTGCGAGTATAACATATGAATATTCGATTTTGATCTCAGTTCTACTTATGATAATTCAATAATTCAAACACTTTCCAAAAATCTATTTTCTCTGGTAAAATGTGAACGTCAAGAACCTGTCCATACTGTGAATTATTCGCTGCAGGAACATCGAGTTTGTGGGTGTTATCGGTGAGAGGCATAGAAAAGTGTATTGAACACGAATGCAGTTTCAAAAGGAAATTGGAAAAGTTTCACAGTATAGAAGAGCACTCATTTTTATTTGCGCAAAACTTAAGGATTTCAAACATTTATGTATCGTACATCTGCATGCCGTTCATATTGCAGAACTCACTTGAACTAACTGCCGAGTAAATTTATTTTTACATTTAATTGCTTTAGTGTTTTTAAGTAAATTACGAATTACGCTGTGTATGTATGTATGTACATATATATGTCTACCGTATTTGGATTATAATATAAACTTGTAAGATAATTATTGACAGTTTTCTAAAAGTGTTGTAACAAATGTTCATTATAAATTATTGTGTTGTTTTTCTTTGCATTTAAAATTTATTCCGCATTTATGATTATTAAGAATGCAAATTTTATAAATTCATGTAAAATAAAAACACACTGTTATTAAGAACGCAAAAAGAAACACACAGAAACGACATTTGAAGAGTGGGACAAAACTAAATGCTAAAGATACATATGTACATATTCAACAAGACATTTGCGAAATTATTGCAAGAAATTCTAATTTAATTGAAAGTGACAATTGAACAGAAAAAACTGCAAACAACGACAAACAAGCATTTGAACAAAATAAAAAGAAACCCATGGTCAATAGGCCAAAATGAGAATCAGTAAAAGGTATTTATTAATAGCAACACAAGTGCGCAAGATTCTTTGTAAAAATTGTCGCATTTACAAAACCAGCAACCTTTGTTTTTTTTATGAAAAGAGCTAGACAAAAAAGCTCGTAAAGGGAATTAAATCTCAATGCACTGTTTCTTATTATAAAGCAACCATTGTTTATTTAGAAAAATCCGACAATACATTTTTAAAAGGCAAACAATGCTTGCAGTCGCTTTGAAGAAATTACAACAGCTTACTAATTCGCATACGAAAAGTTTTGCTTTTCAATACTACAATTTTCCACTAAAGTTATAGGCTCAAAGATGCCGTTGTCAGACGATCAAAAATTCGTGCCTCTTATACGATAACGTCTGATAAGGGCAACAAAGATTGCTCAGACGGTGCCTAGCAAATTACGCATGATTTGAGAATATTCTTTCTGACGGAAATTGTTGTAAGAGCTAGTTTACACACTTTAGGTTTTCCTGATCAATCCTCTTTTAGGCTTGAATATTTTTGGTTTCTTTTTTTTTTGTTCCCTTCAATTCCCAAGCAACCCAAAAGTCTGTCAACTTCGCGAACATAGTTGGCGGTATGATCAAGTCTGCACCCCTTTTACGCTCTTCTGTCCTAAAAACTCAAGACTTGATGTGTGCACACGATTGCTAAAAACTTTCGCCACATTTCACTGACAATATTGTAAGATCCAACAATTGTCTGCACATATGTAGCTTTGCCATGTATGGTTTGCTTTTCTCAATCAGCTGATTACGAATGACATTTTACATTTAATATGCTACATTACAGTACTTTAGATATTTAAAGTGACACACACACCAAAGTATATTTAATAAACTTAATACATAGAGATTGAGAAAACCGTCAAGCTGTCAGAGAATTGCTGAATACAAAAACAAAGCTCTAGGCAAAACAGCGTTTGACATTTAGAAGAACTAGGGAAACTAGTTCGTACTTAAAGATACTTATGTAGATACTAAAGAAGCTTTTAAAAAAGTATCAATTTTTTTTTGTATTTGACTAGGCATATTTTCTTTAAATGAATGAATTAATTAAGTCTATTTTATGTATGAAATGTAATGATTACATTATAGAGAGAATTTGTAACTACACATCAAAGGAGCGATGTGTAGCAACATGGTCAAATTTCGAACAAAACAAACTTGGTGAATTGCGTTTAAAGTTTTCAGAGCAGTATGAGTTGATGGAGCCGTTTTTATCACAGCTTGCGTTACAATTGATACTAAGCAATTTTTCGTATATATGAGAAAGTATTGGGGAATACTTTTTTCTTTTATTTAGCCCAGTTTTATTACACCTGTCAGCAAAGTGCCAATAAGTAATTAAGTTTACTTAGAGTGGGGCATTAATTAGTATCTTAAACCAAGAGATAAGATAATTTGTGTCGAATTTTATCAATGATATCACTTATATTAAATTGCAATTTTACGGCCCTCCTAGTAACGGTCAACTAGTTCCCATGGTGCATATCTCTTAGGTCTTCTGAGCTCTGATTCACTGATTTAATCATTTACTAGTTTAAACATAAATTAAACCAAACTCCAAGATGAGCTTGCACTTATTTTCCGGGCATTAGTGGGATTAGCGGATTAAACCAAACCGAAACACAATTTACCTCTGAATTATTAAGCGGTTCAGCAATAGCCAAAACTTCATCGTTGATACCGGCCAGCTGAAGGTTGTCATTGATTTGTGACAGCAACTCATCAATCGTTTGAGACGCTTTCATCGAAGGTGTCAAGGGCGGTGGAGGTGGTGTTATTGATGAAGAGTGTATTATTTCCATATCCAGGAGAGATTGAGTTAAAGGATTTGAATTTTGTAAGAGAAGTGGCGGCGGTGGTAAAATATCTTTAAATTCATCAAGAAATTCCTCGGGCACACCAATAAAATCCGTCATATTGTCATCACTACTCGCATTCGCTAAGGATACAGGACGTTGATTATTGCCATTTCCTGCTCCCTTTTCAGTTATAGGTGTTTTCATGTCCTTTTTACTCTCCAATATATTAGGAGTGCTGGGCAAGGAGGCCGATATCGGGTATTTATCCATTGTAGTTGACGTTTCATTCAAAACTAAACTAATCGGTCGTTTTATTAAATTCGAAATGAAATCCATTTTGAATTGAGGAAACTTAACGTAACAGAGTTGAGTTTGAATGATATTTTCCTTAGCGATTTTTTAATTAATTCTTCTGGTTATGCTTTATTGATTTCGATTTGCTAAAAATCAAATTTCAGTTTCGTTTTTTATTTTGTTCAATAACTTTGCAAATATAATTTTTTATTTATCTTTCGTTTGGTTAATCACTGAGACAGAAAAATCACGTAATTATTTTACGGTTCAAACGTTTTATTTCTGTACGTTTATTTTCTATTTGATCAACTTAATGGCACTGATCGCCAATGATCTTTAAACGAAAACGCATAAAACGACACCACACAAATAAGATGATTTTTTTGTTCTATAAATTATAGTATTTTTCTTTTTGTAACAATTTGAAATTATTTGTTTTTGTCAAAATGAATTCATTATTGTTTTCTTCTCTTTTTGAATTATAATTTCTTAATAAATTAATATGTATTTTACAATTAATTTTGTTTTCCTTTCGACGTTTCTGTACAATCCGCGTACCGCTTGTATGATTTCACGCTATTTATGTTGTACTAAATGATACAGGAGAAGCGTTTAATTTTTGAATATTTGTTCAAATTTTGTGTTTGATTTTTTCTTTTCTTTTTCCTAATTTTCAAGTGCTTTTTCTCAAGCGAATTGTGTTTGTTTGCCTTTTCAACGAAATTTCTAACGATGTTATTGTCGTTTTTATGCGGTTGGTTGGTGGATTGTTTTGCTCTCGATCGCTTTTGTTTTTCGTGGGGCGGCAATAGAGCCAAGCCACTCTACTTTCGTTTAGTTTGCTCTTGATCTCGTTGTGCCGAAAAACGTTTTTGTTGGCTGCTGCAAAAAGTTGCCTTTGCACTTATGCAGTTTATTTTTGTTGCTTTTTGGTTTTTCTTTTTGCAATTTTGGGAGAATAAAATAAATACATACCTAAAACAAAGTGTGCTGTTCATGTCAGAATATGTAATCGTTGTGTTCTTAAAATATAGTGCTGAAAGGTCATGTGAATAATATTCGAATACTTTATAGGTATTTTTGGATTATACAATTCAATTCTGATGAGAGAAAGGGAGAGGGAGAGAGAGTAAGCCACACATACACAGTTCAAGTGCGGCGTTTATCTGCACAGGTGAGTGTGGATAAGAGGCAGGAAAACTGCAACTAATATATAAAAATATACTGAATTGTTGAATGACCTTTGCAGACACGTGTGTCGAAGAGAAATTAAACAAGTTGAGGATTTCCTACATCTTTAAATGAGTTTAGTGGTGACGTGACTTTGAGCCTAACGCATAAAACGTCAGCGTTTGCTCCCACTCGAAATTTGGTCTTCGACACTATCCAGTCAACAGCAGTTAACTCATTTTATTCAACACTGCAAAACTTCGAATATATTAACAGAGAGAAAACTGAGACGACCAAAAAAATACAATTATGACAAGAACTATTACGAATTTAGTTACTACGACTTTAATGGTCTTTTTTATAAAAACATTTCATGTTTATTAAGTTGTTATCTGACAAATATCTACACAATATTTGTTAGAAAAGCGTTTGATAAACATGAAATATTCTTTCAAATAAGCCAGTAAACAAACACTCGTCCGCGCAAGCAACCTGAGAGTAATTGGTCGGTTTTTGAACCAGGGATTTCCGCTTCGTAGCTCCCGGAGTTTTTTTTTTTTTTTTTAACTTTTTGAATTCTGCTCTTTGCGCAAAACCGAGACAACGCGTTTCTGATCTGAATCGTTTTCAGATCAGATTAGACGAAGACGAACAATTTTAGATTTTTTTATTTTTCAGTTGCTTGAAATGTATGTTGTACTTATAGTATAGAGCACATTGTAATGGATGCAACGGTCCAAAAATTAAATCATTACTTCATATTAAGAAGTTGTTGGTTTCTTCTGTACATATTGTTTAATGTAACCTGAGTCGATGTATTTTGCTCCAAGAAATTGCCTGATAAATCATAATGTCTTCTTCTACAAGAATTACCCTTTGGTCGCAAGAAAAAAAAGCTCGTTAGGTTCAGTGCAATTTCAGAGCTTCAATTTTCCAACACTGGTGATTATCATAAATTGTATACTTTGTTGTTGCTTTTTTATTTATGTAACAATTTCTAATTAATTTAATCCGCTCTTGTTAATCAATTAGAAAGCAAATGCATTAAAATTTTATTTCACTTTTCAGGCATAATAAAACAGCAGACAAAACACATTATAAAATTTCATTTAATTCGTTGTTAAATCAATAAAGCAACAAAAATTAATGTTTATCAAATTAATTAAAACCATGGGAGGGTTTTGAAAAGAATAAACAAACAAGAACAATGTAAATAAAACAACAAGCAGTAATGCGATCGACCGGTAAATTAAGCCGGCAAATTAAAACTGAACGTTGGATACAAAAGGCAGACGACAGTACCGAACTGCAGGCACAGGCTGCGGCAACTGTTGCTGCTGCTGCAGCAGCTGCAGCAACACAAGAAACAAAACTATAACAGTGCAAGACCTAGATGTCTTATTAGACAGACTAACACCAAAAAGACAATACTGAGAAAGAAACACCAAGTATGTATGTCTAAACAAAAGACCGAAAACAACAACAAAACAACTTTTCATTCATTCAATTGCAAAAAAAGAAAATTCCACAAACTGATGTAGGAACAAAAAAAAATATCCATTGAAGTAATTAGAATTTTAAACTAGAGCACAATACATTTTAAGCTTAAGAAGGGGGAACTATTCTTCCTTCACAAATGCATAATAATTAATTGTAAGAAGCTGGCGACCAAACCATGAAGATTAAGTCTGAAGAATGGCAGAAGGTGGATACCATACATGCACCCACCAAAAAGCACAACAAGAAATACTATATTGTCGCTTAACATGTACAGATGGGGTCTGAGCTAAGAAAATAAAAACGAGAAATGTAAAACACTTTGAATTTGAAATGGCAAAAGCATCCAATTCGTTAGCGATCTTGAAGTCTACTACAGCGTGAGAGAAATATATTGCGACAAAAAAATTTAAATGTTTTCTTTGCAAATACAAAGAAAAAAAATTTATAATTGAGCACTCAAAAACTCCAAAAAATAATTGTAAACTGTCCATAGAGCTCTTACTATCGCGAATTAACAAATAGTTTATTCGCCAAAGGACTGTAAGGAGATCGAAGTTGTGACAACGGACGTTTCTTGACTTTCTTGATTTCACTTACATGTTTTATGTTTCTACCTTGTATATATACCCCGTAATGTCGTACCACCCAGAAAACATTATTAACTGTCTGCAGTAGTAAAAAAAAAAGCATTTGAAAAGCAACCAACTACGGATTTTTAGCCGAGCTACACAAAATTTGGAAAAATTCATTTTATAAACTTTATTGGCATTTTAGATTCAGTACTATAAAATTTCGAATGTTGATGATGGAAACAAAATAAAAATAAAGTTAACTTTCATTATGCCATATGAAAGGAAAGACCGACTTGAGCTGATGGTATGGCGAAAAATCAGAGAAACGATTGAACACGTTGATAACGACCATTACGAACTGTTGGTCCTAATAACGGGTAATCAAATAATTATAAGAATATTTAAATGCACAGAGCTAAAACCACCCAATAGAATCAATGAAATTTTATATATGAAGTTTTTAAGCTGAGGGGTATTCCAGCAGAATGAAATGAAGACTTTTTAGAGGGATTCCTTATTATTTTTAAATTGATTTCATGAATATGGAAACACATGAAATCAAGAAGAAAACTTGTTATTTACAGTTTCTTTAATCAGTTTCACTTATTGATTCTACTAAGTTTTCTCGTAAGTTGTATTAAAGATTTCTTGTCAATTTCTATAGTTTATCTTATCTATTCATGTTTTTCAAAAAAATATTCCTCATTGATTTCATTACGCTCCTAATTATTATGTGTTAACCATTTATTCTATTTTCTTAAATTTCTTTGAGTGTCTTAATGACTAACTTGGTTAAGTGACCGACTGACAATCCCAAGGTTGTGGGTTCGAGAAAGTTTTTTTTTATTTTTATTTTTTAATTCCACAACAATTATAAGCTTCCTTCTTGAGGTTTTCAATATGGGGTTTCTTATCAAAATAATAAGGCTACCTTCTTTAAAAAAAGCAATACAAAAAAAATGTTGTTACAATTTATTATGTGTTTATAAGATACTGTTGCTGCATCAGCCCAACCAGTATCTATGTGCAGATAGTAGTTTGGTCTTGCGTCAAAGCACTCTGTTTCCATTCTTTTTTTGCTTCCTTAGTCCAACAACCAAATATTTCAAACTTGTGTCTAAAAATATCATTCACTCTGTGTCAGTGTAGCCGATTTGTGTGTAGTTTTAGTTTCTTTCTGAAGTCGGTTAGTTAGAGTTAAAACTCTAGTTTAACAAAACTCTTCTGTGATTTCATTGCAGTTTAAACTTGACTGTAGCAAACCAGTGGACCATTTATTATTGATTGGTTTGGGAAATATAAATTAGACAACCTTGCAAAAAATGTCAAACAGCTGGTGTTCTGCACTGTTTAATGACTAAAGTTTAAATGCTAAATTTTCTTCGTTTAAGGCTGGGTTTTTGAGGTCTCAACCTCGGTTTAGTTAACCTGAAAAAAATAATTGCTGCTATTACCAATTTTTATATATAGATTTTTTACGGAACAACTTGGTTTTGTTTAAAATGTTCTTCTGTAATGAAATAAAAAATATCATTTCACCTTGACGGCGGAACGTTTAACTAAATCTGGTTTAATTCAGATGTCAAAAATCAACCCTAAATGTGGTTTAAATATTCACCGATTTAAAGATTTACTAGTTTAAACGTAATTTAAATCAAACGCAAAGATAAGCTTGCACTGATTTTTTTTGGTCATAAGTTGCAAACACATATATTTTGCACGTAAATTTGTCTTCATTACTTTCAAAGAGACTTTGTTTTCCTGGCATTGCCTTCTAACACTGCCATATAAAAAATGCATGCAGGTAGAGAATTTTAATTATTTTAGTTTTAAAAATACCTGTTGTCTGATTTTCTGTCTAGCTGTTTAGCCTCCTATATGTCGCCGATATTACGCTGTTGCCACTCAATTCTTGATGTGGCTCAAAAGCTAGACGGGAAAACAGTAAAAGAGGCATTTCTAAATCTAAATTCATAAATTTTAATTGGCTCTTACAGCAAATTTTAAAAGATCCATTTTTGAATATAAAATTTTAAAAATAATGGTGGCTATTCTGAAATCCGCGCCAATGAAACTTTGAAACTTTGGATGGCAAAAAAAAAAAAAAAAAACCTGAAGAATTGTTTGTGTTTTCCATACACTACAAGAATCAAAGTAACGAGGCAATCGACTACGCGTATCTCTCTCACTTGTAAACAGTAAATTTTGTATGATACACAAAAACAATTTATTCGTGCTCTTCAAATGTTGTTGTTGTTTTTTTCTTCACTAGCACGTTTTCTCGAATAACCATCAATATATTTTAGATGTTCGCCAGCTGTTGTTCTTTGCCGCAAGTGGAGCCTAAAATTATTGCATACATGTTTTCTTTTAGTTGTGGCAATCCTGATACAATTTGCAACCTTTAATCCAGTACACTATTTTACCCCAATTTGATTTAAACGCCATTTTTCGTGCCCACCAAACCGTTGAAATATTTTTACCGGTACAGTTTGCAAATATTCTAAATCGGCAACACTGTTCTGCTGGCATGCTTGTGTTGTATTTGCATAGTGATACCACTTACATATATGTACTCTTTTCGCTTCAGGTCTGCCTATATCTTGTTTCTGTTAAGGTTGAATGCATTTATTCGTTACAATATTTTACATTATAGCATGTTTTTTTTTCTTTCCTCTTGATTTGTTGTCTTTTCTTTTTTTCTGTCGCTAATAGATTTTTTTTCTCTGTAGCTTTTTAAGACAATCAAGTTCTTGTTTTACCACAACATTGTGAAATTTACCACATTTGAATGCGCAAATGTTGAAAATATTTGCATTATTTTACACTTAACTATAAAAGAAAAAAATTGTACGAGAAAGCGTAGTAGTGTCAGGCTGGCGGCAGTTTATCATATCTTAATGGCTAAGCGGATAAAGTGATGCATTTTGGTTGCCTTTTGGGCGCTAATAATCGTAACTTATATTTAAGCATTTGCTCTGTACATTGACGTGCTGATATGTTCAATGTGTACGTAATCAGCGCCTGCTGCTTTTGCTTCCTTTTTTGGTCCTCAATGCATTTCACATACCAGAAGATCACAAGAACAATTTAATAGATTTCAAATATTTATTGAAACGAGTTTGCTAAAATTTAATAAAATTTATACTTTTCAAACAAAACCAAGAATTGTGTCAATTAAGAGACTCGTAAAATTCTACAAAAATTTTAATTAAAAGAACTTCAAAAAACTGCGGCTGTACATTTCTCACGAAAACGTTGTTTATTCCCTCATCGAAGCGATTTCACTTTCGCTCAAGGTACCTCTTGTCGCAGGTAGCTTGAAGAACTGTCAAAATATACAATACAAACATACAAACGTGAACAAATGGGTGACAGAATATAAAGTATTATTTCTACCAACAAAATACATGAAGTGTGTGTTTGTTGCATTTAGTTTTGTGGCTACCTGGTATTAACCTGCCTTGCTTACGCTTTTTTCGCCAAATTAGACACAGGGTTCGTTTATTCCGAAGAAATATCGACGAGGAATAACTTGTGGGTATCAGACGAAGAAAATTTAACTCCTCCAGATTTTTCACAATATAATAGTTTTATGGTGCGGAGAACATTTTTGGGGGAGCACCAGTACAATCTCGCATTTTTAGAAATAAGGCGTACTGTAATGCACATACATACATATGTACATACTTGAATATTTGTGTACCAAAAATATTTCCATGTATGAAGTCTTTAAAAAAAGAACCAATCCAATAACCAAGAATCATTACTTTCAATGACTTTTTGCCCTAAATGAGCAAATTGTAAAAACAAAACATATAACACTATACAACAATTTCGAAGTTTTGTTCAAAACACGAGATTCAGGTCGAGTTGGCAAAATGCAATATAAGAGTCGACGTTTTAAAAGATCACATCGGAAATTCGATTTAGACGAATTTAAAGCTTCCGCTTGTTAGCCTATGTATACGCTTGACGCACTAGTTTAGAGTGGACTGTTAGGTCATGGATATGTTCAGCACCTTTGTAGAACATATTAGGGCAAATATTTTTGTGGAACATATTAACCCTTTTTTGTTCTTTTTTATTTATTTGCTGTTGTACTGTGTAAAGTATGCAGCCAAAGAATTAAAATAAATTTTTTTTGGCAATTTGTTTATGTCGTACGCACACAACTGAGCAACATGGATGGTTTTGACGATGAAACTGGAACATAAACAAAAATCAGCGACACCAATTTTTGTTTTTCTTTTTCACAAACATGATTTAAATAAGTACAACGAACAAAGTATGAACATGAATTATGTGTGCACATGTGTATATATGTATGTATGTATGTACATTAGGGGTTTCAGTTTTAGTCAAAACTCATAGATTTGTAAACCTAAATATCAGTAGTAGTAATGAGATGTATCAAAGTAAATAGGACTACGTGATAAATTACATATGAAGCAGAAGATTTTGTAGTAAATAAAGTGGTTTTTCTGGTTAATTATATGAGTAATCGAATTTTCGAAAGATCAAAGCCTCCAATGCACTTGAAATTTTTTTTTCCAATTTTATATTTTTTGTTATGAATTATCAGGGCATACCTGGACGGGTATTTCAAGTTTGCAACCACCCTACTATACATGCATACTAGCATACTAACGTATAGATAAATAGATGTACGTAAAGTACAACAAATAAAACAGTTTTGCATGTAAAAATATACAAGTGTGTTACTTGTAGAAAAACTGAAAAAAATAAGTAAAAGACATACATACATATGTACGTATGCGTAATAAAAATACGTTTATTTTTCTTTGTCTACAGTTTTGTCGTTGGTGCCCAAACGGGGGAATACTTTTTTCTTACTTCCTTAAAGTTCACAAGTAGAGTTCATTTCATATTCTTCAAAACAAAAACGTGAAAAAAGAAGAACGGCAAATTAAAACACATATGGAATATCTACCAAAATACTCATCAAAAAAATTAAATTCGATACAACAATATACAGTGGAGCGCAAATAAAAAAAAAAACGTACGTACTGACACATGAACTGATGATTCATGGGACGTATCAAAAAATTTTCCGGGCAACGCCACCCACGTAAAAAAACCAAAAATTTAAATTCGGACGCTCCGAAAATGAATTTTTTAAAGCGTCATAGTGAACTTTGTTTCAGCATTGACTGCTAAATCGACCCACCCAATTTTCTTGGTACATAGCGAATTTGAAACTGGAAATATAATAAAGCGGTTTCGCGGCTTTTCGCTAGTTGTGGTCTTTCTAAATGCTTGAAGTTTTTATAAACTATTTTAAATAACTTATTTATTTAAGAATTTTCGTTAGTTGTATTGTTCACATTTGTGACGTTTTCATGAACAATTTTAATCTATGTTTGTCTTCATATAATTCTCGCGAATGTTTGCTGTTTGTCGCCAGTCGTGTTGTGTCTGTCTGTTTAAAGTTTATGTAAGCAACTGTAAAACTATTTCTGCCTGTTGCCATTTTTGCTTTTCACACATTTTTTTCGGTTGTGTTATTTGTATCTAACTGTTTGATTTTTTTTACTATTTTAAATCCACGCGTTTTTATGGCCAATTTTATTATGAATGTTTAATGTTGCGTACTGAGCTCCTAATAGTCAGTTTTTACCTTTGGTTTTTGTGGTGCAAATAAAACAATTTTATTTCATCTTCTTCTTGACGTGCTTCATCAGATTTCTTCCGGAGAATTTGTTTTATATAATTTTCTTTATCAGTTAAAATCACCTGGATTTTCTTATTATATTCAAATAAAATAATTGCATGCTGTGCTGTCCAGTTTTATAGTTTTTATAAGGATAACAAGAAAGAAAATTATTTTAATTCTACTTTTGAAAATGTTTTGCGAGTTTTCAATTTCTTTTATTAATCGTTTCGATTAAAAATTCGTTGTTTAAGAAAGTTTTGTACTTATAAAACGAATACAACATTCGACGTTCGATGTTCGAAATCCAGCCAAAAATGAAAGCCGTTAAAATCCGCAAAACATTCTAAACACTTGTTTAAAATCATTTGATCTCAATATCGGTTCTTTAAATTAAACGAAAACATGTGTTGCTTTTTAATTTCAGCTTTTTTTTCTGTTGTTGTATTGCAGAGCTTAATATTGCGCAGGGGTACAACTATTTATCAATAACAGCAATTTAACTTCATTTTATATTCCCCGCACAAGTTTTGATTTTGAAAACGATTTTATCCCACTGTTGAATAGCAGTAGCACTAGCTACGACAAGAAAATTGCTGCTTGCGCTGGTGACTCTTCATTTAAACATATTGAATGCAATTACTTT
The DNA here is from genome assembly GCA_963662145.1 of Sturmia bella. NCBI lineage: Eukaryota > Metazoa > Arthropoda > Insecta > Diptera > Tachinidae > Sturmia > Sturmia bella. The sequence goes on from OY759168.1 coordinate 123,252,867, forward strand.
TTCTTTGAGATATAAAATTCAATCATAAAATATCTAAACTATTTTTAGGCTTTATTTGATTTTAATTTTTACAACTTGCCACTAATTTTATAGTAGTTCAGTGCGAGACATCTGTTATTCGAAATTGTTGCAATACTTTGAATTCTATGACCCCAAGAAGAATTTCAGTTCTTTTCTTTAGTGTTTTCGTGCTGATGTCTTTCTCCAACGCCAATAAATAAACAAACTGACAAATAACTATTTACTACTTGTAAATGTGTGTGTGTGTGTGTGTGTGATTTTTTATACGAGTGATTTTATAATAGTATTTCATTCTCCCCCAATCGCTGCTTGACGCAAGAAATGCATTCTTAATGTTTTCGTCACAAGTTGCGTTTGTGGATGCGGTCTCCATAGATGATTTTGCAGAGAGAGTGCCCTACCAGCAGTTTATTGTGTCTTAACAATTTCTCGCCGATTGCTTTCTTTCGTTTTTGTGTCTCACATAAACTATTTCAAAGTCATTTTTGCCTCTTGCCAATATTGTATTGCAATTTTTGGAAATATTTATAAGTTAAGTTTTTTTTCTTCGAATTTTCTCCACTGTGCTTGGCAACTGTTTGAAAAGTTTTTCTATATTGTTATTGCGTATTACTTACTCAGGCTCAAGTTTGTTCTATATTATTTAGCTAGGTGGGCAATTAGCCAAACTAGAGATATGAGCCCCTGAGTTCAAGGACGGGTTCTGATGAGAAGTGTGGCGGTTTCCAAACACAACAGCGAGTTGTCCACCTAGCTAAAGTTCTTTGATGTTTTCCTTGTCTTGTTTAATTAATATCAATGAGAAGAAATTATTAATCTAAAAAATAATACAGAACGAACTTGAGCGTGATACAAAATATATCAGAAAAAGTTCGAATAAGAAAAATGAATTCTTCCAATATTTAATTTTTCGTTCATTTTTATGTTCTTAAATTTTTTTATACTTACAAAACAATATTGAATGCTAAAATGTGTTCGACAGACAATTAATTACTCAAATAAATTTTCGTCAAATAACACTGTATAACAAAATTAAATTTTTTCAAAAATTACAAGGTCTGCCCTATAAATTTTTATAGAGGAGACAAAATAAAAAGGCATGTGTATGTATCGGCGTTTTGAAAGTTTACACCTGAACTGTATTTGAGGGGAATTCAAAGTTTCCCAGTGTTTAAGTTGAATCTAAAATCATTTTTCGTAATTGTATTATTGCTCATATTATTTGCAACCGCTCTACTAGAATCTGAAAGATACTCCTTTTCTTACATCTTTGTATTTTCGGAGTAATTCTAGCGATTCTGTGATTCTAGCGAGTGAAAGTAACGGTTCAATTAGGCATTGTTTTCACCATTTTGCAGTTACTTCACTTGTTAAGCGAACTCTACGCTGAATACTTTCTGCAAAGGTAATACTTTAAATATTTATTAATTAATTAATGTGTTTTATTTATTTTATTATTCCCTCCTTCACACAAACACCCAGCTCTGGCACATTCTTATTGTTAATCGGCATAAGAACCATGTTAACCTTACACTTTAGATATAAAATGTGTCCATCAATTTTATGTAAAATATTACGGACATTTTTTTTAGAATATCTTAAGCCTCTAACTCCTTAAGGTATGGCTCTTTTATACCTTTCTTTAAGGAATTTAACTGGCTAAAATGTTCTGCAAAAATACTATTATTAATAAGAATTCCTAAAATAGCAAGTAATTTATTAAAAAAAAACAAACTCTGTAAGTACCTGTTTCTCTGGTGATGCTTGTTTCGATTTGGCGATTCGATTTCCCATATTGAAATTTTTTACAATGATTTTTCTTTTACGAAAAAATAAAAATATTTTTACGAAACCCACATATTTTTTATGCCAAAATTTTTACTTTCTTAAATATCAGTCAAGGTAACTTTATTTTTTATTCTATATTTTTGTTTGGCATGAATGTTTTAATACAAATTAAATACCACCGAAAACTAGCTTTTAGCGTACACTTATTGCGCTGATTTTACAATAAATATTTAAACAATAAATTGGCGTTGCAAAAAAATATTATCTTATACCCAAAAAATTTATTGAAATTCTCTAGAGAGTAGCCGCTAAAAGAGAGTAAACAAATTTGACGCACATTTCCATATGCGGCCCAGAAAAATTAAATTTAAAAAAAATTATCCGAAATGCATATGAATACACAAAGTTAATTAAAAAACAAATAAACATAAAACGATTTTCGACGACAGCGACAGGCGATTTTGAAGTTTTGTATTCAAAAACATTGATCGTGTTTGTACGAGACGTCAGTATTCCATCAATTAATAATCAAACTAAAACCACTTTGTCGAGGAGCACAGATGACTAGAACAAGTAATATGTATTTATTTTAAAAAATACATGTACATATATTCACATACATACGTACATATTTAATGAATAGCGAAAAATGTTAATGCAAAACAAACCTTTTGTTCTCTTGCTTTTTCTGCTCTTTTTTTTATTTTTTTTAATGTTTTCATATTACTAGACTTGAAGACGGTTGATTCATTAGTTAAAACAAATTAAAAATAAACATTTAATTTTGTTTTAATGTACATACATAAGCCAAGTACATAAAGGGTAATTTTTCAGAGGTATTAAACTTATAATTGAAAGATAAATGTAGCAATTGATATGAATTGGATTACATTACAAAGATAGTAATTTTTTGACACATTTATATTGCGGCATATTTTGACAACAGATGGCTGGCAGGCTGTTTTATGTACATTGCAGATCGGATGTAACATGGCGAATGGGGAGTTCTTCCAATTTTTGTGACGATTGCCACCGCCACAAACAAATGGCATGACTAATACCGTGTTCAGACAGACCCCTTTACTGCGATTATCGCAAAAATTCCATTAATGAGATAAATATTCCATACCAAAAATCACTAAGTTATAACTCAATTAGTGTAGAATTGTTAAAAAATAAAATAAATTAAATGTCAATAAACAGAATATTGACTTAATTACAAATGTCTGAACAGAGTATAAGAGAATCCGTTATACACAACGTTAAAGTTTGCTTAATGAATTACCTTGTGATATGGGATTGTCACGAATGCGAAATTGAAGCAAAAACACTATGAGTGCCTTGAAATGAGTGATGTTTTCGACGCAAATTTGTGCAATTTGATATACCCCAGCGGCAAAAATAATCTTCCTTATTGTATTTGTCGTTTTTGAAAAATGGTGCCGTGATTTGCAAAAAAAAAATATACAACACTTTTCGAAACCTACTGCAAGAACGTCGTTAAATTTCAATCGAGGTTGCCAAATTCAACTATCAAAACTACAGAAAAAGTTTGATTTTAAATTCGACAGCAACAACGAATGCTGTCGTTTTCAAATTAATTCAAGCACAATAAAACTGAATAAGTTTTTTTATCCATTCTCCGGTAACTTTTGGCCTCTTTTCAAATTCAACACAGCAGCAGAATTAAGCGCGTGTTTCGATTGGTAAAACATACAAAATAAATTCTAAATAATTTTTATAATAATTTGTTTCAAGTTAAATGCTTTTTAGGAAATGTTAGCAGATATTTTATTATCTCACTAATTTTAATTAAATCGAAGTAAACATTGTACTCCAGAAGAGAGAAGACGATTGCTTAAATTACAAAGCAAAGAAGAAGCATTGTGAACTATTGCCAAATATCGCGATAGATCACTGTTTTTTTTTCTTCAAAGAGCGTTAAAACCAGAATAAAGTACAGAAACAAGTGGAAGGGCAAAAAAGATACACATAAGAATAGGCCATGTGAGTACTCTCGCCGAACAGAATCATTTTCTATTATTCACGGAAATTTCTGTCGATGTTGGGTGTTGTATATCTAGACGAACTCTTCGCTTACTATTCGAATAGCTAAAAAAGTTCCTCAATTTTAGAAAGCAAAAAAAAAAAAAAAAAATTGTGAAAGCGAGACAAAACTTCGAAAGAAGACATTTGAGCTCATCTCAAACATCTTACCGAAATAAATGGCAAAATAAATCTGTTCGGTAATGACAAAGGCTGTCACTACACGGACAGAGAATTTCATTATGTTAAAAGGTTTTAGTTACCATACAAAGATTAAACACCCCGCCTACTTATTTTTTTCACGTAGCAAACACTGTTGTCTTTTTAAAATGACATAACTTTAAAGAACACCCGTTAGACTTGGTAATTAAAAGCAAAACTAAATGAAATGTTTATACATACATACATACATATACGTGTGTATACATATACATATGTATAAACAAATATCTGTGGCCACAAGGAATAACAGCTAAAGTCGAGTTAGGACAAAGTAGAGTTATTACTACTGTTTTATTCACTGTATCCAAATGCACTTCCACACAAAATTTTATCATCGTAGCTCAAAAAATTAGTACTTTATGCCTAAAAAACTAAACAGCTAAAGTCGAAATTTTGCTCGTATGATTTCGGAATAACAGCCTATTGCAATTTGCTTCAATATTTTTTTAAAAAAAAGTTTCTTAAGTAGAATTAGGATTTTATTCCACACAGTGCCGTGCGTTATTCAGACGTAAAATGTCTGCTTAACTCGAGTTTAGTCATTATTCCGTAGGTTAAATTGACAATTCTTCAAATTAGGAATAACAACCAAACTCGAGTTTAGTTATTATTGAGCTTTTTTTCGAGTTTCCAGTAAAAGACAAAGTCGAATTTGGTCGTTATTCCAAATGTGAAGAATAATATGTTCAAGACCTAACTCCACTTAAGTTATTATTTACAATTTGAATTGAAAAAATCGTTCACGCTAAGTTAAATTTAGTCGCTTTTCCGTAACAGGAAGAAGCTTAACAATTTGTTTTGCTTATTTCTCTTAAGTTAGCTGCTTTTTCATTATGAATTGAATTGCAAATTAAAATATAATAATATTGCTAACATCGAGCTTACAAATATTAGCTTGATCTTAATTCCCTGATTTCAGGCACCAATTTCAAACTTAAAAAGGCTCTGCTGAAAACTTCTCAAAATAGAGTTTAGTTGTTATTCCTTGTGGCCACAGATATATAAGAAATATTTAATTTTTTGGTACAACTGCCAAAAAAGTATACATATACACATTTAAGACCATTTATTTCTTGTTACTAAAGAAAACCATGTTAAAAGCAGGGATCGTAACTGTTATAACTTATGTGGTCACTGCCCATTACATTTCTATGCTGAGTAATAATTAATCCGTCTTTAGAAAACATATTTTCGTAGATATGTCTTTCACTGGCATGCTTTAATCAACTACTGTTGTGAATTGTATAAATAGGCCAATGTTATGTAAATTTTCTCCTTAGCCAGCTACAAAGAGGGCTTTTACAGTTTCCAAATATTTTGCATCACTAGAATGTCGCCATATATTCAAAAATTTTCAAATAACATTTTTCAGTATTGAAATGTATTATTTTAGGTCTAAAAATAGACATTATTGTTTTCCGTCTATTTCAGCCGTCGACATTTCGCTGATACTAATAAACTGATCATAAGACTCGAAAAACAAAATGTTGGAAACTCAACTACTTATACCATAATTCCCATAAACAAAATGAGAATCAGAAATGTTCAAACAACAAACCTTTAACACGGACAACATTTTTTCGTCTTGTAACTCTTTTACTTTTATTCACAACTTCTGTACAACGAGTTACCATTGGTTACTACGATTTCTATTTTTGAAAGCATCAAGAAGTAAAATTTTTGTATAATATTCAGAAATGAACTTTGAATTATTAGCTCTTATAGTTAATTTTTGAATTTTTCAGTTTTTTTTTTTCATTATTTTTTTGGTTCTGAGGGCGCTAATGTGAGATTTCAATATAAAATCGCGTCTCCTGAACCGATTCTTTGATGGAATCAGAGCCAACCCCTAGTTATTTTCCTTGCAAAAATTCAGCTAAAATAGCTTTAGCGAGTGCTAAAGTTTCTGGATCATCAGAGATAAGAATTTAAGCAGATGTTTGATTAAATTTACCAATTTAATTAAAATGTGTAATTATAATAATTCCAAACTAATAACTTTAATTTAGCAGCTCAATTCGAATTAAAAGTTGTTTAGAAATCAAAATTTAGAAAGATACTCTTTTAAGAGTCAGGCGTATGCTGTATGAAATTAATTTCTGGTTTAAAAATACGGTATTTACCTGCAAAAATTTTTTTTAAATGGTTCACAAATAACAGTTATAGAAACAGATATTAATCAAAGCATACTCTTTTGATGCTCTACCACATTCTTTAAAATCCGTTGCATACTTTTGAGTGCACGTTACACAAACAAATATGTACCTGCTATCATGATACAATTAACAAGGTAGCCTTTTCGCTACAATAAGAACAACTTCAATAAAAATAACATGCATTTTGTTTTTGTAAAACTTGTGCAAACTGTCAAAAAGACGCCACTTCTACATTTACAGAAGAGAGATGCACTGAGCTTACGCGGATTAGCTATCTCGTTTTGGCTGCCTTTCATCTCCGCATTCTCTTGACAACCTAAAGTAGTCAGATGATTAACGGTTTAGCTGACGAGGCTACCTTGTTAATTGTATCATGCCTGCTATTACACAGTCCTGCCTATAACACACATGTAACTGTAAATAACCAAATCTCTGCAGTTGTAAATGCGTCTAGTGCTGGTGTTAGCTTGAAAGTTAACAAAGTTAAAGTTAAAAAGCTAAAAAAATATACATATATAAAGTGAAAAAAAGTGATAAATTAAATAAGTTTTAGTGAATTCAAAGTATAATCTCTTAAAAATAATAGATTTGCATTAAATTAATAGTGTGTAATTAAAATGTGAAAAAGTGCATTTTTTTTTGGTTATATATTAGATATGTACACCAGTGAACCCGAGCGCCATTTTTAAGGTAAGACAATGTTATTCCTTTTTTTTGTTTGAAGAAAATTTGTTGGCGATAAGAAAATGCAATTTACCGGGGAAAATAGAAAAATGCCATTTTCAAGAAAATAATTTTAATTTATTTATAAAATAGTAAGTTGAACAGCTTTTTATATTCTAAGTAAACGAATATTGCACAGAAATGGCTTTGCCTTATATCTTAAATATTAATAGGTTTCAAAATAAAAAAGGAGGTAAATGCATTTATAAATAACTATAATTTTGAAGGAAAACTATTAGCAAAAACCATTTTTGTTACAACTTACCATGTTGTTGCTTTCATTACAATGTAATTCTTTTAATACCGATCTATTAACCAAAGTCGTATTGGGAGCCGACGAAGTGGCTGCGCTGCCAGCAACACCATTTGAATGTGTCGAAGAACCGCCACTCACATTTATTTCATTTGAATAATTCATTGTAATTTAACACACTTTCTTTATATTTTGCCACACAATTTTTCGTATTTGTTTAGTTTTTGTTCAAAATTATTGTTTTTCTCGCATTAAAGCATGTACTTTTGTTAGAAATTATAATTTCTCGATGAAATTTTGCACCCGTTTATTTTAAATGGTTAAGCAATAACAAAAAAAATGACACAACAACAACTGTATTCGCTCTGTTTTCTACAAATCAAAATAATAAGTGTAGCCAACATTGAAATGTGAATGGCGCCTTTGGAGAATTGTCAGAATGCTGAAGTGACATGAAGAGGGCGCTTGTGAGAAATAAAAAGTAATACCAAGTTTGTGCGTGTAAAAAAAATTAATTTGGCGGGTTTTCTCGTGCTGACAGTATGATTTGTATTCTAACATAGTATCGGAAGAAAATATTTTATTTATTGTGCGTGTTCTGAGAGTGTGTGCTTTGTTTGTTAAGAATTCAATGCAAAAATATGTTGCCTTTAAGCAAATAAAACAAATCACACAGTCATTTTTGGTTTGGTCATAAAATTACATGTGTTGGCTGGCAGCAAAGAAACGGCAAGTACTTTTTACCACGTCCTTATTGCAGTTATTACTTATTTCACAAGATTTACTTGTTTAATTTATTTTATTTAAAACATTTCTTTTTATTTACGCAAAAATAACAATTAAAATATAATTTTCTTTATTGTAACAGTTTCTCTTTTTGTTTTCTAAAGCGAGCGTGTTTTTTGGTTCAATTTAACAATAGATTTTTTCTTCTTTAAAATTAAGAAATTAACAAATAATTTCAGTTATCTTAACTACGTACACGCTTACATTATGTGACAATTAAAGTAATATTTAATAATAAAAAATCGTCTTAAATGTTTAAAAATTTTAAAATTTAATCTAAGATAATCAATGGATGTTCTGTTCACAAAATCTGTAAAAATAAAGTCGAATGAAATGAGAATATTAATGTTGAAGCATTCATTTCTTGAAAAGAATAGAAACTAAATAATACTTGCATTAATATTTTACTTTTAAAATTTGGTCAAAAAACCAAATTTGTTTTTAAATAAAAAGTGGTCTATTAAGATGGGATCATGGAAATCTTTCGTTTTCTTCTGTCCACCATAATTTGATTTGACTCTTTACTAAATACAAACATACATATGTATGTATTTGGGGGTTGCTTTGTGACATTCAATAAGGATTTAACTTAAAAAGGAACTTGTGTTGTATTTGTAAGTACATAATTAAAGTAATTAAGTTAGGCTTAAATATTTCAATAAAATTGTTTAGCTTAGCTAGATTTTGTAAACATACTTCTAAAGAAAATTGATTTCTTTTTAAACATTTTGTTTACTAAAATATCCACGTTCTTTTATTCTTGAATTGAGCATAGTAAAATTGCTGAGAGTTAGTTTTTTAATTGAATTTTTAAATTATTTAAAGTAATAATTTTGTTTTAATGTAGACTAAAAGTTTTAAACATTTTTTTTATTTCGATATTACATTCGAAATGTCAGTCAGATGCGGTCAAGCCATCGACTATTTGTTCTATTCGAGTCAAAGTGCTTTGTTTTTTTTTTTTTTTTTTCTAAGTTAAGTTAATACTACTATACACATCTTTCGAAATCTAAAGCTTAAAGCTCTAATTGTTAAGTTGTGTTACTTAAAATATTTTTGAAATACAATTAACTATTTTTTTCTCAAATTAAATTTACAATACCCGTTGGATTTTTGAGATTCTTAGGGTGGAATCTGGTGCGTTTTTTTTTTTTTTGAAGAGTTTTGTTCTTTTGATTGCTTGTTATAAATAATGTTTGATTTTAAGTCATATGGGGTGTGTATCTTCGTGATGTTTAGTCGTCCAAATACCAGGCATTAACTGTGGAGGTAGATTTGATTGCTGTGTGGTCAATTTGGCGCTTATACTATTGAAAATAGGTCCTTTAGAATAGCCCTTGTTGTCAATGCCGCCGCACTCGGCAGACATTTGTGTTGCAGCCGTCATGTTGCTGGTAAATTGTGAGGTGGGTTTCTTGGGTATAGTGCGAGGACTAGATATGAGAGCGCTCAAGATGCCGCCGACTATGGCCAGAGAGGCAAAAGCTGTTTGTGGTATCAGCTGGCCGAAAACTACTGTGGCTCCTATGAAAGGGGCTCCCAATAGCCAAAAACGGGCCCAACAGATGGTGGAAAAGGCGAGAACCTTCTTTGCCTCATTACCTACCAGCTCCACGGTGCAAGTAGTGAGTACGCCCAGAGTGCAGGATATGGCGATTTTCGAAATCATGGCTGTCAGCATTAACAGAGCGACACGTGCATCAAATTCAACTTTAAAATAGAAAAGAAATTGAAATAAGTTTCACAACTTCAGCAAAACGCTTCCAGTAAACTCACTGTCTTGTGGCACCAGCCAACTCAAATACGCGATACAACCGGCTATTACATTAAACAAGCCCGTCCATAGCCACTTGCGTTCTGTCTTAAGTATAAGAAATAGACCTATAAATGTACCGATAATTTCTGAAATACCGGCTATCACAGTATTAATTTGTAAATGATCACGACTAAACGAGCGTATGTTCAATAACATGCCGTAGTAGACAACAATGTAAATGGACCAACACAAATGGACACAAGTGACGTGTCTGACAGCCTTTTCGCCCTTCCAAATCGCCCACCAGCTTTCCGGTGGCGGAGCATCTAAAGCGGTTTGAGCCTGTAGCTGCAGCTGCTGATCAATATCGTGAGGAAGACTATAGCGCGTGCCATTCATTTCAGCGCACTAAAAATAAGAGGAAAAAAAATTTATGCTGGCAGTTTTTGGCCCGTTCAAAAAGTTGTTCAAACCCCAACTCACCTCTATTAATATTTTTTTGGCCTCTAAGACTCTTCCTCTAGCCACCATCCAACGTGGGGAATCGGGAATCCATCTATATAGGCGCAAAAGAGAGTAATGTATGTTAAAGTTTGAATTGAATGAAACATTTGTGTCTGAGTGATTTAGTGCCACTCCGGTTTAAATTAAATTAAAAAAAAAGAATAAAATAATAGGTCTGCATCCAAGTAGATCCCAATTTGCATGAAAAGCGCTCCAGTACTTTACTTTTGTGTAGAAGAAAACTTTTCTGGCTGCACGAAACAGTCCAGGAATTTTCCTTCGAGCTAGTTTGTTCACATAGTTAAGCCATCAACGGCTTAAAAAAAAAAGCTTACAATAGTTATGATCACGTACTCGACATTGGGAGCCTGCGAGATCCCAACTTGCACGATAACTGTTCTCGTACACAAACTTCGTGCAAGTGAGAGAGAGAGATTTTGAGAGATAAATATTCTTGTAGCGCTTGCACGAAACAACGCGCCCTTTTTCTTCGGGCTAGTTTGGGCCAGCAGCTAAACAATCAGCTGTTGCACAAAGTAAGCAATAGTAACAACAGTATTGAAGTTTTTAAAATAGAATTTCCTATGAAAGTACCTGCAAAGCACTTTAAAATCTAAATGCTCCAAATAAAAAATATTTCATCATCCCAAAATATGCGTTTCAATTTTCATTACAAAATCAAAATACACCATATGTTTAATTTTAATTTTACTGTCAAAGTATATGATTTACAATTACAAAAACAAAGCAATTATCGGGCTTGAGTTCAATTTTTACTTCCCCAGAATTGAGAAGGATTTTTTTTGTGACAAAATCATCATTTTTAAAGAAGACAAGAAAAGCTAAATACTTACGGGCTGGGGTACCTACTATGGCTGTTTCACTCCCACCACAACACTCATCAGCACCCAAATTTGCTTCGACCCCTGACCATGACTAATTGCATACTGTTTTTAAGCAGCCACGTTTAGCCATGCTACCACCTGAGCTCTTCTTTACCGACTGACTATCTATATTTAATCTTATCAAGCAACTTTCAATTTTATCACTGTGTTTTTCTGTTGATTGGAATATATTTTATATGCCCTCACCATCATCCAATTGGTGTAGGATGGCGAGGTAGGTTGCTACTTCAAAATAGTATGCAATTAATCATGGCCTGGTCTCGAACTAGTTCAAGTGCTGATGAGCGTCGTGGTGAACGTGAAACAGCCGTGTACCCTCCCGTGGTATGTACTTCAGCCAACAAGCCTTCAACTTTACTTTTCTTGTGTTCTTTAATGTTGATCTCTACAATTTTATCACAAAAAATCTTTCTCAATACTGGAGAAGTAAAAATCGAACTCATGCCTGTTCAAATACTTAACAATTGTATACCATATGCTATTTTTTTTTTGCGATAGAAATGTGGTTTTTAGTGTTCCTGTACTTTTGTGTTTTTTTTTTTTGTATGTTATTGAGGGAAATTCATAAAATAAGGGCAATATTTTACAGAACTTTGCCCAAAGAACGTGATCAAACTTTTTATTTCAATATGCAATACCATTTGGAATAAAACCTAAAAATATTTACAATTTGTTGCATCAAAAAGTGGGAAAAATGCATTCCTTCCTTTTGACTTTATTAAAAAAGGACAATATTTTTAAGGCTAAAATTCGCGCTGCCGACGAACCGCATAATCAGACTTAAAGCACCTTTTTAAGTTTCAATATTAAACATAAAATGCCAACTTACTGCCACAGGTATATAAGTATCACAGTAGGCCAGGATATAGCCATGTATAAATGGGTCCAGCTCGAAAAAAAGCTTGCCACCCCAGGTAACATTATCACGCCAATTGACCAGAATTGTTCAAACAGTGTCGATACACAAGTCTTGTAGGTGCCACCCGTTATATCAGCCACTATAAATATAATAAAATACATATTGATTCGACTGAACTGCGTCTCAATGCGTCATTGAATACTTACTTATCATGCCGCCAGCGGTATACATTTGAGCACAACACACAGCCGAGAGGCAACGAAAGAAGACATGCAATTCGTAGGAAGCCACATGACCAGTCAAATTGCCACAAAATATCTGCGTCACCATGCCAAACATCATCACATTACGAGGACTGAAACTGCAAGAATATTTTAAGATCGCTCATTAGTTTAGTCTAGATAGTATTAAATATTCATTCAATTAGTCTTGCCGTAACCGCAACGCCATGCAATAATCTACTGATAGATCAGTCTGTCAAAAGTCTAGGACACAGAAAAGAAAACTCTTCAGGGGGTTTTTTTTATCAACATGACATTTAGTTGGTACTATGACAAATTCGGAAGTATTAGTATACATTGCTACGCAAAAGGTTACTACGGCACGAGTACACTACAACCATAACTATTTTCTTTTTCCATTCGAGTTCTGTGAACAGTTAAAAAATTACAGGATGGTTTTTTCGTTGTCTTCCATTAATCGAAATGTACCCAGTCACTTATTTTGTTTGTTTTTTTTTTTTTTGGAAAAAAAAATCCTGTTTTAATATCGCTAATTGTTCGTTATTATAGTCGTATCGTTAACGAATCTGAGTTTTCGTATCACTAACAGGAGCCGTTGTCGAAAGATTTTCCTAACTATTTCAAGTTGGGAAAATCTGTACGTACTTTCGAACACCATGATCAGGCATTCTCGACATACATACATACATTTTTTTTATACAAACACAAAACTGCGAAGCTTTTGGCTTGTCTGCAGAAACACCCAAAGCCTTCGGCAGGAATCGAACCTGCGACCTCGGGGACTCTTAGTAGGACACTCTACCAAGTCATCCATCGAGGCGCTATATCATATATAAATGTGAATTAATAATTTACGTCTATAGCTGTCGTTGTGGCCTTATCTGCACGTGGTGGAAGCAAGACGTCGCATCACCGACTCTGCATAGTGATTAGTTAAATTTGGGGAGAAAAATTAGAGTGCTTCAATATCTTGCCTCTTTAGAGATTTCACTATCCCTCTCGTCTGTATTGCAGTTCCCCTTGACTCATCGTACCTCTGGCAGACCAAAGTTATCTATAGACGGCATCACGCCTTTAAGCAGACCCAATAGATCCCGAAAAGTATACTCCATTTAAAATTTGATGCTAACCACAACACAACTGCATTTCAGACGAGGAAAGCTCCTAAGCTCAACTCCGAAAAATCATTCTCGGGTTCCTGATCTCCGTAATGTCTGTCTACATGCTTAAGACCTTGGTCATCAAGATAACCAAGTCACCCTAAACCCCTATACCCCAGAAAATATACTAACTGGGTTTAACCCGCCCACCAGGGGTCTCGTGATAAACTTTTGTGTGTGTTTGGGTGTGGGTAACCCGCTTTCATTTAACCGAACCAAACCAAGTAGTGCAAATTTGATTGTGCACGTTATAAACCTAAATGTTAGAAACTCAAATTATAATCACAGCAATTGTTGCAATTATCTGGTTCTAACAACAGCTTGGGGCAAGACTAATTGATGCTTAACACTACGCCTTCACCCACCAGCAATTCATGTTTCTGAACATGAGACATAACGACGGCAGAAGGAAAGAAAAAAATACTCACTATTTCAACAAGTGATTCGCCAAAATACCGCCCGTCAGCACGCCGAACAGATGAAAGAATTGTGTCACCGACACTAGAATATCGCGCGAACACACTAGATCATATTGCGTTATCACAGAATGAAATTCCGCCTGATGCTCAAATTGTTTACAGGGTATGATATTCTTAGCGTTTTCGGGCTTCTCCCACACTTTTGGTTCATCCTCCAGATTCTCGTAGTTGTAATAAATGTGCGCATGCTCCTGCGCATCTTTGTAAACATTACAAAAGTCTATAGAAAATTCCTGATCCTCAGCCTCTTCTTTTTGCGGATGTGACACCATTATCCAGGCGGTTTGATTTTTTGCGCCGATTTGTGGCGGAGGTTTGCAGTAAAACTCGCCATGACGGGGAGCGGGAGCAGTAAATATGATGCAAGCCATAAACCAGGAGGAGGGTATCTTACACAGAAATATTAACAGCACTGTTCTCAGCTGCCATTTGCCCCATTCGCCGGTAACCCGACCCACAGCATCAACCTTCGCCTGCATCTTGTTCGATGGTTTGGGGGCTTTACCTTCAAGATTATAAAACGAATCTTTGGGATAAAGGTTAAAGTTGTGCGAATGCTTGCGTGGTGGCGAGGTGGAGGAGTTGGTTTTCGTATGAAACTGATTCGAATAACATCGACTACGACGACGTGGTGTCTCGTCTCGACTGCGGTACCGTCTAAGATTTGGCTGCGAATTTCGTCTTCGACATTGCTCTTCGCTTATGCCCAAAAGTGTTTGCAGCGGATGTGTGATACTTTCGATAGAAAGCTTACGTGCACTGGGCAAAAGGGAAGGTATTGAAAAACGCTTGCGACCGCCGCTGTACGTGGGACTTAGTTCGTTCGGCGTAACAGGCAGTTCTGGTGATAATCTATTTTGTGATATGTTAATTGAGGTATTCTTATCGCTATCCGGGGAGGTGGTGGTAAAAATTGTAGGTGGTGTAGTTGTTGCTGTTGTGTTCTCGTTATTATTTGTTTCGGTCAAACTGTGCTCTTTGTTGGGAAGTAGTGGGGATTCCGCCTGCAAATAAACATGCATTTTCAATTCAACTTTTAATTTATGTATATCAGTATTAATTTGTGAAAGAAAAAGTAAAATAAAATAAAATATATGGGATTTTTAGTTTAGTTTTTGAAGTTTTTAAAGTTTTATTATTCTCTCATTCATGGCAAAAATCGTTGAGTTCGTGATCGAATGAACTCTGTTGCTTACATTATTTGACTCGACCGTTCATTCGATATCGCCTGCGACGATGCACGTCTTGCGATATGCACTTAAGCCAGTGTAGGCTTGGTATGCGCTTCGTGGACTTAACCATAAATAGTTTGATTTATAGGTCGTCTATAGGAACTCTGTGTCATTCACAAAGTTCCTTAACATCGTCCAGCATATGCCCCATGATTGGTTTATATCTGGCCCAAGATATCGCCATCGTGTTTGTGAGAAGGCAGACACTGGCATAAATAGTGCTCTAATGTCTAGCTCTCCTCCCGCTATTCCTATGCGTTTGAGATGTGCCAGTAGTTGAGAGCGACCTGTCCTAACTTCCATTATTCTATTGAGTTCCAGTGAACTCTATTGTTTATGTTGCTTAACTCTCTTCCTCTTGAAACGAGTGAGTTTGCTTTGGGGAAATGAAAAGTAAATCTGGAATATTACTTTTTGCAATAAGAACAATCCGATTTTTTTTTAAAATAATATGTTTTCTTTTTATATACATATGTATATAACTTTCAATCATTAGGAAAGAAAGTGAATAAATAATCATGACTTGATTTTTTGAGATGACAAAGTAAATTGTAGACTTTTGGGGAAACATCAAGCTGTTACGCGCCCCAGCACCCAATTAGTCGGTCGGTCTACCAACTCAGGTCATGCAAATGGTAAATATGTTCTCTCTTAAAGCTGGGCTGCTCATACCATCCAACTAGTTAATTTAGTAAGGAAGGAATACATTGAGCCGAAAATATGCCTTCCAATGCATTTTTAATTGATCTTACCTCCATTTTCTTCTTTTTCATTTGGCATCAATTACTTAACTCTAGCACAACTGCTTCCAATCGCAATAATTTGCTGTTTGGGGCATAAATCACAAAAATACAAGATTGCATGGAATTTCCTTTGTTGTCTGGATAATCAATCTTTGACTATCGCCAAGCAGCCGATATCTCTTTTGGAGTTTAGGTTTCATTTTAGAAATTTGTGATGTGATGATCTTTAATAACCATTGCGAAACTGTGACAAGCAATTAACCCAATTGCTTTGCACGCCATGTGATGTGAAAAAACTTTTATTCTTTACTGTTCCGGCAAATTAAATGGCATTTATTACCTTAATAATGTTAAGGGGTAAAATTAAACCTGAAACAATTTTCTATTATTGCAATTTTTTATTTAAACTGCTAGCAAAAACGTTGCCTGGCATAACTTATTACGGTAATAGTAGGCAAACACGCTAAATATGAAAAGATTTGTTGTTTCGCAAAGAGAAAGGAAGTCTTTTCACACGTCACTACTTTGGTGGTCAAGGTCAGGGTAATAACACACTGGCATACCATTATACATATGTATGTATGTATATGCACATTTGAACAGTTAATGAACTGAATAGAAAAATTTTCACAGAAGTAAGCGACACTAGCAAACGATTGTTTAAACTATTTTGCTAAAAAAAAATCTAGCAATTTGTGGTTTGCATAAAGTCTAATTGGCAGCTTACTTATTCCAGATGGTGTTAATTTTTAAGTTAAAGAAAACTTTCTGATGTTGAGTCTCCTCACGTGTTTTGGAAAAAGAAATGATTAAATCCGTAACAAAAAAAAAAAAAAAAAAAAAATTACTCAGAAATCTCTGTTGCAAATTTAAGCTTAAAATTATGTTATTAAAAAATAATAACATAATATTTCTGTGCTGATTTACTCAAAATCTTTTAATGAAAACATCTGCATTTAATAAAATTTGAGTTTATGGTTTTCTATAAAAAAGGTTTTAACAATTTTCGTTCAATATTTGTTGAATGATTAAAACTTTTCTTTTAAAGAACAAAAATAGTCCCAAGCTCAACTTTCAAGATTTTTGCAATTTTTTCCAACTTTAAAATTTTTGGCGATTTTTTCATCTTCTAAAGTTTGGCGATATTTTCAAGTTCTGACAATTTTTAAAATTTCCAAGTTTAAGCCTAAATCTAATAATATAAAAAATAACAAAATATTGTACCGCTGATTTACTTAAAATCATCTAACTACAACACCTGCATTCAATAAAATTTGAGGTTTTGAATTTTATAAAACATGTTTCAACAGATTTTTATTCAATAATTGTTCAATATGGTTAAAACATTTCTCAAGCTTAATTTTCAACATATTGGATATTTTCCAAATTTTGAATTTTTTTTTTGCGATTATTTTAATTTAAATTCTTGGCGGTTTTTTTTTTAAATCAATATTATTTAGATTTTCCGAACTTTCTAGAAATCTGATAGTTCCGAAAATAAATATTAACTAACACCGCTATTCATAAAAAATAAAACGTTGCTCAAATACAGTTTTGGAAAAAAATTGGTATGAAAAATTTGTTGTAAAATGCTTTTCAACAATGTTTTATTTTTTATGAATACCGGTGTAAATATTTACATTTTCGACAATTTTTTATTCACATTTTTTGTAATTTTAAACATCAAAATATGTATATTGCAATTTTTAAAATTTTACAAAAGAAAAAGGTCGAAAAAATTGAGAAATTTTTTTCATTTTCAAAGACTGGGCGATTTTTAAATTTTTAAATCTAAGCTTAATACTATTAAGTAATAAAAAAAAAAATAACAAAATACTGCAACACTGACTTATTAAAAATTTGTTAACTACAACATCTGCATACAATAAAATTTGAGGTTCTGGTTTTTTATAAAACACATATTTTATTACATATTGCAAAATTGTCACATACATAAAAAAAAAGGCAGAAAAAAAAACTCACTGGTACCCTCATATTTTAATCACAAAAAGCATTACTATTTCAGAAACTAAAATTCAAAGTTTTTGAAGAATCTGCTGAATACATCTTATCAACTCATGTTACACAATAAGTTCGGGAGTTAAAATTCTCTTTCTTAGAAAATGTTGAAATGTTCAATTATTCACAAGCCTTAATTTGGTGGCTTTTTTTTTACCTAAGCAATAGGCTTGCAAATAAACAGAGACGTTTAAAATTTTATGAATTTTCAAAAAGAACACACGCACAAAGATTTCCAACAAATAAAAAACCCGACATAAAGGCAGGCAGTGAGTGAACCATGGCTTCATAGCCAATTAAAGTAGTCCGTGTTTTCAAATCCAAAACGTAGGCAATAATATTACCAAAAAAATCCTCAAACCAATGTTGCAAACACTTTTAAATGAATCTAATATTACATGTGAATTACAATAAGAAAAAAAATAAATAAATAAATAAAATAGAAAAAAACTCGTCTAACGAAATATAATAATTGCCAGTTAGTGCCTCAATCAAAGTAAAAATATTTTTGAACGTGCATTTACAGAATGTCGCTTTGTCTGGCTTTTTTACGTTTGTTAATTGAATAAACAACATATCGAATGATACTCGTAACACTTTCTTTTTTTATTTATTTTTTTTTTTTTTTTTAATAAAAAAAACAATAGAAAAAGTTTGAGTTTCAAGTACAAGTCTGAATATTCCAATCATTGAAAAGTTTAACGAATTTTTCAAACAAAATTTTATTTTCTTTTGCTTGTGGTTGTTTGTTTTATTTCCATGGAAATTCTCTGGAATTGTAGCCTTCTCAATGCAAGAGACGATAAATTTTTAGAAAAGCAAAAAGTGTTTATACCTACGAAATTAATTTTTCGTTTCTTTCTTAAGTCTGTGGTTGCAACCAATAATAGTCTAATTCAAAAAACATAGTTTCGAGAAAATGCTGTTTTCAAAATAGAAAGATTGTGCAACAAATCAAAGGTTATAATATTAATCTGGGTCCAAATAGACCTTATTAATTGTTTTCTGTCTTTTTCAGCCATTATTAAACGTTTAAAAAAATATTCTTTGGAAAAGAATCCCTTAAAATCGCTTTTCTTTGTATTACATCCAAGTGTATTATACACTTGATTTGGTGGATATTAACACCAGGATATAATATATACTCTCCATTATATTACTATCTAAAACATGCTATTGTAAAGACACAGTTGCAATTGTTCAGATGCCTGCCAGTAGATTCTCCGTTGAATAGTATAAATGTGTGTGCTTAGGTGTGATATAAAACATTTTGTACACACGTTTTCAAGTTTAACAAAACATTGATGGGATTTCCTTTTGCAAAACAAGTTCTCTTAAGTTTCAGTTTCGTAAATCTTTAATGTTATTAAAGTTTACTTTTGGCATTAACCAAAATTTTTACACTTTGCACGTGTTGCCCCAAATGCTTTATTATGGTGTTTTCTTTTGGAATTGTGTTTATTTTGCATTTAACAATTTATTGAGGAAGTAACAATACTATGCGTAAGTAGTTTTGACCAATCTGCCCTCTAATATATGTATGTATGTATAAAAGAGTCATTTTCTCAAATAACCTTTTGAGATACTTCACCCAACACATCATCCTTTATTAACGTACCTTGTGAAGGATTATTTCTAGAGGTGCCCTTTTCAAAAGCTATTCATTTGTTTTTAAATATATTTTGCAAAGTAAATTTGCAACACACCATACGCTGGGTTACTAAGATCATACCTAAAAGTTGGACTTGACAAATGCTTGTAATTTACCTGTGAGATTTGCTCAAAACGAACTTTACCTGCTCATATGTAGGAAGTAGCAGCATTTTTAAGGACGAGTGATTATTTCTCAAACTGTCCTTTTTCCAAATACCTGCACTTTTAAAAGGCTTAAACGCTAATTTCTAATTGCTACGCAATTTTTCCTTAAATGGTTTTCCAAAAAAGCGAAATGCGTTTAGATAAATAATATATTAAAAAAAAAAAAGATCGGACGACAAAATTAGATATTACTTGTTATAAATATCTACGGGGAGAGAAAATTTTGAGTTAGGAAGTAAATAGTAGGCTGTAAAATGATAAAATGACCAGAATTGAGCATTCCGGATTTATAAAGATGGGAAATTTCAGGCAGCCTTACAAGCCCAGCTGACTATTGCTTTTAGATCTTAGCTTAAAGAACGGTCAAAATACACAACACAAACACACATGCGCGAACAAATGGGTGACAATAGTTCAAGATTTCTACCAACAAATTACACGAAGTGTTTGTTGTAGTTATGCGACTACCTGGTGTCGAGGTACCTTGGGTGGGAGCATATAAAATATATTCCAAATTGTAGTCTTTGACAATCAACCAACGACTGACTCTTTATTCTTTCAAATAACAAATATAAAAGGGTTGTTCTACATTAAAGTTCTCTTATAATCTATACTCTCTCTGTGGCGCGCAAAGGCTCTTACAATAACTAATAAAAGAAAGAGTTAAACTTAAAACTAAGAGCATGTACATACATATACATATATCTTTATGTGTCTTGTATTCTGTAAAATAATAAAACAATGGGCCTTAACTATAGTCAAACACTAAAGTCGGTTCTTTTTAGCAACAACTTAAATTTTAAAACGTGTTGCTAACTTTTTTCTAACTATAGTCAAAATTAAAGTTGACTTTAAGCTGAATCAGCTTTAAATGGGTGCCACATTATTTATCGAAAATGGCAAGTTATTTATCATACAACCTCTTACAAATTTAAGTAAAATCCCATCTCTAATGAGATGACTCTCAAAAATTATGTATACGTGTGAACACACATCTACATAAATGTAAGATTGTATTAGTAAGTAAACAAAAAACATCAAAGCGAATTGGATAAAAGTAAAATTTTTAAGAAAATTCTAATTAATAATAGTTATTAAGAAATCTTTAATTTAATTATTTAATTTAAAAAATTTTACATTAAAAAGCTTTTACATATAAAAGTGACATTTGTTTGAGCAAAGCTGTTGCTAAATAAGTTAAAGACAACTTCTGCTGGTTTTAAGTTTAGAGCAAACTTTTGAGCGTAAAGTCGGCTTTTTCTCGTCTATAGTAGACAAAAAGCATACTTTTATTTAGCAGTGACTTAAAATTGCTTAAAGCATACTTTTTCGGTGTCTATAGTTATGGGCCAATGAGTTTAACTTAAAACTAAAAGCTTATGTCTACTTCTTAGTTATATACCAATACATAAATATGAATAGGCCCATAGACTACCCAGTCTACAATATTTTAGCGTTGCTTAAATACAGTATGCAATTAGTCCTGACCTGGGTTCGAAGCAATTTGAGTGCTGATGAGGGTTGTGGTGGACGCAAAACAGCCATGGTATGTACCCAAGCTAATAAGTCTTTAACTCTACATTTTTGTCTTCTTTAGAAATGTGGTTCACTGCAGTTTTATCACAAAGAAATCTTTCTCAATTCTGAGAAAGTAAAATCGATAATTATTAATTGCAAAAGAATTTTTTTTTTTTCAAAATTAGCTCTATTAATTTCTTCATTTACGAAGCACTATTTGGCACATTTTGAATTCCCTTTGAGAAAACCCCATTGATTTTGAGATTTAGATCAATAAATTGTCCAGCGTTAGCCAAAGGCTCTTTCCCAAAACAAAGGGCATAACAAATTTCTGCTGGTATAATTTAAAAAATCTACGATTTTCTTTTGCTTAAATACATACATATGTATGTCCACCCTTAAGTACTTCCTTGCACGTACATATACAGTTCTGTTCCGAAAAGTTTTATTTTCCTTTTATGGGGAGGAATATTCATTGATGAAAAGAAAACATTTTATTAACAAAAATTACTTGGGTGCAAAAGCGTGATAATGAACTAAACCACATTATTTTTCTGGCTCTACACTTAACATACAATTCTATGGAAAAACACGCTAAAACTTTTAAATTTACTCACAGTTAAATGGTTTGCAATAAAAGCCCTTCAATTTGCTTAAGCATTTAAATTGTTTATTGTTCGCTACCAATATACACATACATGCATGCATGCACAAATAGTACATACCTCTAAACAGGCATTCTTACACACACACGCACACACACACACTCACACACATACGCTTGTATTCGTTCACAAGTTTTATTAAGATTTATAGTTTTTATTCTGATGTGTATCATATGAAATTGAAATATGTATTTGGATTCAAAGGAGCCTGTGCGTCTTAGAAACGAATGGCACATGTTAAAAATTAATAACAGATTCCGTTTAGGGATAAAGCTGTTGGTTCCTTAATTATTAAAAAAGGGCATTATGTAGAAAAGGTCAGTAACCCTAAATATCAAAAACTAAACATCAACCGCAAAAGGAAAATGTTTTTTTTACGATTAACATATTTGTCCAGTTTCAGGAACTAAACTGACACAATAATATTAAAACTTGCCTTTGGAATTTTTTTAAACTTCTTCCAAGACATGCTTGTACATTTTTAATATACTTTGCATTAATATTCACCGAATGCGAGTGCGAATAATTAATTCAAAATTCAGCGCCAGTCGACACTCCCCCAGCCACTTTTGTGTGCTGTAAATTATATAAATACATACTACGAATTCCGTCTGAAAAAGTTTGTAAACGAAGAAGGACACACATTTTTTTTCAGTAAAATCATCTTTGATCGCTCAATTTTTTCTACTGAAAAATTGTTTTCTACCAGACACATTTTTCTATAACTCTTTCTATCTGCACAAAAGATATTTTTGGTCGAGCTGCACAATTGTCCCTAAATGATTTAAATTTTTTTTTTACGTGGGCAACTTTTGTATGTATAATATTTTCTATTGAGAAATTTTCCACAGAAATTCGGTAGTAAGACAACTTTTCGAATAAAAAAATTATATATAATGAAACATATTTTTTGTGCAAACAAAACAACGCAAGTTGGATGTGCTGATGAGCTCCGTGGTGGATATGAAACAGCCATGGTATGTACCCCAGCCAACTTTAACTTCAGCTTTACTTTGCTTGTCTTCTTTCCAAAAAAAAAAAAAAAATCTTTCTCAATTCTGAGGAAAAACAACCAAACTAAAGCCCGATAAAATAAATAACAATTGTAAATCAATCATAAAGTAATCAAAACAATTTTCTGAAATTTTAATTGATATTTTACATACATACATTCATATTAAATTACTTTTCAGGCTCAAGTTCAACCCTTGGTTTGTCACTTTTTAAATCAATATTAAACAAAGTTCATAGGGTGCTGATGAAGGGTGTTTGCTACCCAGAAACAGCCGGTTGTCCACCACTTAATTGATTTAAAAAGTGACAAACCAACGGTTGAACTTGAGCCTGAAAAGTAATTTAATATAAAACAATTTTCTTTTATGCGAGATCCTCCTGAAGGAGGATCTTCCTCAAACAACTTCGTCCATAAGAAAAGAAAACTTTTCACATATTTTTGTTTTGCTATATCAGTTTTAAAATACAAACTAATAAAATAAAACATCAGTTCTTGAGCATTAGTGTATTACATATATTTCTTTTGAAATAAAATCCCTTAATTTTGTTCTCTAAAAAAACTAAATAGCTGGCAACGAGCTTATGAAACTCTGAAGAAAATTGAATGCTTTCGTCAAGATAAAGCTCACAAAGTTGCAGGGCGAATATGCCAGGATTCTGCAATAAATGTATCAACATATTTGATAGATACTTTCTTGTATCCTTTTCAAAAGTCTTAATACACAAAGTGTTTTGTTTTTATTTTGACAGTTTTAGAAACACGTTTTACACTCGAAAATGGGTTTCTTGCACATCCGTTTAAGCTCTTGTTGTAGTCTTTGGTGTGAGAAAAAATGTTGTTAAAAGTAAATCGATTTTGAATTACGATTAACGGATGTGCAACATGTGTGTTAAAGGTAAACATTTTCGAAGTAGAAATTAATTAAATAATTCGAGTTAAAATCATTTTAAGTTTCTTATGTTTCGAGTTTCTTTAAGGAAAAAATTAGTTCATATCAGAAAAATATAATTTTAAAACAAAAGATTATGAAAATTATTATGAAAACGCTAACAATACTAAGACGCAAATAATGAGGCTGAACTTGTAACGGCAAATGATCTCATCCGAAAAAGAGCAACAAAATTTCACTGAGGACACACTGACAATTTTAAGAATTCTATTGACTGTTTTTCTGTATTTATTTAAATCTAAATCGATACGAACTGTTAGAGAAAACGATTTCGAACGAAAGTTAAGTCATTCTTCAGAAGACTAAAGTCGATTAATTTCCTCGAAAAGAAATCCTTCATTTTTATGATTGAACTATTAGTTTCTGTGTGCGATGACAAGTTCAAATATTTTTTAAGTATAGCACACAATCTATCGCCATCAAAATCTGAAAAAGGTAAAAAAAAATAAACAATTGAATTGAAAATCTGTATTAAAATCATATTGGTTGTTTGAAGAATAGCCACATATGTATGTATGTATTTATAAGCTAATAACCATTACAATTTCCTGACAATTTTCGTTGAGTGTGTGACCACAGTGTTTTCTTCATTGGCAAACATATTTTACGAAAAGAACCAACAAAGTGGAAAAACACAAAAATGTTTGAAAAATCATTTGTTTTCTACTTAAACAAAAGCGTTCTGTTTTCAGACAAACAATTCGCTGAATCAGTAAAAAAGTTATGTCGGAATATGGACCTCTAAAGAAGTTTCGTTGAAGAAACAACGTGAAGAGCAAACCGTGTTTGCCCGAAAACATTTGAAGTTTTTTTTTTTTTTGCAAATATTGTTTTTGGGATCGGATATTTTTTGCATTGAACTGCATGAAATAAATGTTAGGGACTGCTAATACTGAAATCAAAAAAGGTTACCAATCATCTTTCATATCTATAAAAGCAAATTGATACTGGAATCCGTTTTTCTGTTTCGCAATTCTTGCTGACGCTTCAGTCCCTAAAGCCTCCTTTTGTCGATGTATCACTTACCGAAAATTCACAAGTTTGCGGCAGGTTTGTAATTTTAACATTAACTCTGTTTAAATTTTTTAATATTGTTACGTTTAGTCTTTTAAAATATTTTGCGGGTTATTGTAGTTACAGGTGAAATAATAGCAAACAGCTTCTTCTAGCAATGAGGAAATAACTCTTTGGGGAAACTTTAGAATAAGGAGCCAGAGCTTGAGAGAAATAAAGTTTTAGGCTTGAAGAGGGGGTCGTAGACCTCCCAAAATTGAAGTCAAAGGGTGCCGGAGGTTCATAATTTATTTTATAATTCGATGTAGAGGTTGCGGAAAATACTAAGAATAGTATGAAAATATTGACTAAAGAGTGTCGCCAGAGGAAAGTATTTTGAGGAAAACATAACATCGTGAATTGAAGAGCGGTTCCGGTACATCCGAAGTTGTATTTTTCTTTTTTAAATTTCCGTTCATAAGATTTTTTTTTTCTTAGGTATGCAAAATTTCCTCTTGCAAGATATACTCTGAATTTACTTATTACGACTTTAGACGGTTTTATTTAGAAAATATGTTAAATAAACATTAATTTCTTATTTGACAATTATCTATACAATATTTGGCAAACACGCGTTTATTAAATAAATAAGTAAGCCAACAAAACAACATGCGTTTACCGTTAGTACGGCTTCACACCTTACACCAAGGATCACAAGAAACACGCCCGCTCTCACCAAATGTTCACAACCAAAACAGCCGGATAATTCTGTTGCTAATACCATTTCTTCAGTGTACGTAGTTCTCGTTTCATTAACCGAACAACTGAAAAAAAAATGTAACCACAGTCATGTTTACCATAGACTGAAGAGCAAGAGAATTTGAGTTTCTATGCCTTTAATTAAATTGTTTTTCTTGCGGAAATTTTTTGGAAATCATTTAAGAATGTACATATGTAATGTATGCATGGGAATAAATAATTTGTATCTAGTCCTTCAAAAATTTCAATCACCTATAACGGAATAAAGATTTAAATTCGAAGAAAAAATAAATGAAAAAACACACTTGGAAAGTGTGTATGGAAATGTTTGTTTATAAGCTCAGGCATAATAAATTCAGCACACTCGTATTTAATCAAGATGGCTGCAGTCAGGCGTGAATCCAGTTAGTGGTGATGGTACTTGAAAAGTTTCTGATGTATATTCTTAAAAGAAAGACGAAATGTATTTAAAATCAGTTTTTAGGAGAATTTTGCAAGGAATTTTTATACTAAAAATTATTTCAAATTTTATTTAATAGTCCAACTTCAATAAAAGTGTCCCATCTAAACCATGCATTTCGTATGGAAATGGGTGGCTTAGATAACAATAAAACACTTGAAGTGCCTATAAATGTGCTCATAAATGGATACTTACATGCTTATACAAGTAAGTGTTAGAATAAGTAAACAATTTGATAGTAGTTATTAAACTGTTGAATTTTTTAGTAGCAAACGTTTTCAACGTTACTGAAATTCACTTCTAGTAGAATAAGTTTTCTCTTTTGTTTTTATTTCGTTCGCCACATGGTCCTTGCGCTGACTAGTCTAAAGCTATTGTACAGCCTTAAAGACCCACAGTGCTTTGGAAAAAATATAAACTATGCTTATATAAATTCTAAGGGGAAACTTTAGAATAAGGAGCCAGGCTTTGAAAGAAATTAGTTTTACAGGCTGAAGTCAAAGTCTGCCGGAGGCTTTTAGTTTATTAATAATTCGATGTTGAGGTTGCGGTATTTACTAAGAAAAATATGAAAATGTTGATAAAACAGTGCTGCCAGAGAAAAGTTTTTGCTCAGAACATAAGACCGCGAATTCATAAACGGTTTCAAGCATCCAAAATCAAATTTTTTTACATTTATTTCAATAAATTTTTTCATAGGTCTGCAAAATTTGTTCTTGACAACCGGCCTTCGGCCGGGCTAAGGAAGTTTCTCCTCCATGGTATAACCTCCCAAAATTGATAATTTCTTTTATAATTCGATGTTGAGGTTGCGGAAAATACTAAGAATAATATGAAAATATTGACTAAAGAGTGTTGCCAGAGGGAAGTATTTTGAGGAAAACATAACATCGTGAATTGAAGAGCGGTTCCAGTACATCCGAAGTTGTATTTTTCTTTTTTAAATTTCCGTTCAAGATCTAGAATAGGCGATGTATATTTCTTACAGTTATCCATAGAAGAAAACATCAAACCCTGTATTTTATGGCGATTGCCGTCAAATTTCATGTCTCCTACCTAAGCAGGGGTGGCATCGCGAAGTCAAGAACAATATCACAAACTTAATTGTTCAACAATATCCATCAAACAAAAATCAAAATTGACACTAATAAACACTCCAATATCAAAGAGTTGCAGTGTTGTTTCATGCAAATGCAAAAATGGCCATATGAATTTATGGCCGCTAATATGTCCTTGCTTGTCCGTGCTATAAAAGAATGGCTGGTATATGCCTGTTAATAATTTATGTCTGGCTTAATAACCTTGTCAGCTATAAAGACACTGTTTCCAACAAAGTTCTACAAAGTCTTGTAGAAGACACCAAATAAAATCAGAGGTATTGGAAGTTTGGGTTTCAGATCGAAATCAATCGCTGAACTATCGTACCCACAAAACTTGTATTTTATGTTATGTGAGATCCCAAATGATGCTTTTCTTTGCCATCTTACTTTTACATATGTAGATATAATCCCGTTTGAGATAAAAAGTTTGAGAAAAAAGCAAACTAGTGTTTTTTTTTTTCTAAAGTCGATTTCTTTTCAGTTTTTGTTATACATATTAAAGAGCTCTGTATTCAAACATGCAAAACAAACTTGACACATGAGTTGAATCATTTTTATATCATCCAATCGATATGTACTTATTCTATAGTGTATCATATCATGTACTTTATGTGCAGATGAATGACGACAGACAGAGAAAAGTAAATAAAAAATGTTTCTGTCAACTCTTTGTGACTGCTGTTGGGCAGGCTTAAATGTCCTGTGAGTATTCATTTAGTTTCTGGGTGTGCAGTGCATGACTGTGCGGGCGGCCCAAGTGGCCATTAATAAAAATGGCACTTCTTCACACAATTGCTGTTTGTATTTTATTAAGTACATACACACATACATATGTATGTATGTATATACACATGTATGTATGTTTTTATTGACATAAGTACTTAGTTACATACTCGTATGTATGCATACATATAAATTGTTACAAAAATAATTTATTTATTTATATTATGCGCACACGTAGACATGGCAGATGTATGTAGCGAAAGTGTCATTAGTTTTGCTTTTGCAACTTTTTGTTGTGGAAGGTTTTATAGACATTTTAAAAGTCCTTAATCAATATTTTCTTAGTAGTGCCCTGTTATTTACTGTGTCCTTGCAGAAATATAATTTGCAAATACTAAAGACCTTAAAATAGTTTGCAAAGTCTTTGACCGACCTACCTTCATGCTCTCTTAGTTACTCACATATTTATAGAGAAACTGTGAAGAGAGTGAAACGAAGCAAATGTTACTTGACGTAAAAGCAGCAGTGCCAGCAACATTTTCACATATTTTTGTGGAAAATGAAACATATTAAGACAAAAGTGTAAAAAATTTATTTTCTACTTGCAGATCTTCTTACTTTTTTTTTTTTTTAATTATATTGCTGCGCTTAGAATATTTTACATGATATAAATTACACTGTGATATCTACAATCAAGTCATTTGCTCAAGGGCTACATTTTTGTGTGTGTCGAATTGCCAATTTTTTTTTAATCTCTGCTAAATTGGGGACAAAGCATTCTTAAATCTGCCAGTCGTGTATGCCGAGGGTAGTGAAATGTGCGACTGGCTCAGTGCTAATGTAGCGTAAAATCTCTGCAATTAACAACGATTGGATATAATGTACCCCCTGAAGTATGTTATTCTTCAGAAAAAATTACAATTTAACAAATAACAATAATAAATTGTAGCAAAACAGCATTGGTTACAAATTGTGGTCGCCCTTAAGCTGCTTATTAAACAACAAATTTAAAAATTTAATATACAAGGACATTAGAAGCGTAGAAAAGAGAAACAGCAATTATATATTTTTTTAAATAACAACTAACAAAGCCATAAAAGCAGGAAAATTTACTAAAGAAACTTTGGCAACAACGATGTCATTTCAAATATTATTACGTGGGTTGGGTTAGACAATATGCCATTATATATTTATTTTCTTTTTTAGAATATAATACTAGCTTAGAATACTGCTTAAGCATGCTGACTTATTTTCACAAAACACAATTAAAATATTTTTAAAGTTTTTTTTATTAAAATATTGTATAGAAATTTATTAAGAACTAGAACCATCCTAATAATTATACAAAACACTGTGTGCTTGAAAAGTATTTTTAAGTGGGTTAAGCAAATACATAATAAAAACACAAATTTATAGAACAACAAACGAAAATGTGTAGAGAAGTTAAAATAAAATATACGTACATATATACATATATAAAACAACACAGACTTAGCAGAGCATGTTGTAGGTCAAACAACTTTTGCACTAAAAACAAAAAATGGGAATTAATGTACAGAAATAGAAGAAAGTTAAAAAAGCATTGTTTCAGAATAATTCCAAGAAGGAAAATTTCAAAGTTCAAAGTCTGATGGCGACACTTTTCAACAAGATTAAGATTTTTCTTGTCAAAGGCAAGGTTTTCGCAATGGCGATATCGAACGTGGTACTGACTCTTATGCCCAGGAACTGTTTGGGTGGTACGCTCATTCCCCAACTGTTGCAACAGCAACGTTATTGAGGTCGTCATGCAGCCAGAATTCATTATCACGTCTTGAAATGATTAACGAACGCTAGGAGCTGTTTAGGAGACAGGCTCATTCCCCACCTATTTTATGTGTATTCTAATAGCAAGTCAAAGTGGCATTATATCGAACTTTATCCATGAAAAGAACTGAACTACTAACACAAGCTAAATGTACCGAAGCAACTGTTGTTTTCATATGGGAGAGAACTTCACTTTAGATTTTTTCTAATTTTCATTAAAAATTAAAAATAAGAAATAAATAAGCAAATAAAAGTCCTGGTATAAAAATTTGGTTCCATCAATCACGTTATTTTCGCGGTTAGTGATCGCACCACGGAGGCGTGGCAATATGAGTGTTCTCAGTTTCGAAAAATCTGCTAACTGTAAAATTATTCACTAAGTAATACCGTGTAATCAGTTCTTGTTTTGTTTTTATTTCTCTTTTTAATATTGGCTCTGTTACATTTTCTTAAAGAAATATCGCTTTTTATTTTTTCTATGGAGCTTTAAGGCTCAATTTATTTTAATTAAAAAATTCAATTTATTTTCAAATTATTTTATTGCAGTTAATTGAGTTACTGAACTCTGTTTCTGTTTAAATAAACAAATAAAAGAATTAACAGACATGAGAGTGAATAATAAAGGTGGACATTAAGGATTTCATGAAGAAACCGTGACTAAAAGAATCAGCGCAATAATATCGCAATATTTTAGCAAAATTTATGATTGCTACACAGATATAGGGAATAAAACTACTGACGTAAAATATGTTTACTTTGATGCTGTCGTTCGGTAGTTTTATTTAACCACAGATTACGTTTAAAAAAAATTAAGGTGGTAGTAGATTTGAAATACTTTTCGTGAGTTTCGGTGTTGATTTGTGGCCGCATGTTTTGGCGTGAAGTAATTTTTTGCATATTATGAGGTTAAGGGCATATTCTATTTTAACAGTATGTTCCCAAAATAAGTTCCATGTTTTTAGAAAAATTATAGTTATTTTCGGCAGATAAGGTTTTTTGTGTTAAATTATGGAATGCCTTAACACCAATATTTCTATACACTAGAATTCATGCATAAGATCATGACCGATACCATACAATTAGAGGTACGGTATTCATCACAGCCAATTGGTCAATTCATCAGGGTAAAAAAAAAAGAAAAACGGGCAACATTTGCCGAAAATATTCTATCTGCCCTGAACCGCTCTTAAAGGGATAAAACAAAAGCCAATTTTCTTTATCACATCTACTTTCTTTCTTTTCTAGAAAAAAAGCGCATTGTAAACGTTCTACCGTGCAGTGGCTTAACCCATTTCACTTAGCAGGCGAAGGGTAGCTTTTTGTTTTCTTTGTAAAAGGAAATAAGATGTAATGATTCTTGAATACAGAATCTGGTTGAATGAAAATGAAAGTCCTATGCTGCAAAATTACCAACGAAAAACATAAAATCAATCTTGACTTCTACGTTTTTAATTTACACTTATTTTTATCTCCCTGAGAGTTAAATCGATTAACCCCAAATGATTTTGCAACTCAACATTCTTTCAGAACGTCACAAAGTCCTCCTTAGGGAGGCCTCGCTAAAAATTTTGAAATTTTTCTCTTCAAATGTATAACCGACCCCCCAACAGTTTTTCACAACATACCAAACTTAACCCCTTCCCACTCAAAATTTTTATAGAATTTCAATAGTGATTTTTATTTCAACTCTCCAGAGAAAATTGATTATCTTAATCGCAGAGAGGAGTTGGAAACTACTCGAATTAGATTAAGAATTTTGAAAAATTCTGGCTAAGAATCTTTTAAATTTATATCTTTTACATATAGCTATAACCTACCGCTAATAATTTGTAGAGTGTACACAAAGACAAAATATGTATTCGTAGGAGAACATGAAATATGGTTGTCTCAACCATATTTAATGATAAGCGAGTGTCGTAATTTATTTTGCAATTTTTGTTGCCTGTTGTAGAGTTAAAAAAAAAAAACGAGAACAAAGGAAATACATATACATACATACATATATACAAATCACAATCAACTTTTTAGTGAGCTTACTTCTTGGACGGTTGATGAATATGGGTGAATCTGTTTTATTGTTGTGCTTAAATTCATTAATTGCCGAAAAACAAACTTCCACTTGACTACGCCCCAGTAAAGAAAAACCAACATTAACTTATTTAAAAAAAAAAGTAATAAACTCGTAATTGATATTTGTAATGATTGTTAAGAGAATTTTTAATGCGGTAAGAAGATTGTTCATCCTACGTCACATCCCTCGTGATAAAAAGTAAAATAGCACGTTTTCTTCAGGACTGATAATAACTTCTTTATTCTTTATTAGTTGCTTCAAAATGCTCCCACAAGATGACGGTAGTGAAGGATTTAATTTGTTAGAAAATGGCGGGAGCCTTTCATTCTTTGAAAGTTTTTCAGTTTTTGTGTCACATCGAAATAGAACATTATTTGTTGAATTGCTAAGAAAGTATTTTCCCTTAGCATTGTTGTTCGAATTTTAATACACCTACGGCAGTTAATGAATAAATAAACATGTTCCCCTAAATTCGAATTAAAAGTGCCGTAGGCCTTTTGAAGCTTCATTAAATAAGGATTCCGCCAAACAAACACAAATTCTTTTTAATATGGTCGTATACGAGTATAAATATCTTAAAATTCGCCTCAAAAACGTATGTGTGTGTGGTTTGTGTGTTATAAATTTTGAAAAAATTTGTTTTATTTAACAATTTTAGTGTGCTTATTTTCTTTGGAAATTACGCTTTAAATCACATTAGTAGATAATTCTTGGAAATTTCTTTGTACCAAGGCGTATGCTTTGTTATATGTTTCTTTTTTATTCTGCTGTTACTTTTTCTTAGCAAATAAAATAATGAGCATTTGTTCAATTACATGTTATGATATGACCCAATTCCTTGAACAAATTTTCTTGTGTCTCCTTTTTACAACACACACGAACACACATTTTGCATTAACGTTTTTTTTTAATACCTAGACGGCCAAAACTTTTAAACTGTTGTTGACTGGATAGTGTCGAAGGTATATCCCACATGGGATACTAAAAGGACACACCAGCAGCAGTTAATTCTGAAAATAAGTGTTTTACCTTTCCGCTATTTTTGTTTTTTCTTGTTTGTTTAATCAAACGTCATTATTTTGTATTACCTTTATGAGGCTTAAGTTCATTCTATATTATTTTTGTGATTGATAGCAATGAAATAAGACAAAGAAAACATCAATAGCCTTAAGCTAGGTGGACAACTAGCTGTTTCGATGCCACCACACTTCTCGTCAGCACCCGTCCTTGAACCCAAGTTCATAAGTTTGTTGACTGATAAAAGTAATACAAAATAATAACATAAGAAGGATCTTGAATACTAAAAATTTAATAGTTAAATCAAACGCCCCGAAAGGGGAGTGTCTCCTTTCCTTCTTTCTTCCCCTATTTTCGTAGTTTCGGGACAATACAATGCATATGTAGGGTCTATCCCCTGACTATTTGTCCAAGATAAAAAAAGAGTTTTAAACAAATACATATTGCAAATAAGCCTCCGTATTTTTCATATAAATATAGGCCGATATCATATATATTTTTTTTTAATTTACAAGAACAGCTCAAGAATTATGCATTATTGTCTCCTACATTCAAATATTTACAAATTTTACAATAAATCTTTGTATATTTATTTTTCAGGTACCAATCCCAAAAGTACTCAAAAGGTATTTTATTTAGATTATTCCTTTCTGAAACATGTATTTATGAACATCTTTATTGGCACTTAAATACATATTTACTTTAGTTTTCTTAAGCATTTACAACAAATTGTTACAATCATCTCCATCCAGTATGTGTTGTTATAAAAGCAGCACTTGCAAATTCCTTTATTATTTGTGCTACAAAATCCTTGCGGTTAAAAGCAGTAAAAAGCTATAAACGTTTGCTTTTAAATGTCGTAAAATAACATTTAATGAAAGTTTTTTTTTTGTATTTGGCCAGGGATATGTAGTTTGGATTCGGAAAAATGTTGAAGGTACAATGACACGTTGAAAACAAACAAACAAACGAGAAAAAATTAAATATTTTTTAAACTTTGTCTTGTTGGGGGCTTAACAGGTCTTTTTACGGTTGTAGAGATTGTTTAAAGACAGCCAATAACAATTGGTGGAGAACTTAGTGGAAAAATTCACAGTAATGCTTCAGAAAGTGTTTCAATAAAAATTCATAAATAAAAAGCAATATAGATACATAAATATATGTATAAAGATTCCAGGAAAAGCTTATATATCTACATATTTATTTATTTATTTTTTGGCTTTCCAAGGCTTCTTCGGCATATATTGACATACATACATACACCACCACACAAAAATGTTCTTTAATAAAACCGCTTCGAGACATTTCTTTTATCAATTTATTTATTTATGCATGAAGATTAAATAGTTTTGACAAAAACTTATCAGAGAAATTGTGATTTTATTCGCAAGATTTTTTTTTGCAAAAGTTACTTTGCACTGCGCACAGTAGAAAATTTCGAAAAAAAAATTAACTAAAAGTTAATCTGCAGTTTCTAAACAGCTGATCCACTGTGTATTTTATATTTTTTCTACATCGTTTTTGTGATTGATAATAATTAAACAAGACGAAGAAAACATCAAAGACCTTTAGTTAGGTAGAAAACTAGCTGTTTCGAAGCCGCCACACTTTTCATAAGCATCCATTCCTGAACTCAAAGGCTCCCGGCTCTAAAGCGACACTCATGCCACTCAGCCGTAACCCAAGTTGTTGAATGTTTTCTGTCTCAATTTTTAATTATATCACGCACCCATTATTACTTCTTTTATTTTAAAGAAATTTATTTGTATTTTTGAGGTCTTAAAGTAGACTTAATCAATGTTGTCTGTCTTTTTCAGCCGTATATGCCGCCGACATTTCGTTGATGCTACTCAACTCGTCCGTAGAGTCATATGGACGGCTGAAAAGACAGAAAACATTAATAAGCTCTATTCATAGACTTAAAATAACACACAATTCAATTGGCTCTTGCTATAGAATTAAATTTTTTTTCGAAGCTTATTTGCTTTAATTTTTCCTTTTCCCTTGCTTCTCCATCGACTGCTAATAATTGTCAATGAGTGCTCCGTTTTAATCCCCGCTAATTTATGCAAATTAAACAATTATTAATTTTTCTCTACCCTACCCGAACTTGTAAGCGTCTTGTTTTTCTTTCCTAACCTATATATTATATAGCCGTTATATTTTTGTGTTTTTTTATTTTGGCTGTCTGTTACACCAAATAATGAACATCATGTTTGCATAATCAGTCTGTTAAACTCTCTTCATAAAAGGACAACTTTAACCCAATCTGTCACCAGCGCTTCTTAAACCTCCACAACCAGCTCCCATTTCTCTCTTTCTGTCTGTCAACTTTTCTCAACCGTAAAATTAAGGTTTTGAGAATAACACACAAAACAAGAAAACTTAATTTACAACTATACCTCCCTTGACGACATAAACATGTTGATACACAGTTATTTTGCGCTATTTTTATGGTTTTCGGTATAGCAACACTCCTTTGGTAGCAGTGTCTTGGCGCAAAGTATGAGAACCAGAATTTATTGGCCATAAAATATTGGCAACAAAATTTTTTTACTGAAGTAAATGAAGATGCAGACAAAATACTGGTACCTACTTCATAATAAAAAATCTTACGAATATTTATTCACATGTTTAAAATGTTGTAGTTTAGGAATAGTTTTTGTTTGTTTTTAATGTGATAAAATTAACTTGAGTCTGAGGACGGCTACATGTTCACATGTTCACATACGAACATACATAAATGTCATGTGCAGAAATATCCAACAAGACCCCTACATACATATGTATATTTCACATTTTTGCTGATGTAATAATATAAATTTTAGTATGTATTCCTACTAGTACAACAATGTACATTCATACAAACTGATGAGGAAATAGATTATGCTTGACAAAAATGAAGTATCTATTTCAATCTCTTACTTGTCTGAAATAACAAAACAACAAACGTATTGAACTTGCAGACCGATTTTGTTGTCGTGTTTAAATTAATAAATAAATAAAAATAGTTATGGACCAATATTTTCAGCTGGAGCGATTGAATCGAATGAACTATATAATTTACAGAATGTACCTGCAAGAACATGCGCCTTAAAGTGGAAACAAAGAGTAGTAGTTTTAATTTACATCAACCGAATGCTCAGAAAGTCACTGTGCTGTGTGGACTTCTAAAGTTCGAAATTATGTTGGGAAATACTTTTTATGTCATTTATTGTAACGAGAAAATCAAATTAAAATTTTTATTTTCAGCTAGATCCCCATTGAATTTTTCAATTTGTATTACTGAAGTTGTTATCAAAATTTCTCGCCACCTAACGCCACTCTGATTTGTATGGCCCAAATATCGGCCTTCTTAAATCTTGAGTCCTCCTCTTCAAGCCTTGCAAACATTGTTTAACATTCAGATTACAACTTTCAAATCGACCTTATTTTTTGGCTTTCGACCCAACCCTGTGGGGCAAGTAGTGCTGGTGAAGTGTTGAGTATTAGGGTACCGAGTACCGAATACTGAGTACTTGTACTTTTTTGGACACTCAATGCTTAAAAGTAGTTGCTCAAGAGTTTTAGAGTCGCACTTTTTTTTAGCCAAATTTAAGGTAAAATTCAACATGAAGTACAATTCTTTACTTTACTTTTCTTGCCTTCCTTAAAAATGTTGATCACTTCAATTTTAACACAAAAAACCTTTCTCAATTTTGAGAAGTAAAAATCGAACTAGAAAGCCCGATAAAATTATCAACAATTGTAAATCATATAGTTCGACTATAGAATTAAAATTAATACAACTCTCAATGTTGCAACATTGCGGTCAAAGTAAAGGTGATAATAAAAGAAAATAGTATTAGGTTTTTTTTTTTTTGGTAAAAAAATACTCCATTTTTGAACTACCTACATATTTCAGATACATACATATATGTATGTATATGTATAAATGCACATAGAAAAAAATTATCCGTCGATTATACATTCATAAACCCGTTAAAAGTATTGAGTATCCCAAATAAAAAGTATTGAGTGCAAAGTAGTAGAATTCACCAGCTCTAGTTAACTAGAAAGTGTAGCTAAAATGCTATTACATTCAGATCAATCAAACAAATTATTGTTTTCCGTGCACGTAACCTTTGTCATGTGACTCAAACTGTTAAACACAAATACGTACATATGTACAGTTGTATACAAGTCCATATGTCTAAAAATCTAGACATTATACTACATATTTTCACATGAGCTTATTATATATATTTAATGTACTAAAAAGAACTACGTTTGTGAAAAGAACCTGAAAATTATAATGACGTACACACACATGCATACACATACATATGCATGTTGCCACTTTCACAACTGTTAGTTTTATTTAACAACTAAATAGAAACACATGCATAGACACTTACGTACATACATATGTACGTACGTCATCACATAAAAGACAAAAATTAGCTCTGATACATTTATGCTAGGAACACAAAGCAGAATTCATGTAAAACGTCCCTGAAATCAAACAAGCAGTGAGGAAGTACCACGAAAATTCGGATGTAAATCTGTCTAAACTACAACCGTTGGTTGATTTTCTTTTTTGCAAACAATTAAAAATACAATTATAATCATTGATAATTTTTATGGTTTCAACACAGCGCACCCCAAATCATAAAAAGACATAACTCAAAAAAACAAAACAAAAATTCAGAGAAGCAAAATATTGGGTTCAATAATGTAGTTGTATGTTTTCTCCTCGGACCCTGAAACTTTTAGAATAGCTTTATTAGTAATAGTTATATAGTAATAGTTATATAGGTACATATGTATAAAGATGTATTTTGAAAAACGCTCGTTCGCCACTTCCGAGCTTTTTCTGGGCAAAAGACAATATATAGACTTAGGGCCTACTTCTCACCTGCGAACGTTGTCGTCCGTTCGCACAAACAATATTCAATATTTTGTTTTTGCTTTTACACCGCCACTTCTTGGGTCAGATTGAAAATGAGTAAACTCTATTTTAAAAAGCTATTGAGATATAGATACGAGTAAAACAAAATTGTTACTACTCCATGAATTTATTTAAATGCCCTCCTAAACAAGTGCTTTACCAGACCTGTAGTGTCAGCAGTTGTTGCTGCGCACAGCATGTGTGAGGCTCGAATTCGAATTAATTCAATAATTAATCCACTATGGCCGGCTACATATCTATATTTTTTTAAATAAAGTTTTTGAGATGTTGACGAATATTTTGCAAGTACATACTCTGGTAGATGATATATAAAAATCGCCACTTCCGAATATATAGGACTGTTACTTTTGTGTTGGGGATGGTGGTGTCGTGGTAGAGATTTTAGAGTATAATCAGAAATAAATAGAAATGAGTTTTAAGAATTTTTGTTTTTAGAGAATTTTTGAACTTTTATTTTTTTAGTTGATTTATTAAAAAAACAATTTTGAGAAATTGTGAGTTGTGTCTGTTTAGGATTTAGTCTGCGTCATGAAACCCCGAAAAAATTAAAAACAAAAGCCAAAAATAACAGCGACATAAATCTAGACACTGACAAAAAGTATTGGCTTCGTATCAAATAAGCAAAAATCGTCTTCACAAGCATTTCGTATTTTGTCTATATTGTTTGAATTTCTTTTTATTCGAACTTACTTTCCCTGATTTTATTTAGCAACAATTAAAATAAAGTCAGACAGCTGTTGTTGAGCGCCAAATTTTAGCTAAAAACAATTTTTTAAAAAAGGTGAGATTTTCTCCTTTTCTATTTGATTTAATAAATCAACCACTGCTTAACAAAAGTGAAACAAAACATATGGTTCACGAGGTATTAAAAGCTAAATATTCGTTTTTTGCTTAATACTTTTTTTGCTTAACTTCAACAATCCTTCCTGTTGGTCTGGCAGTATTTGCTTCCTGCTCCTTTTTTGTTTTGCTTTATTTCTGTCTAATTTTTGCTTTTCGTAAATAATCTACAATTAGAAAATAAATCGCCTATTAATACCTCCGACCTTTTTGGGTGACAAACGTGATTGAACTTCTCTTTTTTTTTACACTGGCAATTAGAAATGTTGGATGACTTCTTAATCCTAGACAAAACACAAAACTTTTTGTTTAAGAAACTACTTAATGAGATTTAATAAACTAATTTTATTGTCATGAATTTGTGATAAATTGATCCTTGTAAGAAAAAGTTTCTTAAATAATCTCTTTAGAGGGTTAAATTACAAGTGCCACAGAGCAAAAGTTCAAACTTATTAGAAACAGAAAAAAAAGTTGGGAGTACACTGAAAGTAATTTGGCTCATAGTCCTAACGAAAAACTTGGTAAACTTGCTCATTAATACAATGAAATTTTTTCATTCTGGCTATGAAAATTTTTTAGACATAATGAATACAGCTCATGGACATAATGAAATAACTCATTGATCCTATAAAGACCGTCATTGAAAAAGTTAAATCAAATATTTCGTTAATTTCCAGCCAATAATTTTTCCAGTGTAGATGTAATGTGATGGACTTTGATTAGCAAAGTAATGAAATTAACTGACATCAATTTAACTAAACTAAATGACTGCTTGATAACCCAACATTTGTATGCTTTGTATTGCTTAGAGAAACTTTGCTGCGCAAAAGACCAAACATCAGAAAAATTTAAAATTTATCTGAAAAGCAAAATATTCATATGTAATTTATAAATAACAGGCAATCACTTGCACCAGGATTTCACTTTTCATCAAAGATTTATTTTTAGTTTAGTTGCTAGAGCTTTTGACGCATCAATACAGTTTCCTTAATAATTGTCTTCTCATCTTTCACATATGGACATTTCCATGTAATCGTACGTGACATTTGCACAGCTGTAGAATAGAATAGATTTTGTATAACTAAGAATTATGGAAAATTTAATTGCAGTTTATGCTTCTTTCTCTTAGAGAAACATACTTCAATCGAAATATTGTTGATCAGAATGTACATTTTTTAAGAAATCAATTTTACCTGATTTGAAGTTTATCGACATGTTTAATTGCTATTTTATGAAGTGTAATTGCTCCAAAATTCGCCACTACAATGTTATTCTACTATACTTATTCAGAGATGCAGTAAGAAAAGTGGAGTCGTTTGGCATAAAAATGTTGAAACTTTCGCTGGCTACGACCTGTTAACGTATGATGATGATACGTGACATAAAACGGACATATGTATGTATGTAATTTTAAAGTAAAATAAGAGGAAATTTGTAAAATCGTACAAGCATTTTTCTCTTTTCCTTAATAACCCACTTATCTTTGAATAAGTTTATCTTTGGATAAGTTTACATAATATGCATGGCATACCATAGTTCTTGTTACCTACTGAAACTATCCTCAAATAAGATTTAATTACGTCTGATATAATCATTTAAATGACCATTCCAAGCCTTTGCTGCTTATAGTATTATAACTCAAAAAAAAAACTCAGTTTCTGAGGATATAACGACCAATATCATTTTTATATTGCGTAAAAAACTCATACAAATATCTTGTATACTCAGCTCTTGCGAGACGAATTAAGCACACGCTCAATCGTACAAAACTTTTTCAGTTGTGACTCTTTTGCAGCAAAGGCTCGATATGTATTTGCTTATATCAGTTACGTTTACACATATAACCAACCTTTTCTGCCAAGACATGAACTTCCTTCCTTAAGTTAACATTTTGTTTATTTTTCGATTGATTGCGATTTTAATACCTATTAAATTACCAATAACGATAACTATTATTAGAAATATAAATAACAAATTCCACTAGCTAAAGTTGTTGGCAGGTACCATTTAACACTTCAAGGTTGATCCATCATTGCTGCAATTATGGCAAAAGTTTATGTGTTTCTGTACACATGTGCATATAAAGAATGAAACAGCGAAACAAAAGAGGTAAACAAGTTTATGTAAGTCAAGTAAAATCATACCTTGAATGGATATAAATAATACAATCATGACAGATAGGAAATCCAAAGTAACATTAATAAATACTTCGTCTTCATATGTTATTATAATTTGATTGCAACTTTTATGTATGAGGAAATACAGTGTCTGTTTTCAAAATCGAGCTTACAGATGGAACTATACGTTCAAAGCGCGTATTTTAAGGAAGAGTGCGACAATTGCTGGTCATAACTCACACCGAGATGAGAATTGCACTTTGATCCTTTAACTGAATTTCAAATTGGAAAATACACACCTGGACAATTTGTACTCTAAGTCCCTGATATGTATATAATTAGTTTCCGTCAACCCTTTTTGGGCTCGTACTACAGTTCCGATTTTTTAAATTTTTATATAATTTGGTCTCATGTAAATTACCCTAAACTAGAATTTTTCAATCTCGAGCTCATTTTGTATATTTTGATTAATGGAAGTATCGGGTCGTTTTTTTTATAGTATAATGATACCAATTGCCGTAAAATGATAAAGTATGCTGCCAGATGCTTACAGATTTTGTTGGTTATACCATAGAGGAGAAAATCCCCTAGTTGTCAAGAAAAAATTTTTCATGCCTATGAAAAAACTTATGAACTGAAATTAAAAAAATTGGATTTTCGGTGCTTAAAACCGTTAATGAATACACAATTTTACGTTCTGTGCAAAAACTTTCCTCTGGCAGCACTGCTCTACCAATATTTTCATATTTTATTTAGTGAATTCCTCAAATTCAAGATCAAATTATTCAGTTGTGGGAGGTCCACAACCCCCTCTACAAACTTATGAAACTCATTTCTAACAAAGCCTGGCTTATTCTAAAGTTTGCCCGTCATATCCTATATTGAAATATGAAAAACCTGAGAAAATGTTAGTTAAGGCCTTTCCACATGAGGCCAACGACATGGTTTTAAAGCTTTTGCTGTACATATGTATGTGCTGCATGCAGAATAGACTTTTGAGAAACCGGTATTCGAATAACTCGAGTTTTCAAAACTCGGTTTCAAATATTATTTTTTTGAAAAAAAAAAAACTACTTAGCCGGTTTTTGTCCCACAAATTTGGTTTTTTATGAAAATATTTGTTCCTAATAGAACTTTCTTTATTAATAGTATTAATGTTAACATAATATGTAGTCGAACTATATCATTTACAATTGTTAACAATTTTATCGGGCTTGAGGTCGCTTTTACTTCCTCAAAATTGAGAAAGATTTTTTGTGATAAAATCGGAATGATCAAAATTTTTAAAGAAGACAAGAAAAGTTAAGTTAACTTTGAAAGTAATTTTTGTTCTTCAATGCTAGTAATGTTACTTGCAATGTTTATCAAAAGGCCAAAACAAAATAGATATAGAGCAAATCCATTTAAAGGGAATCCTGCTAGTGAACTACAATCATTTCTGGTGTATTTAAAATTAAAAAGGGCATTTAAAGGTCAAAAGTGAAACATTTCGGATTTGTTTTAATTCAAACACTGTGTATAAAATGCATACACTTGGACTGCAATTCATTTCCTATTTGTTATTTTCGACAGTGTTTTATAAACATACTAAAGATTAAAGCATCCATTATTATTATTCCATTATAAAGGAATGTTTAATAACCAATAACAGTTAATGGAATCCTAAAATTTTAAAACGAAACCTCTTAAGAAAGAGGCTGTCGAAGTACTTTCACCTTTATTCTTTCAATATTGTTA
Organism: Sturmia bella; assembly: GCA_963662145.1. Lineage (NCBI taxonomy): Eukaryota > Metazoa > Arthropoda > Insecta > Diptera > Tachinidae > Sturmia > Sturmia bella. Next base: position 123,295,300 of record OY759168.1, read on the forward strand.
AGACGGTATGCAAGTAAAGTAAAATTGAAAAGCAACAAATCTGTTGGCCTCTACAAATTAAAAAAGAAACCCTCTTTTGACTGCTTAAATATTTAACACAGTGCTTGCACAGAAAGTTTTATTCTTATTATTTTCCCTAATATATTTTTTTGAATCTATACAGACATACTTCCTGCTGTGTGCGAATAATTAGCACTTTGAAAATATTAAATTAATTTCATTAAAATTAAGAAAAAATATGCAACGCTTAGTGTGCTTTCACAACACGAACCGAATTAAATACATTTCCATGCAATATAAAACAAACCTGAATTTATTTAATATGTTTGACCTATGCGTCAAACTTTTTGACACGGAACGCACAACAAGCCTACACTGGCTTAAGTGTATGACGCACGACATGGGCTAACACATACCCCCAACCAACCCAACCTGTTATAATTAGATACAATCCCATAAATCGGCGAACTAGCTTCAGATGTAGTGTAAATGTTCAAAAGTCCTTTATAGACATTTTAAATTGATGATAAAGCTGGAATATTTCGGAAAAATTCGGGGCTCTAAACAAAATTTCCACTGCACGAAGCCTTTCGTTTTCAATTAGAGCTTCAAGGCTTTAAATGAGATTTTTTTTTTTTTTCAAATTTGTAGTGTGCGCTTTTTTCTCATTGAGAACATACGCCGATTTCTTCTGTTCATGTTCGACTTGCGTACACAAGGATTGCGCGTTTTTTTAAGTTTTTGGTAGAACATTTGTGGTTGTAGAAACTTATGTATATCGTTTACTTGTTCCTATAAAAATAACAACATTCCATCTGTTTTCAGTTCATAACTAGTGGCTCTTTTTAATATTTTTTATAGGAGCTTGTTAAAAAATCAACAAGTTAAAAAATTAGCGCTAAGCGCTTTAAAATATTATTCTTGCTGATTTTGGAACGAAGTTCCTTAACGCGGCTTGCTGGTAGTGGAAATTAGTAGAAATCGTCACGAAAACGTGTGAGCTGTTTATATGTATTGGTGTACTGTCGACAAGCAATTGTATATGATGGGCGGTGTCTCCACTGACAGCAGCGGAGACACCTACCAATAAATATTAATTAGTTGGAAAACGTTCCAAAAATTTAAAGAATCATAAAATTTGAAAATTTCAAAACCAACACAAAATAAAACATACAGATTTCACCTTGTATTACATTCAAAGATAAAAAAAAAACGTAAGGAACTTCGTTCCTAACGGGGGTCCCCCGACCGCATTTCTTTTTTTGTTTAGCGATGTTTCGCAGTTCAATTTGCTTAACTTTTTATGATCTACTTTCTTTCTTATTTACGTGGGCTGCCGGTAATGAGACCGGCCCACTTGGGTCCTAGTAAGGTCCCACTGCTATCTTTCTTACTTTAAATGAAATTAATTTTAAATATTTATAAGGTAGCTCTAATTCCAATTTACACGCCGTCGTAAGCATGTGTTAGGTCCTAAACAAGCGCGTTCACAACGTCGTTGAATGATGAATTAAGATTTTCTACAATAATCCACTGCAGTGCGTTCTTTATGTCATAACATTCAAATGAGATGAATATTTTAATGTTGAATTTTCATGTTCTTAGTTTTCGTTATGTTTTATAATTGAAAACAAATCCTGTATTTTTAGTCAACTTTTGTTTTCTTGTAATTCCTTTATGTGTATTTCCGCTTCCTCTTTTAATTATTTTTTTTATTTTATGGAAATCAAACTTTTGTTTTAAAAATATGTAAGCTTCATAATGTCAAAGTTCATTACCAGAACACCATAAATAACCAAAAGGTAACCTTTACAACTTGTACTCGACACAAATGAGATTTAGAAGTGTGGAAGCTGAACGAAGAGCCTGAGGCGCATTTGTCAAATATACACATACATATGTATATAATACGAAAAAATCTGAACACCTAAAACGCATTATACACTACAATCTGTCAAATTAGAAGACACGTGTATATGTATGTATATTAGGGGCATCTCATGGGGATGGGAAATGCTTTTTGTGGCACAAAAAAAAAACATTTTACAAAATTTTAGGCAGATAGAATAATAAATATGTATTGAAATTAATATACATACATACGTATGCATAGATGTACTTACTTACACATACATACATACATAAATGTATTGGCAGGATAAATAATCTACTAATCATCATGCAAATACATACCAAAATAAAACATTTTTTCTATATTTTACCAAATACACTCCCTACATATGACTGTAAGCATATAATAATGAATGCAAATTTATTATTTGCAATCTAAGCCATCTGCTGAAAAATGTACAATCTCGCTATTAAATTAAGCAGAATGGTAAACCACCTTGTAAAACTACAGCATTTTGTATAATTAACATTTATAGCTAAAACAGTTTATGCCGGAGTCATATTACAATCAATGCAGTATTAATGTAAACAGAAATATTAAAATTATTAAAAGCATTAATTTAAAAAATAAACGCCCTTAGGAAATAAAGAAATAAATTCATTTTACGACTTTGTGTAGTCGCCGACTCAACATTCAACTTTCTTCAGTAATTCTGATATGTTCAATCTCTGAATACATTCCAATTCTGTAAGTGCATCCAAATTGTGATTTGTATAAAATAGACCCGGCTGCTTGGCGATCAAGTTTTATTTGCTTGTTTATAATAAATCTTAAGAAATGCTTCAGAAACTTGAAAATATGTTCTAAAAATTCAAAATATATCATCTATCAAAATAAGTGCGAAATGCTTGTTTGGTAATAAAACAACTTTTCTATTCTGCAATTGTACTTAAAATCACATAAACAGACAAAGAAAAAAAATTATTCACAGAAAATTACATTATTTCCATGATCGGCGCTCTGTAGCTAATTAGAGAGTTGCGGGGTAATTTTATAGAAGCCCCTGATGCATTTGATTAATTTATATGTAGTATGTTGATTTGCATCAACAGCTCACTAATGCAAATTAAAAGTTTAACCTGACACACGATAGTTCTTGCATTGAGTAAAAACCAGTTTATCTGTTCTGCCCAAAGCTCTAGCGAAGCCTGTGTAACCTATTGCGCCACACGCTTCGCCACTATTCGTGTGAAATTTTAAAATACAAAAAATGCCTTTCATGGCAGTCTAATATTTTTTTTTATTTTTTGTTAAAACAAATAAAATACTAATTTGAATAAAAATCAAATATCAAAAATTTTAAAATAGTACACAATTTGACTTTGCGTTACACTTTGTAGCACATTGTTCGAAATGTTAACGGTTGTTGTTTTTTAGGGTTCCGTACTCATCAGAGTGAAACGGAACCCTATTACCGAGACTTCTACGTCCGTCCGCCCGTAAGTCACAGCGTCCATTTTCCGAAACGGTAAGAGCTACAAAGCTGAAATTTTCACAAAATGCTGTTGTACCTTGCCGCTACAACAACAAATGCTAAAAAGAACAACAAGTCGAAAACTACGAGGTATCCCCATGCAATGTAAAGTAACAGCTAGCTATGACTCTCAAGCCGTAAGAGATAGAGAGCTGAAATTTGCACAGTGTATGTACTTACAGATGCCCTACAATAACAAATGCTTAAAAAACAACAACAAGTCGAAAACTACCGGGTGTCCCTGTAACAATGTAAAGTAAAAAAAAAATTAGCCGTAATTAAAACCAGTTTATAATATGTTTCAATTCCATTTCAAGCAAATATAATTTTTTTTCAATACGCACACAAAGTTTTTAATTAAATTAATTTCTGTTCACTTTTCTCCTTAATTTCATCAAATCCTCCAATTCGCTTAAACTAATGATGTCGTTCGTCTTAACCTAAATTCTCGTTCTCAGGGATAAACAAGTTTTTTATTGTTGTCAAACTTCTCAATAGTTTCAATTTTCTTCACAAAATATTTGTGTTTTGTGTTTTGCTCAGTTGTAATTTAGTTGTTGTCAGTTAGTGGGTGAGTAAACATTTTGCAATTTGTCCGAATTAATTAGCAGTATCTAGTATGTTGCCATGAGTCGCCAAATCAGTGTTTTATGTGTGTGTGAGTGTGTATGTTTGCAAGTGTGTACACACATTGTACCTGAGTTGTATTTAACAAGTTTTGGAAACAAATTGAGAAATTGAAATGCTATCCGTCTTATTAATTAAATGTGATAAAGTAGATAAAATGATATCAACCTCTTGCTCTTAATCCAAAAGAAATTTCCTTGATACATACATACATGCATGCCTACTATATGTACATACGTATGTATGTATGTACCTACATACTTTATTTTTTATTGCTAAGTGTAAGTTCTACATTATGCATACTTTCGCTTATCTTTGCATCACTTACCCAAAATCCTTTATAATTAATAGTTTTAAATATGAATCAGTTAATTTGACTTACATACCTAAAAATTAAAGGAGAAATAAATAAATAATTCATTAAGCGTTTGATGCAATATGATGAATGAATGACAAAAACAAAAAATTGCAAGAAATCTTCATCTTCAGTAAATACAAATTTAACTACTCAAATAATAGTTATTATTTACTATTGAGACCAGAGTAAATTTTCAAAAAACCAAAAAGCTTTTTCCGTCTTCAAGTTTTTAGTATGTCTATATGCCGCCTATATATCAAAAGTAAAATATATGTACATATGTATGTAATACGATTGAGCTATAGTCTGTTTTTCTGTGAAATTCAGTTCTTTAATTTTTTGGAATTTTCATTAATTGTTCACTCTAGAATGTGAAGTAGACTGTTGGAACATGTTTTCATAAGTATTTTCAACTCTGCTGACGAGTTGGTTGTTACCAATCGAATGCCGGCGGCATGTAGACATGCTGAAAACTTAAAGGCAGAAAACAGCGCTACACAAATTTGATTGCTTCATTTAAGAAAGACGTCTTAAACAAAGAAAATAAATATCCGATTCTGGCACAATTTCTATCACAGCTGAATATCAAAAGCAATAAAAAGTCATCTAAAATCTTAAAAGCTGTATTAAAGCTTTTTAGTTTTTTTTTTATAAGAAAAGCGATATGCTTTTGTCAGCGCACACAGCACTTTACTGGATAGCAAAGAAATCGGAATTTTTCTCTAGGAGAAAAAGTAATGTGTAGTTAAATTGGAGCGGACAATATTATTTAAAAGTTGACAAAAATTTCATGGTTTGCGAAGAAAAACTGTTAATGATTCCCAAAATTTTCAACTGATTTTTATGAAATTTCCCACACCGACTGGTTTTCGTCTGCAAATATAGCATAGGACTATCCTATAAGATATGACCATTGTACAACAGTAGGAGATCTTACTTGACTGATTTCTTTTAAAGTTTTTAAGTTAAAAAGTTTCTTTTCTTAAGAGAATCTGCACATTTTGTTTTGCTGTTCCAATTTTTCTCATTTACTATAGCCCGCAAAATACAGTTCTTACTGTCTCTAATTGAGTTACTAAATCCATCGTAAGTCCATCAAGAAAAAAGTTAAACTCATAAATTATTTTATATTATGCGAAAAATTGTATTTTAAAAATTTTGCAAAATATGTCTGTCTGTATGTTGTGTGCGATATTGTACTTAAAATTTTTTCCTTTTCAAAACCATTGCTTTACACACATGATTTTCACATGCATACATACTTATCTATACACATACTCCGCTTGTGTAAAATAATTCAAGTGCTCGTAAATGCAATAAAATAATAGTTATATGACACTGTTGAGGTGCTACTGTTGACATCAAATACATGTACATATGTAGGTATATAAAAATCGTGTATAAAACACACACGCATACACATTATCTTTTAATGATAACAATGACAGCGTTTATGATAAGCGCGCATACATAAATATTCAATAAGGAAAATATTCAAATAATGAAAACGTTGGTAATTCCTCTTAGTGTAGAATAACTCAATAATTAAACTTCAGTGTAGGGATATCATGAAATTCTTGCGCGAATTTCGCATTTGGTCTCTTGGAGTAATTGAAAGGAAAACTATTAACTCGACAGTTGGCTGATGAATTTACTGACGCAGTTAAATGAAAACTCCTTCACTGAGAAGTGTAATAGCTCAAAACAACCGGCATGAGATGTAAGCTAGTTTTAGTATTGGGGAGATCTTAAGATCAAAGAAAAATTTCGTAATAACTGTAAATTAACTTATTACAATGGGTTTGATAGTTCAGGAAAATCAAAATTGTCCCTCTCTTTCTATTGAATTATTTCTATTTGTACCATGTGTTCTTTTGGGCCTAGATCTACAGAAGTCGGACCAGTAGTAGCAGAAATAATCTCTCACAAGCAACCATATAACACTACTTCTGTACACTGAAAGAATTGTGATTCACTATCCTAATGGGAAAATTTCATCGTCGTCGTAACGAAAAACCCGTGGCTGTAATGAATACATTTCGTTGACGCAACGAAATAGTTCATTAGTCCAATAAATCGCGTCATTTTCAGCCAATGTTTTTTTTTCAGTATAATATTATTATGAGTGAATACACCTTTGGCATGAAGAAATCAATTTTCACTACGACATATCAAAAAAGTAATTTCCGATGCGTCCGATTCCATTTTTTTGTACTTTTAAATGGGAGCTGCCGTAAGGTGGTATGGAACGCGGTCGGTGTGTTCGAAAGAAAATGTTGGGGAGAAAAACTTACTGGGGGTTGGTGGCCTTGGAGTAGACCAACCCAAAGTAATTTTTTCACCCCATTATTTTTCTCGAACACAGCGATCCCGCGCCATGCCTCTTTTTAATTTTTTCTCCCCGCACCATGGCTCCCTTCGGGAACTCCCTTTAAAAAAAGTAAAAATCGTTCGCTTCGAAAATTTTTTTTAATAGGCAGCTCCCATACAAAAGTAAAAAAAAAAATTGAAAGTCGAATGCCTGGAAAACAATTTTTTTATATGTCATAGAAGAACTTTTCTTCCTCATGCCAAAAACTTTCCGAAAAATCGATGACACAATATCGATTGCTAAATTGCCCCCTCCCTAATACAAATACATTGTCCTGTAAAATCTCATCATCCTTTTTATAACAATTTAGCGGCGGTGAGAAGGTTGGCGTTAGTTAATGGTAATAGCCATCTATTTAATAATTTCTTATCACTACAAACGTCAAATTCATTTTGTTTTGGAGAAACTTTAACTCAACCTCAACCGCAAATTTTCAAATAAAGATGCACTTGGATGTATTTGTGTTTTCATTTTGTAGTCTGGCGTACGTTGTTATCAGAGTTCTCAGAAGAATTAGAAAAGCCTTAACAAATATGCCACACAATCTCGTTATTTCTTTAACACGAGCTTGACCGATAAATAAAATTAAATATTTAAAAATATATTCACTTTCGCATACATACATACATATATACATATGTATATCTTCTGTACAGAGAATGTAAATCAATTGATTTCTTTTTGCTTTCTATTCTTTTTCAAAATGTTCTTTAAATGCTTAAATTGTTTAAGCAGAAGTCTTCCAACTGAGTCTCATTTGTATGGAAATTAGAAAAGAAAATGTTACATCTATTATTTATTTTAAGCAAATTTACATAAAAACTTCTGTAATTTTTTAAGCAGGCGACAAAAAAATTTTATTTTCTTTAAAATTTATACCAACATAAGTAAAAAAATGTCTGCACATACATACATTTGGATGTATATATAAATGTATATATCTGTGTGCTGCAAAACTTCTTTAAAGATGACACGAATTAGCTTTTTTGAAAGAATAAAAAAGAAATAGCAAGAACCACAAAAGAAATTCAAGTCAACGAACTCAAATATTGTGCCAGAAAGCAGAACAACCAAAAAATCAAGGGCGAAAAAAAGCATTGCTTGCAATCGTTTAGTCCTTGTAAATTTGGGCGGTGGGATAAGACAGGTAAAGCAAAAATAGAGGAAAGGAAGGATGGCTTAAAAATGATATGCTCTCGTCAATCAAAATCTGATTGACTTTTTTGCAGTAGAAAACGAATCTTTAATGGATTTTAATTAATGAAATCGGTTGCTTAAAAGGACGTTTAGATGGTCATAAAAAAAACTCACATAAATTTGTGCACTAAACAACTATTTACCCATTTTACATTTCTATAAGTTGCAAGTAGTACTAGCATGTTTTTTTCTTTTTCTTTTTTGTGGCCGCAGATACCATATTAATGCCAAAACTCCATCCTCACGAATATTTACAAAATGAAACAAAAAAATATATTACAAAATGTGTATCAGTTGTTCTTTAGCTGAAATTGAATGCACAATTTGAAAACAAAAGTTCGCTTTGTATTTCAAAGGTAAGAGTGCGTACATATATTAAAAATTTAAAAGCACAACGTGGTCGTTTAACTATCAGTTAAGTTAATTGCTGTTCTAGACACGTTTGATTTCATCTATTCACACGGTTGCGTTAGACAGACTTATTAAGTTAATTTAAAATAAAAATTAGTAAATTTTTGTTCCAATAGTTATTTAAGCATCTGTAGTGTGTATCTGCACGATTTTATTACAAACGATTTTGTTACAAAATATGTCCAGCAAATTTTAAATAATTCCAGCTGTAAGCTGTTTTAATCTCATTTTGCAGTATTTGTGGAGTTATGAAGAAACAAGTGATGAAAAAACAGCTTTTTTTTCTTAAAAAATTAAAATTTTTTGGTTTTTAAAATTTGCGAAAAAAAATATAAAACCTCGAATATCTGCTAGTTTTGTTATATGTTCATATAACTGCATAAATTAGAATTAAAATGTGCCCATGTGCTCATTTTTAATTATTCTATTCGAAATAAAGCAAAAGTACATGAATATATATGAAGGAACATATTCAGGGCAATTCAAGAATTCACCCTTCACTTCATCGCCATCGAATATACCATCACTTCTTCGACGGCGAAGAAGTGAAGAGTGTATTCTGCTGGACATCGATAGATTCCAAAATACAGACGAAGATGTGTTGTTTTCATCAATCGGGTTATGTGTTATCGCTAGTAAAACCATAAGCAGTACACTGAGCAAATGTTAAATACGAAGAAAATGAACCAAACATATAAAAATGGATTCGATATCATTTTTAGTATTGAAATACCAAAAACTCTTAGAGCCCTTATTAAAAGAGCGAGAAGAAAAAATAATGGTTACGTTTGTTGTGCCAATGTTTGCTTTCTACACCTATAAAAAAGAGCTACATTCATACATATATTATTCCATGCTTTTTTAATAAACGTGCAATAACTGGCAGCAAAAACTTTAATTATTTTTTTGTTTATTTGCTTGTTACGCAGTAAAATTGGCGCCGAAGGAAACTGACACTTGAAAGCAGTGACAAAGTATTTTGGAATACATATGTATACCACATGAGCAGAAAACATCTGTTTTCTACTTGTATTCATATCTCTCTCACATCTCTAACGAACATAAACAGTAAGAGTAAGAATTTGTAGTGAAAGCGATTTCTCCAATAGAGGCGACGATGTGTTTGTGCGTATGATAAATGTGCCACACATGCCACACATGCACGCACATAATATTATCCCCACACACATGCATTCTTTTCCTTCAGATATGCCTATTATACGCTATGTAGTTTGACTTTATCTGAAATAAAATGAGTAATTAGCCATGGATTTCAATAAATGTAGGCTCATTTTATTTCGATTATATGCAGCTTTATAAATAAACAATAACACTGGGACAAATTTTGCGGTTTCTCTATTTCAACTTTTTCTAAGAAAATATTTTGTTTTTTAATAATTTCATATATAATATTTGTACTAAAAAAACATAATATTGGAACGGTTCAAAGGTATTATAGTTTAAAATTTCTTGGACATATTGTGTCCAAATAAAATCGAATACGTGAACTTAAAGTTATAATAAGATGTGTGCATCAGCCTCTCCTCCATAGAATGCGAAATAATAAGTTTTATACCGTACATTTAGAGCAAAGTTCGGTAAAATGAGAGCAATCATGGGTTTCTCTCAATACTAAGCGAAAACTTGCGTATTAATGTTCCCAAGTATGGGAACACTAAATACCACATTTCTATCCCAGAAAATAACGTATGGTATGTTTTGATGTTGTAATGAAAATTTAAACATAGATTTTGCGCAAATGACTCTCTTGCAGGTACATACTTTCGTATGAACTACTATTTGAAAAACATCAAAATTGTTGATGTTTTGGTTGATTCAGATATTTTTTGCTCAAACAATTGGATCCCGTGGGCTCGAAATGTTGAGTAAGGAATCAAAGAATTTTTGTGATTATTGGACCATGATGCATCAAAAAAATATAGTGGGTACCAACGTGTCCTTAGCTGTTACGTATAGTAATTATAACTAAATGTTGAAAATGAAATGTTGTCCGCTTTTAAAAAAGTTTGTATTTTTGTTTAATGAAAGTGTCGCATATCGGTGAACCATACTTCAAATCCTGCAGCAAAGATTTGAAGTATGGTTCACCGATATTTTATTTTTGTTCCACAAAAGAGTATCAAAGTACTGTGTATAGTGTCGCACTGCCCCGTGCTGTCTTGCCCTAAATCTTTACTTGCTTAAGCAAAATTCTCATATGTATATTCCTACATAAGAGAAGAAGTAATTTTGAATGAATTTCAATAAAATTTAATGAGAATAAACTTATTTACTTTTACATTTGGTGGCATTTGAAAAATTTTAAAACACTTCCGTTTTTGTATTCAATTTTACTTTTCCATTCATTAACCAGATATTTTCAATTAATAATCTTGCAATCATTACAGAACTAATCAAAATTCTGTTGATTATCATACGAAAACACGAACAATAATAGAGGATTGGCTTATTTTAAACAATACCAATAAGCAAATAAACAAACAATCATAATGTCCAAGTGAAAAGATCATACATCATACACAATTGATTGTTTGAAAACTGTATCAAATAGGAAAATATGCAAATACTTACACACTGAAATAAATAAATAAATACCAAACAATGTTTGCAATAAATTTTTTCAAGAAATTATTGGTGAAAGTCTACAGATGAGTTTTAGCAGGCGCCAACCAAATTCTTTATAAGCAATGAGAAAATGGTACTTCTTATAAATGTTTTTTTAAACGTTTTTCTGTCAGTGTTAAAATCAAAATATTTCTCCTTTTAATGAAGTTTGTCCACCACAGAAATTTGTGGATTTTTTTTTCTTTATTTCAACTTATGTTAGTTATTGTGTTAATAAATAGAAAAAAAGTATGAAAAGCAAGTATTAGCTGCAATAAAATACAAGCAGAAAGCTATAAATTTTGTGTACAAACTGGCTGGTAAGGATAAACGTAGCGGCTTCGATACAACCAGTTGCCCAGTGAAAGTTATAATTTTGCTTTGCCATTATTTATTCTGAATCTTTATTATTTATTATTAATATCAATGACAGCGATCATTTGAAATAAAACTCATCTTCAAATACTCTATAGAAACGAAAGCTCAAATACTTTCGTTTCTATAGAGTAGAAAGCTGTTCTTTTTGAATGTGCTTTGAAGGTGGGATTAAAATTACACACTTTTTAAAAGGTGCTTCTTAAAAATATTTTTTTAAAGGTATTTTCTACAAAATTACTTTCCCCAGAGGGAGTACTCCTTTGTAAGGCATCTTAAAAAAACTCTTGTTGTGCAGGTACCGTAACGGTTACGCGTAAACGCACAAAGTTAATGATTGTTCTAATTTTTTTACAAGAATTACCCGTTTTGTTGTGTTTTATGTTACTGTTGCATATTAATTTTTTGAGAACTTTATATTCTAAAAAATATCACCCTCTAAAGCAATTTTTTTAGAGCACTTTTCATTTAAATATGTTTCCCCTCATGCGAATTTATCAAAAGTTTAGCTGTCTTGCATTATCGTTTTTAATTAAAAGCAATTTCGTTTTTTCATTTTCAATTAAATGTTAAATTTTAAAGCAGTTACATATGTTAATTTTCCTTTTAACGTCTGCTTTGTTATTTTATTTATATATTATTACCGTGATATAGTTTTCGTCATCATCTTCTTGCTCATCCTCGTCATCTTCTTCATTGTTTTGGTCCTTGGCCGAATCTGAGTCGCTCAACCCATCGTTATCGCCGACGTCCACTGTGCCGGCAGCACAATTGGCTACAGCAACAATGCTGCCGTTACCACTGACATTGTCCATTAGCATAATACGCAATGTTTGTTTTATATACCTTACTTATCCAAGCGACAATTTCCCTTTTCTTTTTCCAATAAGTACACAATTCTCTAATGATTTTCAAAAGCAAATCAAATCAAATAATTAAGTTTGGTGCAGCATATGTACTATACAGTATTATATTTTTGATTTGTAAGAATTTATTTTTGTGGCCTTGGCATTTATGCAAAATTTTTATTGTTCTGCACACTCTTTTAATTAGAAATTTTCAGGAATTCCCACTCCTTGGATTTGTATTTCATTTTGTTTTATTTTTGTTTCTTTGATTTTATAATTCTTGTTTTCTGCTTATCAATTTATTGCTGCTCGTCTTAATTCATATTTTTATTTTTGTCCCTTTCCTTAATTTTTATGTCTTTCAATAAAAATAAAACGAGAATGTCCGTATAAAATTTATGTATTTCAAACATGACAAATTTTCTGAACAGAAAGAAACACAAAGCACAGCTTTTGCCAGCATACAGCACTCAATTTTTTAAGATGTTAACACTTTGCTGACAATTAGCACAAGCAGTGACCGCACATATTTAATCATAATTCAGGCCATGGTACCGAAAACATACGTACATAAATCGTGCATGCCATTAGTCATAAAAAAAGTTATGGAACTAGACACGTATCAAGAGAAGCGTAAAACGGTTTATTCCGGTCACGAAAATATGAATGTAATAAAAATTAAAAGATTATTTAGTTGAGATGTTTTATTATATATTCAATTCTTAATTTAGCTGAAAGCTTCGTTACAAAGATTTTCCCGATTTTTTTTGTTTTTCAAAAAATTTAAATTATCTCCTTTTTTTCAATAAACTAAACGTGAATATTTGCAGGTGTGAAGACAATTGACATGGTTTAAGTTAAAAAGCCTTCGGGCAACTAAATAAATATAAAGAGCTTGCAAAAAGGACCTCTAAAGCTTTTTGTATGTTGAACTCTGTGGAGAACTTTCACTTTACCGCCAAAACGTGCGAATAACAAAATCAAGAACAACATGTATTTCGCTTTGCGTTTAACACTACGCTGACCGCTTTTAGGAATGTGGTTGCCGCACATTCCTAAATTTGCAACCGTTTTGCATCAGCCAAAGCTCTGCAATTTTGGAATATTTGGCGAATATTTGTGAGTAGTTGTCTCTTTTAATGGACAGATAACATATTGAACTCTTATCCAATTACAATCAACGCACCGGTTGCTTGAAAGTTTAACTTTGGAGGAGCCTTCTTATTCAAAATTATTTATTTGTGCAACACAAAGTAATTTAATGGAATTTAATTCTAAAGCCAATAAAACTCGAATTTTGGGGAGTAGAGACCAAAAATGTAGAAGCTGATAAAAAAAAAAAAAAAAAAAATTACGTCGAGAAATTTGGGTTCTAGAAAGCCCTAAACAACTTCGTGCAAAATTTTATGATACAAAAAATTCGAATCTTTGATCCTAGGGAGTGACTGGCTTTACTTTTTTTCTTTTTGTTCTTACCACTATGTTGTGCATAAGCTATTTTCTTTTATTTGCTTAGAAAGCATTTCTTGAGTTTTTAGATCATATGTATTATCAGTTGCTTGCTTTATTACTCAGCAAAAAAAATTTAAAAATTTTTCACAATTCGTAATGCTCAATGGTATTGTAGTGCAATGGTGTATTTAGTGTTAAATCGAATATTCTCTGTTTTGCATTTCTTCTCATAAAACCACATGTGTACGTACTCTGCAAAAAGAGCTTTTGCCCAGAAACAGCTGTTGACATTTTTAGTGATGTTTTACTTCAACCAAATAAAAGCTTTCTTCTTCCACATTTTCCTAAAGGTTAATGTCACTGCAAAAACACAATGTTTGCCTGTATTTGTTTATGCTTGGTTGTATGTATTCGTTTAAACTAAAACTTCTCAGCGGGAAATTTCTGAAAACCTTCTTACCACAGGCCTTGTTAAAGATATTCTTGAACTTATTTCAAACTCAATGTTGCTAAAGAGTGTCGATCTTTTTTATTGAAATGCCATAAGAAATACTGTCGCTCAGAAATGATGTTGAACATCACCATGAAGTTTAAATTGACCGCAATACAAGTTAAATGGAACTTTTTTGAATACTTGCTAACTTTCTAACTTTTGGACAACCTTTTAAAATTACCCTTTTCTAAGGACTTCTAAAACAAACACCATCTCTTGAGAAGCCTTTAGAATTACATTTATTGTAGCGCCTCTTGCGAACCAATCTCTTTTGTCGGCATCTCTGACAAAAGAGAGGAGAGTGCAAGGGCTGCTTGCCAATGACAACGTGTGTAAAAAAGATATGACTATGTTATGGATCAAGATGGTCATCCAAAAGAAGGTGCTTAGAGGCCTACTAGAAGACATATTTACTCCTGATTTTTTCCGTTGGGTTGCTTAGTTTGATTTTTTCATTCATTTACCTGCACAATTCGAACTTGTATGTTGGGTGAGCACTACAGGTAGATACATTAAAAATTTGTAGCATTATTGTAAATAAAACAGTAAAATGCATTTCTGTGGCTTTCTTTTTCCAGCTAAAGTTATGTATGCCTGCCTACAGGTGTCTTTTTTTCTTTCTTATAATTATTTACTTCTTACATAAATTTCCGGTTAATGACTAATGGAAGTGGATTAAGCTTTATCACAAAAAGTAAAAATAAAATAATTCCTCTTTAGTTAAATCTCCAGTAAGCTTAATTTTTTGGTATTATAACAACTGAACTTGAAATATATGAAGACGTTGCTATATTTATCTTTAGATTAAGCAATACATAGAAATTAAATTGAAGATGTTAAGCAAATCAATTTTCTTTTTTTCTTAAAATGCCTGAAAGAAATTGATGAACAAGAGTAACCTCCCTCTTACTCCTTTTTAATAAAATTAAGTTTCAATCGAATATCCTGATACAATGTCAATATTTTTACTGACTCAAATTCCACTATCGATACTATTGATTCTGCTTAGATTTGGTTGGCATGTTTCAGGTTCATTTTCGCCGTCTAATTGAAGTCGATCAACCTATCGAGGAAAAGTAAAATGTGGTGCCTGCTGAATCGGCCAAATGCAGTTAATATGAAAGCTATGAATTATGAATTAAATAACATTCCATATAAAATTTTTCTCAATTCTGAGGAAGTAAAATCGAACTAAAGCTCAATAAGATAGTTTCCAACTGCAGACATTTTACAATTAGTACGAAAACTCGATAGGATAGCGGGATAACCCCATCATGAGGCTGCTCATACACAGAAAGAAAACACTCGTTCGACATATACGTTTTTTCTACTTGATTTTAATACGAAACGTACTTGAAAATTTAAGTACGCATAATACACAAGTGTACTTTAAGCAAGCCGAATTAAGATTATTAAAGAGAATAAATAGGCTTCAGAAATATCGAATGAAGTGTATAACAAATTCAATCCTTCCGTACTTAAATCAATCCCAATCAGTATCAAAAGTATGGTAAATAAGAATGTTTTTAAATCAAGTACGGCGTGCTTGTTTTCAAGTACGGATATTAGCCATATTCGGTCTCAAATCATAATTGAATATGCCTAAAATAATTCCGAAACTGGAATTGAATATGGCTAAAATTAAGTATTTAGCGCTCGAGTAATTGATTTAAGGAAATCCGTACTTTGTAATTGATTTAAGTAGAAATGGATTGAATTGTTTTTTTTTTGCAGTGCAGATACATAATTTTATTTTTTGTTTGTTTTCATTCGATATCGAATGCAATAATTAGATTTCTGCTGCACTTAAAAATATTCCAACAATATTGACATTGGTTTCCCATCGATGTGTTGAACATTCAAGGCTTCCGATAGTGTATCCGAACACTAGTTCGAAAGCAAAGATTGGCTAAATATGGAACTAAGTCTAGTTTTTTTTCTTTTGTAATAGTTCAAAGGAAACTTTTGCCTGTGAAAGAGTTTAAGATTTATAAGAAATGTGTTCTTATGGCTTTAGAATGTTCATCCCTGCGTTTTAAAAATTATTGTCATATCCTATAAAAATATCTAATAATATAGACATCTTGAAAGATCCAGTCAGATTCTTGAAAAGTTTTCCAAATTTTTTTCGTAAACTGCGTAGTACTCTTTTCTTTTGGGAATCCCCCAAAGAAAAAACCCTGCCTCTTAAATATATTAAACATTTTCTTAACATTATTATCTTCTGTAAAACAAAATTTTATTATTGGACTTATTTTTAAAACCACAGAATCTTACATCTTAGTACAATGTATATTATTCGGTTTTAATGTATTTAATTAACGCTTGAAAAAGAAGCAACAAAATTCAGCCTTGATTGTTTTAACCCTCCTACGTTTTCTGTTAAATTTTTTGCTGTTAGACAGATATTCAAAAATAAACATTAAAATATATGTATATGTATGTATTTTCTTTTAAGTACTTCTCTTTTATTTAGCAGACACAAAAGGAAGCGGATTATATTTTGAAATGTCATCGACAGGTACAACGAACGAAATGTGTACGAGTATGAATGGGAAATAAAACTGGTATCATCAAAATATTTTTTATGTTTGTAAAATTTATTGAGAATTATTTTTATACGTTTTTCTTATTGCTTTTGTTTGGCGACAAACCAACTCGTAAAACCTTCTTTTATTTTAATTAAGTGGAAAAATAAAAGAAAATATTTATTATTAATTGCTGGAATAAAAGCGATTAATTACGGATTTTTTTGGTGGCATTAATGTGCAAAATTAAAATGAAAGAAATTTGTGCATATATGCATGTATGCATGTGTGTGTGTAGCGCACACATATTGTACGTGGCGTAGATAAAGGTGGTAGATATGGGGTGTTGTTATATGAAGTTTTTTTAACAGCTCGATCAGGATGCGCTAAGCCTCCTCAGTTTGTGGGATCGCACAATAAGTTTGTTTATAAAGCGTTTTCATAGAAATTGAAAATTGTTTGTTCGAGTTAATTCAAATGAAATGTTTCATGTGTAACCTCGAAAATGTCCAACTTTACGATAGAGCTGTCAGTTGCCAGATTGCAACACTAGGGTTGGCAAATTCCGAAACATAAGAGGCAACCCTCGTATGTATTTCCCCCACCATATTTTTATTTTGCTTATGCACGGCAATGAATTGAAAATTTACTAGTACTTTTTCAGTATTTTAGATCTAAATCTCTTGCACATAAATATTTACCTCGACTTTCTTTAATGTTATTGTTATATCCAATCTTTGAGGTTTTTTATTTAATGGATCAACCTCTGTAGTGTCCAAAGGAGCAGTTGTGATAATGGGCAATGGAATTTCAAAATCATCATAATCTTCATCTTCTTCCTCGGTCAAGTCATCCTCATTGGGATAGTCCGGACCATACATCCACAATTCACTCATTTTGTCAGTTTGCTTAATAAACTTTCAACACTTTGAAATATTTTATTTTAAAAACATATTTTATCTTTTGTAAAATATTTTCCGCTTAGTAACTATTAAATAAAATATATTTATTTATGTAGCCATGTAAATATGTACACATATGTATATTCATAGCACAGCATGTTTTAAAATTTTCAATTATTAGATTTTTTATTCTTCTGGTGTTATAAAACCCGTTGCGCCACCACAAAATTTTCCTTCAAACGTTCTTTTTAACACGACCGAGGTACACGAAACACTCAGAAACACTTTTTTGATTTACATAAATTTCAAAATTTGTTAAAAAACAAAAGCACAAATTTTTGATTGGCAATTCTTTCATTGTAATTTATTTGTAAATATTTGTTTGCTTTTATTTTACAAAATCAAACACAATCTTGAGAAAAAAGATAGAGAACTTTTGAAGAGAAAAAAGATTTCACAACAAAACTAATATGTATAAAGCAAAATCTGTACATCAATTGTTACACTAAAACAAGGGCAAGGCAACAACTGGGAGGTGATTTTCTTTTCTTACAAAGGTACATGTGTCTGGTCAGAAAAAATATGTATATGTATAAATTCAGACATTATTAAGCAAACACTTTGAAGGGATTTTTTTCTACTGCACTTTGTACTATTTTCGTACTTATTTCCTACATTTTCATATAATTGGCACCATTCAATACATGAGCACATTTATTTCATAGTATACAAAATTGCATTTGTGTTGTTGCCAAGAAAAGTTTTTCTTTCTGTGTTGTGATCATTTTTTCTCTCATAAGAATACAAAAATCAAGTTCAAGTTTAGGGAAATGTACTCACAAATTGTACAAAAACAAATAGAAAACGCACCAATGATGTTTTATGGGTTCGTGAAATAGAGCGTTTTTTCTACAAGCAATTAATTGTAAAGAATAATATTGCATATTGTTCGTAAGCGGGGAAAAACGCTTTTTGCTGCATTGTTTGCCTTTTCAACAGGTGGCAATGAACTCTATTGTTTTTAATGTCTGGCAAAACATCTGGGTTCTCACTTGCTTTCATTTTAACAAAAACCTGTTTTCAACAATAATTTATACTAATTATTTAGTTATTAAATTATAAAAAAAAATGGAATAACAATAATAAATCATGTTTAAAGTTAATTCGGTTAGAACTGATTTAAATGTGACTTGTGTAAAATATTGAGTGAAAAATTTACACCGGTATTCATAAAAAATAAAACTTGCTCAAATTCATTTTAGAACAAATTTTATATGAAAAATTTGTTGTAAAATGTGTTTCAACAATGTTTTATGTTTTATGAATACCGGTGTTAATGTTTAAAAAGAAATACATAACTATGTATTTTTAATAGAACCAATGTAGAAAAATACAAGGTGTTCCAAAAGAAATCACTCCAGTGGAAGTTGCTCCAATTTTTGCAAATGGCGGCCAATGTCAAATCTGTTTCTACATTTGTGATCAAGACAGCTGTAGAATACAAGTGAACAAGACATGGAGCAATACACTCCCCGAAAATTGGAGAATAATCGTGTCTATGACGAAGTGGACGATTTTTCGACCAAAATCATGCCAAGCCATGGAGCAATTGTCGCTTTTGGGGCACCGAAAATCCACGAGGAGCTATTACACCCGCTCCAAGTGACTGCAGTGTGCCTTTTTTTTGCCGCAATTAAACGAATTAGGTTTAGAGGACAAACAACATCGGATGACTTCTTTTGGCCCACCTGTTAGAAACCCAGCTTTAGAATCATAAGCTCCATGAACGAATGAACAAATGTTCAATTATGATTGGGAAACCACTAGATGAACTGTACATAAATATAGTACGTACACAGTAGTGCTGGGGGAGTATTGACTATTATGGTACCGAGCACTGAGTACTTGCACCTTATTTGGGTACCCGATACTCAATACCTTCAGAGTTGAATTTTTTAACCAAATTTAACAAAATGCAACTCTATTTGCAAATCAAATCTGATCAATTTTAAAACACCAAAGTAAAGGTGATAATAAAAGAAAATAGGTATATGTATTGAGTTTTTCTTTTGTTGAAATAAAAGAGAATTTTTGACTTACATACATAAGTACATATATTTCAGATACATAATTATTTATAAATGAATATATAAAAAAAAACCTGTTGAAATTAGTATTGTGTACCCAAATACAAATTATTGGGTATTATTCAGTAATGAAACCCAGTAGAATTCACCCGCACTAGTACACAGAAAGAAATAGCTCGTACTACAAGTTTTTTCCACTTGATTTCAGTAACACATAAGTGCACTGAAAAGGAATTGCTCACTAAAATAGATTCCGTAATGACTTAAAATGGGTATAAAATTCTTGAGGTATGCTCCACTTAAATGCTTATTTCTAGTTCTTGGCTGACTTGAAGCTTGCTGAGGCCTCCAGGTTCGAATCGTGACAGAGGCAGACAAGACAAACTTTGTAGTTTCAAATAAAAGAAGGAAATAAGAGATTAAAAAAGAAAAATAAAAAAGAAAAACAGTTGTACTTGAAACAAACCCGTACTTGATTTGAAGAAGTCCTTCCTTACCATATTTTGCTTACAATTCATTAAAGTACGAATGGAATTGCCTATACACAGATAGGTAACATACCACGGGTGCCACTTGGATCCTAGAAAGGTCCCGTTGTGCTATGTGTATCTTTGTATGTATGAAGGACTTGCAAGTGCGTTGCGATTCGACCCCATGCTAAAAACAGAAAATTTAAAACACGGTATCTTGTTTTTCATTATTTCTAAAGGAGAGAAATTACAGCAGTTTAAAGTTTTAAGCTGCTTAAAGTATACGCAACTGTATCTCGGATGAAATTTAGTAAAAGTGTACTGAATGCAATTAAAACTCAGAAACAACTTTCGCTTACTCGGTTTAGAAGGAAAATTACAGTTTTTTATTGCTTTTTTCTCCATTAGCCCCAACGAATTTAAATTAACCCTACGTCTTGTCAAACTCTAACTTCACTGCAGTGGGGCGTGAAGTTTTGTTTTATCAGTACTTTGGAGCCATTTCTACCTCCCCTTGAACTTTCTTATTCGGTTGCAAGGCCGTTTCTCATATTTAAATTTCTCTTTGTTTTACTAAAACACAAAACATCCTTGCGTCGGTTGTATGTTCATTCGACGAGAATAATTGATTGCTTTTTGTATCACCTGAACAAATCAGGGCAATTAAATTTGTCTGATTTAAACACAAAATTTTCTTATTTTCAAAGTGTGCAAAATTAGCTTTGAGTTTCTTTTATCCTTAATTTGTTAAATTGCCAAAATATACATATATTTTACAGTTACAATTATTTCAGTGTTACGAGGGTTTCTCTGTGTTATACTGTGCCGGCCTTTATTTTAAACTGATAAGTTTCAAATTTGTGCAACTACTATTTTTCTAAAAAAAAAAAAAAAAAAATAATAATAATAATAAAATACAAACCATGCACCTAATTTGTTTCCGCTTAGACGAATTTGAAACATTCTTCAATGCAAAACAAAATTTTATTAACATGCAATATAGAGAAAAATTAAAAAAAAAAAAGTTTTATGCAAATTGGAAAAGTAGCCATATTCTTCAAAAATAAGTATGTAAACAAGCTTATATTAGCGTTTACGCATTGTTTTCATTAATTACTTTAATTAGTTAATGTAATTAATAATTTAAAAATAAATTTGGCCTGCAAATTCTTAAATAGGTGTATTTTTAAATCTCTTCCGATTAATTACAGTGATTTACGGTGGCGAATGATTTATTGCTTCTTTATTATTCGAATTGGCTTAATGGCCTCAAATCGAGGTAAATTATTTGCCACTTTAGTGCAAGGTGTCGAAAATAATGAAATCTAAATATAACAAGTTCTAATTGAGGGAAGTTGTTTTGTTGTATATATGTACATAGTACAGGTTAAGTTGAAAAGATTTCATGTATTAATGATTTAAATAACATGAAAAGATTCTGCAAACACATTGCAGGGCTTATAATTACAATGTTAAAGGAAATGAGAACTAATCAATATTTTTATTTCTGTTCGATGGATTTTGTTTTGATCCGTTTGTTACAAAAACTTTTAAGGAAATGAGAACTAAATCAAAATTTTTTCTTCTTCCTGTCTGGTGGTTATTGTTCTGACGCAAGAATGAACCATGCGTGTTTTACACAAGTTCTTGTATACGTTACATAACAAAATACGTTACATAACAAAAAACCGGTTGCTAATTATCTACCTGCTAAGTTTTTTGTGTCTACAAAAGAAAGATCGTAGGAAATCAGTTAGCCAAACGGTTTTTGTTATGAATAATGCTGTATATGTACATATCGAAGGGTTTGTTCTTAAACCATGTAAGCGCCAACTATTAATTTTTCAGAAAACGAAAAAACATAATGGATTTTTTACACTTACACGATCACATAGTAACACAAAATTTTTATGAAGCTGTTCCCCAGTGGAGGACTATAACATATAAGCGACTCCCATTAGTTTTTCTTCTCTGGCACATCTTCGAAACACATCTCTCCGCTCCTGAGAAAGCTACTATGCAAAAATAGTTTTACATTTGATTGGAAAAAAAAACATATGTATATTATAATAGGTTAAAGATAGACAGCACAATTGAAATTTGGTCCGAAGGTTTTTTGAATTCCTTGAAATAAAAGTATGTGAAGTAAAGGTTCGAGTAGTTTTCGAAGGATTTCGAGTCTGCTGACAAGTTTACAATGAAATTTTGACGGCATACATAAGGCTGGAAAAAAATCGACTAAAAAACAGCTGTAAAAGGTTTTCCTGGCGCAGTTATAATAAGTTTGAATATATTTTTATTGTTGTGCAGTCCCCCTCGGAAAGAGAGGTGGTACATGAGGGATGTGTTGAAAAGAAGAAAAGTTGATTGGGATTGGCTACACATTTGACTCTTCCAAAGACTGCCTGAAGGACGATGGAAAAAAATTATAAAACCATTTTGTTTGGGAACTACTGGACGCACAAGCAGAGAGCGGGGATATTCCCTAAAATGTTTTTAAACTCTATGCGTATTATCCTATATTTAACACTATCCACCAAATCAACAAAAGGGCAAAATAAGTCAACTTATGACAAAAGTATGTAAGTGTTTTTGAAATATTGTTTTCAACTCATTGCCAATATACGTATGTATTTCATTAATAAATTGTTTTGCTTTCATTGATATTCAATAGATTTTGTTTATCAAGAAACATTTGTTGGAAATTTAAACCTTGAATCATTATTTTCTTACCGGCAACAATTAATAAAAACAGATTTACACTTTTTGGCACATACTCGCAAAATATGTATGAGTAAAATAAACCTAAAGACCAAAGATTTTTCATCAAAATTTCAATGTACTCTTTATAACTTTGTAAAAAAGAAACCACAATAACGTTTTGAAAACAATGTTTGACATATGGATGTCGACCAGTACAATATTGTTTAATCCATATTTTTTATTAAAAAAATAAAGTAGATATTAGGTTCTAGTTAAATTTTTTCTCGACACTTGCAATAGTATAGAGATTTCGGTATTCTAGATTTAGAGATTGGATCGCTCCCTAATAACGGGATGAAAGTTTTAGAATTTCAAACATCACTGAAATCAAAGTAACTGCTTTTAACATCATTGTGAGACACTAATTGAAAGTTTTAAATGAGAAAAAATGTACATACATATATACATACATCCCCATATATGTCATACATATGTATGTACATAGATGTTAGTACGAAGGCATATGGTAAAATAACATTAAGCACAAAAACATACAATAATAATTAACAACGCTGATAACTAATTAATACTTCAATTAAAAATATAAGGTGTTATTTTGAAATTCACCTCCACTACGAAAAAGGTGTGTCGGAGCGCATAAATATCTGATAAAGTTTCTAGTGGAAGAGAAAAGTTGCATGTAATTTCTCTAGAAAAATTTTTAAACCTAATTATAGCATTTGTACTAATGAAAAATTGGCTGGTGTTAATAAATCATTAAATTTTCGATAACATTTTGCAAAGACCACAATGGTGTCATACCTCAAGTTATTAAAAAAAAAAACATTTCTTATTCAAAAACAATATGTCGGACAAAATAATGAACTCTTTCAAAGAAAAACAATAAATGGGCATATTTTTCTTTTCTAATATTTTACGGTCTTATCTATAACAACTGCCTAATGTTTATTACAAATAATATTTGACAAATAAGTTTTTAATAAACGTCAAATATTTTGTATATAAAAGCCAACTCGAAATTAATTGTATCTTTTATGTCAAAAAAAAAACAAAACGTATACATGTTAAAAACTTGATATTATTAAATGTACGTTCTTATCGTTTTCGCGGAATTCATAGTAAAGCTAATAGGAAAAATGTTTCCAGTTCTTTTACTCTAATAAAATTTCGTGAAACTGTATGAAAAAGTAATGGAAAAACCCCCAACAGGCATACCTGAACAAAAGCAGAAAGCGTTTGTTTTTTTGTGGCTGTCAAAAATTCTCGTGTACACTCAATTTTTTTGAAGCGTAGCGAAACAACGCGGCGGCAACGCACTGCAATTGGAATATCCAATTTTGATAAGGCGTTTAATAGTGTTGTTTGAAACAAAAATAAATAAAATACGAACGTTTTGACGCAGCGCTTCCGCTTTTGTTTAAGTATAGCGTTTCTGTGCAAAAGCTAAGCGCTTATAAACGATCCGCTTTCGGTTCTTGTTTATATATGGTTGTAAGATGAAAATTATTTCGGATAGAACCTGACGTTTGTCTCAACAATATGATGACAGGTGTAGACCTTAAGTTAGAATAACTTGTAGGGCTTCCAATTTTCCACCAACAACAAACCCAGTGAAATTTTAGTGACTTGTTAATATATCAGCGGCATAGGCATGTGCCTAGTTATCGCAAATGGTTCATAAAAAGTTCTCTAATTTTTGCACCTTTGCACCAGCTGTGGTTTTGCTATATGTACTATGTTTGCTCTCA
Source organism: Sturmia bella (assembly GCA_963662145.1). Classification (NCBI taxonomy): domain Eukaryota; kingdom Metazoa; phylum Arthropoda; class Insecta; order Diptera; family Tachinidae; genus Sturmia; species Sturmia bella. Next base: position 123,319,902 of record OY759168.1, read on the forward strand.
AATAACTGTCTCATGTAAAAAGGCCCTAACTCGTATTATTTTTAGTCTCGGGTCTCTTGCCTGCTTTGATTAATTGAAGAATTTTATATTGAAGTATTCAAACAACTCGAGATTGGAAAAAATAGAGTGAGGGACTTTTTACAGGCGACCAACGATATGCTTATACATACATAGTATATTGATCTGGAACTTTGAAAACAAATTTTCCTTCAATATTCCACTCTATAAGCTTCTTAATAAAAAGCGCAAACGTTGCGTGATGAAAATAAAACACAAATATTTATGTTCATATTTATTATTTTGTTTTTTATAGGGGCGCTGTAGATGTGAACTGGTTTTGATGAAACAGCGACGCTGTCATGAAACTTTAAAGGGTAAGTAATAATTATTTTATGATTATTTTGTTCAAGCTCAAAATTAAATTAAATTAGTTGTTACTTCAAAAATCTGCTTAAAATTATTTTACTCTGCTCTTACAACTCAATCCTTTTGGCTAATTTCAAGTTTACTGATCATATTGTTCTGATGACTTAATGATGATCTTTGTTTATAAAATTCACCGAAACAGAACAGGTTTTGTTTACTTTTATAGCCGGCATAATTACGTCGGTGATGACGTTTCCAACTTTTTGTTTATTTTATTCCACACTTCAGGTTGTTGTGACAGACAAACTTGCAATTGAGTTCACTCTACATTGATGAAAATGGTGTTTAACAAACAGAGTGAGAAATAAGTTTCTCAACAAATCGATAGGTTTAGAAACTTGGTTTTTTGAGAGCACAGGGTCTAGCAATATAAGGTGGAATTTGTGAATAAACAAATTTCCTGATATTCCAGCTAAAATTGCCTTGTTTTTGTATCATTATATGTACTGTATATTCAACTTGATGACTTTTCAACAAGTCTCTCCGATTTGCTAATCTTTTGCAAATTTTCAAAAACCATCTTTTTCCATGCGATTAGAGCTGCCCTTTCGATGTTCTTTTCTTATACAAAAGTATAATCATGTGGCCGTTTTGTAAAAAAAAAAAAAACAACAGCCTAAAATTAAGGTTTGTTTTCGCAGTCACTTTTAACCGAATTCAAAAAATTTACATAATTTGTTTGGAAATGTGGCTGGGGATGTTAAAAATAATATTTAACCCATGCTATTAATATTAAAAACTTTCCACGCAACAAAACTGATCATGGTTCAAGTTTGACTAAAAATCCCCACAATTAATCTCGACTTCAGATTAATATTTTTTTCTTTTTAATTCAATGCATTGGAAATAATTTATTACCTCTAAGCTCATTACGCGAGTATATGTAAATGAATATTGAGTTACATTCCGCCTAAACACCATCAAATAATTGAGTGATCGCTACTGAGTACAAGTGGAACATTGACATCTGTTTGTCACCACTTCTAAAATCAAGTCGAACGAATGTCAAAAGTACGCATGGATTGGTACCAATTTTTTTTTTTTAGCTGAAAACGTCTGTTAGAATATGCTGAAGAACAAAAAGAATAGTTTGCACAAATATATCTTATATGTAAAATTGAAAGCTTAGACAACTATTACGCTTTGAAAACATAATTGATTTTCCCAACAAAAGTAGAATCCGATGTGGTCTTGGTTCATCAAGATTTAGATAGTTGCGTGGTAAATTACATAAAGTGTGAAATTTTTGAAGATGCTTTTGTTAAAAGTCCTCAAGTACATTTGTAAGTGTTCTTTTTGTAACAAAATGCGCACCACACGGAGGGCTATCGATAAATTTACTGGATACTAAACCAAAAAGGTAGACTCAATAAATTTTTTTCTTGTTATTTTTTACACATGTATTTTGTATTATTTTATGTGCCGTTTGCCCTCTTTTATGATCATAATTTTTTTATGAGTAAATTTTATTGTATTGACATAGAAAAGCACAAAATTGCTTTCTGCCAATTTTCACTTCAATGAGCAACATCAGAGCGCAGGAAGCAGATAGAGCTGCAATCATTTATTTCCGATCTATGGTATTTATAATTGCATTAAAGAGTGAACGCTTAGGAAAACCTCAGCTATTTCTGCCTTATTAGAATAGGACAGAAACGTTAACCTGGAAGTTTGAAATTGCTCTCCTGAAAAATATGAAAAACATTAATTTATCACCAACAACTCGGTTGGAAAATCTTCTCAAGAATAATTGATATTAGCGATAAAATTCTGCGACAATTCATTAAATGACATACATTTCGATCTGATATCTAAATTTGCATTTTCTTTTTATGTCACATACGTTTGCAAATTTTATTTTAAAGCTTTACCTATGAATGCTATAAATTTTAAAGACTGCCAGTTTATTTTATTGGAAAATAAAAACATTTTTCTTTATTTGTCTGTGTTATTTTTAAAACATATTTATTTTCTTTGGTGCAATTTTTATGTAGAACTTTTAATGCTGGCATCTTGGAAACGAAACACTTTTTCAGCATATAAACGAATAATATGTCACGGAAATGAGTTTTTTTTATTAAAACAATGAATTCTGCTCACAAATGAAAGGCTATTTGAATGATTTAAAAATTGTATGTGAAAAAATTTTCCATAATAACCATAATAAATGTTAAAATTAAAAACCAGCACTGCCAATACATTGGTCTATTAAGTTTCTTTTGAATTAAATGAAAACTATTATTGCAACAACTCGTTATACCAATTGTTATGTTCGATTTCAAAGCGAATTAAACTAGGTGAACTTTTTCTTCCTGCTTTTTTGATCTCGGCATGTCAAAAAGTGTCATCCATCTTCTCTGCTGTGAGAGGAAGTGAGAGCAGGGCTACGAGTATCAAGCAGAATTCAAGACGATTTCACACTAAAAGAAATGTGTGGGATTTTCGCTTGAAATCACCCAGCTCAACTCTGCTTGGTTAGAGGTCTAGTTGACCAACAAGCGATTCGTGAAGAAATCTTAAAGCGAAAATTTTTAAATCTAAAATTTCGCTAAAGGCGCAAACTGGACCTTTAATGGAAATTCCATAACAAAAACAGTTACATTAAAATTTAACATTTAAAAGCACTGCTAGAGGCAAAAATAAAAATAAATAATTGAAAGATACAGGTATAAACGTGCCACAAAATAAAACGAAAACACATGTTAAATTACCGCACAATTTCGAAGACCACAAATAATGTTATGACGTGGCAAAAAATATGTTGAATGAAAAATTGGGAAAATAGTTAGTCCACGGAAAAATTGTGTTTTATTACTCAACGAAATTTTTTGCATCATGTCTTTAGCTATTAAAATCATAAATGATTAATTTTATATTTTATTTATTCATTAATTGTATATTTTTGCTTGTCTATACCTCGTCTTTGTATTTTGGCGCAAATAGCAAATATCTACGTATGCATACAGATGCGTGTGTGTGCCAGAATACACTCATAAAAATAATTGCTAAAATATCAGTCCAGTACCCACTTCAACAATAAATATAATTTTTCAGGAAATGCATGAAAACACAAATAAAAGTTTTGCCTTTTTATTCATGTGCTAAATATGTTTATTAATAGCTTAACACCTGCTACTCGAACATAACATAAAATTGTTATTAATTATTTTTAGTTTTAATATCATTTGTTTTGTTTATGATACGGTCATGCATGCGCATGTACATATTTTTTATGTGGGTACAAACATACATACTGATTCACATATTTTTGATTTTTTTCTACTTTTTTTTCGCTTTGGTAGACAGCCAGACATCAATTCGTCTGAACATTATTTAAAATGCCTTGATTCCTTTTCAAAAAAACTGACCACTAACTAAACAACTAAACTGCTATGTACACATGTAAATATTTATGCAGATATTTCGCCGCCAAAAGTTTCTACTTTGAAGCTTTTTGTGGCTAAAAATAATCATATAGAAATTACAATAGCAATGATTAGGAAATAAATTGCAATTTTAAAAACGATTTGTTATAATTGAAAAGAAAATACAACACAATTTCTTTAGGGCTTATTTTAGCCACACTGAGAGAAAAATTTTATGGAAAATAAAATTCTTAGTAAGACTTATTGAAAATGGCACTTTTACGAACACAATATTGTGTAAACGATGATTCGAATTCAAAACTGCATACATACATACGTTTTAGGAATATGAAGTGGAAAATTTTGTATCGATTTTTTTTATAAAATTATTTTCATAAATGTTAAAATAAAAATAAAACAATTAATAATAATGTCTACTTGAAGAGTTTTTATATTTTTCAAGTAAATATTAGTCGAAATCACTCTTCGCTGCAAACTTTCCTTGAAACCCTTGCAGATATTGCAAGTCCAGCTCTATACGCACTATACTCCACAAGGCCACAACAGCAAAGTACACGAAACTGATATTTGTATCATTTGATTGATAGTTGCAAAGGTTCCCAATTTTAAAAGAGCTGTGTTTTTCATGGACCGATACAGACGTAAAAATATATTGGAGCTTTTGGAAGAATATAGCTAATTTGAGATGTTTTTTTTTTTTTTTTTTACAAATTTTTCCCCTTTTGCTTTACTGTAAAACCAGCTGTTATAACTCATATTGCAAACACTTCAAAAAAGACACTGACGCTTTGCTGCAAAAATTAATGCTATAAGTGCAAAAATTGTAGATATGCAACCCGAAGTTATTTATGTGAATATCAACTCCATGAAATTAATCGATTTTCTGATTTCTCACTCGATTAATAACGACTTATCATTCGAGATTTCTTTCAATAAACTATTTATTCAAATGAATATTCAAATAAATATTTTAATAATGAACTTCCAAACAATAATAATTTTTTTTTTTTAAATAAATAATTTTTCAATTCAATTTTCACGCAGTTGTGTAGTTTTAAAAATTACTCAAACCATTATTCGTATAAGTAATCGAATGAAAGTTTGATTAGCTATTGGCGAAATTATTAAATAAAAATCAAAATTTCGGTACAAGAAGAAAAGTATGTTATTCCGTTTTACCATTTCGTTAAAATTTGGACTTCCATATACATACGTATGTGACAGCGCATAGAGAAAGGGACCTGGGTAAAAAAATCAATTTTCCTTTTTTTTTTTTTTGATGTGGACAACATCTGAGCATCGAATGAGACCGATCCCATGCCGCAAAAGTGTTCTCTCCCAGAGATAGGCGGGTTTTATGAAAGTGATGGTACACCAAACAAAACCGCTTTTTACCCTTAGGTCCCCTTCTATTTTGCCCATCACATACATATGTAAAATATTCGAAACATCTTCTTAAACAGAACTCAATTGACTTATTATTCGCATGAAATCACTTGAATAGACATTAAATATTGGTGTAATTAAATGATTTTGTATTAACTCAATGAAATTATACGAATAATTAAATGTGAGTTTTAATAAGATAAAATAATTTTTTAGTAACATTTTCTTAAATGCTTATTCGAATAGTTATTCGAATAATTTTATTTCAATAACTATTTTACAATAATTTTAAGTAGATAATCGAATACTTATCTTAATATCTACCCAAATCGTTAAATGATGTGACTACTTAAACGCAAATCACATGCGGTTAATTTTGTTTATTATTAATTTCTTAAACCAATATTTGCGTACATTTTTACTCAGTTAAATGAAAAATTTATTCGATTAAATATTGGAATAATAATGCAAATATTTAGTGAAATAATTTTTAGGTGGTTTATTGCAATAAAGAAGCTCATTGGAGCTATTTCGAACAGAAAATATATTTTCTAACACCCTTGTTCACTTATTTTAGGTTTATAAAGTTCTTATTTGACAAATTTGTAAAGAAATTTTATCAATATATTTATTATGAATATTGCCTTAAATGTACATATGTATATATTTTGGAACTAAAAAATAAACTTTCAAAAATTGTCCTAAAATAGTTCAAGGTTTTTTTTAAGTTTTTAAATATATATTTAAACATATTTTCACATTTTGCGAATTTACACAAGTTTTACTCAAATATTTGAAATATTTATTCGAACAATTATTCTATTAAAGTACCGATTAAATATTCGCAAGGTAACTAAGTATTAGAAAAACATTTTATAAACTTTAATGAAATAAATATTTTAATATTTGCAAATTCAACTTTTAAGAGAATTTACTATTTTTTCCAATATCACTTCGATTTTATTTAATTAAACTACTTGACGAATATTATCAAAATATTTACTGGCTTATTTATAAAAAATATTTGTTGTTTATTAAACGTTTGTTGTAAAAATATTGCGTAAAAGTAAGACCAATAAGAATTTAATAAACCTAAAATAATTTTTAAAAATCATACCATTAATATATTAAACAAATATTTCAAAGCCAATGGAATTATTTGACGAGCAATAGGAATGAAAAAATTTATATTTTCTACACTTATGTATTTCGCAATTTTGCTCAAAAAATTACTCAGAAACTTACCTTCGATACGCTTTATTCAAATCCAATAAAATACTATTACAACCCAAACTTATTGTTTCACTCCATTAAACGTCTTAATTCAAATTGATAAATATTTCAGTAAGCAAACTGATGCATAAGAAATTTGTTATACTTTATAATTGAACACTGAACTTATTTCGCATCAATTATAACAACTTATCTTTAAAATATGTATGCGTAATTCAATTATTAAAATTTAATCGCTGAAACAAATTTTGTTGAGGTTATGAAATTAACGCACATTGTTTTTATTCGCGCTCTTCTCAAAAACGTCTCGCACACGTGCACAATTAAAAGGACCGCTTGAACCTAGATTTAATCTTACACTAAACTCGCTACTAAAGCTCATCTTGAAATTTCAGCTTCGCTCGACTTGAAGGAAATTGTACGAAAATTAAATTTAATTTTTGTTAATTTATTTTTCATTAACACCGACTTAAATTCCACGAAAATTTTATTGAAAAAAAGTCTTCGGTGTTTTGACACTCTCAGAGAATGTGATACAATTTGAAGATGACAAAATGGAATACAAAAGTATTCTTAAATAAATACTGTCAATTAATTACCGACTTCAAATGAAAAATATAAACAAACATGAGACTTTTTTCTTCTTCTTTGTAATAATGTTCAATAATTGTAACAACAACAATAACAAAATTAACAATTTATTTGCATTGGAGAAACAAAATGCGAAATCTTGCATAAGATACACGTGAATGTGATAAGGGGGTTTTTTTATATCAAGTTTAATGCCAGAGCTTTACATGAATATGGGGCGGGAAGGAGACTAATAAAAGTTTGTAGATGTGCAAACATTATTATTATAAAAATTTATTCAACACAACAATGTTCAGACACATTCATTCAGAGGTCTGTAGTCAATTTTGCCGATCATGATTAGAAAATAATATAATTTATTTAAATTTTCCTCACTAATTAGTACACAGAAAATAAATTCAACTTCCAATGTGATTTCATTGAACAACATGATTTTGCAACAAAACAGCATTTCGCAAGAGATATAATTTCGATAAAAAATTTTTAAATTATATTTTTCAAAAAATATATCTAAGCTCCATTTTAGCAAAAACTTTTTTCCTGTGTAATTAAAATCACGTTGTAAGTACAATATTATTTGATTGAGGAGGCTATTCCCATCAGCAGCAAACCTGTTTGCAATCTGCATTAAAAAGTGCTTCAGACAACTTAAGTCTACAAAAACAAATACCAGAAAAAAACTACAACTGGAAAATAATAATCAAAGTTACTGTTAATCAAATACTAAATACTTATGGAATACACATATAAGCATTTCCATGCCCTCGTACGCGAGTAGAACAGATTTCGAAAAAAAGAAGAAAAATGTGATAGATTTCATATTTCATTTAAAGACTTCCATACTAAGAAAACGAGTTTTTTCATTCAAAATAGTAATGTCCAAAATATCAATATCGAGCAAACTGAGGGTATATAGTGCATGATATAAAACGGAAACGGGACTACAAGGCTCATCACATCTCGACCATCATTAAAACTTACTATATTTTATATTCTTAAACCGGCTGAAGTTAAATTTTTATAAATTAATATTAATTTAAATGATCTTCCCCGCAACTTCAAAATGAGAATTTAAAACACTTGCCTTAAGCCCATCCTTGGGCTTGACGAAGAAATTTCAAACTTTCGTTAATCAGCGAAGAAGCATCATACGATGCTTTTCTCCAAACACGATGAGTAACTCAGAGCTTCTTTTAGTATATGACAAGACAGTCAACAATACACCAAGATATCACGAGGCGAAAAATCGGTTCGATTGGTCACATGCTCAGATCAGCAAACATAATCGCAAAGATTGCCCTGACATGTAATCCAAAAGGTTCTCGACGATGAGTACGCCCAAAAACAACACCGCTAAGCCAACTGTCATCATCACATCACATATGTATGTACATGGCACGAAGCTGTACAAATAGTTCACGACCGCACTCGATGGAAAGTTCTAATTGAGGCCATTTGCTCCCAAGCTGGAGAACAGCGAAACATCATCACCAATATTTATTAATCAGCTGTTTCGAAGCCGACCTGCACCAGCTGTTCTTTGAACTTTGTCGTGGTTAATTTCATAGCACCACTTCGGCTGCCCCTGCTCACACAATTTGCCTTTCCATTTGCACATTTAATCAATATTAACCAAAGTAATGGCCTTTTTTGGATTATAATTTTTGCCAATAATTTTCGTGGTAATCTTCAAGAAATCAGGCAAACCCTAATTGTTATTAATAAATTACATTTAATGAAAATGACGAATAATAACACCTGTGCCAAGGTTGATGTATGCAACAACTCCCATTCGTATTTTATTTATTAATTTTTAAAGCATATAAATAAAATTAATTGGCCCTTGAAAATTTTTTACAAAGCCGCTTTCAGCAAATAAAGATTATATGTATATTGTAAAATTAAGTAAAGCATTCAGAAACTGAGCCTTGCAGGCGATGTTTTGTTTTTGCTTTTGACGCGAAAACGTGCATTGACCTTTAAAGCTTTAAAGTTGCCAGGGCGCTTTAAGTGAAAAGCAAAATTTGATTTATTCATACACCCCCATCGTTCCGTCTCGATTAATTACTTGCATGAATCTGTCGAATGATTTCTATTTTCTATTCGATAATTCCATTTCCAGAATAATTGGACTTTCTTGTTTTTTTTTTTTTTTTTTACTAATTTCTGTTCTGCTATTAAAAATTTGTCAATGATAAAACCATTATTTTGTAAATAAATAACAAAAAAAAAAGTAAACAAACATGCTTAAAACATGCATGACTTGAATTGACAACAATTTCCCCGCAAAATGTATTTGCCTTCTTTCTTAATTATCTTCACTATTTGTTAGGAGCCAATTTACACTTTCTTGCTAATTTCTTCAATCAATGTTATGGATATTTATTCAAAATAACTTAAACAAACTAATTTGTCAATCTCATTCTTTTATTGACTTTGATCTTGTTTAACAGCAGGCAAAATAAGAAAATGGCCGCTAAAAAACTTTAAAATCAATAATAGTTTAGAACCAATTTGATTCAATCAGCAATAACAAATGTCTAGTAAAGTTTGAAACTATTTGTTTTATTGTTGAATAATTTTAAACTAAAGTATTGAAGCAGTATAAAAACAATATTTTCCCCGTTTAACTTCTCATATAATAGTTTAGAGGTGTTTTCTGTCTTTAAGTTTTCAGCATGTCTATTGTCGCTGACATTTCGTTGAAGCCAATCAACTCGTTGGTAGACTTGAAATCACTATTCAAACATTCTATTCTTCTATTCTATTATATTCTCTTATTTATAAACAATCAATGAGAATTCTATAAATATAATAACACAATTTCACAGAAAAGCATAATGCAGCTCAATCGTACTTTTACATACATATTTGAAAATTTTCTCCGGTTTTAATAGCAAATAGTATATAATTATTGTTAGCTTATGGCAACTATTTTGATTAATGAGTAAATAAAAATGGTTTTCATATTAGTTTGAACGGTTACCATATAGATTTTAAAATATTTCTCACTAATTCAATATTTTGCAATTGCTCAAATTTAAAATTGGTTGACTCAAAATATTGGAATATGGAACCAAAAAAAAAAAAACTCAAAACTGACTATTGATTCGCTTTATTTTAATATCGTTTTGCTCTAGATGGGCGCTACCTCACTTCTTGAAATGGCTGCTATGACTGACCTTAATTAAAGAAAGACAAATAATCCAAAATTATGTTTTGCGCTGGGGTACAACCAGCTGTTTCGGAGCCGCCACACTTATCATCAGCACCCATAAACTAAGTATTTTTGCGTTTGCAATCACATTTTTTACTGCGAATGGCTTCTTTGCACCTGACAAGTATTTCAATATAGTTTTTTTTTATGAAATTGTAAATGTATGTGCTTATATGTATATGCATATAATCGCAATATCAAACAAAAAATCATTTTCGAAGCGACCGAATTTCAATTTCTTGCATTTTTGTATGGGATCCCCTTTAGGGGGTGGGGTACGGGGTCAGTGTGTTTAAAAAAAGAAAAAAATATTGAAAGAAAACAATTATTGGGGGCATCCTGGGACTGACTAGTGTGATGGGTGGTGGGAAATACAACAAATTTTAGTTTTGTCGCCTCGAAAATGTTTTTTTTTTTTTTTGATATGATGTAGTGAAATTTGTTTTCCTCATGCTAAAAGCTATCGAAAAATCGTTGACACAATATCGATTGTTTGTGGTTGTTGCTATAATATTGTATTTTTTCCAGGAATCTTTAATTTAAAAAATCTAAAGGAATAAGAAAATAAGTAGCAAACGATTTCTCAAGTGAAATATTCGTTGTGTCGGTTGCACTATTTTCGCTGTTAGGGGTCGTTATGTAAAGAAGAACAAGAACATCTGGTGAATTGTTGGCTCTATGCAAGCATTCAGGTCATCTGAAGGAGCAGCATCTGCTGATCCTCCCTTCGCGCTTTCACGTCTAGTTATTATTATTTTTTCAAACTAAAATTTCCTGAAGAATCTTGGCATACAATTATTTCAATTCCTTTTGTATGTATGTATGTGTAAATGTGTACAATTCATTCATACACATATTTATCTGCCAAGTTTTTTCTTTTCAAAAACCAAAAGTGATTTCTTTAGCGCACAGATAAACTTGTTTCACAGATTTTGTGAAATGCATTTTGTTGAAGAAACTTTGAAAAAACAAATTTTCTGTTCAACTTTTTTCAGTTCTTTGAATCAAAAGTTATTTTTACACAGAAAAAATTAATTACAATTGTGGATTTAGTTCAAGCTGCCTTTTGTATTGAACATATTTTTTAAAAAATCTTGACATTCTTCAATAATTGCAATTCGCTACAAGCCTTCACAAATTCAATGAGATCCCAAACCTTTTGCATATTCAAAAGTAAAATCAGCTAATTATTTATCATTTATAAAACAATCTGTTCCAAATCTTTTTAGTGGAATTCACGTGACTTTAAACTCCTCTTATAAAATTTTAGGTACTGTATTTTTTCAAGTCCTCAGATCAGATCAGTCAGGTTCATGTTCGTTTGACAATGTTAATGCGGTCTTCAAACAATAACAACCAAGTTCTATGAAAAAAGCAAATAAACAGATATTCAATAGTTTCATACATACACATCCATACATTTGGATTTGTATGTATTTGCACACATGTCTATTAATCATACGACCCCGTGGGCTGCTTTTTAAATTTGCATAACACGACCTGTTTGCTGGTTACAACAGCAAATTTAGAAAATCTTCACAATTGCTGAAACTATTGATTGAATGTTAGCATTGAGCTCGTAGATCGAGCCAATCGTCATAGAGAAATTTCATCATCTGCCATAGAAATTGCAAAAAACTAATATGCCTCATTAATTTTTTACCAACTCATTATTACTTATATGAAGCATAATTATTTTCTTATACCAATTTTTCCTTAATTTCTTTATTATAAATATATTTATTTGAGCTTGAGGTTATTTCTTAGTTTATTTTTCAATATTTGGTTACCCTTTTGTGTACCATTTTCAAGACAATTTAGCATTCTTTCGCTTTTGTACCAGCATTGTAATTTTATTCATTTTCGACTGCAGAAGAGTAAATAAAAATTTCACTGCTTCGGAAAATATCCTTTGATTGTTTGTAAAGAGCATCATATTCGTGCTGGAACACCTGCTACTATGAAATAATTTTTAGTACTCTTCTATGACAGAAACCAATTTTGCTTCATCGCATACTTTCTGCTCTTTGGTTGAATTCGAATCTAAAAATTCAGTTTATCTCGGGAAATTTTTGAAACAAGCATCACCAACGGAAACAGTTGTTTCTCTATCTGATGTTTTCTTGTCCAGCATATATGTATACATATTGTCTATTTGCTTTTCAGCGGTTACTTTATTTAAATATTTACACTGTACAAAAGTTACAACGCAAAAGGATTATATAAATCAACTTGCTGCTTAATTAAGAGTTGTTCAGTAGAAAAATCTACCTTTTTTTTATTATAATATTTCCGAAGAGGAAAAATAATACTTCAGTTTAACCATTGGCAACAACTTAAGTCGTAAGTTGAAAAGCAAAATGATATATGTATGTATGTATGTGTGTATTTATGTATGTATATATAGATGTACATATGTGTATATACGTGTGTGTTCTTAAAAGCCAGTTACTTGGTCGTATGCAAAACTTTTACTTTAACACTCGAAAGCAGAATATACATTTTACAACCTATTTGGGAGCACTGCACGTTGGTCAATTCCGGTGAAAAATGCATAGCATCTTTATTTAGGCAAATTATTTAGAAAAAATTAATAAATTCCATACCCATTTCTAATCTTGGATTTCGGGAGTAGTGTTTGCCTTCGTTTGATTAAACAAATAATGAATATAAAAACGTTATACATACATAATATTTATTTTTGTAATGCTAGGAGCAAACTGTAATAAACTTCACCCGACACAGCGAATGCGCTCAGACTATAAAAAAATCACCAACATTAAATAAGGAAATACATATAGTATACATAGTTTTGGTCGGAATTAACCACCGTGGACACAAAACGTATGGCATGTGTATGTACATACATACATACATATGTATGTACATATATGTAATTCTACGAGTAAATATACCATACACCCAACTAACCATTACATTGGAAAATATGTATTATCGCTTATAATGTCCAATAAAATATAGTCTAATTCGGAGTTTAATCAAATTCGGTTGTGAAATTCCCGTTTTGATATTCTGTCCACACATTTTTTGGGTTTGGTTTCCAAGTTTAAAAATTTAATTTTTCCAGTGGCAGCCGTACAGAGTTCAAATAAATTTTGGAATATAATGGTTAACTGGGTATGCTGCATATGTATGTATGTACGTCTTCAATATATTTTTCCATTGATTATTTTGCATACCTATGTACATATGTATGTATGTATATTGATTTGAGCTCAGCATTATGTGTCGTGAGGGAAATCAAATTAACTTCACGTGTTTATTAATTAGCAACATTTCTTATGCTTCTCATATTTTTTCGATTATCTTTTAATTTGCACTTTATTAATGAAGAACTAATCAAACGAATTGTAGTGCAAATGTTTAATTATTTAATGAAGCTGTTACATATGTATGTATGTATATATAAATTTATATACTTACAGATGTACAAACATATATAGTTGATTCACTCAATGCTAGAGAAAACATGTTTATATGTAGATACAGAACTATGGCTTAATATGGAAATATCGTATTTAAATTTTTTCAAATTATAAGTTTTTTCGAATTTTATTTGGTTTTTCTCTTGTTCTGTAAGATAACCAAAATAAATAAATTTTGGGAATGTAAGCAATACCGATATATGTATCAATGATATCAACGGCATTCCAATGCATAGGTACCTACAACGAAATTTTTCTATTATTTGTAGTATGTATAACAATATATTAGGATGTCATATTGCAGAAAAATATATTTTTTTATTTTCGTTTTCATCATTAATGTAATTATTTAATATGGGCTCAAGATAAATCCTTACACCATTATTAATAAAAAAAAATGTTAGGACAGACATAAATGTTTGTTTTTTAACATATGTGTAATGTTAAATGCGCCGCGCCATCTGTGTATGAAAAACAAGATCCCACCGTATTTTATAAATTACCCTGTTCTTACCTCATGAAACTGCAAACTATACAACTTTGCTACTCATTGTTGGTCGCTATCAAAACTGTTTCTCGCACACATTTAACACAAGTATTAAAGTACTATTATTCGCAATTTTTGGTGATTTCTGGCCAAAATATTTCGAATACATCGGATACATTATATAGAAAAATTGCATTAAAGTGTGCTTAAAATAAAAAAGTGAGTTAAGTAGTTAAATGTGTGTTATTATAATAGAGGAAAATGCCACCAACCATTAACGGTGCTGCCCCGCCGACTGAAAAGAGGCCACCAAGGCAAACTGAAAGAAAGTATGTTATTGTAAAAACAATTTTTTATTCAATTCCAAATTATAAAATTAAATTTTTAAATGTCTTTAGATCTGAAATCATCTGTCGTGTTAAATATGGCAACAATTTGCCAGACATTCCATTTGATTTGAAATTTCTTCAGTACCCTTTTGGCAGCCATCGGTTTGTACAGTACAACCCAACTTCGTTGGAGCGTAATTACAAATATGAAGTGTTGACCGAGCATGATTTAGGCGTAACGATTGATTTAATTAATCGCGATCTGTATCAAGCAGATCCCTACGCTCAACTAGATCCAGCTGATGAAAAACTTCTAGAAGAAGATGTCCATACACCTCACGACTCTGTGCGTTCTAGACAGCATTCACGTAGTGTTTCCTGGTTGCGTAAGTCAGAATATATATCGACGGAACAGACTCGTTTTCAACCACAAAACTTGGAGCAAATTGAAGCTAAGGTGGGTTATAATGTGAAGAAATCTTTGCGTGAGGAGACTTTGTACTTGGATCGTGATGCACAAATTAAAGCGATTGAAAAAACATTTGATGATTCTAAAACCGAGATTAGCAAGCATTACTCTAAACCAAACGTTGTGCCTGTTGAAGTATTCCCTGTTTACCCCGATTTCAAGAATTGGAAGTTTCCTTGTGCCCAGGTCATATTCGATAGCGATCCTGCCCCTGCCGGTAAAAATGTACCCGCTCAATTGGAAGAAATGTCTCAAGCTATGATTCGTGGTGTGATGGACGAAAGTGGTGAACAATTTGTAGCCTATTTCTTGCCGTCTGAAAATACTTTGGAGAAGAGACGCATTGATTTTGCAGATCAAGTTTTGTATCGGGACGACGAAGAATATGAATATAAAATTGCTCGTGAATATAATTGGAATGTGAAAAGTAAAGCTTCGAAGGGGTACGAGGAAAACTACTTTTTTGTTATGCGGCATGACGGCGTTTACTACAACGAATTGGAGACTCGTGTGCGTTTGAATAAGAGGCGTATGAAAGTTGGCCAACAACCAAGCAATACAAAACTGGTGGTTAAACATCGTCCCTTAGATGCAAATGAACACCGAATGCAACGTTATAGAGAACGTCAGTTGGAACCACCTGGTGACGAAGATGAAGAAGAAGAAATGGAAGTTGAGGAGGAAGAGGATGATATTCCGCAAACTGTACAACAACAGCAAATTGCAGAACAGGAAGACGAAAACAAAGATGAAGAGCAAGTGCAACGTGAACGAAAATCTCGTTCCAGATCTAAATCTCATGCCAAGTCTCAATCAAGATCCAGATCACGCTCGGGATCTGCATCAGATTCTGGCTCAGACAGATCGGGTTCTGCCTCCGGAGGATCTAGAGCATCCTCTCGTTCCCGTTCAAGATCTAAATCAAAATCCCGTAGTCGCTCTCATTCAAAATCAGTATCACGTTCGCGCTCCAGATCGCGTTCCGCCTCTGGTTCGCGATCTCGTTCACGTTCTGTTACAAAATCTCCATCTAAATCCCGTTCCGCTTCACCAGCTGCATCACAAAAATCCGGTTCCCGCTCTCGCTCTGGCTCACGCTCTTCCCGTTCAAAATCTCGTTCCAAAAGTGGTTCCCGTTCACGCAGTGCATCAGGCTCGCGTTCTCCAACTCGTTCACGTAGTAATACACCAAGCGGTTCTGGCAGTGGTACCGCTTCTGGTAGTGGCTCTGAAGGTGAAGATTAGACTATAAATTTGAGTAAGACATATTTTACTTCTTTTTAGTTATAAATTTTATTAACAAATAAATTTGAATGAGAATCAATGAACAAATATTTTACTCTAATTCATAGGTATTTATTTGTTAAGTTTCTTTTTATCTGGAAGCTCTAAAGAAACTACACTCAGTCCAGTGGTTGGTGTTAATTTAAGCAAGGAGCCTTCCGACTGAGAAGAATGAAAAGTTAAGTTTTCTGTAAACGACACTACGTCATTAGTTGTTCTCAATAAAAAAATAAGTACAAACTAAATTCCAACAAAGTAATAGTACTGTTTAATAGTACTTTGCTTACCTCCCGATGAAGTTTGTGAAGTACTGGCAAATGATGTGTCACTGCGCCATGATAATAAACTTTTATTTTTTTTCATCATATGGGGCATTTTCATATTATGGTTTAATAGTTGGCGTGCTATTTTGGGACCGAAATTGTCATCTGTATATGCCAGTTCGGCCAGTTGATTCAGAACGCTCAAATTTCTTTTCTCCAATTCCCCCAAATCCAAATGTCGATTATACAATTCCAAAAAATTGCTTCCTATTGCTCGTTGTCTAAGAGACTTTAAAGCATTTTTAAGTTCCCTGTCAGCTCGAGTTAGCTTATTGCTTTGATCCAATAATTCTTTTTTCACACGTGATATCAAGTCCATATTATCAGATCTGTAAAATATATTTAAATTAACGCAAATATTTTCATATCGAGCTGTTTCCATGTAACTCGCCTTCTATTGATTTTAGTTTGTAAACTTTTTTCCAATTCCTCCTTTTCTTTTAGAGATTCCTCCGATTTAATTTCTAAATCGTGCAGTTCTTGTCGCAAATTGCGCAAAGCATTGACGGAGGCACAGTAATTGATTTGTAAGGAGTTCAGCTCTACTGCAGCATTCTCTAAAATTATTTTCAAAAAGTTATATGATACATTATTAATTTAATGTAATCGAATAGATTTTACAAATATGAACTTAATTATTTATTTGCTTTAAGAGCCAATTGAAATGTATTAATTCAGGTCCAAAAGGTTCATTTTCGGACCTGAATTAATAGATTTTACCGAACTCCTGTTTTATATTTACATATGTATGTATGTATGTACAATGTAGATATGGAACAACTTGTGTATGAATTAAAAATTATGTTTTGCTTGAAAACGCACAAAGATTTGCTTATAACAATTGTGGAATGTGTCGATTACTGTTATCATTGCATAGATTGAAAAAGTATACATTCTTTCCACAATTCTGGCCACCTTGGTCGGGAACCTCAGCAGCTTCAGAAGTGAGAAGGTGAGCTACTACACCTACTCACATTTTTGAAAGAAAGACACAAATTAAAAACTATCTACAAATTAATCACGCTCATGTGAAAATGTCTAAAATTTGCTCACAAAGACAACGACTTTGTTTAACTTCAATTTATACGCCACTCTTACTTACCTCCGTCTTGTTGCTTTTGCAAATTCTTTCGGTAGGCATCATTACAATTATTCAACAATGCCAAGGTATTTTGCAAGGCTTCTATCTCTTTTTCAGCCTTAAGAACTTTTTCATTCAAATTGTTACCCTCATCTAGGAGCATTTGTTTCTCCTGAGCAGTCTCCACTCTAAGCTGTGTTGCTGTTATTAGAGTGCCATCATCATTTACACCTAAAAGCTTTGAAGTCAGTTCGAATCTGGACTTAACTGCCTGTATATGCTTTCTTCTTTCTCCAATGTCGGCTTTCAGTGTGCTGAGTTCTTCTAGCAAGTGTTTCCGTTTCACATTCAATAAATCCTTTTGGGCCTTGATCTCTATTATGCGATCTCTTATGGAGCGATTTAAATGCATGCGATGTTTTATCAGATTATAAGTGCCGTCTTCGCATTGAGTTATTTCATTTTCAAATTCATTTGCTTTCATCTTCAAAATGCTTAAATCAACTATAAGTTCTTGATTGTGTCGTGCTTCGTCTTTGATTCTTTTAAGGCCGCCCTCACAATACGCCTGAGCTTCCTTGATTTTATAGTTGACCTGATCCAGTCGTGACATATCATTATTATAGATTAAGGTGAGCTTACGCATGTCATCATCAAGCTTTTTATTTTGTAGTTGGGTGGCCTGCATGTGCTTTTGCAACTTATTGAAACTCTCTTCCAATTGTGCCAGACGTTCTTTATTTTTTTGTTCCGCTTTGGGATCCAAAACACCGCCTTGAAGTTGAAAGATGCGTCTTTCCAAGTACAGAATTTTAAAGGACTAAACACATACAAAATATTATAATCATTGGTTTGATTATACTAAATCGTAAAATACTTTTACCAAATCGTAAACATCTTCCACTAGTTTTTTTAAATCCTTTTCCAAGGTATGATTGCTTTTGTTAACAGCTACTATATCTGACATAAGACCACGACTGTTGACCTGTCGGATTTCATTTTGTTAGATGAGAAGAAAACATTTTGAAGTGATATTTACCGCAAGATTAACATTTTCTTCTTTTAATTGGGTCATTTGCTGTTGCGACCGATAAATCAATCCATTTATACGATCAGTTTCTTTATTAATGTCTTTTTGAGCTTTGTTTTCAACTTCCACAAGTTCTTCTAAGACTTGTAGTCTTTGTTGGGCATTCATATTTTTATCACTCATGGCATGTAAGCGCGCTTCCAGCTTTCTGATTACATTTTCAAATAGTTCCAATTCCATCATACAATCCGCTTTCTCTTTGCTCAAATGACGATTCTGTGCACGTTGTAATTGAACTCGATTTGCCAAATTTTGTAGCTCCTTCGTCAGAATATCAACCTTGAGAAAGAAAATATCATTCTTTGAATACTTGCTTTATTGAAGGATATAAAAACCAAAGCAATGTCGGTTGGCATTATTTCCTACTTTAAAGAGGAACTTTTATGGCAGCCACATCAGCTTATACCTCAGATTTTGTATTGTTCGCTTAATCAGGGCTGACGCTTGAAATTTGAAAATACTTCGAGATAATCAATTCACATGAAAATCTCTTTCATTTTAAAAGAGTTAAGTTGTAGAGTATACCAGGCATAAACGGGAAGTTTGCAATTATTCCAAAGAACAATTTTAGTTAACATTTCCTATCTAATTTCCACAACACAAGGACGTGATATATATAAAAATATATGTATATGTATATCACGATAGCACTTCGAAAAGTGAGGGAGTGATTTTCATATAATATTTTTTGGCAAATGACTTGTTTGTTTTATGGAAACTACACACGCAAAATCTATAAAGATCCAAAAAAAAAGGCGATCTACATCTATATAAAATTTCCTGACAAGTCGCTTGCTTGTGTTATGGAAACACTTTGCACCACTCTATTAAAAGAGTTCTGGAAAATATAACTTCACATTTCCACAACACAGCCAAACGACTTGCCACGAAAATTACAAAAAACAATTTTTTCAGAAAATCGCGTTCTTCTTTGTGAAAACTACACATTCAACTAACTTCTGCCTGCTTTAAATAGAATATGCTTAAATATTTTTGTTCGCATAAAATGGAAGCTCTTAATATTGTTTTTAGAAAATTAATTTTGGAATTGGTTTTAGTATGAGCAAAATGTTCTCTTGTATGATGTCTGCTCTAGAGAATACCTAAAATTCTGATATTAATTTCAGCAGTAATCTGCGATCTTGTATCTATTTAATACTAATTAATAAAATGGGTAAAAAAGCAGAAGGATTTTGGTTTAAAAGCCAGTGACAGACAGATCGTGCACTCAAAACGCAAGTCTCATGTCGTTTTCGTTTCTACAACAAAAAGCAGTAAAAAAAATATCCACAAGAACTTTATTTTACTAACTTTTTTACTTATTTATATGGTTATTTCAATATTTAATTTCGATCTTAATCTGACTAAAATATTAAAACTATATTTTCTATATATATATATATATTTTCCTATACATTATATTCCTATAATGTATAGGAAAAAAGAGGGCAAAATAAATATATGATTTTTTTTTTAAGATATGAAAACGGCCTAAGTTCGAGCCTGTACCGGTACTAGCGAGAAGCGTTGCGACGTCGAATCAGCTCTGCCCCTGGTTCAGTCTTAGTTCCACTTAGTAGAGAAATATTACCAAACAAATATTAATGACACTTCTATGTATTATAAACTTTCCGGCGGAATTGATTTTTTCAAGAAAGAATCTTTTGAAAACAATTTTGAATGTATTAAATATACCTTCTCAAATATAGCCCCTAATTTTTAGGTGTAAGCGATGCTATAAATAATGAGAGAAAAATACTAAATGCCTGTTCCACGATGTCGTTCGAATAACAGCAAACTGAATAAGTCCAAAGCAACCGACGTTAAACGTGATATGGTGGAATGATCACAAAAAGATCATTTGTACCATCAAAAGAATAAATTCTCTATTTGTTTCATATTACCTCTTGCGTTTTCAACAATATCATATCGGTTAATTTTTGTATCTGTTCTTTCATATCAGAAGTATCCACATTCAATGTTTCTATGGCCTCTTCTACTTCGCGATTATTTTCAATAATTTCATTTAATTGATTATCATGCATTTTTAATTCCTTTTCCTTGAGTTCCACCTTAAGACGGCATTCCATAAGATATATTTCATTATTTCGTATATCCTTTTCTCTTTGTGCCATTTTTTGAGCTGCCAACTTCCACGTTTCAACCATTTGGCGTCTTTCAGCATGGGCTGTGCGATACAGACTTGCAGTCGTCTGCAAATTGCACTCCAAGGTTTTTTGGCTGTCGTACATGCTTATCAGTTTTTTGCGTTGGCGTTCAATTTCGTCATTTAATTTTAATCGTTTGTAGTTTTGCTGTTTGGCTCTCAACTGATCATCCTTGAGATACATATCAATTAACTGAAATCCTTTACTACCATCTTCCATGGCCTGTCGCCATTCGATTAAAGCTGTTTTCGCCCATTGAATTCGTTTCGTAAGACTTTCAATGCCCTCCGAACGTTTAGTCGTTTCATCTTCAAAATAATAAATTTAGAGCCGAACGGAAAAACCCATCAATTCTACTTACTTTCCGTTGTATCAATGTACTTTTTGAAACTCTGCCACTCTTTAGTTACATTTTTCAAATCTTCCTTGAGCTTGGAGTGCTCCCTTGTTGTAACTTTTTGTAAATGAACCTCCGTCCGCACTTCAGATTGAAAAGCATTCAGCAGTTTCTTTAAGATCAACAAAAAGTGGTCTGTACTTAAAGTTGCCTTTCATATTTCCTGCAAGTAAAACTTACCAAATTATGATTAATTGTCTCATTGGCATTTGTCGAATGTTGCTGTAATTTTTGTAACCTTTCGTCGGTTCGCTGTTGCTGGCCAGTGAGTCGATCCTTTTTTTCTTTTAACTCGACTAAAGTTTTTAGAAGCAGTTGATTTTCTTTGTTGGCCATTGGCATTGCAGAATTTGTATGCCAATTCATGCCTTCCATGGCCTTTCTTATTATTTCCACATCCATTTAAATAATAAATTTATGATGGTTTCGCAAAATATATATTTTGTGTAGAACTTGTTGAAAAAAAAAAAAATAATTTGTGAGTTTCCAAAATGAAACGTTTTATCAATAAAACACAGGTTGACTATAGTTACTTTATTTCAGTTGAAATACAGCAAAGAAACGAAAATCACTCTGCATAACAACCATTTTTATTTATGGTTATTTCTGTTTCTGACTCTTTCAGCCATCTGCATGCCGTCGACATTACTCGGTTTGTCAGTTGGCTCGAAAAAAACTTAAAAAAATTTTTGAAACTTTATTACCTAATCTATTATTCGCATGAACACAATGAAAATCTGACATGTTCAAGCAAACCCTTAATGCAGAATGCAACTTAAACGTTTCCAACACCCACTTTTTTGGTAACTGCCATCGGACATACAGTCGAACTTCCATAACTCGAATCACCATTATCCCAAAAAAAAACTTCGACTTACGGAGACTTCCGAATTACAGAATTTTTTGTCAAAATAGAATAAAAGGTTTTTGTATCATGTATTTTTATTTAAAATAGCCTCTAATGGAAAACTACATACTTAAGAATATAAAAGAACAAGCATATGTACTCATATACATACATATGTATTTAAAAATTTACAGTTAAGTAAAATATTCTGAAATAAGTGACTGAGCAAAAATAGCATGTAAAGTATACAAACCAGCTCAAGCAACCAAAGAGAGTAAAACAAACAAACTAAAACAAAAACAAAAAACCTATTTAACAAGCAAAATTCTTCGAGTTATAGAGTTCATGTGTATGTTTTTTTGTTCGAGTTATGGAGAACTTCGACTTATGGCAGTTCGAGTTACGGGAGGAAAATTGTATGTGATTTGTTCTTTTAACGCTACTGCCAACAAAATTAGTTCGAGTTAGAGAAAATTCGAGTTAGAGAAGTTCGAGTTATGGAAGTTCGACTGTATGTACATGTGCAAAGCTCACAACATTTTGAAATGTTTTCGTTCAATATTTTTTGTTCAATTTTGAAATGTCCTTTTGCGGGTTTTACGCCGACTTGAACCGATAATTTGATCGTTTTCGCCAATTCGATTAGACCCTCAAAATTGATAAAAAAAAAAAAAAAAAAAAAAAAACTTTTTATTACATTTATATTAAATTACTTTTTCAGGCTCAAGTTCAACCCTTGGGTTTTCACTACTTTTAATCAATATCAATTTATTACTTTGTTGATATAAATTGCTTTAACTCTGTAACATTTTCACCGAATTGTCCAAAAATTTGCAAATGCTGAAATTAAAGTTCATATACGGTAGGCATTGTTGTTCAACTTTATTTTCTTAAAGAATAAAATCTCTGTACATAAATGATTGTTTTTGTAAGTCTAAAACACCGATAGAGAATTTTTTTGATTTTCCATTAAGCACCGACTACTGGCGTCACGTAATTTTGACTCAATGATGTGCCCGTATTAATTCCAAACGGAGCTTAACATGATAATATTTTTTTTTAATGTGAACAAAATCGTATCGATTTAGCGCACCGTCCAATTACAATGAAAAAGATTAATAATTTTAATTTTTGTGTATGTACATATGTATGTATCTTAGATACGCAAGTACTTAATTCAAAACGAATTGTTGCCAATTTAAGAGTTTTCTAAAAAAAATTTTGTTAAATCTCCTTCAATGCCATTCAAATCGGGTGTCAGCAATTGTGGCGAATACAAACGCATATTTTGCAGCCTCTGTGACGGCGACACCGAGCCTTCATTTAAATTGTGCTCTGCAGTAAAATCATCGCTACCAATACCCATTTTATTACATGATTCTACCACAATATCATCTATAGTTTTCGTAAGCAAAGCTTGATGTTCTTTTAGGGATGTTTCCTTTTCATTTATGGCAGCAATTTCATTGCTGGCCGGCGAGTTCTGTGATTGATTCATGTGATGATCTGTTTGATTTGTAGTCGAGGTTTCTAAGAATGCTTTGATGAAGTTTTCCGACATTTTGTCGATTGTATTTTCTTCGTCTTCCGGTGGTGGAGATTCTTCTGTTGAAATTGGTAGGCATTTATGAGTTCGTTGCGAAACTTTATAGCGAAAACTCCTTTGGCAAACTTCACATTTGTAGGGCATAACACCGGTATGTATGCGGGTATGGACTAGAAAAGAGACACGTTGACGAAAACTTTTGTCTGCAAGGAAACAAAAACAGTGTATTAATGATAACATATCACAGTGTTCTATAATTCACACTCTCTTTTGTGTTTTTCAGTGTGATTTTTAACTACCGGAAACACAAACGGACAGCTGTTGTTAAAAATTTTATTTCCTCAAAATTGAGAAAGATGTTTTTGTGATGAAATTGAAGCGACAAACATTTTTAAAGAAGATAAGAAAAGTAAAGTTGAAGCCTTACTTTACTGACTGTGGTACATATCATGGCTGTTTCGCTACCACCATGTCGCTCATCAGCACCACCCAACTTACTTCAAACCCAGGCCATGTTTTCTTTATATTCAAGCCAAAAAGAACAATTCTTGATGTAGAAAGCGTTCTCAATTTGTTTCAAAGCTTAACAAATTTTTTGTTATAAATGTCAATAAAAAACATATTAATTTATTATCTTAAACCAGTAGAAAACTTAGAAAATGTTTTCAAACTGCCAACAAATTAGCTGACTGGTTTCAAATCACACAAATTTGTGGACAGAACAGCTTTTTGTGCTTTCATATTGATTTACGAAACATGCTTGATAATTAAAAACTATTGCGATGGCCGATTAACAGTATTGAGACTGCTGATCGAATCCTATCTGAGGATAATGAAAGAATATAATAATAGGCGAGATATGAGTACAAAAAGGAAATAAGAATAAAAAATTCAACTAACTAAGATAAAAGGAGAAAACGTACCTGTTGGCAGGGCTGAAAGTTGTTGTAATAGTAAAAGATTTTGCTTTCAAGTTAAAACGAGATCAGATTGAATGGAAATGAAAGTTCTATCAAGTAAAATCACCGCCGAAAAATATGAAATCAACCTGGCTTTGTACGTCGTTAACTTGTATTTTGCTGTGTGTGTGCAACTATCACTCATTTGATCCCTCATTTGCACAGAAATTGTTACGCGGAACGTTTTTAGGTGACTTTGAACTGTTTTGGGCTGCTTTTGGACCAAAGCTATGTACATACATATGTATATATTTATGTACATTAGGTCGGGTCAGTTTTTCGTTAGTTTTTGACATGAAACAAAGTTGCACTACGACACATCAAAAGATTAATTTTCGAGGCGTGATACGTAGTCACTGTGTTCGAAAAAAAAATGTTGGGGAGAAAAAACTATTGGGGGTTGGCCATACATTTGACTCCTCTACGGGCACCCTGAGGCAAGTTAGTGTAATGGGGTGAAAATTTAACTTTCCAGGTGCCCAAACACAAGCCTTTAATACTAATCACTCCCAGGGTGACCGAAGACCACGCCTCCTCGGGGGGATGGAGTCCCATACAAAAGTAATAATAGAAAAATGTAAAATTGGACACCTAGAAAATAACGTTTTTTTTTATATATCGTAGTCGAACTTTTTTCTTCTCCTGCCAAAACCTATTGAGAAATCTATGGCACAATATCGATTGCCAAACCGACCCACCCTAACATACATATAAAATATATACATATACATAAGCTCTGCTCCAGATAGAGGATTGTTGAATGCACAGAATTGCATATGCGTCCACAAATTAAGTTCGAATTATTTCACTACGGGCATGATATACATACATACATATGTATAATAAATTTGTTTGTATAAAAATGTACGCATAGGTTTATGGAAATTTGCACCAGTCAGTCAGTCACGCCAGCGGCAACGCGATATAAATTTAAAAATATTTTTTTTATTTAAATCTTTTAGTAATACGTACCACAAATTTCACATTTAAAAGGCTTTTCTCCGCTGTGTATTCTCTCGTGATTGTGTAGGGTCGAAAGCTCTTTAAATGCTCGGCCGCATGTGGAGCAGACGTGGGGCTTTTCATCGCTGTGATAGAGTAAATGCTTGTGATATGATTGCTGAAACGTGAAAGTTCGGGCACACAATTCACAAGTGTATGGCATTTCACCTAAAATGTGATAAAGTGATATTGATTACTACAACACTCCGTCCAGTGTGTAACTAAAAGCTGTGCTTCTGAAAACTAAAAATTAAACTTTTGGATTTTTGTCAGTTTTCAGTTTTTTCCCCTAATAAATATTTTGAATAAAAGGGAAGTGAAATGGAATATTACCTGTATGAAGCCGTTTATGTTTCTTGAGAAAATACTTTGTGGTAAATGCTTTGGAGCAGACATCACACTCCCAAATTTTAGGATTCTCCACAACATTGGATATGCTTGAAGCGAACTTTTGACACGTTTCGTTCTCTTCAAAAGCTGCACTCAGAGTGCCAGTAGTTGGATGAGTTGTCGTAGCATTGTTGCGTATTGCATTTAAGCCTGGATTCATTTCGGCACCTGTTGAATTAAATACTAACAAAACATTTGAAGTTGAAAGGGCAGAACTGTCCAGATTATTTTGTTGAAACTCTATTGGCTGGTTTAAGTTCAACACGCCAATGTTTGCAGCGGCTGGTATAGTGTTCAAGGTGGACACGAAATTAACTGGCGTTATATTGAAAAGGTTGCAACTATTTGAACTGTTTAACTCTGCCGACGGAGATGTCGTGTTTATTTGGTCGGTTTGTGTTTGAGGGTTATTGGGATTTGCTGATTTTAGCAGCTTATTTTCTTTGTGGCGTATGCGATCGCAAATGGTTAATTTGGATGTATTATGGGCGTACGGCAAGCCCATTAAATGTACCACTTTTAAATGAATTCTCAGCGAACCTTTCGTTTTAAACGTTTTGGCGCATAAATGGCATTTGAAGTCGTGCTCCAGGGAGGAGTTGTGACACTCGTTTCCTGATGATGGGCTTGTAGTTAGAGTGTTGTTCTTGCTCGTAGCACCGGTGTTGCTGTGATATTCAAAGTTTTGGTGCACCAGACGTATGTGCATGTTTCTCAGCTCTTCGTTGCGAAAAGAAAATTCACATATATCACATTGGGATAGATTTTCCGTTTCTCTTTTTGGCTCCCCGCGACCATCTCTTTCGAGCGTCGTAACAACTTGTTGATGTTGCTGAGTTGAATTTGATTTGTTTTCTATTAAACTATTTGCTGTGTCTCGATTCACTGGTTCTTTCGATTTCTTTGCCATGTTTTTCTCCCAAAAGTGATGTGAATTTTCGAAAATTGCATTCTCGTCAACAAATTGAGTTTGTGTTATTTTAGTTTCGTTGCGATTGCTGCTATTGTTGTTTATATTATTAATATTTTCAGAATGATGTGTTTTCAAGTTTTCGCTATTATTCAAATTTTGATTATCAATTGCTGATGTTGTTGTAGTTGTGGTGTTGGCGGTGGCGGTGACGGTGACGGTGGCAGCCTTTGTCGTATTATTGGCAGAAGTCATAATATTAGTATGACTAAACAAGTGTATTGTCAATTTGTCCAAACCCAGAAATAGTTCATGGCAGATGGGGCACGCAAGTGGCCCATTGGCGGCCTTTATAAGACTGCAACGCAAAGCGTCTATGCTCGAGAAACTTGTTTGGGCGCATAACGGACACAGCACTGACATTGAACACATTTTGCTTTATCAATAATATATGAACATACATACGTACATACACACATACATACATATGTAGTATATAAATACATTAAATAATTGAAATTTCTCATACAATTATTAATTACATAATTTTAATATTTAATAAATAATGTATGTATGTATGTGCCCATTCGATTTATTTATAAACTGCTTATTGAAACTGTTTCACAATTTTTTTTTTTTTAAATAGGTATCTACCTTAAATTTACTCAAATTTATTTCTTAAAAAGCGAAATTTTTTCTTGTAATTATCAAAAATTTTAAAATAATCACACAAATTAAATAAAAGAACCCCCTCTTTTTAAAGTTCACAATTTATTCGCTTTATGTTCTTAAATGAAATGGGCAAAAATTTTGAATTTAAATTTTATTTTCTAAAAATACCATACACTCGTATACATATTTTAAAATATGCACAATATTTAAGTTAAGAAAACATTTCTTATTTTTCTTACTCACCATCATTTCATCTCATTTTCTTGGTCAGGTTTTGCGTTCAACAAAATCTCTTCTCTTTTTAACACAATTTTTGTGTTTCTCTTATATATTTGAATTGTTTTTTTGTATGTTTTTCATTTACCTTTCTAATGTTTTTCATTGCGTATAGAGTATAGTTTAGCGCATATTATAATTTGTTTTGAGTTTCCATTTTGTAAACAAAAATGTTTTTTTTTCATCTAAATTTATACGATTCAAGTCATTTTCAAAATACTCTGGTGAATTGTGTTTCTCATTACATTTGCACTCTTCGCTTTCTTTCTGCTTTTTTGAGCAGTATTTGAGTTTTCCTTTTGAAATGATCTCATGGGAAATGGGAAAATAAGTTCGATGAAATATGTTTGCATGTACATTCGACCCACTTTAATGTACACGATTTAGCGTGTATCAGAGGTCTGCTTGATTGGGAATCACATAGACATAATATTCTTTTCAGACGTGAAATTAATGGTAGTGATGCATGATTCATCTCAATGGGACTTTCTTGTTACTAAATGGCTGCCACCACTTGAGGCTTATGTTCGTTCATATGATACAATATAGCAATATAATTGTTTTGAATACTTTCTCAAAAACCCTTTGACAATTTTAGATCTGCGAAATGTTTTTGTTTTTTGTCGAGGCATGTCACAGAATTCATTCAGAATGGTTTTAATTACGAAATACCTATTTTATGGCACTGTATCATAATGTATCATAAAATTGATCGACTTTAAACGTCTATGGAAACTTTTCGGAATTGACACAAACCTCGATGGAAATAGATTTCTGCGTCGGGCCTGTTAATTGCCCACATATCTTATTATCATATATACATACATTTGAGTTCATTATCTTAAAGAAATTTTCTTAAAACACTTGTCTTAGACTAGTTTTAATAATAGTTGTGATCGCGTACTTAACATTGGGAGCCCAGCCACAAAGTGAGCCAGCTCGTGCACATCTCTGGTATGTGTGATGTATGGTTTGTCTGTGCAAAAATGAGCCGATATATTTCATTTCATTAGCTTTCACAAAAAGTGGATTACGAAACTAAACACATCTGCTCATAGATAAACGCTTATATGAAAGGTTCTGGAAACTCGCCGGGGAGAGAAAATTAAGAGTGGTTGGCTATACTTGTCCCCTCTAGAAGCACCCAATGGACAGTCAGGACGTTGGGGGAAATATTATAAAAACATGTTCGTATGCAAGGAAGTTGAAATGTTCAAGAAAAAATGTTGGCGCAGGTGTGACCCTGGAACAATTATGAGACTTTGTATGATAAGCTAATTTTTTTTTTCGAAAAAATTTCTAATGAATACTCACCACTTTCGAGCAATCGATCGTGTCATAGAATTCTGTCATACCAGAATCGGGTTTGAAACCGATCCAGCATTTACTTGGTGTATTCGAAATCCAATGGCAACTGTTTTTTGTACGAACTAGAACTACTCGCAGTCGAACAAGAAACATCCAATGCTGTATTGGATTTCATAACACCAAAGTAGTTTTGTTTCGAAAATATAAATAAAAAAGCCTTTTTATTTGATGTCTTGTTACGTTTTTATTTAATTTAGTTATTTTTTCCTTCTTCATTTTAAACTAATTTTTAGTTCTTTTAATAGTTTATGTAGAGTAATATGTATGTATATTTATATATTGTTGTTGTTTTTGTTGTTATGCTTTCATATACATATGTATATTTTAAGCACTTTATATGTTGTTCTGTTTAAAATTGAATAATTAAACTTAAGTTATATGTAGTTCTGTTTATGATTATTGATTTTTAATTCATATATTCATTCATGTGAGTACAATTAAACATTTTTACGATCATGTATTTAAAGTTTTTTTTTTTTTTTTTTTTTAGTTAATAGTTTTTTTTTTATTATTATTATTTGATATAGAAAAATATATATGCATTGTATTAGAATATAACATACATACACTTAAATATGCACAAATATAAAACAAATTATTATTTTAACACAGTTAAGGGTTTTTATTTTTTTTTAGTTAAATAAACAAAGAATAAACTAATTTTTTCAAACTATTATTATTGTTTTGCAATTTATTACATACAAAAGAAAATGTTAAGGTTTAATTCAGTAAATAAATCAGCATTATTTATATTATTTTAGATTTCAAAAGGGCCAAGAAAATATGTTTTTTTTTTCTAATTTGTTAGATTAAGATATTTTATTAATTTCTTTGTTAAATCTTATATCTAAATTTGATTACTTTTTATAGCTGTTAAGCTTAAACGACGATTGCATTCGAATTAAGACTTATTTATTTAGTACATCAATTAATTAATATTTTGTCTGTTTTCAAGTTTTTTTTTCTATGTAAACTATTTTGGGTCTAGTAAACCGGCCGGTTTCGTATAATTATCTTTTGTGAATTATTCGAATAACCGAGTTGTTGGTGCCGGTTAACAGGTATTTAAAATTAAATATTTAAATTATTGAGAATATGTATGAATCTGTTTTGTTTTTGTAAACTTATCACTCATTGTACTTTCTATTAGTGAATAAATTGTAATACGGCATCGCGAAAGCCACACAATTTTTGCTAGTAGTGTGTTTGTACCCCAGAGAACTGAAAGTTGTTGAAATTCTAAAGAAACTTCAACGGAAATTCATTTGAAAGTTTGTTTTGCAAATTCGTGTCATGGGATGTGTTTTAGAAATACAAAATAAGAAAATTGTGATTTCAAAGCTGTCTGTTTTAGTCACAGATAAGTAGTTTAGGCAGTAAGACGCACAAAATCACATTTCTGCTTCAAATCATGTGATTTTTAGATAAGACCTCACAAACACATTTAATCACCCTTATTGTGTTTGAAAAATGCTGCGGAGATTAGCAAAAAATACGTAACTTTTCAATATCTACTAGTTAAAAGAGCGCGGTTCAATTTCAATCGTGGTTGGCGTATTTGACTGTCAAAAAGGCGATTTCAAATTCGACAGCTGACGTTTTTAAACTGCGTCCCAAACACCATAGCGGTGAAAAAGTTAAGTGATTTGAATTGCTGGTTTTCAAAACTGACCGGGATGTCTACATTTATGTGAATCAAACAGCGACTCAATAATACGAGGAAATCAGGTTGTAGAGTTCTTTATATTATATTATCCTTAAGCCAACATTAAAAAGTGCAATTTCATATTTTCCAGAGAGACCAAACCACATGATTCCACTATTCAATGCTCTCATTCTTGTACTTATTTTTTTTTTAGCGAGTTTTCAGTGCGCCTTCATGTTTTTAGCAAATATTCTTCATAGCTGATTTCTTGATGATAGGTTGATTCTCATAGTCACCTCACACTGTGGCAATCGCTACTGTTATTAGC
Source organism: Sturmia bella (assembly GCA_963662145.1). Classification (NCBI taxonomy): domain Eukaryota; kingdom Metazoa; phylum Arthropoda; class Insecta; order Diptera; family Tachinidae; genus Sturmia; species Sturmia bella. Next base: position 123,351,158 of record OY759168.1, read on the forward strand.
AAGACGACACTTTTGTCACAATAGTCACACTCGTGAATATTGTCTGTTAAGCGAATTTCATTGTCACAAACAAGTGATGGGACAACCAGAATCTCTCTCTTGAAAAATTTGTGTGCAGCACATGGGTGAACTTTTGAACCAAGCGAGATGTGAAAGCTTTTCTTTCACAGGTTTTATCATAACAACGCAAAAGATATTTCTTTCACATCGCAATACAGAGTAAAACCTCAGAATTTTATATTGGAGTAACTTTTTTTTCTTCTTTTTTTAGTATATATTTTAAAATTTCAGTTTTAAAATATATACTAAATTTTAGGCTGTAATCCAATAATACCGACATTAGAATATTTAAGGCCCCGATTATGGTTCACAACATTTGTTCATTTATGTATGTATTTTTTGAAAAGTGATTATAGTTTACAACTATTGTGGCAAGTGTTGTCAAAATCTTACAACACAATCAGATGTTGTCAAAAACATACGACACCTACTGAAGTGTTGTCTTGTTGATGTTACCAGTTAAATTACGAAAAAATTATAAAATTTGTAAGTGTGCATACAAAATGTTTTGCAAAAATATAAAAAAAAACAATTAATTGTTAAAATTTATTAACAAAATATAAATAAAAATACATCTATACACATAATTATTACCCATTTTTCGATTACAAAACAGTTTTATTTTGTAGTTGCAATGGATTTAAACTGCAATCTATAATTTTATGGCTTTGTTTGTACTTTTCTAGCAAAAACGTTTTTCATTCTTTTCATTTTTTCCAATGCATTTCTACGCGGTAGTTGCGGTGTTACATGAAATGCAACACTCCATGTCTTTTTGTTGTAAATCTTGACAATGAAACGTCAAAATTTATTGTTTTTCGCTTGTGTATGTGTAATGAAAGCAACATACGCGTGCATCTTTCTGGAAGTGTGGCTTTACTTGGTAGTTTTTTGTGTGCAGGCATATATTTTTGCGGAAAGATGCTCTACAAATGAAAAACAACTCTGTGACATACACAACACCTAGATGTTGTGAACCATAATCACAAAAAGAGTTGTAAGTTGTGTTGTAAATCTTACAACACAACATTTAGATGTTGTGAACCATAATCGGGGGGTAAGTTTCAATATATTTTTATTGTTTTCGGCATTAAAAACCGGCTTTTCGAATAACCTGGCCACCGCTCATTTTCCAAAAACTGGTGTCGGGTTTTCAAATAATTGCAAAAGCACGTTCGATCACTTAATTTTAATGCTACATGGTCAAAATTTATCACCTGCTTACATAGTGTATTCCGTTTACAGAAATGAACTGATTTAAGTGTCTGAAATTTGAAACTCATAATAACCTTGTTTTCACAAAAATTAAAAAAAAAAAAGCTATTTGATACAGACTTTATTCAGCCCAATCCATCCGTTAAGTCATTGTCGTAACACATAAAATTGGTGTTTGTGTATTCCTTGAATCTCTTCTTTTCGGTCTAGAGGACCGCATTTGTAAAAACAATAAATGTTGTGCCATTTTATATCTCCATTTAAATGTTCGCGAAGAGAATTAAAAAAAAAATCAGCCCTTGAGAAATGTTTTCATAAACAAAAACTTTATGTTGGATTTGATTAGACATTTAAATTTTTGAAAAGTCGCTTCTGTCATTTCATACCGCTAGTTTTTACCAAACTTTTGCAAGAACACATATTTTAATAACAATTATTCGTAATAACTGCGTGAAATTTATAAGGAATAGGTTTGTTTTTTTTTTTTTTTAATTAAATTTTCATGTTTATTCAAAAAAGAAAACTAAACATTAATTGTAATAAATGAACTGATTTTAGTACGTGTAATATAAAGCCACATAACAAAAAATGTTTGCATATTATATTAAATGAAGCATAAATAAGAACGAAACTTAAAGCAAATATTTTTGCGATGTTGGTTAATTCTTTTTTTAATTCAAATAATTCTTGATTCAGTTTCGTTAGATATGAGAAAAACTTAATAAAATATAAACGGAAGTATTTATAAAAGTTACACATATGTATATACTAAAAAGGCATTTAAAAGTAACAAACAAAATTCAACTAAATATATATATGTACTATATATATTTTTTTTAATTACACAAAAGTAGTAATACATATAATTGCAATAAAACGAATATTCTGATTTAAATAGAAGTTCAAAATGGGGGCCCGTATCGTAAATGACAAATTGAAAAGGACTACTACGATTTTGTAACAGATTTATAAAAAAGTATTCTTGTTCGCTTCTCTATTACAAGACAGACGTGGGCCTTTTGTTTTGTTTACATACACACGTGTGTCTATTACAACCATGCACTCGAATGGTTGATTTCTCGACACCGAATTCTTAAAAAAAGAAGTTTTAATAAATCTCTTAAATATAAGAAAATATATGAGAACTTGTAACTTTCGCATTTTCTAAGATAAAATATTAAGTTTTAATGCATACATTTATTGAATTTAGTTTCTCTTTTGTTTGCTGTCTTTAATGCTAGATTGATTTATTTATATTTTAATTTTATTTTAATAAAAATTTTGTGGGGGATGGGGAGGGAGAAAGTATTGTTTTTATTTATATACGAATTTTAAGTTTAATGTTATTTTTATCAATTTATATATATATTTATATTTATATTGTATGTAATATGTGTGGGTGTTTTGTTTGAATTAAATTTTCTTTTTGTTTTGCATTTATTTATTTATTTTTTTATATAAATTTGCTCTAACAGCAACATCACCATTTCTTACAAAATAATACATTAGAAAATAAAAAATATATATATTTTAAATCAAAAAATTATCACCATTATTTATTATTCTTGTATATTCCATTAACTATCATTTTGTTAAGTTTATGTTTTTTGTTTACCAAATGAAGATCATGTTTTGAAAATACCCTTTTTTCATATGTGCGTAACATCTTTTTAAAGAATATTTTATATATGAATTTCATTTAAGATAAATGGAACGACATACTACCCTCGTTGGCGGCAATTTTCAATTTCTGTCTCATGACTTCGCGACTGGAATAATCAGGCAATTTCAAATAGTTAACACACGTCATTACCGAGGGTAAATAATCGTTGGGATTTTGATTGGCATCTAAAGTCTTACGTACTATAGTAAGCGGTGGTGTAAGGGACTTAAAACCGCCAGTCGGCAGCCGTGGTGAACCCGTTACGAATTGCAAAAATAAGCGTTGCTCCTCGCGTGTGTACGTTGATAGAATTTCATAAAGGAATTGTATGGCTTGAGATTCTTGATTGAAACCATGATCGGTGCGACAACTATCTTGCAGCATTTTAACATCCCAACGTTGATAACTGCTGTTGACACTGCCGCAGAAAACATTCTCCAATTCTTCAGGATAGAACATGCGCAAACGCTGTATAGGGAAAACAGAATCGAATCCTGGCATGCAGAAGGAAAAAGAAGTAAGTTATTTATTTATACATATGTATATAGGAAAACTTATGTTTTAATTGCAAAATTTTGTTGAGACAAACGTCAGGTACTATATGAAAAAAAAAAACGCTTGTCTGTTTTTTTTTTTTATTTATTCATACATAATCAAGTGTGTTAAAGTTTTAATGATCGGTTTGCTAATTTCGATGATAACAATCAAAAAGATCATTTTCCGTGTTTGTATTTTAAAAAAAATTTTCAGTATCTTTTCTACGTAATTATTACGAACGATTGATTGTATATCTGCACCGATTATCGAATTTTTTTACACGGTTTTAAAATACTGACACATATAAAGTTATATATATGTACATACATACATACGTATGTATACAATTTTATGCCAGATAATTTAATCCCATGTGTTTTGGAAAGAACAAAAGTTATGTGGACTAAAAAATAATCTCGTGTAAATTGGCTGATTGAAATCGGCTCAGTAGCTTAAGAGCAACACGCCTAACGAGTTGTTACTAACGCCATGAAACAAAATAATTCTAGCTGCAAGTAAACACACAAACGTGTTTTGTTTTGGGTGAAAAATCAATGAAAAACAAACCAGTCCAGGAAGAATTATTTTTTCTGTTGATTTCATTAGTGTAGATTATATATAAAGAATTTATTCGTATTTATGAGAAAAGAAAAAACCAACGAGATTGCCATATTCGGCTGGGGGCGAATCTTAAACACCCTTCACGATCAACCCTCAGATCCGATGTACATATATAATTCGTTATCAAAAATTTTCGTCGAAAATTTTTACTTTTTTCCTTGGAGTACTTATGGTTTATTATGTCATCTACATTTTAGTACAATAACTGTTAAGTTCGTGTACAGGTCCGCCATCTTGGGAAATAGGTTTTCGCTATATCTCAGCTATATATGGTCCGATAGCGAAACATTTTTATTTTTTGCCTTTAAAAAAGTCAAACCAAAGTGATTGTCTCTTTCCAACTTTTCGCTCTTGTTATTTTTATAAAATATTTTAAAGCCCTTTGCCGATTTCGAATGCTAAATTGTGTCGACAGAACAACTTATTTTAATATTTTCAAAATCATACTACGAACTTAACAGTCTACGAGCGATAGACGTTCAGCAATGATTCGAAATCGAATGCAGTTCATACTCTCACAATTGCAAGGAATAATTTCAATTTAAACTTAGTTTAAAATCCTCAAAACTTACCTTCTTTGAGAGCTTCAAATTGTATTTGTACACCTTCAACAAGGAACCAATAAGTAACTAGGCTAATGTATTGATGTAAATTGTGTACAGTTACTGGAGTATCGCGACCACCACGACACAATTCAATATTGGCATGACCGGGTAAAATAAAATCTAAACCTAAATCGGCTATGGGGCAACCATCCAAATCTAAGGATTCAATCTGAAGTAAGGGGTGGAAAAAGTGATTAAAATTAAAGCTAACTGGATTATTAAAGTGACACTAGACTACCTTTTCAGTCTTCTCCATTGCATCTAAGTTGGTGTCGGCCAGAATCATATCACGCTGATGTACCACATCCTGTAAACGTACCAAAGTAGTTTGTACTTCGGGCGCTACACGTGCCAAATCGGTTAAGCCCACTGAATGTTCCTCGCTTAAAAGCCAACGGTAAAATGGAATAGAAAATGGCAAATCCAACTGAAAGGAAGATAAATATTAAAACTAGTGTTAAATATTTTTTTAAAACAAAAACAAGACCCACCATTCTGCTATCCATGACTGCCTTGGCCATAAATTTACCCAAAAACTTAAATTTCCATCTAACTTTTGCAACCTGGGGTACTTTTGAAGATTTTCCTAACGGCAGAGGGAAGAGACCATGTGCCGCATTCACGTATGTCACAGTAACATTATGAGAAGGAGCAGTCGGACTTGTAGTTATTGCAATCGTATTTTCCAGCAAAGGCATAGAAGGATCTGCTGACGACTGCTGTTGATCGATTAAGTCTCCATGTTGCTCGATTAGCATATCTAAAGCATCTTCAGCCATTTGTGGTGAATGTTGCTGTTGATTATTTATAGAATTATTGGTGGCAACCAAACTGCTGCGTGTGGCTACTCCTAAAGTTTCACGGTTATTTCGACTGGCGTTACGTGTTGATGTTGTATTTGGACTTTCTGTGGTATTTATGGCAGCAGTGGTTGTGATGGTTATATCCCCCAAGGGCGAGTTGGTGTCTTGGGACTCGTCTATGTGTAAAGTAACACTTGTTGATTTCACAACATCTGCTATATTAGCAGAATTTTGCTTGTAACTATCACTGCCGTTCCATAAGCCCAAATCGCTGCGTTGCAATTCTGCCGAAACTAAAGCATAGAATTCCAAAGTTGGTCCCAAACCAGTGCCGACCTGAAAAATATTTAATACATACATACTTATTTGGGGCTAAAACTGACAAGCCAAGAAAAATGGAGGTGTGATTTCGAATTGCTGCAATTGAAAAATATCTCTTATGCAAAAAGAAAAGAAAAAATAATTTCAGCTTGAAGTGTCTATTAAAGCAAAATTTTGTATGAAAACTCATATTAAACAGACACTTCAAATGACATTTCTCTTTTGCTTAGTGCATTAGCTTTTAACTTGATTGAGAAACTCGTTTGTTTTCAACTTACTTTCCAATGTTATTCTCAAATGTGGACAGCAATGCTTCTTTTAATGTTTCTAAATTTGTATCTTTACCTTCATTTTTATTTTTCCTATTTTGTTGCAAAATTATTGTAGTTCAGGAACATCATATTTTTTTTTCTTGTTAAATTTTAAAACTATGACTAATTGCAAAGTTCAACTATTTATGTTAGTATTCAACTTCTCAAATATTCATATTTAAAGTGAAGCCATTAGAAAAAGTTTGAGAACTGTACCTGATACCAACTGATACACATTTTCATATGAAAAAAAAGAAGACAAATTCTCACCTCATTCTCATATTGTATTTCCAACAAAGCCTTTGAATGTCCAAAATCGATTATAAGATGTTCAGCCTGTTTCAAAATGTCTTGCCGCGATATAGCTCGCTTGCGTCGATCCAAACGAGGAGCAACTCTTTCTGATGATTCAGCCGAATTCAAATCTGGCGTTGTGTCTAACAGGCGCTGCAAAGCACGATCTCGATCAAAACTAGTGGCGTAGAACAATAAATGCCTCGTCTCGAAAGGAAATAAAAATGGGCAAGCCATGCCAATTTGCGGCAACCACTGCGGCAAATTCCCGGTCATAATTACCAAGGGGTCTTGTAGTTGGCGATTAGCTTTTGCCGTTATCTTTGGATGTATAAATTCAGATTGGGCTATAATCGGTTGACGATACACGCAGCCATACAAATGTTCCCAGTGCCGGTTTAAACCGTTAATAATGCGCAACATACAGAGAGCATCGAGTGAAGCATCTTCTACACTGGTAACTACATCGGCGGGCAGTGTACTCGTTAGGAATGGTTTAAGAGCAGATATCACGGAAGGTGCTATGCCTTCATGCCATAATTCCGTTTTCTTTCGCAGTAATTTCGAAGAAGATTTATTTGATTTTTTGCCACCCACGGAGGTCGAGGGCCCACCGGTAGTAGAACTTGATGAAGCCTTAGCACCATTGTGACCTGAAGAGGTGCCAGCGCCAGGTATATTTGATTTATTGTTGTTACTATTGCTACTGGAGGTGGCAGCTTCTTCTTCCACAGGACGATAGTAAATTGTATGCTGTTGTACCCAGATGCTGGCATTGCCTGAAATTTGTATATTTATTTTACTTTTCGCCAACTCAAATTCAAAAGTTATTATATATGTAAAAGATAATGAAGCATAATCAGGAAGGTCTTAAAACTTTCCCTTGTCCACGTTTGGAGGAAGTTAAATGGCATCGGTGGAGGGTCAAACTCATGGTCTGTAGGAAATTTCTTTTGTGAGAGGAGTCTAGACTCGACGGGGTACGTTGTTTAGGGATTCCATGTCGATCTAGAGCCCCGGCCAAGGTCCTAGTGCGTTTAGGGCGCAAACTCTGACGGTATGTCAAGGAAAGTGGTCAGGGTGTCTGCTTCAAACGGTAAATCATAAGAGAATGAGTTTTAGACTACATAATGAATGTAGCATTACTCAAATCGGAGTTTCGGTGATAAAGAGCGGTGAACTGGGTGAGGTACTATAGGATATACGGTGAGCATACCCAAATCTGCACTGACACTAAGTCTGCATGAATGCCGGGTATCATTGAGTAAGATAACAAAACTTTCGGACCTGGAGCTTCTTTGGGTACCAGGACACCATGATGTGTCTAGAATCGTACTTGCGAATGCATGTGGGTTCACATGCAAGAAGATTAAATCTTTCGTCTCATGACTTCTGCTGCAGTTATGAGATGAAGAGGAGGAGGAGGAGAATGTTCATCACGTCCTCAACCGACGTCCACCTCTTTCTAACGTAAGAGCAAAACATATAGGCGAACCGACGCTGCATGAGTAGATGTGTCGGAATGCGAATTAAATAGAGTAGTCTTTCATCCGCTCACCTGAATGGTTCAAAGTAGAACCAAGGGGTGGCGTGTAGGACTGCAGCCCCACTGCCTCCTAGAGTAGCACAACGAGACCCCAAGTGAGCTAGTCTTAATGACTGGCAGCCCGAGAAATGTAACATGTACATATGTACGTACGTTAACGCATACATAAAAGACTGGAGTTTTTTAAAGTTATAAAACATTTGGGTGAAAAATTTTGTAACCCAACATGATTTGCAACTACGACAATTAACAAATATACATATATGTAAACACTTACCCAAAGGTGTTTCAGTGTCTGTATCAGTTTCGGATTGGTCATTGACCAGAGGTGAAAATTGCTTAACTGCTTGGTAAACGGTCATGTTGTAGGGCAGCACATGCTCTCCTATTAAAAATTGTAACTTGTGTTTAAATCCACTTTGTGACATAACAACGGCGGCCACATTGTCATCCATATCCTCTTCGGAATCATCATCGGAATCCCCACGTATGCCACCATAACCTCGCACAACTAAATAACGTTCAATGGCCTGGACCATGGCGAGCGGATCAATTTTGACAGTGCCACCTTTCCATTGGCGCAAGTTACTGCAATCTGGATGACGTTGCAAATTGCACTAAAGCGCAAAGACGAACAAAAAGCAAATAAAATGTAATTAGTAAAAAAAATTAATATTAATTAAACAATGTACATACTTTAAGTTGATGGGTATTGAAGAACTTCAAAGCACTTGTATTTGAGCGACCGCCACCGGCTCCTGCAGGAAAATCATGAACTTTAACGGGAAACTGTTCCAGTTGTGTTACACAAGCATTTAATTTTGCAACAAATGCAGAAAAAGCAGTAGGATCAACACTCGGCAATACATCCACTTTGGTCATGGGCTCTAAAGGCAAACCGGCGAAAACGTGCATGAAAGCTCTCAGTCTAGCATCGCGTTCCACTATGCCCTGTTCGCATGTCATATAGTTGAGCATGGCTTTAATAAGGCCCGAATGATTCACCTCAAACGGCGAAATATCACTTTCCAAGAAAATTGCTTTCAATTCAAGTAGTGCTTCCAAAACATCGGAAAAACTACTATTCAATTTGCCTATTATCGAAGTAAGACGTTGCAAAACACTAGTTGAGGCAGAACCTTCTGCTGCATTGCTTGATTTGGAGTCTGGAGAGGCGTAACGTTTGATAAACGATATGGCTTGTTCACGAATCCATTGGCGGGCCTTTTCGCGATTACCAGCTGCTATAAGATTTGCTTGCGATATACTCTTGCTAATATTTTGTGCAGTCAAAGAGGAACAACCGGTCTGGGAGTGACCTGCACTTGAACCGGCGTTACTGCTTGAATGGCTGTGATTATGATGTAATGATGTTGTACTACTGCTGCTGGTAGAATCTTTGGTAAAACCTGAGTTACTGGCTGCTGAAGATGAATTATGATGAGATCCTTGACGTCCCCATCTAGCCGGATTTAGAGAAGCCAAAAACGAAGAAGTCTTTGAGGACTGTTGCCCCGAAGAGGAGCTGTGATGGCCACCGCTAAAACGAACTTTTGAAGAAGTACTCGGCGTATTGCGACCAGCTGAGCCAGAAGCTGTTGAAGCTCCCCCCAAACTGGTAGCTCGGCTAAGCAGCTCATGCACAGTCGATGAAGACGAGGCAGCCTGAGCGTTGGACGTTGAAGTTGAGGAGGAGCTTTGATCTTCTTGTCTTGATTTCGAACGAGTGGTGGATTGTGATTTTCTTTTCGGTGGTACCTTGCGTTTAAGCATATCACTCATTTTATTTTGTAGTGCTGATGTCGAAGATGATGAGCCGCCGCCAGTTGAGGACGAAGCAGGCGGTGTGGCAATATTTTGCACATGTGCCGACGCAGATGCCGATGAAGAAGGCATTGAATGATATTGTTGTGCACTTGATGCTACATAATGGGTTGTGGGCGGTGGTGGTGGGGGTAACTGATTGTAACCTACATATTCTGAACCAGGCGGTGGCAAAGGCGGCTGTTGTTGTGGCGTTGTGGTATACACAAAGAAATTTTGCTGTTGTGGAGTTGGTATGTGTGTATGAGCTGGTGCTGAAGAACTATAATGATACTGTGGTAATTCATTGCTTGCATTTTGTGCTGAAGTTCCACTTGAGGTATTTATATTCATGGCCATGGACGCGGGTAGTTTTTGTGAGTGCGTAGATGAGCTGGAGGGTGGAGTTCCTTGTTGTGCTGCAGCTGCCGTCAACGCATTCATGGCATGCGAAAATGTCTTCATGGTATAAGGATGTTGATGTGGCTTTGATGTATTTGGTGTACTTGACGCTGATGCGCTGCCAGGCTGGGTTGGTGTATTATCCACAAAGAATGGATTGACCTGTAAACTTGAAGCTGAAGCTGGTGCACTTTGTGACCCGCTGGCGGACATGTTCGTGGCCAACGGCTTGGGTGAAGGATTTGCACATATTGGATGGTTGGGATCGGTTAGTTGTGTGATTTGATAAATAACACCTTCACGTCGAAAATGTGTGCCAAATATATCCGGCAGCTTTTGCATAAGTATTTCAGCCATCTGTAGAGCACCCACTACAATGCGCAAATCGTTGCTGCCCAACATACCCGCTATGTGACTGGACACCAATTGATATTTCAACACTTCACTGAGCAACTCTGAAGAAGCGTAATATACCATGCGTAAAAGCGCTCTAAGACATTTGTAGCGCACATTAGGACCAGCTGACGAGCTATAGACTTCATATAAGACATTAAATAGATTTTTAATAAATTCGGCAGCCAAACCGCGTTCTTCCTTAAGGCAAGCTATACGGGCATCAACAGAAGCTCGTCGTTTTTGAGATCCCGAAGGGGTAGAGCCACCAGTGGCCGTGGCAGTTACAGTTGTACTTAGAGCTGTTATAGCAGAAGCAACTGCTGAGGCGGACAGATCTTGACCCGATACCGCTGTTGTATTTGCTGCTGGCCGGTAATTAGGATTAATTTTTCTTTGCACGGGTCTGTTGGTTCCAGTATCTTCATTTATTTGCTGCATTGAATGGAAGTCCACGGTATATGTGCGGCCTAAAGTACTTAAGCTAAATTCATCCTCAGAATTTAAATGAGCCGCCTCTATCATGCGCGAATCTATGGTAGAATAATTATGCCAAGTTCCTCTGTCGTCCCGCCATTGCCACTGAACTTGATCTTGGGTATTTATAGTGGGCCTGTCAAGTAAAGCATCTACTGCAAAAATACCATCCGTAGGCAGACGCGGCATGAGTTCGCCTATTAAACAAGTAATTTCATATAATTCCGAAGGAGATCGGGATATAAGCTCAACGTGCGTGGATGCAGATCTTGGCAAAGGATCTGCATTTCCAGTCAGCAGATAAAGAAGTGTTGAGGCAATGTCGCTTTTTAGTAAAGAAATGGCCAAATCTGGACAATTAGCGCACATTAAACTAAGCATACGTACAACAGCAGTAAAAGTACCAGAATTCAATAAAGCCGGTGTAACCACTAAAAGTTGTTGGCAGTTTTTCAATAGTTCCTTACTCGCAATCTCTTGTAAACGTTTTGGATCATGTTGGAAGCTTTCCACTAAACGACAGAAAGCCGAGCATACACTTTCGACACATTTTTTGTCTTGCTGGGCCAATAGACGGGCTAGCAGGGGTAAGCTTTCAGAAACAAAGTGAAATTCTTCATTGTGCAAATTTAAACAACAATTGGCAGTTATGGCTAAAGCAGCACGCTGGGCATTGATGGAAAAGAAATCCAAATATGTTAAACAGGACGATACACCATTAGCCTGCAGTATGGCTTTATTATGACGACGCGACAATATTTCTAATGCAGTCAAGCTTTGCTCCGCCACATCCATGCACTGTATTACTTGCAGTTTTTCCAAAAACACCGGTACGGCATCTACGACTGTGCCGGACGATCGAGGCAGAGCCTCTAACATGTATGCTAGTGCGCGACAAGCATTATTCATAATATCGAAATTGTGTTCCATGCGCAATAGGGTTATTAAAGCTGGTACTACCTGCTTAATCGGGAAACCAGCTAAGGTATCCTCGTTGCCCATAACCAACATTTGGCACATTTCAATGGCTGCCTGTAGCTGTTGACTCTCATCGTGCGACTGAAGGCCTTGCAATAGCTGTTGGGCTTTTGATGTTGAACTATTGCCTATAGTACGATGGAGTATGTGAGTCATCCGTGGTCCCAGGGCGCCGAATAGATGAGGCGGTAAACCTCGGGCTTCAAGCAATGCCTGCAAACGTCCCACCTCGCTGTCATCACTTTCCGAATCACCATGTGAGTTACTGTTGGTATTATTTGAGGACGTCGTTGTAGCGGTGTTATTGGTACCTCCTTCTCCGCTATTCGCAGCCGCTGCTGTACTAACGTTTGCACCGGTTGCTGTAGCGGAGTTGTGGGTATTTGAAGACGTTGTACTTCCCAAGGCGTTAACAACAGATAACGATGCTGAAAATTTAAATAAAACAGAAAAACAACAATTTAACTTTGTATGCATTTTCTTCTATATCTTCATTTTTATATGCATATTATTTGTTTTAAATCAGAGGCCGAATTACGTCATTCGTAATCGAAGGAATTCCATCTGTATGCTGTATGTTTGTTGCTTATTTTATATTCGTTTTACATTATATATAGTACTCGGTAGTTCATTCGTTCACGAATGTTGTAATTCGACCCCACGTGTTTCATTAAAATTTATCACAAATGTTGAATCGATATCTTTCAAATATTTGAAGAAAGAGAAACGAATATTGTATAATACATAAGTACTTCTATTAAAGCTTTCTTTTGCACAAATTCCATTTCGTCAACTTTATTTAAATATCAAATCATATTGTAGTATAAAAAATGACATTTGAATATAAATTATTTCAAATAAGTTGGCGAAACTATCTCCGACCAAAAAAAAAATTGTTTCGTTAATACGGGATATACATACATACATATGTATGTACATTAGTATTCATAATTATTTTCCTTGCAAATGGAAATTTTTATACATTGATTTTGCTTGGAAATTTATAGTGAAAACCACAATAAAACAAAGAAGATCGATTCTTATTTTGATCATTAGTTTCCATTTTGAGACGAATTTCTTGCAAAACTTAATTATTTAATGCCGTTTCGCATCAACAAAGCAACATGATGAATGATAAATGGTCAAATCGTACATTTGGTATTACCTCGTCTCGATCTATTTTTAAGCCACCAGTAACTACATTAAAAATACAACACTAAAAACTTTTTTCTGTCTAACTAACAGGCCCACTATGAACTTTCAGAAGTTTCCTTCAAACGATGGCTACCGCTTCCTACAGCACAGAAAGGCTTAATCCACCAAGAACCTATGGACATGCGAGGATTTTAGATATGCTGTCAACGATCTTGAATTGACCATCAGACTATACTGCTTTTTCTATATTGGGATGACGTTGATCAGATCCAGAACTCGCTCTCCCGCTGGGCATCAACAATTTTTCTGATGACAGAAAAATTGCTGATGCCCAGTATCAGTTACTTCTAGCCAGCTAATACATAAATCGTCGGCGATTTGACAGGCTACGAACTGCATCACTGATGCGTAAATGCAGTAATTATAGATCAAATAAAGCTATTCATGTTTTCTTTCGTCATTCCATCCCATTCCTTTGCAAAGAAGGTAATTCCCTGTTGGATGAATGTCACACCAGTATACATATACACAAATGGTTCAAAAATGAACAATGGCGTTGTCTCTGGTGGTTTCTGTCACAAGCTTTATATACATACATATAACTCTCATGGCGCTCATCTGATCGCAATAATAACGGCAAGGTAGTATAGTATATGTATGACCGCAATAGTTTTGATAGCATTTGAATTTTTGTAGACAACCGGATGACTACCGTCTAACTTATTCAATTCACACATAACCCTATCAAACAGAGAAAGTATGAGCTAGTAGAGATGAGTCGTCTGCCTGACATTACTTTAGTTTTGCTCGCTATTCGTAGGGAGCACTACGACAATGAAGAGGACAGATGAGTCAGCTATGGAAGGCAGGCAATATGGAGATACTGTGGTGGCCAAGATAATAAGTCAACTAATAATGCAACATGTTGAAAAGATTACACATTTCATAAAGTTTTGTCGTTGCCTCAATTTCAATACAAGCGCGTAACGAATAATTAATTTGAAGTTGTTTTCAGAAGCAAAAACGTTTCGTGGTTTACACGAAAGCACATTTTTGGTTAAATCAAGTCTCAATATTAAATCGTGTGCCAATCGGGGACACATCCAACCAATATAGAATGTTTAGCATAAATGTACATATGATAGAAAAAGTTAAAAAAAGGGTATTTCTGCTCGTAAAACGTTTAATGAGATAATAAGCTCGGAGTGCAATTGCCAATTTCGTTGTCAAATAAGGTATCGTGAGTTGCCTCATGAGGGCGTTGGAAACCTTCTGCATCAAGTTTTCATACATGAAACATTTTTTTTTTAAATAAATTCTTTGATTTATATATTGTTTGAGTAAAATAATAAATTAGGTTAGATTGATGGGATGTTTTCCGACTACACACTTAAGCCAGTGTTGAGTTGTTGTGCGCTCCACGGATTTAGCCATAATAATTAATTGTATGAATAACATATCGAGCTTCAATTAAGCAATGAATTATATATGTTTGATTAAAATTATGGGTAATATTCTGCCAACCGCTAAGAATTAAAAACGCCAGAAAACGTACATATTACAAGTACTATCCCATATACGACAATAGCAAAAATTACTACAACTGTTTTGTGTGCTTTCCAGCTGTGTGGATATCGACATTTTATAGGTGTCAGTCAACCTCTAATCATCAGCAGATTTGGACACATTTGATGAAATGTTCACACATTCAGCTATTTTTAAGAAGATATCAGCATTTAAAACAAAGATGTCAAACCAATAGTTTTCACAATACAGAAAACAAAAATAGATTTTGTAGACTTAATGACATCCTGCTCTTGATATAGCCAGTAAGCAAAGTAAGTCGACTTCATATTAGCCGATATCAGTCAAACGTAGAGGCAACACATTTTAGTTTTATGCGATAGCTGACTCGAGATCGAAAGTGGCGATTGGACCCCAGCATATGTTTCTCAAAATTATATCCTTACATGTAAAATATTTACTATTCACACTGATTGTGAATGATCTGAACGAAAACCTTCCAAAATACTTTACTTTTGCTACTAAAGCTGTCAGTGAATTCTTAAATAAAAAAATAAATAAATAAAAATCAGGCAAAACTACTGAAATAGATATTACTAAATCAAATAAATAACATAAAATATGTATATAAAATAAGCTTAGTGTAGAAAATTATATAAAAAAACTTATTCCAAATATGTATACAAAAAACAGTGTGCTGTCACCTTTTCGTTTAAGGAAAAATTTGTGGGAAAATAAAAATGTTGACTTGATATTAAAATGAACAACAAAAAATAAAATGCGTGAAAAAATGTTTATGGAAAAATGAAAATGTGATTCAAACAAAGAAAAAGCGGGAAACTAATAAAAAAAAAACGATGTTTGTTTCAAGGAAACTTTTTTTTATTGAGTAGAGCGAAAATTGAAAAATTTTGGATGAAGTAGAATGAAGAAGGGAATTACCAGAACTATTTGTTTGACTACTAGCAGAAGCAGCTACAGGTAGTGGCGGGGCGGTGTCTGTTCCGTACTATTTGATTCTTGTTGTAACAATAAATAATAGTTCATTGCATCTGCAGAAGTGAAATATGGTATACATATGTGGATATGCAAACATATATTTTTATACATTTGCATTACTTACAACCACACAGAGCAACAGTGGCAAACAGTAAGTAAAATTAAGATGAACGTTGTTAAAGAAAAAAAAAACGCGATAAAGTTAATTTTTAGTTTGTTAGCGGTTAATAAACGACAGAAAGGGCGAGCAAACAATTTAAACGGACCACAAACGTCAAAATGTCTTGGAAAAAAAATAAATATATTTTGAAATTAAATCAATTCAAAAAAAAAGTATCATGCAATAAAAATAAACAATATATGTATGTATAAACTTTTTTAAAATTATTTCGACCGAGAACATGTAAAATGTCGCTTCGCTTCAGCCATAGACATTTACCTTAATACGGAGAGACTACTAGTCGATTTTTTTTTTGGCGGATTTTGATGTGTTAAACGATTCGTTACTGAATCGGTTCTGCATCAAAGAAACTCTACTCGCTTAGCTAGGGCCTTTCTATAATAGGATAACGATATGTCTGTGTGTGCACATGTTATTTCAAAAGCAAATTTTTATGTCCATCACAAAAATGTAGACTAGATCAAAATTTGTTTCAGACAATAAATGAATATGTAAACATATTTTACAGCTTATAGTTATATGGATACATAAAGATTTGTGCCCTATTTGCACTCAACTTACGACATTTTCCAAAATCCTTAACTCTTTTGTTTTTGTACGAAGTTAGTTGGGATTTAAAAATTTCTCATATGTATCTTTGAAATACCCATTTTCTTCATTAACCCCTAAACGCTTGACTGTGCAGATTTTAACCCTTTGCAAGAGAAGCGAAACACGTTTTTCTTGTTTAGCTTAGCAGATATTCTAACTTGTATAAAATTTAAATCAGAGGGCAGCACTGAGTAGAAAAAGTCCTGTGTTGATTTTCAAAGTGTTGGTGTTTTATATTCCTTTGTTATGTTGTTTTCGTTTCGTTTACTTTTTTTTTTTTTTGCAAAAAAAAAAACTTCAACACTTACCACTTGGTTTTTGATGCGTAGCCAAGTATGAGTTGTTAGTGGGTGGCACAATGTTTGTTGTTGCAACAA
This sequence comes from Sturmia bella, assembly GCA_963662145.1. Taxonomy (NCBI): domain Eukaryota; kingdom Metazoa; phylum Arthropoda; class Insecta; order Diptera; family Tachinidae; genus Sturmia; species Sturmia bella. The sequence goes on from OY759168.1 coordinate 123,368,014, forward strand.
CGTTGTTGACCGCAGCAGCGGTCGCAGCAGCACCAATTCCGGACGAAGATAATGCTGATGAGGTTCCCAAACCACTGACAGAAGATGCAGAGCTGTTATTAGCGCTCACTGTAGCACGATAACTATACAGAAATCCTGGCTGTACAATAGTGGCACGTTGTGGCGGCAAGGCGTGTGTGTGCGATTGGGCATGCAATAAATGATTTTGCGGTTGTTGTTGGTGCTGTGTTATGGCAACAACAACAGCACCGCCAGCTGTAGCAACAGTCTGATGATGTTGAGCGTGGTGTAGATTTGGCGGAAGTGGTGGATGAGGGACGCTGTGTGGGTGATGAGTACCCAACAATTGATGATGATTAGGAGGCGGTGGTGGTTGTTGTAAGATTTGTTGCTGATGGGCTACAGCCGACAATTGATGCGCTGCCTGTGGTGGTTGCTGCTGTTGATGGCCTACAACAACAGATAATGTGGCTGCAGTGCGTTGATGTGTGGTGCCACCACTGCTATGACCACTGCTACTGCTGCTGCTGCTCGCACTGCCGTGATGTTGGCCCTGCACAGAACTGACACAAGAACCCGTTTTGCTTCGTAAACTGCGCCTCAAAATATGAGAATTCTGCTGTTGCTGTTGCTGCTGCTGGTGTTGATGTGTGTGGCTGTGAGTATGACCGCTGTTATTACTATTGGAACTATAGTTTGTGGCCTGATAAACGATGTTTGTATCGTGCGCTACAACAGGTATTGGCCCACCCAAAGTCAATTCGATAGCTGTTGGATGTTGCTGCTGCTGTGTTGACAAATGATGTGAGTGATGTTGATGGTGAAGACTTGTTGTCGGCTGTTGCTGCACCTGGTGATGATAACGTTGACTGGTAGTTGGCTGATTTAATAAAGCTCCTTGTTGCGGCGGCTGCACCTGATAAATAAGAGGTGCTCCACCTACCACTGCAGCAGTTGTTGTATTATTTGCTCCTGCGGGATATGAGTTCAAATTTAAATTTAAAATGGCTGCTGAGGATGCAGAATTTCCAGCCGGGTAAGTTTGATAGAAGTGCACCTGTTGCTGTGTTTGATGTTGTAAGTGGGGAGTTTGTGGCTGTCCTGTGTAGTATGTTGGGGCGGCTTGTTGGTTTAGAAAATGAGACTGTGAGCCTTGGCTGGGATGTTGCAGCAAATGGCCGGCAGAATGTGGTTGTTGGGGAAAATGAGTTGTTGTTGTTGCTATAAGCGTATGATGTGGATTCGAAGAATGTTGTTGTTGCTGTAGATTGGAATGTACACTTGCAGACGGTGCAATGACAACACCGCTGGTCACCCGATTTATTAAATTTAGGTTAAGCCCCACTGATTGGTTTTGTGTTGCGCCACCACCACTACCTATGCTAGCGGCTGCTGCTGGTACAGATCCCGATAAATTTGAGCCCGAACCTGTAGCACTTGTCAGAGATTGTGCGTTTACCGCAGTTGTCTGTTGGTGATGATGTTGGTGATGCTGAATTTGCTGGGGATGGTGATGAACACCAATGTTGTAATCTGTATTATTGCTAGCTGTGTTGGTATTGGTGCTTGCGCTGCCACCACTGCTGCGTGTTTGTCGTGCCCCCAGATTCGGGGCTCTATTGTAGCCCGTCGTTGTAGCTGTTGTTTGTAACGATGCAGAAGTAGTAATTTCTCCACTGGCCGCTTGGTGGGCTAAACGATTGTGATTGATGGTATTGCCAATCCGTTCCTTAGCTCGTCGCTGCTGTGGTTGCTGATGCTGTTGAGTCTGTGGCTGCTGCCGTTGTTCTTGGTTTTGTATTTTGTTGGTAGAATGTATCAGATAGTTTTCCTGATTTAAATATTGAACTATATGTTGTTGCTGTTGTTGGTCGCCTTTTATAACACGTTTTTGCTTATTTATTTTAAATTGTTGCTGTGGTTGCTGCTGCAATTGTTGCTGTTGGCTACGTGTGTGTTGGTGTTGTTGTTGGCGTTTACCTTGATTAAATTTTTTAAGGATTTTTTTTAGGGTTTTATGGGTTATTAACAAAGAAAAAAAGCACACACACATTGGTGGAGTTAAAATTTTAAAATTGTTTCTCTTAAACAGTTTAAAACTGTCTACTGATAGACAATCTTGACTATAATTACACTTAATCATTATGTAAGGCCATTTTCGGGAAAAATGAGTTTAGAATGTTTCTGCACACAACTGTTTGAAAAAACTTTTTTCTTAATTATAAACAAATACAAATACATATGTACGTATGTAGATAGTTGTGTTTAAAACAAGTTACACGATGGCAGCCAAACTACAACGCTTATAGATAGATGTATTCATATTCTTGTATTTATAATCTTCTTTTGCCTGAACATTTGAAAATCAATAATTTCTTTCGCTGATTTGAATGTTTCACACACGAAACGATGACTTGTGTAATTATGTATCATTGCAGCACATGTGTTGCTTGCTTGAGGATGTATGCCGATATCGTTTGCGATGAAAGCGCAAAGGACTTAACGAAAACAATTAAATACAACGCAAAACATTAAATACAACGTGCATAAATATTGTATGTTTGAATAGAAAAAATACCCAGTGGTGATAAAAAACAAAAATCAAGAATAAAATATGTTCCATTTACGCATCAATAATAACAATTTCAATTTTACACATAAAACAATTGTACGACACGCAGACAGTTTTCATAGAAATAGAATCACACGATACAAATACTTCTCTTTTTTTTTAACGGAGACACTTTTCATTATAGGACAGAATTGTACGGGGCAAAATTTCATTTTCATTTCATTTTCAGGAACAATGTGTATAGCATGTGTTTAACAATTTTGTAAAAATTAGTTCAAAATAATCATATTCAAAGTTTGAAAAGAAATGATTTTTTCTCGCTTACCGAATTGACAACAACAACAAATATTATAAGTAACAAAAATTGTAATGGTGCTTAATACATGGGGCACCCATTAGTTTTAATGTCGGAAGTAACCACAACTCAGAAATATTCACTCATATTCAATTACAAACCACAAGTTTGATACTGTTAAACTATAATCTTCGCAAAACTAAAAGGTTCCACTGCGACATATTGAAAAAAATCATAATCGAGGCATCCGTAGTTCAATCTTTTGTATTTTTAAATGGGAGCTCCTCTAGGTGGGCGTGGTACGGGGTCGGAGTGTTCGAAACAAAATATTGGAGAAAAAATTATTGGGGGTTGTTCGTACATTTAACGCCTCTACTAATCAGTAAGTGAAAAATTTAGTTACTTTCAGTGTAAATATAAAACTGGAGCTGTTAGCTGCCTGATTTAATTCTGCAAAAAAAACGGTAATATTGGATTCTGAGACACGTAAAACTGACACTAATAGCCCAGTTATACCAAAGCGAAATCTTAGTTTTTCGAAATCTACTTCGTAAATAGATTTTAGTAAAATCGCCCCCAAATATGCTCAGTACCAAGAGATACAACTGTGACTGTTTACATTTTAGACTAAAAAATACCACACTGTAAAAGAAGTAAAAAATATGTTATATTTTGTCCTGATATTTAAGCAAAATTAGCAAGTAATTTAACTCTAAATGGATTGTTTGAATGGGAAAAAAGACGAAACTCAACAGGTAAACAATTCCAACACCGAACCATGCTATTGACAAAGGATCCCTGGAAAAAGTTTCATCTTATACTTGGGTTTCTCGTTGACCGTGTAAACGTAAATTTCCCACATAGTTGCCAGAGCTTGTAAATTTTTATAGCTCTGTAAAAAATATCAAATTACGAAGACAAATGAAATGGTTGAAAGAACAACCCAACAAAGATTTGACATACTCAAAGTTGGTATGTTCCCTACGTTTTAAGTTGAACGAAAATTGCCCCATTGCGTTTAAAATGCGTTTCTATCTAGCCAGAAGGTAGCCTAAGGAACATATGTCATTAATAAACTCTGCATTATTCTAAATTTATTTTCAACGAATTTTATATTTTTTAAATATAAGTGCAAAATTAAATAAACGCTAACCAAATATGCACACATAAAATATAAAAATGTGACATACACACGTTTGCCTGCTTTGGAAAGAAATCTTGATAAATGTCAGAAGACAGTGAGTGGTGTAAAGGATAGAAATTTCAAAGTAGATTTAATTGAAATCTAACAAATTTCGCTACAATTATAATTCGAGCCTAAAGCCGACAACATTGGATTTTATGACACCAAATTATTATTTTTCTTTTCGATTCTCGCGCTTCGTATTAAAGTTCTATTGTAGATCTTGGAGATATTTTAAATTTAATAAATCTTGATAAATTTAAAACTCGGCAATAACAAATCTCATAAATCTTTAATTTACTAAATTAAACCCTCTGCAATACCAAAAACAGTAGTAGATTTACTAAATGTAGTATGTGGATTTATTTACAAGCATAAAACAGCTGACAGATTTGGCGCCACATTGTTTTTTGCTTACATATGTATAATAAAGTGAATTGTAAACATTTCTTAAATTTGCAATGGAAAATACTTTTGGCGGTAAAATATCTAAACAAAAGTCAGCTGTTTCAACTTTTTTACAATATCAAACAAACAAAAACCGCTTACACTTAGAAGTTTAAAATAGTATTGTATTTAAAAGTATTTTAAATATAATACGAAGTGTGAAAACCGCTAATGTTTTTTTTTGCATCATAAGGATAGTAAAATGTTTGTTTAAAAGTTGTGAATTTTTGTTTATTCAAGCAGAATGTTTTTATTTCAAATCACATAGTCAGGCATGATTATTTTCAAATCATCTTAGTATCATGTGTGAATCACTCGAGTCAGGAAAATACACTTGCAAGTGCATCAAATTGAACACTTTTAATTGTATACGTGTTAGAGCTAATACAATAGCAGTCTCTCGGTCTTTAAACGATTTATCCAAAAATATGTACATATATTATATTTAAAAATATTTGATTGCAATTTTAAATGCAAGCATTGTTAATCATAGGAGAAATAAATTTTATTTTTCGAAAGGTACAAACTTCAAAGTAGTTTATTCCAATAAAATAAAATTAAGTAAAAAATGGCCCTTCGTTTCTCAAATTTTATGTTTCAATAATAATTTTTTATGAACTTTATTTTAAACAAACACATTAACTGCCAGAGCTGCCACCTCCGTTAAAGTGTTTATTTTGTTATAAATATTAAAGAAATATTCTGATATGTATTTAATTACATACAAAAAGTTTTATTTCAAATATATAAAAACGCAAGAAATGATGATTGTAAAATTCTCTTAAAAATTAAGAATATGATGGAAAGATTGTATACTAAAACTAATATTTTCACGAACACAAATGCTTTAGGGTTAATTGATAAATGCAACAAGCTTTAAAATTTTTTTTAATAAAATAATTATAAAACCAAAGTGTAGGGGGGCTGATTTTGTTTAAAGAAGATCGTTTTAATGTTGGTTAAAAAACATGTGTGAATATTAGCCTTGGTGAGGTTCGAGTATGATAGGTCTCTTTTTATTTACATTTTTTTATAAATCTTGAGTATTATAGATGTGAATGATATGGGGGTGGTAGTGATGCATATTTACAAAAAAAAAAAAAAAATAATTGTGAACATTTTTTAATGTGATAGAAATTATTGTCTCTATCTCTGGAAACCAAAATGTTTTTATTTTAGTTTTATTTAAAAGGTGACAGCACTGTTAAATTTGTAAAAAAAAAAAAAAATAAGTTTAACAAAATATTGATAGTGTACACAAATATGTTAACTAAAATAGTTATATTCGTCCTAACAATGTATGTGTATTTGTCACACATACATATGTACGTATGTATGCAGTAATTGTTGCAATACAATATTATTTTACAATGTACAAACATAAAAAAATAAAAATGTTCAAAAACGAAAGAAAACAAATTATAATAAAATATACACTCATACACAAACAAAACAAGTTTAAACGCAAATCATTGATTTTTCTTTTTCTTCTCAAACGATATTAGAGGTTATCAGAAAGCCATACTTTTCTCATACAAAAAATTGTCTGAATTTAATTTTTAATACATATCTCTTGAATTTGTGCTTTTTATTGCTTTATTCTGAGCCATTTGAATAGCTTAACGCTATGAAATTCATGTCGATTTCGTATCATTACATACATATCTTCTTCTTCTGCTTATTATGAAAAACTGTTGATATTAGATGGTTGAAATAACATTCATATTATGAGTCGAAAACTTCACTGAACAACGAATTTCCTACCATATATTAAGTTTTTTTTTTTATCTGCCCTATTACTGGTGTGTAACTGAAGAAGACAAACCAGAAGAGAACAAAGAAAAATCAATGGACATTTTAAATAAATATTAAGTAAATAAAAAATACTGCAAAAATACAAAAAAATATTTATAAATACACACGAAGGTGCATCTACGTATGTAAGTATGTATGTGTGGGAAAAATAACAATACAACAAGACAAAGTATAAATATCAAAAACAGAAATGAAAAATGTTTAAATAAAATAGTATTTATAAATAAATTAAACAAACAAGATAAATACGTGTAAAAGGTAAGAAAGCAAGAAAGGCTCTTTGAAAAGAATTAAATTTATTTTAAAATCCAAAGGAATAACAAATATTTAAAAAAAGAAAATTAAATTACTTGATCACAATTATACATACTTTTTTAATGCATGTCTGTTTGTATATGTGTGTAATCATAACCTTTTGTATCGATCCCTCTCACTCTCTCTATCTCTCTTCCCCCTCTTTCAATCAAACAAATACGTATAATTTTAAAGTAGGAACTCGTAACTTACCTCTGATAGCAAGTACTGAATCGTGTATGTCGTCGTCAAGATCTTCTTCGATTTCTCCGTCGTCGATATCTTCTTCGTCGTCTCCAATATCGTCGTCGATTTCGTCGCCTTCGTCGTCTTCTTCGAGAAGTTCGATTTCCTCGTCGTCGCCTTCAATAACCTCGTTATTAGTAATCTCGCTGCCAGCAATATTATTAACACCGCTGTTGCCTTCTCCGACGGCCTGTGTACCTGCGGCAACTCCCTCTGCAACTAAATTATTGTCCTCGTCTTCCTCGGACTCTACGCCAGCAAGAACTGCAAATAATTCTTTGTCGATATTACAACGATATGAAGAAGAGCTGCTGCGCTGTAAATCGATATTTTGGTTGTTGCTGTTTGATGAGCTGGAGGAGTTTTTGCTGGTGTTGGCGGCGGCTTGCTGAAGATTGTCACCCGCAAGGTTCTTTTCGTTTGATCGAGGAGAGGTGCGAGTTGCCGGATGTAATTCGCCAATTAAATTATTGAAAAAGTTTCGTTGAGTTCGTAAGCTTTTACGATATTTAGAGATTTTATCTAAATGTAAACGAAGTGGCGACTCTGTTTGTTGACGTTGATCGTTTGTGGATGTGGTCTTTTCTGTAGAGTTCTTACTTGTATTTGGTACTTGTTGGTAATCACTGTTCGTCTCCTTAGTTGCAGTGGTTGGTTTAGTGGTTTCTAAGTCTAATATACTATTAAAGAAATTTCGATGTGTTTTTAAATTTTTACGACGTTTGCTGCTGGAGGAGGTTTTGTTTGAACCTGATGATTGTGTTTGTTGCCGTTGGTCGTTTAGTGACCCAAATGTGGAGGAGGTAGTTGCACTTTCTGTGGCAAGTTTACAATTTGAACCAGTTTTTGATGTTACTGTTGACGTTGTTGCTGTAGCAGTGCGAGTGGCTTTTGTGTTTAATTTCGTTTTATTTCCCACAACTGATAAGAAATTATTATTTTGCTGTTGATTATTTTTTTGATTATATTCAACAACAACGCTCTTTTTACGACATTCAATTTGCTGTTTACTACACGCGGCTAATAGTTGTGTTGGAGTTGCTGTGGCGGATGATTTAGCTTTTAAAGGCGACTTTTTCTTAGTAATTTTATTATTTCGATTTCTGCTATTCCGTTTGTTTAGTCTTGTCGATCTAGTAGACGATTTTAATTTATATGTTTTATCTTCAGACGTAAAGGCGTTTGTTTTTCTTTGTTTTTGTAATTGTTGCTGTTGAGTATCGTTGCTACTCGTATCTGAACTTTCGTCGCTAATTGAAGAAGAAAAACTTGAAATATTAAACCGTGTTGTAGCTTTTGCTGCTGCTGCCGAAGCGTTTTCTTTCTTTGTTTTGTTATTATCTGTTTCTTCAGCTGAAGTTGTTGTCGACGACGATGTACGTGTATGGCTGACTTTACGTGTTTTACGATAATAATTTAATAAATTACTTTTATTTTTTGTATTATTATTGTTTCTGCCACCGCTATTGTTTGTTGCTGTTGTAGCTGTAAAGCGCTGAGGCGTCGTTTCAAAACAAACTTTTTGCAATTGTTGCTGGTGCTGCTGCTGTTGTTGTGTACTTGTCTTTGTGGAGTTTGCACGTCTTTGAGTGTATGCACTTATACCCGCACCGCCACTACTTGTGTTGGGTTGTTCGGGTGTAATGGTTTTGGAACGAGTTCTCCGCGCTACACAATCAGCTTCGGGTTCTTTAGGAGTACTGAAATTATTTCCACTGCTTCCACTCGCGGCAGGCAAAGGTGTTGACTCAGTATTTTGTTGTCTGTAATTGTGATAACGTCTTTTCTTTAAAGGCGACGTTAAATCAGTAGGATGATCGCCAATAGATGTTGAAGCTAAAACGAAGTAAGTAAACATTTTATTTTTAAAATTATTATTGAGTAATATAAGGCTGAGGCACCAACTTCAGACTTCCTATTTAAATAATAATCAATGTCAAGTTCTATTTAAATTCATTTCTTTTTTTTATTTGTTATTCAGTACAAATTTAATTGAAACTTAAATACACAATCTTTCCTATTTAAGTTTAACTAAATTACCATATGATTTTGAGAGCTTACGTCTTTATTTGTGAAAAAACGCGTACATACTGTTTGTGGACGACGATGCCTTGCTTTAAACAGAATACAATTAGAACAATTATTTAGGACTAAAAAACTGTAACTGTGCATACTCGTAAGTACAACACAAATTTAAATCAAAGTTATCTAATTTCATATTGGAGGTGGATTATTCTCCTTCGTAGTTTTTACTATTTGTGAAAAATTTGAAGTGCTTTTATTTTTCAAATAGAAACTGTAATATAACATATATTAATGTACATCAGAGTGGGTCAACTTGTAAGGACAAAAACTTTTCGATATTGTTACATCGATTTTTCCGATAGATTTCGACTTGAGGAAAAAAGCTCCACTACGACATAACAAAAACATAATTTTCGAGGCGTACGAATTTCAATTTTCTTTATTCTTATACGGGAGGAGTTCCCCTAAGGCGACGTGGTACGGTGCTGTAGTATTCGAAAAAAAAAATTATGGAAAAATAAATTATTGGGGGTTAGTCAAACATTTGACTTCTCTACGGGCAACCTGGGACTAATTAGCGTGATGGTGGGAAAAACAAGATTGACCAGTTTCTTTATTTTCCGCCTAGATATCCGTCATTACCCGCCTCAGACTTATTTATAAAAAAAAATACAAATTAGCAATAGTGTCACCTGCGCATGTTATTGTCAGAGAAATAAAGAATCTAATTATTCGCAAATTTTCCGGCCATATTAAAGTTGAAAATCGATCGACACCGTGATTAATATTGAAGACGCAGTACATTACGCACCGCAATTTTAAAATTAGATTTAAAATGCCCCTCGGTACTGTCATGACATGAAATGATGTTAAAAAATGGGAATTACAATTATGTTTCTGAAAAATTTAAATGCTGCGGCCTTGTTAAATGGAATGAGGCTGCTTGTTGTTAGGTAATTTAAGGGAAATTTAATTGTAGATTGTAGCGATCGTTATTATCATCAACCAACAGCTGTTCATATGACTTATATATCAAGGAATCCAACTAATTTATGAATTTAAATTTTTCGCTAACTATCAACAAGTGATGTTGGTCTTTGTCTTGTAGGTATGACATTTTTGGAAACAGGGATTAAATGATCTCTATTATATTCCATTCGTGTATTAATCTAAACGCTTATAATACTTACAATTTGTTGCAGAGGTAGATGATGCGGATTCTATTTTATCAGCGTGGTGACGTTTACGCTCACTACGTGTATGAGGTGGTGTAGATATGGGCGAAGCAGGTGATAAAACTGCTGACGATGATGACGTTGTTGAGAAGTTTAAGATTGAATTACGTGAAGAAGTTCTTTTGCTATTGCTGAAGCTGAAATTGCTGCCGCTATGAAAAAGTAATGGTTGTTGGTGATGCGTTGAAGAGCGTGATTTGCTGCGTGATTTTTTATCTTTTGTGGTTTCAGTAAAGGTTAAAGATTTGTTGCTATTGTTATTGTGGGATTGTTGTTGCTGTTGCTGTTGCTGCTGCTGTTGTTGTTGTTGATGATGTTGCTGTTGTTGTTGGCGACCACCACGTCTATTTTTGGCCTTATTTTTGTTAGTTGATTTACTTGCATATGTCGATATGCCGCCGTCGTGCCCCTCCGTCACTGCAGAGAGCGATTGACTATTAACGGACTCGGCCATAGACGACACTTAACCGCACAATCAATCCCACTAATCATGCCCACGGCGCAACACGTTTAGTTTTTTAATCAGAACTACGCGCTTAATATAAATTTTCTTTTTAACTTTTAAACTTTAAATTTTCCGTTTTTATTTTTAAAAACACTATTTTTCAACACTTGTTTTTAAAAAATTTGTTTGCAATTCTTTCAATTATTGTTGTTGGTTTTGTGTTTATGCACTATAAGAGAAATAATTTTTTATATTAAATATATTTATGTATTTCACATTCCTTCATTTCAAAAAAACAAAGTCGAATTTCTGTTTGTAGATTTTCTTGTCTAAGAATCTTCGCACCAGAAACAGGACCTGAAAAGAAACAATGATTAAGAACAAATTAGATTGGATGGTTAAAATTATGTCATAAGCTGTCTATGAAAATATGTACTTTTTTGGATTTTCTAATTTTTCGAGCAACAAAGGACGAAAATCTAGCAAAAAGATTTACGAAAAACAAATTTGTTTTTTAAATAAAATTTTTGAATATACAATTTGACTACAAAATACAAAAAAAAAAAAACTTTTTTCAATGTTTAAAAACCAAGATAAAGTGCTAACACCATACAGAAACATATGATATCAATGTATCACACAAAAACGCTGCATTTCGCTTTATATTAACGAAGTTAAAAAAACACAGATTAAACCCAGGAATGAATTTAATATTTGCTATAACAGCTGTGTAAATTTATTATTTTAGGTCTAAATATACCTTTGCAATTGTTTTTGTTTTTCTTCTTCAGCCGTCCCAGCAGCCGACGACTTTTCATTGATGTTACTCAAGTTTTTTCAAGTCTACTGAGAGTTCAGTGGCATCAACGACGTGTCGGCGACATCCATAATTACAAATAATATCCTGAAGATGCTAACAAACTGTTAGCGAAATATTGAATAATATTGTTAATAAATTTTTTATATTAAAAACGATCTGAAGCTGTATAAATTAGAATATACATATGTACATATGTATGTATACATACATACATATATCTATGTATGTATGTATGTATGTTCAGTTTCCTTTTTTTCAGATGTCTGACGCTACATGTGTAGAGAAAGAAGGCAGGCACTTAATATACCAAAATTATTTTTTTATACAATGCACATATTTTATTATCTCGATAAATTGAGTAAATTTGTTGTTTCTTTTACCAGCATTAAATTTCAGATACAACGAAATATCTACTATTAAAGAAAATGAAAAAATTTCAAGCAACAGTTTTACGAAGAGGAGAGCAAACTCACTCAAACTAAATTTTACGCTTCCAATACACTTCTTTTTACAATTTTTATTTTTAACTTCACTTGTTTCGTATCAAGATTTAAGAAAAGAACAAATATAAAAAAATAACATTTAAAACGTGTTTTGTTTCGATTTTTTTTTTTTTTTAAGAAAATACATATTGCTGTTCGAATTGTGCGGTCAATATCCTTTTTGTGTAGCAGAAGCACAAAACATTTGTTGTGCTCATAGTTTGTTATTCTGTTTTACGTGACATATTTTTATATGCATATGTATGTATGTATGTATGTACATCTGTATGTAAGTACATACGCACTTACATACATACATACATAAAATTCATTTTATACTTTATCTTTGCTTTGCACTTTTTTGCCTTTGTGAGAAATTTTAACATTTTGTGAATTTTCTAAAAACAATAATCTGCGAGATGTTCACCAAACCATAGAAGTTGAGCGTATCTTTCTTAACATACAATAGGTACTCAATGAAAAATATGTACATATGTATGTATGTATGTACATACACATTTTCTTAAACAGTTTTCTTTCATCCCTGATAACAAATCTTTGTCTAAAAATTTAAGGACAAATTTCAACCCCAGAATTGTTGTACCTGTTTTCTTTGTACTGATTTCTTAAACGCACTTTTTTATCCCTTTTTATTTGCATATGTATGTACATGTGTATGCATAATTTAAAAGCAAACATCCTTTTCTACGAGCATGATTTTATTACTTTGCTTAAAATTTTTTTAAATACATATATACATACATATGTACATACATACATACATACATACATACATGTTTCTTGAATGGCTTTGCAATTGGCAAAGAAAAATTGAGTCTATATAGACTAACTATACATATGTATGTACGTATGAGTGCATTTGCTTGAGTAAATGCGTAGTTGTTGCTGTTACAACAGTTAAGTGCACTAACTACGCATTTCCGCTCCACCAATGTTTAGGACAGGGATGGAAATTACAGTATACAATATTCAGTGAATTTTTAACGCAGCCGCATTTTCATTATAATTTTACATTAAGAAAAGGCATTGTTATTATTAGCTGCATAAACCTTAATAAATGAATGAAATTTACTTTATTTTTTGTAATTATTACCAGACAAACACTACAGAAACAAATTTAAAATTAATGCTTGATAAGATATCAAGCACAAAAGCGTCAAACATACGACACAAAAGACTGCAAGTATTTTTATGGTGTCTACTGCGCTATAGGAATTGAATTGAAATACAAAAAAAAATTCAACTTTGCGAAAAACAGTGGCACCATGTAATTATTTTTAAATTATAACCAGTTTGACGTTAGAATTTTTTTTTGCATGTTTAAGATACATATGTATACGTAGTTGAGTTCCATAACATCACACAATTTTGTTGTAGTACAAATTCTTACCCTGCATTTAGACGGGAAAGTACTTTCATTAAATTTTAAATTATCACTATAAATATGCTTCATTTGCGTTCTTTATTCATATTTGCTATAAAAATGTTTTAAATATTTTCTAATGTAATTCAAATAAATTTAAAATTCACAATTATTATTCTACTGCAATCCTGAAAATTTGTATGTACCCCGTGGAGTAGACAACCGTGTTTACTACCTTGTCACTTTACTTTCAGTAAATGTCAAAAAAGTACTTTCAGGAAAATTTTGCTGAAAGCTGAGTTGAAAGTTAGAAAATTGTGAGTGTGTTAGTAAAAAAGGGTGAGTGTATTGCAACTTTCAGGCATTTACTTTCCCGTCTAAATGCTATGTTAGGTATATTTTTTTACAAGTCAAATCCCAAATACCAACACTACAAATCCCAGCAGTCCACAAGTTTTTACAAACTCAAAGAGATGGCTTTTAAAAAATGTAATGTCGATAAAAAAATGTAATGTAAATAAAACAAGCATCCGATTCAGACTCGTCTGCTTCCTTTCCTATCGTAAAGTTAAATATTTATATTATGAAACAAAGAACAAAACTGAAAAAAATTTTTTTTTTGCCATCTCATTTACATCTGATTTGGATCACTTACAGGCATACCTAAGCAAAAGCGGAAAGAATTTGTTGATGAAAAAACTTCACATGCCCATACAATTTGTTGGGTCAACTCTTTGCAATTGCGTTTAATAATATTGTTAAAAACAATAAAAAAACAAAAAAATAAACAAAAACTAGATTAAATATTATTTGCGACAAGAGGCCACTGAAATGTATTTTCTATATCATAATAGAATACATATGTATGTATATTAATTGTGTTCTGTCTTTTTCAGCCGTCTATATGCCGCCGTCATTCCTTTAATTTTTCTTTCATCCGATTTCCGTTCTTGCAGCGACCTAATCCAAAATAAACTCTATCAATAAATTGTATAGATTGGTATAAATGGAAAGTAAAATTACGGAAGCTTTGGTAGCTGAATGGTTTGAGCGGCAGTGCTAAAATTGTGGAATTTATCACATCCAAAGTTCATAGTGCTAGCTATAAAATCTTGCTCTTCTTTAATTAGTATTAAAAACAATAATCAGTCACAAATAGTTTGAACTTGAGCATATTCAAAATTATACAAATAAAATGTGTGAAACACCACAGTTCAATATAATGTAAAATTATATGAACTTACATAATAAATAATTGTAAATAAATGTAATAGATCTATTTACAAGTTCTTTTGGGCCTGACTAGAGTATGAAGAATTTATTTTATACATATGTACATACATACATACATACATACATAAGTACATATTTAAAACTTTCAATTAAAAATGCTTGCCTTGTTGTCCAGTAAATGATTTTCATGAGGAAGTTTGTTCGTTCGCTAGTCACAAGTAATTACGCATCATCTGTGGATTGTAATTCGGAATATGTAGATGTGTACATACATACATATGTATGTATGTAGGTATGTATGTTTTGCACAGTGAAGTAACAAATAAAAGTAGTATGGCAAACATACATACATACATGGGTACACAACTACATATGTATGTATATGTATCAACATATCCGCATGTATCTGCTGAATGTCAAATTTGTCTACCCTGCATTTGTTTACAAACATTCAAAAACAACTCACATTTAAAAATTTTCAACAAATAGTCGCCCAAGAACGTAATTTCACAAGCCTAATGTTTTATTTGTGTGTAAAAAGAACTATGGTTTTATAATTTTATTGTTTAAAACTGAAAATGTACAATACGTATGTACATGTGTTTGCACATATATACTGCATATGTATATACATATGTAAAATTATTTACATATGTATGGGTACATACATATGTATGTACCCACTTAGGTACATCATAGTAAAATTTACAGTTTTGCGTGAAAGTTTTTCTTTTGTCAACAATACGTTTTTTTTTTCTTTCACAAAATTAAACACCAAATAACAAACGAAAACTCTGCTCCACAAAATCTTCGCATTACAAAGAAAAAATTAGTTTCCCTTTCCAAGGACTTTTTTATCTATACCTTGGTTGAGGCACAAATAGGTCAGTGACATCGTGAAGAAAGAAAAAAAAAAATACGGAACATAAAGGGAGGTTTCCAACACATACATTGATATGTACGTATGTATGTATGTATGTATATGGTAAAATATCTTATAATCTTAAAAATCTATTTGATTGAAATAACTAAAAAAAAAAAAACGCAATTTAATAGTATTAATTGTTCACCTTGAATTTTAGTTTAATTTCACACACTTTAAATACAACTTAAGTAGGTACATATATATTTTATTGTTTTTCAGAAAATTAAAACGAGAAGTCTGCTAAAGTATCTATAACTGTTTGAAGACTAAAAAGCAAATGACCGACAGAGTAAATGTAGAATTAAACAAAGTAAAGCCCAACATAATCACTTGAAATGTTATCGGTATGGAAACTACTCACTCCGTTAAAATACAATACATTTGTTTTGGTAGTGTAAAGCAAA
Organism: Sturmia bella; assembly: GCA_963662145.1. Lineage (NCBI taxonomy): Eukaryota > Metazoa > Arthropoda > Insecta > Diptera > Tachinidae > Sturmia > Sturmia bella. Next base: position 123,383,819 of record OY759168.1, read on the forward strand.
ACACGAAAAAAATGAGAGAACATGCTCAATAATGCGTACGAGTAAATCAGTTCAATACAGAGAAGGGATGAACTTGTTTCCTGAATACAATGGAATACCAAAATGAAGAACACGGATGTCGCCATATACATATGTATAAGGTATGTATTTTGTTAATTCGTAATCGAAGAACTTCTGTATTTTTTAGTCAAGTTCATTAAAAATTCGATTTTTAACCGATTAAAAAACAATGAACTTTTAACTAAGAAGGAAATGAAATGAGATCGATGAGAGCGACTAAATTTGCTTAAATCTATTCCTACATATGTATATGTAAAAAAAATGAATCACTGAAATGCAATTATAAGTTCCGATCGACCAAATGCACCAAATTGCATTATTATTATTATTATTTTTTTTTTTGATGTTGTGTTCGTTATTACCAGGACAAGGTTTGTATAGAGGAATATAAAGAGAAAAATTATCTTTTGTAGTTAGATATTTTTAAATCTCCATAAAGAAAAATTAAATTGAGTCTTCTGGCGGGCAACGCCGCGGGCAGGATAGTTAAAAATCATGCGTAATAAAACACAGTTAAAACCAGTTGCACAGTACAACCAGCTCGGTAATATAATGACAACTGCTCGTATTTCGTCCCTCGCCCACAAGCTCAGGTGTGGATCAATAAAAGTTGATGAATGTGAACACGAAGTTACATATTGGTTTCAAGTCCAACAAAATCTAGTTTTGAGCAAAATCTACTACATACAATATTTCAATCTAACAGCCTATTTGCATCTACGAAGATGCAGCAAACGGTTTACACTAAACACATTTATCTACTTTTTGATGAAACTGTTGTCAATTCCCTTTTGATATCGATCGAATGTCCACACAGAGCAACCAGTTTCAACTAATTTCTTATGCTTTCAAATTCTTTCTAAGAACTAAGAAACTAAATATTCTAATTTTCTGTTTGCTATAAACAAGATATTACGATTAGGCTTGGAATAATGGCAGCGGAAAAAGCGAAATGAAATCATTACAGTAACATTAATTCTGAGCACAAGAAACCCCATCCCAGTAAAACATCGTTAAGTGTTAGCTGATATACATACATACACATGTGCATATATGGCAAAAAAAACGAAAACTGCTTGCAGCGTACGTATTTTTCTTGTTCTAAACACGTTTTTGGACTCAGTTGTACGTATGTATATGGTAAGCCTTATTTTTTAAATAAATACATACGTAGTATGACGTCTTCAAAGAAAAACTCAAGTTGAAAATTGTTTAATATGTTCTTTCCACAATATAAGCAAGCGACTTGTCGAGAAATTTTATATAAAAAGTGCTCAATTTTTGGAGTGATTTCTTTATAAATTTTTTAGGCAAGTTGCTTGCTTGTGTGTGGAAACTACATATAAAAGTAGAACATGAGAGATATAATTGAGTGATTTACAAGAAACACTCATTTAGTATGTGACTCGAGAATCAATCAAACGAAGGTAAGACGAAAATCATCAAAACATGTTGAAATCAGCTGTTTTTTTAAATAAATAAAGGCATACACATTCGTAATTGTATAAATAAATAATAGTACGTACATATGATTATAATAAACGAGGGGACATGTGGATATTTTGTTGTTTATTTTTCATTTCGCTGTGTTGTGTTTATTCTTTGATTTCAATTTCGTATCTGACAGATACATACACACACACAGCGAAACGTAGTTAGGAGAAAAAAATCGTATGCCGTTTTCGTTTCTACAGCAAATGGCAACATTTTTAATTTAGTATGGCAACCAAAATTTTGAAGGGCATTGTTTTATTTATTTTTTTTTTCATTACTTGTGGTTATTGTGCCTTTTTTTTATCTTAGTTTCATTGCAATCTTAAAAGTGGCATTTTAGTTTCCTAAAAAAAAAGTGCAAAATAGCTGCGTAATTTTTTGTAGAAAGGCATTAATTGTGTGAACACAGTGAAGCCAATAGTAAATCGAATAAAATAGTTTTGTGTAGCATTTTAATTCAAATTAATACATACATACATACATACATACATGCCTACCTAAATGTCATATTTATTTTTTGTTTTATCTCGAAACTACTAATTAGGCTGTCAAAATGCCAGCCCTAACACACAAACGCGTACAACTGGGTGACAGATATTAAAGATTTCTACCAACAAAATACATGAAGTGTTTGTTGGTGTTGTTTGTATTTGTTGTAGTTATGCGACTACCTGATATCGAGGTACCTTGGGTACCTAAATTACACTGAAACCATTTTCTAAAAGAAGACATAAGGTACCTGTTATTTATGAAAACAATCGCGGGTATCATAGATATTATCAAAATAGGATTTCAAACCGACAAAAAAATTACTTGTCATTGGCTGGATCATGAAATCGTATGTTATTATCTTTTTATTCGAACTAGACACTAATTCTAATGTTGGTTCCAAATCTGATTCCGATAAGATCGGATTCTATAACACCCACGAATAATTGTTTTTTCGCTCTGCAGAAAAATACACAATATTTATTGAGTGTGAGCTTTGTTATTGGACATCATTGGCGCATCTTATACTGGCGATTCGCAATCTGTTACCAATTTAAAAGATAACAATTAAAAATTAAGTGCATACTACTGTTGAAGTGCACCGCAGTTCACGTTTGTATGTCATATTTTAGAACGTTAAATAGCTGCCTTTTACATTCATTTATAAACTTCAATTTCCTTCATTACTTTTTTCAATTGTACAAACCGGTCGATTTCAAATCACATGCTTTTAGCATTTCTGAATGTTTTATTTTGCGGGTACAAACAGTGGTTTAAACGCATATTCAGACGGCTAAATCATTTTTAAATCGATCAAAAAAATTTAAACAAACTGAGCATTATTTTACAATGTACATAAGCACTTACATACATATATACATAAATAGATACATACATATGTACATAATAATGAGTAGGTATTATTTTTTAATTATGTACTTAAGCATTGTGAACTTGTATTAATTTATTTACTTTTTTACCTATATATGTATATATATTAATTAATATACATACATATGTATGTGCATGAGATATGTAATATTCATATGTGCTGATATTCGCTATTTTGTCACTCATTCGAATTTGTAGTTACTAATACTTGTGCATACATACATGAACAATATTACGATTTTTTGAGTTTTCATCTATAGTTTCGGATCTGATTTCTTTCGCGTGCAGAAAGAACTCGTGTAGTTTGAACTGACGTAGAATTTCGAAATTTTCTATGGAATAAGTAAATAATTATTTGCCCAGCGATTTTGATAATGGAGGGCTCATTTTATTATATGCAACTGTATGAATAAAACTGGGAAGATTTTTCGATTTTCTATTTTCCATAAATTTTTTTAAATAAAAAATTTTAATTATTTGAATTAAAATTAAAATTTTTATAAAATTTTTTTTTTCAATAACTAAATAATGGCTATACTAAGAAATAAGGTGTACATACATAGATATTGCGTAATAAAATCGATACATCATTTTAAAATTATAGAAAGAGCCGATTTAAGAATTTCGCATTTTAAAAGAAAAATTTTGTGGTTAGGGTGACGATAACACATCAAAAAAAAATATGGGGACCGCGCCAGTGGTTTTTTTTGTCTGTTGGCTCAATTACTTGCAAACTATTTCTTGATTTGAAATTACTAATTAGTAATTTTTAAATAAAAAGTTCGATTATTATTCGCTTTTACATCAAAAACATAGCTGTTCTTTTTATGTTTTCCGTTTGTCTCTACAATCAGAATGAATGGAACAACGATTTCAAATTAGGTCATTGTTTTCGTACAATCTTAACAGGATATTAATCAACATTTTGTTAAGTACATATGTATGTGTGTATGAACTTGTTTCATCAATAGCAAACAAATTACACCACCCATGACTATTTGAATTACACAGCTGTTGGGATATCTGAGAGAGTTAATAAACATGGACATGAAAATAATGGAACATATTAGCATTTTCTTGAGCCAAAGGTATTTTCATTATCTATATATATATTTTCTTTTTTCTATTTATTCGAATATTTTTGTTTCGCTCTCTTTTGGATAGCTTCTTCAGGAAAATAATATTGAAAAAAAAAAACTCCAAAGGAAAGCGAAATATCGACAAAAATATTCGATTATATATAAAAATATATTTAATAAAAGAAAATACTAATATTAAAAAGAAAAAAGGGGTTGAATAAGACCAAATATTAAAAACTTAGTTTTATGGATTCGATTAACTAATAATCGCTACTATTTCGCCCATTTACACCAAAACGAGATTTGTTAGATTTATTTCAATTAAAATCTACTTTGAAATCTGTATTGTTTACACCACTGTTTTCTGGCATTTATCAAGATTTCATTGCTGCGTTTAGAAGTGTTTTTTGATATACATACATACATATGTATGTATGTACTTTTCTTTCATACAGCCAAGTTTTGTTGGTGCAGTGTTGAATTTTTTTTTTAGTTCAAAATGCAAAAAATCACAGTTACATCGCTTGGTACTGAGCAGATTTCGGGAGATTTCGTCAAAACCTACTTACAAAGTAAATTACATTTTGTATAGGAAATCTGATCAAAGTAAGTCTACTAGATTGTGATTGAAATCTCGAAAAACTAGCCGCCGAGCGCACTATGTCATTCGGCATCGCTCGCTCGTTTGTTTACATGCAAAACAAAAACAAAATTTAAAACGTTGTTGTTGTTTTCCCTGTTTTTGTGTAAGCGATTTCGCTTTGGTGTAAACCAAATGCACACATTCACAATGTATTGTACAAACAAACTTGATTTTTTATTGTAACATGTAATGCTGTTCAGTTTTTCGTGTATGTAGTATGTATTAGCTAATACTTTGGCTATTTTAATGTTTCAGAGAATATTTTGTTGTTGCTTGTTTAAGGTAGTAGCGTTGTTATATTGAGAATTTTTGGTATTTAATTTGTATTCGCTGTGTTGTGTGCCAGTTAAACGGCCTTGAACTCATTTCTCGATTATGGCAGTCACCCGTCAGCGGAGGCAAACAGCTACAATTGCAGTCAGTTAAAACTTTAAGCCAAACAAGAAGTTGTTTTGAGTCCGTCATTTGTTCGTTCATACAATCAAGTAGACAAACAAGCGCACAAAATTGCAGCTTAGTAAACAATTACCGCAAACGGCAGTATGATTGCTCGCTGGAAAAATGTAGTAAAATTCTTAGCTTGTCGAATTTGGCTGTAGACGCTGCGGTCTGTCAGTGGTGATGGTAACGAGACGTTACATACATGCGTACGTATGTATGTATTAACATCTGATCACACAACGTATTCAAAAGCTTTTGCAGGAAAAAAATAATAATAATAATAAAAATAAGGTGTGCGAGAATAAGACACTTGGCGAAAAACATTTTGTTGAGCTAAACAAAACTAAAATGACTACAACCAGACTTCAGACTTTTAGTAAATCAAGCATTTGCTGCAACAGCGACACAACTCAAAAAATGCAGTTTGTCAATTGATAAAGCAGAACCAATTGTTATCAATTTTTATATTGTGTAAAATACTCATACAAGTATCTTGTTTACTTACGGCTGTTGAGAGTTGAATTTAATTGTGATTTAAAATGAAGTTGTGTGTAATCTAAGAACTTTAAATGCATTTTCTGCAAAACAAGTTGTTTTGAGTTGTGACCCTATTGCAGCAAAGGCTCGAAATTTATTGTCTAGGTTAATTTATGTGTGTTGCTAGCCGAGCTCTAAGTAAGGATTTTGTGTATGTTCAAGTAAGTACATACATACATTTGTGGAAGACCAAAATGGAGAACGGTACGTATGTATGAAACTTTTTACTCGCTTTCCTGTACACCACCTACTACTATTACTACTACTACTGTATACCACCACTGATGGGAAAACAATAATGCACAACCATAGTTTCTGTGATGTATATGTGTGCTCAGTTGATTTTTGCTTGTTCTGAGTGTTACTTAGTATTCAACGTCATCATGCCAAATATGAGCTTCAGACAAATCGAAAAAAAAGTCTTTGTCATGTACTACTACTAAGCAGTCTCCGAATTCGACAAACGATTCAAAATTTGTCCTATTATATTACATGAAATGATGATCCCACAGTAGTCCTAAGTTGGGATTTTCAACGCATATTTTAAGTTGATTGTAATTTAAAACTTCACAAGTAGTTCAAAAGTGGCGTAACACAATCGCATTAAAGTACGATTAATTACCATGTCGTAAGATTTTCAGGCAATATAGAGAGCGAAAACGTTTAATTACCTTAGTGGGAATATAATGCGGATACCTATGCTTTTCTTTAAGGAGAAGATTGTCAATTATATTCTATTAATCTAATTCAATTGAGTATCAACTGTTTAGTTAAACAAGGTTGTATTCACAAACGATTAATAGCAGACTTTCTTCGTTAATAAAATTATATTTTATTTTCTGTTCTGGCAATGAACGTACATTTTTCAGAGCGAATTAAAAAAAAAAGATTCTTAATCAAAAGCTTTCATTTTCACAAAAAGTTTTTATTAATTGTGATCAATATCATTGTTTTCGAAAAATAACTAATAATAAGGTTTTTTCTTGTCATTTACCTACAACTAATAATTGATTTTTTTCAGAGAACGAACAATTTAAGCGAAAATCGATTAGATTGTATGCGACATCACTATGACAATTGATTTATTTATTTTGTTTTTTCGAAATCTTTCCTCAGTTTTACATTCTTTTGCAAAGTTTAATAACTTCTTGTAAGTATGTGCACTGAAATTTAGTATGCAAAAGCAGAGAAGAAATCATGCTTCGATTTGATATCCATCACACACACACTCTTAGTTCGTAGATTTATAGAGTTTTGTGTTAGAAAATATTGTTTCAAGTATTCCAATCTATTAAATGGTTAAACAACAGTCTTGATGTTGATAAGTGTTTATGAAAAACTTCGCTATAGGTATTATGTTTATGAATAAAGTTTTAAGCATTACTTTTAACTTTATAGTCGAACTGTATGATTTACGATTGTTAATAATTTTATCGGACTTTTTTTTTTGTGATAAAACCGGAGTGTTCAACAAGACAAGAGAGGTAAAGTTGAAGACTTACTGGCTGGGGTACTACATACTACTACATGGTTCATCAGCACCCATATTGCTTCGAACCCAGGCCATGACTAATTGTATACTACTTTCAAGAAGCGGCTCACAACCATCCTACCAACTAAGCTCTTCATTACTGACTGACTACATTTAATTAAAAAAAAATCAAGATATATTCCACTGGTAAATCCAATGGTAAATCATATAGATCAACTACAAAATTAAAATTAATGATTGTCTATATTACGATATTATTACGGACAATTGCTACTATTTGTCTGTGATTGCAACTTAACGATAGCTAAAGATAGGCTTTCATAAGGCCCAGTTTCCAATCATAAAATATTTTTGGGAAGCATACATACAACATTTAGCTATTGGAGCCTTAATAATCAAAATTCTTGTTTCTGAAAGTGATTTGTGTCATGTTGCGTTTTAAATTAATTATTTAGTTATATAGTGCTCAATTCAAACATAAAACTGCTGAATTTTTGCATAGAAACCCCTCAATTTCAAAACTGAAACTCTCAATATTATTTGGAATTTGCACAATTTCAATTCTGTTCATTTATTATCAGATTTAGTGTTCTCTAAGGAAATAGTTCTGAACTGGATATGCATACATATTATCGACAAAAATCAGTAGCTCACAAAAGGGTAAAATTGAAGAAGAAAACAGAAACTAAGAATAAAAGAAATTATTTTCCCCCCTTTCTTTCCGTAAATGTCAACTATAGCAGGCATTTATTAATGGTTGGAAAATTTGCTGTGTATGTTTATAATTAGCAATGGCTTGTGGTTGTGGCATTTGTGTTAAATTAAATTCAGCAATAACGAAAGAATAGAAAGAGAACAAAATTCGCATTTCATTATATCTTGTATGCATTGTAGGAACAAAATTTAGATGCACGCATACATACAAACATATATATACAAATGTATGTATGTATTTATTTTGCATAAAAACTTACAATAAAAAGGATTACAATAACAAATGTTAAAAGCAATCAAATTTCAACACTTGCATAATTTTCAGAATGCGTTGTCTGGTGGCAATGAACAGAATGAAGATGTGCAATCGCAACATCTCATTCCAAAAGTCAAACATGGCGTTTGTTGAGCGATGGTGAAAAGAGGTGTGTATGTTGGCGCTTCAAGTTGAAACACTCTGAAGAGCTATTTCGTATATTCTGAAAGTATTTCGAGTCCAAGTGTAACCCGGTATTTACAGTAGGACAGTAAGCAGCGAAGCATACCCAACGTACTTCACATTATGTGGATAAATATTTGCTTTGAAACGAAGTAAACCAACTCATTCGTCACCCCAATCACCAAACCTGAACCGTATAGAACAGCACTTGAGGAACTATAACAAACGCGGTATTTTTACTAGTAGTAATTAAGGAACAAAATGTTACCTCAGCATTATATGATGTACATACATACATACATACATATGTAAGTATCTATTTAAATGAGATTCTCTTTTCGAGTACGCAGAACTAAATATACATACACTGTGCGACAAAAAAGACTAAAGTTGAAATTTCTGGAATATGTAGCAATTCTTCTGTAAGGTATTGTCAAGCACAACAATAATCTGTTTTTGGAATTTTTGAAACACCCGTAAATCTTGAGACACAAGTAAAAAAAACAGATTTACATACCAGTATGTACTTATCAGTGGGCGACTCCGTTGCAGCTATTGTTTCGTTCTAAACATAAACAAAAATAGCCCTGGTGAATAAAATTTGAGGAAATTCGAAAAAATCCTTACAACTATAGTTTTCTTTAAGTTCTATTTTAAATGGGAGTGCCAATAAAAACTTACTCTTCAAGATGTAAATATATTCGTTGTATCTACAGAAACTTTTTCAAGCGTATTATGCTGTATTCAGATTTTGCTACTGCGTTTGCAACTACATTTAGACTTCACTGTTTTTATAACACAACTTAAACATTTTGCGTTTATTCCAATTTCGTTGTAGACAGGCATTCGTTGCAGCCAAGTTCCAATGTATATTGATTTAAAACGCACTCCATATGGAGAAAATGTTGAGCTCCTGAATACGGCATGTGGGCAAACTTATTTCGGACAGTGTATGCGCATATGTATATGCTTATGTACATACATATGTATGTATGCATATGTGTCATCGAAGTTGATAGCAACATATTGATTTTATTTATTGTTTCAGTTCAGTTGATTACAATCGATAAAACCTTTCACGCGAGAGAGAATAACACTTCTGCTATTAACTTTTCATTCCTTAAAAAAAAACACACTCCATATGGTAAAATCTCAGCATTTTCAAGAATATAAGAACATTTTACAGTACATACCTACCACGTAAAATGCAAAAAATAATTAAACAGAAAGAACAATAATAAACGGAAAGAATTTTAGAAGTAAATATAAAATAACAGTAGCAGAGGAGAAACGTTAGGAAGGGGACTGACTGATGCGATTTTTTTGCTACAACAGGGACTTGGTTTTGAAATTTTCTCTTTTTATACTAATGGCTGTTATATAAAATACGTATGTATGTATGTAGTACATATGTATCTACTATGTATATGTGTATGCATATACACATACATATGTTTGCAGGTAGAAAAGGATTTCATAGGTATAATCAACAAAAGGAAAAGAAAAAATAATATGTAAAGGCGACACACACACATTTAAGCATACATACATACATGAATGTATGTATGTATGCATAGAAATGAGAAGTGGGTTAAATTTTCTGTTTAACACTTTATAAGCCCCAACAACACTATTGCATTAAAAGTTCGTTTCACTTAAAATTCCACAGAAACAAATTAAATAAAACCTAGAAACATTTAATTAAATGGAAATAAGAAAGTCATAAAAGGAAGAGCCATAGAAAAAAGTAACTGACAAACTTTTAAGGGCACAAATGAACCTTTGCCAATATTTTTTGCATCGCTTGCACTCATTAAAAATGAGACGTCGATTGCCAACGACAATTAGAAGAATAAATAAAGGAAAACACACATAAAACGAAATAAGAAAAATTTCTCTACCACAAAATACAAGAAATACAAAGGAAAGAAATGTACAAAATGTATGTATGTATGTATTCAAGTACATAAAATTAATTTCTGTAAAATTTTCATAATTTTTTTTTAATAACATTTAATTATATCACCCATATAAAATTAGTTTGAAAAACACTTGAATTCAGAAAAAAATAAAAAATAAAAAAAAATCGATAGAGGAAAAACTTGTTATCAATTAGGTTTTTAAAAATTCATCAAAATATGGAAACTACGTTAGTTTTAGTTTTTAGAAAATAAAACTACAAATTCCACGCCTTGAATGGCGAGTTGCAAGAAAAATTTAGAAATCGTGCTTCTATACTTTTATGTAACCTTTGTGTGCCTGTCTGCTTTTTAGGTGCTACTTTTTACAAATATTTTTTTTTAAATAAGTCGAGCTTGACATTTTTTTTTCTTAATTTAATTAATTAATAACACTAAATCACTAATATACACTTTTCATTACTTTTTTTCAAATTGTTTTTTTTTTGTATATTGAATATTTCAGTATTTCACTCTCAGGGCACTTTGTTCTCTTTTCATTTTTCTGTGTACATGTGTATGTTTGTATTTTATTTTTATTCTCTACATTTTCACTACTTTTTTAACCAAATGTTTTATTTTAGTTTTTCTTTTTTTGTTCCACAAACAATTCCTTCCTTATTCACGACGTATCTCCACGCAATACCAAATCAAGACTGACTACAAAAGTATCTATAATCGACCTAACACAGCACAATTTGAGCTGAAATATGCATTTCACTCGCTTTAAATGAGAATTGAGTGATTTTAATGCATTAAGCCATCATATTATAAGAACTAGTAGTGCAGTTTGCCCAAAAATAAATGTAGCCAGCTGAGGGGGAATTTCTTTTCCAAACATTCGGAGACGACAACAAATAGTTTGCTTTTTTCTTTAAATGCTTTGTTCCTTTTAGTAAGCAGGTTCACAGAAAATCTGCACACTATTTTCAGAACTTGCTAGCTACCCCATAAAAGTTAGAATACACTGTACTACAACGTGAACTTTCCAAAACAACATGAAGATATTATCGCTTTGGTATTTTCGAAAAAAAAAAATATTTTTGGCGGTTAAAGTTCTCCCTTTTTACCCATTTATGCAGCATGTCGGTATAAGGAACTATATGCTCCTTATGTCTAAGCTCAAGGGTGCATCCAGCAACTCCGTAGAATATATTTTGCGGACCACATTCCCCTTTACCCAGAAGCGCAACAACTACATGAGTGACTTCGATAGCATAGTCATGGCATTGCTTTGGTAATCTTAGTAGCAAACTATTTCCCCACCTTCTAACTGTCGTCATCATCATCACATCATAAAATTCGCATTTGTACCCTCCTCGTCAACAACGAATTTCTGCTTATTTGTAGAAATTTTACCTAAGGATTATTTTAATTTAATTTTACTTAAGGATTATGTCGATTATGCCGATTGGCTGAGAAAAACAAAGAAACGATCCGCTTTAATGTACATAGTAAACAGACTTGTACTTTTTTTTCTAGAATAGCAGCATTTTTTGGATCAGAATCAAATAAAGGGTGTTTTTTTCGATGTATAGAAATTTAAGTTGGGATTACTGTTCAAGATGGCGACCGATTTAACAGCTGTCAAGTGATTTATTCTCAGTTTGGTTTAGAGATTCATCATGAATGGACTCACGATCATCAAGTAAGGCGTAGATTCGTCGAATGGGCCCAAAACGAGATTGCCGTTGTTCCCGATTTTCATAAGCGAATTTTGTTTAGCGATGAAGCGCACTTCTGGTTGAATGGTTACGTCAACAGACAAAACTGCCGCATTTGGAGTGAAGCTAATCCTCAAGTGTATGTCGAAACACCATTACATCCAGAAAAACTGACTGTTTGGTGCGCTTTATGGGCTGGTGGAATCATTGGTCCGTACTTCTTCAAAAACGATGATGGCCAGAACGTTACAGTCAATGGTGATCGGTATATACATACATATATTATACATCGAAAAAAATACCCTTTAGAAAGAATAAAAAATGGAGAAACAAGTAATACACCTATATATATGTACATACATATGTATTTTTAAGTCTGCTTGTACATACATATGTATGTGCGCAAATATATGAATATATACATATGTACAGCAATACATATGTATATGTAATACATATGGTATGTGTATAATAAAATAAAACTCAAATTACATCAATTGGAAGCAAAAACAATAACTAAACGGAACGACTCGTTTGTTGGTTGTCGACCAAATACATACTACATACATATGTACGTATGTATGTATGTATGTAAGCGACTCAAACCTACTGTGAGTACTAATCTCATAAGTTTGCAAACTGTCTCTTACCTTTATGTCTCTATTCTATATGCATATGTATGTATGTATTTAGCTACTTGCAGCAGGTATTCATTCTATCCCTTATTCTCGAATACACGAACGAAATGTATGTGTAAAAGAATATAGAATTAATGTTATAAATATTCTGGTTCTGTATCGTACCTGCAAAAAATATGAAAAGAAATAAATTAATTGAATGAAATACATATGTATATTTATTGTTAGACGTCTTTTTTCCTTATATGTATATGATCAGCTGATCGTGTATTGTGCATATGTGTATGTATGCATATATGCACATAAACATCTGTGTATGTATGTATGCTTAAAATTGAGAATATGTATATACATATGTGTGTAGTTAGAAAGAGCAGGCATAAACAAACGAGAAAAAAGTATCTAGTTTCTGTATCTGAGTAATATAATGACGACTATGTTTTTTACGTTTATTTGTGGTGGTGAGCTTTTAATTGATTTAAAACATGTCAGCTGTTTTTAACAGAAAATGTTTATATACTAAAAATAAAATATTTTACTGTTGCATGTAAATAAATCTAACCATACGACATGAACTGAAACGCGTCAACACATAAGATTTTAGTTGGCGTTTTTAAATGTGTACATATGTATGTATGTATGTGTGTGTGTTCGTTCTTTGGGAGCAGTTCCAGTTTATTTTTTCCAAGCGTGCTGGCAGGGTGAGATACATAGAATATTTCCATTTTTAAACTTTAGGCTTTTGAGCGTAAGAAATTCAATATTGTATAAAACAACAGTAACAAAACTAATATTCGTGTCGTGAAGGAAATTAACACAGAAAGCTTGTAGGGACTTCTCATTAACTTCGAAGTCCGCACTATTCCCTAATTCCCCAATACGAGGGCTACCTTTTATATTACGGGATTAGAGAACAAACAAACAAATATTAATTATGGAAAATCACTTTGTTTTTTAAAATATTCCCCGTGAAGATCTATACACTTTTGCATGGTGTTGAACTAATTGTCGAAGCACTTTTGCCACTCTGATTGAGGTATCTCCAAAACATGCATTCTGAATGCAGCATCAGCTTTTTACTTATTGTAGCGTCAGTTTCACAATGTCACTCGACATCGGCCGCTTGCACAAAAACATTTTATTGTTTTGCGCACATCTAAGCGGGCGATGTCGAGTGACATTGTGAAACTATCGGATAGTCTATGCGAGTAAACAGCAGATTAATTTTTTTCGTATAAATCAGGATACACTTATTAAGTGTGTCTTCTGATCTAAATATGAAAGTTGTTTTTTGCTCGCATTTAGCTTTTGCACGCTACAATTTTCTCAATGTCTATGTTTTGATCTGCAGGTTTCAAGGGCGGTAGCCGCATAAATAGACTTATGACGAAATTTAATTTTTGATAACTTTGTATAAATCGGCTTGTAGTTAATTTTTACCTTTGTAGTATTTTAAAGGCGACTTTTGGCTGTGAGAATGCCCAATACAAATAAGTCGATACCTGATAGGGGAAACGAATACTCGTGGCTTTAAAATAGTAAAAAAAAAAACTGAAATAGCAGCGGTTGTCGCTCATGGCCACATACAGCTGCGGTAAGAATAATAGCAGCATCAAAGGCTAAGGAGGCTTGAGATGGAAATTAAGCAAAGCATATCTTTTAAACGAAATGACGTAATGCCAACAAATAAGGAGTTTTTGACAGCTAATTTATGAAACTTTTATTTTAAACTAATCAAAACCAGATTATGTAAGTAATAAATGAGTTGTCAGCGTAGAACTGTAAACTCATACAATTTGCATATATACATATATTTCTTGATATTGGCTTTTCAATATTTATATGTGTATATCACGATATTTTCGAGATCTTAATTTTGTATTTTTAGTATCAAATAAGTTGGTCATTTTCAGTTATAAAATATTTTTTTTACTGACTAACAAAAAGTTTAATCGCGAGGTTTGATTTGCTAGAGCAACGCGTCCAATGAGACCTTTTAAATTTTGTTAACACAGGAATATTTTTAAATCTTTTCCACAGACTTGTAATTTCTTTTTAGTAAAACGCTACTATTTTGGTTAATATTGAAAAATGAAGGGAAAATAAATTATTGCACGATGGATATCCAGATGTTTTTGAGGCTCGTCGTCCGCACCGAAATGAGCTGACCAAAACTCTGTCAATTTAATTTTTCTCTTTTATTTTATCAATACCAACAATATTGATTACATGAAGATAAAAGCGAAACACTCCATATTTTCAGCAATACGTGGGGTATTCGTTTACAAAATTTAACCTTTTTCAATTTCGATGTTAGGCGTTCTTAACCTTTGATGGTGCTATTTCTCTAACCGCAGCTGTATGTATGTAGGACACATTTCATTTGTAATATGCTGTAGTTTCCATTTTTATTTCAATGTTTTTATATTTTTGTTATTTACACGTGCAATATAAAAGTACATGTGTACATATGTATCTACATAAGCAAGATTTTCATATAACCAGTTCTATGTGCATAAATTGGTGTAGCACCTAGCTAATGTACACTCAATTATCGCTCTCTAAAACTGGTGAAATAATTAAAAAGTTAAATGAATTTTGAGCTATTTATATTGTGTGAAAAATTAAGCTGAGCTTCTCAAAAAAAAAAAATACATTAAACGCTTATTTAGACACATATGTATGTACATATACATACATATATACATATGTATGTATGTATATATTCCTACCTACGTATATGGGCATTTCCACGGAAACGTTCACCCTGAACGGAAAATTAAAAGTTAGACAATAAAGTTTTTGAATCTAGGGGATTCAACACAAAAAATGTGTATGTAGTTTTCTTATTTTTCCTTACACAGTCCTCCAGAGTGTACCCCTGCTCCAGAGTGCACCAGGGGTAGTCAAATTTGAGAACATCCCCCGTTATACATATTTAGCTTTCCCACATTTTTTCCCAACACATCCACCCGAACTGTACCTCCTCCTCTCTTTAGGACACTGCCATAAAATCGTTCTTAACAAATTATGCATTTTTCGTCCTAACCAGCCCCAGGGTGATCTAAATGCATGACCAGCCCCACTATTTTTCTCTTTTTTCTTTTCAAAATCTTTGCGGAACATACCAACTTTCCTTCAGTACTCCTAAAGGAGAGCTACAGTACAAAAACGCTTCTACAAATATAACAAAATCATAAACATATCCGCTTTCCCAGTAAAAAGTAGTATTTTACAGGTCTCTTAAAGTTTGATACATTTTTTCTTTTGCTGAAAAAATGGAATATTTTCAGGTAACCACTGCCTGCAAAACAAATTTAACATTATAAATTTAAATCTATTGTAAATTGTTTAGGCTATAAATATTTGTTTTGTTCCAAGTTTCACTCAAACAAAGTTTTTACTGTTCAAGTTTAATGATTTTTTCCAAATATCAGAAAAAATACATTTAACAAATCAACCACTGTGACAAAGAGGCAAAATGAATAATTTAATCAAAACAAAATACAAAAGCAAATAGCAAAAAAAAAAAATTAAACAAAGCACTCAAAATCTGAAAAGTTCATACAAAAAAGATACGTAAAAGAAAATCAACTGTCTTAAAACAAGAGAAACAAGTTTATAAAATGAGCAAAATTATAGAAAAGATGTGCGTAGAAAACATCGTATGTATGTATATATGGCTTTATTTAATCATTTGAGTAAAAATTTAAACTATCATAAATGGCTCCAACTTAAAATTACGCACAATAGTGTGGATGGATTCACAAACGTAAAGAGAAACTTAATAAAATTACAAAATTAGCAAAACAGCTGACGAATACGATTATTTGCAGATTTTAAACTATTAACAAATGCTTTAGGATTATTTGCAAGTATCTAAAATATTATCCTAAATTGACTACACACATATTTAAACTTTTATTTTAGGCAGACTCAGACAAGAGCAACGGTTGTAAATTAATAAAATCTTCTACAAAAAAAAATGGTTCTGATCGCCGAACTCATTGCGCAAGAAATTTGGTGTTATTAATGAAAAATATTTCATTAACTTTCTTTGGTTTATTAAATTGAGCTGAAGGTCACTTTACATTCAAATAATTAAGTACTTTTTATTTATTCTTAAATTATTCGATATTTCGATATGCCTTTGTGTATGTTCTTTTTTTTCCTGAAGAAGATACACAAAGTCGTATCCAAATATCGAATAATTTAACAATAAATAAAAAATATATATTTAGTGAATGTAAAGTGATCTTAAGCTCAATTTAATAAACCAAAGAAAATTAAATAAAAAAAGGTGGAAAAACTAGTATCCAGAATATTTCATTAACATTTCTTCATTAATACAATGAAGTTGTTTGTGCTAGAAATGAAATGTAATAAATTATACATATTATTTAATCATCGATTCAGTGAAAGACGTTGTTGGTCGAAAGTTAATTGAATCATTCATTAATATTCAGCAAATTTCGGATAATAGTTTTAAATTTATACCTATTGTGCACTGCCTTGTCTTTGTAACGTATTTAATGCGCCAATAAAGTGTGAAAGGCCACTAGTATCGCCAGAATGTGTTCCCACAATGGATGTTATCCATTTCATCTCCACTCTTGTTGAGGCCAAGCAATGGAATGAGGTCAGCGAAGGTTCGCTCTACCCGCTTGATGAAATCTAGTAGAAGCATCTGGTATCTACTTAATCAGAACCGAAAAAATATCTGTTTAATTATTTTGCCAATGCACTATATTCCACAGCTAAAGAGAAATGTTTATTCCTGCAACTTTAACCGAAGTTATTCGACTTTAAACGTTTTTCTTCTTATCTACAAAGAACGAAGAATGTTAACATTGTTATGTCAGTACCTTTCGCTATAAAATTAAAATTTTTGTATACAATTATTTAAAAAGCGATACCACTGTCTCTCTTTGGTCTCTCCGTTAAATTGTTTACTCTTTATTACTTTAACGAATACGCTCCAAGCAAAGAGTCGGGTAGTACTGGTTGTATTCAGTTGCATAAAGCTGAAAAGGAAGGTATTAAAAATAATAAACAGAACGACGACAGAGAATGAAACACAAGCAACAACAGCTGAAAAGGCAAACCATGAAAAAATAAAAATAAAAACAACTGAAAATGAAACTTAAAATTATACAAACTGTTTTGGGGAGGCTAAACTTAAAAAAAACACAACAAATTACAACACAATGACAAAACAGAATAGCAAATCTCTTTAAGCCGAGCCTGTTTGACTCGAATAAGAGACAAAAATACTCAATAGAAAAAATCGACAGTTGCACTGTTGCCAGCAAAAATGCAAACTGCATGAGTTTGCCGAATACTTACATACATACATACATATTTGAGAAAAGTCTGATATTGTAAAAATAAATAGGTGTAAGAAGAGTGAGGCTTACATATTTCTGCTGGCATCAAATTTCATAATCATATGAAATTATTCAAATAAAAACACTGTGCATGAGTTTAAGAATTGCTGAAAACAAAATGACCTGCACTCAAATTGCTGATGGCACGTATGTTTATGTAACTTCTGTACTGCTACAGTTTGCTTAGGGGATTTAAAGGGAAAAGAAAATGTAGATGTCCTCTTCTTCGCCTATAAACTCAGGACTGTAAAGTGAATCGGACTAGTGTAGAAGCGGTATTGGGATAAAACTAATTGAATTCACAACAAAAACTCCGTTGTCGGCAACGCTTGGTTGCTGGCCATTCTAATGTCAGTGAGGTTACCAACTAATTGACAAAGCCAGAGACTTCAGCGATTGAGAAAGTAGTGATATCGTCGATATCATCGGCTGCCCCATATTCAAGAATCGAAAACTTTATTTAAGGACATTCCGAGATGTGTACAATCTCCAAACACACTTGAAGATGCAAAGGCCGGGTTGCTTCTGGATATGGATATGAGGACATGAAGGAGCCCAGATGTACCCCTCGATGTTTGAATTGGTACAAGCACTCGACGAATAATACATGGGTAACAAGTTTGAGCTATGTTAGAAAATCGTGCGAAGCGGGCTTATTTCTTAAGCGATTAATACGCTTTGGTAGTTTACATACTCTTCTACTGTGATATTCAACGTGTGCCCGTAGAGGAGTCAAACGTATGGGCAACCCTCATTAAATCTTTCTCTACAATACACATCGACCACGTATCACTTCTCCTTAGGGGCTCATCCATACAAAACTACAAAAAAATTAAGCTCGAAGCCTCGAAAATGTTTTTTTTTTTTTTTTTTTGATATGTCGTAGTGGAACTTGTTTCCTTACGCCGGAAGCTGTCGAAAAATCAACGGTACAATATCGACAAATTTTTGTCCTTACAAATCAACCCGCCCTAATAACATACATATGTACATATATTTACAACCATGGTCATTAAAAAATTTTCAAAGTTATATTTGGCATTAAACACTTAATGCTAAACATTAAACACTTAACGTCTTGGACGTCGATATTGCATTAGGTTTTAGAACTTAGGCATGGCTACTACCTGCCTAAATTTATCTGGGTAAACAGAGCCTAATAACATTTTCGCTGAAGGAGCTGGTTCGGTTTCTAGCAAAAAGGGGGAAACGCAACAGATTTACAGTGCTCGACCTGCAAAAGGGTCATCATCGGCCAGGATCCATTTTAAATTACATTGCATTGAGAACACCAATCTGCGGCGTTTTAAAATCTTGATTCAATCGAATCAAGATTTTTTGAAAAAGCGAAGAATTATAGAATATTAAGCACATTTTTGTCACTACTCAATAATAAAATTAGCAGGTTGCGGTTTGTTTAAAGGACTCTACGACTGGACCTCAGAAAATATAACATTTTTCTTTTATCATTTTTAATAAACTTCTATTTCTCCCAATGGCAATGCTGAGTAATCGGCCTAGCACAGCCCTTCTAGCTTAACCATAAACAACAATATCACTGAGTAAACGAAACTTATATGTACATACACACAATTTTTTATGTGCTGCTAGATTTTTTCCCCAACTTAGCTAAATTACTATTTTTATATTACAATTTTTATATTTTATATTACAATAGATTTAAATTAATTCTTGGACAAATCACAGTCTGTAATTGGCAGAAAATTTGCAATCATAATGCAACAACAAAAACCTGCAACTGCGGCAATAGTGGCGATACATGTACATATGTATGTATGTACATATATAAGGCAAATAAAGATGAAAGTGCATAAACGAAAAACCCCGAAACAAGCTCGTATACATACATAAATACAAAAGGCAAAACCATTTTGCAGCCAGACGAATGGATAAACACAAAATATGTATAATAAAAACCAAAATGAGATTCAAACTTCTTTATTAGAGTCAGTCATACAGCAGACATACAGGTTAACAAAAATAAATAAAAAAAATAAAAAACCCCTGTTCTTTTTGCTCGTTTTAACTAAGTGAAAATGTATGAGGTCAGCAATAAAATGATATACATACATACATATGTACATATGTAGATAGTAAATAGGCAGTTATTTTAGAGAGTTGCTGGGCACAGTAGAACTTTTGAAAGGAAGTTAAGAAATGAAAATTAGGACTAACAATATAAGACTGTTAATGTATATACAGTAACTTGTAATACAACTTGGTAGCCTTTGTGTAGTGAGAAACTTTCAACCGGCACATATGCAATGATATACACATGTACATATATAAAATAAAAATAGTAATAATGGGTGTGTTTGATATAATTAAGAAAATTTACTGTCTTTCTAGATCACACAGGATTGAAATTCAAACTTTCGGTAGAACAACTAAATCACATACTATAGATTCGGAAGCCATTAATTCTATAGAGCATACAAGTTAGTTTTTCTGTAAGCAACAGCTAGTCAAACGAATAGTTTCACCGTGTTCACATTGATCAACTTTTATTAATCAACTCATCAGTTTGTCGGCGAGGTGTACAACTCGTTTCAACTCGTTTGAAATTGAGTGTGTATGTGAAGAAATTGCAAGCACAGCTGTAGGAAATTATTTTAAACTGATTGCTCTGTTCGGATATTGAAGCAACTTCCAAAGAGAATTGACAAAGTTTCTTCAACAAAAGTAGATCAATGTGAATCGGAGGTTTCCAACATTTCCAGAACATATCGTTTTGAGTTAGGAAATTGAATTCAAACGTAGTACATGTAAAAAAATGTGTGTTATTTTTTGTTGCAAATATTCTACAATATTTACTTTACCATTTGAGTGAGGTGGTACCTATAGGAGCCCCTTATTATATCACGCAGAGTGTAATTATTAATATAGACAACGTTTTATTAGGACCTTAATTTTCTTTAGCTGGGTTTTTTAAGGGTATATTGAACTCTGTTGGCTAAAATGCATTTTGTATTTGTGAACTAGGGCTACTAGTTCAAATGATTGATATATGTAATTCAAATTAATAATAAATAATAGTAGAGAGTAAAATTAGGACTTTAGCTGGGGAACAACTAGCTGTTTTTGAAACCGCTAAGCTTCTCATCAGCAGCCATTTTGGCAATAAATTTGTACTTTGTTTTTTGCAATTTATGCAATAGTATTTTTTGCGCTCTTCTGATGGCTTTTTTCTATCATATAAGCACGATATATTTATATTTGCAACTGATTAATCAAACTTCGAAATAGTTATAGTCAGTACTGAAGAGTTGCGGCAGTAGGATGGCTATGCGTTACTGCTTAAAAGCAGTATACAATTAGTTATGACCTAGATTCGAAGCAATTTGGGTGCTGATGAGCGTCGTGACGGACGTGAAACAGCCAAGGTATGTAGTACTCCAACTAATAAGTCTTCAACTTTACTTTTCTTGTCTTCTTAAAAAATCTTGATCGCTCCAATTTTTTTTTTATCATAAAAAACAATATTTCTCTATTTTAAGGAAGTGAAATCAAACTCAAGCCTGATAAAATTATTAACAATTAAAAAGTCTCATTAAACAGAGTGCTCTAGCAACCAAACTTTGCTATGTAGTTTGTTTGTTGCGTCAGTAAATAACTGAGAATAATCAATAGTAAAAATATGAAATTACAATCTCACAGAAATCAAGTTTTAAATAATGAAGACAGTATAAAAAATACTTTAAAATTATATGATTTACTTGATAAACTACCTGCGAAAAGCTCTTTACTTTTAGCAGTACTAAATTTCATTTAAAAGATAATCAATTTCGATGTTAAGCGTTCTTAACCTTATATGGGTTTATTTTTCTCACCGCAACTGTATATTCATTTAAAAAATATCTACGCGATAAATATGTATATGCATGTCTACCTTTTTCCACACTTGATATACATACATACATACATACATACATAAATACAGATGTACGTACACACCAACTTACAAGATAAGAAATATAAAATGAAATTTTAAAAGAAGAAACATTAAGCGGAAGGGTCTTCGAAACGCAGTAAAAATGTTGAGCATATTTTTATTATTTAATAATAATATTGAAAGAAGTAAGAATACAATTTTTTATTTATTTATTACTTTATGCTCTTACTTTTTGCTTTAAAATGTTTACAAACTTTGAAAAAATAAATGAAAGCACGTCTGAATAAAATGTGTAAGCGAGAGTAAGATTTTGAATAGAATGTAAACTTTGCAAAAATCTGTTAATTGAGTTCATTGCTGAAAATGCAACTAGATAAAACACTCAAAAATAATCTCTCATTGGGAAAGAGCACAAATATTTTGCAAGAGAACACCCAGCAAAAGTTCATAAATAAGAACAGATAGATACCAGATTTCATATCTTCACATCATATATTAACTGCACATAGACTACATGCATATGTAACAATCATTTTTGTAGGCATTTTTTTAAATTAGTTTTTAAATTACACGAAAAGTATTTCAAAATTAAGAAAAATATATTACATACTTTTTATATTTAAATAGGTTAGAATTTATGGCATGGCAACACTGGTTGCTGCAAGAGTGCGAAGGATTTCAAGTTGATACAAAGAGGCCAAAGTAAGAAACTTTGTCATATAAATCTTTTTGTATAAGTTGGCATAAATTAGGACAAACTCTACCTAGTTTCATAAAAGCAAACAAACAGCATAGAGTACATTTTTAAATGAGGCTTTATTTTAAATTATGTATGTACATATAGTTACATACATATGTATATACATACATTTATATATGTATGTACACATACTATATTGAAGCGTTAACGGTTTAAATGAGGGTATAAAAGTTAAAATATTGTTTGCTTTAATTACAGAGAAAATAATAAAAATCTATATCGATTTTGTCAACGTGTCATTGGTTAAATGAAATACAAACAGTACCGACCATAACTGGTGACAATGTACATAAATTGGCAAAATTGCAAACGAACTCAACTACGTAAAAATCAGAACGTTCAATTCATTGTGGTCTTCTTTATCACACTATATTGTTCACGTAAATTAAACTAAGAAAAAGTCAGACGATAAACAGAATCTTTCAAAAGAAGAAAAACAAACCTCCAGGTTTGCCATTGTAAGATAGCCAGCAAGTTTAATCATAGTTTACTGGTTACAGATACTTAATTGAAAACGTTTATGCACGTTTTATGAATCAATAATAGTTAGAGAGCGTTCATTTTAAATTTACATAATTTTTAAGGTCGCACATAAATACGTTCATATGTAAGTACAAATACTGGGCCGGATCGATTAGAGGCTCGTATTGGGACGCCTCGAAAAAGAAATTGAAACACCGACGCCCTACCACACCCCTAGTCAGGCTCCCATACAAAAATACAACAAAAAAATTTAAATCGAGCGCCTAGAAAATGTTTTTCTTTTCTATATGTCGTACTAGAACTTTTTTTATGGCATAAAGAATGGAAAAATCAATGGAACAATATCGATTGGTAAATGAATCCACCCTAACAGCTGCAGTAACAAAAGTTAATAGAAAAGAATCAAAATAAACTTACAACAGATATAGTAAGCAATTTGGGTAAATATTAAAAAAGTTCCACTTTATTGAGATTGATAAAAAAGCAATACAAAAACAAATTGTCCACACAAAGAATACAAAGCCATACAAGTTTCCGCACTTAATTCGTTCGAAATGACTGTCGGATTGAATGTCGGATATGGAAAGGGAAAAACTTAAACACAAACAGCTGGCAATATGGAATGTATAGTTATACCATTTCGTACATCTACTTCCATGTGTATGAGTCGGTCGTCATCTATACCACATGACAGCTCCAAAGTTGGCACTTGCAGAGCGGTAAAAAACATAGAAGCCTTCTTGCAGTCCACCGAACAGGAAGCTTCAACTTGATCTGTTGGACCATTTGTGTGAGATGAATTTATTTTCTTGACTTCTAAATGCTTATAATGGGTTGTTAATGTAGCCATTTCAGTTTCGGCCACCAAATTCATTTCACCATTTGAGGTGGCGTAAAATATTATAGTGGGTGAAAGATTTTTTACTTTGTCAATTATGCTGCGCATTAAACGGTTCGAGGGAACATATAAAATTAATTTCGATTCTGGTTTTTCTGGTACTTTATAATAGCACCAATCCGAACGTGGTATTACACTAACAGGCACATCGTGCACTGTTTTGGTGGTATTATTTGAAGTTTGTGAGGGCGCCTCAATTTCAACACGCAAACAAGAAAATTGGATGTTAATTAAATTCATTCTGCAAGTACGGGCATTCCAACGCAAATGTGTAAGAGCACGACTCAAGTTGGATGGTGATACGGCGAGCATAATATGGGGATCGTTGTTATCTTGTGATTTCAATTCAAATTCTGGAAAATACAAGTCAGGCTCTATTTCTACCCAGACAAGAGGAGCCGTTGTACCAGACTCTTCATTGGCTATAAAGTAAAGCTTATCCCTCGAGATGTCAATAACGCATTCTTTCGTTAATTTGGACAATGTTAAAATAATATTTTGAAATTCTTTCATATATTCTGGATCTTGCATCAGAGCACGAAATTGCATGACGGCCACACAACACACAAACTTCAGGGCAGGAAGAGAGCAAAGAAGAGCTTCGCATTACCAATAAACACAAAAAAATATCACGCCATAGAGAAACATGTTCATGGGAATAGTCATCATCATCAAAGCCATTATCGTCATCACAACATCAAGAGGGAAATGAAACGAAGAAAAAAAAAACAAAAGAAAACTAAGAAATTAACCCGGCTGATGTTTGTTTTTCAACTATTAAAGAGGATAACTAGAGAAAAAATTTTAAACAATCCTACATACACATGTATGCACATACCTTTTCTTCTTTGTAGTGGGTAGCAAAATTCGTTAATCACGATTTTCCCCATTGCAATGACTCCAAAAAATTAAAGCAAACAGAGATCAGATTGCTGAAGCGAAATCTTTTTTTTTTTTTGGCACGCATGAAACCAGTTCTATTTTGCACACGCATCAAATGTCAAAAATAAAAATCTTTTAATGCTTCATTCACGAATATCGATAAAACCGATTAGTTCAGAGAAGAGAAAAAATCAAATTCTATAAAATTGGTCTCCGAACTGGCTCAGAAATGTTGAGTCGAAACAATTCGTCGTGGCTTGCACCAACATAATTATGTGGGCAAGAAACCATTTATCAACATAACATAAAATACATATGTATTTTGCCAAATAACATGTTTCCTCTGCCCTTTGAAAGACGGTTATATTCGTGGATGAGTCCAAGTTGAACATATGCGGCGCCTCAGATATCGCCTTATATAATTATTTTTAGACCCAGCGAAAATACGTTTCAGTATAGTATGCAATCGGCAATTTTCACTCCTTCGTTCTGGGAATAAATGCAAATAGTGGATTTAATTGCGAACAAAGTCTAACCCATGAGAACAATATCGTGTATAAGCTACATATAATAAAAGCAGAGATTGATGACTTAAGAATTAAAGTGATCAAACCCTCTTAGGTCAATAGATGATTCATTATACAGTCTTCTGCACACCTAACTAGAAAGAACTTTTCATATGCGGAGTAGTTTAACTTTGGAAATAATTGTTGAGGACTCCGAAGTGGTCTAGAAAAACGGAACATATGTAGTAAATTAGGGCTTGTACCTAATAGTTTTTATTAAATGGAAAAGTCTGAATGCTTTTTTTTTATAAAATGTTGAGAGCATTTTAAAAATATTTTGATGTGTGCAGAAACATGATATCGATTCTGCCATGGAAAAATACGATTGCTTTCAGAGCCATAAGAGCAATTTTTTGCAAGGGCGGACAGCCCGTGTACGAGATTTAAGGTAAAATTTAGAGATTAGTAAACATAAGATTTTAAACAAAACTAAACTCTCTAACCTAAAATTTGTTATTGCACCATTTATTTTCGAGATTTTGAAAACTGACCTGAGATACATAAATGGTTTGTTAGTCTACAGACTTTCTCTTTCGAAACGGTATCAAATTCACTGCATAAAATTATCTGTCAGCTTGTAAATATAGCTTATACTAGAAGATTTGCTTCCAATTCAAAATTGCAACATATCCTGCAGACACCATATACATATTAACTTTTGAACAAATTTCCTCACATCATTATTTTCTGTTTAGACAAAAGTTTCTCTTTCCCCTCGCCAAAGCACTTTTTCCGGTACAATACAACGAATGTGTGCGCTCATTCACTGAGTATTGGTTTAGCATAAAAATAAATAGAATACAAAGCGTTAAAGCAAAAAAAAAAAACGAATATAGGTACTTTATAAGAACTGCAATTATTTGCATCAGCAAACACAATGAAACTCGCGACAAAGCAGCAAGATGCAACAGACTCATTTTTATAAAAACTCAAGACTTGACGCTCCAAACTTGATGTGTGTAAATTATTTGATGAGGTTTTCAAAAAAAAAAAAACTACAGAAAATCTCGGTAGGCCTTGAAGTTCTATATACTCAAAAACTAAATAAATATAAAGACATCAAAATAAACAAACTCAATATATCGAGAGATTTGAAAGAGAAACGAGCAATCAATCGCTTTATTTCCAATTCAAGAAGAATCACGCAAACTCCAGACTAATAATGCAATATCAAGGACCTACTACTTATATTTATCCCTTTGGATGCATTGCACCAGCTAATACGTGCACCAGCAGTGTTTATTATTTTGCAAATGCTGCTCCAACGCCCACATATAATCAGCCCCTGTTGATGCCGTATATTGTATCGCCGAACTATGCTATACCCTTTAACGGTTACACATACGCCCCGACATACGTACCGCCAACATATTGTATGCCACAACCAGACCCTATCTTAATGGCTGCTGGAATAGTGCAACCACAATCTCCACAAGGCTATGCCCAAATGAGTTGTGTACTACCAGCAGCGCCAGCTCTGTCACCAGTTACTATTCACGATACTGCACATAATTCTAACACAAAACAGCGAAAACATGCAATACCAATCGTATGCCCCCAATCAATCTCTTCAACACAATGTAGCCATGAAAACATGAGACCGAAAATTTTGAATACAGAGCAGTCGAAAAAAGTTGATCGTAAACGAATTCCGATACGATACACTTCGGAAGAGCTGAAGGCTCTTTCAAAATCACCAGAATCACGCAAAACTCTATCTGTGCCTTATGAAAAGGGCAGCCCCATTGCACAGCTATTTTTAGTTAGCCCACATCAATGTCAACTAGCGAGAGGTAGAAAGCACCAAAAACATCACATGCATTTGGGCTCTGTAGGGAATAATGCTTCCACGTTTGACACACAACCACAGAAAAAAATGATATACATAAACTTGTCATTAAATGAGCAAATTAAGCTATCCGAATCCAAAAATGCTTGGCAGCCCAAATTTGCATCAAAAACTTCTGGCAAAAGCTCATTGCCCCCCGCTGCTGCCGCTAAAAGCGACAATCATGATATAGAACATGTTTTAAAGAAGATTCGTGGTATTCTTAATAAGCTGACATTAGACAATTTTGACATTTTACTTAAAGAAATTACCAATATCAACATAAATACGCCAGAAAAGATGCAAAAAGTTATGCTCCTAATATTTGAAAAAACCGTAAGCGAACCCAATTTTGCCCCCACATATGCCAAATTCTGCCAAGTCCTGTCTGATGAAATTAATGCTGAAAACAAAAAAATCTTTAAGAATTTGCTGATTAAGAGACTACAAACAGAATTCGAATCAAACGTTAATAACGCAGATGCAAAAGAACGCAAACTGCAGCAAATTATGATGAAATTGAACGAGTCTACAGATCATCAGGAAAGAGTTCAACTGAAAGCCGATTTGGAGTGCCAAGAATTCCAATTTCGTCGCCGTGCTTGGGGCACGGTTCGCTTTATTGGTGAAATGTTTAAACTGGGTTCGTTCTCTGCTAACCGCATTTTCCTGTGCGTGGAGTCATTACTAAAACATGGAAATGAAGAAAAACTTGAGTACATGTGCAAGCTATTGACTACCGTTGGCAGTTTTCTGGAGATTAATGATTTTAAACTCAGAATGAATAAGATATTTAGCAAAATACAATCCATTGTCAAGGAGGCCAAAGATCCGGAAAAAAAGAAAACCAAAATCTGTAGCCGCGTTCGTTTTATGATGCAAGACCTTGTCGACCTTAGAAGCAAAAATTGGGACCAGCCTTCTTAACAACCAAAGAAATCCGTATTTCATTCTTAATGCAGACATTAAAATAAAAATTTTTCAGTATACATACACACATACATACACATGTACGTATATGCCATAAAATTGTTTTCTATATTGAAAAGAAGCTTATGATATACACATACAATTTCTGAAAATTATTTAAGATACGCTTACCTTATTGATTTAAAACAATTTTTTAGGAATTTTTATACAGCAATAAATTTAGAGAACAGGACACAAACTCACGTTCATCTGCACCACAAGTAGACGTTTTTATATTGCAGGGTTGTATGCACACATCTAGTTGTATAAGTAGTGTTCTGCGGTTGTAATTTCGCAACATTGGGCTATTTCACACTTAAGACATTGAGCCAACTAAAATATTATCTTGCGTAAGCTTTAGTACACGAAGAACAACATACAGCCCATGATACAACTAACAAGGTAGCCTTTTCGCTACAATAAGAACAACTTCAATAAAAATAACATGCATTTTGTTTTTGTACAACTTATGCAAACTGTCAAAAAGACGCCACTTCTACATTTACAGAAGAGAGATGCACTGAGCTTACGCGGACTAGCTATCTCGTTTCGGCTGCCTTTCATCTCTGCAATCTCTTGACAACCTAAAGTAGTCAGTTGATTAACGGTTTAGCTGACGAGGCTACCTTGTTAATTGTATCATGATACAGCCAATCTTCACAGCGATTTTTAATCAAAAAAGATTTTCTATGGGCGCCTGTGAAGGAGCAGTTCTCAACAACACCTGCTACTAGATATGTGCGTATATCCGTTCGAAAACTGAATTTTTAAATAGTTGCGTCCATTAAAAGCAGATATTAAAAATTCCTCTTTCTCTTTGAATGAACATGTAAAAATTGCTGAAAACAATTTGTCCGTCCAACAGTTTGAATAAAGAAAACGACTAATGTAGTATTACGTACATACACAGTATCCATACGTATTTTTATCAATAATTACAAAACATATGGACGTTCAGATATACTGTAGGGTACTTGTCAAAGTCGACTTGGCATTAACTTTACATAAATAGGATTAAGATTAACTTTATATATTAACCTTATGTATATAGGATTAAGATTGTTTGGAAATTCCATTTTTTTGTTTTTGTTTTTAGTTGGTTTGAAATTTAGAAAAGTACCGTTACTTTTATTTATAAGCCTACAGAATTTTGTAAATAAAACACTTTTTCTTTTGCCTTCAAATCGGCATTTGTTTCAATTCTAAACTAAGGCATTTCAACTGCCCTTTTGGAACAGGCATATTCAACTGCCACTTGTCCCAACCTCATATGCCAGTGGCGTTCATTAGCGCCGGCAGTTTTTTTGTCTTTAATTCGCGCTCATAAATATAAACTTTGCCCAACACATTACATGGCGATCCTGCCAAACATCCTAGCCAAGGATAAGAAGGAAGAACCGGTGCCTGGACCACAACCTCTGACGATAGAGGAGTACAAAGCAAGGCAGCTAAAGCGTGAAGAAGCCAATCTTACCTGCATCCCAAAAATAAAATTACCACGACACAGAAGAGGTGGAAAGCTGGTACGTTTACGCCGTAAATTGGCAGCGTTGAAGGCGTCAGTGTATGCTGAACCACCACCACCGTGGAACATTGCCTCCGAAATTTGGCATCAAATCGACCAGCTCGAACAACAGATGGATGCTTATAGGCAGCGCAAACACTAAAATTTTTTTGAATTATTATTTTTTTCCATATTGTTGAAAGTATATTTTTTTATTCGCTTGAATTGAAACTAATTTTTAACTTATTTTTATGCAAACTTTGAATTATTCACAAACTTTGAAACTATTTACGAAATGAAATAAATTAAAAAAGAAATGTAAAAATTCCATTTATGAAATCAATTAAAATGAAATGTCAAAATTCCATAATACAAATAAGTGCTAACAAGTTGAATATTATCAACAAAAATTAATAGAGTGGCCAGACCGATAATTTTGAAATAATCGCTAAGAAAATAGACACCTAATGTATTGTATATGATCTTGAGCATCAAAAAGGAAAATATTAATGGATTTATTTAATGAATATCTATTAGAACTAGAAAAACTAGAGAAAAACATAAAGAAGAGCAAAGATAGAGTTTACAGCGAGTCATTTAAAACAGAAAAACTCAAACGAATAGAATTCATAAAGGAACATTTAGCTACAAATTCAGAGGATTTAGAAGAAGCAACGTATAAACAGATAATACTAAAATTTGAGGAATTATACGAGAGATTAATTCCACTATTAGAAAATTTAAATACAAAAGAAACAAAGATTTCAAATAGAATTGAGAAAAATATTGATTCGGTAGAAATGGCACAATTCGACATCTCAATCGTAGGAAAAAATCTTCAGATTTTCAAAGGCTCGTATGAGGCGTTGGAAGATTTTTTGGTACAAGCAGAGTTATTACACGATCTCTTAAGGACAGAAGATCGACCACTATTCGTTAATTACGTTTATAATTTTAAGCTCACCTCAACCGTTCGTAGCATCGTGGGGCGTACTAGCAGACCAGTAACTTTTTCTGATTTGAAACAGTTTTTAATAAACGCTTTTCCTAATCCAAAAACATTGCAACAGGTATTTGCAGAATTGGGTGAACTACGACAGGGCAACGCCACAATCTCGTCATTTAGGGAAAAAATTGTCTTACTTTCTGATCAGCTAGGCAGATTTGAAGTAGAAGCATTGGAAAATCCGACTCAAGAAACCAAAAGCACAATTTATAGAATGTGTGAGAGTATGGCTCTAAGCGTTTTCATGAAGGGTGTTAACACAGAGTATCAGGATCTATTAATAGCTAGTAATCCAAAGACTTTGAACGAAGCCGTTGAAAAATGTCTGGCATCTGAACGTAATAGGCAGAATAATGGCAACAACATTTTTAGAATTGGAGGGCGACGTATGGCAACTCCACAGGACAGAACGAGGGATAACAATTATCCTAGACACAACCCACATGGTGCTCAGTATAGTCAAAATACCAATTACAACTTCAGGCGAGACAACAACCATGGTATGAACGCCAACAGCTATGGCAATAATAATAGGAACGGATATAATAACAATTATTACAGGCATTACAATACTAGTAATAATAATAATAATAATAATAATAATAACAATAATAATAGTAGGAGCAACAGAAATAATAATTATTCACAACGTGGAGTTAATAATAACGGGAATAGCAGCAGGACATCAAATAATAGGAATAACTGGTGTAATAGAAACAGGCAGGGAAACTATTAAGGCGGGATAATAAGAATTATTATCCCAGGCCAAAACTGTTCAACCTCTTTACAAATACGAAAAACTCGATACAAATCAATTGCAAGGGTACAAAAGGAGAAATTAGCTTTTTATTAGATACAGGGGCAGATATTTCAATTTGCAAACAGAAACTAGTAGGTGAGATAGACCATAGGGATATCGCGTTACTTAGTGGTATAACACTGGAAACGATAGAAAGTTTAGGTACTGCACAATTAGATTTAAAAGTAGAAGAGCAGTGCATACGGCATAAATTTCACGTTGTTCCCAATAATTTTTCAATTCCCACAGATGGAATCATCGGAAGGGACATACTAGAGAAATACAAATGTAAAATAGATTTCGAGACCTATACTGCAACATTCAACGTCGCTGATGAGGAATGTATTCTCCCCATAACCCCTAAATGTATATCTAACAGCGGAATCCGCGTTCCAGCCCGCTCAGAATACATTGTACCAATAAAATTACATACGGATAAGGAAAGTATCGTATTAAGCACAGAGATAGCTCCGGGTGTTTTTATAGCAAATACTTTAGTACCTGCCAAAGGCATAAAACATATAAGGATTTTAAATACAAATGATGAGGATGTCACAATAGATGATTTAAAGATTGAAAAGAAAGATTTAGCAGATTATGAAATATACAACTACAGGAATGAAGATTCATCTATTAGAAAAGATAGAATACAGGAAGTTTTGCACAGTTTGAGTATCGAATCAATAGATCCCATAGCGAAACAGCGTCTGATAGACTTGATTGTAAGATATAACGAAATCTTTCACGTAGAGGGTGAGAAATTAACAACGAACAACTTTTACTCTCAGAAGATAGATATAATAGACCCAACACCAGTATATGTGAAACCATATAGACTTCCACAAACCCAAACAAGTACAATAAATGAACAAGTGAACAAATTGTTGAAAGATGGGATTGTCGAACCATCTGTGAGCCCCTACAACTCACCGTTATTAGTTGTTCCAAAAAAATCCGCCAAGGACAAATGCGAATGGAGATTGGTAGTAGATTTTCGGAAGTTAAACGAGAAGATAATCAATGATAAATTTCCACTAACAAGGATAGAGGATGTACTAGATAAGCTAGGAAGAGCGAAATACTTTTCGACATTGGACATGACAAGTTCATTCCACCAAATTAATTTAGAAAAGAATTCGAGACCTCTAACCGCGTTTTCCACAAACAATGGTCACTTTCAATTCACGCGTCTACCATTTGGGCTCAAAATATCTTCAAATAGTTTTCAGCGCATGCTCACAGTAGCGTTAAGCGGTTTGAGCGCAGAGGCTTTCCTTTACGTAGACGATATTATAGTATTTGGCTGCAGCTTACAACATCATCTTGAAAATTTGGAGAAGGTATTTGACAAGTTAAGGATATACAATCTTAAACTAAATACGAGTAAATGTCAATTTTTAAAAACAGAAGTGGTTTATTTAGGTCACCTTATTACAGATAAAGGTATACAAACTGACCCTAACAAATACAACGCAATAAAAAACTACCCAATACCCAAGAACTCTGACGAAGTACGGAGATTCATCGCATTCTGTAACTATTACAGACGGTTCGTGGAAAATTTTGCCTCAATAGCAAGGAGCTTAAACCAACTATTAAAAAAGGACAAACCTTTTGTATGGGACAAAGATTGTCAACAAGCATTTGAGACACTGAAATCGAAATTAATTAGTCCCCCAATTCTTCAATACCCTGACTTTAGTAAACCATTCATAGTAACTACTGATGCATCTAATGTTGCTTTAGGGGCAGTCCTGTCACAGGGAGAGATTGGGAAGGACCTACCAATATCCTATGCCAGCAAAACATTGTCGAAGCATGACTTGAACAAATCAGTCATCGAAAAGGAACTTCTAGCCATCCATTGGGCTATTAAATTTTTTCGTCCTTATCTGTACGGTAGAAAATTTTACGTCATCACAGACCACAGACCACTAGTATCTTTATTCTCACACAAGAACCCATCGTCCAAAATGACTCGAATTAGACTCGACTTATGCGATTACGATTTCGAGATTTCATATAAAAAGGGAAGAATGAACACAAACGCTGATGCATTATCAAGGATAGTCATAAATAGCGATACGTTGAAAGCCATGATTCCAACAGAAATTGGAACAGAAACGAATAACGTTTTGATCGTTACTCGCAATATGAAAAGGAAAATGGAAAGGAAACTTGACGATAGCAATAAGACTGGATCAACCGGTAAAGAGCCTGATCACCTTTTTACATGGGAGAGCACGTCGATTTCGGATGTCAAGAATATAAGAAAAATGAAGTTTGAATTAGAATACGGCTTTGACCAACAAAGCATTATAGTAAACGATTTGGAGGTAATAATCAGATGTGGTGATAATCCATCGAATATACGAACGTCGTTGGAGAAACTCTCATCGGAGATGTTATCACTGAATATACATAGACTAGCTTTGAAAGATAATGATGCCATATTTGAGTATATAACGATTGAGCAATTTAAGAACATTTTTAATGAGTTAGAAGGACAAGGCAATAGGAGACTAGTTATATTGTTGTACAGGGATCCAGTACGGATTACAAGTAAGGATCGACAGGAAAGTTTGATCAGGGAATACCATTGCTCAACAATAGGAGGGCACTTAGGAATACGGAAAACTTGTATGAGACTAAAACAGAGATACATTTGGAAAAACATGGGTAAAATGGTGAAAAGGTTTATTCAGAACTGCAGCGAATGCAAAATAAACAAACAAACAAGACATACGAGAGAGAAATTAGTAATGACTGATACCCCAGGAACAAGTTTTGAAACCATTTCCATAGACACAGTAGGTCCTCTGAGATATTCAAACAAATTTAGGTACATACTAACAATGCAGGATGATTTGACAAAATATATCATAGCATGCCCTATCGAGTCGAAGGATGCAAAAACAGTTGCAAAAGCTATAGTCGAGAATTTAATTCTAATATATGGAAACTGCAAGATTCTAAAATCAGACAGAGGTACTGAGTTCATGAATGAACTAATGTCAGAAATCTGTAAAACACTTGAAATTAAGCAAGTATTCAGTACACCGTACCACCACGAGACTCTAGGTTCGATAGAGCGGAATCATAGGGTACTTAACGAATTTCTTTTGAATTATTGTAAAACTGATGAATGGGAAAAATGGATCCCATATTTCTGTTTTGCCTATAACACAACACCTCATATAGACACCAATTACACACCTTACGAGTTGATATTTGGAAGGCTGCCAAATTTCCCGAATGATAATGTTTTGATTTTTGAACCAATATACAACATCGATAACTACGTTAAAGAATTGAGAGCTAGGTTATGTTTTTCCCTAAACAAAGCAAGACAATACCTAGAAATTTCAAAAAAGAAAAGAGTACAGCATTGCTACAACACAAATCCTCTAAATTTGAAGATAGGAGAATTAGTTCTCGTGCGAAATTTTAATAGAAAAAAGAACCAGCCACCTTATCATGGGCCATACAAAATAATTAAAAACAACGGTGTAAACTCTATTCTAGATTTAGGTAATACCACTAAGGAATTTCATAATAATAACTTAAAGAGATACTAAAAAAAAAAAACAAAATAAATACATATGTATATTTATATTTCATACATAATTTTAAATTTTATGAAAAATGTAAAATTATCTTAAGGGATAGGGTGTAGGGTACTTGTCAAAGTCGACTTGGCATTAACTTTACATAAATAGGATTAAGATTAACTTTATATATTAACCTTATGTATATAGGATTAAGATTGTTTGGAAATTCCATTTTTTTGTTTTTGTTTTTAGTTGGTTTGAAATTTAGAAAAGTACCGTTACTTTTATTTATAAGCCTACAGAATTTTGTAAATAAAACACTTTTTCTTTTGCCTTCAAATCGGCATTTGTTTCAATTCTAAACTAAGGCATTTCAACTGCCCTTTTGGAACAGGCATATTCAACTGCCACTTGTCCCAACCTCATATGCCAGTGGCGTTCATTAGCGCCGGCAGTTTTTTTGTCTTTAATTCGCGCTCATAAATATAAACTTTGCCCAACACATTACAATACTAATGCAGGCTAGACTCAAAATTAATACTTAACGGTAGCTGCGGGGGAAGCTTAGTTGAAGAAGTTTCAATCAAGGTTGGGGTTTAGTACGTAGGCGCTTGGCAAGCCAAATAATAAGTCTTGCTGTGCGAATCGTGCATATTGGATGGCCCGGGCCACCAATATCTTTTGAAGATTCCCCATCCTTAGCACGTATTGCTAAAAAAAAAAAAAAAAAAAAAAAACCTTATCTGAACAATATATTAAATAAGTGGTGCTTCTGATTGCTACAAATTGGAATGTGTTCCAAATATATATGATTTTAGGTTTGAAAAAAGTTTTACCCAATTTCTTTTAAAAATAACTCTTCTACGGCACCTTCGTCATTAGTTGGGCATCTTTTTGAAATTTGTAAGGGCAACACTAGTTAAATGGGCTTAAGACATTTCTCACAAAGTATGGCATCTTTCTTATGCTCTGCTTAAAAATGTCATCCTAAATGTATGCAGCTGTTCTTATTGACAAGTATTATTACAAAAACAAAATTGTTTTATTTACATGGAACTTCATGTCGCAAGAATTCTGCCGTGTACATTTCATCATTTACAAAATTTCTTGAGGAATTTGGTTGTCAATGAGAAAGCAGACAAAAATTTTAACAAGTTAATTCCAATCACAAAAGTTAAAAATAAATTATTGGTTAATAAATTAGAGTGTAAAAAATTATATTACGTTTTTAAAGCTGATTGGTCCAATCAACTAAAACTGTGCAATTGCTATAATCAAGGGCCAACAAAGCATTTGTTTTTAAGAAAGTATTTGTATTATTTGAAGAGAGGAAGGGGGAACAAAATTTACTGAATAATAATAAAGAGAACACAGTATCGGTTTGGATGTGTTTTTGGTAGATACTTAATTCACTTCTTATCAATTCAGCTGATAGCAGTCAAAAAGAGTCTGCACATAAAAGTTTATCCAGACAATTGTTGGAAAAACAGTATTAATAAGAAAAATTAATGCACATAATTGCGCTACGTGTCGTTTACAAATAGAAAAAAAAAGTAAATTACAATGTGCGGCTCTACTCCCCTTGTGACTAAAGGAACGCGGGCTCTTATTTTAGTTGGAGGTTATGGTACCCGTTTACGACCATTAACCCTGAGTACCCCGAAACCATTAGTCGAGTTTGCCAATAAACCGATTTTGTTACACCAACTGGAAGCTTTGGTATCAGCAGGATGTTCGCAGGTACTTAAAATGTGATTTCATCAGATACACAGTAGGTATCTAATTTCTTTCGACAGGTTATTTTGGCTGTCTCCTATCGTGCTGAACAAATGGAAAAAGACCTTAAGCTGGAAGCTGAAAAATTGGGTGTTGATCTCATATTTTCACATGAGACAGAGCCCCTGGGAACGGCAGGTCCTTTAGCGTTAGCAAAACATATACTAAGTGGCAGTCCAGAACCATTTTTTGTGCTGAACTCTGATGTTATTTGTGAATTTCCTTTCAAACAGTTGGAACAGTTCCATCGTAATCATGGCAAAGAGGGCACCATAGTGGTGACCAAAGTGGAAGAACCCTCAAAATATGGTGTTGTACTTTATGATGACCAAGGCTCTATAAAAAATTTCATCGAAAAACCTCAAGAATTTGTTAGTAATAAAATAAATGCTGGCATTTATATATTTAACCCATCAGTATTGGACCGAATTGAAGTAAAACCAACATCAATTGAAAAAGAAATTTTTCCTGCTATGGCTGAGGAGCAACAACTCTTTGCTATGGAATTATCTGGATTTTGGATGGACATTGGCCAACCTAAAGATTTTCTAACCGGTAAATAAATATGAGCTATGATTTTTCTAACGTAACAGTTCTTTTGATACCCAAAAGAGATTTCATAGAATTTCTTACTACTATATTTTGGTAAAAGGTTTAAAGGATACAACAAGAGATTATATACAAGACGAAACTATGAATGCCAGCTAAAATATATTGAAGTAGTTCAAAAAGTATGTCATTTTCACGCATTCTAAATCATTTCATGAAAGAATGTCGTTTAAAACTACTTTTTATCAAAAAATATTTCATAATTGAAGCATGTACGTCATCTATTTGATACTGTTAACTTGGTTATTTTTCAAACAGAAAACAAAAAACTTTCCCCTAAATTCTTACGCAAGCACCTGGCGTTCATTGACCGGATCGTATGGACTTGAACCCATTTTTTCATGTCCTTTCTTTTTGGTGGAATATAGACTGACGTTTGTTTCCACAAAAATTAAAGTTGTTGTAGTCAGAGCAATTTTTTTTTCACATCAGACTGAAACTTAATTTTAGTCTCTAAATTATTAACCTCTAAACTGTAGGTTCGATGTAATTGTCGGCTGTACATTGTTTTCAATATGCCCACTTGAAATTTTCGAAAATCACATTTTAAAGCTCGCTATGAATTTTATTATTTTCTTTCTTGTCTAGTCTATCCATTCATGGTGAACTGAGAAACCCTTGTTTTGTAAATATGTATTGAAAAGTTTTGTTTTTATTGCATTCACATACTTTTTTCATATTCATTTTGAGTAATTCTGTGTTTCCATTTACAGGAATGTGTCTTTACCTTTCCTCGTTGCGGCAAAAACAATCACCAGTTCTATATACTGGGCCCGGTGTAGTAGGCAACGTTTTAGTTGACCCTAGTGCTAAAATTGGGCATGGCTGTCGTATTGGTCCCAACGTCACAATAGGTCCAGATGTGGTTATAGAAGAAGGTGTTTGCATAAAACGGTCAACCATCCTAAAAGGTGCCGTCATTCAGTCACACTCGTGGCTAGACTCGTGCATTGTGGGTTGGCGTTCGGTTGTAGGTCGCTGGGTGCGTTTGGAGGGCACCACTGTTTTGGGTGAAGATGTTATTGTCAAGGATGAAATCTATATAAATGGTGGCCAAGTGTTGCCGCATAAAAATATAGCTGCCAGTGTACCAGAGCCTCAAATTATCATGTAACTAATATTTTATCTACAAACAATTATAGCAATGCTGCAATCTGCGTATACTTTTTTTTATACATCATCAGCATATTTCATTACAGTTTTACGATTTTTTTGTTATTTTTTTTTTTTATTTTTTAAAAATAACTTTTCCACTTAAACACCCATATTCATAAAAACTATTGAAGGTTTATTACACGTTTATTTGACAAATATTCCGTAGAAATACATCAAATAAGAGCTTAATAAACTTAAAATAATTATTATGAATATGGCCTTAATTATTTTGTATTATTGGCTCTCAAAGCAATAAATAATTAAATTTGTTTTAAAATTTTCTATTATGTTTGAAATGATTTTTCCCTAAATTTTAGTTTGTTGCAGTTTTCTTTTTATTGGAATTAAAAAAACAAAACATTTTTTATTCAAACATAAAGACCTATAACAACAATTCCATTTAACTTACTATTTTTAAATAGTTTTAGTTCTTTGTGCTATATAATTGTACCGTTTTCTACATATTTTTATAAAAATCTTTGTAAGTGCCGGATTTGCTTTCATTTGGATATTTTAAATTATAAATATTAATTGACAT
The DNA here is from genome assembly GCA_963662145.1 of Sturmia bella. Lineage (NCBI taxonomy): Eukaryota > Metazoa > Arthropoda > Insecta > Diptera > Tachinidae > Sturmia > Sturmia bella. The sequence goes on from OY759168.1 coordinate 123,422,982, forward strand.
GCAAATAAAGGTGTATTTGTTTTATAAAATAGCAACTTTTTATTTCATTTCTAAATTATTACAACAAATGTAGATTATAAAATGAAACAATCACAAGTGTTAAAGGTATTGAAATGTCGAAACTATTTATTCCATAATTTATAAATTTTGTAGACTGAAAACTTTTGGTATCAAAAATGATATCAAAAAAATATTCCTAAAAATAGCATTTTCAGATTTTACTTCTGTTAAAAATGTCACATATACGAATAAAATGTCGGTTCGTTGTACTTTCTCTAAGTGCAAACGATAGAAAACATGTGAACGTGAAATGTATAACACAAAAAATCAACTTTCTAGTGAATTCGGACTCTAGGACGCATTTGAATATTCTAGTCCCTATAGTGCAGTTTTTTTTTTACATAATCAACACTTTCTTCGAAAATAAGACACTGAACCGTTTTGTCAATAATAACTTAGACGGCGGTAAAAGTCGTTGTCCAAGAATGCTTAATAAGCGTTCTCAAGCCTGGAGAGGAAATAAGAAACACTTCGAGAGAAGTGAAAGCCCAACGAAAAAATCAAAATACATAAACAACTTTTAGACTCCAAAGGAAAGAAGCTAAACTTTTGAGTGAAGGCAAATGTTTTGCTTTTAGCCACATGAAACTAACTAAACTTCATTTCATTATTGTCCAGCCAAATTAAGGCATTCGAAAGCTATCGTTCCGTATTCTATGTGAACTTACCATACGTTAGTGATGGACTTGAACAAGCGAATAAGTACATATCAAGGTGAATTAAAGATGGCTTGGTCACTACATGATACAACTAGTTGTATCATGGTTCACTAGATCTCAAGGCGAATCAGCTACAGGTGGTCGCAATTCAATTCGCTCCAACATTTTCTCTCAAGTTTTCATACGATTTCTTGTCGTTTGCTATCAGCTTTGACTCAACTCAAATGCACTATAAAAATCATGGAAAAATGTTGAAGCGAATTGTGATGCGGGCACCTGTAATGGACTCGCCTTACTTGATCTCTCAGCGGAGAACAAGGCGTGTAAACAAGTTTTGACATAACAAGAAGGAAAAATCGGGAAGCTAAAAATAATCACCTGAGCTGTCAAGTTCACCCTAGTTCACAGTAAATTTGTGCATCACTTCGTTATACGAGTAGATTGCTAAAGCGTGAGCGATCGATCATCTGTTGCGTGCATGATGACAGATGTACTAGACACACTGCAAAGCTAAGTTAACCATCAGCAATAGTATGTATATTTATGGACTTTCTCCTTTTTATGGTACAACAAACACGGAGCACACATACAGTTAACAAGCTGGCCATAAGCACAACTACTTTTTTTACTGTAACACCCCTTTTATGGCCTGTACATAAGATTCGCGTGTTTTAAGCATTAGGAATGAATTAATTTAAATTTAGAAAATTCAAAATAAAGGCACAATTACAATTTTTCGACAGTACTGCATAAAAAGCCGTTAGATGTAAAAAGGTGTTGCCACATTCCCACAGCCGTTGTGCAACTTTAAAAGTACGGCAATAATGCACCACCGACTGACTGCTGCTGCATTTGCGGAAGAGCCCCACTTATACGTTTCCTAGCAACTACTTTGAGCTGCTAAAACAGAAGTCATACCACAACTGTGGTGTGCGTGAATAGAAGAATATTTTGAAAACCAAAAAAAAAGGAGTAAATTTACATATGTAACTCAGCTTATGGATTCCTTAGAGCCATTCAATCTTCTTTGGGAGGACAAGGAAATCAAATTCGATACACCTCACGTGTAAGTTGAAAGCTCTTAAAATTTTCATTTTAATTCACATTGCACATGTGTATGTGCATATTTTAGCCAAAAACGTTTACGAAAAGGCGAACATGTTTTATCTACTATTTATTACATTGAGGACACTAAAGGAAATCCAGGAGATTCGGGGCGTTTGTTGGCCACAAATTTGCGTTTAATTTGGTATTCCCTGGTGCATAAGAAATTCAATCTGTGTAAGTTAAATTTTTATGTATGTGTGAGTGTGTGTGTGTGTTTGTGAAAACTAAACAACGGCACCGTTTCGAAGGTCTTCCGACTTTCATACACTTGTTTGATCCAGACCTGTTAATGCACGATGAAACTGATCGGCTTCAAGGACTTCGTCAGTTATATGAACGATTTTCAACGAAGTGGATGCTTTATGCCAAACAAGATTTTTCACACTGCCTTCTTAAACAGCGTGTAAAATGTATTTGTGCATCGAAAGTGAGGTATTCTCCTTCTTTGCGCCGCTGGGTATTCGGCGCTTGGCTGTTGCCTTCAATGAATTCTGCTTGTTTAGTCCTTTTATGTGTTTTACTCAAACATTTGGTAGGTGCAACCACATTGCCATTGTGGATTATTATTACTTTTTTTGTTAGTGCAGAGGTGAGGTAAGAAAAGTTGTTTCGCCTTGAGGCAGAATAGAAACTTCCCAATATAATTATATGGAACGTATCAGTTTTATTGCTCTGCGGTGCCACATGAAGACATTGGCGAGAATAATAATCCCCGGCCACGATTCATTTGGTGTGGGGACACTAAGACTGTTGAATAGATATTACTCAAGTGGATGAAATCAATATTCGGATCAAAGGCAAAAATAGACATAAAAAAGTTTATACAAATCTGTAAAGAGCGCACAAGAGGGCCAAAAAAAAATTGCAAAAATAAATATAAAATCTATATACACACATACTATGTACATATATGTAAATCTCGTGTCAGGATGTTTGTTCTCGCTAATCTGCGGAGCTACTGGATCGATCGATTAAAGAAATTTTGCTCAGATATATTAACTTCCTTTTCCTCTTAAGGCGTTCGAAGTTTTCTTTCGCACATTTGTATTGAAAACAATAAAAACAATTCAAAAATTGTTGTTGTTTTCAATAGAAATATGCGATTGAAAACTTCGTTCGCATTTAGAGGAACAGACAGCAACTGTGACCAACTTAAAATATATGATATATCGTGATACAACCTCTTCCCTACAATTCTTATTCAAATTCAAGCAAAATAACATACATTTTGTTTTTGTACAACTTCGGAAAACTGTCACGGAGACACCACTGCTACAAACTGTACAGCATTTACAGAAGAGAATGAACAGAGTTTACGCTGATTTGCTTTCCCGTTTCGGCTGTCCTTTCCATCCCTGTATGCTTTTGACAGTTTTACGAAGTCAGATGATTAACGGTTCAGCTAATGCGGCTGCCTGATTTGTTGTGTCATGGGGCTATACTTTATGTCTATTTACAAAATTAAATTCGAAATCGAATAAATCACATTATGATTGTCAACGTTTTTTTTTCTTGCTTTTCAAGTGTTTGTCCATAAAATGAATGCATTATGCATTCTTTTGCAAAATCGACAATTTTGTCGATATCGAAAAAAAACTGCTTTTTGAATAATTCGGCCATTTATAGACCGATTTTCGAAACTATTTTTTATTTTTTTTTATTTTTGCAAGTGTGTATCGGTAAAATGGGCACGTAAGTTAACGAATACATAAGTTAATTTTTCAATATTGCCGCCAGTATTTATTAACCGATTTTCAAAACTATTTGTGCTTGAAAGAGTTTGTCAGTAAAATGAGAATATTTATTTTTAACTTTTGAAACGAAGTTCCTTAACGCGGCTTGCTGGTAGTGGAAATTAGTAGAAATCGTCACGAAAGCGTGTGAGCTGTTTATATGTATTGGTGTACTGTCGACAAGCAATTGTGTATGATGGGCGGTGTCTCCACTGACAGCAGCGGAGACACCTACCAATAAATATTAATTAGTTGGAAAACGTTCCAAAAATTTAAAAACTCATAAAATTTCAAAAACAACACAAAATAAAACATACAGATTTCACCTTGTATTACATTCAAAGATGAAAAAAAAAAAACGTAAGGAACTTCGTTCCTAACGGGGGTCCCCCGACCGCATTTCTTTTTTTAATTTTAACTTTCTACTACGTAAAATTTGCAAAATACAAAAATAGACAAAAAGAACATAGCGAAAATGATTTCGAAATAATCTAGTTTGAGTTGAGGTTAACTTTGATATCTGGTTGCTGTTTTTTAGAATTTAAAATTACAAGCAAAATATGCACTATTTGACCTGTAATACAACAAGTTTTGACAAAAAAGGTCGTTGTTCACAAAAAAAAAAAAATGTGACAATTATCACGTTTTTTTTAAAGTAGTCGAGTGCATGTTTGAAAGTATTGATACCAATTTTTCACGGTAATTGTCACTTAAGTGACTTGAAGAAGAATACATGAAATTCGGTCTCGATGTTAGATTTTATGGCATCAAGTTATTAGTTTTTTTTTGCAACTTTTTTACTACACTTTTCCTTCTTTTAGCTATTGGCTATGGTCGTGTTGCCAATATCAATACCAAAACGGTGACCAATAAAGTGCGTGGAAGTTGTTTGGCTTTATATATTTTGGCTATTGGAGGCAATACTCGTTTTGAGTTTTTATTCACGGATGTATCGGGCGAAACGGAAAGGAAAAAACTACCGATATTTCAAAGCGTATTTGATATATACAAGTAAGCGAAAAATTAAATGATTGGTGGAGTAACAATCACGTGTGCTCACATGAATATCGAAAGGGCTTAGTATAGAAAGGGCACATTTCGATTTGTTGCTACTTTGCAAGGGAAGGAAAAATAAAACCAATTTTTATTCTCTTTCCAAGATTTTAGACCAAAACATTTTGGAAAACCCCGAGACTGTCCCCTTTCATATTATGTCATCGATTTATTTATTTATATGTATGAAATAGTAATTTTTGCAACTTCCAGTTTATACCAACGTACCTATTTGTATCGTGATTTAAAGTTGCGTGGTGCTATTCTTCAGTCTGGTCGTTTAGTAATTTTGCCAAACGAGCAGGTTTTCAACAGAGTCAACGGTGTCTGGAACTTATCAAGCGACCAAGGGAATTTGGGTTCGTTTGTGGTCAGCAATATCAGAGTAGTTTGGTATGCGGATGCCAATGAAACCTTTAATATTAGTTTGCCCTATATACAAATCGCAAACGTGAGTTACAAACGAAATATGTATGCATGCTCATCAGAGTGCACCTTATTTGTATGGGCTAATATTTTTTTGGAAAGTTTGAAATTTTAGGCAGATTGCATGAGAAAACGACAAGCCACAACCGCCCACAAGTTGAAAGGAAATGTAAGAAATTCATATCAAGTGACATATCAGCTCTAGAAATGTGAAACCAAGCTCGTATCTCGGGGCTCACATGCAAAAATAGTATTTTTTTTTAATAAATTTTCTCCCCATTATCCTGACTAGCCCCACTGTGCTCCAAGAGTCAAATGTATAACTAAACCCCATTACTGTTCCTTTCTCTTTTCTTGTTCGCAGAGCAAACCATGCGACTAGTTGAGAGAGTAGAAGAAACATTTTGGGAACATCTGTATTCGAAAGCTTGTTTGGAAGACTACATTATGGGGGATCAGTCAGACAAGGCACCCTGGGGCTGGTTGAGACAATGGGGGAAAATTTCAAAAACTTTTTTTGCGTGGAAGCCCCCCTCCTCCGTAAGAAGGGGAGCTAGAGGGCTGGCTTGTTTCGAGGATATTTTGAGAAAGAAAAATTAATGGAAGTTGGAACAGTGGGGCGAAGTTCGGACAAAGTGGAAAATATTTATAAAAATCTTGTTTTTGTATGGGAGTCCCCTAGGGGGGGGGGGGGGGGGGCAGATAGAGGGTTTCTTTGTTCCGTTGAGATGTTTTGACAATGTAAAGGGGGGTTGGCCATATATTTGACTCCTCACGGGGCACCCTTGGGCTTGTTAAGACGATGGGGGAAACTTTCTAACTTTTTTTTTGTGGCTGCAAGGACTGGGTTATACATTTGACTCATCTAGAAGAATATTGAGACGATAGAGACAAAAAATATCTCAACATTATTTTTGTGTGGGAGCACCCCTCCCCCCTCTTCTTTAATGAGCACAGATACCAGCTTGATGTTCGAAAAATATGTATATTGGCGGGAAGTTGTGGCACATTTTGCAAATTTGTTCACACTTTACTGCAACTTGCGAAAGGAAGGGGCAAGCCTTGTTCTAATGCAATCTGGCCAAAATTCCACAAAGTAGCTTTTTTTTTACGGAGAACATTTTTTGGGGGGAGCGCATATTTCACATGAAGATGCTGAGTTTTTTTCTTTTATTTCAGATACGCATAAGAGAGTCAAAATATGGCCCTGCTTTGGTAATACAAACGGTCGAAACTGGTGGCGGTTTCGTTTTGGGCTTTCGCATTGATCCAGCCGAACGCTTAATGGAAATCTTTCAAGAACTCATTTCACTACATTCGATTTATACGGAAAATCCGAATTTCGGAGTTGTTTATGAAATTTTGGAAAAGGAGAAACAAAATGCATCCGCTAATTCACAACGAAATGAAATGCGCATTGAGGAGTTTCAAGAAATCGATGAGCATCAAGAAAAAGAAATCAACTCGAAGCTGAATACTTATTTGGCTGAAGGCAGTTTATCGGTGGGCGAAGAAAAGCCGCCACGTGAGCCGGTCTACTGCAAGGAGTTGGGTTTTGCTATGGAACGTATACGCGATGGCTATAAATTGAAAGATTTATGGGATGTTTTGCCGCAGCAAATGATATTAGTTGAAGAGGAATAATAAAGATAAAAAAAACGGAAAAATATTAAAATTTTAAACAACACATTTTTTCAGGTTAATAAGATTTTAGGTTAAATTAATAAAAAAAAAAAACGTGTTTTCAACGTTCTTAATTTGCTTTTTCTGTGTGTAGTAGTTTAAAAACTAATCCTAAAAAAACTAACACGGATTCCTGGTATGGAGTAATTTAGAGACTACAGCAGTGTTGCCAAGCTGGCATGGGTAATGGGTTCCATATTACGATATCATGTTTTGGATTAGTCGCGTTGTTTGCAGGCTGTTTGTGGCATTTCAAGTTGTTTGTATTTATGTATTGGTGATACGCATTTGGACAATACAAACAGTTTGTTATAGAGTTGAATAGAAAAAATAGTAAAGTTTTAAATTTGATTTCTTTTTATTTATTTATATTAATTAGTGGCGCATTAAATTGTTTATAATAATTTAAATTGTCATAATTGTGTAATTTGTGTCCTTGTGTTTATTATTTTATTTTTATTTTACTTGACTTTTACAATATGCCTTGATATTTTTTGTTTTTTAATACTTAATCTAAGATTTTGATTTCCTTTTTAAGATAAATAAAAAGGAAATGTACACCCACATAAATGTTAAATTAAATTCATGGTACTCGACTTTTCAAAAAGTTCCTTTTGCACTTCCTAAACTAAAATTAGAATTTATGTAGAGCAGCTTATTTTATAGAGGAAACTTAAAATTAACTAAATCAAATTAAAAAAAAAAAACTAAACAGATTTAATTAAACAATTAAACATGTTTTTCAATATTATATCACAACACAGTTTTTCGCTTCTTGTTATTTTCAAAGAAAGTATTCAATCTTTATGCTTTTTTTTTTGCATATTTTCAACACAAATAATATGTATTTAATTTATTTGTAGTTTAAAACATTTATGTGTATTTGAGTTTAAGTATAGTAAAAAAAATTTCACAAATTATAGGAAAATATCATTATTTTTTGTTTTGTTTTTATGTGATACAACTACATATGTTTTTATCTTGATTTGAAATTTGTATTACTATTTATTATTTTTGTTTGCAATTTGTATTTTTTAAGAAAAGTATATATTCTTTTTAATAATAACTGTTTACAAGTTTAAATTTTTCATTTCATAATTTTTGTTTTGAGTTTTTTTTAAATTTATTTTAATTCTATTCTTTTTTTTTTTTTGCATTTAACTCACATGTTTAAACTGGATGTCCACTAGTTGATTTTTACTTTTAATTTAGAAGAATCTGCCAAATAATGGGTTTGTTTTACTGAAATTTTGTTTTGTTTGTTTGTTTGTTGTTCAAATAAATGTTCAAGGAGAGAGAGAGCAATCGCTTAAGTCAGTAGTAATCTTCTTAATCAGCATTATGTTTGGAAAATATATCAAAGCAAAACAAAGTTCGAGTGGTCTATAAATTTTATAGTGAATGTAACAAAAGTTTAAGCATAGTCTGAAAGGGTAAAACCAGCTCACGCTCGCAGTTATTAGTTGACTTCTACCTAAATCTAATCCATCTGTCATGATCAGATCACACTGTCGCCATAACACTTACTGAGCACACATCATCTTTGACAGACTATACGACTGTTGGAGTAGTGTATCAGGGCCCTATAGAAAACTTTTATTGAATCTATCAGAAAACAAAAATTGTCCTGAAGAAGCTAACCGAAGGAGAGCGAAATATCGACAAAAATAATTAAATATTTTTAACAAAAAAAAATACCTTTTGTTTAAGAAAATAAATATATAAAATTGTCATATACATATGTGTACAAAAAAAATGTATATATGTATGACGACAATTCATTGGCGCCCCTCAACTCGTCAGTAGGCTTGAAAATATATTCGAATATTTTATTTTATGTTCCATTAGACTTAAACAAAAAATGTTGGGAACTATTTCAAATTCAATTAAAAAATATAAGCTGAACGCCAATTTCACCAACTCTATTTAAATGACGTTTTCATTTTTGTTTTATGTACAAAAACATTTAGAAAGCGGAAAAATGAAGATCTTATGCCCTTTTCGTTTCTACAGCAAAGGACAATATTTTGCGTAAAAATTTTGTGTAGAAACAAAAACGGCATTAGTGTGTGGCCGACGACATCACTCGACACCGTTTGCTCACTTTCACACGAACGATGTCGAACGTTATCGTGAGCCAGAATTTTATTCAGGCAATGGAATAAATTATTGACAATTTCTTATTGTGATTCTGTGCAATGAATGTGTGTGAATGGCAGTAAAGTATCCTTGTAGGCAACATTTTGAGAAATCACCAGCCCTCGGGATTAGTAAACAATTTTGATAATAAAAAGCACCAAAAAATGTGGACGGAAACGAATAATTGACAGGTTTTGTCTGTGCAATTTGTTGTAAAAATGTAATTAAATAATCCAAAAATTTAAACCATTTTTCTAATTTATTCCTGCATATGTTTTACTAATGTCGAAATTTCCATTTCATGCAGCAAAAACGTGAGCTGTGATCCCCTACTCCACATTGGGAGCCTTTGGGATGAAAATTTGCACGAAAACTGTTCATGTACTCAAAGTTTGTATAACTGAGCGAGCTTTTGAAAGAGAAATATTAGTTGTGATCACGTACTCAACACTGGGAGCCCGCAGGACCCCAATTTGCACGAAAACTGTTCACGTACTCTGAAGTTCGTGTGAGAGAGGGAGAAAGAGAGAAATATTCGTGTTATTCTTGCACAAAACAGCCAGCACCAAGGCGAATTAGTTAATTTAACCAGTTCGGACAACTAGTTAAACGGTGAACTATTTAAAAACTAAATATTAACAAATAAGTTTTGATTTTTTTCAATTAGTATTTCATATAAAAGTACCTGCAAAGCACTTTAAAATTTAAATGCTTCCAGAAAAACTATTAATTTGCCCAAAAATTTACGTTTCAATTTTCATTACACCATTAAAATATACCATATGTTATTTTCAGGGATAGAAATGGAGTTTTTAGTGTTCCCGTACGTTTGTGCGTTTTTGTCTATTATTAAGAAAAAATCATGATTGCTCTCATTTTACTGAAAATTTTTTCTCTCATTTTGTCCAACTTTGCCCAAAAAGCTAAAAGCCAAAACTAATCATAAACTCTGCCTATTCTTTTTTAAAAATAATTTAGTTAACTACTGTCATAAATGTCGAAACAGGTACAATTAAAACTTACAAATTAATTTTCATTGCTGAAAAAAAAATCGCAAAAATTGAAAGACACCATAAACAAACAAACATTCGGTTTTAAATGTCTGATTTGTCTTTATATTTGTAATAATTAAAAAAAGATTTTCCAAAATAACACCACATGCATGATTCTACAATTAATACAACACAAATGTCACACGCAAACAATGGAGTGCAAATATGTTCAATTAATAACCTATAGAAAGTAGACATCCATGAGCAAATGTGATTATAAATTTAAAGTTGGTTTTAAATGGGTTTGTCCATATAAATTTGAGGTCTACGACAACTTTACCTGTTTCTGCCTAATAACAAAAGCCTGGTACTCTGTTCATCGTTTCGTGCGAAACGCTGTTTAAAATGCATTACAAAAGTATTCATGTGCCGATTGTGGTTGGCGTTTTTGCGACGAAATTAAGGGGTTTTTGAAAAATTTTCAAAAACTACAAAACTTTTTAAATTTCAATCATCGTTGGCATATTTTACTGTCGTTTTTAAACTATGCCAAACAAATAAGCGTAAATGTTGCTGAAAATGGAATTCGGTTAATATTACGGAAAGCGGTGAAATGTATCTGACAGTAAATTTTCACACAACAGCAAAATGCTTCTGACATGTTTTCCAATTGCGAAGCAATAAATGCAACATTTTCGATGTTGCTTGAAATTGCATTTGATATTAATCTGCCTAAAATAGTAAAGCTGGCAAATACAATTATAAAAAAAATACAAATGCACAATTTATTTTAGAAAAGAAAACGATGCTAATGACAGAGAGAGAGAGAGAGAGAGAGAGAGAGAGAGAGAGAGAGAGAGAGAGAGACATGTCGGTACGTAGTAGCCGCCAGTAATGATGCAATTCACTCTCAATTTATCTCATTACTGAGTAATGGGATAAATGTATTAGTTTAAAAATAAATTGAACTATTTAATTTATTTCCGTCTGGCTATTCAACTATCAACTACTGGGCATCGAAATTTAGTTCGTCAGTAGAAAAAATGTAAAACCAACATATCGACACAAAAGAATTTGTTAAATCTTGTATTATGACTCTATTTGGTCAGTTGTCGTAAATTCGAACAGAGTGCTAAGCTGAATAAAGCTGAAATTCTTTAAAGTAACCAAATTATTTGATTCGAGCTGAGATTTAATCTACCTTAATAAAATAATATGCAAATATTAAGAACATAAAACTTGACTTGTTTTAACTCTAACAGGGTTCAGAATAATATCACGTAAAGTTAAATTAAATTTTGTTTTAAATCATTTTATAATAAATTTTAAAAGTTTTTTGTATTGTAATAAATCAATATACATACAAGGGAATGAGAATATAAAAATTAGAGAATAAAAATTTAAATTGTCAGCTACTTGAAAAGTGTTGCTTTTACATGACGAGATCTTTTTGTTTTTTGAATTCACATAAACAGAATTGTAGATTACTAAATCCGAAACACAATACAATACACATACTTTTTGTAATCTTGACTTATATTTTTTTAATCTTACCCTGATGGGTTAACTGCTTCAGTCGAGAGCGCGTCATTGGCGGTGAAAAAGTAGCAACCGTTTCAGGATGTTTGTGTTTTTGTTCGGTGTGTTTGTTTGTGATTGTTTGCGAATACCTCGCCCTTTTATTCGCAGGAGCAGCTATTTCTTTGGCTGATAAACGAGAACTTTTACGTGCCGTCAGCAGAATAGATTTATTGGAAGCCGATTTCTTGGGAAATGGCGATGGGATTATCATCGATTGAGGGGCGAGAACGTTATCATCTTCTTGGACTGTTTTGCGCTTTCTTGCACTTCTTGTTGTCGAAACAACATCTGGCATAGATACAGCGTTTTGTAATTTATTTCTAGATTTCGTGGCAGCCAAATCAACCATATTGTTCGTTTTTGATTTGGCACGTCCTACATTTCTAAGGGACTTTGCTTTTGTTACTCCTTTGGAAAGACTAACTTTGACATTTCTCTGTTTATTCGCAACTTTTGCAGCGCTTTTAGTTGCTGCTTGACGATAACCACGTGGCTTGGGTGTTTCTTTAATTGTTTCCTCTAGTAGCTGTTTCTTAGCCGACTTGCTTTTTTGGGTAAACAATACTTCGATGGAATTATCAGGCTCATCATCAGAAGCAGAGGGTAACTGGTTATTTGATTGCAAAGTGACAACATTTTCCATATCCGCTATCAGACACACAAATGCCGACGTATGATTTGGAGTATTAAATGAGGTGGATAAACAAGTTAAGCTAATTGCAAAAAAAAGGACTTAAATTATTACGTCTGCAACAATTTGTCTGTTATGGGTCAAAAATATTTCATAACACTTTTGACTCATAAAGATTATTTCGCAAAATTCTTTTAATATAATTACTTCTGAATTTTCCTTAAAACTCTATCAAGTTATTGAAAAATTTAACACAACTGCCGTAGTTTGCTTAAACAAATTTCTATTTTAAAAAAGGTATGAAAGTGATAAAAGCTTGCTAACCGAAAAAAAAACAGTAATTTCGAGTTAAGCAATGTTAGACTTTTATCCAACTCAGCTTAGGAATACTCTTTGAAAGATCAAGATGACTAAAATCGCAACTTTTGAACGCCAAGGTTCTATGATTCACTTAATTTGGGTGCAAATGGCATCCAAATCGTAAACATATGGAATTGAGAAATTTCACTCGTTTAGTCGTGCCTTGATAAAATTTCAAAATCATCTTTGGCTTGATGTTGAAAAACGTTATAGCATGATTGGCACGTTGCATAGTTTTCAAATTGATTTTACTCAGGTAAGCTACTTTTTTTTTTTTTTGGTAGAAAGACACTTGCCGAGTTACAAAGCTAATTGATAGTTATTGTCACAGATGCCTATTTTGGCTTGATGCTTTTGATTTGATGAAACGCTTTTATGGCTCTTTACAAAGACTGGATAATGTTGTGATTCAAACTATAGTTATATTACTCACCCCCAGACTTTGTGAAGCATCAATTGTCATTTGTTGCCTAGATTTTACGTTCTGGAAATTGTAGGCATCCTTTTGTGATATTCATTGTTATTATTAATTTGATATTAGTATTTTATTGAGCTAAAGGTCTTTTATTATATTTATTTTTATTCGAATATTTTTGTTAATGTTTCACTATCATTCGTTTAGCTTCTTCAGGAAACAAATCAATTCCCAAAACGTAAAATCTGTTACTGCAGAACAATAACATTCATCAAGATGAGACCTTATTTAAAAGTTTTCTTTGCAGTGCTACCTTTTGGGCATGTCTGTTTTGTACTCTCCAATAAACTTAAATTAATAAAAGCGTGTAATTGTTTATATGTACCTTGGCTTTGGTTTATATATTCCGTGGAACTCTTTGTTCTCTTGTTCATTTTCATCATCTTCTTCCGCAGCTCTGATGATTTTGTCATTATGTTTTTTATTTTTCTGTTGCTTCCTCTTTCTATTATTAACATCACAGTTGGATTTTAAAACAAATTCAGTTTTTTTAGTGGCGAGATTCGCTTTCGGAAAGCGTAGGAAATTGCCACGCGATTTGCTACCACTAAAATTAAAGAGGGAAATTAAAAACTTTAAGGCCAAAACTCTAATCAAACTATTAACCTCTTAAAGGGTGTTTTGGGAACTATACGTATCGGCTTAAAATGGCACATTTCTTTGTGAAGACTATCGGTACTGCTGGCATGTTGTCGCTCCTCTGGATAGCGGTGAATAATTGTTGGCGCAACCGTATGCAATTTGGACAATGAACATGAAAAGTATTTACCGCGCATCACTGATGCTGATGACGACGACTGAGCTGCGGTTGCTGTTGCATTGCTTGAAGCATTTAGTAATGTGGTTGTAGAGACTTTATTTGCATTATGGGATGTGGATGATGAAGATGAGGTGACATTATTGACGGACGTTTTTAAGTTGTTGCAATTATTTTGTAGTTTATTATCAGTTGAATGTTGTTTTGTTGCTAGTGAATTTGTATTGCTATTGCCGCCTGTTGTGGAAATCAAAGCTTTCTGTACCGAGTCTTTGAGAGTCTGAATGAAACTTTGCTGTTTGTTGGTATTGGTGGAATTTTCAGTTTTCAAGGAATGAGTTGTTGCTGCTTTCTTAGTGGATGCAATAATTTCTCTGGAAGATGTGGCTGTAGATTTATTCTGATTACTGATCTTGTTTAGAACAATATTGTCATTTTTGGTATTCGGGTGATAATTACTATGTGTTGTGCTATTTGAGTTTAAGTTCATAGAACTTTTGGTGGTTACGTTGGATGTTGCGTGATTATTGATGTTTAATGGCTTTGAAATACCAGAAGCTGTGGAGCTTGTGGGCAATTTTTTCGTCGTTGATGTAGCTGCAGTTGTATTATTGCTGTTGCCACCACCATTACTACTGCTGTTGTGAAGGGTACTGTATGATGCTGTCTGTCCAGGTGTTGCAATCAACATGATGGCAGTACGTTTAGTAACAAGTAATAATAGCGTTTTTTTTTCCTCCTTTCACCAATTTACCTATAATTTACACATATTGTTCCGCAGAAGGGTTTTCTCGCCTCTGAAGAAAAAAGCAAGCAAATAATCAAGCCACTCACACAATAATAAATTGAAAGATCAATTTCTGTTTTACTATATGTATGTATATTTTTTCAACTTTCTTGTTTTATAGCAAATTTGTAAAGCATTCTTGTAAGACAAATATATGTATGTATGTATACATATGTATTAAAAACGAAAATACGAACAGAACACCCCCACTTTGCAGACTCCTTCCTTGGTAAAAAAATTTACATACAGATATGCTATTTTTATATGCGTTCAAAACTACTCACTCATACACCAAAAGCTTCTTCAATGGTGGTGCCAGATGCTTTTCACACTTTGCATGAATGGGAATAGTTTCCAACAAAAATAAAGTTTTAGCTATAAAAACGACATTTATTATTTTAATTGATCAAAACAACATTTTTAGATTCTAGTGTTAATGGCGATATTTCAACACGACAATCAATCCGTAACGTGCTTCGCTTCTCACAGACTTGGATTAGATATGCGGATATGACGATTTGACATTACGTAGCCAAAGTGCGTCTAGTACAAAAGACAAACGAGTTTTACTCGAAAGGCAAAAAATACAGGAGTGCGATAACCCAAAGTTGACCTCATGATCGAGACAATAAGTAAATTTTAAATTAATTTTTGTACTTCCCGAGCCCAAAGCACATTTCGGATATTCATTAAAATAACCACCCAAAGAAAATCCTTATCAGTATATTGTTTTCCTGTTATTTTAAATTAATTCCTATGCTTTTCAAACTCAACGGAAATTTTGGATATTAATAAAATAATTGTTTTAATGATAATCTGGCATCTCTCATTATCCCTTTTATTTTAAAACATCTCACCACAATTTTGCACGACCCTTTACATGAATGCCGGAACCGGTTTCCTTTTTCGGAAATATGTATCACATTTGTCTTGCAAGAATACATTTTTGAAAGCGCTCTTTGTCTTTTTACTAATTTATATTTACCTGAAAAGTTCCTTCTATTATTGCAACTTCATTTTCAATAAACAAATATACAAATTGTTCAACTTGTTAATTTTTTTTATTGCTATTCTTTTACTCTATTTTACTATTGCACTACCACATACATACATACATGCATATACGATTTTTTCTAATTTGCAATTTTTTATTCTTTTATTTACTACTACAACTTTGTGGCTTTTACGTTTATTCTTGTTCTTCTTTGTTTTCATCAGGAAAAAATCATTCAAGCAAAATTTTATATTTCACAATTTTATACCTTTTTCAAATATTTATTTCATTGTCGAGCAGACAAGTTCCTACTTCAGCATTCTTTTTTAATAAAATATTTCGCCACAAAACGATTTTGATTGATTTGCAAAAATTTCACGTAGAAGAGAATTCTACTTTTCTGCTTTGTGATTTTCTTTCGTTAAAGTTAAGTATAACAGCTGATTGTGGCTGCCAGACTTGCCGGCGCAAAGAGTTGCCAGTCGTTCTGTTTTTTATACTTATATTTCATGATATGGCAGCACATCAACACAACTAAAATTTTAGATTTATTTTCATGCAAACATTATTGAAACTTCATAAATCATTGGGAGCACAAATCATATTTAAAATTTGGAATTTATCAGCAGTACACTCGTAGAAAAACTGCCAAAATATTTATGGTTGCTGTATTTACCGACACATTCAGCACTGCCAGCTCAATTTTAGAAAATCATTAAAGATGCAGCTGATTTCACAACACATATGTGCTGCCACATCTGTACATTTTACGGATTGAAGTAATACCAGTATGTAGTAAAGAAAAAGGTTCGAGTCCATAACAAGAAACAAAGCTACCAAATTCAGTACTTTTTTTTTATCTCATACATAAGAAGCAAATGGCAATGGGCAGAGTCACTAACAGTGGAAAAATGTTTAAATTCTGCTTTAGACCAATAAAAAAAACTGCACAATTTGACAAAAACAGCATTTGAGGATATCTTCTGCAATCACAAGCAACAAAAGAGACGGGGATGCAAAGTTACACTACAGTTAAAAAATCATTGAGCTTCATTTATACCAAGTACCAAGAAAATTTTTCTTAAATTGATGATCCATAAAATAAAATGCATAAATAAATGCTGCATAAAAATAAACTTTCAACCAGTTTATAGGACCCTACTCGTGGACGAAAAGCACTAACTGTGCTTTGCTTTTCTTTTTCGGTTCATAGGACACTACCCACTCGCGACGTTTGTCGCAAGACCCAGCAGCTGTCAATTTATTTTGATTTGTAGCAGATAAATTTTGCTGGCCAAAATTGTTAGAGTAGGCAGAACTAAAATTGTGTTCGCCAAAGAAAAAATATCCTGTCGGACAAACTACATACACGCATATTGTTGAAATGCAGACTTGAAGTAATGAATGTACTTGTACATATACATATGTTAATAATATTACAAATGTTAACTAATCAAGTTTGTTTTGTTTTATATGTATATAACTGAACTATCAATTGTATTTCAATATTTTTTCCTTACTTGAAAATAAATTTCAACGCAACACATACATATACAGTTAATTCTTTGCTTAAATCGCCTGTTGTCGCATTCATTCTAATTGTTGCGATGATCGCGTCGCGTCTTATAAACCCATTTCATTACGTATACGCCCATCAATTGGCTCGTCGCTAGTGAGCTTTGTCGTTCGCTGTTAAATTGGATTTACAAAAAAAGAATTTATGTTAACAAGCAAAAACGAGTAGTTAATTAGGATGTGTGCCACAAACAAACCAACCGCAAATTTCAATTATAAATTTACATACAACTATTAGGAAAATATTCAATTAAAATAAATACAAATGAATGGGGGCAAGAAACTGAAATCGCAAAAATATGTATGTATGTAAATCCTTATTCAGTAATAATGTAAAATATGTAAACATTACAGGGATGGAAATTGTACAACCATTGAAATATTTTCTACTTTTTTTTTTACTTTATTCTGTATTCTGTAATAATTGTAGTTAAGTTTAATTTTGTTAATATTTATTGAGAGCACTGGATAATTGATAATGTAAATATTAAGTCCCAGTTATACAGCAACGATAGTTTGGAAGATATGTAAGTAATTTACTAAAGCTTATGATTTAATTACAGTTCTCATTCACTGGAAAATCTGATAGTATTCTGCTCTACTCAAAGAAGAAAAAAAAATCGCTTCAAAAGCTTATTTTCAGATCTAATTTTGTGTTTTTTGTCATCTATTGAAAAAAATTCAACCACGCGGTGCATTGGCTCTTATGTAATTTCTAAATAATTTTGCAATTCGGCTTACAAACAATTAAATGAATAAACTCAGCTCACGGACTAACGCTTTCAATAAGCAAAAATAAATTTGAAAATTGGTTTATAAATAAATGATCGAGTTATGCAAAAAGCAATTCCTTCAATTTCAAAAAATTTGGATTTCTAAAACTTTTTATTTGTTCATTTTAATGAGAAACGCCAGTAAAAAGCAACAAGAATTACGAAAATCGGTGTACAAGTGAAGAAGCCGAGTTATTCAAGAAGCATTATTTTTCTATATCGAAACAAATTGTACGATTATGTTGCTGACAAACATTTTTAAAAAACAAAAAGAGTTTTGAAAATGAATTTATTGTAAAAGAGAAATTTAGTTAATTATTTCTGTATTAAGTTAATGTAATTAAGTTAATTTAGTTAATGTAGAATTCGATTTAAAAAAAAAATGGCAATGAAATATAACCGATACGTTTTTTTAAGCTGTGCAAAATGTCATTGAAATCGATCCAGTATCTTCGGAGTTGAGCGAAAACAAACACCGTGGTACCAGAAGATATATACAAAGGTATGTATGTATGTCTCTAAAACATTTCTTAACAACTCTAAAAGTACTGTGCACTTATTTGACATCTCTTGTTTCTAAATGAACTAAAAAGGACGTAATTACCACTGCTGCTTAACACGCTTATTGAAAACTTCAGACATTCATATATGGATGACAAACCATCCACGGGACTTTGTGCTCATCCTTCCTTAATACACCTTCTCGTTGCTGGCTCAAATAATAAAATAATAACAAAAAAAAAAAAAAAAACATCTACTCAATTCTCATGCATTCTTTTGTTTGGTTTGCCTGGCAAAATGTTTGGAGTATTTCACAAAGATGGCGCCTGCTGTGTAGAAAATTGATCGAAGTATTCCCTGCAGTTTGAACTATGATGCGATATGTCATCATACATATGTATGTATGTATGTATATCGTTCGTTCGTATGAGTGAGTATATGTACATATGCATGTACATATGTACAGTGTGTGTGTGAGTTTGTTTATTTGCTTGTTGTAGGTACATATGTATGAGTTTGTTTGTCTTTACTAAAGTCTGGGCTTTTGATGCCATTAACTAACTCATGTTTAGTTATTGGCAGAGATGATGGTCAGTTGGTTGGTTGGTTGGTCAGTTCATTATAAGTTTATGTTGAAGGTGGTTTTTGGTGTTACATCCATTGCCCCTTTGAATTCATATCCTTGTTGTGGTTGTTGTATGTTTGTTATATGCTGCTTTAATGCATTTTTCATAATCGTGTAGTTGTTTGTCATTGATTATGTTCACCAGTGGTCATTTAGTACATTCGTTTATACCATTTTAGTAGCGCCATTCATATTTAATGCTTAATTTAAAATTTATTTCAATGCTTCTTATCGCTTCAGCTTTTAATACAAGTAAAAGAGAGAGAGAGAGAGAAATAACTCAGAAGTCTGTAAACATCAGTTACAAGTGAGGATTTATATTAAAAGCAATATTTATGATTAAATGGTTATTTTGAATGGAATGCATTCGTTAAGTTTTACAAATTCGAGGTATTGAATTTTAATATTCCGTAGATGATTTTTCTTTAGAAAAGTAAAGTGATAAGTAGCATTTCCTTCCACCAAGTACAGTAGTCGATAACATTTCTATGAAAAAGTAAAGTGATTGATATACATACATATATTCTATAGAAAGAAAAATAATCGATAAACAAAGTGGAGCTATCGATATTTTTTTATTAAACAGAAGAGTAAAGTTATCGATAACTGTTCTCTAAAAAAGTAAAGTTATCAACGATCAAAATAATTGCTAACTCTTCCATAAGAAAGTGAGGTTAACGATATTTATAAGAAAGTAAAGTGATCTATAGCTTTTTATGGAAACGTAAAGTCATCGATAACTTTTCTAAGAAACAGTCGGGTTATTGATAGCTTTATAGAAACTTCCGTAAAAGAGTGCTCGATTTGTTTTCCAGAAAAGTTGAGTTATCGATAACTTTTTAATATTTCAATAAAGCTATCGATTATTCTATAGAAAATTTGAGCTATCGATAATTTTTCTTTAGAAAAGTATAGTTATCTATAACTTTTCTATAAAAAATTAAAGTTATCGATAAGTTTTCCATAGAAAAGTTAAGTTATCGATAAATTTTCTATAGAAAAGTTAAGTTATCAGTATTTTTCCTATAGAAATCTAAGTTATCGATATTTTTTCTACGAAAAAATAAACTTTTGTGTAGAAAATTTAAGTTATCGGCATTTTTCCTATAGAAATCTAAGTTATCGATAATTTTTCAATAGAAAAGCAAAGTGATCCATAATTTTTGCAGAAAATTAAAGTAAATCGAAAACTGTTCTGTAGAAAAGCTACCGATAATTTTTCTATCGAGTTAAAAGTTATCGATAACTTTACTTTTCTACAGTAAAGTTGCAGGTAAAGGTAAAGTTTCTATAGAAAAGTAAAGCTGTCGATAACTTTACATTTCTTTGCTTTTAGTAATACTTTTTAATAGAAAAGTAAAGTAGTCTACAGTTGTTCTTTACTAGAAAAGTAAAGCTGTCAATAATTTTCCATAGAAATGTAACGTAGTCGATAACTTTTTATAGATAAAAGTATAGTTAATTTTTTTTTAAGAGAAGTGGAGCTTCTCAATTGAAAATGAAGTAATCGAAGATTTATCAACAAAATCGCCTGTGCGCAGCAAAATAAATAAAATAATGGATAGCTTTGCTATAGAAGAGTAATGCGATCGATCATTTTTCTCAGGCTAAGGAAAATAGTCGATATACTTTCTATAGAAAAGCATGGCCATAGATAAGTTTATCGTTATTTTAATTTTAGATAATTTCTTAAAATAAAATTCAGGTGTTACTTTTTTGAGTAAAAAAATAGCCATTGGCGGCAATTAATGGGTTTCGATAGAAACGAGAAGTTATCGAAAACTTTCCTTTAAAAGCCTACAGTCACTTTTGTAGCCATACAATATCATCGATAACATTTGTACAGAAAAATATTGCTATCGATAAGTTTTCTATTCCAAAGAAAACTGGTCACAGAACGTTGGTTCTGTGCTGGTAGCTGGTTGAAAATTTTGTATCAGTTAAATAAAAATATTAATACATTTTCTATAGAGCAATAAAATTATCGATTATTTCTCTGTAGAAAAGTAAGCTAAGGAGTAAAAATTCTGTCTCTATCCTACTCGTGGATACGGAAGATTTCCAAGATATCGGTTTGTTGTAGTGCTTGTAATTAAAATACGCAAATAAAGCAAATATTGCCACTTTAGCTGGGGAACAACTAGTTGTTTCAATGTGTTTCTTTAAAAAAAGGAAAGTTACTTATAACTTTTAGAGACAAAAGTAAAATTTATCGACGACTTTCTAAAGGCAGACTAATTTTAGCGATTGTGTATTTTTGTAGACGAGTGCACAGCCTTACTGACGACGTATTGGTTGTATTAAGTCGTCGATTTTTTTTTTTTTTTTGGAAACTTGAAAGAATTTGGGTTTTTTTTTGTGTAATTGCCCACACAGAACACTTTTTTATATTTTTAATTAATTTAATATTCTTATAAGTGTAACATTGATTAAGTATTGTCTAAAAATGTTTAACGAATTTTAGAGTTAATTCTTTTTTCAATTAATGAGGTTTTTTTTACAACAACTTCAAGTTCTAATAGTTCTAAAAGAATATCAAAACCATTAGTATTATTAATAACTATTCAATGAATTTTGAGGGTATTGGTTATTGGTTTCGAGAGGTTGTATGGTTGCTATTGTTATCATGCCAACAGCCATAGGTGCGGCACAGTGGGGCGGCACATGGCACTAGCATTCACCACACCACCAAAGTTGTTAAAGGCTCTTTTAAACAAAAAAAACTTAACAAATTTATAACAAATGATTTTTTTAATAACATTTTTATATCATTTTTTATTCTTCTTTAAGTACGTGTTCGAGTGTGTTTTTATTATCATTTGTTTTATTGTTTTCAATTTTCTTCGCCAAGATTTGAGGATTTCCATATGTTTAGTGTTGAAGCAATACAAACAAGAAAATTTAACAAAATGTTATTAAAGGTTTTGTTATCTTTTGTTGTTGGTAGGGTTCCTTAATGTGGGCATTTTTATTCTTCTCGAAAATGTTATTTGTTTTGGGAACAAATTACTTTTACTCTCTTTTTTGTTGCTTTTCAATATTAAAGGAATTTCCTTGGCAGGCTGTCATGAGCTCAATATTTCGTTTGTTTTTATTTTTTCCAAAAAAAAAAAAAAAAAATCGAATGAACTTTAATATTGTCGGCCAATATTCATATGGACATATGTACATATACATATAAGAAATTAATTTCTGTTCTGCTAGAAGTTTTGTCTGCAATAATTTTGTTGCACTTCATTCAAATTTGTAATTTGCTCAAAATATTTAAATAACAGTGTAAAGCATTAAGAACATTCAGAGCCGACCAAACAAGGCTGCAACTACGAATGAATGAATGTTTGATTGCTGGTTAAAAAGTTAAGTGATTTGCAAAAAGTGGTTGAAGAACTCTTTGGGGGGCTTTTCAGCGGACACTGGCAGAAGCACTTTTGAAGGCATGTCAAACACTAAGTTAAGCAGCAAACTACGAGTACTTCATGGATGAAACTATTTATTAAAAATTTTAGTTTGCGAAATTCAATTTTAGGACAGCTAACGTGATTTTAACAATAAATAGCAGCAGCGTAGAAGCTTCAAAAGTGTCTAAAATTTCGATAATAAGAAAACAGAAAAATGTTGTGTTGAAGATTTGATAATGAAAGCTTAAGAAAAATGTTCTTTAGAGGAATTTTTTCATCTAAAAACTTTCTATGGATGCTTTGCTTAAAGAAACACTTTCCAAACAAAATTTCTACCCAGAAATGTTCTATAGAAATATTGAAAACATTTTTTGGAAGGAAGTTCCTTAACGCGGCTTGCTGGTAGTGGAAATTTGTAGAAATCGTCACGAAAGCGTGTGAGCTGTTTATATGTATGGGTATATCTGTGTCACCTACCAATAAATATTAATTAGTTGTGAAAACGGACACTATTGAAAAATTTTCTTCGTTTTCTAGCAGATTGACAAAAAAATATTAAAAATTTCAAAAACAACACAAAATAAAACATACAGATTTCACCTTGTATTACATTCGAAGATGAAAAAAAAACGTAAGGAACTTCGTTCCTAACGGGGGTCCCCCGACCGCATTTCTTTTTTTTAATATTTTTTTTTTTTTCATTTGGACGAGTTAAAAACTGTACTTATAACAATCTTTAATAAAAATTCAAACATTTTCTTGAGAAGAAGATTGTTATTACTATTTTCGGTAGAACAATTTTCTATTACTGAGTTTGTTTTTATTCAAAAGTTTTAACAAATTTAATATTTAGTTATTTGACCCCTTTTTTTCTTATATTTTATATATTTATTTGATGTTAAGTTTGTTTTTGAAAAAAACCAATCTAAACATTTTTCATTATTATTGTCCTGAAGAAACTATCCGAAGGAGAGCGAAATATTGACAAAAATAAATACTCAAATTCCAAAAAGACCTTAAGCTCAAATAAATATATAAAATATAACAAAAGTTTTAACAATATTTTTAGTACAAATTATCTTAATGAATATTTTTCTGTAAGAATATTTTCTTGGCGAAACTTTCTGTTACAATATTTCTCTTTAGAAAATATGTTTCTTCAGTAGAATAATTCATTCTACAAGAAACAATTATATTCTTCTGGGCCGTCTGTTAAATACCCTTCACACTCAACACCTCCAACCCTCGGATCCGATGTACATATATAAATCATTATCAAAGGTTTTTGTGTTTTGTACAGGTATTTTGTTATTGCAACATCTTCCTGGCGCCAAAAATTATAATAAAATAAATAAATATAATTGTTTCCAATTATTTTTTAAGAGAAGATCGACTAAAGCTCGAACAATTTATTTAATAAAATAATAACATTCACTTTTTGCCACCAAAACTTTCTTAAGATATCAGGTTTTGCTATATCTGGGCTATATATTAATCGGTGTGGCAAGTTCTTATTGTTTATTTTTTGCTACTAAAACTGCACAAGCCCAACTTCTTGCGAAATAGGCTGTATATAGACCGATGTCAAAAGTTGTTTGCCCTTGATTATACATACATATATTATTATAAGTCTTCTGTTTGGCACCAATACTTCTTTAAGCTCGCTCACAAAGGGGGTCTAATTTCTGGAGAAATTGGTTTTTCCTTTGTCTCGGCTATATGTGGACCGATGACGAACATTTTTAGTTTATGTCTTTAAAGAAGTATATGTTATTGTAATATATATTTTTGGCATTAAAAATTGTTTAAGTTCGCTTACATGCTCGACTTCTTGAAAAATATATCGCCTGTATATGGACCGATGTCAAAAAAGTTTTTAGGTTTTACCTTTGATTGTACATATTTTAATTTAATTTTTGGTTTTTTTTTCGACCCCTTTTTTATATTTTACATATTTATTTTCTTCAGCTAAAGGTCTTTTTTTTATTATTATATTTGTTTAATTTTGACGATATTTCGCTCTCCTTCGGATAGCTTCTTCAGGACAATAATAATGAAAAATCGAATCAAAACTTTTCTCATTATTACTGTCCTGGAGAAGCTATCCGAAGGAGAGCGAAATATCGACAAAATATTTTAATAGAAAAGAGCTTTAGCTCAAGAAAATAAATATTTCAATTTTAAATATGTATACTTTTTTGCATCAAGACTTGTTCAACTGCGTATACTAACCCAACTTCTTGAGAAATCGGAAATCGGCGGTGCCTATATTTTGGCTTTACAGGGACCAATGCTGATAATTTCAAGTTTTTTTGCATTAAGCAACCTTATTTTGTTACAACATCAAATGTGTGGCTTCAAAACTTGTTTCAGCTCTCGTACGGGCCCAACTTTTTGAGAAACCAGTTTTTGCTGTGTCGGATATACGTATATGGACCGATAACGGAAATTTGTCTTGTTTTTAGTTTGTTGTGATGAAGCCAAATTGTATTGAAGCAAAAATTTTTTTAAAAGTTTTCATAAAAAAAATGCCAAACATTTTTTTGACTCTCGCTGTTTTTTTTTGTTGCTATTTCTTGGTTTTTCATGATTTTGTTGATTTTGTTTCAATAGCAAACACACACACATATAAAACGATGAATGAAGAGTTTGGCATCAAAAATAGACGGACGGACAGACGAACATCGCTAAGTCGACTTTTCTATCAATACTGATCCAGAATATATACACTCTATTCTGGGATCAGAAATCAAAACATAAGAGCGTTAATAATGGAATCCCAAACTTATATGTATGTATATACTCTTAAACCTGTTGTGAAAAGTTATGAGAAATAGAAAATTTCGTTTGTTAAGGTACGGTCAGACGAAATGGACGATTTTTGACCAAAATCATAATGAGCGATGAGGCTCACTTCCACCTCAGCGGGTACGTGAACAAGCCAAACTATCGCTTCTGTGGCACCGAAAATCCACGAGTGATGTACGAGGAGTCATTACACCTGGTCAAAGTGACTGCGTGATGCGTTGTTTACGCTGGAGGAGTTATCGGGCAATTTCCTTCGAAGACGCTACTGGTCAAACGGACAACGCACTCTAGGGCCATGTTAATCGAATTTTTCTGCCGCAATTGAACGAATTAGGTCTGGAGGACATGTGGTTCCAGCAGGACGGACCACCGGCACTACCTGCGCGAGCCACAACCGATATTGTTTTGTTTTCGCTCACAACACAAGCAAGCAATATGCCAGAAAAAATTGAGTAAAAATAATTTTTGAACAGAAATAAAAAAGAAACTGAGTAGCTTTCATGTAAATACTTGTGCCAAGAATTTATGGACCCATACATTACTAAACTTCTATTTACGTCACTTGTTCGACCTATTCTTGAGTATGGATCTGTTGTATGGGATCCTTGCTATTCTATTCATATTAACCGCATTGAATCTGTTCAAAAACAATTTTTAATTTTCTGCCTTCGTGGTCTGGGGTGGAATTCGTATATCCTGCCTCCGTATCAAAGCAGGCTGGCTTTAATTAAATTGCCAACACTAAAAAGTCGACGCACGATGCTGAGCGCGTTATTTGTTCTGGGCCTGTTAAGAGGTGATGTTGACTTCGAGTTCCTGCTTAGTCAAATAAACTTCAACGTTCCAGTAAGACCAACCCGTAGTTTTACATTCTTGGCTTTGAAATTCTACCGATCTGTTTATGCCAATAACGATTCTTTCCATCGTGCCTGTGGGAACTTCAACGAATGCTACCATATAATTGATTTTTCTGATAATATTGAAATTCTAAAGAAAAAGCTAATAGTTTATCTTAATATCTGAATAATTTATTTTTGTAATTTGTGTTTTTCACTGCATATGTACGTATATAGTCAGTAAGGATGTAATAATCTATTGACTTAATAAATAAATAAATAAATAAAGTTTCCGCTTTGTATAGTGGAAAACTTTGTACTTTTTCACCTGTGCTCGCATATGAGATTAATTTGCTTGCTGACCTCGTATAAAAATACAACAGTGTGTATGTGTGTGTGTGTGTGTGTGTAAGTATAAACAGCATTTCAATGTGGGGTTTTGAAAATGGTTTCGTTCTTTCTTTGCAATAAGTCCTTGATTTATATGTATAACAATTAAATATGGATATGTATGAAATTTACAGAAAAATTGTGCAGCAGATTTTCTGGTTTTTGCTATTACCTTCCCGTTTGAATTATTTTTGGTTTTTAGAACTTTCAACTCAATTCGTACAATTAACAACAGAAGCAGTACAGCTCCGTTGGACATCAAATCGTCAACTTGAATGCGGTTTTTGCATGAGATTGTGCCTGTTCGCCCTCCCATAGAGGCACCGCAGCACGCGCCTTTACCGATAAAAAAAAATATATATACTTAAAGTACGTTCTTTGCACGTACACACACACAAACTTAGATATGTATGTACATACATGCATTTGCGAAAACTTCAATTCACTCACGTACTACAAAAAGCACCAATTGGGTATAATATTGAAATAAATTTTCTCTATTTAGAGAGTTTGGCTGGCATAAAGGAGTCAAAAATGTGAATTATATGAATGAATTAACCAACTAGTTAAGTGCATGGCTTTTTATTTTTATCCAATTGTGAGTTCTCTCCCATAGTTTTTTTTAAGGTTTTTTTTTCGGCATTAATAATTTTTTCAGCTTTACCTTTTGTTTTTGTTCGCAGCTGACGATTTTGGTTTCTTGCTGTCATTTGTGGTGTCAACTGTCACTCGTGCCTTTATTTAATTGGGCGCGAGCATTCATTAACAACTCTTCTGAAAATCATTTACCGCACATTGGGTTTCCTTCCGGTGTGTGCGGTAATGCTTCGCTTGTATTTTGCATACTTTTGTGCGTATGCAAGTGAGCGAGCAAGTGAGTACTTGTCTGATCATTTCAGGACTTGTTCTTCTGTTCGAAATGCTTGTGTTTTAAACATATTATTAAAATTTAATTGCATTTAGATCAAGCTGTGTTAAATATTCGTTTTTTGGTTTTTTGCAAAAGTTCGTATAATTTGAAAATAAAGATGTGAAGTCGGGGACTTAATTTTTTTTTCCCAACTTGTTAAATAGAAATACATACATTATGTAAAATTTAGTCAAATAGTGCTTTAGGCAGAGGATGTATATTTTGATAAAATAAAAAATTTTAGTTTGTGCATTGAAACATAATGATTTTATCCCTGTGGACATGTCATTCATGTTTCACGGGCTGCCGCAATTGAGACCGGCCCACTTGGGTCCTAGGAGGTTCCATTGTGACATAACATGGCATTTTATTTTGCTTTAACGCAAGTACATTCATATGTATGTATAGAAGCAAACAGGTTTTCTGAATATTTTTATATGGAGGTGGGTGTTATAAAAGAATTGTAATTTAACAAATCCAACCAACAGTTTTTGAAATTAATGAAACAAAGAAACATTGTGGGCGCGATCTCAAAATGGTGGGGTAGTGACTAGAGTATTTAAAAAACCAGACTCCGTTTCGGAAAATTGGAAAAATTCCTGTTTTTTAAAACCCGGTTTCGAGTATTATTTTTTGGCAAAAAAACCGGGTAATCGGGCTCTGTGGCACAAGCTCGAATTTTTAATAAAATATTTGTTATAGTTTTCTTCAATAAAATACATTTTTTAATAGTAGAAATGTTAAATGTTTGGTGACAGAAACATGCGATGCGGTACATGTACTAGAGATGCGGTACATGTACTAGATGTACTAGAGATGTACATTTGTGGGTACGCGAGTTTGATTCAATATTAAAATTCCGTGCGGGATAGTGTGTGATTACCCTTTGAAGACACTTCATGAACAAATTCAAACACAAACATTTTTTTAGATCTAATGAACACACATGTTTATGCACTACATACTTTTTTTGTATAATTTTCTTTTCAATGTGGTTTATTTCTATCTATGTATGTACTTTATTTTTACAGCATTTTGTTGTGCTGTATAGAATTTTGTAACTGATCTTTGAGTTCGGTGACTTCAAATCAGCTGCAGTTTTCGAGACATTTTATTATTTATTGTATTAAAAATAAAGGCACCCACACGATCTATATAAACATAACTTGTAAACGATTTTGGTAATCGGTAAAAGCGAAAAATCTGAAATTTAGGAAGACAATTACCTTTAAACCGAACAACCATTATTTCTATCTAAATCCTCTTTCACTGCGAACACATCTCTAATATATGTATATCACTCCTTTATTGTAACATGGTCATATCTCAAAAATCCAAAGTTTTTAAAATTCTTAAGAAAATTGTTTCTTTGTACTTTATTTATATCTGTGAAAATTTTCGGGTTTAGTATAATGGTACCAATTGCGGTAAAATAAAAAAGTGTGCTGCCAGATGCATGCAGATTTTGTACGCGGTTATACCATGGAGGAGAAAATCCCTTAGCCCGGCAGAAGGCCAGTTGTCTAGAACAAATTTTGCAGACCTATGAAAAAATTTATTGAATTAAATGTAAACAAAATACGATTTTGGATGCTTTAAACCGTTTATGCATTCGCGATTTTATGTTCTGATTTTATGTACTTTCCTCTGGCAGCACTGTTTTACCAACATTTTCATATTTTTCTTAGTAAATTCCGCAACTTCAAAGTCGAATTAATGATAAACTAAAAGCCTCCGGCAGACTTTGGCTTCAGTTTTAGGAGGTTCACGACACCCTCTACAAACCTATAAAACTTATTTCTTTCAAAACCCGGCTCCTTATTCTAAAGTTTGCCCAAATTTTCAGCCTTGTATCTCAAGTTGAATTGAAATTACAGCAACAATTCCTTATACCTACACTCGTTTCATAAGACTAAAACATGAAAATCTTTGGGCTTATTTGGCGAAACAAATTTTTAAAGGTTTTTGTGGAAAAATATTGTCTAATATCTCTTTTAAGTGTAAAAAATAAAAACAATAATAAAAAAGGTCTTGTCCACTCATATTTATTTTAAAATTTAAAACGCAATTTGGCAGGCTTGATTTTTTTTCGAGATATGACTGCGTTGCAATAAAGGAGCAACATGTACGAGTACATGCATGCACACACATACATACATACATATGTATGTATGTATGTATGTACATATGTATGTTATAGACCTAATTGAACTGAATAATAAATTTAAATAAACGAGATTTAAATAATATACCGTTTAAATAATGAATTAAGTAGCATCGTTTATAGCTCGCTTTCGTGCTCTCTGTCAGCAGCCGGATTGCAGCCAGCAACCAGGCAAATAAATCGTGTGAACTTAATGCAACATTGGGGGTCCAATATGAGTTCATGAAGCGGCTTGTTGTTGTTGTTGTTGTGCAATTTTGTATTTTTTTTTATTGCTAAAATGGAAAATTTCGAATGAATATGAACAATTGATGAATATGTAAGCACATATTCATGCAATTATGTACATATGTATGTATGTATGTATGTATGTATGCATGTATGTATGTGCATGCGAATGCCTGAATGTGATAGGTATGCTGCTTATGTTTTTGTTTCTCTAGTGTGTTTGAAAAGCAGGCACTTCAGAGAGAAAAAGCTCGACAAAGTTTAATGAAAATAAAAACAAACAAAAGCGCAGTTAGAAACGCAAAATTTAATGTTTACAACTCAAACATTTTTTTTTTGTTTCTTCAATATTTTCATTGTTTGTTTTGTTCTTATTTAGTCAAAGGAAAGCAGCAACAGCATTCATGATTATTAAAACAAACGACCGAAAACAAAAGAGCTAAAAAAGAACTGTCAAAATGACAGTTTTTATGTTGGTTGTCAAAGTGAACAAAAATTATTAAAGCGAAGAAAATACAAGGGCATCGATTAACAACAACTGCGAATAACCTCAATTATAAACACACAAACTGCGGTGAGCAATCAGTCAGTCAGTCAGTCAGCGAGTCGTTCATTCATAATCATTCAGTCAGTAATTTCTTTGCAAAATTTTCTATTTCATGCTTTTGTGTGTGTGTGTGTGTGTGTGTCTTAAATTGATTTGAATTTCCGCTCAAATAATTTATTGTTTTAAGTTTGTAAATGTGCATTTTGCGCCGTTTGGCAAATTTAGTTGTAAAGCATTTCAAGGTTAAATTTTGTAAAACTGTAAGATGCTTATTTTCTTTGGAGTATTTTAAGTGAAATTTGGTATAATTATCGATAAATTTTATATAAAATAAAATTTTTCTTATCTCGTCATTTATTCTAAAATTGCATCTTTTGATTCTACACAAAATTTCAAAAGTTTCAATTCAAGCATAAAATTGTTGTGCTGAATGGAGTTTCGTTTTGAATGTCTCGAAACAAAATAGGTATAATTATTAAACTTATTTAAATAAATTATAATTTCAATTTGTGTGCATTTATCATTTTCATTAAAAACTCTTGTTAGTATTTTCTCAAAAAAATTCTTTTTTTGATATTGGGTCTGCTATCATCCAGTTCTTTGTTTGTTCTTTCATTCATTCTATTCATTAATAATTTTCCAGCAACAAGAAATGCATTTCACAGTGTGAAACTTTTGTTTAGGTTTTCTTTTTCTTTATAAATACATTTTTTTTTCGTTTATTTTAGTTTTCATTTCCTAGACAATTAGAAGAGTTTTATAGAAGTAATTCTTGTGTGCTTAATGAAATATCACAACAAAATTATACTTACATACATTCTTGTATACTACAAGCAGGCGCCCCCCGCTCCCTGGACATGCGGCACAGCGATGGAAAGCGCATGTTGCCTTTCTAATGAAAAATTATAAGTTACTAAATGTAATAAATTATGGTTAAAAAGAAAAACACAATTTATATTTCATAATTATTAAAAAAGTACAATTTAACACTTTGAATACAGTTAAGAAAAATTAATTAATGCAAGCAGGGCGAAAAAAAAAATGCGTTGAAAAGGGAAGGAAGAAAGGAAATGCTTCGAACACGAGAAGCGTGAAAAGAGGAAAACACAAACATACATACACACAAATTTCAGTGGGGAGCTTTTTTAAGCATGAAAATAATAGATTAAGTACTAAATTTCAATTCAACGCTTGGAGTTTCGAAAACATATCGCTTTTTATTCTTTCCGTGGTTTATGTGAAATGCGTAGCATTAAGCTCTTTCACCACTTCCCATGGTTTAAGTAGGAGCCATACAAATCAGCCGCTTTCAACTCGTTATTTATTGAGTGCATATACATATGTACATATATTCGTTGATGTCACGGTCAGTTTACTGATACGACATGATGGATTATACATTAAAAAAGTCTCTAGGCGGACAGTGCCGAGTTCCATACGAAAAATACAAAACAAAAATATCCTGGCTTCGAAGCCATGTGGGTGCTGATGAGCGTCGTAGTGGACCCCAGCCAGTAAGTCTTCCACTTTACTTTTCTTGTCTTCTAAAAATATTGAACTCTACAATTTTATCACAAAAAAATCCCTCTCAGTTTTCAAGAAGTAAAATCCAACTCAAGCCCATTAAAATTATTCACAATTGTAAATCATATATGTAGTTCAACTACGAGGTTAAATTAATGCTTAAAAATAGCGAAAGTTTGAAACCGTGGTTATCGCTGATACAATAGCAACAAACAAAAAAATCTTCGATTATACAATGTTTTGAGAAAAGTGTTATTGGTTAGAAACTTTAGCCTGGCAATACCAGAAAAAAGATCATTGATTTTACTCAATAAACGCCGACTTTATTTGATAAAGTAAATCATCGAATTTGTTTGTTTTTACAGAAAAAAATGTGTCACACCCGCGATGTCACTCATGTCATCTCATTCTATTACACACAAAAACACTGAAAACAAGAACAAACATGCAACTAAGCGAGCGAGCGAGCGATGTTGAGTGACACCGTGGACCTGGCAGAAAGTTTTATAAATTACAGTTGCATATTTTAACTTTTTCTTTGAGTTTCCCCCCGCAAATATAAAATAGATTCCAATTAACAGAAAAACACAGCGGCAAAATGGAAAGTTGATCAATAACATTAAGTGTAGACAGTCAGTAATGAGGTGCTCAGGTAGTGCTGTGATTAAGTGCTGCTACTTAAAAACAGTATGCAATTAGTCATGAACTGGGTTCCAAGCCACTTGGGTGCGGATGAGCGTCGTGGTGGACGTGAAATAGCCATAGTATGTACCCCAGCCAGAAAGTCTTCAACTTTACTTTTCTTGTCTTCTTGAAAGGTGGTGATCACCAAAAATTTTTATCACAAAAAAAAGCTTTCTCGACCTTGAGGAAGTAAAATCGAACTCAAACCCGATACACTTCACTTATTGTACAATTGTAAGTCATATACTTCGACAATAAAGTAAAATTAATGGTAGGAATTATTCTAGTGTACAATTGCGTATACTAGACTAAACATAGTGAAATAAAAACAAGAGTAATAAACGTATGACTAAAATGGATGCTGATCAGAAGTGTGGCGGCTTCGAAGCATCTAGTTGTTCCCCAGTTAAAGTAAAAATTTAATTCTATACATACTTCATTATTCATTATTAATGCCAATGCTGTTTGTGAACTTTTGATCAGAGCGGACGTGTAGTCGTAATAGGTAAGCGCGTGCTTTTTTTTAGTTGGCTTTTTTTTAAAAAAATAATTTATGTGTATTAAACTTTTAATTGGCAAATTATGTATAGAAATCCGCTAAATGAGATCTTAATAAACATGATACATTATTAAAAATAAGTCCGTCAAAGTATACATACGAAATAGGTCTTACCGTGGTTATTGCGTCGTCTTTTTGTTGTTTATGGTCAAGGTTTTGCAATACTAAAGAGGTTTCGTTAAGAGTGGTTAACTGAATAGTGCGGAAGGTACATACATATATACACTGGACACTAAACAGACAAATTAGCAACAGTTAATCCTGACTTATTCCGCTTTGCAAAATTAAATGTTCTGTTTTTATGTTATAATTTTTTTTTTTGCCCAATCGAACGTCCACAATACTTGCCATTTTCGTTTTTCCATTCACCAATCCCTCTTTCCTATTTTTCCAGTTCCAGTACAATGCAATGCATTTATAGGGGTCATCCCCTGAGTGC
This sequence comes from Sturmia bella, assembly GCA_963662145.1. NCBI lineage: Eukaryota > Metazoa > Arthropoda > Insecta > Diptera > Tachinidae > Sturmia > Sturmia bella. The sequence goes on from OY759168.1 coordinate 123,456,380, forward strand.
TGGTCCAAATCTAATAAAGAAAAAAGAAATGCGTTTGAAAATCTCCTGAGCAACTTCTTGTTCTTGCTCCAAGAAAATAGTTGCGGAAAGTAAATTTCTTGCATTTTGGAGATTGAAACATTTTTCTGTAATAGTTTAGCGTATTTGAAATAATTGGAATGAAAAAAAAAGCATTTTACTCATTTTATTGTTTGTTGTTATTTGTATCACTCACTCATACATACAGTATTTTTCGGTTAATTGCACATCAAAATTTGCACAATTTTTTGTTCAGTTAACAGGGGAACCAATTAACCGATACCCGTTTAATTGAACAATTCGTTCAATTACAAGAACCCTATTTAATTGAACAGTTTGTTCAATTACAGAAATCACGCATAATTGAAACTATGTACTAATGAATTAAAAGAAATCGCATATGTGCACTTTAAGTTTTTCAAAATAATTTTTTTTTTACCTTAAACGAAAAAAAAAACTGCAAGTAACAGCAAAAAATTTACATATATGTGTATAGTAGAGATGCCACCCAGTGTTTTTCACAAATGATGTCAAATATGTATGTGCAAAAATGCCAGATTATTTTTCAATGCAATTAACCGGGTAAAAGTAAGAGGAAATTTATTTTTGATGACATGAATTTTGAACGAATTAAGCGGGAAAATCAATTAACCTGGTTCAATTAACCGAGGAAATTCACATGGTGTTCGTATGCAATATTTTTTTTGCCCGATCATGTGGTTCAATTAAGCGTGGAAACCAATTAACCGTAGGGTCAATTAACCGAAAAATACTGTACATACATACGTAGTGATGACACCGTTGATGACAAAGTCTTATTCTGAAAAGAGAAAAATTGGAAAATGAAGGTAAAATCTTCCTTCTAAATCTTCCTGCTAAACCAGTTTGTGGACTTCGTTCGCATGAACTGAGGCTCTAGCTCAACTCATTCCTCAAATACCTACCTATTTTTGTTGTTTTTTCCTCAACAAAAGCTCAAGGACTTTGACTTTGCTCGTTGTGGAGTTAATTGATAACGCCCATTTCTTATTGTTGTCTAAAAATTCAATGACCCCTTCGCACCAATAAAAAAGCAATTAGAAACATGTCACAAAATTGTCTTTCAAGCAGGCTAATAATTATCACATTTCCCTGCCAACCGTTTGTTTTCCCTTTATACCTACTCCCACATTTTTAAAAGCTCTCTGAATCTATTTTACGCTTTTTAAGTGCAAAGTTTTTTGAATATTCCTTTTATCTTTTACTCTCTTCGCCTTGACTCTTCCTGTTTTTGGTTCGCCTCTTGCTGTTTATTATTTTGTTTAACCCATGTTTGCGTTGACATATTTATTGCTCAGCATGATCTAATATTCGCAGTTTTGCAAGTTTCTTTGTGTCATCTTTATTATTGTCATTTATTACGTTTTGTCGTTTTTTTTCCATCCCATCATTTGCTTTGAATTTTGTCTGTTTGTACGTGTAGCTCTTTTATTTTTGAATTATTGTTGCTGTCTTTTGTAATTTGTCGCTGTGGGATGTTTTGGCTAAATTTGTTTTTCCTTCTTTTTTTTTTTTTGTTCATGTCATGACATTTGGATTTTTTTGAACTGAAAGTTCATTTCTGTATCCTTTGTTGATCTGAGGAGTTTCATTTTTAAACAAATGTAATTAGTTTTCCATGTAATTGCAATTAAGGATAAAGAAGGATATTAGTAATATATGTATGTACATAACATTGGTAGGTATGTATTGGTAATCACAATAGAAATTAAATTTTAATCTGCCGTGAGAGTATGTATGAGTAGCAGCAGGAATTCTAGTGAAGTGATTTCAGACATTATTACAGATTGTGTCCATGATGAGGTACAAAGTGGTTTATTTATTACGGCCTTTTCAAAGATAGTGTCGTTTTTATGCTGCTACAAATGACTGGACTGCCGGATTTTTGCCGGGCTTGAGATACGTCAACTAAGGTCGCAATGTGAGCCTTTTGTGTGGCCTGTGACGTTTCGTGTAATGGGACAGAAATCAAGATTGAATAAAATATGAATTAGGGCTTTTCACACTAATTAGCGTGTGGGTGCACTCAAATGTATGATCAATCAATAATTTTTTCTATCCAATATCTTTTTCGAATACACTGACCCCCATATCACGCTTCCTCAGATGAGCTCCCATAAAAAATTACAAAAAATTTAACTTCAAATGCCTCGAAATTTATTTCTTTTTTTTGAAATGTTGCTGGGGATCTTTTTTTTTTACTTTATTCCAAAGGCTATCGAAAAATCGATTGCTAAATCTGGCCACCCCCTAATGTACATATCGAAAAATGGATTCCTTGCGATAAACTTTTACTAAAATATACATAGATATTAACACCGATGTTCATAAAACAGAAAACGTTCCTAAGATACATTTTAGAACAAATTTTAAATTTGTTCTAAAATATGTTTTCACAATATTTTATTTTTTTTAGAAATATTGGGGTAGATTTCTTAGGGTTATATTCAGGAAATGATCATATTACTCGTTCTGAGAGCCAACAGTTTGATGCAAATCAAAAACTCAATTAATTTCTTGTACGTTTTCCAGCTGTCTGTACCCTGAAAGAAATTTGGTTCGTAATTTTAACGAGAATATTTCATTGGCATTTGTTCATTAATACAATGAAATATTTGGATATGGCAACGAAAACCTTATAGATATACTGAATAGTTTTCATTGACTCAATAAAATAATTAGTTGATGTAATGAACTCCGGCGTTGGTTGAAAAACGTTGAAATAATTCGTTGATTTTCAGCCAATAGTTCTTTCAGAGTGTGTGGATCGACATTTCCTTGCCGACAACCAACTCGGCAGTAGACTTGAAAACGTTTAAAAAAAATAAAAAAACATGTATCTTTATATTCAATCGACAATGAAAAGTTAATGAAAATTAAAAAAAAAATAAAAAAAATTCCAACATAAATTTCCAGTAACAAAAAACTTACTCTGCTTTTTGCAAGAAATGTTAATTTAAATTTCGTTGCATTTTTTATGTAACCAGCTTTTTAGGCGACTTTGTATCTCTAAACAACTTTCCCTCACACATTTTTCAATTTTCAGAATGCAATTCTGATCACGATGGCCTTGTCTGACGGTGGATGACGTGATAAAGGCAAGACGTCATACCACCGCCGCCGACTAGTGATTAAACATCAGATAGGGCGAGTCATCTTGGTTCGTAACGAAACCCTTGCTGAAGAGATTGAGACTATCCAAAATTTCGGTATTGCATTTCCTTATGGTTCAAAGGACCCATCGGATCCAGGAGGAAATCCTTTATAGAGAGTATCCACCCCTTAACCCGAACCAACGGCTACGAAATTGGTTCCGATTAGCAAGATGTGCATTAATTACCACCGGGAAGAAGCTGGTGAATACAGATGCGGAGCGATTTAGGTCTCTACCTGGCTCGAAGTCCGAACTTTAGGCTAGATCAAATCGCGTGGCGTTCCCAAACAACCAGTCATACTGCTCATGTGACCTTTTATTTGCTACTGTTCTTGGCCCATAACAAAGCCTCTTGCTAAGAAGTTTGAGCTATCTAATTTCTGCTGCAGTGCAAAATTCCCTGGACGGCATACGGAAATCACGACTACGGCCTTTAACCATACCTGTTGTTCCTTATAAAGCAATATTTGTTGCTCAGCAATAGCACTACGGGCCCATTTGAGCACCTGAAAATAGACACGAAGGTTGTATGATCAGTTCTGTTGCCAGTACGTTTCAGCCAAGGAAGGCTCCTCATCCTATGATCGGGTGAGAAAACTCCACAGAATCATGCCGTGGCATCGATCACCGTACTACTGAATTACCTTTCAGTGGAGGGTTTGAGCAGGTCCCTCAGGACACGCCGCAAACCCTCAGGACCTGCCTAAGATTTCCGGTTGCCTCCTCATCTGCCACGGCGACACAACATCAAGCTGGAAGGATCAGTAAAATACATTAGGTGTCAATACAGTTGCACACCCTACTGTCACCGATTAGAGTTGAGTAACCCCAAACATTGACTTTAAGACACCAGCCAAACATGGCAGCTCTCTTCCTCAAAACTGTGCGACATGAAAAATTTGTTCATTTCAAGGGCATCTATAGCTTCCGGTTCCTCAGTATTTACACCATCCACGACTATAGTCTATGTGTTAGTGAACAACTTTGAGTCTTAGGAGCATTGCAATAGACCCTCTTCTTATGACCCCATTCAAACACTGACTCCATTTTGTGTATTATACACACACCATGAGACAGTGCAACGTTCAGATGCTGCCTTTTGATATCTACCTCTGATAACTACACGCACTAAATGAGTGTGAATAGCAAGTATTCAGATTTCATCTGCTAAATAATAGAAGGAGCTGCATGTTTTAGGCAGTAGTTCATTTAGAAAGATTAAAAATTGTGTAGGAGAAGAGAAAGAAATCTTACCAGTCCAGCATAAGTGGAATAGATGGATCATTAGATGATCAGTGATTACTTATTTTTCACAGATATTTCTACATACACACTCTGCGATTTGATTTGGTCGCATGCCAATTAATTTGGCATTTTATTGTTTTTATTGCTTTGTTCCCACATCAATTAAAGTGTTAAAACTAAGAGTTGCGAGAAAAATGCCTTTCACAGTGATACAACCATTAGTTTTACAAATTCAATTTATGTATCTCAAATGGTGCAATAGTCATGAGGGGTGCTGCAATAAAAATTATTCAATTTATATGACAAATGAAAGGACATCACACGTCATTAAGGAGAGGGGCCTTCCTCGGAATACGAATGTGAATAGAAGTAAATTAATTGTTGTGTTGGGGTTTGTTTTATTGCCAGCAAAACAACTGCTTGTGCGCCTCACTTAGAAACTCGTGAAAAGGACATCGCTGCAAGGAATTGTCAGACATACAAACAAACACCTTTTTACAACAGGATACAACAAAATCGGCACAGAAAACACCCGCTATGAAACGCGTGCGTCATTTTCATTTTCATGAGAGATGAGACAAAACACAAACGAATTTTCTTTTCTGATACAACATCCAGCAAATGTGTTCGTTCGCAAAGAAAGAAGACAGCTTCATCAATTGGGGAGTAGGTCTGCATTTTTTCCTTTTGCCATTCTGCTTTTCCAATGGGTATGAGCAATAAAGGGATAAACAACAAGTTGCTTGAAATGTTTCCTGTTCTTTTTTTTTTCATTTTTCTGCAAAGGCGTGTGTTTCTTGGTTGGCTGTTACTTCATTGGACTGGGCTGACTGGATGCCCGGTTTGATTGCATGTTTGCATGCCTCTTTGGTTGGCCATACTTTATCGTCGTCGTTGTTGTTGTTGTTGTTTATACTTTACAATTTATCAAAGAGTCAGCCAAGTTGTTGGTGTGCTCTTGTTGTTGCTTCCAGTGAGTACTGATGGATGGTGGAGGGCATCGTATACAAAACCATAATTGCGCAGTTTGCGGCATGTGCGAAATATCCTGTTGGTTGTACAATTTTAATAAGGTGAAAAAAATTTGTGTACAATCAAACATACACATGTGTATTTCTTTTGATACATTTTGGGCTATTAAATAGAAAAATCAGGCTGGAATGAGCCAAATTGTATCAGAAACAAAAACACTCTTTAACTTAATATCAACCAGGAAACCGGAAATCTGCAATAAGTGTTACAATTGAGAGATTGCAAACAGTTGGTTGTTTAAGGGGATTTATATGAAATTCTTATTTTATTGCCAATTGAGGATGTCACTGAGATCCTAATAGAATATTTAACAGTAGAGGGGTGAGCAGAAAAATCAAAGCAAAGCCCCCAGCAGGATATAAAGGCAGCTGTTTAAACTCTTTACTCGTTTACGAGAGGAGAGTATTGCAAAGAAGCACTTCTATTTTATTCTAGTAAAATTTTATTTTAAATCTAGTAAAAAATATATTAGAAATCAACTTCATTAACTTCATTTTATAGTCAAACTTACAATTGCTAAATACTTTATCGGAGTTTTAATTGCTAAAGTCGAATACTTATTGTTTAAGGAACTTGCGATGACTGTTTCACATCTACCACGATACCCAAGTGTCAGCGGCTTCGAACACAGGTCATAGCTAATTGTATGTACACAAAGATAGCTGTAGACAAATCAAACCAATTTTGCTGATTGGAATTACAACAACCAATGAAAAAAGTAAATCTAACCAATAAAACGTTGTAAAAAGAATTATTTTAGATTTCTGTGTTTTTCAGTCGTCTATATGCCGCCGGCACTTCGTTGATGCTACTCATCTTCTCAGTAGACTCATTAAAACTTAAAAGCATGTTTGGAAACTGACTACGTATTCTATTATTCCCATGAACACAATGAGAATCACAAACGTTAAAAAACCTCTAATACAGGAAAGAATTTTATCGTCTCGCAACACTTTTACATGGAATATGTAGTCAAGTTCTAAACATGCTTTTAAGTGTTTTCGAGTCTACTGACGAGTTGAGTAGCACCAACGAAAATGACAGGTGTCTTCCAGTTTTGCCCCAAGTCGTGCACCTTTTTATGGTCCCCTAATTCTTTGGGGGTGCTAGTTTTGCAAGAAACCGACCATTTCTTCAGCCTCATATTTTGCAAACATTTTGCAGTTTTGATTCATTCTCTTTGGTAGATTTGTAGCTTTTGTCATAAAGAGCAACAAATGTGAGCATATAAATTTCCTCTTCAGGATCAAAATAGGAAAAAACCTAAAAAAAATTAGATTCTTTCCCTTAGACCTTTTTTCCCCTGTTCACGTCCACACATAGCAAACCATTAGAAATTCAAGGAAGCAATCACTACAAAAATGTGCATAACTTGGGGAAAAACTGGGAGATGTGTGTCCTTTTTGGGTCGTTTATCTTGTAGTGGTGTCTGTATGTGTTATAATTCCATGATTACACCCCAAATTAAGGTTTAGTTTAAAGTTTCTGAGTCAAGCAAATAAATAAATGCAACCTCAACTCCTTCAGAGTTAAATGACTTATAGTTAACTATTCATAAAGACTTTTTAAGTACCTGAAAATATGTGGCATAAACTAAAGTTTTCCAGGCATTCAAAAAAAGAACTAATTTTATTGAATCAAGAAAAAAAAATTGTATACGTATTCACATAAAAATTCTGCCAATAACTTGGCAGTTTTTTTGACATTTATATTTATTTCACCCCGAACTGTAGGAACTGTATGGTGAAAACAACGAAAAAGTGAATTATGATCAATAAACACGCAACTTTTAAAACAAACAAACGAAGAAACAAAACAGTTTTTCTTATTTTCTTTTTGGTTTTTGGAAATAAGAAATGCCTTCAAAGTTTATGCATCATTTCGCTGTTGTTAAGTTTTTGCTCTCGGCTTTGAAACATATTTATCACATTGCTACATACCTACAATACTTTAAATTTTATGAGTTCATCTTCAACATAAAAACGATGAAGGGAATTTTTTCTTAAAAAAAAAAAGAAATCCTGCAGAAACAGAATGGTAATATGCCACCAACGTAATAATGCATACGGGCATGTACATATGTAAGTGTTTATTGGCGAGGTTGCCAGGGCTGCTGTTACCCGTCAAACATTGCCGTGGCACAGATTGCTCTATACTAGTTTCCGATTCCTTTTAAATGGAATATAAAAATTATTTGGAAATACTTTATTCGACATCACCCCAGTGGAAAAAATTTAAACTAGTGAAATTAGTGACTTTAAAGAGACGTGAGGTCAAGGGCAGCCGAGAATAAATAAATACGACAACAAAAACATACAAATAACCCCTTTTGATTTGTTGAAGTCTAATCAGCTACTGAGACAAATTGGCTGTTTCTATCTTCGATTGTTCTATTTAGGACTGCCGTTGTTACTATTTGTATTAGAAACGAGAAATACAATATACTCTCATTTTGGGCACCAATTTGTAGTATACAGCATATTTGCTAACATTTTATATATTAATGCAAAATTTCTTGTATTCTTATTGTACTTGCTTGAATTTTAATTAATTTGTGGATCAATTCCTCTATACTTTTTGCGTCAAAAAGCAGTTTTATAAAACAGGTGTATGGAGTGTTTTTGGGGATTTTAGAAAACATTTTGGTAGGAAAATGTTTGCCTTCGTAGCTGCTCTGGCTGTGAAATAAACACGAAGAGAATAGGAAAATACCCGAACAACTTCGTAGCCCAGGTGTATCATTAGCGCAGTTCATTATTTGGTGCAAATGTCTTGCGTAAGTGCGAAAGCAAGAAATCGTTGCTTTTTCTTTGCAACCCAACAACAAAATATACAAGGTTGCACTCGCAATATTTTTGCATTTACACACCCCTAATTACGTGTTGCTTTTTTCGCATGAGTATTGCGTTTGCAGCACTGACACTCGAACAGCTGACATTTTAAAACAAAGCAAACAAAAAATTGTAGAGATGGAGCCAACCGCAATTACCAAAAAAAAAAAATAAAACGTGAAAAACTAAAAATTGTGTATTAATTTATCAGCTGTTATTTGGAGTGCTATAAAATTTGCAAAGTTGTTAAAAAAGGGTGCTCAATATCAGTTGCAATATAATCGCAAATGCAAATAGTCGCAACCAAAAACGCACCAAACGCTGAGTACCGCTATTATATACATACATACACATGCTAAAAGCCACATATTTTGAATAATACTTTCGCATAAAAGACGTAGTAGTTTTCTTGAGCTTGAGAGTCGTAATTAAAAACGAATAAATGTGCTTAAATTTAATCCATCACAACTTTCATCAATATTAATCAGTTTTTGGGCCGTAATCAAAATATATGATCATAGACAAATTAAAGAGATAAATTTTGGACGTTGTCATAGTTTAATTTTAATGAGGTGCAGAGTATAAATTCGCTGGAACTAATAGCATAGCCATGTTTCGCAGGCTGCCGGTCATGAGATCGGCCCACTTGGGCCCTACGAACATCCCATTGTGCTAAGTATCATAGTTGGTTCCTAACATTTAATTTCAATTTACTGCGAGATTGAAATTGAAAAAATTTAATTCAAACATGAATTCTTTCGCAGAGTTCTTGGGGTTTTTTCCCCAAGAACTTAATCCGTTTCTCTGGCTTATATCAAGAGCTATATCCATGTTCTAAATTTTTTACAAATAACTTTGCTCGTCTCGGAGACAGGAGTGTATACTCCTCTTCTTCTCTGGAAGGTGAAGTTGCTTTAAATTTCAAGCAAATCTTCTTGGTAGACTATTAAGTCCGCAATCACCTGAACAGGTTTTATACATACATATATGCCTATTTATGTACATATGTATGTGCGTCTTGTAACATCTGAGGCCAACTTATCAGTCGAAAATTTCAAAGCTTTATTTTTTTTTACGAGTTTTACCGTATCAGCAGCTTGATATTCCCTGCAAGAAATGGCTGATGGAAACTAACACAGTAACAACTTATTTACTAACACATGCAAATCAATTTTATAGCTTTCAGCGTTGCCATTACAATGATTTTTTTAATATTTTGATTTTCCCGTATTAGTTTGGTAATTTCATTTGGAACTAACGTTTATGCATTAATGTTTTTATAGGTTCATTTGTTTCTTTTCTTTGAAAAAAATAGTGCTGCGCATGTTATTTCCATATGATTCAGTGTTCTATTGTTAAAACTGCTACTGACTACTGTTTTTCTCTTAATTTGATCTAAATATGTCTAAAATAATTTATTCTGTTCTCCTTGTATAGTTTTTTTTTATTTTAATTTTTCGAAAAAAACTGTTTTTTAATTAATAATAAAGAAATAAATAGTATTGCATGTAATTTTGTGGGCATTTTGAAAAAATGATTTCGAATGATCGCTTTGCTGAGAAGGTAGCGCCGGTTTAAAAAATAAATCACACGTACACAAATGTTTACATCAGTTTTTTTATTTTGCCCTTAAGAAAATGATAGAAACCCTGATGTATGAACCCATCAGCAGTGTTCAACATCAACACTGTTCTTGCAGGGTTGTACAAAACGGAAGTATTTTCATATATTGTATATATGTCTAAGAAAATTCCCAACTTTCGGCAATCATCTTGCTGACCAATGAAATATTTTTATTTTCATTACTAAAACTGGACTAAGTTGCTGCAGTATTCACTTGAATTCTTTTCGTGCCATGTATGTATGTATATCACATGAAAAATTGCTTCAAGAAATGATAAATTATATATCGTAAGAAGAAAACATAAAAGTCTCTTAGAACTGGTGCTCCGTTTGCCAATACTCGAACACACATACACACGTGCATGTGTACTCTACTGTCCGTCCGTGCAAGAATGCCATAGAAAGAGCAATCGTAAACATTTGGCAAACACTGAGCAGCAATTTTAATGGCCCCAAAGATGCTGTATGCGTTGCATTTATGTGAGTGCCAACGAGAAAAAAATACAAATGCATAATGGAATAAAAAGGCGAGCAAGAAAAGGGACTTGTTTGTTTAACACTTAAGTTTTACAAGACTTTGGATACCCACAAGAACAACTTACTGTTTCCATTTCATACAAGTATAAAACAAATAATAATGTTTAGTTTCTCAAACGCCACATACATAACTGTGCAAATACTGGCACGTAGAGGTTTCGAAGTGGGGCTTTCCTCATTTCTTTGCAAATGTTTCGCCATTGTTTCAACTAGCTGATCTTGGACATCGCTAGAAGAGTCAAATGTATGACCGCTCTCTCTATTTTAGCTTCTAGGCGCTGGTCTCGCATCGCCATTCCTCAGGGGTCACCACAGAAAAGTAATGTTCATAGACCATATAGAGAACCCAGACCCGTTTAGACAGTATTAGAATGTTCATAAGAGTTGTTCAGCAATACTACATTAACAATTTTGCTTTATATTATTAGTGTAAAATTCCTTTTTAAAATAAAAAAAATAATGAAAAATGTGTTGTGAAATATTTATTGCTATATTTTCTCTGTGTATATCAGATATCAGGCAGATCAGAGCACAAAACGGCTAGAAATTTGCACTGTTGTGAACTTTTCTTATAACTGTTTGCAAAAGTATAAACTCATTCGTGAGATGAGTGATGGAACTTTTTTAAAGCATAAAATAAATCAAGGCGGATAATTCCGAAATTTTTGTCAAGCTCCCCAGTGTTTTGAAAACCCTGCTTATTTCTAGCGCATGCATTTATTCTTAGACCGTCTATTGATGAGAACTAATATACAGATTTTTTTGGAAAACAGCAGCCAAAAATATTCAGCCTGCCAGCACTTTTTCTTGCTGTTTCGTCTGTCTGTCTCTCTGCCTGTCCGGCCTCAAACTCTAAAGTTGTTCTTGCGACCATTTGGTCATTGCGTATAAAAGTAGTTGGTATCTGGATTGCATTCAAAAGAAGAGACGAAAAAACGAATTCCTTCATATTTCATGTTTGCTGTTGTAGTAGTTGTTGTCGTCGTTGTGAGTTTAGCCAGAGATTTATTGATGAGGTTTAGCCAAAGGGCGCCACTGGGGGTTGGTCACTGATCGCACCATGAAATTATTAAAATGTGACAGTTGAACGATTAAATGCAATCATTTTAAATGTTTAAACTCTTCAGATTTATGTTAAATGATTTATTAGTAAAAAGAAGAAGAAAAAGAAAAGAAAATAGAAATATTAAAAAATTTATTTTGGTCATAGAGAAGAGCTGGAGTTTGCAGAATTTAATGTTTATTAATTAAGCGAATTGCAACTGGCTGATGAAATTGAGCATCTTATAGCAAAATTCAATTCGCTGCCGAGCAGGAAGAAATCTGTCTTCTGTTTTTAACAATTGAATGGTTTTTTTTTTTTTGAAAAATTAAAATTGGAAGAATTTTGTATTAAATTAAAGGTTGTAGAAAAACAAGGACATTTTATTGCTTATTGCAAATTGCACAGGACTTTGATTAAGAATTAAGCTCAATCTTGTTTTGTTTATATCTTTTTAACAAATTTCGTTGAAGACTGCACATAAATATGAAATTTTGTTAGTAGAAGATCTAATTGTTCGAGCCTTAGGTCACTTGTTTTTTACAAAATATTTATTAAATTCAGTATTTCGATATCGCAATGGATATCTTCTTCAGGAATGTAGATTTTTTTTTTATAACAATTGTTATAAAAAAAAAAAAAAAAAAATCTACATTCCTGAAGAAGATATCCATTGTGATATCGAAATATTGAATTTAATAAATATTTTGTAAAAAAACAAGTGACCTAAGGCTCGAACAATTAGAATACTAAACAACAAAGGTCGAAGAATTAACATCAAGAACATGTTAGTAGAAGATTGTAGCAAATCGAGTACAACTCGAACTCGCTTTAAGCCGACTTAGACTCTTATACCGGTATTCATTCGTAAAAAATAAAACATTGTTGAAACTCATTTTAAAACAAATTTTTCATATAAAATTTTTTCTAAAATGTATTTGAGCAACGTTTTATTTTTTATGAACACCGGTGTTATTCTTTTACATCAGCTTTTATTGCAGTATTTTCTTTTTTTTTTGCATTTTTAAGCAACTGAATGTTTTGTGTATTCCCATAACACGATGCTTTAATTTGAGCAGCCTTGTGAGTAAACTGTCAATAATATCTTTCAAGTATTTTATACTTGAAAACTTAGTCAACTAGACGAATAAAAGATTCGAGAGCTCTTGATAATCGTTGAATTCAAAACTGCACAAGAGTTAAGGGTTATTTCTCAAAGAACTTATAATAAAACAATAGATTAAAAACACATTATTATTTGAATAAAATTATTTGTGCAGAAAACCAAATATTTATCAGTTTTACAAAAGAATTATACGAATTTTCCTAATTGAAAAAAAAAACAAAACAGAAGAGAAATGAAACTGAAATGGAATACATGCTTTGGCAACAGAAGCAACATCAGCTATAGGAAAGACAATGGAACTGAAATAAAGTAATCAGATCAATATTTGCATACAACGAACTAGAAATACCTTACGCGATAAACTTCATTGATTTACAATTTGAATTAATTTCAGCTAAAACTATTCGTTAGTCTTCCACAAATTTCTAGACTTCTTTTTGTAATGCGTATATGAAATAATTATTATAGTGGTTGGGTCCTCAAAAAAAATAAAAATATATATATACATAGAGCCCTTCACCTCCCAGGCTCAAATATAAGTTAGATGATTACAAAAAATGTTGATGCCGCCTTTTTTAGTTTCTTTTTGGCACTGTTTCACAATTCGTAGTGCGTTTAATAAATTTTCCATACCCTTGCTTACAACTTTTCAAGGCCCACAATTCTGAAGTTGATGTCAAATTAGAGAGTTGTGACTTTCCTGATTGATTTCGAACCACAAAGAGCCAACTGTTTGCTAATGTAAAAATTAAGCCGCTTTTTTTCATGAACCCTTTGATCAAACAGTGTTCATTTGTCAACTAGTTTAGCGGGCTTTAGTTTTGGGTTTTGAGTGATTGTGTTTTATTTTGTAGATTTGGACCAGTACTCAGGGTCAAGCGACTCCTACACATGCATTGTATTGTATTGGAACTAGGAAAATAGGAAAGGAGGAAAGAGGGAGTGTTGCATGGCATTTTGGCAAAGCTGAGTAAGTGAAAATCAATTGCTGTTAATTGGGATCTGTTTAGTTTGGCACTGTGACCTCTTCAATATTGCAAAACTTTGACTAAACAGAAAGAAAATAGTGACGCCACAATAACAACGACAAGACCTATTATGAATGCAGCATATTTTAAATGTCCTGTTTTTTAAGTTCTTTCAATTGAAAATCAATTGAATGTTAGTGAGAGAATATAAAATAGATTCCAATGAACAAAAAACTACAGTGATAAAATGGAAATACGATTAAGTGTAGACAGTCAGTAGTACGATTGTTAAGTGCTGCTGCTTAAAAACAGTATGCAATTAGTCATGGCCTGAGTTCGAAGCAAATTTCTGTGCTGATGAGAGAGGAGGTGGTGGGGAAACAGTCATGGGATGTACCCCAGCCGGTAAGTCTTCAACTTTACTTTGCTTGTCTTCTTTCGTAATGTTGATCACTCCAATTTTATCACAAAAAAATCTTACTCAATTTTGGAGAAGTAAAACCAGGACCCATTTACCGAAACTTTTGCGATCGATCAGAGACTCAATGTCTTATTACTAAGCATCCTCCTGGTTGTATGTGCAGTTGTGAAACTAATTTATTGCATACCAAGAAAAATATGCAAGTAAAGTATGCTCTCTAAATAAAGAAAAGGCTTCTAAAGCTAGAATATGCAAAAAAAAAAATGACCCAACGAGCAAAATAAGCTCTCTCATATCGATGCCAAAATTCATGAAAAATTCTGAAACAGACAAATATTTTATCTCCTACACCTTATAAAAAAAGCATTTAACATACTAGATATCTAGCTATGTTATTACTAGATATCTAACTATTGTGCTACCTGCGGAATCCACAATTTTACTGATTTTATGGTGTTCAAACACTATAATCAATTACAGATGTTTGTAGGGCATACCATATTTATTTAGTTCGTTAAAGCCCAAAGGATAAGAGAGCATGTCATTTAAAAAAAAAAAAAAAAAGAAAAGTGAATCAATTGGGAAGGAAGGAATTGAATTATTTTATAAACTGACTGAATGGTCGGTCTCTCTTCACTTTTGTGAACGCCCCAGGTGAACTTTTACATGGTGGCTGGCAAAATATTGAAATGCTTTTTTTAGCAACATCAATGGGGGGTTTGGCATTGATGACGATCATTATGAAGTTCGTAAACATAATAATTGAGAAACACACGCACACACACACACACACACACACACACATTCGAACAGAGCGCACTCGTTTCAGTGTTTACAGCAACAATTGCTCAGATGTTGTTACTATAGTAGTTAATGATGTTGAACATGAAGTCAACATTTCGTTTTCCATTTGAGGGGTAATAGAAGACGTAACCGTTGTGGTGGCAACCAGAATTTCATTAGTTTCTTTATTGTTGTTGTTGTTGTTGTTGTTACTTTGAAAATGTAATTATAGCTTCCAATAATAATCAGGCAGCCAACCAACCAAATGTATTGTAGTATTTTTTCATTATTCTTTTCGAATTATTAGCGCGAAAATGTGTTGTGTGCGACACATATGTTGAAATTTTTCTAAAAGTTTTTGCTAGAAACTGAAAAAAAAAATATATGAAAAACATGGCGTAAACAATGAAGAAGTTATTTTAATAAATTTCATTTAAGAGGCGTAAAATTCTTTTGGAGTATGTGTCCTGTGGTGTTAATAAAACATTATTAAATTTTAAAAAATTTCATTTTAAAATTTGTTTTTTTATGTATGAGTTTGTTTTACTCTTTGATGATGTGATGAAAAGGTGTCTTTTGTGTTGGTTTAAAAATTAATAAACATATTTATTTTTTAATTTCGAAAAAAAGTCTGTTATGAAATGCTTGAATCCATTTGCAGCTTTAGAGTATTTATAAATATTGTTAAAAAGAAAATCATTAACACACCGTAGCAACCTTCTTCCACTTCAGCTTAGAGTTTGTAGAAATACCATATTCAGTTAAGAACTCCTGTTAAGCCAAAACTTTTTATTACACTACACAATCCTTATGCGCCTCAGCAGTTGTGACCCCATGTGCCCTCTCCGGCATCATCTCATTTAACTTTTTTAAGCATTTGAGCAGCTGTGCAACACAGAGAACCTCAAGAAAAAGGTGCAAATAAAATTTTATGCTGGTTACAAATGCAAGAGCTCAAAGCAATTTTAGAAAATAAATTTGTTAAATGTCCACAAAACTAAACCAAAAACTATTTAACGCAACTATGAAATGTTTTCTAAAGCCAAAACAACAATAAAACAAGCCACTAATTTTAAGGTAAATATGACAATATTTTCTTACATAAACTAACGTTTGGTGCAGGGCAACAAGGACGACAATTTGAAGCTGCTGAGCAGAACAAGACCACCGACTGTTTTCAAATGAAAAACTAAAATCCTTGACAAATTTGTGCACTGAAATTAAAAATCGCTACAAAATGTTGTGTTACTCGAAATCAAAGATGAAACCTGAGAAATGTAATGGATTTGTTGCAACTTGAAGCATACAAACAGTTAAGACAACAATGAAACACTGCTCTCAAGTAATGATGTTAGCCATTGTACAGGGAGAGGTTGTCTCTCCTTCTCTGTAATTGTGTGTGACACAGGTCATATGAAATTGCATTCAAAAGTGAGGCATATACGAATTTGTTGCTAGAATTGTAAAAAAAATATTATGGTGTTTGAGCCCCATCATCTCAACCTACTTTGCTTTTCTCCTCTCCTTTGATATGTAGTTTTTCGTTCTTCTCTTTTCTCATGGCAAACGGCACTATATTGCTGAGACTTCGCTATCCCTCCGTCACAGAGCCCATTCTCCGAAACGGTGAGAGCTGGAGAGCTTAAATTCGCTAAAGACAAGAAAAAATTACATCTGAAGGGTGCTCTCTTAAGAAACTTTATGAAATAGCTGTAACTCTCGAGCTCTGAGATGTAGAGAGAGGATGTGTGATTGCACGAGCTCTACAACAACATATAGAAGAAGTGCTGAAATTTAAATGGTATTACAATACAAGGGGGCCCCTTTTTAGTTTTTAGAAAATCAGCTTTAACTTTTGAGCCGTAAGAGATAGAGACTTGAAATCTGCACAATACATCTAGATGGCGGGCCTATAGAGCAACTGGTGCTAAAACTAAAAAAGTGCCCCTTCTAGCTTGAAAATTAGCTGTAATTTTTGAGACGTAAATATAGAAATTTTCACAGAATATATGGACACGTATAAGTACTTAAATCTCAGATAATAAGAACGAAGTTAAGCTAAAATCTTAAGAGCCACCCCATATCAGAAACCACGTTTCACATACATATACATACATACATACATATATACATATACATACATACATTTTTAACTTAAGCCTTAAAGTGAAATGCACAACTCAGTCTCACACTTGGCCGAACTCATTTAATTTCAATTTTTTTTGCGTGTACTTTGAAACTATTATAGAAGAAACCACCTTTTCAATTTTACAAATTCATTATCATAATGAGACATTTATTACAGAAAAAATGTTAAAAGATGCTTACAAATTATATTTTCTACGTTCTCAGGCCAAGAGGAGTTCTGAGGAAAACTAATGCAGAGTTCAGCATTCATTTCAAAGCCATTAGCACGAGCGAAACGACCCAAAGCTGTTGGTGGACACTAAAGATCCTTTTGTTTTCCTGTTTTCTTTTAAACTGCAGGCAACAACAATAAAAAATATAGTCAATACCCAATGAAATGAAGTGTTAAATTTATTGACAACTCGTTTGTTAAAGGTGACAAAATACTTGCTGTTGTGTGTTGTTGCTTCAGGTTTTTTACTTTTTTTTTATTATTTTATTTTATTCCTGTCGTCAATATTTTCATTTGCATCAAGCATCAGGCTTTAAGCATCATCTTCACATTTTTATCGTTTGCTTTCTACTTTTTTTTTTGCCAACGCAGTTACAAACATATGTATGTACATGCATAGATATGTACATGTATGTACTTATGTATACCTTGCGGTCTTTTGCGTTTTACTCTTTTTTTTTTTCGAAATGTCAATTTTGCTGGCACCCCCCGGTGCTGTTATTTAATTTCCTATCAATATGATTTCATGACCTTTGCTATGAAGAGCAATTTGATAAGTGTAGTTGGCCATAAAAAAAGGAAAAATGCCATTACAATGAAAATCATGAAAAATTTAAGGGAAATATACACATTATTTAACGTTTAAATATGGAGATATAATGAATAAAAATAAACATTTGTACATACATAAATGTTTATTCGGAGGTGTGATTCTTGACGTTGCAACAGCTTGAAATAGAATTTGTGAACACAGAGATATCAAAAATGTACATGGAAATGTATGGTCAGACTAGCAAATATTAGCCGTCAAATAACGGGACCGCTGTTCTCTTGTCTTGGCCCAGCACATGG
Organism: Sturmia bella; assembly: GCA_963662145.1. Classification (NCBI taxonomy): domain Eukaryota; kingdom Metazoa; phylum Arthropoda; class Insecta; order Diptera; family Tachinidae; genus Sturmia; species Sturmia bella. Next base: position 123,474,410 of record OY759168.1, read on the forward strand.
CAACAAACATATGGCCACATCACCAAACAAGAACGGAAACAAAAGTCGATGAACACAGAGTAACAAAATTGGAATTTCACAAGATTATATTTTAAGGTTTTGTTTGATATCCAGGAACAAACAGAAAATTTACAGCAAACAATTAATTGGTCTTACAAAAATTTGCTCCAAATTTTATTTGCACTCGTTAAGCAAATAAAACAATAGCGGTACTCAGGGTTTGGTGCGTTTTTGGTTGCGACTGATTGCATTTGCGATTATATTGCAACTGATATTGAGCACCCTTTTTAACAACTTTGCAAATTTTATTGCACTCCAAATAACAGCTGATAAATTAATACACAATTTTTAATTTTTCACGTTTTATTTTTTTGGTAATTGCTGTTGGCTCCATCTCTACAATTTTTTGTTCGCTTTGTTTTAAAATATCAGCTGTTCGAGTGTCAGTGTTGCAAACGCAATACTCATGCGAAAAAAGCAACACGTAATTAGCGGTGCGTAAATGCAAAAATATTGCGAGTGCAACCTTGTATATTTTGTTGTTGGGTTGCAAAGAAAAAGCAACGATTTCCTGCATTCGCACTTACGCAAGACATTTGCACCAAATAATGAATGAACTGCGCTAATAAAATATGCTGTTGTGAAATTTCATGTTTTTACGTTTTTTCCTGCCTTTTTCTGTTCTTTGTTGATTGTTAGTGTGTCTGCATTGTATGAATATGCATTTTTAGTTATTGATTGTATGTAATTGCCCTAAATAACTGAAAAGAAAAAGGTGGTGGTCCCGTGTTTGGACAAACAAAAGCTTAAGTGTGACCGTACCTTAAGTAACACAATTTTTATTCGTTCTATTTTTTGGAATATCTGGAAGACTCCCAAATCTCAAAATTTTATATTTTTGTATGGAATATTGGGAAGAAAAATTATCGGGGGTTGATCATACATTTGGTTTGCCCTGTGACCGGGAAATTTTACTGCCGTCTCTCCTATACAAGAAATGGAGATTCAGATGCCTCGAAACTGATTTTTTTGACATGTCGTAATGGAACATTTGTTCGATGGCACAATATCGACAAACTGTTGTCGTTAAAAATCGACCCACTCTAGTGTACACATTAGCACAAATAGGGAAAGTGGAGTTCAAATACTTTATTAACGAAATCACAACTGTATCACTGTGAAGTTTTTGGCAAAATACGAGGACTGCTTTTTATATTTCGGTATTAGAGATCAAAACCATATATTAATCGTAGAAAATCACTTTTTTGATTTTTAAAATATTCCCCATGAAGATCCATACACTTTTGCATGCGTTGGAACCAATTGTCGAAGCACTTTTGCTTTGATAGAGGCAGCAGCTCTAAAATATGCTTTCTGACTGCAGCAACCGCTTCTTTAGGTGTCGAAAAACATTTGTTTTTTACGTACGAGAACGAAAAAGCAATCATTCGGTGCCAAGTCAGCAGTGTATGGCGGATGACTGATCAAATCCATGTTTTGAAAGCTCAAAAATGCAGCTGCTTGAGCCGACGCTCGCACTGTCGTGCTGAAGAGTGAACCGCCTTCGGTGGTTGGTTTTCCTGATTTCTTAAAAGACAGGTGGCAAACAAATCGTTGGGTACCACTCACAATTGACTGCTTTGCGTTTTGAGTGAAAAATTTCATCAGTATTAATGCTGCTTTGATTTCAGAAGGCAGTGAGTGCAGTAGAGATGATAAAAAGTAGAAATTCATAATAAAAATTTTAATTTCGCCCGCAAAAAACGGAAACATGTCTGCCAAATATTCACAGCAGCATTCATAAAAAAAAATTAAATACATTTTAGAAAAAAATTTATATGAAAAACTTGTTCCAAATTGTATTTTATTAGCATTATGATTATTATGACATTCGGTGTTAGTGTTTGTATTCAAAAGATTTGTAAGTGCATGTAAAAAGTTTTAATGTCAATTCATCTGGGTGTAGGACCACCAGCTTTTCTCTATATATTCTTATGTGAATGAAAAGAAAACCAAAGAAAATTTCAGAATTTATAATCATTTTTTTTTGAAAGCTTAAGCAAAAACAAAGATTATAAGGAAACAACTTTTAAGCAGTTGGACATAAAAATATGATCACTGTCCTGCTGCCATTTGCATATTTGCTTTAATAAAAAAATAAAAAAATAAGTACTCCGAACTAATTTTTTTTTTATAAAACATAGATCTTCTTTTATTCTCATGGCTACGAATAACTGAAACAAATTACAATCAAAATCAAAATTATTCCACCACACAAACGCAATAAATTACTAAATCCATTTATCACTGCTTTATGCCAAAGTGTGTTCGTAATTGCAAAGCTTTTTACAAAGATGGCAAAATATTTATGTTGGGTTTTCTCCTTTCACAAATAAATAAAACTGAGAAAAATTACTTGAATTTGGAACACACACACACATCCGCACGAACTCAAATAAAAAAAGGGAAATAATAGACAACCCGCAGTTAATGACGAATTACTGGAAAACATGCAAGGATTTTTTAGCTCGTTTTTTTATACCCTATTTCTTGTGCTATTTTTGAACTGCTGAGGCCAGAAGTGGAAGTCCGCATTTCTAGAAATTTGTTTAATTATTACAATTAATATAAACTCGAAAGATTTTTAAGGTTTCCTCCAAAGCTGCTGCTGTCATGGTCATGAGCACTCAAATACTCGTCAGTATAAAAGGTGTTAAACTGGAATTTAAGTAGCCAAGTTAAGAATTATTAGCAAAGTGACGAACTGAATTATAGTTTTCCTGTTTTTGTTTATCAGAAAAGTTTATTTGATAAATGCTCAGGCAGGAAGAAAGTACAACAGTGGCGCAAGCCAATTTATTCCAGATTTAGGATTAGAAAATTGTAGTTTAGAAACTTGCAACATTAACTAGTGAAAACTATCCCTGGCAGCGCTCAAAGTTGAAAAATAAAAAATTATGTATCAGATGGCTTCAATACATACGTAAGTTAATGAACATAGTAGCAATTAGGAAATCATGTATCTTTTCATAGCAAAAAATCTAACTTTCTGAGCATTTCATTTAAGTTTATAGTCGAACTATTTGCTAATTATTATCTCGGAATTGAGTTCGATTTTTTACTTCATCAGAATTGAGAAATTTCTTTTGATAAAATTGCAGCGATTTAGATTTTTAAAGAAGGCAAGAAAAGTTGAAGACTTACTGGCTGGGGTACACACCATGCCTGTTTCACAATCACTACGGCGCTCGTCAGCACCCAAATTGCTTCGAATCCAGGTCATAGCGAATTGCATACTGTGTCAAACAGCAGCGCTTAGCCATCCGACTAGCTGAGCTCTTTATTGCTGACTGTCTGTATTTAGTCTTATTTCTCTCACCAATATGCAATTGATTTTTGTGTTTCTTACTATTGTATCAGTGATGATCTTCTTAAACCAAATATTTCATTATATGAAAAATTTATTCAAAAACTTTTTATCGGGTTTGAGTTCGGTTTTACTTCCACAGTGCTCAACATTTTTAAAGAAGGCCAAGGAAGTAAAGTTGAAGACTTATTGGCTGGGGTACATGCCATGCCTGTTTCACGTTCACCATGACACTTATCAGCATCCAGGGTTTTTCTCTTGGAAATTTTTTGGTATTAAACATTTTTATAAAAATATTTTTTAAAAAGAATTTTTCGACCACAAAATGCTTTTTAGGAAAAATTCATTACAAATTTTTGTGACACAAAAGTTTCTATCAAACATTTTTCAATAGCAAAACTTCTTTTAAAAAGTGTTTTAAGAATTTTTTAAAAATGTCTGCACCGAAAATTTTCTACATGCTGAAAAAACTTTCATTCGAAGTGGAACATATTATTGTTGAAATGAAAGGGTTGAACATATGTTTGTAAAGAAGCAAATTATGTGGCTGCAACCATATTATATGGTTGCCTTAACCACACTATATATTTTGCTTTAACAATATTACATGGTTGCAACGATAATATAGCTATACAGAACATAGCATTGTTGCCGCAACAAAAATTAAACATGTTTGCCTTTGAGTCCACAACAAGAGCTTTATTTATTCTTATTTGACAAATTTTTAAGCGATAATTGTGAAATAAGCGCCCAATAGAGGCAAAATATGCATACAATTCTTAGAAGCAAAATTTTTTCATAAAATATTATTTTAAACAATCTTCGGTAACCAACCCCATCTGTTATGCGAAACATTTTGTTTTCCGGCTTGATTATTAATCTCAGTGTCTGGATTCCTTGAGGGAGGAATCTGAACATTAAGTATCAGGCCCACAATGTCACTCGATATCGTTCGTCACTGCGAAAAACAACAACAAGGTTTTAAATTTTGTTATTGTTTTGCAGGTAACTAAGCGAGCGAGCGATGTCGAGTGACATCGTGGGTCTGGCAATTAATGTTCTGAATTTGAAGAATGAAATGCACACAATCAAATACAATTTGGCAAAAGTACATTGAAATCGAGATGGTCCAGTTCACATGCTTTTTGGTTTTAGTCCAGAGATTGTTCTTGTGGACTGTGCTCCTACACTTTACACGCACACGCATATGCCCACATTTTATATGGCTACTTTTTAATGCTAAAGCCTTAATTGACTCTCCAGACCACTTAAACTCCCTTGATTACGTACACACATACATACACATACATATCTAGAATGCCACTTGACCTAATCTCTTGGAACCCTTATGAAATATTTTTCAACTACATGGTACGTATGGGGATACTCAGATATTCAGGCATGTAAAAAAGAACCCTTGGCTCAATTACAACAGCAATAAATTCATTAATTTAATGAAATTGTGTTCAAATTTATTTCAATTCCTCGTTATGTTTTGATTTAGTTTTTGTACATTTTAAAAATAAAAAGAAAGAATACCAAACAGCTAAATTTATTCAAGCATTTCATTTAATCAAAAGCAATTGTTCATTTCAAGTTTTTGCCTCTGATGAAATGACAAATTTCATACAGATTGCACCAATTACGGGGATTTCGTTTTATTTACGTATTTATATTTTATTTGCTCGTAAATTGTAGAAGGGAGCAGGAGCCGAGTCAAATGAGCACTCAGTCACAAATCCAGTCATTATTAACGTTATCGTTGCCATCATGAGCTGAATTAATTTTCTCTTTACCGTTATCATCGTCGTCGTTTCATGATTGTCATAATTGGATTTATTATCATCAACATTCAGGAGTAGAGATACGAGTTCAACAATAAAAACCACAACCGCCATTTGTAGACATGTGTAGCAAATTTGTTTGCTACACATGTCTACAGGGCAGAGGGTAATTTTGTGGAATTACTTTTCATCATTAAATATACACACATGTCATTGAAATTGATATTTTTACCTTTGTATGGGTAAGTAAGTCTACTCGCGTGTGATACTTTTTGTTTCGCTTAAAATTGTATTAAAAGTAAAATGTTCGAATGCAGCTTTTTATCACTGGAGGCATCACAAAAGCCTTAAAACAAAACCTGCTTTATATATGCAGTGCTATAAAGCTTAGCGCAGACGATATGCTAAATTAGCATATTTAAGATGAAGAATTTCCTTCCAATGTCCCCTGAATGCTTTCACCAAAAATGACAGGTATTGATGCCATAATACGTAGTCGTATGTTAACATAATTTGGTTCGTATAAAAAGCACAAGATATCCCTGTATACTCCCCGCCGGTTCCGACCTGAACCAGCCCGCTAAACGGATGAAGGAGTCCACCCTATCCAATCCGCATTCCGACACTTCCGCTAATCCATTTGGTGTCGGTCTGTCCAAGTAAACAGAGAAGAGTGTTCACAGAGAGAGAGAGACAGAGAAAGTGTTCAACACTCTCCTTCTCTTCCTCATCACTGCAGCCTCTGCAGAAAAAATTATATGGCATGTACTCTAGGCTTGCCAGATCGAGATTATCAAAAAACTGGGCATGATGTAGATGTAGCTAAGAAGTAACAGACGATATGGAAATAGTACTGTACATATGAATTAAATCAAAAATTGAAATGATGGCGCTATAGAAGATGCATTATGTTCCAATAAGGAAATTCATAAAAATTATTTTAAAGCAATAAATATTAAGAGCATTTTGTGGAAAATTCTTTTAGCTGGACAAATTTCTTTTTACCGTGAAACTGGACAGGCCATTAAAACGCTGGACAATCCAGCCAAAACAAGCCCGACTGGCTACCCTAATGTACTCCCATGTGACATTGTCCCGTTAGAACGGCCACATGGGTGTGGAGCGTATGCCACGGAAAGTCCAATATTCGACAGGTGATCTCATTCGACCACCTTTTGAAAAATCATGTAGACGGCCAAGAACAAAATGAACTATACATAAAAAAGGCAGAAAATATTAGCGGTTTTTACACTTCGTATTATATTTAAAATACTTTTAAATACAATACTTCTAAGTGTGAGCGGCTTTTTGATTGGTATTGTAAAACAGTTGAAACAGCTGACTTTTGTTTAGATATTTTACCGCCAAAATTCTAATGCAAATTTAAGATAATGTTTACAATTCACTTTCTTATATTTAAGCAAAAAACAATGTGGCACCAAATCTGTCAGCTGTTTCTTACTTGTAAATAAATCCACTTACTACATTTAGTAAATCTACTACTGTTTTTGGCATGGCAGAGGTTTTAATTTAGTAAATTAAAAATGTATGACATTTGTTCTTGTCGAGTTTTAAATTTATCAAGATTTATTAAATTTAAAATATCTCCAAGATCTACAATGGTACTTTAATACGAAGCGTGAAAACCGCAAGTGATTTTTAAATATCAAAAAATGGAAAAGTGATCTTGTAGTTTTTTTCCCTTTAATTCATTCATTTTGTAAAGTAAAACAATTTTCTTTAAGACCGTTTTCTTTGACGACATTTTAAAAATGAGCTTGCAGTTGCCAGTGCTGCAAGCAATCAAGCAAGTAGCAACAGCTTTTATTGTCTCTGTCAGTGTGTTGGTTGCAACAAGTTACTTGCATGTGTAAATGGGGGGTTACTTTTGGCACTGAGTGACTTCTTTTTATTTCTTTTTATTATTTTTAGTTAAAAAACCAACTGAGAAGTCAACATTTTTGAAGCACCTGAAAAAGCGGTTGCTGCATTCACAAGGCGTGTTATAAAGATGCCTCAATCGGAGTGGCAAAGGTGCTTCGACAATCGGTTCGAACGCTTGCCAATGGGGAATATTTTGAAAAACAATAATGTGATTTTCGATGATTAATATTTGTTTTGGTAAAACCCTTGTATTCTGTAGTCACTCGGTTGTGTGTGGGAAGGATCGCAGAAGCTTATCGGTGACAGTGTTGACACTGTTGCATTCCTGCAATAACAGGATCAGGAATTGTGATACCGAAATCTACATCGATTTTAAGGCATCCTTCTTTTTAGTTCGTATACAATACACAGTTACAAATAAGAAATAAAAAAGTAAATACATATTTTAAGGTTGTCCTTCTGCCTTTATGCATATGCAGCTTGTTTTGCAAAATTATAAACTATGTATACAAATGTTCTTTTCATTTTCACACATTCTTTAATTAAAACTGTGCTGCTTTAATGAGTGTTATAATTCAACATTTTTCTATTAAAAGTTCTTTGCTTACGGCAATAAATTCACTTAACCTTAATGTTCGTACATAAATGTTGCATTCTTTTTTTTTATTTTTTATTTTTCCTTTAATGTTGTCATTAATTCAATGCTGTGTTTTCTTTGTGAGGCTTTTTTTGTATTTCGTATTTTTTTATGATACAAAATTATTTATTAGTGAAAATATAACATTAATTACCTGGGTATAAAAAGCCTTAAATTGTGCTTCTGTTATTTATACTCGCAAGATACAGCAGAATAAAAGCTAATAAATTCATGAGTGTAAATTTATGAGGAAATAAAGGCAAATAATATAAAACAATTTGGGGAAGTTACCTTGCAAGTGAAATACGATTTAGTACTTTTCGTCCTAAAGAATATGAAAGTTTTCAATTGCTTCGCTTCAAAAGCGTGTACACTCGTGGCGGACTTTAATGGCAAATAAAAGTTGTCGTTAAACGGCCATTTGCACAATGTATGATGAAAGCGTTTAAATATACATTGTGAAAATGGCCGTTGGATTAATTTCTGCTTCATTGAAAGCACAGGCTTTGAATCAATTAAGCGGCAAGTCCTTTCTGCGATACTCTCTTAATTGCATTTATAAATGCACAATAATAAATAACCCCAAATCAGATTTGCAAAACACGATGTAAGCTGTATTTATTGGTTACAGGTCATTATCAATGAATGAAATAATAATCTCATATTTGCTAAGAACATTTTTCATTAAGCTGGTTGCTCAAAAACGACGAAAATAAAATAAACAATTTTTTTTTTTTTCAAAATGATCTTTTTTATGAAAAGTGCAAAACAAATTTGAATTTTAGCTCTAGAAATCCGGCGCAAAAATTAAGCAGTTCAATATTTGTTTTAAAATTTATAGCACACACAACAAGTGACTTTTATTGCGGCTAAATTCGTGCAATGATCTGGCCCAAACTAAATACATATAGGATCGGTTGAGACTGTAGCGCCCAAAAAATAATCTTGCTTTTTTAAATCTTTGGAGGCCAGCAAAAAAAAAAAAAAGGGGGGAAACCGTTTGATAATAAAATTGCAATGTTAATTACAATTATATGAGGCCCAAGGGAAAACTAGGAAATTACAGAGAAATTTGAGATATTTAAAGGTAGGAAAAAATAATTTCTTTAAAAGAGTTTGCTTGCAATCAATATAGGGGGCAAAGCGTGGCATCCGTGAGCACAAAAATCGTCACGTAAAAACAGCTTAGCACTTACGTATACATGCTGCAATGACATGCTGTTTATAAGGCAAATTATTAATCATACGTATCAACTGTAAGTTTATTGATTTTTTTTTGTGCTTATTTATCTTTCGGGCCTCACAATTATATCGATTCATTTGGTGGTTAAGAAAAGACTGGTATGTAATAATAATTTTTTGTAGTAGCTGCATACAGCTTGATTGGCTGGAAAGATCCCCACCCGTCTGACGGGCCACAGCCGGAGCATCCGCCATCATACCAGCACAGCCAGCAATCAGTAACAATTTTTTTCTTCTTCGGAATTTAGTCAACAACAGCAGCGAGTACTATTACCTATTACGAGTATGTACTATTACCTACTACTACTACAAAAAATGGCTGCTTAAGAACTAAAAGACATTTCAGATAGTATATGAAACCGATGTAAAATCGTTTTTTCAATGCTTTAAGAACCGTTTTAAGAGTTGTAGAAATTGTACCTTGTTAAAAGCTCGAAAGAGGTCCTTTTTTTTAAGAAAATCCTTTAAAAAGTCGTCTTATTGGAAAAAAACGCAGTTTTCGTGCTGAAAACCCCTTCACGCTTGAAGTTGGGTTTTGTGCTCTTTTGTTATGAATTAGCTCGAACACCGCGTACAAGAAGTGTTGGCTTCGGGAAAACAACTCAGTTCCATTCTTTTGCAAAATGAAATCTTGTTTAATTTTATTTAATAACTAATAGTGTGAAGCTAAAACGAAATGTTGTTAAAGTATTAGCAACAGCTTCTATTTAGTTTTCAAGACGATTTTGTTGTTCTTCTTTTCCTGCACAATGTTCCATGCACAGCGAGTGGCCACAAAGTGGTGACCAGGAAGAGAACAAATTCTAATTAAAAAAAAAAAAAAAAAAACTAAACATTGTTTTTTCATTTGATGCAATTTCTGTTTAAAAAGCAAACAGAATGAGAAGAAGAGAACCAATTCAAATTCCATTCATTTGAAGGCTTCAAGACGAATTTTACATCTGCTAAAGTCTCAACTGAAACTCATGTTTCTAAGAAGATCTGTTTAATGAAAAAGCTTTAAATTAATCTTAAAGCGACACACTGGCACTTTTCTCACACTAAAATGTCTTCTTAATTTCATTAAGGAACGTAATTAAATAGTGGAATACAACATACATATGTATGTATGTACATATTGCTCATAAAATACGTCGTATAAAATATCACATTCTCAGCACAACATGGTTTTTGTCACAGCTCTCTCCATGGATGCCAATATTTATTTAATTGAATGAAAATTAAGCATGAGTAGCCAAACTCCTGGCACAAGAATTTAATTGCAAATGTACACACAGAGGCAGACAGACACAAACACGGGCGGGCACACCCACACGTACGGGCGGCTAAAAAGGAGACAAAAGCAACAATCCACAAATGCGTTAGTAAAATGAACAAAAATTCGACTTTAATTGCATTTGCAGAAGCGAAAATTCCAACATCGTCATCAGCAAGCAGAGTGGTATTATGACTATCAATTGGAACGTCATCCCACCACCGCAGCGCGCAGGGATGATGAGCCTGCTACGGGCGCTTCAGTGTTTGTATTATTATTATTGTTATTGTTATTTGGTAAACGAAGGAATTGTTGAGAAAAAGTTTATTTACTTTGGCGTCTGTGTGTTCTCGTATCACTGATAATGTGATTAAATTACGCCAAAGTGGCGACATTTTCGTACATACTTACATATACTTATTTTATTACGTATTTTACAACTTTATATTTGCTGTGTCATATTGGGAGGCCAATCAAATTGTTGGGGTAAACTTTTTAAGCAGCTCATGCCACCACACACACACACACACACACACACACATTCATGCTGTACAGGAGAAAGAAACATTGAAGTAGAAAAAATTCTTCACCAAGTGTATCCCGTGGCCATGACCTGGTGGGGAGCCACTGTACTAAAGTGCAAAATTATTTAAATACATATGTATATACATATGTATGTACGCATGTAAGTATTTGAAATAAATAATAAGGTTCTTACTTTATCGGTGATTTCTATCGTATTAAAGCGAGCTGCCAATGAGGCAAAATAGATCCTTATTTATTTCATGGTATACAAATGGTCCCTTTTACAAAGAGGACACTTTAAAAAAGTACCTTCAAAACGAACTGCGTTTAAAAAAGCCCACTTACAAAAAATTGATCCTTAAAAAAATTTGGGTCTTTGAGATCCCAGTTAAACTAGATTTAGTTAAGCTGAAAATAAATTACGAACTTCATGTTAAGCTTTGGAATGGAACAAATTAGTTTTGCTTCTTCTTTGTTGAGATAATAAAGTAGACAATTTCCTTTTGCCGTAGTGGTGGCACATTCAAAAATTCAGCCTTAAAACAGCACGTTCGAAAAAGAAAAATAACAAAGTTTTTGTTTTTGAATAGACTACCTTTTTAAAAAAGTACCTTCTGAGCAAAGCACTGCCGAAAAGGAGTATGTTTAAAAAAAAAAGTACAGGTTAAGAAGATGGCCTTCTAAACAAGGAATGGTTTTTAAGTAACTTTTAAAAACATTATCTTAAAAAAAATGCCTTTCAAGCAATGCCATATAAAATGTAGGGCTTAAAAAATTATTCTTAAAAAGTACCTATTGAAAAAGTACTTGCTGAAAAAGTACCTGTTGGAAAAAAGCACTTTAAAAAGTACGTTTTCTAAGAAGTACCATTCCCAGAAAGTACGTTTTAAAAAAGTACTTGCTGAAAAATTATTTTTTGAAACAACCACAGGGTGTCTGGTAGCAGAATTATATTTTCAAACTTTTCAAAGAATTATATTTTCAAAGTTTTCTTAAGGGCCTTGAACTATAGAATGAAAATGCGGATTTAACTTTTTAAAGAGTATGTTATCCCGAAGTCTTCCTTCTTGTTGAAAACACTGTTCAAAATGGAGCCGCGGTTCAATTGAGCTGATCTCTCGAAGAATATTTTCCTATAAAACCACAAAAGATTCGGGATTGTCATTATAAACCCTCTTTTTTTTCCCAAAGTGACTGATCAGTTTTTGGGGGAAATTTTCCAGAAGCAAATTCATCAAAGATGTGGCTGTGTGTGCAATCTTCCCATCCAATTGGAACCACATGTGTGAAGAGTACGATGGATGAGCTCGCAGCTTTGGCAAAAAGAATTCCGTAATCACGCCTCGATAATTTTCACTTTTGACATTCGTCATTTGGTCTCGAGAATTTTTTGGGGGAAAAAAATGAACCAGTTATCTAATGCTTGGATAAGGCACACCAAACAGTTACCCTGAGGCAAATCAATGGTTTTCGATGTTTCGATCGACGTTTGTGGGTCGTTTTGTTTGTTGATGTGGCCTTTTAAGGCCTTTTTTAAAAAATGGGATTTGCAGTGCGAAAACGCTCCCACATCGTTTCACAAATCCGTAAATCAAACTCACTTTCTTTCACTTCTTCAGCTTCAGCTTCGAGCGATTTGAGTTTTAAATAGATGGAATTTCAGATCCTTCTCTAAAACTTCATGAATAATTTAGTTGCAAGTCCTAGTGAGTATATAAATAACTCTATGAAAAAAAGAAAAGATTTCAAGCCGAGTTAGAAAGTAAATATGTAATAGTGAGTTCCCTCCAACCAAAAACATTCAGTCAGTTCTTACACAAAACTGATAGACAGTAGAAAAAATGTACTAAAGTGTATTTGAAAAAAGTGGCTTTAAAGAAAAAATATTTCTTTTTCAATGGTCAGATTTATAGAAAAATTGCACGACTGTCCAAATACTTATTTAATACTTTCCACTTTGCACTCTCAAGTGAGCAAAATTTAGCCAGCCAAACATTGGCCATTATTATTTCAAGACTAAATTAAGTCTTTGCGACATGTTCTGAAATGCATGAATACCCTTTGATACACATTTTATTTCCACCCACATTTTAAGTGCGAACTCCTTGATTCGATTATTGTGCATTTAAATTTTCCTCTTCTTTTTATGTGATTTTTGCCAGTCCTTAGGGCAAATACTTCATGTGGATTCGGTGAATGCGGTTAATAAATAAATAAACATGATGAACAACGAAAACAAATATAAAATGTTAAACTCAAGTAAATTTTCGGCTGACAAGAGGGCCACCCACCATCTGACAGCGTTGTACCTTAAAAGAGTGTGAATAAGAGTCATAAGAAACCGTTTAAAAGGACTAAAGAATGAAACACCCTTAAATAATTCAAGAAAAAAAAAATGCTTTCCAAACACAGAGTTCTCAAGCAACAATTCGTTGTTGCCCTTGATACACCCCCAGAATGGTGTTTGTTTTGAAGCAGTTGAATGCGTGTTTCTCCAAGGGATATCAGCGAGGAGCATGAGGCCAATTTTATGTAAAGGGGACAAAAACCTAAAGCTATATTTACACCGAGGGTTACATAATAATACTACAATAGAGTATTTAATGCTCCTAAAGTATCAGAGGCAATAAGGAAAAAGAGCTTAGAGGACATGTTGAAAAGAAGTAAGAAAACTTTACTCAAATATGAACTTAATTATTTATTTGCTTTAAAAGCCAATTGAAATGTATTAATTTAGGTCCCAGAATGAACCTTTTTAAAAAATATTTGCTGTCTCTTCCAGCTGTCTATATGCCGACGACATTTCGTTGGTGCTAATCAACTCATCAGTAGACAGCTGGAAAAAGACAGCAAATATTTTTCAAAAAGGTTAATTTTTGGACCTAGATTAAGAAAACTTTACACTACAGCCCCAATCAGATCAGATCAAATAACTTTCTCCATATAATTCCATATACACATCTAATTCGAGTTGAGTTCACCCGATTAACAAACATCTAGGTTTGCTGTGATATGAAATGATTTCTTTTGTTTTACACAATCGGTCCGTATATGACCTGAGCCGGGTTTTGTATTAATATATCGCCCCATAACCATAATTGCAATAGTTTTTGTTGCCTGAAAGTACTTTTGAAGAAGTAATCAGTGCAATTATTTTTGAGTGAATAAACATTTACAAATCAAGGACATTTTAATTTTCGGCCACAGTTCATAATGACGGCAGTAGCGTATGTTTCATATTAAATGCATATAGAAACCAAGTTATAAATTTTAAATACATAATTAATTTTTATTATTTGAACTTTTTCTGGTATAATTATTTTTGTATTAAGTTTATCAGGCTCAAGTTTTTTCTATTGCGATTTTCACGCTTCGTATTAAAGTACCATTGTAGATCTTGGAGATAATTTTAAATTTAGCAAATCTTGATAAATTTAAAATTCGGCAACAACAAATCTCATACATTTTTAATTTACTAAATTAAAACCTCTGCCATGCCAAAAACAGTAGTAGATTTACTAAATGTAGTAAGTGGATTTATTTACAAGTATGAAACAGCTGACAGATATGGCGCCACATTGTTTTTTGCTTACATATAATACGGTGAAACATTTCTTAAATTTGAATTAGAAAAGACATTTGGCGGTAAAATATCTAAAGAAAAATCAGCTGTTTTAACTTTTTTACAATACCAAACAGAAAGTCGCTCACACTTAGAAGTTTAAAATAGTATTATATTTAAAAGTATTTTAAATACAATACGAAGTGTGAAAACCGATTATATTATTTTTGTGATTGATATTAATAATTAAATAAGACAAAGAAGACATCAAAGACATTTAGCAGGGTGGACAACTAGTTGTTTCGAAGCCGCCACACTTTCTCGTCAGTACCCGTCCTTGAACTCGGGGCTCATGTTTCTAAAGCGACAACCATGCCACTCAGCCACCCAAGTTGTTGTATATTTTCTGTGTAAATTTTTAATTATATCATAGCACATTTATCATAGCATATTCTTTGTCTCATTTTATTAATATCAAAAAATGATATTATTTTATTAATATCAAAAATAATATAGAAAGAACTTGAGCCTGATAAACGTAATACAAAAATAATTTTAAATACATATCTATTTATAATTTGGTTTCTGCATGCGTTTGTGTGTATGTTATTCTCTCTCTGCTTCCCTCTTCCTCTCTTCCATGTATTATAATCATTGTTGCTGTAGCTGATCTGCAGTCGTGAGGCTGGCTGTTCGAATCCCAGCAGAGGATTTGCAGCATAAAAATCACTATTTTTACCAATTGAATTCCGCAAACTTTCTAACATTTAAATTGAAATGCACTAATCTGTGTGCTGAAGTTTCATTTATTGTGAAGAACGGCTGTAGCTTCTGCTCAGTGTATATTTGCTTTAAAAGGCTCATTGAATTTTAGCAGTAAGCACCTTCTTTGTGGTTATAAAAAGTTGGCAGCGACTATACTGAAAGAATTTTGTTTCACACCTCCAGCGAAAATATCTCACTTGCTCACTAATACAATTATATACATCCTTAATTCTGATTGTGAAATATCTCAGACATAATTAAGTAGTTTTATTAATCCAGCGATTAGCTGATTGATTTAATGAATTACTTCATTGATTGAATGAAGTCCTGTATTGGATGAAGAACATTAAGAAAACGAACGCTCTTCTGCGTAATCTGAAAGTGTAGATTTTATACACATTTGCAGTGATTATGGCGATTTACTAAGTGCTGCCATAAAATGTTCAGAAAAGTCAATGATCCTCCGAGCTGAAGTGATAGATGTAACAGAATGTACGATTTAAATTTTGTAACGAACAAAATCTTGAAATTATGTATTTCATACCCAAACGATTTGATTACGTAAAACTTTGCACTTCAAAACTGACAAACAAAAGGAAGGAAAACCTCATTCATGTTGTTGCCTGCCACCCCTTGAACGCAATCAATGTGATGAATATTTGTCATCAGAGAAATCAAATAGTCCTTTAAGACGTGAAGAACAAAAAACTGAAACTGTGAAGTACCTTAAATATACTTACATACATTTGAAATCAATGAACAATTAAAATGCTTGGCATTGAGAAGAACATGACAAAAAAGGACTTCTAAATGAACGAAAACAATGAAGGCAAAAATAAATGCCCCGAGCTAAACGGTTCCTTAATTTGTCAAAGGTTTTGTACTTTTGTTTGTTTTTTTTTTATTTCAATGGCAGCCAGCATTTGTGTGTTTTTCTTTCTCTTTGTGCTGAGTGAGATTTTGATCTTTTGATACGATCATGAAACACGCAGTACAATGCTTTATTAAGTCAAAATGTCAAGTAAGTCACTCATACAGGAGACCAACCAGCCAGTCGGTTGTTCGGTTTGTAGGGTTTTCAGTTTAGAATACAACGGAAATTTGATACGTTTCTCGTTTAGTTTTCTTTTCCTTGAAGAAAGAAGCAACCGGAAATGCAAAGAAATGCTTTTAAGATTTGAAGAGCGATTCCATAATGCAGCGCAGACTGTGTACGGGGAATTTGTTGTGCCGTAAAAATGGGAGTTGACCGCCTAAAAATTTAATTTTGCTCTAAATCTGAAAAAAAAAACAAATTTTGCCTGCATTACTCTATAATTATTTTTTTTTTTTTGCGAATTTAGGCATTTTGTTTAGTTTTTATTTTTGAAGAAGCTGAAAAGGCAAAGCCAGTAATTTACTTTTCTTAAGCTTATTGTTCTGCTGGTTGAGGGGTGCGCTAAATGCTACAAAAAACAGCCCTTTTGCAAGAATTTTTGGCGCGGGACATTATTGTTTTCAAGATTTTCTCACGGTTTTCTTAAAAGCACTGCACTTTTGTGCCTCATAACGTCTATTCATTTCGCTTAGGCAGCTTAAGAACACATTCTCTTTGAACTAAAAACCGATTTAATGCAAAGTTATGAGTTTTACAGAGACATCATTTTTGTTGTTTTTTTCTTTTTTGGCAAAATTTAAAACTTTTTCCTTTATTTCTCGTTAATGTTTACCGAGTGCAGGCAAACAAGAAAAGAAAAAGTGCGCAAAATGCTTTTCTTCCATCGAATGGGTATTGAAGAGTGTTCAAGTGGAAGAATTTGATTGACCCTTTAACGGTTTATTTATGAAAATATTTGATTTTAAACAACGTTATGCTCCGAAATGGCAAACAACTTAAATGTTCATTTCATTATTTTTCCAGAAATAACTTTAGCTCTTTGTCGGAGTGCTTTCAAATGGCACTCATAACTTTAATGAAGTGCAAAAAGGTAGGAATAGTTTTTAAAAGTGCAATTAGTAAAACCAGAATTTCCCAAACCTTGAAATGCATTTCGATATATGGCAACAACAGCACTAGTGTGCAACACTAGTGCAGCAATAATACAACACTGTGTATTATTGCTGCAAACAGTGTCTTTTCGTTTGCAGCGTATGCACTTTATTTCTCCGTATACTGAAATTCAGATGAGGCCATAAACTGTTTCTCATTACACTTTAAGTTAATTTGAGTGCTCAAATACTGCAGCGTGACAGAGAAAATTCCATTAAAAAATTTTTTTTCTGGAGTTTGAGAAGTAAGTTATTGGCAAAAATAGCAAGAGTTCCACAAAAAAGTACATAAATGAAAAAAAAAAAATGATTTATAGTTTTTATTTTAAAATTAATCACGTATTTACCCGTGATCCATGTAAAATTCTTGCCCTTATATTTGTTTTCCAAAACAACAAGGTGATGCGAAATAATATTAAATTTGCTACAGTATATATGTATATACGTATATAGTGCGTATGTAGCTTGCCGCTAATGTTAGGAACACAACTGGGACGAATTTCGCCCAACACGACGAATACACCTGTTAAAATTCGCTGTGTAAATTCGTCGTATGAAGCACAATAAAGACGAAACACAAAAAAATCTGTTATAATTGATAAATTTGTTTATTGTTTGTTCAATGATAAAAAAATTACATGAAAAAAATTTCAAATTTTATGAATACCGGTGTAATTCACCGGTATTCAAAAAAAAAAAAAAATAAAACATTGTTAAAACACATTTTACGACAAATTTTTCATATAAAATTTTTTCTAAAATGTATTTGAGCGACGTTTTATTTTTTATGAATACCAGTATTAAAATAATGAACATGATCCCAGATTATATTCATGAAGTTTAACATTTTCAATTATAATTTCACTTGTATCCATTTGCTCAGTTTTTTAATTTTATCTTATTAAGTACGGAACACAACTGGGACGACCGACGAATTTTTCGCCGCGAATATTCGCCGTCAAATATAAAACATATTGGTGTATATGAAAATGCACACAGTCACAGCGTCAGTCGAAATTCGTTGTACGCGGCGAACTTGAAATAGATTTGTTTTTATTTCTTACGCCGGCGAACAACGAGTTGAACAGCTGATGGGGTGACCATATTAAAAAAATTGGTTGCTAAAAAATTTAGCATTACAAAAATTAAACACTACAAACATGTTTTATAGTCTAATATGTTGGCTTTTTATTTTAAATGCAAAAAGTCAAAGCACTTAAAATAAAAACTATTAAAGTAAAAATTAACTGTTTTTACAAAAACACTTGAAAACTAAAACCAAAATGGCCACATGATACTGATTTGTTCGTCGTTTGCCGGCATAAGAAATAGAAATAAATCTATTTCCAGTTTGCTGTGTATATTTTCATATATACCAATGTGTGTTATTTTTGACGGCGAATATTCGCGGCGAAAAATTAATCGTTCGTCTCAGTTGTGTTCCCAGCATAAGACGTAAGTAGTTGAAAACATACTAGTTGCTTTTGAGTTCAAGCGCACAACCACTTTTTATACGTATGTACATACATCGCGTTATCGACTTTAATATTATTTACATTCTTTATTATATTTTATATATTTATTTGAGCTTAAGGTCTTTTACAATTTGGGTAATTATTTTTGTCAAATTCTAAAAGACCTTAAGCTCAAATAAATATATAAAATATAAGAAAAAAAGGGGCCAAAATAACTAAACATTCTTTATTATACTGAAGATCTAGACTAGCTCTATTTGTGTGCTGTTACGTACTGGTTGCAGTACTAGTGGTCTTTATACCCCTTATATTTCTTGACCGAGAACAAACACTTTTTTTAATTTTTCTTATTTATTTTTTTTTTATTTATTTGCTGTATATTGCAAATTTATGCCAAACAGTATTTTTTCGTGTGTCTCAGTAGGAATCGAATACGCAGCTTCTTGAATTTGGGTCGTGCACTTAAACAACTCAGCAATCGCTTCACTTAAAAGAAGAAGGTAAGGTTGATTGGAGGGATTTGTTTGACCATGTCTTGCAGAAGAAACTAATATTGAATTTAGAGGGCGCCACTTGTCAGTGGGTAATATGTCATATGTTTTATCACAACCAGCGTGACCGTTGGGAAATTGCAAAAAGTGGCCAACAAAGGGATTTTTTTAAAGGAGACACAATTAACGAACCAATAATTGAAGGAAAAATGTGATTTTAAATGCATAAAAAATCTCATGAAAAAATGTGTTGTATATACATGTAACAGGTGTAATTGTGAAGGCATAATGGTTTAATCTGTAGTGGATGTTTGGAAAGTGGTTCCCCTGTAGTATATGTATGTATATTCCGGGAGTAAAGAAGTGAATGATAACTAACTTTTGCATTGAAACAAACTTGAGTAAATGTATTATACGATTAAAACAAGTAAATAAACATCCGCGTATTCGGTAGATACAACACACAAATACACTAAAACCAGTTCTAGTTGCATGTTTTTCTAATTACCAGAAATGTATTGAAAACACAGGTAGACGCATGTACACACACAGACACACACACACACATATGAGTGTATAAATACGGTAGTTTAATTGCGAAACAAATAAGTGAACGCAACAACCAATCAGACAAACAAATCAACCAATTAAATTGAATAAAAGTGGAAGTTGTTGCACAAACGAAGTTAAATTAAATGAGCAGGTACATAAATTACAAAATGTGTCACCATTAACGGACATGACAACCATAAAAGCCTTTAAAAACTAAAACAACAGCAACAATTACAATAACAGCAACAAAGAACTAATAATGCGCATGCGTAACATTAATAAACGTTTAAGTACAATAAATACTCGCTGTTACTTACAGATAGACAGCGAATGGTAGGAAAAGACGGGCGGACAAGCAGTCAAACAGACAGAGAAACGGAAAGGTATATGAAAAACCGGCCTACACTCAAAACAACTCAGGTACCACGTACGGACAGACAGACAGACCGACCGACCGACCGACCGACCGGTCGGCCGACAGACACACATATTTATCATGTTTACGCATTTCAGTTCACGCAGTTAATGCGATACGAAGAAGCAATTTGTTAAACACAGACTTTATCATGTTTTGAAATTTTCCTTCAACCTGTTCCCAGGCAACAACTTTTTTCCTTCTGCTGTTTTTTTTTTTTTTATCAGGCATTAAATGTTTATTTTGTCACAATAAACTGGTGCTTTAGATAAGAGTTTGAAAAAGAAAGATGTAGACTTGTAGAAAACAAAAAACGAACATAAACAAGCGCAAATGCATATTATTGTTGGACAGGACTCACATTTGAGTGAAATCTGGCAGCTTTGAAACATAATAAAACAAATGAGCCGAAAGTGTTTATAAACGAGCGAAAATATTTAAGGTAATAAACAAATATTTATGCCTACAAGTTATTTTTCCATTCCAGCTTAATAAAGAAATTAAAACGATAAATCATGGGATCCTCGGCTGTAATCGCAAGAGCTGATCGACTCTAATCATTTAGGAAGCGTCACCGTTTGCGAGCTTCAATGATAAAGTGCAAACATTGTAGTCTTTTTGGGTTAATATTTCAGAAAATTTCAACAATTGATTGCTTAGATGTATTCGACGAAAATCCCTTTACCCGACCAAGTCTTTGAATCATAATACGACTCTAATATTTGCCTGCCGCTGTTCGACAATCGGCAAAGATCGGAAATCGAATGCAACTAAGTTTGCCAGATTTCTGCTTTAGACAGTTTTGCCTTACACTAACACATTCTCAAGTATTTGCTTGTCCAGCAAACATAACCTTAAAATGTGCCACAAGTGAAATTTAATTTCATCTAACGTTTTTCATGGTAAATGTTGTTTATCTGCATGTACTGGGCCAAAATAAAGCTCTTCAAGAAGAGACTACTGGGGCCAAATTCTGGCACTCGTGATTGAACGATTTCGTTATAGAATGCTGTGTGTTTGTTGCTCATTTTGTTTTTCCTCTACATTGTTTTTATTATCGAGTATATTCGATAACGAATGCCAGAATCCGGCCCCTGGTCACACTATTTGTAGGCCCATATGTATTTGCCAACGTGACCATGCCCAAGTGAATGTCACATGTGAGAGACAAATAATGGCAACGCTGTATTTGATTGAAAAGCTATAAATATGCATACGTTTCTACATGTACGTACATATGTATGTATGTGATCGCTTGACACAACTCACAAACGTTCCGTGAATTAAAAGAGAGATAAAAAAAAAAAAAAAAGAAACACATGCAGCCAAATGCGACAATGCCTGTGACACTTGATACTTTTTATTTTGTGGTTAAAAGACGATAATGCGCTAATTGTGCTGGTGTTTGGTGTTTTCACGTTGTGGCACCTTTTATTGTTGTTGTCTTTCGTGTCACAATTAAAAACCAGCAAGTCAAAGATAACAGGCGTGTGAAAAAACCAATTTCAGCTGAAATATTTGATTCTCTTTTTTGGTTCACCAGAAAGGAAGACATAAAACCGTTTAAGATTAACTAAATGCGAGCGTTCGCTTTGGCTAAAGCTACTGTTTAATTGCTGTATTTGAAGTGCCGTGAGAACGAGAGAGATGCTCATAAAGGCGTAAACAATTAACAATAACACAACGGCGGAGCAGCGCAAACGCTTAAGCGCTTAGAGCAAAATAAGGGCTTTTTTATAACTTCATCATCAGCAAATACCGTGAAACATTTATGAGGCAGGCAGGCAGGCAGGCAGGCAACAACAAATAATTTCAGCAATTTTCACGAATTGTTGCTCGCTCATGTTCGTGCGGCGTTGTGCAACGTTTTTCATATTAAAATGCAACTGTCCGCCTTTTGACGCTTCAAAATTATATGGTCAACGCCTACCTAAAGGCTCTTAATTTAGCACTTTGTTTTCAATTAATTTTCGTTTTCTTTGTTGCTTTTGGCTTTTCTTAAATTTTACATTTTACCAGCACAAGATGTATTGGCTGAATTTCTTTGAAATAATTTATGTTGAAACTCACTTTAAATGTTGAACAAGGCCTCAAGTCAACATCCATCATTTAATTAGCTAAACAGGCCAACATATCGTTGGCCAAGTCAGCAGGAATAATAATAATAAATATAAAGCCAAAAGATGGGGCGTTACCTGTGCGAGTATGTGTAGTTAATTTTTCAAATTATACGTGAGCGAGATGTCTTTCATCATCTTCTGCGTTAAGTTGTGAGCAACTCGCCCCAAGCAGGAGTGAGCCAGCCCTTGGCTCACTCCTGCTGCCACATAAAGATTTGAATTGCCATCATTTCTGTGATTGAGTTCTTTGGCTAGATTCTGAAATACATTTCTTGACACATCTATCTTTTTAAGATATTTTGAGGAAACTGCTTTTTAAATCACTTTATAAAATGCTGCCTTCTAAAATGTTCTACTATCAAAACATTTTTTTAAGTATGCAAGATATTTCCACAGTTTTCATACCTGAGCCCCCAAAGTATATAATCTGTATATATAAAAATGAACCTCTATTTCAGTGAAATTTTAATTACATTGAACTATGGTGTTATAATACATTTATATTTATATTTGGTCACTTTTTTTTATCAATATCAATTCAGTAAAGAAAAGTACAAATTTTATAGCAAGGTGGACAACCAACTTGTATGTCAAGTGTTCACATGGTTGTCGCATCAGGGTTGTATTTGATTGGGACAAATAGGAACAACATTCGTTTTGGTTGCCGCATGAGCCAATAAATTGTGCTATCACACGACTGGCACACAAAATTTAACAAAAATTGGTGCATTGCGGCAATCGTATGATCCCACCTTAACTGTTATTTTTGCTAAAAAAAAAAATTAAAGTCAAAAAATTAGTTTTAACTTTGCTTGAAAAAATAAAAGTCCAAAAATAACTTTTATTTTTTATCGAAAATAAAAGCCAAAAAATAACAAAATGTAAAAATTTAAACGTTACTCTGCTCACGGGGGCACCCTTTAGTTTTAAAATAAGCTGTAACTTTTGAATCGTAAGAAATAAAGGCTCGTAATTTTACTGCCTGCACAACAACAACAACTACTAAAACAACAACAAGTTGAAGTCTAAAGGGTGTTCCATGCAATGGTCTTCCTGCATCTGCATAAAATTAAGTCTTATTATTGGTAAATCGCCCCCTGGATCCGCGCCTGGTTTAAGAAGTGCTTTTTCTAAAGGTACCTTTTGCAAAAGTTATTACATCCACCCCGACAAATGTTAGGGATATATGATAGATTATGATGCTGCTTGTGGTATCCGCAATTTTCACATCTGAAGCCTCAAATTATGTATGTATGTATATATTGGATCAGAAATTAATTTCTTATTTGTTATACTGTTAAAGAAAAGTCGATGCTGGTACAAGGTTCTCTTTCGAGGTTCTTCTTTGAGAGTTTCTGTTTTTTTTTTTCTCTTGATAAGATACTATTTTAAGAGGAAACCTTTTGACGGAGACAGCAGCTTAATCCCAATCCCAATCTTCGAGTTAAAGGTCTTCTCTTTTTAATTTTTTTGATTTTTGCCAATATATCGCTCTCCTTCGTATAGCTTCTTGAGAGCAATATTATTTCAGCAATGTTGCTAACGAGAATTAAAGAGAGAGGGCCTTCAGTTCGAGGAATAAAGGTCGAATAACTATATAATATATATAATTAATATAAATAATATAAATAATATAAATAATATAAATAATATAATTAAGGTACGAAAGGTGCGTTGGAAAGTTCTTTCGATTTTTTTTAGCCAACGCTTCCGTTTTCACGTGGCACTTGCGTTAAGCAAAGTATTTCTAAAAATCGGTATTTTACGCCAAAAAAAATTGATTTATTATGAGGTACTATTTCATCAGCTATTTTATTATTTTTCCAGAAAAAGGTTTTTTATTTAATAAATAAAAATGTCGATTGGAAAACAAGTTTCTTGTGAAACATTTTTTAAAATAACTTTTTTTTCGAAGGTGTTTCTTGGGATGAAACGATTTAAAAGATAATTTTTTAGAAAGCAACTTTTCTTTAATGAATTTCTCAAACAAACTCTTGATTAATAATTGAACGTTAAATTATTGGCAGCAAACTTAGAAAGCAATATTTTTCTTGCTCTCAATGCAGCCGAACAAACATTATTATCATTATTCATTATCTTCTCAAAAACAGTGCAGCCTCTTTTCTTTTAAGGTTTCTTTTCATTTTCATTTTCAAATGTTTAACCATTTAACATCTTTTGTTGACTCCGTCCACAAAAGGAGTACACACAAAAAAAAAAAGGTTTTGCAGTTGCGTTTCTTTGAAATTTCATAAACTCAGAATTAAATTATTTTTGTTTCACTCGTTTCATCAATTTGGAAATAATTAATTTTGTTTTTCTCTTAAATACACAAATTCATTGGTGCAAATGAGAAATGTTGATTTTTATTTATTTTGTGAACAAAACGAAGTGAATTGAACGTTGTTCATTTATAAGTTTCTTTTTTTGTTAACAAAACAATTTCTCAGTGATGTTTTTGTGGGAAAACACCTGTTGTGTTTTTATAACAATTTAATATTATTCTAATTGTTTTTTTAAGAGGCCGAATATCGCGCACTTGTATTCGTGTGTGCAAAGATAAAATATGATAATCGATTACTTATTTAAATGGTTATTGGTTTGAAGGGATTCTTTTTCAAATCATTAATTACAAATGGCAAAAATATTTTGCTTCACGTTCTTATCGTTCGGAGAAAATTATTATGAACAAAAATTGCTTTTCAAACTCATGTTGACTGAGCAAAATTTGTGATAGAAAAAAAAATTGTAAACTTGTTCCATACCAACACAAGTGGTCTTGCATTCAAGAAATTGATCAAGCGTACCAGACACAATGAATTTTCTTGCTTGAGACATTTTTGCTCATTGAGACATTTTTGCTCATTGAGACATTTTTGCTCATTGAGACATTTTTGCTCATTGTGCACAAAAATTGCCCCAAACAAAGTCTTTAAACATTTTAAATTCTTCTTTTTCTTTTTTAATTGTATTAGAAAGCTAAGAACTTATTGACCCTTCTGTCACTCAACTCACACTGAAAAATCAATTCAACTCGTTGGTACTTAAATCGATCCCAAGCGGTGTCAGAAGTACGATAAGTACGGATTTCCTTAAATCAAGTACGTTCCACTTGACTTAAGGTCAGACTATCAAATATAAAATAAAAATAGTCAAATAATGTAATATTTATCTATCAACATTTTTTGAGAGGACACAGCCCCCGCATCTCTCCTTCTTGGCGGGGCTCGTACATAAAAAAGTAATAGAGTTGCACATGAAATTTTACAAAAAATCTAAAGCTGAAAGAATGAGATTTTTTCCCACAACATTTTTTTTAGTTTTTATTGTTAACTAAATTAAGTATATATTTATTTTCTTGAGCTCAAGAAAATAAATATATGTTTTTTTTTTTTTTTTTAACAAACACAAAACTGCGCAGCTTCTTGCTTGTCTGCAGAAACACCCAGAGCCTTCGGCAGGAATCGAACCTGCGACCTCGGCGACGAGTCTTAGTAGGCCACTCTACCAATTCATCCACCGAGGCGCTCATATAAATCGAAATATCGACCAAAAAAAATAATTAAATAGTTTTAATAAAAGAACTTTAGCTTAAGAAAATAAATATATAAAATAAAAAAGGGGTCGGACCAAATATTAAATTAATTATTCAAGCTTTAGCTCTTTGCTTTTTATAAAAAATAATTTGAAACAATTATGTTTATTTAAATTGTTGTTAATGATAATTTAGATGTTTTAAGAAATCTTAGATCCGGTGAGACTGTCACAAAATTTGATGACAAGAGAGTTCCCAAAATCGTACTTTATCGATAATTTTCCAGTCTCATGGCCATATTCATAAAAATTGAAATGACTCTGAAATGGGCTTAAATTTGAAAATATCATACAAAATATTCTTAGAGGTCATATCAAATACTTATTATTTTTTGTGAATTTACTCTTTAAGGCTTTAAGCGAATCTCTAAAAAAGACAATTGGGGGTGTCATAGAATCCGATCTTATCAGATTTAAAGCCGAACCAGAAAACTAAATTGGTGATTTTCTGGTCGGTGGAGAAAGTTACTGGGCAAATAAACTTGGGTATAATTATGTTCACGTGTGGACAGCAAAAACATTTATTTGCAAATATATTGAGCATAGTTGAACTATTCGCTCTGTAGATTAGATAGGATTTTTTTCGAACAGAATATTAATCTAGATCAAACAAAAAATCAATACCATTGGATTTCGTAGTAACAAAGTAGTTTTATTTTATTGATTTTAAATTCGATTCCTCTAAGATCGGATTCTATGACACCCCCTTATACTATGTACTCAAATAGGGTCCACTACACACCATGGGTAATTTCAAAAGTACATATTGTCACTTATCCAGGCGCGGATCCAGCTAAAGTTTGTATGGCATAAAATAAAGTCTTATTATTGGTAAATCGCTTATTAGCGAAATAAATATATTTGGCAGGCACTTATCAATGGATGTCTTTGACTCTTGGCAGGTTGTCCGTCTTGAGTATTAATGAAATATAAATGAAATGACATTTTTGTATATTTTCCAAGCCATGATTTTATTAATTCGCATTTGTTTGTGGCAGATTTAGCTTAAAACAACATATACCATATTGCTTGACTTTATAACATTTAATTTAAATAATTTAAAACTCAAACTGTTGTTCGCTCAAATTGTTCATTTTCCTCTTATGGCAGCTGTTTTATTCAAAAAATAAAAAAAAATCTCAAAATCGTAGTGATTCTCGCTCCCTGATTTGTATGTATAATATACTAATAAAGTATGTATACGAATAAAGTTTACTTTAAGGGCCCGTATAAATGAAATATTTGCATCAATTCCGATTTACATAAATCTATTAACACTGCTCTAACATTTATGTATGTGCCTTTGTTTATTTTGCCATAAAAGTTTCAAATAATTTATCACCATTATTTAGAAAAAGAAAGCCATTAAAAAATATATCTTGATGAGAGCTCAGTTAAATATACGAAAATTAATGCGTTAAATTGATCGAAAAGGGTGTTTTTTGACATAAAATAACTTTAATTAACTGCGTCTATTTATTTATTTTTTTATTTTTTGGGTTTATAAAAAAAAAAACAGTCTGTAAGGCTGTTTATGTATGTAGTTATAATACATATTAAAAAATAAACCAATAAAAAAATCAGGTGCCATAAAAAATTTACGACAAATTAGACAATAACTTTGTTAAACAAAAGAATTAACAGCTTTACAGTATTAGCATTAACGTGTAGATTAGATGAGATAAGATAGAGACAGCGCGGTGTTACAGCAAAAGAGACAAATGAAAAGAAAAGAAAAACAGCTTGTTTCAAAAGCGATGTCTTCGTACCATTAATTAGATTACAAACAGATGATGTTTGTGGCTGCAGCAGAATGGAGCGAGTGCTCAAAAACAAAAAGATCCTTTGGAGTCTTCTAAAAGGATCCTCCTTAAATATGGAGGCAACGTGTTTAAGAAAAGGTGGAATAAAACTGGAGGGACTGTATATCTGCTGGAAGTCTTCCACATTAGGGAAGATTCCCTAATGTGGCATTTTTACAGCCAAGGACTCAAAAGCAAGAAGTCCGAAACTTCCAGCGAAATTCCGCAGCTTGAGTATTGGGTGGAAACTTAAATTAAATTTGAACAATATTAAATACTCAAAACATTGTTGAGTACTCAAATAAAAAGTATTGAGTATCATTTGAAAATTAAAGGTGGTCTGCGGTTTAAAAACAGCATGTTGCTAAAACTTCACTTTTGCTTCTCTAATTAATTGTAAAAATAAAAAATTATTATAGCAAGTTTGAAAAATAAAACAAAATATTAATTATTTTTCTTAGCAACATACCACGTTTATATATTTAGAACTAATTTTGTGACCGCCATTGTTGTCATGGATTCTCTAAATGTTGTTTACGTTTTGAAATTTTATGACGGCATAATCTTTAGGCTCTGTCCAGTAAAAATCGATTCTGATTCAGGACGGATCCATCTGGGTACTAGAAGGCCCCCTTGGGCTATCTGAAGAGGCTGTACAGAAACAGCTCTACACACGACTTACTGGTTCTAACCTGAACCAGCCAGATGAACGCATGAAAGATTCTACCCTGTTTAATTCGCATT
Organism: Sturmia bella; assembly: GCA_963662145.1. NCBI lineage: Eukaryota > Metazoa > Arthropoda > Insecta > Diptera > Tachinidae > Sturmia > Sturmia bella. Next base: position 123,502,652 of record OY759168.1, read on the forward strand.
CCGATACATCCGCCAGCTCATGTTGTGTCGGTCTGCCCAAGTAGTTTGTTCTCTTTCCTCGGCAGAGGAAGTGTTCGACATACTTCTCCTCCACTGCAGCCACTGCAGAAGTCATTATTTGATGAACTCGTCCATGTCCTCCTGTCATAAGCGGGCACCAGATCTCGCCAGTTCAACGGCCTTTACATTGGAAGACATCCGTTTTGTTTGATAGCAGCTGCCAACCCTGTTTCAAACCAATAGTGCATAATGTTCATCAGGTAAAAACTATCTCGATATAATTTTATTTATCGTTCTTCGAGTTCGGACTCCATAGCGTTTAATACAAAATATCAACATAAAATCTTACTGAAAAACATTTACTTAATCAAAATGCATAACATGTGATTTTAACATGATTTCATGTTAAAACGCCCAGAATGTTATGGCAGTAACTTTGTTTTTTTCAAGCAAAATGTGACCCATTATTGCTTGAAATTGTTAAGCACTTCCCAGCTGACGCTGCATTACAAACATGAATGCATTTTGCTGAAAATCATTTTCTTTCTTATTTATTTTGTGACTTCTTTCGCACTTGCCAGCAGCACTTTTCCAAAAGTCTTTATTAATTTGTACATATTTCTTTCTTTACTCACAGTGGGTATCTTTTTCTTTAAATGGATTTTCTTTGCTTATCTCACTTGCTTGGTTAAGTTTTTTGCTTTTAATCCTTCACTTGCTTCCCTCACCGTATTCATGGTGAATTTTGCTCACTCCCTTGACTTGTTTCTGTTTGTTGTAATCCTGTAATTAAATCCTAAAGAGGATTGTAGCCTGATACTTGGCAAAAGATAAAGAATTTTTCCCTTTCAGTAGAAATAATTTTGCAGAGAAAAGTGTTTTTGTGGCCATTGTATTCGTATTTGTTTGGGAATTTCAATTGAGTTTTGTGGGCGTGTTAACAAACAAGGTTGCTTGGTTTTCTTTTATGTTCTGCCTCAACAAGTATTTTGGTTTAAATTTCAACATGTTTTTGAATAGTTTCAAATTAAATGGAAACGGTTTTTTTTTTGGTTTTAGTGCGTTTTTTTTTGAGTTTGGAAGATTTGACTTAACGGGTTGGAACTTGAAATAATAAGGTTAAATTTTACTGCTAATTTGAAATAAAAAAAATATCGGTGGGAATTACTAACGTTCTACAACGGTTTACTACTATTTTTCTGAAATAATAGGTCTGTTTGTTTAGTCTACTTTGGGATCCCGCAGGATACTGATGTGCATGCAGAGCATTACCGTACTTTAAATTCGTGCAGATGAGAGCGGTTTTGAAAGAACAAAATTATTCTCCTTACTGCACGAAACTGCGCGTAATTTTTCTTTGTAATAGTTTGTCTTTATAAAGGGAGGTTAAATTTTAAGGACCGATGTTGGTTGTGAATTAAACACAAAGTTCTTAGCAAATTTTGTCATTTCATTCTATTATATGGGCCAAATGGCCGCCGCAACCTCGGTGTCACTGAGGCTGAGGCATAATTTGGGTTCTATGCCGTTAATGTGCGGAATTCTCCCACCCTGTAGCTCTTGAATTGTTGCTGGCCTATCGACGTACACCTTTCTTTAAAATAATTCCGAAGAGAGAAGTCCAAACGGTGCTAAATCACATGATCTTATCGGCCATTTATCATCGCCACCGCTTGAGATAACACAGCCGTTGTATTTGTCGCGCAAAAGGACCAGTGTTTTGTTAGCTGTGTTGAAACCATAAATCGTCTACTTCCATGTCTTCCAATTCGAGCCATAAAAAGTTCATTATCATCTCACGATAGCGAGCACTATTCACAGTAACTACCTGACCGGCTTCATTTTGGAAAAAATACGGTCCGATGATGCCGCCATCTCACGAACCGCACCAAAGAGTCACTCTTTGTGGGTACATTGGTTTTTCGAACATCACTCTTGTATTATTATTTGCTTAAATGCGGCAATTCTCCTCATTGGAAAATTTCATCTCTTTTTGAGAGAATTTTATGTATGCTCTCTCTCATTTCTACGGACTTTACTCAAAAATTAAAAACGAAAATAATGCTGGTAATAGATTCAGACAGAGAAAAAAGAGTGCTTAACAGTGTTTTATTGATATGCTAGATTGGACTAAAAATTACCATTGCATGGCAAAGTGAAAGGGTTAATTTGCTCAATACAAGTATTTATTTGTTATATGTGAGCAGCTTCATATACGCGTAATAGAAGATGCAAAGAAAATCTTAATATACCGATATGCTGAGCGAATAGGCGAACACAGTGTAAACACTAAGTCTGGTTAAAATGAAGTTCCGGTGTGATCTTACAGAAGGTTTTGTTACTTTCTTGGCAATGAAGTTGTATAAAAATTTCATAAAATCACAAAGATTTCATGAGCAGCTACTACCTGTGTTGCAGTAGGAAAAGAATATGCAATTGTAAATAGATGTATGATTTGCTTGTTAAATAAGTTTGGATTTTTTTAATTCAGGTCCAAAAATGAACCTTTTAAAAAAATATTTGCTGTATTTTTCAGCTGTCTATATGCCGACGACATTTCGTTGGTGCTAATCAACTCATCAGTAGACTTGAAAAATTCTTACAAGTTTGTTTGAAACTTAACTACTTATTCCATAATTCTCATGAACAGAATGAGAATCAGAAATGTTCAAACAAATCTTTAACAGCAAACATTTCTTTTTTCGTTTTGCAACACTTCTACTTTTCTTTGCAACCTTCAAATACAAAATACAGCAAATATTTTTTGAAAAGGTTCATTTTTGGACCTGAATTAATAAATTTCAATTGGGTCTTAAAGCAAATAAATAATTAAGTTCATAAGTTTGGATTTTACTACAATATATCAAAAATTCTTGTGGTCTACTCAATTTTCATATTCATATACGCTATTATAAATGCATTGAAATACCCGGGCCTGTCGATAGTGATAGCGATACTTTTGCTGAAACCCACATACGTAACACATGTATGTAGATCATATAAAGTTACATGGCAAGAATAAATATTTCCCACAAACTTCTAAAGTTTTTCTCTTCTTTTCAATCACATACATACATATGCCATTTAATATGTTCACCATTTATTTCACCAAAAGACAAATACCATTACCACGGCATTTAATAACTTATTATTATCGGTTAAATAAATCTGATCGAGCGGCATTTTCACTTTTGACCCAAAGAGCGACAAAGTTATCTGATCCTAAAGATGCTGGCTGAAAACCGAAACGAAAATAAAAATATTCATAAATAAAAAAAAAAATATTACATGGCCTAAAATGAAAATACGTCTGACGCCGTCACTTAATAAAACAAAACAAACAAAAATATTTATTTGGAGACACACTTTAAAATAATTTTCCACGTTTAGTATGAGACTCAAAGGCTTTAATACAAATCCCTAAAATCAATTTTAATAAATATTATTACCTCTTGTAATGCCAAGACTCGAAGAGGTCGCTCTCAATGAACTGGCCAGTATCCCAACGCAGCAGTGAAAGACACGATGCATTCAAAAATTAAAATTATTAAATTATAGATTTTGATAAATGTTATGAGCAATTAATAATTTTTTTTACCCAAAACGATTTTTTCATTTCTTATTTTGTGTGTTTAAGGGTCTTTAGAACGATAAAGATCTGTTTACAAATTATGTGTTTGTTTGATATTTTACATGCATACTAAATAGTTTTAAATACACCAAATTCTCAACTCGAAGAGGTTACCAAACACATGTGTGTAATTGTGTGTGTGTGTGTGCATGTGGTGGAAAGACCAAACAGACATATATTTTCTTTACAACAACAATATTTGTTACTATAATTTACTAAGTTCGGAAATACAGCAATTGTAAAAAGGGATCCTTTTAATCCTTGAAGCGTAAAAATTTGTCCTATGTAAAGACGGACGGGTAGTGGTTGTGATATAATTGGACCAAAGGATCATTTTCGATAAGCAGAACTGGCCCTGTGACGAAGACCTGATATATCCACGTATTTGTCTTTCCCGTATTTTGTGTATAAAAAAATATACATATGTATATAAAAATACTTTTGATGCTAATTTTTCGACCTTTGTTGTTTAGTATCGAAATATCGAATTTAATAACCACTTATAAAAAAAAAAAACGGCTGACCTTAAGGCTCGAACAATTAAAATAGTATATAAAAATACTGTAATGTAAAATCAACATGAAAAAATGTACACTGAAATGATGTAAAATTTTATTAATTCAGGTCCAAAAATGAACGTTTTTAAAAAATGTTTACTGTCTTTCTCAGCTGTCTATATGCCGACGACATTTCGTTGGTGCTAATTTTTTAAAGGTTCATTTTTGGACCTGAATTAATACATTTCAACTGGCTCTTTTCGTTACTTAATTGATATTAATTAAGAAGTGACTAACCAAGGATTGAACTTGAGCCTGAAAAAGTAATTTAATATAAATTTATTACAATACCTTAGTTTAGTGAAATTAAAATTTTCAGTCAAAATTGTATCAATAAACGAGTATCTAGATCTCAATGTTGCAAAACCAGAACATGTAAAAATAAAAACTAAGCTCTCATATAAACAGAGAGTAAAAACTAAAGCTAGATTTACACGATTGAAGGTATTTTGAAGTCTTATCAAAACTTTGAAAATTTATTTTGATGCGCTGTTTACACGTTTCAAAAATTTGATAAAAATATTCTTTCAATATATTTCAAAATCTTTTAATAAAAATTTGATCAAAATTTGTTGAAGCTAATTTACACTATTGGTAAACTTTTTATATTGAAAATATTGAGTTTGATCAGGTGATTTGCTTTTTTTGTGAAATAATTTATTATTATAAAAAAAACCAATAAATAAGTATGGACGACGACACAATCATCATAGCATCAACATTTTTAATATTGGAGGAAGAAGTAGCTGATAATAATGCAAAGAAAAGAAGAAAACAAAAGGAACATTGGGTTCGATCTTACCTTCTGGAAGGTAATGGTATGTATGCCTCTTTTAGGGAGCGATTGAAAAGGAATGATCCCGAACTATACAAAAACTTTGTACGAATATCACCAGACGAGTTTGATTATTTGCTTAATCTCGTCACCCCATTAATAGAAAAGGCCAATACTAATATGCGGGAATCTATATGCCCTGGAGAACGCCTGGCTATTACTTTAAGATCTTTAGCGGCTGGGGACAGTTACGCAAGTCTGATGTTCTTGTTTAAAAGATCTAGATCATCGATATGCAATATTGTGCCTGAAGTCTGTGCTACTATACATATGTATTATTGCACAAACATATACATAATTATTAAATATGTAATACTTACCAACTCATATTAATTTATTAATATTAATTTTATTCTTCAAGAAATTTATTTACATTGCCACTTACCGCAACAAACATACATACATTCGTAAATAAACACAGCTGATATGTGTTGAATCAAACGAATGAACATGCTGTCAAATCCCTGCCAGCAAATTGATAGTCGACTACTAAAATAATTAACTTTACGTTAACTTTTATGGACTAGCTTCAAATTAGCTACAATACAATCGAAACGTAGTGCAGAGTTCACCCAAAATTCAAATACTAACATACACACATACACGGTAAATAACTCTTGAATTAAATTGCCTATTGTCGCATTCGTTTTAAATGTTGCGATGGCTGAATGGGTTAAGTTGGCTGCTCACCAGTCTTGAGGCTTAGTGGTTCGAATCCCACCAGAGGCTAACAAACAAAAAAAAAAAAATAGGATGTAATTTAATTTAATAAAATATAATATTACCACCGAGAAATGTAAGATCAGCCTTGATTTGTACATTTTTTTCTGTGGCTACTGACTTTGAAGTAGCTAACTTTAAGTTAGTTGAAAAGTAATGCAGCGTCGGACAATTGACTACCTCCTGGGACATCGTAATGTTAAATTAGTCAGTCATCTCCATTGAAAATAATCTAAGTGTCAACCACCACCAGTTGTAAAAAAGTTAGCTCATAATTCATTACTAGTTAACTGAGTTGCCGGCAGGGATTATTTAGGGTTATCAATATTGCCAGATGCGATTTTGATGCTTGTTTACACGGCATCAATAAAATCGTCAAAAGTTTTGTTCAATAAATTTTGATCAATACATTTTGAAAAAATTTTGCTGTTTACACGAGTTTAAAGCATTGCGAAGAAAATTTCAATCGTGTAAATCTAGCTTAACAGTCTTCTGAGATGATAGAGTATCATCCATAGAAAAGACTGCAAGGAAGATCATTGCTTTGGTTAATCTTAATTAAGTATACATACACATAAATAGAAAGTAAAATTGCGTGAGCTTTGGTTGCCGAGTGGTTAAAGCGGCTGTGCCAAAAATTGTGAAATTTGACTTGTCCAAAGTTCATAGGGTGCTGATGAAGGGTGTTTGCTGCCCAGAAACAGCCGATTGTCCACCTAGCTATTAAAATGTTACTTTTCTCTATTTAATTGATATTAATTAAGAAGTGACTAACCAAGGATTGAACTTGAGCCTGAAAAGGTAATTTAATATAAATGTATTACAATTAGTTAAATAAAATTAAAATTTTCAGTGAAAACGTAAAATTATATATTAATAATAAATAATAAAAATATATTAATTGAAAAAAAAAACTCTGCTTATATTCATTGCTCAATTTATAATAATTGTTGCGATGGCTGTATGGGTGTAGAGCATTCGATTGATTCAAACGTTTGGTTGAGGATTTTTGGAACGAAGTTCCTTAACGCGGCTTGCTGGTAGTGGAAATTAGTGGAAATCGTCACGAAAGCGTGTGAGCTGTTTATATGTATTGGTGTACTGTCGACAAGCAATTGTATATGATGGACGGTGTCTCCACTGACATCAGCGGAGACACCTACCAATAAATATTAATTAGTTGGAAAACGTTCCAAAAATTTAAAGAATCATAAAATTTCAAAATTTCAAAAACAACACAGATTTCAACTTGTATTACATTCAAGGATGAAAAAAGAACGTAAGGAACTTCGTTCCTAACGGGGGTCCCCCGACCGCATTTCTTTTTTCTTCAAAAGTGTTTTGAACAACCTTTCGATTGCAATTGAAATAATGACGTTTCCTTTTTTTTATTACGTATGTTTGTATGTGTATGTCAACACTATTTCCGACAACTTTATTTACACCTATCACTTTTCTTCAGTCGTTTAGTGTTCATACTAAACTTGATATCTGTCTTGATTTTTATTTTACTGTCTGTGCCCAATTTAATTATTTCACTTAATTGCAATAAAGATAATCTTGATTGAAATCATCTACAACATAATTATTCATTAAAGAAGCTCCAAAGTAAATTATAACTCATCAAATTAAACATACGTTCATTAATCTTTTTTAATCAAAACATTAAAAGAAATAATCAAATTGAAATAATCTCCCGGCTGTACGCTTGTGCGAAACGTACGATATGCCACAGAGAGACCACAGAAACGACAATTGGTGCAGACTTCATTCTCATGGCAACACAGGACAAGAAGTGCAATGAGCATCTGGTTTTGTTTTACATCAGGACATAAAATGTTTGTGTGCAAAAAAAAAAACAAAATAAAAAAGCTACAACATAAAACGATGACAACAACGTTTGCAGCCAAATGTTAAGGGAACCTCAAGAACATAAACGTATTGATCATTATCAGCAGATCAGCGAAGATGGCAGCATACCATCAGATGGACCAGTGAGTGTTTCGATGAGCAGACATACAAGTACTTTGTACGGGAAGTAAAAGAGGAGCCAAAAAACAAAATTGGTGGGGATCAGTTTGTAGGTAGACAGTTGTGTGTGTGTGTGTGTGTGTGTGTTGGTGCATTTTGTTAAGATTTTGTTAAGCCGATAAATGGATGAAAAACACAGCTTTTGCTTGTTAGAGAAACTGCATAAAAAGTTCTGAGCTCTGAGTCTGAGTTTGTTCGTAACAAAAACTTGAAGTGAGTAGTTGGTTGGTATGTTGTTTTTATTTTTATTTTTTTAACAAAAATTTGATGGCGCTTTGATTTTATTTTTCTCCTAAAGATTTCATTAATTTTTTCTACGTTTCTGAGTTTTTCATGGCTTTTTATGTTTTTTTATGTTCACCAAAGATTTTTTAAGCGCCATCATTTATTATTCAGTCGCACGTTCTGCATGGCGTTTTATGTTCGAATATTTTTCTGGAGAGTGTTTTGGTTTTCTTTTCTTCGTTAAAACTCTTGTTCTTTTATTTGTTTAATATTTTTTCCTTGTTTTGTGTTGTATTTATTTGAAAATTTATGTGATTTTTATGCGTAGACATAATTATGATCGTCTTAAAGACGTTACTAAGCATATTGAGAGAAATTTACAGATACAAGATTCCAAAAAAAAAAAAAAGAATTGAGGCGACAAAAAAGTTCAGTTTTACTCAAAATGGCTCTAACGAAAAACTCTGGAGGTCATAATAATAATTTATCGCGATGCAGCCAACGTTTTATCCAAGCACTTATTAACAAAATTTTGTTTAAAATAATTCCTACAATAAAGAAGTAAGCATTAGAACTTGTTCGGTAGCTGCTACAGGATCGCAGAGGATCGATCATTGTCAAAGGATTATTGCGCCATGCTGATGAAAATAATGCAAAACAACTAAATATGTCTGACTACACTGGGTAAATGAATTCAGTTTTTTCTTTTGCAGATTCTTGCAACAAAAATGAGAGTGAATGATGTCCAGTAAGTTTACACATGCTGAAGCGGTGCGGGAACAGTGGAACAAATATACTGTTATGCAAAAAGTACTTAAAGAATATTTCATATAACAACTTCCATAATGTTTGTATTTTAAGAACCATTTAAACAGATTTCAAACCACACTCAGTTTGATAACGGTCGGCGAAGTTGTGTTTCGCCAGCTGTCGTTGTCGCAGGCGCTTCAAGTATTTTTTGATGTCCAAAAAAAAAAAAAAATAATCGACAGTTAATTATTTGTAATAGATAAAATATAAAAACAGTGTTGTGAAGCTATCAAAATACTTTACAGAAAATACTGACAAATAAATTTCAATGTGTTTACTTTCAAAAATACAAATCGTAGTTACGAATGGTGACTCGTTGTATGGAAGGTTGCAAAACGAAAAAAGAAATAGCGCAGTTCATTATTTGGTGCAAATGTCTTGCGTAAGTGCGAATGCAAGAAATCGTTGCTTTTTTTTTTTGCAACCGAACAACAAAATTTACAAGGTTGCACTCGCAATATTTTTGCATTTACACACCGCTAATTACGTGTTGCTTTTTTCGCATTAGTATTGCGTTTGCAACACTGACACTCGAACAGCTGATATTTTAAAACAAAGCAAACAAAAAATTGTAGAGATGGAGCCAACAGCAATTACCAAAAAAAAAAATAAAACGTGAAAAATTAAAAATTGTGTATTAATTTATCAGCTGTTATTTGGAGTGCAATAAAATTTGGAAAGTTGTTAAAAAGGCTGCTCAATATTAGTCGCACATGCAAATAGTCGCAACCAAAAACGCACCAAACGCTGAGTGCCGCTAATGTTTGCTGTGTTAAAGGTTTGTTTGAACATTTCTGACTGTCGTTTGACATATTTGTATGGAAAATCTGTCAAATAAGAGCTTTATAAACCTGTTATAATTTTTATGAATTAGGCGGTAAGTGTTTAGAGCATGATTATGTAGATTTTTCACTTGCAAAATGCGACAAGATTTATACTGCCAGTGGGGCTGTTAGATGTTTGAAAATTCGTACTTGATATGGATGGATATGATTGATCAAATTTCATGATTTTGGCAAATTTGTGGTTCCAGGAAATTTAAAATGTATTAGATATTATTCGTCACTCGACGAGCGAAACTTTCATCAGTGCAACTGGTACCTGTTAATGTGTGTGTATGTGTGTGTGTTTATGAAGATATACACACTTACACAATCATACACATGCCCTGTATGCGAGTGACTTTGTTTCCGTGTGTGCCTGGACCTCAGTTTTGGGCTCTCATTCTCAAATGGATCGTCATAAATTATAAAATTTTATTTTGTGTTCAAAATTAATGACACCATTCGATTTTGTCTTTTCTCGCATCCCACCTCAACTCGTTGTTTGCATACATTTTTAGAATCTTCTTAAACGTTGTTAACTTGGCTCATTGCGGCTGCGGATGCGGCTGCTGATGCAGGCTCGGTTGTTGTTCTTGTTCTTGTTCTTGTAAGCTTTTGTGATGCTGTTTGTTTTTGTTTTACTTTTTACTTTTTTGTTTGTTTGTTTGTTTGTTTGTTTCACGCAAGTAATTATTAGTTTTTTCTCATTGTTGTTGGTTTTTTATTATACAAATTATTTCAGATCGTTTTCTTTATTCTGTTTGTGTCGTTATTATTAATGGTCATATTAAACTGGATTAGCCAGATACTCATTCGCATCTAGATACTGGAACTCTTGTTGGTTGGCTGGCTGGTCGGTCATACGTAGTTATTGTTTTTGTTGCATGTGATTTTGTAGTCTGTTGTTGAATTCATAGTCATCATCCTCATCCTCATCATCATCATCATCATGATCATCAATGTGGCCAAAGTCATAGATTGTTTGTTTCTTTGGCATTTATTTAAAATACTTCAACTGCTTGTTGCTGTTGTTTGTGTTTGTGTTTCGTTTTTCATATCTATAACCATTTATAGCTTTTGATATATTTGAAACTATAAGTCTGGCAACAACAACAACAACAACAACCATAATAAAAATAACCTCTTAAGAATTTATGTAAATAAATAACAAAAGAAAATTAAATGTTTTTTTTCCCCATTGATTTTTGTAATTTATTGCATTATTTTATAAATGAGTTTATTATAAAATATTTTTTTTATTAACTTCTTATGACATTTGATTGTTGCTTCATTAAATAATTCTCCTTAAAAACGCCCAAATTTATAAATAATGGCATAGAATGACAGCCCCGGTTTGAATGTCAAGGTGCGCAGTGAAAAGTGTGTAGGTGGTCAAAATAGTTTTTAGAAGCCCGTTTCAAATTATGAAATACATTTACGGTTTCAACAGGTTTTTTGTTTTGTAAAACAAGATACATATATTTTTGCAGACTTTTAACAGCCAATTAATTAATACATCTTTTCAAACGCATACACGTAATTACTTATCGAGAAGCTTACAAACGCATCATTGATTGCTTTAAGGCCATGATATCGATTTTAAATCGAAAGTTGCTGAAACAAATAAAACGCGTTATGTTTTGCCCATGTCATTACTAATTAGATTATTTTTATATCAAATGACTTTTTATCTGGCTCAAGTGCAACTCCTGGTGGGTCACTTTGTTTTTATCAATATCAATTAAGTAAAAAAGGGTTGCATCTTATATTTTGGAATTTGGCAACTGCCAGCTCTATCATAAAGTAGGACATTTTTAAGGTTATACGCACTCAGAACGTTTTCATATACGAGCGCTGTTTGTGTTGCAGTTTAAAAGATTCATTTCGGCCCAAAAATAGAATTAAATCGTGAACATTATCATGCGATTATTTTTTGCAACTTTCGAAGCTGATTAAGTAAGCAACAGTGCAGGGTTGAACTTAACAAAATTTTTCGCGTTGAAGCTCCATCAGGGACCAGTGTTTATCGATGGTATGGTGAATTCAATTGTGATTGTAGTTCGCTCCAAGACTAATTTAGCAAAGGTCCACACTCTATTGATGCTGTGCGCGAACTGATATCGCAAGACGATCATGTGTCCTATAGTGCGATCGAGACAACCTTAGGCATTAGTGGAACCAGCATACATTCAAAATTACATAAGCCTTTGACTGTCAAAAAAATGTATTCACATTGGATCGCACACAATTTGTCAATCGCTCAAAAAAGTCTCATATCGATTGGTCCGCGATCATATGGTTTGAGCATATGATCGCGGAAACACATCTATTACATCCATTGCGGCTTTAGGCGTATGAGCCCGAAAGTAAACAGCAGCCGACTGTATGGGTGTTTCAGGATGAGCAACATCTAACAAAAGTTGTTCATGCACGAAGCTGTTCCCAGCAAAAGGACATGTCGCCACCGTATCACTACAATAATAGAGTGGTCTACATTGATTTGTTTTCCAGTTGTCTTCCAAGAAATCTGGAAAAGCCACTGCCGAAAACAGATCACTCTTCACCACGACAATGCGCGCTCTCACATATTGAGCACCCAGAACAGCAACGTGATGAGTTATCGGCCAATGACTTTTTTTTTTGCCAAAAAGTGTATCCATGCTATTTTGTTAATTAATTTAATTTAAAGAAAATGAAGATATATGTACATACATACGAAGAATCTCAAATAGTCCTTGCAAGTAGTCGCTTTATTTTTTGATTATTTCCGATTATTTTTCCAAAATCAAAAGTAGTCCCCATTCATTTTAAATAGTTTTCATATTACTAATCAGAAGTTGCCTGCAGAGTGATAATGTAATCATTATCGAATTATGTAATCATTATCAAGGTGGTTCATATATCAATTACATTCTTTTTGAAAAAGAATGTAATTGATTGGTAATCGTAATCAAAATTGAACAGCTCTGGTTTGCTGGCATAAACAAATGGGAGGAAACAAATGATAATAAGAACTTAATGACATCGATAAAAAAATTTTTTTTAATGATCGTGCACGTTTTTTACACTATCAGTATTTAATTTACCGTCAAGGTTTTTATAAATGAAAAAAGAAATAAATAAATAAATTCCTAAAATCATGATTTGTCATGCGTTTGAACGAAATAAGAAATTTTTCTTTAAAACTCATGAACACCAGGCAAGTAAAATGTAATTTTCTTTTTTTTTTTTTACATTAAATCTGACAAGGTCAGACAAAATAACTGCCCAAGAAATATTTACCAAATCACCAGCCAGCAACATGGGCAGAGGATGTGCCTGGCAGAAGGTTTTTCTAATACAACAAATAAAAATTTTAAAGAGTCCTACTGTTTGCTCTGAATGAGAAATATTAGTTTTCCGTTTTCCTTTTCTAGGAAAATTTCCATTCACGCCACACAACTTGCAGGAATTTGCTCATTGACCTTCGTTGAGTTTGCGTGTTGGGATCACAAAAGTGAAGACGGCTCAATGGACTGTGTGTGCAAGAGATTTTCTGGTGCATTACCATTGTCAAGAAAAGGGCGTGCAAAATTGGTTGTATCTCCTTGCATTTTATCTACCTGTGCCTGGGATCAAAGTCAAGATTTTGAGCAAACATGCTGTTTTGGCATTTTAAATATTTGATGATGACCAACAATGTTTGACTTTTCCGCCTCTGACGAACATGAAATCAAAAAGTGACTGACAATATGATTTGAATTTAAGCGAACATTTTTCTTTCCGGCGAAGCAAAAAATTTACAAAGCATTGATTTACAGCCTCAAAAATATGGAAATTTCAAAAATTTGGTTCCACATTTTTTTTTTTTTTTTGATTTTACATGCTTTGTTTTATTTATGTGGGCCATAAAACTATTTTTGTATTTTGTTCAGTAATGTTAATATATCATTGAAAAATATCTAAAAATTAACTAAAATGGAGAAATTGAAGAGATAAAAAATGTAAACAAGAGACATTTTTTAAACAATTTTCCCAAAACAATGTACAGGGATTTTCTTTTAATGTTTGCCACAATAGATTTTTGAAATCTGTTACCTCGTTTGACAATTTAGTTCGATTTTTACTTTTTTGTCATAAAAATTGTAGCTGATCAGTGGGGAATTTTATATTCTCTCGCCAACATCCAATCGAATTGCAATTGATATTTGGGTTTGTTGCTACTGTATCAGTGAGGATAACGCCCTGAAATTTTACGCTGGACCCAGCGATATTTAAACATTTATCCAACTTTATGGTTTACAATCCTGAATTATTTCATCGGGTTTTAATTCGATTTTTTATCCTCAGAATGAAGAAAAAATTGTGATCAGGTATTTGTTTTTTATTCCCATAATCTAACCAGCACTTTTATATTTTGATTTTAGCAAAAGAATTAATTTTTAGTTTGAATGAACTTTGGCAAAATGCCACACAGCCCCTTATCTCGTTAGGGTTGGGAAAAATATATCATCTTTACAATTGAATTGGAATGGGGCAATTAGGCCTCACCGAAGCCGAAATTGTATATAAAGAATTAAAAGGTTGAGAAAGTTTTCAAAATTTGGTGTGGTTTTAGAAGAATAAAATGAGAAACTGACCTCTACTAAATTTCCTCCGGAAACATTTTACCTGAACATATCAAGTACCATTAAGGTGCTCCCTATGGGAGCAGGGCCCTGCCCTAGAAATGTTTTTAAACAAATCTTTTTCGCATCGTCCAAGAGTACCAACCTTTTTTGCGTTTCCTCCTAGACATTTTGTTTTTTGAATATATCAACTCCACTCCTTTTTCACATAAAGTAAAATTATAGTGATTATAAAAGGAATGGTAAATTTAAATATATTTACCATTATGTATGATTAATGACATATGATTGGTTGAGGAACGTGTTATAAAGAAAGTAAATGTTGGCAACACTTCCTCGAAAAAAACTAATTATCCTTTTCCCAGTCTACTTTCAATTAAACTCTATAAAAATTTTGATTTGAAAAATGCAGCCATAACGGAGTGGTGGGAGTTTTTCTTGGGGCTTACTGGCTTATTCATCATTTGTACTTACATGAAAAACGTATAATAATTGTCTCCGTCCATCAGGCGCGGATCCTGCTAAGGCTTTTGAGGGGGCGGGGGAACATTTTGTATGGCATAAAATAAAGTCTTATTATTGGTAAATCGCTTATTAGCGAAATAAATATATTTATCCTTTCCGCGCCTGCTGCCCATTGAATGCAGTTTTTTCATTGCAAAGCAACCAGTTGGAGTTTCTAAGCATATTCCAGTTTTTCAAGATTTTATATCAATCTTGGAGTAATTACAATATTATAAATATATGCCCCCAGCCTCAACGATTCGTTTAATAACAATTCAAACTGAAACACATACAAAAATTCAACAAATTATTGCTCAGTCGTTAGATTTAAATAAAACAAAAGATGATAAAAAAAAAAAACAAAGCAGCAGAAATTGGTTGGCTGGGAGGAGGAGCCCAAACTCAAGAATGTAGGGGTGTTGACGAGAAGCGTTGCGGCTTCGAAGCAACTGTATTCCAGCTTGAGTTTTTTCTCTTATTTGAAGAACATTTTAAAATTTAACTTCAGACCAGCTAAAAAATTAATATAAAGCATTGCACAAATTCAATTATTCTAATTCGTATTTTAAAGAGTTTTTTTGTGTGAATTGTACTACTAGATTGTTGTGACTCTTTCTAAATGTCAATGTTAATGTTACAATTACAAATTTCTTTCACAGAGTACGATTTGTAAAATGAAACTAAATCATTCAGAGCGAATATTTAAGCCGTTTTCTTATCTCTTACAACTGAAATGTTACAATTTAACAAAATTAGATCGATAACATTTCATACGCCTAAAAACAAAACAATACCTGATCTGAAACATTTTGTAATTTATCAAACCGGAACGAAATTTTAATTTACAACCTGTTATTTCTGCTTAACACCACAACCAGTTTTTCGAGTTTCTCGACTGGAAAACGAAGAAGGTAAAAGATACCAAATGTGTCACCTCTTTGCAAGACAACAAACAGACAAACGGGAAATGAAAACATACAAACATTTAAAGTTGCCCAGAAACAATTGGTGAACAAGCAAAAACATTTCAATTAAAATAAAAAAAAAAGTATATTTGACAATACAAACAATACATTTGAACAAAAATTCCCAAAAAAAAAAAAAAAAACAGCATGTAGGCTAAGAACTGGTGACCAAACTCTCTCTCCCTCTCTCACACCCTCAAACACATACTAAAGCAACGTATTCCCTGTGGTTAATAGAAGCAAGAAGGCCTTTAAAAAGGCCTGTTTCGTCAATCATAAGATCTGCTTTCTTCATGCAACATTCATATCGTTATGGATACTTCAACATTTAAGCCGGTACTCATAACAATTAAAGTGTTGCTGAGCAGCGTTTTAGAACAAATTTTATATGAAAAATATGTTCTAAAAAGTATCTCAGCAAAATTTTAATTTTTATAAATACCGGCATTATTACACTGCCGTTTTTTTTTTAACTCAAATAAAAAACGTGATAAAAAAAGCCCTTCAGCTCAAGAAAATAATAATATTAAATACAAAAAATTATTTTAGGTCCAAAATTGGACCTAAATTAATACATTTCAATTGGCTCCGAAAGCAAATAAATAATTAAGTTCATAGTTATATATTAAAAAAAATAAAAAAATAATAAAAATTGATAACTGAGTCTGGTGCCTGCAGTGCAGCGCTTGTAAATTTTGCGCTACAGGGCTCCGGCCTGATATAAAAGCCACAGCCTTACTTTGGAAAGCCTGCGAAAATTTACCGCGGGCCTTGTTTTTCAAGGACTTCACACCAACACTGAATACCAACTCTTGTGCAGGTAGTGCAAGAAATGGTCAATTCAAATTGTTTGCTGAAGATGGTTTTAAGGGCCAACCAAGTCAATAAGTAAACACCTTCACGATATGACTTCACACTCAACAATCAGGGTTGCCACTCAAAAATTTTTTTTCCTACCAAATTTAATTTCAAAAACTACCAAATGGCATGTTTATCTACCAAAAAAGAAAATAAGCAGTTATTAAAAAATAAAAATTTATTAAAAAAAACAAAATAAGTTTATACATAACAATGTTAAGATGTATTTTTATAAAAATAAATAACAATTCATTTGTAAAAGAAGCAAAATTTTAAGTAAAAAATAAATAAGACTTCATTTGTAAAAGTAAAAATCTTAAGGGTTTATTTGGAAAAAGATTTATTTTTTAAAGTCTCTTTTTGCTGGCCATATATACATAGTGCGAATCAGTCTTATTTATCATTTCCTTGCACATCATAATATTATTTAAGGAACATAGTTCGAATCTATTTCGAAGTTTGGTTTTTACTAACGCAAATGTGGAAAATTTTCTTTCTGCAGCTGCTTAACTATGTGGTAAAGACAATAAATTGAAAACAAAATTAACTAGATCGCTAAACATATTTTCATTAAGCCCATTTTTAATTTTGCCAACCTTTTCCCAAGAAACATTAATCTCCATTTCATCATTCAAGTTGTGGTCTAGTGACTCTTAGTAAATTCCACTGCGATACAATTTTATCGGTATCACAATCTAATAATTTATTGAACTCTGATAACAAAGGCAGAAATGATTTGTCATTGATAGATTGGATGATTTGATGGATGACAGCTGATTAGCGTGAAAAAAAAATTAAAACTGAAATTGAACAAGTAAGAGTGCTATATTCGGCTGGGCCGAATCTTAAATACCCTTCACAATGGTACATACATTCTGATTGATTTTTGGTGCGAAAAGTTGTTTTATTTGGCTTTTAAAGCCGATTTCTTGAAATATCGGGAGACGCTATATCATATATGGGCCGATTTTTTCTGAATTTCAATATCAGATCCACTACCGGGATTTAACACAGTCTGCAAAACTTTTATTTAAATAATTCCTAATATGCTCAAGTTCAACCACTGGGTGACACCAATTCTTTTTAATATCAATGAAATAAAGAAAAGCAAAATGTATTTCTTAATTATTTATCAGTTAACTTTATAGTAAAATTTATTTAACAAAAAATTGCATATAATTGCATTATTTTTGAATTATAATGCTAAACATTGCCATTAAGTGTGATTTTCTTTTCAATTTACTTACGTATGTGGGTACATGCATACGTATGTATGTATGTATGTATCTATAATAGAAAACTCTAAAATAAATTCTTTATTATTGAATATTTTCAGTGTGTTCCATAAAACAATGATTATATACATACATATATACATACATACATATTTACATTGCTTGCTTTTACAAAATTATTTTTTTCTTGTGCACGTTGTTGATGATCTATTGCGTATCATCATACACATGTGTGTGTATGTACATATGTAAGTACGTAGGGAAACCCAAAATGATTTTTTGTGTGAATGAATTTGAAGACGCAATTGTTTAAAAGAATTTCATTGCGTACCCTTTTTTCAACAATTCTTTATATCACTTTCATTTTCAAGCTCGTGTATACATATGTATGTACATACATACACATTTTTACACCAAAGCAAAAAAATTGTTTATGCTAACATACTTGCATGCATACATACATATGTATGTAGATACATACATACCTACATGCATACAAACGTATCTACATACATACATACATACATACATACATACATACATACATACATACATACATACATACATACATACATACATACATACATACATACATACATACATACATACATACATACATACATACATACATACATACATACATACATACATACATACATACATACATACATTCATACATACATACATGATCGCAAATATTATATACATATGTATATAATATTATATACATATGTATGTACCATTATGATTGATTTTTGGTACCAAAAGTTGGGTGCATATGGGCCGATGTCCAAAAATTTTCTAATTTTGCCCCTAAACAGCCTGTATGTACCATTCCGACAAATATTTAGTGCAAAAAACTGTTTCGTTTAGCTTCCAGGCCCGACTTCTTGAGATATCGGGAGGCGCTATATCTCGAACATATATGGGCCGATGACAAAAAGATTTCCAGTTTTGCTTCTGACTAACCTATATGTATCATTCTGATTGATTTTTGGTGCCAAAAGTTGTTTTATTTAGCTTATAGAGCCGATTTCTTGAAAAATCGGGAGACGCTATATCTCAGGTATATATAGACCGATTGCAGACATTTTCAAATTTTGCTTTTAAACACCTTATATGTACCATTCTGATCGATTTTTGGTACCAAAAGTTGTTATACCCTTCACATAAATGTGTAAGGGTATATATAAGTTTGTGATTCCGTTTGTAACGCATTGAAATATCCATCTAAGACCCCATAAAGTATATATATTCTGGATCAGCATCAATAGCGATTACGATTGAGCGATGTCCGTCTGTCCGTCTGTCCGTCTGTCCGTCTGTCCGTCGGTCCGTCTGTCCGTCTGTCCGTCTGTCCGTCTGTCCGTCTGTCCGTCTGTCCGTCTGTCCGTCTGTCCGTCTGTAGTCGTTGAAATACCGTTTCTGAGAAAACGGTTTGAGATAGAAACCTCATTCTTTCGCTAAAACGTGTGAAACCCCGGTAGTGGGTCTGCTATTGAAATTCAGTAAGATAGGTCCGCGGATAGCCGAGATATATTCAAAAAACCGGGTTTTGAGGGATATTTTGTGTAATTTTTGTATTCAGATTTTTGAAAAAAATTTTTTCTTAAAAACTAAACCATATCATTTTTAGTGCTCATTAAATCCTAGAAATGAAGGAATTTTTGAAATCGGCCCATATATATCCGAGATATAGCGTCTCCCGATTTTTAAAGAAATCGGCTTTATTAGCCAAATAAGACAACTTTTGGCACCGGAGATCAATCAAGATGGTATATATAGGCTATTTAGAGGCAAAAATGGAAAATTTTTCCACATCGGCCCATATACACTCGAGATATAGCGCCTCCCGTTTTCTCAAGAAGTCGGCTCTAAAAGCCAAATAAAACAACTTTTGGTATCAAAAATCGATTAGAATGGAACATATAAGATGTTTAAAAGCAAAATTGGAAAATTTTTGAAATCGGTCCATATATATCTGAGATATAGCGACTCCTGATTTTTCAAGAAATCCGCTCTTTAAGCCAAATAAAGCAATTTTTGGCACTAAAAATCAATCAGAATGGTACATATAGACTATTTAGAGGCAAACGTGTAAAATTTTGGACATCGGCCCATATACACTCGAGATATAGCGCCTCAAGTTTTCTCAAGAAGTCGGCTCTAAAAGCCAAATAAAACAACTTTTGGTACCAAAAATCGATCAGAATGGTACATATAAGGTGTTTAAAAGCAAAATTTGAAAATGTCTGCAATCGGTCTATATATACCTGAGATATAGCGTCTCCCGATTTTTCAAGAAATCGGCTCTATAAGCTAAATAAAACAACTTTTGGCACCAAAAATCAATCAGAATGATACATATAGGTTAGTCAGAAGCAAAACTGGAAATCTTTTTGTCATCGGCCCATATATGTTCGAGATATAGCGCCTCCCGATATCTCAAGAAGTCGGGCCTGGAAGCTAAACGAAACAGTTTTTTGCACTAAATATTTGTCGGAATGGTACATACAGGCTGTTTAGGGGCAAAATTAGAAAATTTTTGGACATCGGCCCATATGCACCCAACTTTTGGTACCAAAAATCAATCATAATGGTACATACATATGTATATAATATTATATACATATGTATATAATATTTGCGATCATGTATGTATGTATGAATGTATGTATGTATGTATGTATGTATGTATGTATGTATGTATGTATGTATGTATGTATGTATGTATGTATGTATGTATGTATGTATGTATGTATGTATGTATGTATGTATGTATGTATGTATGTATGTATGTAGATACGTTTGTATGCATGTAGGTATGTATGTATCTACATACATATGTATGTATGCATGCAAGTATGTTAGCATAAACAATTTTTTTGCTTTGGTGTAAAAATGTGTATGTATGTACATACATATGTATACACGAGCTTGAAAATGAAAGTGATATAAAGAATTGTTGAAAAAAGGGTACGCAATGAAATTCTTTTAAACAATTGCGTCTTCAAATTCATTCACACAAAAAATCATTTTGGGTTTCCCTACGTACTTACATATGTACATACACACACATGTGTATGATGATACGCAATAGATCATCAACAACGTGCACAAGAAAAAAATAATTTTGTAAAAGCAAGCAATGTAAATATGTATGTATGTATATATGTATGTATATAATCATTGTTTTATGGAACACACTGAAAATATTCAATAATAAAGAATTTATTTTAGAGTTTTCTATTATAGATACATACATACATACATACGTATGCATGTACCCACATACGTAAGTAAATTGAAAAGAAAATCACACTTAATGGCAATGTTTAGCATTATAATTCAAAAATAATGCAATTATATGCAATTTTTTGTTAAATAAATTTTACTATAAAGTTAACTGATAAATAATTAAGAAATACATTTTGCTTTTCTTTATTTCATTGATATTAAAAAGAATTGGTGTCACCCAGTGGTTGAACTTGAGCATATTAGGAATTATTTAAATAAAAGTTTTGCAGACTGTGTTAAATCCCGGTAGTGGATCTGATATTGAAATTCAGAAAAAATCGGCCCATATATACCCCAGATATAGCGTCTCCCGATATTTCAAGAAATCGGCTTTAAAAGCCAAATAAAACAACTTTTCGCACCAAAAATCAATCAGAATGTATGTACCATTGTGAAGGGTATTTAAGATTCGGCCCAGCCGAATATAGCACTCTTACTTGTTTTATTTGGCTTTTAGAGCCGACTTCTTGAGAAAACTTGAGGCGCTATATCTCGAGTGTATATGGGCCGATGTCCAAAATTTTACACGTTTGCCTCTAAATAGTCTATATGTACCATTCTGATTGATTTTTAGTGCCAAAAATTGCTTTATTTGGCTTAAAGAGCGGATTTCTTGAAAAATCAGGAGTCGCTATATCTCAGATATATATGGACCGATTTCAAAAATTTTCCAATTTTGCTTTTAAACATCTTATATGTTCCATTCTAATCGATTTTTGATACCAAAAGTTGTTTTATTTGGCTTTTAGAGCCGACTTCTTGAGAAAACGGGAGGCGCTATATCTCGAGTGTATATGGGCCGATGTGGAAAAATTTTCCATTTTTGCCTCTAAATAGCCTATATATACCATCTTGATTGATCTCCGGTGCCAAAAGTTGTCTTATTTGGCTAATAAAGCCGATTTCTTTAAAAATCGGGAGACGCTATATCTCGGATATATATGGGCCGATTTCAAAAATTCCTTCATTTCTAGGATTTAATGAGCACTAAAAATGATATGGTTTAGTTTTTAAGAAAAAATTTTTTTCAAAAATCTGAATACAAAAATTACACAAAATATCCCTCAAAACCCGGTTTTTTGAATATATCTCGGCTATCCGCGGACCTATCTTACTGAATTTCAATAGCAGACCCACTACCGGGGTTTCACACGTTTTAGCGAAAGAATGAGGTTTCTATCTCAAACCGTTTTCTCAGAAACGGTATTTCAACGACTACAGACGGACAGACGGACAGACGGACAGACGGACAGACGGACAGACGGACAGACGGACAGACGGACCGACGGACAGACGGACAGACGGACAGACGGACAGACGGACAGACGGACAGACGGACATCGCTCAATCGTAATCGCTATTGATGCTGATCCAGAATATATATACTTTATGGGGTCTTAGATGGATATTTCAATGCGTTACAAACGGAATCACAAACTTATATATACCCTTACACATTTATGTGAAGGGTATAAAAATACTACCAAATTCACGACACAACCTACCAACTCATTTCAAAATTACCAAATTTGATAGGAAACAACCAAACACGGCAACTCTGTCAACAATTTCATTTCCATTTTCAACTTTTCTTGTTTGAAAATTTATTTTCTTTAACAAGAATTTAGAGGAGTAAACTACTCAGAAATTTGCAGCAACGAGGGTTGTTTAGTGGCAGATAACAGCAGCTTCAATTTGTCAAGTAATTAAGTTAAAATTTTGTGTCGAAAAAAAACCCAGCAATTTAAAAAACCAAACATCTTTAATTTATTGCAGTTGTAACTTTTCAATTTTCATTCGAATTAGATACAATTATTTAGAACTTTAAGGAAAGTAATAAAGAAATACATACTCCTTTTTATGTGAAATACAGCACAACCTTTTCAGGCCGTAATTAAACAAACAAAGGAGGCAAAAAAGGTTTCAGATCATAAAGTGTTACAATTTGTGTTGCCACAAAAAATTTAACCGAACAGCAATAAAACAGAAAGAAAAATTACAAAATCTAAATAAGTGTCAGTACATAATAAATAGCAGTTCTAGCAAAGAACATTTTTACTTTAAGGTGCTATTTACTACTGAGGAAATGTTTTTTTTTTTCTTTCTTTCAAATATTTGAATATGGGAATTTCCACAAAAAAAGCCTCTCGTTGTTGGAAGATATATACTACGCTATAATGATACGATTAGGATATTCCATGATACAACTAATAAGATAACCTTTTCACTACAATAAGAACAATTTCAATAAAAATAACTTGCTTTTTGTTTTTGTACAACTTCTGTGAACTGTAGTTCTGTAGATGAACAGAGCTTGCGCTGATTTGCTATCTCGTTCTTGCTGCCTTTCATCTCTGTAGTCTCTTGACAGTTTGCAGTAGTTAGATGATTAACGGTTCAGCTGATGAGGCTACCTTGTTAATTGTATCACGGGATATTCTAAAAACACCAGCGCTAAATTCATTGTTTTATAAAGGGTGGTTATTTTTTCGATGTATAGAACTTTAAGTTGGCATTGCTGTTCAAGATGGCGACCGATTTAACAGCTGTCAAGTGATTTATACTCAGTTTGGTTTGGAGATTCATCATGAATGGACTCACGATCATCAAGTAAGGCGTAGATGCGTCGAATGGGCCCAAAACGAGATTGCCGTTGTTCCCGATTTTCATATGCAAATTTTGTTTAGCAATGAAGCGCATTTCTGGTTGAGTGGCTATGTCAACAAACAAAACTGCCGCATCTGGAGTGAAGCTAATACTCAAGTGTATGTTGAAACACCGCTACATCCAGAAAAACTGACTGTTTGGTGTGCTTTATAGGCTGGGTGGCATCATTGGTCCGTACTTCTTCAAAATGACGATGATGGTGGTCGGTATAGAGCCATGATTGCTATCGTTTTCATTCCTGAATTGGATAACCATGATGTCCAGGAGATGTGGTTTGAACAAGACGGCGCAACATGTCACACAGCTCGTGCCACAATCGCTTTATTGAAAGAGACGATTGATGGCCGCCTAATTTCGCGTTTTGGAACTGTGAATTGGATTCCAAGATCTTGTGATTTAACACCGCTATACTACTTTCTGTGGAGCTATGTAAAGACATTGGTCTATGCGGATAAGCCACAAACGCTTGACCATTTGGAAGACAACATTCGATGTGTTATTACCGATATACGGCTACAAATGTTGGAAAAAGTCATCGAAACTTGGACGTCCAGATTGGACTACATCCGCGCCAGCAGTGGCGGTCATATGCCAGACATCATATTTAAAATGTAATGCCACAAGATTTTCTTGCGGATCCATGCCAATCGAATAATCCATTGTTGTTTTATTGCAACTTAAAGTTCTATACATCGAAAAAAAAACACCCTTTAATTAGTTATTTTTAAGCAAAAATCAAAAAAAAAAAAAAAAATAGAAAAGAGTTGATGACTTCTTCTAACGAAACATATACGAGTACGCAGAAGAGCCTCATGGATCGCTTAAGTTCTGTGCTCCCTTGATTGTGCAAACATTTTGTGATTTTTTTTTTAAACAAGGCTGATATCTCGAGGAGACAATGAAAAGGAAATTGTGTCGAACATTTTCCATCTTAAGATTAAAAAAGCAAGTGGTGAAATCAAAAATTGTTCATGTACTTGAGAAAATTGAAAGGGCACTGGCCACAGAGTGCATTTGCTCAAAAATACAAATTTATATAAATTTAAGAAAACCAAATTTCAGTCAATTCGACTTCTGCTTTGCTCTCGCATGCATTACTTTTTTATTTATTTATTTTTGTTTTTTTTTTAGTTTTCCTTTAACAAAACACGTTCGTTGTATCCAAAAAGTGGCTAATCTTGGGCTGTAAAAAGCCTTAAGATTTTACACAGCGTGTGGCAAGTGCTTCTTGCTGTCGAATTGGCCAGAACTGTGTTGTTTTTGCTTGAAATTGCTTGCAGCGCTCGTGACACGCCTCACTTACAAATATAAACAATATTTTTAGTTTGCGATTCGTTTCTCTGCTCTTCTCTTTTCACTCTTGACAAAAAGTACCAATTCGATTTTTGTTTGCCTGTTTGTTTGTTTGTTTGTTTGTTTGTGGAAGTTTTGAAATGAATTTCATGTCGTTTTTTTCTGGTTTCAATTATTGAGAATTGTTTGCGAAAATGTTTTTGTTTTTACAGTCTTTGGCGTCGATAAGTCAGTCAGTCAGTCGGTCGGTCGGACGATCTGTCTGTGTGTCTGTCTGTCTGTTTTCCTGCATTACAATGTGGTACGTACCAAAACGCAACAGGCGTCAATAACAAAAACAAAAAGTAATTCTTTTTTTGTTTTTTTTTTTGTTGAGAAAAAAGAAAAATCCAACTAAAAATCATACATGTATGCACTTTGGCACTTTTTGTTGCAGCAGTTGTCGTTGCAGTTGTTGTTAGACTTGTAGACAATTTGACAGATTTGATTTGTATGGTCAATATAATTGAGTAGTTACGAGTGGTTGTGAATGGAGATTTCTTGTGTGCGTTTAAGAAAACTGCATCACAGGGTGGGCAGCTTTTTTGCTGTAAAGCGGGTTTTGTTTGACACTTTTCGGGTGTGTAATTACAACAGTATGGGCGGCATGAAGCATACAACTCCATAAACGCATGTTATGGTTAATTGACGGTGGATTTCAATAGAAATAAACCAATCAAAGTAAAAGTTTACTTTTGTTAATTTTAAATCTCTAAAATGTGCGTTTCTTTTGGTTTCGTTACTGTTAGAAGCTGGTCTGCCTTAAAATGTTTCGAATAAGTTTCCCGAAACTTGAATAGATATTGGGATCCAATACACATTTTTAGGTAATGAAAAAAGTTTGTAAACAAATTCTCTCCTACATTTTATTAGTTCTTTTGAGTTTGACTCTGGCCGCGCGTAAAGCTTAACTGAAGTCAAAATATTAAAACTGTGCGATTTTAAAGTACAGGGCATCCGTCGGAAAGGTATAATACTTTGTTTTGTCACCATTTGCATAAACATTAGTCTTTACAGTTCATATTTGGCAGTCGGGAAGTAGAAACGTGGCAAATTTATTACGATGGTGCCACTTCGCGTACAGCCAAGATTACAAGGGAATTACTGCGATACCTCTTTCCACAACAGCTTTTTTCAAGAAACGGTGGTGTTGATTGGCCTCCACGGTCGCCCGATTTGACTGCTGCAAACTTCTTTTTGTGGAGATATCTGAAAAGCAAGGCTTATGCAAACAAACCAGAATCGCTGAAGCAACTCAAACAAAATATTCCTGATGAAATTAAATGAAATTCCACGTGAAATGTGTGGCAATGTAATGAAAAATGTGCTCAAAAGGTTTCACATTTGCGAGGCTAATAGAGGCGGAAATTTATCTCATCATTTATTTCATACACAATTTATCACCACAAGATCCATTCTCATTCGTTTATTTGGTCGAAAATTATACATAAACAAGTACAAATGTTAATCAGCCCAATCATGAATATTCTCAAGGAATTTTATTCCTAAGGAAAATACGTTTCTCGAGAAAAAATTCCTCCAATCATAAACAAAAAATAAAAGTTGGTAATATCGAAATTTTTTTATAGGAAAAAACAAAAACATATGTTTTTAAAATACCTATTTTTGCCTCCGCCGACTATTTGCCCCCTTCAATGTGGCTAAAACAGGGAAGGTTAAAAAAAATTTCCTAAGGAATTTATCAACATAATAAGAGGAATGGGAAAAGAGAAAAAACTCTCACGGAATTATCATTCATGATTGGGCTGTATATGTTTATAATTTTAGAATTGAGCTCTACCATTCTAAATTTGAGTTAATATTAATTTTGTTTGTGACTTGCCGACATTTTGAGAATCAAAAATATTTATGTATGTAGAAAAATGAAATTTATTGAAAGATAATTGGAAACCGCTAAAGCAATTATTTTATCAACATTTTAATTTGTTGAATTTTTCCAAAAGCCATTAATTTTATTTGATCAGATTTATCATCGGCTTACATTTATTTCGTTTTTCAACTGTTTGTCAATGTTGTAAATGCTTAATAAGCGAAATTTAAGACTTCTATTTATAAAGAAGAAGAAGAAGAAGACGGAAAAAAATATAGCAGCAACAATAGAAGTAGAAGATCTGCCAAATAATGTAAGAAATTCTCTTTAAAAAAATAAATAACTCGACAACAACACGCTTAGAAGCACAGCAGTGCGCCAATGTAAACATGCACGCCAGGAGGAGCATCATCAACACCAACGTGCACAAGCAAATTCTGAAAAAAAGCAGAAAAAAAAACTTCCAAAAGTATTCACAAACTGGAGAAGAAGACCAAGACAAGAAATCTTCGAACCATCATCACTGCACCAGACCAGCATCAGCATCAGCTCAGCCAGCAGCTTCCTGGCCTTCTGTGCACTGGAAAGCCAAAAGAACTACAAACACTAAATTGTTTAAATTGAGTGACGTTTATAACTGCAACCAGAAGCCCAAAAAATATTGTAATACTACTTATAAAATAGTTTCTGCAGTTTTTTTTTTTCTTATTACGAGTAAAAAAGGCAAAAGGAAATATTTCGATAAAATACATGCATATCGCGCCATTCAGTTAAAGCGATCGGCCGACCCTGTTGTTACATGTTCCGTGGTTTAATAGACATACAGATGTTGCTGCTACTGTTGATTGAGAGGAACGAGGAAACTGCAACACAATGGCGAAATAAAACAGCACTTCAAAATGCAAATACATACGTTTATATGAGTGTATTTTTTACTTATGCAGGAAAGTGAACATTTAAAGGGATCCACTGAGATATGCTTGTAGGCATGTGAGTCAGATTTCCTACACAGAGTATGATTCCCAAATATTTGGGAGTATTTATTGCAGAACTATAACTGTCATATGTGTATGTAATTTTCACTCACTGCTGTGTACGTTCACAAGAATAATAAAAATTAAACAGGATATTGCTGGGGCTGTGTCCAAAATTTTTGAGATTGAAAACATGCGTATTATAGATACAACGGGGCAGATGGGTTGGTAGTTGGGTAAAAAACAAATATGAATATAAAGCTTCACAGCTCCTGCTCCTGAATCGCACTTGAAATGTATTCTGTAAATTTTCTAAAAAAGAATATAGAATTTATATGTATGTATGTATGTATGTATGTATGTATGTATGTATGTATGTATGTATGTATGTATGTATGTATGCATGAATCCAACATGGCACTATGAAAAATCGCTCAAAACCAAATCGCCCAAAAATAAAAATGAAAAATATGAAAAATCACCCAAAATTTTTGGTCGATTTTTCATTTTTTTTTTTTTTTTGGGGTAATTTTTCATTTTTAAATGTTAATATAGTTCAGTTTGTTTAATTTTATTGAGCTTCAAAAAATCTCTTAACACATTAATATGAAATTTTAAAAATCTTATAAAATCTGGCAATTTTGATAATAAATTAAATTTTTAAGGCTTAAGATCTTTTTTATAAAAATGTTTGTAACAAAAAACAAATATATTTATTTATTTCGATATTTCGCCCACAATTTGTTGGCTTCTTCAGGAATATTTTTTAGTATTATTTTAAAAATAACAATGAAAAAAGTTTTGAGTTATAAAAATTCAACATTCAAAAATTCGAAAATTTAAACTCAAAGTAAAATTTTTAAAAATATTTTCACCTTAATGAAAAATTCATACATATTCAAACTAAATAATTATAATTCTACGACTAACATTTGTTTTATTAATATCTCAAACATATTGTGTATTAAATTAAATGTAAAGAACAAATGTTACTAATAGAACTATGTACATTTTTTAAAAACTGTGTTAACATTATACTTATAATATTGCATTTCATATTATGTATTTAATTTCTTACTGACTAAATATCTATAATTCTGTGCTACATTCTCTGTATCTATTTTAAAATTCATTCTATGTGATATTGGAGTACTAATAATCTCTAACATTTCTAACATAAAACGTTTCTTATAATTATTTTCTGTTTTTAATATTGAAACATTTTCAAAATGAGGATAATGATTTGATGTAGCACAATGAGAAGATAATGCTGTCTTCTGAGTATTAATATCCCTGTATCTCTGGTCTGATTTATGTCCTGCAATTCTAGTTCGTAATTTATTTTTAGTTGTTCCTATATTTGTCTATACTTTGTCACAATTCTCCTGATCATTGCCGTGACAAGGGATCTGGCAATTATTAAAATCAAACCCCGAAAGAAATTCTTCGTAAGCGCAGCCGAGATTCGACATACTATAGAAGGAAATTTCCCTGCATCCAGCCGAAGGCCGGTTATTTAGGATAATTTCGTAGGCGAAGCCAAAATTCGACATACAGAGGGGGATAAATTCCTTCAGCCCGGTTATTTAAAACACTGTCGTACGCGAAGCCAAAATTTGACACATTCAGGGGGATAAAGTTATTTAGGTTATTTAATTATTTTGTTTTTGCTTTTTGTATATTTTTTGTAACATTTGGGCGATTTTTCATTATTTTGAGAAATTTTAATTTTTTTTTTTTTTGGCGATTTTTTATTGTGCCATCAAATATATTTCTGCCTGGTATCAAGGTGCCTTGATAATAATCAATTATTATTAAAAATCTTTCTCAACTTTGAGGAAGTAAAACTCTCAAGCTCTCAAATTATTAATATAAATATATGTATATTCTAATCAACAGAAAAACACACTGATAATGTGAAAAGTTGATCAGTCAGTAATGAGCAGCTCAGGTGAGTGGCATGGCTGTGCGCTGCTCCTTAAAAACAGTATACAATTGGTCATGGCCTGCATTCGAAGCAAATTTGGCTGCTGATGAACGACGTAACTCTTCAACTTTACTTTTCTTGTCTTCTTTAAAAATGTTCATCACTCCGGTTTTATCACAAAAACAATTTTTCTCAATTTTGAGGAAGTAAACATAGAACTAGAAAGCCCACTAAAAGTATTAACAATTATTAATATTTTACTGAAATTTTAAGTTTATTTTATCGGCTATAAAAATTTTACTTTTCTTTACTTAATTGATGTTGATTAAAAAGTGACAAACCAAGGGCTGAACTTGAGAGCCTGAAAAGGTAATTTAATATAAATGAATTATTTTTATTGTTTGATTGTTTTTAGTCCAACTTTTTGTATTTGACAGTTATTAATTATTGTGATAAATCTCAAATAAAGAAAGATCCTTGTAACAATTTGTAGAGATTAACAATTTTTAAAGAAGTCACGGAAAGTAAATGTTTAAGACGCTGGCAATAACTGGCTGCTTTGTGCCTTAAGACCAGGATCTAGACGGGGAAAAAAATTCATTTAACTATTGGCCTAGCTTCTGATCGGCAGCCATTCGAAGACCTCTTAAATATGACCCAGGTAGTGGAATCGTAATATGTTAATGAATATTCCAAAATGCTCAATTCCATTTTATCCCGAAAATGGAATTCTTTAAGATTAATCAACTTTTAACATTTATTTGATAGCAGCATTTTTATAAACTTTTGTATATGCATAAATATGTGCATAACTCCTCCAAGTTTTTGCCTGCCAGAATCCTTGACAGTGTCTTTACGTTTGTGTAAATTTTGAGATGTTGATATTTGCCATTTAATTTAATGGCCATACGACATACGAAATGTAGCCTAAACCCAAAACGCAACAAACAGCAATAACAATAACGTGGGTCGTCTGCGCCTCAAACCATTTACATGTGCATTTTATAGCCGTTATTTTTTTCTAGTTTTGCAGGCATGTTTATGCTTATGAATTTATACATTTATAATTTCTCCTTTTTTTTCTTACCTTATTCCTTTCTTTGTTGCAGAGAGAAAGAATAAGAAAATAAATTCATTCCATTCATTAGTTCATATTTTTAATAATTTTATGCCCATTAAATGTGTCATGACATGAGCACAACCAACAGCCATCCTCTTTATAAAATGTTTGCTGCGCTTATTTTGCTTTTACAAACATATTCATTAGGGCGAGATTCTCTTCAAAATGCGAAATTTCTTAATCCTGTGGAAACTTTGGGGCAGCTGGCATAAAGCGAAGTGCTGCCGCCAGCATTCACAGGTGACAAAGCAAAATATGGCGAAAGCCATACAATATCCACCGTGATGTCTGCTTGAGAGGACTGAGAACTGAAACAGACCATACCACAGTCGCTAAGCACAGCTATCGTTCATTCTCGTTCTGTAGAATGATAATGTACTCCAATTCTAATTAATAATTCTCTCAGAAGTTTTCTCTACTCCGAATTCACAAATTTTGCATACAAGTTCTCCGGAAAATTTCTCTCCTCTCTCTTTTCTTTTATGCTAAACAGATTTCGAGAATGGTATACTCTTCCCCGTTAAAAAGTAGATATTTTGAATGTAAATAAGAGGGAGAACGAGGCAACGTTTTTTGGGAATAGTGCCGCCAAAAAATTTTCAAGAGACTTTTGTTAAAAAGATGAACTATTTTGGAAACTTTTTGTACAGCCAATTTATGTATTTGCATGCTATGAAAATATTTCTGAAAAAGTATTTTATTTCAGTTTAAGAGTAAAATTACTCTATTCCCATATTAAGAATATTATGATATTTTTAAACTTAGTTCATCAGTGTAGCACAAAAAAAAGTTTATACATTGCTCTTCCAAGAGACATCGAGCAGCATCGTTATAATTGGAAAGGTGAATATCACGGCATAAAAAAAAGTTTTTATAGTTGCATGTTTATTACTATGTATTATTATTTTTAATTGTTTGGTTACGATCCGAATCGAAATGCAGCGAAGTATTTATAATAATTTTTTGTGCATAAAAATGGCGCCCCAGTGGACTGCTGGCATCATCAATATATTGGCTAGACTAAACATTCTTAGTGAAATGTTCACTTTTATTATTAATTGACTTAAAATTATTTGTTGTTAACTTTGGACATTAATTTTCTTCCAAGTTTGGTTTCCGACAGAAAACAGCTGACTTCGAATACTTAAAATTCTTGTTAAGATTATAAAAAGATTGCATTTTTGGGAAAAACTGGGACCCCAGAGCACTCATTTCCCCGGGAATATTTAGAATTTGGTTGGCAATATTTTTAAAACTTTCCTCACAACGTTCTATACTGCAGCAGTGTCTCTAGAGAAGGCGAATATGGCAGAAAATGCCGTAAGATATTCCAACTCGAGATTACTTTATAGCAAACCAAGTCATTGTCTATTTCCCCTTCTTAGAGTGCTCCCATACATAAATTATTGTATAAATTGTACACTTCTCGTCCCAGTTAGCAGACGGCCTCCTATTTTTGCTGTCTTAGAATTTCTTGTGAAGTCGCCTACCCCTTTAGGGCACAACACTCTGTTATACTCTTCTCTGAAATCTCTTCAGTTGCTCTCATCAGTAGAAAGCTTCAGCTTTTCCTCTCCGCTGATGCATTTCTCCTTAAAATTTCCACAAGATATTGTTTTAATAGAGGAAACTTTTCTGGGGCTATTCCGCATTTTTCGAAATAAGGAGCCCACTAATACACATGAATATTGTTATTTTTGTTGCTGGTGGAAGTTGTTTATGTGCGTGTTTCTTTTACGGGCCATGCATGACGCGAACACTGACTGCATTTTTCCTCTCTCTTTTTTTTTTTTTTTGAATTCAAATAAAGACTTGGAGGCGCTTGCATTTCAAAATGAAATATTTTATTGAAAAATAGTTTTTTGAAAACTTCACTTTTTTAATTAAAACTCTTCTTGCATATAAACAATTTATGTTTTTCACAATAATTAAATGGAAATATATGGCTCTCGAATGCATAGAACATGCAAGGAAAAAACAAAGGATTCAAATCGTTTGCTTTTCAAGGATAAAAAGAGGTGAAAAACCTTTTCAAGACTGAAAGAAAAAATCATTACAAATTTCGTATACACATGTTTGCAACAAAAATGTCGATAAAAACAAAACTTTATTGTCATTATACATCCTTGACAACTTGATTTCAGCTGAATTAAATACCGTAATGGCCAGAAACATACATAACGTATATATGTATGTATGTATATAGACTCACATTATATCATTCTTCAAGATCTCCTCACTTTGTTCATGGGGCTTAACAAAAAACTATTAACTGAACCACGGAGCTGATATGAAAAACACAAATATACATTTTCAACGTGCTGCAGCCTGAAGTTTTAAACAGATTCAAATTTTGCATGATAAATGGCATTTTGTCAACTTTCAATTTGCACACCCAAACGAAAAGTCACAATTCAAATGTTAAAAATAATAAAATTTAAATGGCAAATTTTTCCTGAAGTGAACAACCAGAGTTGTTTGCATTTATATTTTCAATTTGTGAACGAAATTGTATATGACTTATTACCATTTTTTTCAGTTTGTTGGTTTTTCTTTGAATCATGCAATTCAACAAACTTCTTGAAATACAAACTTAAAAACATATAATAAAAAAAACTCGGCAAGCACATGTAGGTGTTTCCACGAATATGCCAACAACATGACTGAAACGTGAAATCATTTGATTCAAAACCAAATAAAGTAAAATTTCACATCTCTCAAGTTGTCGAATTACGAAAAAAGAGACTGTGGCCAATTTCATAAAATTTTGGCCATCAATGCCATGATGACGAGACGTGATGTTGTACACTGGCACATAGTACACATGGATGGTTGCCCCCGCGGGCACAATATGCATCTTGCTGATGGTAACCAGCTTGATGTCGTGTCAACGGGGTAAAAGAGGTGCAGAATGCATCGGCTATCTTAGTGGCCAGAAAACTTAGGCAGGTGCTGAGGCATGGCGGCATGTCCTGAGGGTCTGCTGAAACCCCTGACGGAGGGGCTTTTCGGTAGTACGGTCACCGAAGCCCCAGCATGACTCTAGGGAGTCGCCTCGTCCGGTCTTAGGTTGAGGAGCCTCCTAAGGATGAAACGTACTGGCTGCGGTTGCTACCATAAGTTTGCATGGAAGGGAAGGTTGGTAACCACACTGATCAGATGACCTTCGGTGGCCCAAATGGGCCGGTAGTGCCGTTGCTAAACAGCAGACGCAGCTTTGTAAGGAACTGGATTGGCGGTATCAAGGACTGACGTTTTTGAGGATGTCGGACTATCAATACATTTTTCACATTGCAAAGGAAGCATCAGCATTTATACGATATACTTCAGCCCACTACCACCAATATTAGACCAAAAAGTGGAGTACAACTCTCATGTTTTGGCTGGCTCCGCAAAGTCTCTTTTGAGGTTACTCGACAGTGTACAGAATAGGGCAAAGAAGCTCATCGGTGTTCGAGTTTATTTCCCCAGAATTCAGAAAGATTTTTTTTTTTGTGATAAAATTGCAATGATCAACATTTTTAAAGAAGAAAGGGAAGTCATGATATGTACCCCAGCCAATAAGTCCTCGACTTTACTTTGCTTGTCATCTTTAAAAATGTTCATCACTCCAATGTTATCTTTCTCAAGTAAAATATTCAAATTTTGTTTGCTCATTTTTATTTTGCAAAATCCATTCTACTCCTTAAGTTTACAAATATCCCGTCAAATTATGTGGAAATGCCCATATGAGCAAATCATTTGGCGTTAAATTTATTCAGTTGTTTTTCAGTTCAAAATAAAGATTGTAATTGAAATGTTTGCGTTTTTTTTTTTTTTTTTGGATAAGAATGAAAACAAAAAAATCAATTTTAAAGCTGTGAAAAAGTATCATTTTCACCAGGAACCACCACTATAATGATTTTAGCTGTAAAGCGAAAAAAATAATGTGACCACTACCTTCGTGTTGACTTTTACTTTGTAAGCACAGCTGTTGTAAATTTTTTGTGAAATCAAATAATTAATCGTTCAGAATTTTGTATTTGCTCGTTGAGCAAGCACAACCTTAAAATATGCTCTTGTGAAATTTTCTGTTTTTACTATGATTTTTCTGCGTTTATGTTTGTCGACGACGATGTCGGCTGTGAGCATCCATATACTTGGCCAAAACAAACTGATAGCAATGTGATCGTACCTTAAGATTTACGCATCTTTATTAACTAATTGGTGGAGTTCGTTCAACAGAGTTTTCTAATAAACAAGGGTTGTGAGAAATTAGCGAAAATAAATGCATTTATGGGTACACATTGCACTTATTTTGCTCTTTCTCTAATAAAGACATAATATTTAGTGTAATTTAACTGTTTAAATAGTTTGTTATGAAAATATGATCTTCTGATCACTGAAACAACTCTTTAGCACCGCTCGTGGCTCTACTTGGTTGCAGTCTCTGACGATGTAAAAGGCTGACGGAAAATAGTTTTGCTGGCAGTTATATCTGTTTATTACATCTTAATTATTTTGGACATGAAAACATTATTTTTTTTAATGAGAAAATAAACGTCATGTCAAGATTTACAGCCACAGCACACGTTTTGTTCACAAACCAACATTCGCACAACGAATGCATCCGCCCCAGATGCTGATTTTATGTTCTTTTGTTGGCTGTGGAAGTTTCAAGTCCACACCATTTTCCACAAACACACTCTCCTTTCGACTCCTCGTTGGTGCAATCCGAACTAAAACTAAATCAGTTTTCAAAAGTTGTAACTTTTGCAAATCTTTTCATCATCATTAGTTTTCAACATCTGTTTGCATATTTGGAGTAGAAAATGTTGTAAAAATCTACTCATTTATGACTTTAGGGTTCATGCTTGGCTGTTTTTTGTTGTTTGTGGTGGCATAATATGAGGGTTTGTTTGCGCTGGCCTGCATCGTCGAAGGTGTTAACAACAGTTTCATTCATTTCAGCATTGAAACTGTTTCATTAACCAAAATTAGTTTTTGACTGCATGTTTGGATTCAAAAGGAGTGAAATTTTCCTGTCTAAAATAAACTTGTAGCATTTTATACATACTTATGTATATTTTATTTAATTTCACATTTTTTTTTTTTTAATTAAAAAAACAAAAATCGAAAATTTTTCCGTCAGTAAATAAACAACTTGCAAAAACGTAGCTACGATCGTAATGCAGAATACGTAAAATCAGAAGAATACCAATGTTGCCAGACGGGGAGCAATTTTCGATTCGGATCGTAACGCAGAATAAGGGTGATTATTTCTGCAGGTTGGGAGAAAATTAATATATTTTAGTTTCGGCCGACTTCTTAAGAAATCGGTTCTTATCATTTTAGTTTTTGTCTGTTCTCAATAAATAATAATATTGGAATATCTTTTAAAAAGTTATGTACGAGCATATTTATGCTCTAGTTTTGCAGGCAAAACATTTTTTCCAAGCAGCATCTTGCAATTCAATTTCCAATTTTCTCACGCACACCGTACGTTCGTTTAGCTTTGCCTCCCTACAAAACAACTAATGTCAGTCAAATTATAGCAATGTGTCAATAAACATTGAAGCTTTTCATTTTGTTTTTTTTCTTGTTTTAGCAAATTCATGCATTAGACTGCCAGCCTTGGCGGAAACTTGAAAAAAAAAACTAAAAAATTTAATTGCACATTTCTTCTGTTCACTCATGGTTTCTTGCACTAAAGCGAGTATCAGATAAATTGTAAATCAATTACAACACTGCTAAAAACTCTACTAAAAAGAAACCAAGGGAAACAAGACCAACCGCGAATATTTATTAAACAGAGGCCAATAACTGTCAAGCGAGTGACAGCTCTATTTTCGCAAAATGATCAAAGCAAAATGGCGCAAAAAAAAAAACAAGCAACTAAAAATACTCAAATAAAGAACATACACACACACACACAAAATCATAAATATGTACACGAGCTTCGGAACAAAGCAGCTAAAAACTAATGTTTTATGGTGGAGTCTGTGAAAACCCCTCAGGGGAAATGTGTTTTTGCTATCGACGGCGTAGAATATCCGGCAAATGGGGACTTAAATTTTTGTTTTTTCTAAGCTTGGGCCTTTCACGTTTCTTGTGACGCAGTGATTATAGAAATGCAATTGAAAAATTGAATGCGGAAAAGAGGTTGAAGTCTTTGTTTTTCCAAACAGCTGTCAGAATGAAATGTAGCAAAAATGGTTGAAAGGTAGATAAATAAAAAGCTGAGTTATTTTTAATTAGAAATTAATTGTTTTTCAAACAAACTTTAACACAGCCATTCTCTTGCTAAATCTGCATGTGGCTGGGTCTGGTCCCATTTCATTTGTTTCACTTAATGGTTCTTCCTGTGATATAAAATGTGTCCTCAAGGCTCAATTGTAATACGTTTATTTTTCTCCTTCTTCTTTAATGATCTTTTTGAGAATTTCCAGTTCAAGGTTTCAGCTTTTGCGGATGACTTAACGGTACGGTCACACTTAAGCTTTTGTTTAGCCATTTTTTTTTTCCAGAAAAAACGAGACCACAGCTTTCTTGTTTACCGTTATTTTAGGTAAATATGTACATGCATATAAACATCTGAAAATGCATATACTTTATAATGGCGACATCAACAAACACCAATGAAGAGCAAAAAAAAAAAAAAAGGGGGAAAACATGGAAAAGCATAAAATGCTTAAATGCTTTTGTGATTGGTTTGTTTGCTCAACGAGTACAAATACAATTTGGAGCAAAGTTGTGTTTGCTCTGGCAAATTGTTTGTAAGATCAAATAAAGGTTCGCTGTAAATTGTGTTTTTGTTTGCTATTCAAACAAAACCTTATAATATACTTTTGCGAATTTTAATGATCTTAAGCTTAAGCCTATTTTGAGTTTTCTTTGATGTGTTTGTTGATATGTCTACATATACATATGTACATATATGCATTCTGAGTTGTTTGTATCCATGTGCTTGGCCAATACACAACAATAGTGGTGATGCTGGTGTCCGCTATTTAGTGATAGTGATTTGTTGAAACTGAGCATCTGGATGTCAGCGAATTTCTTGCGTATTAAAAACTCAAAAGTGCAATTCTATGACGTTTAGTTTCTTGAGGAATAATTTATCGGTTCTAGATATGAGGATCTCTGGTACTTTTATTCAGGCTGTAGATGAGTTAAAACCGCCTGGTATGATTTTGTTGGCAACTTGCTATTCTTTGAACCACATATCGATTGTATTTCCTCCAAAGTTATTGGAGCAACTTGCGAAGCTTTTAAACACTGCTCTACCGCGGCATGTTGAAAAATCAGTAGCACCTGCACCAGGTTAATTTCTTTTTTTTCACAGTATTCCGGTTGTAGTTTGAGAAATGGCCTTAAGATCAATTCAGTTATTCATAGAATTGTGAGATTTGGCCATGGACTTGGGCTAAGTGCTCATGTTTCGAACCACTTGAGGAACTTTCTCAATCTGACGTAACACTATCTGGGAAAAGTGTTTTCAATTGCGTGTTACCAATCTGTGGAGCAGTTTATCGCTCACACTTTACACCTATATTATAATATCTACCTATTTTGAAAAAGGAGCTTGCAAAGTATGGCTCTGTGATTAATGTATGATGTACGAGTACAATTTGTCGTGTATATTCTTATGATACCTATCTATCTGCTATAGGTACATATATTGACTATTATATTATTATTTGCTATTAGTTGTTGCCTACATGTTTGTACGTATTACAATGCCAGCCTGTCATATACATATGCATGTCTCCAGGAACTCAATTGAGTTTGTGTAAATAAATAAAAAAGTTGGGATTAAGAAGAAGCTCTTGAGCTCCCCAACCATTTTAGTTCGCAAATTTCTGGGGCACTTCAACGCTCGAACAATGTGTTTGCTGATTCGACGAGTTCTGTTGTTGAGTATGAGAAATAATTTTTACTTCCCAGCGATGTTATGTTAGTTTGGTAAAATACTAAAGGTGCGTTTAGACTATGCTAATATTTGTCCAAACACAACAAATAATTGTTTGGGCTATTGGTATGGTTTGTGACAAATATTTGGGCATGGGTTTAGATTGCACTAATATTTGTGTGAATTTTATTTGCACAAATAACGGAAAATTTTGTGTCAGCCATGTTTGGTACAAATATTTGTGTACCCCTTTACACTATACTAATAATTTTATTTGTCCGGTGTGTATGACAAACATCGGTCAAACAGTATCAAATTGTGTTTGTGAAGCAATGTGAAAAATTAAAATGTTGGAGATTTATTATCAATAACTGCTGGAGCTATAGCAGTTTCAGAAACCCAGCAAAAAGAAAAAAAAACGATCCAGGGTTCGAGCTTGGGTGCAGCGCCGTAAAATGTAAGGATGTTGCCAAAAACTTCTGAAGGATGTGCGTTCTGAAGAGCCGTCGCTGCATAAAAACTTCATGCGCATGGGTTCAAATGACTTGGTAATTTGATTACAATATCCATCTTATGACCATTAAATATATGTATGTTCATGTTTTTCACATAAAGCTGAATCTACTGGCTGATGGGGGCGGTTCAATAACTGCTGCATCGTTGTCGTCCATTTTCTTTCAGAAAAATATGCCTTATAATTAAGAATTACGGAAACGCGGTTTTTACTTACCAATCTGTCAAACGAATTGACCCGTATTGCTATTTCAATTTATTTCATTTTTTATACATTTCTACAATTATTTGTCGCTGTTTGTGCCGCCAAAAATATTGCGAGAACAAACAAAATATCGAGCCAAATATTTGTTGGGACGTGCTGACAAAGTGTTTACACTATCCAAAACTTTCTTCACAAACAAACATTTTTGTTAGCCAACAAATAGTCGAATAATATTTGGAGGCTAACAAATTCGAGTGTTTACACTAGGAGAAACAAAATTTTTATGATTTTGCACAAATATTAGCATAGTTTAAGGGCACCTTTAGAAATAGAATTCAAAATGTTGAACAAACTTATTACATATTATATAATAAACAGCCTGCTTCATGAATATGTTTATAAAACAAACACCCCTTTCGATATAAATTTATTATAAATAAAAATTAAACTGCCTTAATGAAAACTCAAAGCAAACAGGTTTCAAACACCTAAAATATACAAATGTTTGTTTATTAATTAATAAATTTATGCTCATAAATAATAGAAAAGTTCTTGCAACTTAAAAATAAAAATAATATCGCAATTCCACCAATTAAGAGCCTGAGGATTTCCTTAAACAATGGACATGCGCGACCACGCCTCAATAAATATTTCTTTTTTCATTAGGAATTAATTTTAATTTCATACATGTCACTCCAAGTAGTGATGTGTGGGTGTTGCCTACAATCTTAACACTTTAAAAACCGGTTTTATAGTTTTGGCTGCCTTCGTGAGATTTCCTTTGCCAACAACCACCATTGTAAAAGTACTAACGGTAAACATACTTCATATTTAATTTCTGCTTGTTGAGGGGAAACGTTTTGTGCTCTTTCTAACAAAAGTTTTCTTATTAGCATTCGGCAGCGGCACTTTAAACCAATTGGATTATTGGCGGTACGTTAGTCTGGTGGTCTCCTTTCGACTTGAGTGATGGCCTAGAAATAAGCAGCCATTTATTTGTTTTTTTTTTGGTTTCCGATGTCTCTTTCGGATGCTCTGCTAAGAGAAATTCACCTCAATGCATTATTCACCTTGGCAGAAATACTGATATGGTAAAAGGTAGAGTGTTAGATGGCGGTGCTGCTTTCTCTTGTTTCTTGGCCGTATGAGAAAAACGGGTTTTGTTGGGTTTTTGTTTATTTGCGTTGAAGTGCTATTGTTTTCCCTTTCTAACTGGCAGCAAATGCTAAACTTGTTGGCTAGTAAGAAAATGACTGGAGTGTTTTTTTCTCAGTTAACATGCTGCAACACCTCGGCATGTGGCATAAGATTTCCCGCTGTACGCTGTCGCACACATACAGCTCTGAACAATTGTTGAGTTTCGACGACATTTGTGGGCTTTCGCGTCTCGTGTAGCACATACGTATGTACGTGTATCGTTACTTGCAACTTCTCCACTTCAAGATTGAGGAAAAAAATCATTGCTGATGTTTGTTGTTGTCGTCATCATTTCATTAACACACACAAGCAACTACAACAACCAACATTAGCTTGTAGAAAAACCACCCGAGTGTTTTGTACCGCCAGGGGTCGTTAAACAACATTCGAATGTGTTCACATCTTTGTTGAGTAAAATATTTCAGGAGTCAGTTCAGTCCTGCTGCGCATCTTGTAACGTTAAGTTTAGTCGAACGAGAACTGCTGCTTGCAACTAAATGCATGCTGGTTCCACAAACGGAACAAATGTTTAGCGCGTTTTAACACGGAAACCTAAAAACGAATTTGCATCAATTTTTGTTTCTAAAAATACAAATTTTTCGTTTTTTTTTTTTTTTGTTCTAGCAAAATCACCCAAAATAAAGAAAACAAATTAACGGATTATTGAAACAGCTCAGACGCATAATAACAGATTAATCAAGTTTTCTTTATTTAAATACAAAACAAAAAATAAAACAAAAATAAAATAAAAAATAAATCGAAATTAAAACAGAGCGAGTGAAAATTGTCTTGAAAGCGCTTAAAGTGTGAAAAAAATGAAGAGAAATTATTTCAGAAAATTTTTAAAACAAAAAGTGCTAAAATGTAAACAAATTTGTTTCAAATAAGAAAAAAGAAATCAAAAAATAAAGCAAAATACTTTTGCTTTAACAAAACGTTAAAAATTATTTAAAACGCTAAAAGTGATAAATAACTTTTAAACAGAAAAATGATGATGAACGCTTTTATTGACCCCGCCACCACCAGTCAGCATCATTTGGCCAATTATGGCATACGCATGTCGCCCAATACCATCAATCAGCAAACGGATTTAGTAGCTGCCCAGCAACAGCAACAGCATTTGCATCAGCAACAGCAGCAAGATGAAAACCAGCAACAGAACCAACAGCAATTGGATACAGCAGGTTTAATGTCTTCTGCCATGTCATCGGGCTTATCTTCCGACATGTCTTCTTCCTCGTCGGCCTATCAAAACAGTGGCTATGCTGCCTTCAACACCCAATTGGGCTCGTATTCCTCTCGTGACTTTCTCTTGGGCCGCAGAACAGATCAGGACTATATGAGCGCCTCCACAACAGCGGCTCAGGCTGTTGGCCAGTCACCGGCTGATTCCATGCTTTTTCCCACCTTTCCTGCCTCCCACGCCAATCATCCCGATCTGACCACTTCCTTTGGCAATCATCCTTTTCACAGCCACCATCATGCTGCAGCAGCTCATCACCATCATTCGCATCAGATGCGCATGGGCATGACAGATTACGCCACCCATCCTTATGCCCATGCGCAACACCACACCAACTTTCCGTCGGTACATGCAGCCCATCACGCTCAACACATGGGCATGCATCCCGCCGGCGCTGGCGCATTTCTACGCTATATGCGCCACCAGCCAGCCACAGCTGCCTCGGCCATTAAGCAGGAAATGCAATGTCTTTGGATAGACCCTGACCAGCCGGGCGGCCCCAACAACCGTAAAACTTGCAATAAAATATTTCACTCTATGCATGAAATCGTTACCCATTTGACGGTGGAGCATGTGGGTGGACCAGAGTGCACCACACACATTTGCTATTGGATCGGTTGTTCGCGCAACGGCCGGCCCTTTAAGGCCAAATACAAACTGGTCAACCACATACGCGTGCACACCGGCGAGAAACCTTTTGCCTGTCCACATCCCGGATGCGGCAAAGTTTTTGCCAGAAGTGAAAATTTAAAAATCCACAAAAGAACTCATACAGGTAAGTTTTTTGCATTCCTGTCTCTCTCTTGTTTTTTTTTTTTTTTGGCACAAGAAAACGGAAGATTGTAAAAGTTTTATGAAGGCATCGCCAACCACAAGCAAATATAAAATAATAATAGTAATAACTGTTTAAGCCGTGGGCGTTTGCACTGACTTTTAGGCCAGTCTTCCGACAATAACCGACCCTGCTAAGCCAAAATGCCATCCATGCGTTTGTCCTTCTTCGCTACCTGCTTTAGTTCATTCCCAAGAACACCTTTAACATCAAGCCCAAATACTTTTGGGTTTTCCAAGTATGCAGTGGTTGGTTGGTTGGTTGGTTGTGCAAATCTCCTTTAGCCGATGAAACAAGTCAAAAGAATTATGCTAAACCACAAAGAATTAGGAAGCGGCTGCAACCGATTTGCCAGCTGCTAATCCAAAAATATTTCACAACAAGCAGTTTTTAAGTGCTGAAGTCAAATTGCATAAAAGAAATGGAATAGTTGAACGGAAAGTAGTGCAAACATGTTCATAAACGCATACAAAAAAATATACTGAATTTACAAGGCTTGCAAAAATTATTACAGCTAGAAACTCTTTATTCGCCAAAAACTAATCTTAGTTTCAGGCAAAAAGTCTTAAATCATACATATGTGTCCTCGTATGAATTAGTAAAAGCACATCTGGGATAAATTGTAACCTGTAAAAGGCAGACGCTGCGAATAGTTGCTGGTATTGGCGAAATGTTTAATTACGCTCATATATACATTTGTTAGAATACATTTGTTTCTTCTCTACTACGATACATTAAAAAGCCCGTTTTCGAGGAGTCAGAATTTTATTTTGTATCTTAAAGGGCGTGGTGCGGGGTCAGTGTGTTTGAAAAAATTTTTTGGAGGCAGTAAATCATTGTGGCTGGGTCATACATTTGACTCCTCTACCAACACCCTGGGACTGATTAGCGTGATGGGGGAAAAATCAGCACTAAAAAGAAAATATGAGTTGTTTAATTAATTAGTAATAAGTCCCAGGATGCCCGTAGAGCACTCAACTGTATGGCCAGTAATTTTTTCTCTTCAATAGTTTTTTTTGTCGAATACACCGACCCTGTTCCATGCCTCCTCAGGGGCACTTCCATATAAAAAATTTAAATTTTGAAGCCACAAAAATGATTTTGGTGATTTACACTGTTTCCTCATGCCAAAAGCTATCGAAAATTATACATATGTATATGGGGTTACAGGGTGCTAAATACAGCTAATTGCTTATGCGATGAATAAATCTCATCCGAGAGCCAATAATATGATTGAATGTGTTACTTATAATTACATTTATTGCACACTGAAAGGAAAAACAGTTCTCTAATCAAAGTGGAAGCTGATGAAAGGCGTGGCGGCTTCGAAACAGCTAGTTGTACCCCAGCTCAAGTCATAATTTTGCTTTATTCGCGTTGATCAACTATCGCTCAACTATCGTTTGAGCTACAGCACAGCTCCAATAAATTTTAATGTGTAACAGATAAAAGAAACTCGATATCATAAACATATTTCACTGAATTGTTATTATCAACCAATTGTTATAGTTCAACCAAGTGCTGTCAGAAATCAAAATTGGATATCATTTTTGATCAGAGCGGGCGTGTTTTTTGTGTTGTGTATTCGTAATAGGTGAACTCATGCTATTTTT
This sequence comes from Sturmia bella, assembly GCA_963662145.1. Lineage (NCBI taxonomy): Eukaryota > Metazoa > Arthropoda > Insecta > Diptera > Tachinidae > Sturmia > Sturmia bella. The sequence continues at coordinate 123,547,096 of OY759168.1, forward strand.
TTTCATTGGCTTATTTAAAAAAATATTCCATGTTTATTAAACGTTTACCGAGAAAATTATATTTGCCAAATGAGATCTTTATAAACATGAGATATTTTCAAAAATAAGTCCCTCAAAGTACACATATGTACGTAGTAGGTCTTATCGTGGTTATTGGGTCGTCTTTTTATTCTGTATAGTTAACGTTTTGCAATACTGAAGACGTATCGTTAAATGTTCTTAACTGGATAGTGTCGTAAGTACTTACATACATACATATATACACTTGACCCTAAGCAGACAAATTAGCCACAGTTATTCCTGATTTACTCAGCCTGGCCAAAATCATTGTTCTGTTTTTATGTTATAATCTTTTTGCTTAACCAAACGTCCACAAACACTCCCCAATTAATATTTCCTATTTTCCTAGTTCCAGTACAATGCAGTGCATATATGGGGGTCATCCCCTGAGAACTGGTCCCAGTCTAGAAAAAAAAAAATAACTAAAAAGCAAAAATCCCAAAAAAAAACAGTTTCTGCACTACAAGAGTTTTGTTCATAAATTCAATGATTTCCGTTCAATTTCGTTAAAAAAATATGCTAATTTTTAACCAATGTTTAATTAAATTTATGCTAACGACAGTTTTATTAAATAAATGAATTTCTGTCATTAAGCAAAGAAGGAACTATTTCATTTGTTTATTCACAAAAAATCATTAACTAAACGATTCATTAAAAGTATGCACTTTTTTATTGAGCCTATAAAAACGCAAGATTGTGATTTTTAATTAATTTAATGGGTGGTCTAAATGACCAGTATACTTCTTTCCAGAAAATACATACAAAATTAATCTTTATTTTATAGATGATGACACTTTGAAAGTAGTGCTCACCAATAGAACTCTAAGCTCTTGCGAAATATTAAAATATTTTTATCACATATAAAATTTACTTTGCAAACCAAATGGGAATTGAAAACTCATGAAAGATTTCACATTGTCTTACACCCAATTTTTGACTTGGATTTTAAATGTCATTTCAAATTAAATTTGATTTAAATACAAAATTGAGTCAAACAGTTACTATTTAAATCAAACTTAAACTTAAAATCGATTTAAGTTTTTTGTACTGCCATATGATTTTGGCAAACTAAGAAAATTGCACATGTTTTTTTTTGTTTCATAATTTGATTTTTTATTATTTCCAGAAGGTGATCAACTTCTGTGGCAGTGAAATTGGGAGTCCTTTTAGCACTTTTGCTACTCATTTTAATAATTTTTACAAAACAATTTATTATTTTCTAAACTTTTCACAATTTCACTTGCCTCCCAATATGTTTAAACAGCTGTTTTTTATTGAGTTATCGATAATTTTTTGACACTTACATTGTGCTGCCGTACTTTTGTTACAATTAATTACCAAAAAATAATTTTAGACTGTGAAACAAAAAGCTATTTTAAATCCAACTTAAATTTTAAGGAAAATTTACTAATTTTGTATTTAAATCGCAAGTCAAAAATCGGGGGTTAATGTATTCGTTCATTGATTTGTTGCAGTTTTTTCTCCACAAATTCGGAGATATCTTTTAATTAAATTACGAAAATGAATAAACAGTTCTTAGTAATAAAATAAATTAATTAGAGGGGTATGCAAATTGGCAACGGCTTAATAGAAAATTTTTCTGAAATACATTCATAAAATCTATGAACGAAACTTTGTGCAGTGCGATAAGTTTGTGGACCCAGAAATCACCTGATTTTAAGCACAGTGCTTTTCAGAGCACACAGTGTTTGGGTATTTATTTAGAATAAGAAAATTATTACTACATATGTACATACTTCTATAGCACAACGGGTCCTTTCTAGGGCACAAGTGGGTGGGTCTCATGACCGGCAGCCCGCGTAACATAACATTCATACTTCTATCATAACTTTTTGAAATGATTTTTCAAAATTGAATAAAATGCGTCCCATCGGCCGAATTCAATTGTTATTATCAAACAATATGGGCACTAATTAAGTGGACAAGTATTGGAACTCTTACCGCTCGATCACCTCGATGAGGCTACTAAGCGAATATGAATGTTTAATTGCCTTTTTGAAATCAATTCATTATTAGCATTTTTATGTTTTTGTTGCTGCTTAACGTTGGTATTTAAAAACATCTAACATCCATACCATTTTCTAGGAAGCTGACGGATCCCAATTTTTTTTTTTTGTTATGGCTAAAAGTTTCGGGATTTGAGCCAAATATGACAAAAATTTCATATTTAGGGCTTAGGTGTCAGCGTAAAAGCCCGTTTTAAGGACTGGTTGCCTTTATAGTTGTTTTTGTTTCTTATCCATGCACTCAGAAAAACTGCGTTATGAAATTATCCTGACAAAGTGTCGCTTAAACTCATCAATCAGATTAAATGTGTACAAAAATTATTACTTTCTGGTTCTGGTTGGTTCCGTTGTGGTCATGTTGTTTGGGGGCCAATATTTGCCATGGTGACTGTATCATTACTTTGATTTTTTATTTATGTTTGACCTATTATTTGGCAACACTCTTGTGGTTTTTATGTAACTCTCTTTCTCTCCCTCTCTGAATTTATATTTCTCTCAATATTTACGTATATTTTGGGGGACGTTGTATTATTATTTTTATAAAAAACGTGAGTAACAAGTTTTCTTCTTGGTTTTATGTGGTTTTCTTGTTGAGACAATTAATAAGATTTGCAACATGGAAATAATAAGAAATACCCATAGAAAAATCGTCTTTTCTCTCTGCTGGGATACCCCTCAGCCTAAAAACGTTTCAAAGAGAAAATCTTATTGAATCTATTAGGAAGATTTCGCTCTGTGTAGATTCTAAAATTTAGAACAATTTTGCATTAAAAAATGTATGTTGGTTACGTTACTTTGGCGGTATTAAAAAGGCACAAGTTTGTTTGTTTTTTTTTTTGTTTTAAAAAATGGCTGGATCATTGAAAAGTAATTAAATTGTTACCAAACTCCTTTAATGGCGGCTTAAATCATACAAAAATGAATTATAAAACAAAAGTAAAAAAACTAATAACTTTAGACATGATGATGGATTTGCTACACAAAAAAAAAAAACAGAAAAAAAATTAGAAGAAATTTTTTAGAAATATTAGAAATCAAACATTTTCACAGAATATTGATTGCTTAACATTACGCAGCAGAAATCGACCGGCAACAATTTTAGCCAACAAATTATATTGAACACGTTTGGGATGTGAAGGCATGAAAAAGCAACATATGTTTTGTATACGACTACACACGTACGTATGCACATACTTACATATGCTTGTATGTGCATTACAAGAAAATGGAGTTAGGCAGCTTGCCGGGCAACTTAATTAAAAGCTACACATGCACATACATACATATGTTTATGTGTATATGTGTATACACATATACACATTTGTTTCTCCTGCTATTTTTTATATAAACATTTTTAATTTGCCTTAAAACACTTCTGGCTCATTTCATACCGATTGTTGGTTAAACAAAGTAATTCAAGTGTATCAAGTGTTGTTAAGAAAACTTCGACAACCACCGCTCGTAATTCATAGAAATGACATGGTGAAATTTAAATCAAAATTCAAACATCTTCAAGTGTTTTATTTGCTGGTTTTTTTTTTCTTTTCTCTCTCGCATTAATGGAACTGGGGGTATATTTTGAGTCGGGCATGTATTGGTGTTTGTTTCAGTAAATTCAAAAATTTTTATATTTGATTTAGTTTATTTATGCTCTTCTAAGCACACTCCCGTACATACATTTCCTCCCAAGTAAATACATGCACATACACACATAGACAGATGTGTATATTTATTTGACACTTACACGCTGTTATGACACGTGGCTAAACTTCCATTAATTGTTTTTGTATGATATTGAAAACATCTACATACATATATACATACATATGTATAATATATTCATATAAAGTTGAATTATGAATGAAAATTAACACTTACACTATCCTATACTCACATATGTATGTATGTGTGTGCACGCCACCATCCCCAACAAGCGCAAAGCTTTGGACTTAAAATCAACTAATGCAATACATTTTTAAGCATTAGTTTAATATTTATAGTCAAATTATATGATTTACAATTGTTATTAATTTTATTGGGTTTGAATTCGATGTTGACTTTGTCAAAATTGAAAAAGATTTTCTTTGTGCCAAAATTGGAGTGATCAACATTCTTAAGGAAGACAATAAAAGTAAAGTTGAAGACGTATTGGCTGGGGAACATACAGTGGCTATTTCCCAAATGATTTCGAACCCAGGCCATGACTAATTGCATACAGTTTTTAAGCAGCAGCCCTGAGCCATCCTACCACTTGAGCTTTTCATTATTGACTGTCTAAATTCAATCTTATTGAGCAACTTCCAATTTCATCACTGAGTTTTTCTGTTGATTGGCATATATTTTATATTCTCTCACCAACATCCAATTGATTTTTGTGTTTGTAGCAGTGATAACAATGGTTGCAAACTTTGCGCCAGGCTCAGTAATTTTTAAGCATTAATTTAACTTTTATAGTGGAATCATACACAGAAAAAATTATTGTAGAAATATTTAAAAAAAAAAAACTTTTGTTTAATTAAATTTCAATATTTGGTTAACGTTTTTGTTGGTTCTATTAAAGTTTTTGTTTGAATCTGCATGAATTCTAAAGAAAAAAAATATAGTATGCCACAACTTAATTCCTACAAGAAATACATACATACCTATGTATGTAAATATAGATATATAAGTGCATACATGCATAGTTTTTATCGATATACCTACGAAATAGTACATAGAAATAATAATAATACTTAATAATAATAGTAATGTAATAATAATGCCTATTACTGTTAAAGTGGAAAATGTGTTTGACATGCTTTAAAAATTATAAGGAAAAATTATACATCGCACACTGTAACATAAAACCGTTCATGACGAGCCTTTGCTTCAATATCATCATAATTAAAAAAATTCGATTTTAACTGTAGAATTAAACGCTATGAAATTTTTTATACCTATTCCGAAAATAAAACAAAAATACATAGTAAGTTTTCGGGAAAAAAAATTTTTTTCATATATTAGTGTAAATAATTTTATGGGGCTTGACCTCGATTGTGCTTCCTCAGAATGGAGAAAGTTAAATAAATTTTTAACAAATTTGAATGCATATAATTTTAGACTGGTTACGTTATTCTCGAGCTAAGAAATTTCGTTGTCTCCAAACTGTTTTACTGGCATGCACTTTGGCTACCATAAATCCATTTTTGAGCGGAATAAAATAATAAATCTTACATTTATTCGCAGGAAAACAGAGCAAATCAAAAACTTTGAAAACTATTTCCTACTATGTACCTATAATTTTAAAAGTATTTTTAAGATCAATTGATTGTCGTGAGTGACATTAGTAGCACAGCACCCGACTGACTTGTAGTTCTCGAAATGTTTTCAATGATTTCAAGTTATTTATTAACGTGCCAGGTGAAAAGTTGCATATTGTTGTTGTTAGTTTGTGTAAAACTATTTTCCGAAACCCAAAAACGGGATGGACTTTACGAAGCTCTAAAACATTTTCTGCTTCTGAGCTTGGGCAAGTAACTCAGCAATCAACTGTGGTAAAAAGTAAGCAATAACAAACCAAAAAGTTTATCGCAATCAACCAACACAACACTTTTAATGTTTTTCAGTTGGTATTTCATATAGAAGAGCCTGTAAAGCTCTTTAAAATCTAAGTGCATGCAGAAAAATATTTAATTTTCCCACAACAAATGTTTCAATTTTAACTACAGCATTAATATATACCATGTCTTTTTTTTTCTTTTTGGGATGGGCTGTGATTTTTAGTGTTCCCCTAACTTTGTGTTTTTTTTTATTTTTTGTCTATTATTGAGAGAAATTCATGGTTGCTGTCATTTGAACGGACTTTGCCCAAGAAGTGCGGGATAAAACGTAATCAAACCTTAAGCTAACAACCGTGCTTTTCTAAACTGTTGGCTGAGCCTCTCAAAAATCATTAAAATGCTCATCTCTAATCTCTCCAAAATTTCCTTGACTGAAGTGTTTCAATTTGTGTTTGATGGGTTGTGGCGGAATATTTAGTTCTGGCAGGAGAAAGAGAGAGCGAGAGAAGGAGAGAGAGAGCGAGACTTTCTTGTTTTGTTTGTAATTAATTTGGGGAAAATAGCGGTTCTGAGCAATTATTTATTAAGGTTTAATTTTATTCGCAGTTTTTTCTTTCATTTTTTTTTATTGTTTTAATCCGAAATTTCCGCTTTATGTCTTTAACTTTAGTATCATCTTTATGAATTATTTATTTGCTAACAGCTGAAACAAAAACTGGTTGTCTGGGAGAATTTGGCTCGAAACTTTTTAATCATTTAAATTATTTCAGAAATTTTCAGCCCTTGTACGAGTGTAAACAAAATTTAATTTCTTTTTTATCTGTATTTATTTGGTCATGCTCTTTTTTATTTGTATTTAAATAATTTCGTTATAAGTTTTATTGCTTTACGTTCGAGAAAAAAAACGTTTAACGGCAAATTGTATGTATTTGTGTTTAAAATAAATTTTATCTGAATTTAATTTCATTAACAAATCATTATGTATGTACATATGTATTTGCACATATGCTTCATTTGCATAAAATGGTTTAATTTAAATAAATAATTTTGTAGAATTTTATCGAGATTTAAAAACAAAATAAACTCTTTGTAATGAAAGTGATAAGTCTGTGATAACACTTGTATAATAGAGACATAAATTTGAGAAAGAGGGAAAAATTAATGTTTGTGGGAAGCAGAAGCAGGTGATGGAGGCATACATATGTACAGATATGCTGTATATCTAGGTATTTGTATTTTAATATTTAAATGTTACGAAAATGTTAAAGGAAATCTTAAAACGTCAAAATTTTTATTCTAGATGCTTAGCACTCCATTCTTGTATATTTATTTTCAGACAATAATTTTTTTTTCTTTTGGTTTAACCGGTTGTTTATCGGGCTCTGCTCTGTTGTTTAATAAATAACTGGAATTAAGTTGCTTGTGATTTATATTGTTTAAAATAATTTATAGGCTGTATGACATCAGCGGGAGTGGCAAAATATAATAATTCATATATTTGAAAAATATTTTCAATATTATATTGTAGCAGTCTGTACCAGAAACCGGTTTGCATCCTAGAAAGAAAAAAACCACGATCTCCAGTGTTGTAAAGTTGGCTTGACGTAATAACTCGGCTCGAAAGCAAAATCGGTTGCAAAATCGTATATACTGTGGACTTTATAAGCCATATCTTCTGCAAAAATCTTCAACTCTCAAACACTCTGGGAGATCATCAATAATTTGTATTTTATTTTCTAGTAACAATCCAGTAGTCGTTAAAGCGGAAAACCACTGTAAATCTATATAACTCTTTCTTCACTTCTCGCTTTATTTATTGTTCTAGTTTAAAAACTCAAAATGTGCCACCTTCATGTATGTATGTACATATGTACAAACATTTGCTAGTAACACACATTTTTCTGCGTTTTGCTACTCAAACGGAAGTGTGAAGAAGCGATTTAAACTAATTCGAACTTCTCTTTTATTACTTCTGTGTACTTTATGACGAAGAGCTGAGCTACCTGTCTGCTGAATGCATGAAAGCCTACTTTTTACCTTAAACGATTTTTGTCGCGACAATTTTTAGCATTATGAAGGCATTTTGGCATTATAAAGGAGATAAATGTGAAAGGGATTACCACCAGTCGCCGACGTTTTACTTCTTTTTTTTTGCTACTGTGTTTGAAGCAAAGTCATAAAATTTTAGCGCTAAAGCAATTTTAGAGAAATTTTCTTAAGAATCATGAGGCCAAACAAAAACGCCTTCTTACTAAAACTTCCAAGCAATTTTTTTTTTTTTTTAGAAAAACTATGTTTGTTTTATAAGAAATATGCCGAAATGTTTCTTTTTCACTAGCATATTTTAAAAGATTGGTTTTTTGGAGTTTGGAGTTTGCTGCAACAATTTTCGTGAAAAAATAGCCTCAATATTTTCGAATTTTCTGCGTATATATGCTATGGCTTTCCTGCTTGTGGAAAATTATATTGAAATTTGTTCCTTTTTTATAGATTTAATTTTTAGTTCTATTTGATCCTTTTAAAAATTAAAAAATTAATATTATTATTTTCTTGAGCTGAAGGTCGCTTTTATTACATACATTTTTTGTATTTAATCGAAAGTTTTTGTCAATATTTCGCTCTCCTTCGTATAGCTTCTTCAGGACAATGTCCTGACAAAAATATTCGAATAAATAAAATAAAATAAAATGTTTATGAAATTTGTTAAAACTGAGCTACAAAACTTGTAGCTTACATTTTTTTTTACATCGTAATTTAGACACTAACATGCTGAAATAACATCTTTGCCGAGAATACTATATACTTGCTATATAGCCACTAACATGTTTTTCGTGATATCACCAAAAATATTTTATGTGCAAGTATCAAGTTTTAGAATTCAGCGCCATACATGCTCATGCATGCTTACATATGTATACTTACATATACATACATATGGTATTTACCCACATGTCAAATGTGCTTATTACGTTTCCCGAAAGCCTCGAGAATTTACATATATAAAAATCTAATAAAACAAAACATAGCCGAATTGGTACCTACCCGAATATTTTTTAGTTCATTACAAGCTCCGGAATATTTTTGGAAGCGTAAAAAACAAAATTAATTACATAAATCTTTTTGTCCCCTTTTTTTCAATTTGAATATTCTTGTATTCAAATTATTACTTTAAATTATGTGTAAGTGTGTATTTTTATTTATAATGAAAGTTAAGTTTTCCTGGTTTAAAAATTTTTTTTATAAAGTTCATTGTAAAATTCGCCCTACCACGTACATAGGTATGTATTTTAATAAAATTTTAAGGCTCTTTAACGATTTTATTTTTCTTAAGAATTTGTAGCTTCAAAATTTAACTGTCATTTGCAGTTGTTATGCCATGGTTGCAGTCATTTTTTGCTTGTTTTTGTTTTTTGTCAAAGTATGAGGCGAAAAAAACAGATTTTCTTTTCATTCACAACATATGATGACGCCATATTTGTTTTTGTTAAAGGCTTTCGTATGCAATAACAAAACACCATACAGACGCTCATGCACACACAACAATAACAACTGAGTGCAGTGTTTTCATTTATTTTCTTTAGTTTACTTCTGTTTTTGATGTTGTTGTTATTATTTCTGTTTTCAACAGAATCTCTCTCTCTCTCACACACTCACTCAAACACATATCCAGGCTTCCCAAACATACACTGAACCTTACACACCGACCGAGAAAACAACGGTAATACTCAGAGGTTTTCCAATAAAAGAGTGTTTTCTAAAAAATCAAAAAAAAAAAAAAAATCAGAAAACAATTATCAAGAGTACCATAACAAGGTGTTGATGATAAAACAATTATTTTACACATTCACAAGCAAATGTGCGTACATACATTATCATGCAGGCATCTACACATGTACATATATACATACATACATTTATGTATGTGCAAGAAAATGGCATAGATTTTATTTTGCTCTCAGTAAGTGGGTAGTGTACCCTTAACAAGGTTGTTGTAAATATTTAAATTTACAATAACACGTTGCGATTGCACATGGAACAGAGACAACAGCCTCCCTGTTTTAAACAAAAGCTGTTATACAAAAAAGTAGTTAAATTTAACTGAACTGAAACTGTAGGTTTCAAATACAGAACGAGTCTTCGTTTAATAATATAACAAACATTCTGTACAAAGCCTGTTTTTCAACCAACACAATGGCAGAAAATGTTGGAATGAATTGCATGAAAGCAACGACTACAACAATGTGCTATAAATGGTCAATGGGGCCATTGGGGAAGAATATAGGTTTGCTGTGTGTGTGTGTGTGTGTGTTAGTGTGAATAATATGCAATTTAATATTTCATTAAAAATAAAAATAAATAGTTAATTTTTTAGCAGTAGCATCATGCATTTTTTGCTTTAAACTGTTGTTTGTTCAGTTTCTATATGTTTTTTAATTTGCTTTCTTCTGCTTTTTGCTTTTATTAAATAACCACAATTTTTGGTTTTTTATTACCTTATTTTTAAAGCAATTATTGGTTTTTATTTGCCGTTAAAAAAAGAAGGCGTTTTTATTGTTGTTTTAATTTATAATTATGCAAATTGTTTTCAAACTTTGCTCGTTTCCAGTAAAATGGGCAATTTTCACTTGAAAACAATTATAATGACCGGGATTATTTGAAATGACAAAAACATTTTTTTAAAATACATATATATTTTTGAAATTCTTTTTATTAAAGTTAAACAATAGCTGCGTTGGTGAAAATTAAGAAAAATACACCGACTAGTAGTTGCCAATACGGAAATTTTTAAAAACTAGGACGTGCAGGATTTTGCATTTTAACAACATTTCTAACAAAATCCTGTTCATACTACTGACAAATTTTAAATTTAAAAATCCTGTTTTAGGGTTCCGTACTTATCAGAGTGAAATGGAACCAACCCTATTACCGAGACTTCTACGTCCGTCCGTCCGTCCGTCACAGCGTCTATTCTCCGAAACGGTTGGAGCTAGAGAGCTGAAATTTTCACAGGATGTAACAACAAATGCTAAAAACAACAACAACTCTGAAGCTACCAGGTGTCCGTATACAACCTAAAGTAAAAATTAGCGGTAGCTGCTAAACTGTAAAAGACAGAGAGCTGAAATTTGTACAATATATGTATTTACATATGACCTACAACAACAAATGCTAAAAACAACAACAACTCTAAAATTACCAGGTGTCCCTATGCAACGTAAAGTAACAGTTAGTTGTAACTCTCGTACCGTAAGAGATAGAGAGCTGAAATTCGCACAGTGTACGTATTCCCAGATGCCCTACAACAACAAATGACAACAACAACAACAAGTCGAAAACTTCTTCTGCGAGCCAGCCTCGTACTTGACTGAATTTATTTTTAGCTCTTCGTATAAAAAGTATCACCATCATTTTTTTTTCTACCAAAACTTGTTGCACATTATTTACCTTAAAACCTGTCATAACTTTTTACACCATTTAACTCCGATTACAGTTAATCACCAGCACTTTGTATTATTTTCACTCCTTCTCCTTGGTTTTTTTCTCCAGAAATAAAAACAACAAAAATAACAATTTCGTTGAACAATTCTCCTCTCCGCATAAAAATAACTTTGTGCATTAAAATAACTTTCTTGAAGAGCATCAGCACTCTTTACGGGGGTCATTAAAATGAAGTTTGCTGTTGAAGAAAATAAAAACAAAAACAAAGTAGCAGTGCATAAGACATGCAACTAATTATATGGCAACTTGCAGGAGATTGGCCACTGCTGCTCTTTGTTTAATGTAATCAACTCTACTCAAAATGGAGGAGAACAGAAGAGTACAATAATAATGTTTGTTTTATGATTATCACGATGAAAAGGGAGAAATATGGAAACATTTGTAAATATTTTCAAATACATATTAAAAATTATTTGAATAGAAAGATGCTATTATTTGTTAGTCATTTTGATTGATGGTTTTATTTTGGTATTTGCCAATTTGTATTTCATCGTATCTCGTCCCTCCAGAACACAGAAATTTGTCTTTGACACGCACACTTTGTTTTTTTCTTTTCTAAATCCTTTTTCTGTATAATTGTTAGTCAAAGCTATTGTCATGCTTAGTTGGGTTTTGAAGGCTGCTCTTCTCAGAATTGTTGTATGAATGGCTAAAACAAAGGAGCAGGTAGATTTTTCTCATTTAAACTTGAAAATCATTTAACATTTTTAGAAAATTGAAATTAACAATCAATTTGTTACGCAGTTGTGTTAAGAGTTATTTATAACTGCTATTTTTACATTTAGCAGCACACAAATTTTCACTTTGAAATCTATTCGTTTACAAAGATCGAAAGATGACACTAGTTTTTGTTAAAGAAAATTTATGAATACAATTGCTCACAGGCTATGGGTGTTAATAAAGTTTTTAAGAAGGAAAAAATGGGGCAATACGGAAGAAGGTTTATATACTATTGGGTTGCAGGATCATTTTGTAGTTTTTGGAAAATCGATGAAGCCCTTTGTGGACTCTGATGAGAAAAAGTATAACATATCTAGCCTTTTTACAAATTAAAAAAGAAATTACTATAAAATTTGTCGATTGCTCGCCCTGGCCTAAAATTCGAAGCATTGAAGCACTGAGCTGAGTTCACAACCAACGAAAAAAACAGTTGTCCCCCAGCTTGGAACAGCCTACAAATTTATCTTTCTTACCTTTTTCAAATATTAATCACTGCAAATAGAAACTTTAATTTATGACAATTTGAAAATACAAATTTCGACTAAAAAAAACTCAGCAAAGACGATTGATTAATAGTAAAAAATTATTATTTTAGGCTATAAATTTATAGATTTGGAAACTAATAATAATAATTTGTAGAAAAATTAAAGTTTCTTTTTAAAATTATAAATTCAAATAGACCTGAATTTACATATGTACATACATGTGACGATTTCTTTGACCAGACCCCATCAGGGGTAGTTTTTCTATGCCATTGCAAGGGATGTGTCAAAAACGGTTCGTTGTTGTTGCCATTAGTTTTAATGAAAATGCGTAACTAACATGCTTCTCTGTTATAAATGTCAAAATAGAGTGGTGCCTGAATATTTTTTTCAATTTCACTTTTTTCAGGCCTCTCAAACTCATTATAATTTCAAGGTACACATTGGAAAATAAATAAATTTGTATTATTTTAAAAAAAACTAAAATGCTAACAACTATGGTGGTTCTCTATTTGCTTTTTTTTGTAGGAAAGGGTTGGTTTTTTCCACAACTGAAGCCATTTTCATAATTTTGTACCAGTTTTTAGGGGAGGAAAAACATAATGTTCTCTTCTGTCACAAATATTAGTGCCCTGCATAATTGTCAACGTAATAAAGGATGACAGTTTGCTCAGTTTAGTTGTTGTCTAGTTTATTAACTGTTGAAGCCAATGTTGCGTGGTTTGAGCCGATTAGTGTGAACAAAATTACAAACTTTTTAAAAAGGAGGAAAAAAAAAAGTATTAAATCAAATGAGAACAACTTATTGAAATTATCTGCTTTGCAGTAAAAGCAGATGAATGCCAAAAGAGAAGGCGTTACTGTACCGGAAAAAGGGGTTAGAAAAAAGTAGGGATTAAACTACATACACATGTGATAAAATACGTTTGCATGTCATTGGCCTTTAAAGAGGAATAATTGGAAAGGAAATGTTTGTTGCTCTGCTGCATTTCGTAGAAGAGAAAAAAAGTGTAATAACAGGAACTCAGAATTTAGAATCGAAGTTCAAGTAAGTTCCTCTCATTCAACCAAGAATGGGTTCAACATGCTCCAATTGTGATGGATACACTGGAAAAGACTAAGTTTTCTATCTTGGAAGGTTTGAAAACAATTAGAGTAAGAACTACTTGGGAAGTACATATTAAATAATGCTTTGTTTCCAAATTGCCAGTGAAATTGTTCAACTGAAAATCACCAAAAGTAAAAAATCGCTTTAGCTTGTATGCTCCACACACAAACAAAATTTTACTGAGAAGGAATCACAACTAAATTCTATTAACATTGATAGAATTTATTGGTCTGTACCACAAGAGTTTGGACTGATTCGGACTGATGAGAGTAAAAATAAAATTACTCTCAAAGCTTGCGAAATTTGAACAAAACAGCTGTAAACAAGGCTGCTCGATACCAGGTAGTCTTATGACTACAACAAACACAACACCTACAAACACTTCAGGTATTTATTGTTGGTAGAAATCTTGAACTACTGTTCGCGTATGTGTGTTTGCGTATTTTGACAGTTCTTCAAGCTAAACGCAGTAGTCAGCTGGGCTTGTAAGGCTACCTGGGGCCAAATCGTCGCATTCGATATCGAACCAATTCCGTCACTTATGCTGTGTATTTGTTGTTTATTTTGCTTTTGTTTTACATTATTTTTGCTCGATAGTTCATTCGATATCGAATGCGACGATTTGGCCCCTGGCATCGAGCTGACTTGGCGGAGCCTAAATTCTGCGATGACGCATTTTTTCATGAGTGAACATTTTCAGTATTTTCTTTTGATCTTAATGAGAGTTGTGCTCATCAGCTCTTTTAAGTGAGAGCTCTTTTTATTTCGGCTCTTTTAATTAAACTGGGGGGTTCTTTTAGTTCGTTAGTTCGAGATAAATTTCTGTAAACGCGCTTGACAGCTAAAACGTCGTTCGCGAACGATAATAATAGACAGAAAGAGAAGCAGAGTGCGCTCTTAATAGAAAAAATAAGAGTTGTGTACCAATTAAAAACTAATTATTATAAATTTTCCCATTGAAACACATATAAATAAGTCTACGTTAAAAAGTAGCTGATTTATTTACATGTTTTCCAAATTTACTCAAAAAAAATTAAACGTGCAAATTTGTACAGAAAATAAAAAAAATGTATCATTCATTCGCTCACTTATTTGCACAAAATTTGTTATGTGAAACGCTTTTGGCTGAGTTCAGAGCAGTTTGGGCCCATTCGGGCTGCAGTTGGAAGGCAGATGTCCAACTAACACTTCTTCCAGGTCACTTTTGTTGTCTTCTTTAAAAATTTTGTTCACAATAGACAGAAATATCTTTTTCAATACTGGGGCCAAAATCGGCCAATCAAGTAAAAATAATGAAAAACAAAAACAAATTAAACAACAAACCCACAGCATAATTGACGGAATTGGAATTTGACAAATATTCCATACCAAAAAACTGCACCCGGGATGCACAACTTGTTTCTACTGTATTTTCTAAAATATTTTTTGTGTACTAAATTTGAAAACGGAAATATTTAAAGAAGAAGACTACGAAACGACCTGCATTTGCAGATTTGTCAGAATTTTAGCGTATAAGTTGGAATTTGACAAATATTCCATACCAAAAAACTGGATTTTCGATCTCGAATGCCACCTCGAATGGCCCCTGGTTACATAAAACTAAACTAAGGCCCTTTAAATATTTAATAAAGAATGTGCTACAGTTCATAAATTGCTTTCTATATTGTAAAAAAGTACCGATCTCTTTGCTGCCCCTCAAAATTTTGTGTGAACAGATGGCACTTTTTGAAGACTTCGTGGTATTTAAATTTTCAATGAAATTACTCTATTTAGGTTCATTATTACGATTTGGCAATAAAATTAGCGTTAGCTAAAGATGCCTTTAATAGAAGTGAACGATAAACTGGTGGGTAAACAATTTTCATTATTATAACTTACTAGTAAGAAAGTTTTGTTTTTTTCTGTTAAATTGTGGCAATACTTTTGAGGAGTTCAATTCTAGAGGAAGAGTAAATAACATGAAAAATGAATTCTTTCAGACAAAATTTTCCAATTAATTAACCATTTCAGTTTGAAAAAAAGCTAAACCTCCCGTTAATTTACCTGTTGGCTTATTGTTCCGATAAAGGGAAGTTGTAACGATGAAAAATGGTTTATCTACTCGATAAATAATTTTTCAGCAGGTTGTAATAATGGCGCTTAGTGAGCGACGTGTGTGTCGAAAAATCTCAAAAACTTGATCGATAACTTTCAACAATGTTGAGCTGTAAACGAGCTGCCAGAGATGGCTTGACAACGATCTACTCCAGGCACCTACAACCCACACTAACTTATTCCAAAACGTATTTTTCACTGTCTCACACTCTGTAATTGATACCTCTTCAATGAATCTTTCAAATTATACGAACTACTTGATTTGTTTGTTCAATCTGAGGAATGTTGTTCGCCAAAAAAAAAAAAAAAATGTGTTGGTGGTGGTTGTTGGTGAAATATTTTACCTCGAATACCTTGAACTGTCATAATTCGAAAATTAATTTTTGCAAATTATTATTGGACTCAAGATGTTACGCCCTTTGGCTACCTTTACTGCTTCAAACATATTGAAAATTCTTCAACTTAAATACATACATACGTATGTATGTACATATTTCTTCAGCGAAAAGCAACACAATATTAAGATTCCTTCTTCATAAATATTTTCTACCTTAAAAAAACATTTTCAAAGCTCTCAAATGGTATCATAATCAGAAACTGTTTCAAACGAAACTCAGATTTGAGCTTAACGCACATACTTTTATGTAGTAAGTGTGTATGTGGGGGTACAAATGTGTATAAAAAAAAATAATAAAAATAAAGAAATGGCAGATCAGCTACAGACAAACCATAAAATTAAACTGTCAACTTGTATAAATTCAAAGAAGTTCAAAAGCAAAACACAAAGCAACTTATATCATGCCACACAAGCCAAGAAATCCCTGACTAATCTCGTATGCAAAATGAAAAAAAATATGCACAAACGTTTGTTTGCTCATAAAAGAAATACGCTTAAGAAGTTTGAAATTTTGTTAAATGAAAAAGCTGAACTCAATATATTGTGTTTTTAGAAGTATGTACATATGTACATACATAAAGATATTTTCGACACAGATGTTTTGCTTAAATATTATAATAAAAATGCTGCTTAAATTTTAATGCTAAAATCTTTGTGACATGTTAACATAATTTTGTTTTATGTTTTCGCTTAACACACACACACACACACACACACACATGCAAACTTATTTGACAGCACGCACTATTGAAATGACAATATTTATGTATGTATGTTTTTTTTTAGTTTTCAAATTTTCTTTTTGAGTTCTTTTCCTTAATTCCTACATGAACGCTTCAACGCCTTCTGAGATTGTTTTAACCCAAATACTTTGCAGCCTTAAAAAAAGAAACAAATAACAAATTACATACTTATGTACATATTTTTAAAATAAATTCAATTAATTGAATAAACAATTTAAGATTCTTGCTAGAATTTATTTGCTGCTAAGAGTTTCTAATCAAATTTGACAGTTGTGACATGTGGAAAATTCCTAAATTGCCAGACTCTGACAAAAAATTGTGGTTTTGTAAAAAAAGAATTTGCTTTAATTTTTTTTTCTTTATTTAAATGTGTGCTGAATTATTTGTGTGTGTGTGTGTGTTTGTTTGTTTTGACAGTTCTGAGCATTTTTGTTTCTTTTCAAAATATCTACAAAAAATCTCATATTACATTCGATTTTAACAAGAAAATTTACTTCTCACACTTTGAGCAGCAGAAACGGTAGCCCTGAAGAGGCATTCGCTCTGCTAATGATCATGTGAAATTATTTTCTCTTAGTTTGCCATAAATTTTGGGGCGTTTACACTTAACTGAAATGTGGCACATGCGAGATTTTGATCTAGTGTGGTTTGTGCTCACATGGCAGGAAGACTTGTAAAATGAACTTCTTACACTATTAAAGAATTGCTGTTTTCTTCTTTACAATAAAGAATGTTGTATTAATACTTTTTATAATATGAAATCATGGTGTCACTTTTTACTCAAGCGCAAATAGGTACCTATTTAATATTTTTAACACATGTACATGTTTATTTTTTAAATGATTTCTCAATTAAAAATTCAAATACAGAAGACATGCGACGCTTTCAAAAATAGTCACCAAAAAGTTGGTGTCCTGTGATATTTTTCCTGGCTGAAGAATACAAGCCTAGCACTGATTTCAACAAGTTTGTGTCTATCGGTTAACACAATGGAGCAATTAGTTTTCACATTATTGCGAAAATAATTGGCGACATATGAATTTTGTTTGCAGGAAGTTTTTAACTCCATGCTGCATTATCAGCTGGTAACCATAAATACAAAAATATCAATGCCGCGTTCGTCTAAGCGTTTTAATATCTGCTCTACAGGTTTGATCATCATTCTCGTTGGCAGTAAAAAAATCATATCGTTCATAAAAATCATCTCGTTCTCACCGAAAAGTCTCAACTAATTCGCTTAAATCAAACGGTATATGCAATAATTCGAACAAGTGTTTTATAAATATCCTCCTCTGCATTATTTTAGGTATAAAAATAGATCTTATCAATGTTTTGTGTCTTATGACACCGACGTTTCCTAGATTCAAATAAATTCCTCAGTAGACTCAAAAAATCTTAACAAATTTTTGAAACCCAACTGCTGGCTAGTTGAGTAGCTTCAACGAAATGTCGCCGACAGCTGAAAAAGACAGAAAATATTAAAAAGATATATTTTTAGACCCGAACGAAAAAATGCAAATAAATAATTATTTTAATTTTTAAATATCCTCTTCGGCCGTAATTATTTAGTGATAGCACCACATTAAATCGGAGCTGAAAAATATTTCCTTGCTAGCCAATTTTATATACAAATCGTGAATCGCGAGATTTAGCAGCAGATTTGGGCCATAAAGTGAGACGGCACTTAGACGTCGAATATGACCACAAGGATGTCAGGGACGAGACGAAGACCTCAAAATTAGTTTAACAGCCCTAGCGACCTTGTATTTGAATAAATCTAGTCCTCGACCATGGAAGTTGTAAGGGTGGGAACGAGAAGGAAACTGTATTATACCTCCTTGAAATCTGAGCCTCACTGGAGGAGTATCGGCAAAGATTTTTTCATAGGAGGAACTTCAGTCGACTTTTGGAAGTTTTTACGGCGCATTTCGGTTGGCCACCTTTCCTTTCTTGGGAGCTTCAGATGGCGGGAGCCTTCACAAAGCGCGAGTTAGTGATATTCCCCGTTTCCCCGCCTTCACTTTGACTATCTGAAATTCTTTTTCCTGAAAACTTTGCTCTACCTTCCTCCTCTCTTTTGCTATGACGTACCTTTTTTCAGGTCATCACCAAAGCTTCGTTGTGTGATGGACCCACGTGGGCCTGACATCTTTCTATTTCACTTCCCAGCAGCCTATCTACCTAACCTAATATAAAATCGACATTTATTAAATGGGGATGGTCATTTAGTTATAAGAGTATTATAATCAGAGGAATGTTTCATTGATGCACTCAGAGCCTTATACTGGAATCGAACCTGCAACCTCTAGACTCTAAGGAGGGTACTCTACCAATCCATCCATGGGGGAGCTCGATGAGTTGTTACAATCAAATCATGAGTTTGAAAGCCACCAGACTACTTCACGAGAATCTGGCTGAATTGAGTGGTGACTTGGTATTCTTAATTGCATTAACAGAAAATTAACTTCGTCTGGCGCCAAGAGCCCTTTGTTACCCAACTGAAGTAAAATTATTCTCAATGGAAAGAAAATATTTCATTGTTGTACATTAATTCATAAAAAAATGCTGTTTACGTTTTGGAAAAACCGGCAAAAAGTGTTTCATATATTTTTAGAAGGGAAACAGCAAACTGGACAAATGGCTCACGCTGTGAATTCTTTAGATACAAGAAATTTATACTCAAAAATAGAAAACGATTAAAAAAAAGAAATCGCCCAATTATAATCATTGTTCTGAGCAAATTCACTTTGCAAAATTGAAAAAAGGCATAGAGCAATCATGCAGGTTGTCACATTTTTTGTTTTTGTTGTTGTTAGCACATGTCTTTGCACTTCTTTCTTATTCCATAGAAGAATAAAAGAATCATCATGCTGTTAATTCCATCAAAAATATTTCCGTTACGTTTGAAAATTTCGCAACACAACAAAACACAACACAAAACATTGTTTCTGTTTTCGCTATAACTTTCTAAAAGTGTCGTAAACCTTTTCAGGCATCCGGAGATATTTCCTAAAAATAAATCGTCACAGAAAAGCAGCGGTTTAAGATTTTGTGGTTTTAGAAAAAACCAAATATGTAGATATGACTCTGGCTTGCTCCTAGAAGGGAAGACTTTTTCTAAACTTATTTATCAATTTTCTATAACTAGTCCCAAAATGTGTCTGGAAAACTCACTAACATACATATATGATCAAGCCTCATTAATTTCTACACCCCAACATTTTTCTATAGCTCATCCAGTCGCTATCTTCTGTTTGCTCTCTAAAAAGTATAGATAGGTGAAGGGTGAGCTCTAAAAAAAGTTTTGGTACGAACACACTAGTGAGTCTATCTCCTCCACAAGCACTCTTAGACTTCCACCTCATACCTTCTTCTAACGCTGTCCACCAGAGGCACATAGAGGCTATAGGGGAAATTAATAAAAACATTTTCGGATGGAAGCGAAAAATGTCAGCATGGAATTAACGGGTATCGGTTTAAGATTTTTGAGTTCAAGTAGTGAGTCAGAGGCATCGAAATCAACGTTATATTAGACCACAACACAATTCCTTGATAAGCTAAGATGTAGCTATTCAAATTGTCTTTATTGTAGCTTGTCACCCCGCTATGAACTCTTTAGTTATTGTAAGCACTTCTGCGGTCCTAAACCTTTAACCAGAACCGACGGCTTCTGTTATTGCAATACAGAGTCTGATGTAAGGCAGCAGCATCCCTGCCGATCAGGTATTAGTCATGGCCAAAACGTTTCAGACGAGGAAGGCCACTCAATCTATAACCAATCGGAGCAGATCCGAAGAGTCTTACTGGCGTCCTGATCCCTGTAGTGTCGACTAACCTACGTTAGAGGGTTGATTAGGGCCTCTGTATACTTTCACCCAAAAAGCTTCATTAGAGGATTACACTGGTATTCATAAAAAATAAAATATTGCACAACTACATTTTAGAACAAATTTTATATGAAAAATTTGTTGTAAAATGTGTTTCAACAATGTTTTATTTTTTATGAGGACCAGAGACGCCCTGCATTTCAATACGTCATGAGTGCCGAATTGTATCTGTTACTCACTACCAGTGGACAAATAAATAAGTGCACTTTTACATTTTATGCAAAATAAGATCATATTGGAAAAAAGAGGAAAAAGTCTAAAAAATTGGATGTTTGTATCTTTCACTAAAGAGTTTCTGTTCTATATATGATTGGAATAAAGGTACGGTTAACGGTTTTCCCCCCAATTTGCACAATTTATTCCCCAGAGAAAAGTAGTCGTCCCAAAAAGAGTTTTTAACTGGGACTCGCACGTAGACTACAGGAAATTCATTCCACCAACCGTTCCAACACAAAATAAATTCTCTGTGTAACGCTTTGTGCGATTCACTGGCCAATTGACTACAAATTAAAATGACCTGGTGGATGTAACTATGCAGGGTTCGGTATCCTTGATCTTGTCAGAGTAAGACGGTTACAGATCGGTTCATCCAATCTGTGATTTTTTCATTAAAAAAAACTCTAATTGCAGGGCTGTCTTCGTTTTCTTAAGATAAGATTAGATTCGAAAAGAGCCTTTAATACGAATGCCAACTCTGCTGGTGGCAAAGAAGAGCTTTCAAGTTTATATTTGCTTGATAAGTAGTATAATGTTGTAAAGGAAATGCCTACGTTTCTATAAATCTGTTAGAAAAACACATAAAAATGAATTTGTTTCTGCGAAAACAGTGGCACCACCCCCGCTCTTAATCAACAACGTTTTTGAATTGCTTTTAAAGATTTTCTCATTTGAATATTGGCAGTAATTTGATATTATTGTAGCATAATTTTTATTGTCAATAATTAACTACTGGTAGATGTGAAACGCATAAAGCGAGAAAAAATCAAATGACATCATCTACGCTCCATTCAACGTTTTGAGACATTCAGACCCCCACCTTGAATAATAAATAATACGTAAAAATATATTTTCATACTTATCAAACATGAAAAATCTTGTTAAAATTGACAAGCTTCGAACAAGGTATAGGAAAAAGAGACGAGATTGATGGCTGGCGATAGTAAAGAGTTAATTTTGTAATGAAAACAAACAGACAGGCAGACAGACAGACAGACAAAACAATTTTACACACTTTAGTTCCACTATCTTGATGACGTTTTAATACGCTGGAAATCCTGGCAACATTTGTAGGTCTATTCGCCACTACATACTTGACCTGCCATAAAAGTAGGCAGATTAACATCTTATCTTTAAAGGCTTTAAAATTCATTCATGATTCTTTTTTTTCCAGCTTCTTGGGTTTCATTTGAAAAGAAATCCTTTAAATATGTTTTGCTTAGAAAAAGAATAAAAATAAAAAAAATCCTTATCATCATCTGCTCTATTTAATTTCTCTTTTTGTGTCATTTGGCAAAATTTATACTTTAAAGATTGTTGTTAAAACACCGTCGGTATTTTGTAACAATAATAAAACTGTTCATACCTGCTTTGTTTGTAGGGAATATCTTTCATTATTCTCCTGGCTTCCTCTTTGTGCTGAAATCCGTATTGTTTGTTTGCGTGTTTGTGTTGAGCTGGCTAATCCTTATGTTTTTTTGTTCATCATCTCTTTACTTTGTTTATATACTACATTTAGTTATACATATGTATGTAAGTTTCTTCCTTTTTTCTTCGTTTTGACATTCAATGCGCTCTTCTGTTACCTTTTTTTCTTATTATAATTTTACACACTTCATTTGCCTCAAGTAATGTATCTCGTTGACAATGGGGCTTAAAAACACTTCATAGACTTATCGTCTCTGTCAGCGTTTTGCTTTACCTTCTTGCTGTTCTTACTTGAGTTGGTTGGTTGGTTGTTTGGTTGAGTTGGTCGTGTTGACTGTTGTCAGTACTGTCAGTTGGTGCTGCTGCTGCTGCTGCTGCTGCTCCTGCAGCAACGGAGGATAATGATGATACTCTCTACTTAAAATGTCATCTTAAATAACACTAATAACTATATTCAAGTGACAAAATGAAAGAGAAACAAATGTGCGCACGAAATCTGTGCGGCTTTCTTTACAGGAAGCAGAAGTGTTTAAGCGGGATTTGGCTGATGTTCGAAATCGCGAGTTTGTTAAGAAGCTTCTTTAAAATAATAATTCAAATAGTTTGAAATCGCGAGTTTTAGATGACAAGAAAGTGGCTACTCAAATATGAGAAGAAAATATGAGCGCTTTGCACTCGGCTTGTTTTCATACAAAATCAAGTTACTCAGGTGTGTTCCGAAAATCATTTTGCTTGAAACCACGTGTCTTACAAAAATAAATTACATACAAAAAAAACCTGACTTTCTGCTGATAATATGCGATTTTTCTAATTTTAAGCAGTTCAAAATATTATTAAGGATTTGATTTCAGTTATAGAATTTTCCGTTGCTGAACTAATCATCATTTTGAGTTTAGAAAGCGAGTGCTTTGAAAGCACGTGATTTGCAGAATAGGCGGCTTTCATATACATTGTTCTCCCATCATTTCATTTGGTACGACTGATCCCCATTCCTCCCACCGACCAGTTTCTTCCGACCAAGTAAGTTTATATAAAGCGCCTATTCTCCAATGAAACATCAAATTATGTGATGCGAACATGCTGATTAGTTAAAGCAGTCAAACTGAGAAAACTTATCATTGCATATGCACCAGGTGAAAATTTCGATTTAGAAACATGAGCCACTCAGTGGAGTTCACGGATGGGTCCTGACAAAAAGTGTGGCAGCTTCGAAACAGCTAGTTATCCATCTAACTAAGTCTGCAACAACAACAAAAGCTACAAATATTTAAAAACCAAAGCACTTTATTTTACATGTTTCGAAATAACGAATCGTTCAAATTCAAATTCGCTGAATCAACAAAATTATTGATGATTGTTAATAATTTTATCGGACTTGAATTCGATTTTTACTTCCCCGAAATTGAGAAAGATTTTTTTATGATAAAATTGGAGTGATCAACAATTTTTAAAGCAGGCCAGAAAAGTAAAGTTGAAGACTTACTGGCTGGGGTACATGCCGTGGTTGTTTCACGACCACCAAGTCGTGCATCAGCACCCAAAGTTGCTTCGAACCCCGGCCAGGACTAATTGTATACTGTTTTTAAGCAGCAGCGCCGAGCCCTCCTACCACCTGATTATTGACTACAAAGCAGATTTAAGTATTATGAAAACATTCCTATTAAAGTTACATAATTATGGTTAAATTGGTTTCATTGGGTTGGCAAATATGAAATTTTTGAAAAATACTGCCATAAATTGCTGGTGTGAAAAAGACATCCGCAACAGATATATATCTGTGTCCATTAAATGAATCATTTCATCAAATGAAAATGTTTTCACTTACAAAGTGTATTACAATTCCTTTACAAATTCAGTACCTTGCTTAACATTTTTGCCAGACCAAAAAAAAGTTCAGCACTTGCAGCAGCCAATAAAACACACCTCGAAGAGAAAGAAAGAAATTACCTTTCTTCACCAGATTTAGAAAACAAGTTAAAACGTGTTTAACACAGTTTATTTACAAAAAAAAAAACAAATAGTTAAATTTTTATTTAAGATTAAACGACAATCTCCGCAGTACCGCAGTTTGAAAATTTTTAATATTATTTAACACAAAATGCTTGCACTAATTACCTTCTCAGGAGAGATGAGAAAAGTAAATTTACCCTTATTTTGTATATCTATTACCCTAAACAGTTATTAATGCCCGCTTTTTGTTACACATCTTCTCACTGTCTGTCTTTCAGCACTCTATTAAACTGTTTTCAAATTATTCATGTGTAAAATTTGATATCTTTGTTTTTATTCTGCGTCTTTTTTTTCCTTTTCAATAAACAACACCCTACATTTTTCATCAATTGTTAAGGGAAGCAGTATTGCGAAAGAAGAAGAAGAAGTAGATGAGAAAAAAAACTGAAACCCTCCTGGTATAAAAGTGAAAAATCATAAAACCACAAAATATTGCAGCTAAAATATTATGAAAGAGGCTGGTAGCACATAAATACTGAAATTGCCGCCGCTCACCACCACTTTAGACGCAACAGAAACAAACAAACAAACA
Organism: Sturmia bella; assembly: GCA_963662145.1. Classification (NCBI taxonomy): domain Eukaryota; kingdom Metazoa; phylum Arthropoda; class Insecta; order Diptera; family Tachinidae; genus Sturmia; species Sturmia bella. Next base: position 123,571,838 of record OY759168.1, read on the forward strand.
TACAAACAAACAAACAAATAAACAGTCAAGCAGCAAAAAAGACTGACCCCAATTGTCAATTATTTACGTATCACTTGACAGGACTTTTAAATAGACACATCATCATACCATAAATCTTAAACAAAATCATAATATTTTAACGGTTTTCCTTTGGCATTGTTGTGTGAGAAGGTCCAGAGAAAGGAAATTTACAAAAATATCATTTTAATTAAAAAAAAAACTACCCCTGAGGAGAATTTTGCATATGCAATAAATTGAAAGATTAAATTCAATTTGAACTATTTTTGGCAACTCCTTTACGACTGCGAACAAGTTTGCAACCATAACAATTTTTAAGTTGCACAGAGAGAGAGAGAGAGAGAGAGAGAGAGAGAGAGAGGAGATACCCAGTGGCGAAAACTAATCAGTAGGAATCGAATGACACTTTAGGAGTAAATTTATGTAATTTTGTTTTCTTGAAGCTGAGTGCTCATGAAGTAATACAAACTCAATTATGTTGCCGTTAGTGCCACAGTAATAGAAGTTTTAGACAACAAAAGTCAGTGTTAACACTGGACAAAGATAAGTTATGCCGTTTTCGTTTCTACGCAAATTGCGCATTTATTTTGCACTTTTTTCCTAACATGGCACTTTTAAGATTTTAGTAAAACTAAAATCGAAAGAAATGGTGCCATTTTCCATAAATAATTTAAGAAATTCAATAAAACAAGGCCCTTCGGAATTTAGGCTGCCATACAAAATTAAAAATGTTTCCCTTTGCTGTAGTGCCTAAACGGCATTAGTCTGGGATCAGTTTCCGATATTATGAGAGCGACTTGGCAGTAGTGATTTCCGCAAAATTTTTAGTCCCGTAATCTCGGCAAAACTTTCCAGAAATTGTGTCTGTCCGCGAAATGAATTTTCCTTTTGCTTTTCTAAAAGTTTTTGCTTTGAAATATGGCACATTTCGTTGATGATACTTAACTCCCCTGCAGGCGCGGATCCAGCTAAAGCTTTGGGTGTTTGGTGGGGGGTGGGGTCAATTTTGTATGGCATTAAATAAAGTCTTATTATTGGTAAATCGCTTATTAGCGAAATAAATATATTTATCATTTTGGTGGGGGGGGGGGGGGGGGAATATCCCTTCCCACTACCTGGATCCGTGCCTGCTCTCCTGCAAGAAATAGCTGATGGAATCTAACACATTGACAACTTAACTACTAACGCATGCAAAGCAATTTTATAACTTTCAACATTGCCATTAAATTAATTTTTTTAATATTTTGATTTTCCCGTATTAGTTTGATAATTTCATTGGGAACTACGTTTATGCATTCATGTTTTTATGCATTTATTTGTTTTTCTTTTCTTTGCGAAAAAAACGGTGCTGCGGATGTTTTTTCCGTATGATTTAAATTTCCATTGATAAAACTGCTACTGACTGACAGCTGTTTTTCTTTTAATTTTATTCAAATGTATATCTAAAATAGTTTATTTTTATTCTATTCTCTTTGAATTGTATTTTTGAAATTTTTCAAAAAACTTTTTTATTTATTTAATAATACAGAAATTGCATGTAATTTTGTCGCTATTCTGAAGAACAGATTTCGAATTATCACTTTGCTGTGGTGGTAACCCTGGTCTTAAAAATAAATCACACATACACCAATGTTTACATCACTTTCTTTCATTTTGCCTTTAAGAAACCCAGATGTATGAACCCATCAGCAATGTCGGTCATATGAAGCATCAAATGACCGACAATGTTCTTGCTGGGTCGTCAGTAGACTCGAAAAACTTGAAGAAAGTTTGAAACTTTACTACATATTCCATTATTCCCATGAACACATCGATGTTCAAGCCAACCTTTAATACAGAAAACAATTTTGTTTCTTTCAAGTTTTTTCGAATCTACTGGCGAGTTGAGTATAGCATCATAAAATATATTTTTACATTTCAATTGGCTCTTATAGCAAATAAACAACTAGACAACACAAAAAGATGTCCCTGTCAAATCAATTTAACCAACTTATATGTGTGTCCAGTGGATTTACACCCCTGAACTATTTAACGCGAGCGCTTTAAGAAAAAACTTATAACGAATGCTATTAGCTGTAGCTTAAAGTTATTTTTCGCCATCATGCATATTTACAATGTTAAGCAAGCGACCAAAAAGATCTGTTAGCAGTTCTTTCGAAATTCATTTGGAACTATTTAAGGCTTATTCTCTGGAATTTTAGAGCATATTTTTAAATTTTTCTTGCAGTCTTCGTATTGGACAAGCAGAACAAACTTTTTATAGAACATCTGTTTTATTTGTAATTGCGAAATACACAAACTTTTATGGGTGTCATATTTTGCATCTAAAAAATTACTTCTAAACAACGAAGCAATAGAGTTGTCTCTTCCGGCTTAATTCTATGATTTCCTCAAACATAAACCTTTTCAAAAGGATATAAACATTAATATCGTTTTTGCTTAAATTGTGATTAACAACAATGACAAAAACTGCATCGTTGATATTCTGCGAGAGTTGATGCTGCTGCTGCTGCTGCTACTGTCTGTCTGTCTGGCTGTCCGTCCGTCGGCCTGTCATTGTTGCCAAAACAAAAAATATTAAAAAAAAGAATATTTCAAATGCCAAAAATGACAAATATATAAATATCTTTTGTATTGTTGTACTTTATTTCATTTGTTCTTTTATTTTTTTTGAAGTGTGTTTGGTAGTGCACATGTGTGTACATGTGTTTGCGTGTGTGTGTGTGTGTGTGTGTGTGGAAGGGGAGGTTTGATTTTTTTTCTTCTTACCCCGTATTAATTTCAAATTGCGCATCTCTTTTGTGTTAAAATCGTTGTGTGTTGACACTTGAATTGTAGGATTTACCAAAAAGGGAAATAAATTAATAATGATTTATGATGGTGTTGATATTCAGGGATTCAAAGTTTAAAAATAAATTTAAACAAAAACATTTCGTTTGTTTTCAATCCTTCATTGAAATAATCGATTGGCATTTAAAACAATTAATTATAATCACGAAGGTATTATGAGGCATATTTTTTTTATAGAAAGCTTTATTACTGCAAAATAAAAGTTAAGCATTTTAAAGCAAAGCCAAGTGAATCACTTACATATTTACATATGTACATATGTACCGTTTACCAAAGGGCTTAACATTATTTCTGACTAAGTTGGAGAATTATGTATGAATGATAAGAAAGATACGACAATATTGAGAAAGAAATTTTTTGTGAAACTAGAACCATAGTTAGTTACTATTATTGACGATAATGGAGCCTATGTACCAGAGAATGACATGAATTGTATTTTGTGCTTTTGTATGCAATCGATCACTCCATGGAAAACTACACACCGCAATCGAACCAATCAGTTTCGAGTCAAATGTTCGACATTCGTTTTTCGTAGTGCTTAGACTGAAACTGAAAAGCGAAATATGTAGCTTATTCACTCGTTGCAGTTCTCTGCTACACATACAGAGCAAATTAAACTAAGAAACTTTTAAAATCAGCTAAAAATATCACATTGTAATTCAACATTATTTAAGTGTGCAGCTGGCATCATTTTATATTAATATTATCAAAAAAAAAGTTAATTTAATATTTGCTAGAGAAAATTTATATGTATGTATTCTTTAAAGACCTAAGAAGAGTAAAAGTGTTTGCAAAACAATTAAATTGTTTTCTACATTAAAGGCTTGTTTGTGTTTTTGGAAAAACTGGTATATTTAGTATACTTTCAAACATTCTCTTAAGTTCTTTCGAGTCTACTGACGAGTTGTGTAGCATCAACAAAATATCGGCGGCACATAGACGGATGATAGAGATACACGACAATTAAATACGGCTGCTTATAACTTATTAGACAATTCCTTGCGGACGTTTGATGAAAGCAGACAAGCTTTTTGTGATCCGTTGTGTAAATCGGGGGGTCGGTAATAGTTGAAAGCGTGCTGTATTACTGGCTTATTTAAATAAATGTTTCGTGCTGGTTGGACGCTTATTTGACAAGGCTGCATAGATATTTGTCAAATAAGAGCTTAATAAATGTGGAATATTTTCTTTTTATAAATAAGGCCGTGTAAGTAAATAGATTTGTGATAGGACTTGCAGTGGTTTTTGTGTTTCTCGTCTCTGTTTTCGGATTATACATATATAATCGAAGTCTTGAAGTATTGAAGAATTTATGTTAACTCTTGTTGATTGAATAGTGTTGAAGGTCCACTTGGTACTAAGAAGACAAATCAATAGGAGTTGACTCTGATTTATTCAATACTAGCTGACTCGGCAAACGTTGTTCTGCATTCAAATTTAATTTTTTGTTTTTGCAAAACGTGCAATGATACACACATTAAATTTCTTATGTGCACCCTCCACACAGACCCCAATCACCCATGAAAATTTCATTTAAATCGGGCAAGCCGTCTAGGAAGAGTATGCGAACAGGAAGTTTTACCACTTAATTTTATATAGTTATATAGATATTCAATATTGAAAAAATTAAATACTTTATTTTTCTATTATTATTATTATTATTTATTTTTTTTTTTGGTTTGTTTAATCAAACACTTCCTAATATACTCTTTCCTACTTCGTTCTTTTATTTACCTAGTTCCGGTACGATGTATGTAGAGGGCATCCCCTGAGTACTGGTCCAAAATAAAAATAAAAAAATAATAACTAATATTATTAATAGCATTACACCAACAGAGTGCTTAATAAAATCAATGAAAAGATTTAATTAACCGGTATCCACAATATTTTAGTAGTATGAAAATGAAACAACAACTGTTTCTTTTAAGCTGCATTTTAAGTATAGGGCCGAAATTGAAATCATATATTCGATAACCAGTACTGAAACATTTATTTGTTTCTGCAACTTAACATTATTATTACATATGTAGCTTATCTAAAACCCTCTGAAGTCATTGAAATATAACTATCCAGGATGGTATATGTATTTAAGTAGCAGACCTCCTAATGAATGTGCTTATTGCATTTTCATCTTAATCTTATGACAATTTTACTCACCCATACCTACATACATACATACATACATATATAATATGTAACTACAAACGAATCTATGTGCACATGTACACACACAAATCGGCTTTATATACAAGATATCAGCAAGAAAAGAAAAAATCCTCTTTGATGATACAAATGAAATTGTCTACATTTGTTTTTGACAGGCTTAAGTATATTTTTTGTTATGTGTTTGTATGTGTGTGTGTGTGTGTGTGTGTGTGTAAAAACGTATGCTTTCTTCTCCCTGTACAAATATCACCCTTAAAGCCAAAATTACAATGCCACCCACACAAACATGTTAAAACATAATTTCCCCCCTCTCTCGACCAAATTGTGCGAGGATAAAATACGCCTTGTTTTGCTGTATCAACAACCCCCAAAACACCCTCAGTTACCCGTTAAACGCCTCATGCAAATTCACACACCAACACATTCGCATACAGTTTTCTTTTAGTGCCGTTAAATTTTGTTCAATAAATTTTTGTTGTACTCTCTCGTTCGTTCTCAGCAATTTTATGTCGCCTTTAATAGAACGGCAGTTCAGTAGTGTTGCCAGTTTTATTTGTTTGTTGTTTTTGTTGTTGCTAGTTAAATCTTTAATATCTTTATTATGCAAAATATTATAAATATTTTTATATCTGTTTTTTTTTTGCTTTTTTTTTTGTTAATGTTATTTAAAAAATAAAATATGTTTTGTAAAAAAGAAATCCTTTCAAGCCATTTTGGAGGATTTCTTGAACACAATGGAAAAATTATGTAAAAGTGGAAAAAGTCGTAAGCCTACCATATGAAATTTCCTTTTTTGTTGCTGTATTTACTGCTACACAAATAAATTTATAGAGAACAAACTTGGTGGCACGCATTGTTTGATGATGGTTTAGAATGGGTGTGATTTAAATAAAATGGTGTTTCTTTGCCTGAAACACAAAACGAAATAAAATAAAATGTTTGGCGTTCTTTATGTTTGGTAAATTTATTCAAACAATTTAAGACTTTTTAAAAATTTGATTACTTTTTCTGTATTCCCTTTTGTTTCGCTTGCTAAACTTCTATAAAGCTGGCAGAAAATTTGTTGGAAACTTGCGTGGAAAAAGGCTGTTAAAAAATGTTAAACATGTTATTGACAGCTTTTTTAATGAAGAAATAGAAATCGCTATAAACCAAAAAAAAAAACATTATGTTTTAATTTATTAAGCTAGAAAATTAAATTTTGTTTAAGATTTAAGAACTGAGCTGTAAAAAAATGCATTTTAGTTTCTTTTAGAAAATTACTTTAAAAATCCACCAAAACTGTTTATAGAAGTGTTTTCCAAAGTTGACTTACTTTTAGCCTGACTGCTACTTTTAGCCTGAAGAACTGTCAAAATAAAACACATAAACGCGATCAAATGGGTGACAGAATTTAAAGTATTGCTGCCAACAAAATATGTATGTACATGAAATGTTTGTTGGTATTGTGTTTGTTGTAGTTATGCGGCTACCTGGTTTCCTCGATGCCTTGGTTTGCATGAAACTCAAAAAAACAATTTTTTTTCGTGCTCTTGAAATTTTGGTCTTTGTTTCTATGTATGGGTTCACTTTCCTAGCACGCTTTCCCGAATAAGCTTCAATGTAAGGCAAAAACGACGTAAACAACAAACACACTGCATACGTGAGACGGGAATCATTCGATCGCTAAGACGACGATTTGGACCCTGATTCAATTGAAATCAGATTTAGCTTTTTACATACACTATGAGTGAAAAAAAAGAAAAAGAAATATTTTTTTTTATATTTTAAAGAAACAATTATTTCTCACAACTTATATTTAACTCATTTCGTTAACTGTCAAATTTACTTCTTTTTTATTTATTTTTTTTTTTTTTTGTAAAATCCCATTTAATTTGTTTTATGCATTGAATTAAATTTTAATTTATTTATAGTTTTACTGGCTTGTCGTTTTTATTCCTGCCCCTTTTATAAAACAGAAAGTAAAATAATTTTAAAGTATTTATTGTATTGTTATTGTTATAGCAGTGACATGTCAAATGTCATTTCAAATGAAACTCATAAATTATTTTGACTTCTGTCCCAGACACTCTTTAAACACTCAAACAGACAAAAAATACGCTTCAGCCACGTTATTGTCTGTTTACAGTTTCTTACTTTCATAAAGTTAAATAGCGTTAAGAATTAATTTGCCAAGGGCTCTTGTAAACTGTAATTAATTATTAAAAAAAAAAAACAACAACGAGGAGGGAAAATAAAATAAAGTTCACCTTGACAATGATTAAAGGCAAGGAAATGAAGAAAGCAAAAAATAATTTTTCATATTTACATGAAACTTTCTCAAAATAAATTAATCCGGCCTGGCCACCTTGCGTTGAGCGTGACACTAATAATGTTTTAAGTAACAAGCTTTGCTGCTTCTTATTTGGCGCTTTTTTAGACTTTTTTGTTTTTTTTTTTTTTGTTTATTTGTTTTAATAATGACATTATCTACCCAATAATGCCACGTAATCCGCTTTAAACTTGAAAATGCCATAAAAAGAAAAATGCACTGAAAATATGAGTGTGAAAAAAAGCAACAAACAAAAATGTTAATCCCCAAGTGTTGAAAAATAAACAATAAATTCTTATTATTATGAAATAAAATCAAGTGAAAAAAGCAGCAATATACTTTTAATAAAATTGAAAAAAAAATTAGATAAATAAAAATATTAATTTAGGTCCAAAAGTGAACCTTTCTTTAAAAAAATATTTGCTGTCTTTGACAGCAGAAAAAGACAGCAAATATTAAAAAAAAAAAGAGAAATGCGGTCGGGGGACCCCCGTTAGGAACGAAGTTCCTTACGTTTTTTTTCATCTTTGAATGTAATACAAGGTGAAATCTGTATGTTTTATTTTGTGTTGTTTTTAAAATTTTGAAATTTTATGATTCCTTAAATTGGAACGTTTTCAAACTAATTAATATTTATTTGTATGTGTCTCCGCTGCTGTCAGTGGAGACACTGCCAATCATACACAATTGCTTTTCGACAGCTCACCAATACATATAAACAGCTCACACGCTTTCGTGACGATTTCTACTAATTTCCACAACCAGCAAGCCGCGTTAAGGAACTTCGTTCAAAAAAGTTAATTTTTATACCTAAATTAATACATTTCAATTGGCTCTTAAAAATAAAAAAAATAATTAAGTTCATATAAATAAAAATAATTTAAATAGATATGCTTATTTTCTTAAATTGAACTGAATTTATTAGTGACTTTAATTCAAATCCCAAATTGTATGAAAGCTTAATTCGAATACACATACACTATTTCTGTATGTGTATGCGTAAATGTTTTAAAATTATTCTAAGTCGTTAGAATAGTTTTAAGGGTTAAACTAATATTTTTTGTTTTCTAATTTCAATTAAATTTCTAGTTTTAGTATCCTTTAAATATGTGTATTGTTAAAAATTTTCCTAGAAATTTGCCGCTTACTTTTATTTTAAAAACATTTAAAAATTTTTAAACCGTTTTAAATATAAAATTCCCATAATTTTTTGATAATTTTTTTCATTTCTGCTTTTGATGAGTGTAACACCTTTATTATTATTTTACACATGGAATATTTGTGCATTTTAATCGATAAATTATGGGTTTATGTGTATCTGTGTTAATCCTTAAACCTTTGACCTTTCTACAGGTGCTATTGAAACAACTGCACACATTCAAAGGCAAGAACAAAACCTACGAATGCTGTATACATATACAATATGTATAAAGTGTTTTCCCTCTCACTCTTTTTCCATTGACCGCAAACAAAAGGCCGGTTTCAGCTCGATTTTTAATAATTTATGGCTGTTTTATAGAATTCTTGAACGCAACTACAACAAGAAGACAGCGAGTAGTTTGTTGTGGAGTTATTTAATATTTTTAAATGGTGTAGTAATGCTCACCTTTTCCATTTATAAACATCAGTTTATTGTTATTGTAGCTGTTGGGTTTGTTGTTGTTGTTGTTGTTGTTTTTATTGTGCCATAAAAACATCAACTTTGCTTAAATTACAGATACATATGTATCTATGTATGTATGTATTGAGCACATAAATATTGTCATTTTACAGTTTGAGGCACAGAAAGGGATCATTAAAATTATTAAAAATAAAGAAAACAATTGATTGAATTAAAAGGAGTCGGCAGTTTTATTAAGGAAATTTATTACGATTTTATGGGAATCCTTCTTCTCAGACATGAGGGTCATCATCTCGAAATAGAATTTGAAAGAAGCAGAGTTTCGTGTTTGAAATAAAACATATCTCTAGGGATATATGCATAGAATAATAGAAGACATTCATTCAAATTAGTTTGAGAAACATTTTATGTGAAATTTTTGAATTATCTGTGTTAAATTACTTCCAAAATTTAAATTGATCTCAACTTTAGGCAAATCCTGCAATGGAAAACTTAGAGTACAACCTGAGAATCAGCGCATCAAATCACCCATTTTGCAACACAATGGGACTTTCTAGGAGCCAAGTAGGTTGGGTGTTTCACGACCGGCAGTCCATGTAAAAAGGGTAGCTTAGACAGCACAAACACGCTTGATGCGCTTATTTAGGTTGCACTGTTAAAAATATGCAGAAAATTTCCATTACAGGATTTGAATAAAATTGACTTATACCTTTCACAAAAATGTGTAAGGGCATACATATATATAAGTTTGTCATTGCGTGTGTAACGCATTGAAATAACCATCTAAGACCCCATAAAGTATACGATTACGATTAAGTGATGTCCGTCTGTAGATGTGGAATGATTAACATCAATACCTGCCATATGGCCTTACCTGACCGTGGTCAAACCACGTGGTGCAATCAGGACGTTACACCACCGCCCCCGAGCAGCCGGAACAACTGCTCGGGTGGCAATTTATTTGCTACGTTACTTGGCCATAACAAAACCCCTTGCTCAGGAGTTGAGCTATCTAACCTCTGCTGCATTGCAGTTCCCTAGATGGCAGGGGATACACGACCACCGAAAAGCATCAGTCCTTGAACCAACGCTAATGTTCCCGCCAATCCAGTTCCTTAGAAAGCAGCGTCTGTTGCATAGCAATAGCACTACGGGCCCATTTGGGCGACCGAACACAGACCTGAGGGTCTGTCTGTAGTCGTTGAAATACCCTTTCTGAGAAAACGGTTTGAGATAGAAACCTCATTCTTTCACTGAAATGTGTTGAATCCCGGTAGCGGGTCTGCTATTGAAATTCAGTAAGATTGGTCTACGGATAGCCGAGATATATCCAAAAATCCAGGTTTTGAGGGGTATTTTTGGCCATTTTTTTTGGTCAGATTTTTGAGAAAAAATTTTTCCTTAAAAGTTAGCCATGTCATTTTTAATGCCCATTAGATCCCAAAAATCAAAGAATTTTTTGAAATCGGTCCATATATAGCCGAGATATAGCGTTTGCCGATTTTGCAAGAAATAAAACAACTTTTGGCACCAAAAATCAATCAGAATGGTACACATATCATTGCGAAGGGTATTTGAGATTCGGCCCAGTCTTACTTGTTTTCTTTTGTAATTTGAAGTTTTTTCCTTTTGTGGAAAAATTATAAAATCACTGGGAATTTAGAAGAATTTCAACAAGAATATTCCCACATTGCAGAGTTAGTTTTAAAGTCGTTTTTGATTTTACATAGGAAAGCAATTTTCCAATTACATATGTATGTATACATACGTATATCGTTGGCCCTTATGTAGAAAGGCCTCCACGTATTTTTTTTTTTGTCGTAGTGTAGTTTTTGCATATTTCGATGAATCTTGTAATGGAGAATATGCAAGAAAATAGACCGAGAAAAATTCGAGTTACGGCCTGTCCACAGTAGACCCACGATATGTTCATGCACATGGATACGTGCAGTTTAGGTTTTGATATTTCCTCGTTTTACTTTTTGTTTTTAAAAGGAGCGCCATGATGATTTCAACACTCTACAATCATTAATCATTTTAAGTTGCTTAAAAGCGCCATTCACATGGCTTTTGTCTTTAATCAGTTACCATAGAAAAATTAATTTAAACTTGATAAACTAAAATACAGAAACATCAATACTATGAATGAATAGATTAAAATTTAAAAATTATACAACACATTTTCAGGTTCTTTGTATTGTTAAAAGCATTTCATTACATTTTTCTGTTCTTTTGTTTCGTTTAAGGTGAAAAACCGTTCAAGTGTGAGCACGAGGGCTGCGATCGTCGGTTTGCAAATTCGTCAGATCGCAAAAAACATTCGCATGTTCACACCTCCGATAAACCATACAATTGTCGTATTAATGGCTGTGATAAATCCTATACTCATCCATCGTCTTTGCGAAAACATATGAAGGTAAGTTTGAGTTCATGTTCCATCAGTGCCAAGACTTTGTTTAAGGTTTATGGTAAAGTAATTAAACAAAAGCTAAGTGTTTTTTAATGTGTATTAAAATTCTCATGTAAAAAAGGCTTAAAAACCAAAATCCAGCCACTGAACAACCAATAATTTGCAGGAGAAAAAGTGCTGACTTATTTAAATTTTAAAAAAATAATAAATAATAATTCATTTTGCAGTAGAATTGCTTGCGTGAAAGTTAACTCGCGAAAAAGTTAAAAGCCGTATTTTAACCAAAAATTTTAGCTTTTCATACTCTCTGTTTTTAATTTTTGAATATAATTGTTGTTTGCTCAAAAATCGCCTACTTAGTCGCTGCATTGAAGCCTAATTTGGTTTGCTGAATTATGGTAGTGGTTGCCAAAAGGCAAACATTAAAATTTGCAGTTCAGACTGCTTCCTTAAACTCCTCTGTACAAATCAATATAAAGCTTTTGGACACAAAAATATTAAAGACTGAACTGAAAACCAAGCGCTATAAATTGAATCTCAGTGCCAGAACCACGGTGTCACTCGACATCGTTCACTTCAAGAAAAACACTGAAAGCAACCACAAAGTTTTGGATTCTGTTATTGTTTTGCGTGTAATTTGTATAATAATTTTAAATACAGATTATGATTAAACATTAAGAAAGTTTAGGACGACAGTTGGTAGAAGCAATAAAATTCGATTGCTCATAAATTCGGTTACCACAACGCAAATGTTGGTGCTCTTCTGTGTTGATTGAAGTAAGTGAGCCCGTATAATAGGAATTTTTATTCCCAAGCAATTGAATTGAAGTTACACAGTTCGAGTTAAAAACATTGTGCAGGAAATGTATTCTCTTCACTCGCCGTCTTCAATTATTTTGAATGATGGAACGATTCGAGTTGAAGTTGATTGATCATACATTTCATTACTATTGCGCATTTGCGAATGCCTTAAATGCAATTATCCAAAAGTCTAGGAGCTTTATTATTTATGTTTTTAAGTTTTGCTTTTCAAAGTTGTCTGGTTGTGGAAGAAAATGTTGTTAAATCGAAATTTTTTAAAATGTATTTCATTTGGATTTCAAATTACAGGTACATGGCAACATTGATGAAAAGTCACCTTCCCATGGCTATGACAGCGAAGGCGAAGAGTCCTCTTCATCGAGTATAGTGACAGGTGGTGCTCAAACACCTCCCTCTGCACGCTTAGCAAGTGACAGCTCATCGGCTACTGGCAGTTTGAATAAATCCTCACCGCTTTCGATCAAATCCGAGCCGAATACAAACGCCACTTTGCACAGTGTACATTTGGGAGCGTCCTCAAGTGGCAGCAGTAGCACGACTAGTAGTGGTCACCACACCCAGCAGCACAATGTGGCCAGCCACTCTCACCAGCAGCAGCAGCAGCAGCAGCAGCAGCAGCATCAACAATCGTTAAGTGGCCTGCATAATCATCATCAACATCACCAGCATCAACACAACCCACACCAACAGAACTCCACTAAATCTCCCGCTCTACAGTTAATGGCCTCGTCTGCCTATTTGCCACCGCCCTTGGGACCGCCACCTTCTCTTACGGCGGCCGGCAGTCACCATCATTCACATCACCATCACCAGGGCATGTCGGCGGCGGCGGCAGCAGCTGCTTCTCCAGGAGCCAGTAATCCAGCTTCGATGCTGGTAGCTGGCCATCACCATCCCAATCATCATTTGTTGTACCATCCTGCTGCCCAACATCATGCACCAACTGATTGGTATCACACTGCGGCCCCGGCAGCCAGCGCCGATGCCATGAACCCCTTAAACCACTTTGGGCATCATCATCACCACCACCACCTGATGCATCCGGGTGCTGCTACAGCTTATTAAATTTAGCTTAGGCCAATTTATTGTTGAACTACTCTTAATTTGTTTTTAGGAAAAATTAAAATTTTCGTTAAAACAAAACTCTACTTTAAACAAAATGCTAACAATTCAAAAAAAAAAAAAAAACAACTCTACAAATGTGTGCTTAAATGTTAAAAATATATTTTCGATTCCATCACCACTCCCTTATCCCTTGACACCCAACTTTCCACTTATCCCTTTCCCTCGCAAAACGGCCTTATTCTTTAGCTGACATGTGTTCTATTAATACTCCTTAAGGAGGCGCTAGCAAGCAAGAAGCTAAATACTATGGCCACCAATCTGTATAAATTTGTTTCCTATTAAGTTTAATTGTAAATTAAAGCCAAATATTTCCATAAAACAAAAAAAAACAAAAGAATCATTTCATAATATTTCTGTCAAACATTTGAAGGAAATGTTTAACTCGATATTCATCATATTTAATTTGTGAAAAAAAAACCTTAATTGAATACCTGAAAATTATATTTAAACATATTGTGCATAATTTTTAACATTAAGTTTTTCGCAATTTTTTCTTGTAAATAGCCATTAAAAATATCCTCCCGATTTCTCGGAATTTAATCATTTAAGCTTAAAGTATTTAACTCATGCCTCATTAACCTGTAATATGTTTTCAAAAGAAAAGAAAAATCTTTACTTTCCCTTTAATTTGTACTGAATAACACATATGTATATTATTATTTACAAATCTATGTATTATTTTGTTTATATCATAAAAAAAAGAAAAATTAATAAAACGCAAAACTGCTTATTAGTACAAAACTAAAAAACGAAGAAAAAAAAATGTTTATGTAATTTATAAAAATACATACGTAAAATCTCGGCCTTTGTCTTTTAATATTTAATGGTAATGATGCTGTTTCCTCCTCACCTCCTTTCATCATCTCATCAACAAAACTTCACTAAAATGTATGCAATAATACATAAAAAAAACAATTTAAAGAAATATATTTAACAACAAGAAAAACAATGCATTTTTATTCCTTTCAACAAATTTGCGCCTCTGCAGCAAAACAAAAACAGTTGACAAACAATGAACTTATGGGTTTGATGGTACAAATACAGCGATAAGCACTGCAACTGAGCTTATAAATTCAACAGCTTTTTCATGACAATCGAAAGCTTAAAATATTCACAAAATATTCCAAAGTCATTTCATACATTTCATTTAGTTAGTCGGTACTCATTTCATACATACTAACTAAATACCCATCCTTCTTCCTAAGAAGGCACTGCTCTCCCATACAAAGTAATATTTTTAAGCTTTAACTTTATAATCGCACTTTATGAGTTTCGATTTTACTCTCTCAAAATTGAGAAAGATTTCTTGTGATAAGACTGGAGTGATCAACATTTTTAAAGAAGGCAATAAAAGTAAATCTAATGACTTGTTGGCTGAAGTACATACCGCCGCTGTTTCATGTCCACCACGATGCTCACCAGCACCCAATAGGCTTCGAACTCAGGTCATGACTAATTGCACACTTAACTTAAGCAGCAGTGCTTAGCGTCCTACTGCCTGAGCTCTTCGTTACTGGCCGTCTATATTTAATTTTATTGATCAACTTTCCATTGTATCACTGTGTTTTTCTGCTGATTGAAATATATTTTATATTCTCTCACCAGCATGTAATTGATTTTTATGTTTATTGCTATTGTATCAATGATAAGAACAGCTTCAAACTTCTCGCCCTGGCCAGCGATTTTTAAGCATTACAGTCGAACTTTACGATTTACAATTGTTAATAATTTTATCAGGCTCAAGCCACGTTTTGTAGCAAGCTCAGCTATTGGCTCTTTACCGTAACGTGGGGCACATACATACTCAGCTATCCTTCATTTCCCTTGCCGTTTCCTTTTTGCTTTTTGTGTCTAGACAAACTTTTAGTTTGAAACATTTTGCTCAGTCGAACCTTGTGGTGGAAATGCATTTGGAGCGAAAAGAGTTATTTATCTGCCATCATCGCATCGCTTGAAGCGAACAAGTGTGTGACCGACCTCCATTAATGTTTTCTTTCCAATGTATGTTTAAACATACAGAACGGTGGTCTCATGCATTTTTTTCGTGGTAGGGTTTTTTTGTTGCATATTTTGACAAATTAAAACATCTTGCATAGAAGTACTCAGAAAATTCAAGTTTAAATTGGGGCTCTTTTACACGGGACCAACGATGCGCTGTATTCCTCTACTTGGGAGGCTTGCATACAGAAACTTGAATTTTCTTAAGGCCATGGGAAAATTCAAGTTCCAGGTTGCCTTTGGAGTGGAGTGGCCTGATCATGCATAAGATCAATCCTCTCAAATTGCTTCTACCTGCTACGTTTTGGAGGTGTTTCCGCTCTCGAGGTGAAATGTGTAACTGACCGTGGTCAATTTTCTTTCCCATACTAAATTTAGAAAAAAAAAAAAAATTACATGAAGTTGAGAACTGCAAGAATAAATAATCCTACGCACTAAAATTATAGTCATCGTTGCCACATCATGACGAAATTTGACATCTTCGAGAGGGCATGCCCGAACCTTTAATTAATCCCCTTCAATTGTTGTTGCTGGCGAACAACAAGTGCCACAATTTTTACAACGACTTACAGAGCAAATTAAATTAGCGCGTCGGGAGTACTTGCGCTGTCTATGTTACCCAGTAGGTCTGTTCCAGATGTAGTCCGAAACAGTCCAAGCTAGTCCAAAGTTAAAAATAACAATTTTTGGGCACATTAGAGACCGAATGAGAGAGAATTCTTTTTTTTTCATTTCTTATACAAAATTTACACGAACTTTTTCTTGGAGAAAGTTTGGACAACAATTAAAACAGCAGCAGTTTTTTTTTTTTTGTTAACAAAGAGAACTGAAGAGGCAGTTAGAAATGTTTTAAAAAATAAATTACAAGTTTTTATTTAAAAATTCAATAAAAATCATCATGGAAGATTTTTCCAAAAAAATTGAAGTTGCAAGCACATTTGTGGATATTTCTCCCTTTGCGTAATAATTACGAAAAATATCCATTTGGGGATGAGTAAACGATTCATGGGCACATGCTTTTCTTTTAAGTTACAGATGTTACCAATGATGCAAAGGTTTTGTTTTTATTTTTTTTTTTTATAAAAAAATTGTGACTATAAAACGTAAATAGAAATAAAACGTAAATAAGGTTTTTGGCGTTCCAGCTATTTTGGTAAATTTTTCCAAATTCGCCTTAGCCTGAACTACATAGTTCAAAATCTTGTGGAACAGACCTATTGCGTGGGAATGTTTGCCTCAGACAACAAAAATACCATTGACGCGCTAATTTAAGTTGGACGGTTGCTGTGACGGAGATGGTAAATGCAGAGATAATTCTATTCGATTACATTTTTGTTTTTAAGCTAAAATCAGTTTTATTTGCAATCTTTCTTACTTCCTTCCAAAAATGTATGTGTGATCTGCTTAAGTGGCTGTCGTTCAGGTGCGATTTTAAAATAGCAGTTCCATTAAAATAAAGAAATATTAACCGTTGATTGCAGAACAAGTGCTTGATAAAATGATTTTTTTTTTTTCTAAATTTTCAATTATTTTAATTAGCTCAAATAAACAAAGTAAATAATTGCAAAATATGTGGTCATAAATAATGTATTTCAAGGAATAATAATAATAATGTGCCAACTTATTAAAGAAAAACAATCATCATTTAAATGAAGGAGAGAGCAACAAATTACCAAATGTTTGCTCAAGAAATATTTACGAAAATATATTATTTAAAGTAAATAACAAACAGACAGATAAGTGGTCAATTAAAATTCCCATTTTTTAGTTTTTGAAATGTTCGACTAAACAAATTGTTAATAATTAAAAAAAAAAAAATTGCTTGTTAAGAAAAATATTGCTAAAGCAGTAAATAATTTTAATTGTATTGCTACTTTGCCAAAACACAGGGAAAAAATAAGATACATAAATTAAGTTAATTATTTCTTTCTGGCAAAGAATTCTGTGTGCCTCTGAGTGAAATGGAAGAAATAAATTAAACTGTAATTGTGTGCTAGGAAATATAGAAACATGTTTGAGACAATAATAAGATATAAACTGAATATATATTGTTACCTAAAACGTATTTGACACAATCATAGCCACAAGCATTAATGATAGCTTGCCATTGTGATTGTACCAACCATGTTTTTCTGTGTGTGTACCTCTGAGTGAAATGGAAGAAATAACTTTAAAAAAAAAAATCGCACAGAAAGCAAAACTTTTTAATGTATCAATTATGTGAAGTATTTAAGTTGAGCACATGAATTACTCTCTACCGATTTAACAAATAGATAAATTGTAAATGGACAGCACAAGCCGACTGAATGAGAATTAACAATGGAAAAGAAAAACAAATTAAAATTTCATGTGAAAGTTTTATATGAAACTTTTATGAGTTCTGGGAAATATAGAAACATGATTGAGACAATAATAATAATAATATGGCTGAACATATACTGTTACCTAATAGCATGTTTCCACGACATGTGCTTCGCTCTCTATTTGTGCTTAACACTCTAATCAAGAGCAAAGAAAAATTTTGAGAGCGAAAGAAGTTGCTACATGCGAAGCACGTATAATACCTATTTTCTCTAATTTATATCGCAAGTTTATCTGCACTGTCTGTGAACATCATAAAAAAAACTTGTCCCCTAAAAATAAAAGTTAAGTTCTGGGTTGTATTTAATGCCGTGTGATGCCAATTCCGAAGACATTCCATACGAATGTGGTTTTTTTTGCAGCAACACTTTCACTTACTCTTTTTGTCCATTTAGAAAAAATTTGATTCACCAAATTAATGGAAAATTTCTGTGGGCTTATTAAAAACAAAACTCAAATCGAAGCACATAGACGAGTCGTGTAAACAGTGTGATTAATAAATTATAATTGGGAGGGCGAAGCGGGTGATTCAACTCGTAATGGAAACATACTATAAGGCGTGCCTTTTCCAGCCAACATTTCGATGATGCCGCTTAACTCGTCACTAGACTGGAAAAAACTTTAAAGAATGTTTGAAAATATGCTCAAAAAAGCTAACATATGTGAGGCCCAGCAGAAGCTTTATAATTGCCGACATTAAATAAAACATTTATCAATATAAAATCCATTCTCTTTGATTTAATAAAAAATCATATATAAATAAAGTACAATAACATCGATCACTGAGCTTCTCAAAAACTGTGGCAAATACTTCGTGAACCACCCTATTGTAAATATAAACGCTTTAAAATGAGAAAACATTTTTTAAATCATTTAATTTTAAATAAATTTTTTTATGGTAGTTGGTGAAAATAATGAACGAAACGAAGTGGTTGGTTGCTATTTATAAAATACAGTAAAATAGTTTTAAACGATTTATGTTTTTTTAATTAACCTCGCAATTTGTTACGTTACTCACATTCTAACAAATACACACACACACACAAACACGAGTAACTCATTCAAAATCTATTTCTATCATAGCACACCACGACTAAAACACACCGATTCATTTAGTTACCTTTAAACAAAGTCAGTTGTTTGTCTACCGTTTTTTTTTTTTAACAGATAATTTCTGTTTTCAGACGAAATGCGGATAAAAAAGAATTCACACTTTTTTGTGTTATTAAACGTGAAAGAGAGGAAAAAAAGGTGATTTTGTTTTTCCAACTATTGATGTTGTATCAATGTTTTGGTATCCACTGCTATTTCGCATTTTGTATGGTGTTAGCAGAATTTTTTCTTCATTTCTGCCACAGCTTCAGCAGCTTTTAAAGGTGTGTTATGGGGTCATCTCATAAATGCGTAACGAATCGCATGAGCCAACTTTTTATTTATTTATTTTTTTCATTCCATATTTCTGGATTTGATAAAAGATTTTTAATAATTTTCTTGTTGTTTCTATTTGCTGTTGTTCAAAGCCAGCAGATTTTGATTTATTGTCTAGAAATGTGAATTTAATAGTCTTTTCTATTTTTAATATTTGTTTCTTAATTTGGATGTTAGTTTTGCTTTTTTGTCTCATATGGGTGAGCGGCTCGATGGATGCATCAGCAGAGCGGCCTACTAAAACTCCCTCGAGGTGGCAGGTCCGTTACCTGCCGAAGGCTCTGTGAGTTTGTGCGGACATGTAAAAAGCTTCGCAGTTTTGTGTTGGTTTCTCTATATAATGGTTTTAGAACTGAGCGTTCTCTATACGCAGAAAAAATATGTATTTGAAGAGGAACATATTGTTGTTAAAAGATATGGTTGAATATATTATGGTTAAGGATAACCATAATATGGTTCTTCACAATCGAGCGATGTGGTTGCAGCCATATAACATGATTTCCGTAATTACACTATATGGTTGCCTTAACCATATTAAATATTTTTAACCATAAGATTGCAAAACAAAACATAACATTCTTGCTGCAATTATAATTAATTAAACATGTTTTTTCTTTGCGTGTACACAGAGCATTTAGATTAAGTCTGTATTGCTCAGCTTTTCAATTGATTTCAGTTTCTAACTTCTGCAGACTTTTCGAGTGAGTAGAGAAAACTTATTAGTGTGCAGAGCGCAGCCCAAGCAATTGTCAAAGGAATCTCTAGTAAGTTGAAATCAGCATGGAGATATCAGCAAACAAGGTTTAAGTCCCACTTGCCCATCACCGATTCAAGTTGGAATCTGCCATAAGACGTCCATTTTGACCAGCGACCATTGTTAATCTATCGTGGCTCCCATTTTTACATGGCTTGTTACTGTCTCTTAAATAAAAATCGGCAAGCTTTAGTTCCAATTCACTACCAGAGTGACCAATTTTGAGAACCCGCCCTCCTATTTAAAACAAACTTCTTGCGCCAGCCTCATCACAACAATAATTCCTCGTTATAGTGCGTCTGCAAACTTGTCTCACATAAATTGTTCAAACCAAAATTGGTTCACAAAAACACAAAACTATTCAATAGAAAATCTTGAAATCTGTTGCAAGTTTGATAAGCATCAGGTTTTTCGTTCGCTTTGTGTTGAATGTAAGAAGACGAAGAAGGAGAAGAAGAAGAAGAAAAAAGAACAGAGCAAAAAACAACACAACAGAAATTTACTCAATTAAATGTAACGTTTTGGTTTTAAACACGCAATTGTAATGTTTTATTTTCCACTCTCGTGTTGCTGGTGTTGTTGTGTTCATTTCCTATATGTATAAAGATTTTGTAGATTTATTTTGTCAGATATGAATGAAAAACACAAAAAAGCAAATTGGTAGGTATATAAAAAAGAAAGATGGCACACGTTGATTTTAAATTCACGATAAGAGGTATTGCTTTCTGAAAAAATAACAGCTGTGATAAAAGGGAAAAAAAAAGAAAGAAAACATTTAATGTATGTACGTTAATGCCAATAATGATGTTTGCCTTAACAAGTAGCACTTTGACACGAAATATTCTCTTTAATAGATGGCTATCAATGCTAGGAGACAGATTAAAGTAACATAAACGGTTAATGGGAAATAAATTAGTAAACTAAAGTTAATTATGTGTAAAAAAAAAATAAGAACTGCCAGAATGCAAAAGGAGACATCAGCACGATTTTTAGATCTGGAAACTGAGTCTAGCAGTTGTGTAATGAAATGAGATTGGCTCCTTTTTTGCACTCTTCCTTCCTTCCTTTCTCTTTCCCCAAAGCATAAAATATGGCCAGCTCCATTAACGCCAGCTAAAAAACTTTTATTGAATGAGTTGCGTCTTACAAGCGCATAAAATTTTATACAAAAACTTGACTCTCTATCTGATTGAAATTGGATTGTGTATGTTAATAAACAGTTTATGAAATGAAAAGTCTTAAAGGAATATTGGAGAGATGAAATTTGCACAGGCATAGATAACGACGATTGTAAGATCTTACTATGTTGTCAGAAAATGTATAGAGTATTTTTTACCAATCGTGAGAACTTACAATTTCTTCCGGACAATATTGTAAGCAAAAGCATTGGCAGGCCCCCGTCCTAACAATTAGTTGTCAGTTTTCTGGCAATCGTCTGAACACTTTGGCATCATCATTTCTAGGAAATACATTGTCAGGCATTGGCCTATTGTAAGATGCATAAATTCTCAACACCTTACAATGGCATCATTGTCAGTCAGAGTAATGACAACGAATATTAAAGAAAAATGTGTGTGTACGAAAGGGAGAGAGAGAGACAGAGAAAAAACAAGAGAATAGTAAAAATGTGAGTACGAGAGGTATGTTATGTTATGTTACGCGGGCCGCCGGTCCTGAGACCGGCTCACTTCAGTCCTAGAAAGGTCCCGTTGTGTTAGAGTACGAGAGTTAAAAAGTTGCAGAAAAGAAAATAAAAAAATTTAAAAAAATCTCTGCAAGAAATGGCTGATGGAAACTAACACAGTAACAACTTATTTACTAACACATGTAAGGCAATTTTATAGCTTTCAGCGTTGCCAGTACAAAGAATTTTTTAATATTGTGATTTTCCCGCATTAATTTAGTAATTTCATTTGGAACTACGTTTGTGCATTAATGTTGTTATAGGTTTATTTGTCCTTTTTTCTTTGAAAAAAAAATTGCTGCTGCGCAAGTTTTTTCCATATGATTCAGTTTTCTATTGTTAAAACTGCTACTGACTACTGCTTTTCTCTTAATTTTACCTAAATATGTCTAAAATAATTTATGCTGTTCTCCTTGTATAGTTTTTTTTTAGTTTTTCGAAAAATCTTTTTTTTTTATTTAATAAGAAAGAAATAAATAGCATTACATGTAATTTTGTGGGCATTTTAAAAAAATATTTCCAATGATCGCTTTGCTGAGGTGGCAACGCTGGTTTAAAAAATAAATCACGCGTACACGAATGTTGACATCAGTTTTTTCATTTGGTCCTTAAGAAAATGATAGAAACCCTGATGTATGAACCCCTCAGCAGTGTCGGTCATATGATGCATCAAATGACCGACACTGTTCTTGCAGGGATGGTTATTGAGCGAGAAAAATAAAACATGAATAATGGCATATGTATGTGTGTCTGTATTTTAATAATGACAATTGGCTGACAATTTTTGATAAGTAGAATATCTTGTATCTTACATCCGTGCAAGCTGACAATTTTCGTTGGTAGCTAAATTTATTGTCAGTCAATTGTCTGGCAATGAAATTGGAAGATTTTCTTGCTATTGTCTGAACTGATAATTTTCTTAATGCTGACAATTTTGTATTTCTAGTAGATTGTCAGCACGTTGTTAGGTCTTACAATATTCTAAGATCTGACAACCATCCATACGAAGCTTAAGATCCGCTTAAAAAAAATAAATTGTGCAAAAGTGCTTTATTACTTCTTTTGGCAAGCTAACAGTCAAGAAAAACTTTTAGGCTGGGATTTTGAGGTCTCAGTTAAACTAGGTTTAGTTAAACTGTGTTAAGTTAAACTATGTTTAATTAAACTAGAAAAAAAAATATGTGCCTCTATTAGCAATTTTATGTAAAATTTTTTGACGCTACAACTTAGTTTTGCTTAAAATGTTCTAGTTAATGAAATATTAAAAAAATATAATACAATTTCGCCATAACAGAGGCATATAGCTAGTTTAACTGAGATCTCAAAAACCCAGCCTTAATTGAACAAATTTTCAAAAACATTGCCTACTTTTTAATATATGTAGAACTATAGAACATACCACTCAAAAGATCTCGAAAACTTTTTAGGCTGAAAACCAAATTTATGCAATACGTCACTGCTGTCTTTGTTTTTGCACGTTTTGATCATGTACCAACATGAGTTTATTTTTCCATCTAAATGGTATGACAAGTCAACGATTTATTTAAACAAGTTGGCTATAACTCTGTTGAAAGATAAAAAAGATTGAGTTTGTTATTTAAAACTAAGTAACCCAAATGATTTCAATTAAGTTTAAACTAAAAATCAATAACCTCAAACCGACTGTAAAACGTTTAAACAAAAATAAACAGACAACAATTAGTTGCAAGTTACAACAAATCAAACCCATATGTGATGGCACACTGAGGCATACGTGAACAAGGAAGTTATAAAATGTGAATTTCTTCAACTTTTATGTGCACAGTAAAATAAATGGGAACAGTGAAATAACCTATAATTATGTCTTCGGGCAAAACATTACATTATCAGCAAAATATTATCAGCCGATCTTGAAATACGTTGTGGTACATGCTTGGGCTCATCAGCTCCAGTCCACCTTCCTTCGAAATCGTTCTTTACACGATAAATAGTGCGTCTTGTTGGCACGTTGTTTCTTCCAAAAAGATCACATAAGTTTCTCATCGTCACAGTAAACGATCATTGAAATCGCTAAAATGTTTTAAAGATTAACGTGATTTAATTTATCAGATATTTTTTCAAAATAAATCTGCCACGTCTCTACTGTACGACTCAAAATATGAACTCACACCTAAATGGCGGCAAAAGAAAGTAGTATATCGTTCGGCCAGACAGCCTGTACAATTGTAACACATCTCAACTCATTAATTAATTAATTGACATGTAAGTGAATTAGTAAGTATTGAAATTCTCTCAGGGATTTTAATAAATTCAAAATAGAAAATCCCTCCTGTCATTATACAAATTTTAATCGGTAGTGGGATTTTTTCCAATTCATTTTCGTAAGTACAGCCGCAGTTCTGGCTCATTGGTGATCTCCCACCACTTTCTTCCCGTCTCGTTTGTAGGTACTGGGAGTGAATGCCCGTGTATGGGTAACTACAAATTTATTCACTGTGAATTCAGCTTTAATATCGTATTCAACTATATATGTATATACTATAATATATAAATATCTTGGAGACCAAACAACTTGAAGGGGCGTATAACAGATTCGATTACCCTTGCAAAGTCTATTTAATTTTCTGCATTTAAAATTATCCGATACTTATAAACAAATAACTTAAATTATAGATAAATATGAAACAAAATACATACTTCTTTGGACAACCTGAATCAGCTGTTTTCTGTGTGGAATGTATGTGTTATGTATTTAGTATTAAGGGGCCACAAAAGCTTCCATAATTTTCCCTACGCGAATCACTGAGAGTGTCACCTCTCAATCGCTTGTGACTTATTTGCTCATACAAAAATCATTTTAATTCCATTTTCTGTGTCTGTTATTTTGAAATCGTATCATTACAAAATTGTCTATAATATTTTTTATCTCCTTTTTCGATTTTTCTTTTTTCTTTTTTTTCTACACAAATTGCTTGCATGTGTGCAAGAAAGTTTGTTTAAACAACAAGTACGTATTTTTCAATTTGTATTTATTTATTTATTGTATATTTTAACCATGTTTGTCTTAACTTAATTTTTTCCTTCACTCGTTTAAGACAATTTGGTTTCCAATATGATGGCATCCATGCTGATTGCAATGCAGCAGCGTTAATACGATTGCAGCGGTTGAGTGACTTACGGTTTCGAACAAAATTGTTGAAACTTTGTGTGGTACAAATGCATATTTTATGCCACATTTATAATATCTACATACATATGTATGTATGCATAGACATTCTTATAGTTTGGGAAACTTATAAGATTTGGATAAAAGTGTTCTTTTAGGTAATTTTCAAGAGTTTAGCTTTCAAACAAAATTGTTTGGACTACATCTAAACGATTTCATAAAGAGAAAATAAATCCGTTCGGTTCTCTCAATTAGATAGGAAACTATCACAATTACTAGACAATTAGACGCAGCTCTTTCAGAATCTATTTTTATAAATGTAAACACCAAGTTGCTTATTCAATGAACTTAATACTAATTTTAAATGAAATTTTCCATACACCATTTTTCTTAAAGCATTTTTTTAGGACGCACATAAAACTTTAATTTTCAACAAATAAATTGGAAAACGTAGTAAAGTTTCACACATTTTTTTAAGATTTTTCGAGTCTACTGACGAGTTGAGTGGTGGCATAAACGAAATGTCGACTGCATGTGGACGGTACATACATATATTTTCAGACCTCAAATAACAAATACATTGTTTAGGTTTCAGTCAATGTGCATAATAAGATTGATAGTAAAAGACTTTGATAAACATAACTATACACATCCAAAGGTAAATAAATTGAGCCAAGTACGAGACTGACTCGCACAGCCAGGGTGCGGTACCACCGTGCCAGGCTGTTTCTGGTATAGTGCATCACTTAGTTTTTAACTTTTTTTTCTTTTTACCATATGCTCTTGTAGAGGCCAGATAACTGTAAGTGCGGGGTAAATTTCAAACCTCTTTTACTTACGGTTCAAAAGTTATAGCTGATTTTCCACTTAAAGGGTGCCCCCGTGTACGAGCAGCAACCAAATTTTAACATTTAAATTTTTATTCTTTGATATTTTTGATATTTGCTGTTATTTAGGCCCGGTAGCTGTATATTCTGTGCGAATTTCAAGTCTCTATCTCTTACGGCTCAAAAGTTACAGCTAATTTCACTTTTCTGTATGGCAGCACGCTTTAGTTCTTAACTTTCAGTTGTTTTTGGTACTAGTTGTTGTAAAGCGTGTGTACCCACACATTCTGTCAAAATTTAATCTCTCTCTAGCTCTTAGGGCTCAAAACTTTTAATTAATTTTCACAGTTTCTTGCACGAGAGCACCAACCTTAATGACTCTGACCAGCGGCCTCAGAACAGTGGATCTTCTCATAGCAAGAGATGTCATAAATAAATAAAATTTGTAAAAAGCTCTTTCACATCTCAGTATTTTTGCTGCTGAGCAGAAAATATTTGGTTAAATTTTTTCGAAAACGAAAATCCAAAGTTAATTGATTGCATTGGCAGATCTTAAGAAAATGTAATTTCAAAGGATCACTACCGCTGGCAGGAGCTGTCTACCCATTTGTTACTATTTGTTTTCTATTAAATATACATCAATAAGCTCTAAAAAGCACAATCTGTGCACAATTCAATTTGTTTATTTAAACAGCATTTGCTACAACTCCATGTTCAATGCAACCAAATACCACAAATAAATAATTAAATAAATGAATTTATGGTCATTTAGTTTAGTTTAGATTTAATTTGCAGAGTTGTTTTTTTTATGTTAAAAAAGAAACTTAACATTCACATAAACAAAATGTTTTTGTTGCAACAGCAAACATTTTTTTCTTTGCCAGTTGAACAGGTAAGGTGAGTTTTTGTTGTTGGTTGTTGCTTAATGTTCAACAGTTTCTAATGGTTTTTGTGGTTTGCTTTAACTAATTAATACGAGTAGAAATTATAGTTAATTATAAACAAATTATAAACAATTTATGCATTTTTTTTGTTGTTGCTCACAACACATTTTATTATTAAAAATAGAAAGAAAGAAATAAAAACTACAGCACAGCCTTTTTGCAGCGAGACTCCTTCAAGTCTGACACGATTTGTTTGAAGAGAAGGGAAAAAATCCGGTAAAAAGTTTTGCTTTTCCCAAGAAATTTAACCTGCCAAAGAATAAAAAAGAAAACTTATCAAAGTATTTGTTGTGCCTGGTTGCAAGCAACTGATGCAGCAGTGGTTGCAGTTGTGGTGGTAGTGCGTTATCGCTTGAGTGCATACATTTTGTCAAACATCAAGTTTGAATATGCTAAAATGTGGTACTTCTTCAACGAAAAATAAAGCCTTAAGGTTAAAACGTTGCCCATATTGTGAGGATTATGTGAAACTGTATTTGTGTGAGGCACAGCATAAGTATGTGTGTGTTTGCTGACAACATTCGTTCCAACAGTGTGCGTGCTCTTGAAGCTTTACGTTGCAGTCACCAGTTCTTTCTCTTACATTTAGTTTAACGCAGAAACGAAAAACTTTTAATATGCATTAATACAAGTTTTAAGATCTTATTTGTTCAACATCTGGCAATGATTGTTGTATTTTCAACACAACTAAAAAAGCTGCGAAAACTAAATTATCAAGCAATTCATTCATGCATATTCTATCCATTTGGTAATCATGTCTCTGTTTTCACTTTACAAGCAAACTGATGTGAACTGAATTCAATTCTAAACACAAAAGAAACCAACTGGAGGATGAACTGATTTTCTGTATGCAAATTTTTGTTTAACAAATCTGATGAGTTGCACAGTGGCCACAAACGAATGCAAGAATATTACAAAGAGTATTGCCACCTGTACACACGTTTGGGAACTTCTAGGGCAACATAATGTGCATGATAATTTTAGAGTTATTATTTCAAAAAAAATCAAATTACTTGCAATGAAGGCTGATTATTTTCGGAGGTACCATATAAGCGAAACATATCGGAGAGTACTCTATGTCCTTCCACGTCACCGGCGCCCAGTAGTATCGGTATAACCAAAAAAATGGATTACTGTAGAATTATCTTTTGATGGATAGATAATTTTTGTGGCTACGTTTCGTTAAACGAGCCGTTGTCCATTTTTCAGGGTGCAAAAGGGTGTTTTTTCCGATGCATAGAACTTTAAGTTGCAATAAAACAATGATGGATTATTCGATTGACATGGGTTTTATTTATCCGAAAGAAAATCTGGTGGCATTACATTTTAAATATGATGTCTGGCATATGACCGCCACGGCTGGCGCGGATGTAGTCCAATCTGGACGTCCAAGATTCGATGAATTTTTCCAACATTTGTGGCCGTATATTGGCAATAACACATCGAATGTTGTCTTCCAAATGGTCAAGC
Organism: Sturmia bella; assembly: GCA_963662145.1. NCBI lineage: Eukaryota > Metazoa > Arthropoda > Insecta > Diptera > Tachinidae > Sturmia > Sturmia bella. Next base: position 123,599,772 of record OY759168.1, read on the forward strand.
TTTTGTGGCTTATCCGCATAGACCAATGACTTTACATAGCCCTACAGAAAGTAGTCTAACGGTGTTAAATCACAAGATCTTGGAACCCAATTCACAGGTCCAAAACGGCAAATTAGGCGGTCACCAAACGTGTCTTTCAATAAAGCGATTGTGGCACGAGCTGTGTGACATGTTGCGCCGTCTTGTTGATGTCACCTCTGCTGGACATCATGGTTATCCAATCCAGGAATGAAAACGATAATAATCATGGTTCTATACCGACCACCATCATCGTTTTTGAAGAAGTACACCCAGCCCATAGTGCGCACCATCTTGAACAGTAATGCCAACTTAAACTTCTATGCATCGAAAAAAAAACACCCTTTATTATTGCGCATTGCAAGTTCTTATGTGCGTTTAAGATTTATGAATTATACATTATCATTTGTTCAACTTATGAGCTCAGCTTAGACTGCAAGCAAAAAGCCAAGAATGATGATATTGAGGAGCGCATAATTTATCAACGACGACCACCACCAACCAACCAACCACTGCATGCATTATGATGGATTGAAACTGAAATCAACCACTTTTTCCTTATTTCGGAAACAAATTCTAGCCCGGGCAACGTAATTCATGGTTAGTCGGATTTCTGGCTTTTTTTACACTGGGTTTTCTTTTTTTTATGCTCATATCGTTAACTAAAATTTTAATAAAAAATCTTTTTGGATTCTCCTTGAATAGTTTGGAAAATAATCTGCATGTGCAGACAGTTGTGAAATTGTGTTTTAACTCAAATGCTGCTGCATCATCGCTACAACAACATCGAAACAAAGTTTGCGAGAGCAGAGCAGGAAAAGAATGATTTCATAAGGATGTTGTAAAGAAGGATGTGATGCAAAATTTATATATAAGATTTATAGATCTTAGAGATATTCAGTAAATTGGAATTTTTTAAATATAGGCTGTCCGGCGGGAGGGTGTACTATACAAAACATCGAAACGAAGTTGGCAAGAGCAGAGTAAGAAAAGAATGATTTCACATGAATTTCGTATAGAAGGCTGCGTTGCCAAAACGATGATTTTCGTCATCTGTGGATATTGAATTTTCATTAACAACGAGCTGAAGAAGAATGTTTTTTTGATATGAATTTTTTTTTGACGCAGAAAAAACATTTTATTTTTGCTTTTTTCCTCTTGTTTCCAAATTTTTAGTTTATATTTTTATTATTTTAGCATTTTAGTTATTCCAACGATGACGCGATCGACAAGTCGAAAAAACTTAAGTGATTTCATACAAAATCCGATTCCTCAATATTGATCATGTCGCTGCGAACACAAATGAAAAATTTTTTTTTTTTTTTTTTTTTTGTTAAAAAACTGGGAATTAAAGGTCATATTCATAATAATCATTGCAAGTTTATTAAGCTCTTATTTAACGTATTTCTACGGAATATTTGTCAAATAAACGTGTAATAAATCTTCAATAGTTTTTATGAATACGGGTGTAAAACTATAAACCCCACATAATTTTAATTTTTATTTCATTTAGTACATATACTTAACAATTATTACATGCATACATGTAGTTTTCCTAAACAGTTCTTTTGTTTGCTGGTTGGAAGAAAATCCTGAGTTTGCCAGAGGAATGCCAGTGCTCATCGCTCCAAAATACTTATCAAATGTCTATGCAAAAAAATACTTTTAAATTTTAAAACACCATATAAACTATTTCCGAACTTTCAAATTGTTCGTTTTTTTATTTTGTATTTTTTTTATCACAGAGTACTCTGTGTTATTTACATATGTATGTATTTGCTTTGGCTTGTCAAATACAGCTGACCAGTTTTATGAAGGGTTGTATTTGCACAAGAACAATTTAGTAGTTTTTTTTCAATGCTGCCATAAAAAATCAACTAAAACTGTAATTTACCGATCTGGCATCTCTGTGAAGTAAATGCCAAAAATTTCATGACGTAAGACTATGCGAACGCAAGCTGGCGACATAGAGGAATTCAAATGGATTAAAAACCGAGCGACTACATTTCGATCACTTGCATTTTCTTGCGACATTGTGGAACAGGCAGTAAATATTCCTTCAAATATTTTCTAGTTTCGTTTTCTCTCCCTCTCTCTCTCTATAATTTTACTACTTTGTCGATGTTTGCTCTCTTTGGGACTTCTGCAGTTGAGTCACTTTGTGCTCTTCTCACTGCAGTAAAAGGTGATGTATTATTTTATGTTTGAATTTTATTTATATCCCTGAACAAATCCCACAATCCCAGAAAAGTGCAGCAGATCAAATAAACGAGAAAAGAAGAAGAAAAAAAACAGATTCCTTGGTATTTTTTTGTTTGCTTCTTCTTCTCATTTCAGTTGTATGATTTCCATGCTAACTTGTCATATTTTTATACCACCATTCTTAACACTCCATTGTGTAGTTGTTGTTGTTGTTGTTTTTGTTAATGTTATTTGGATGAATAGAGAGACAGACAGACAGACAGACAGACGGTGTGTATGTGGAGTGCTGGAGAGAAGAATGTGGGATAGGAACCATCATAACAGCGAGTCAGAAGAAGTACCAGTTAATGTGGCAGTCATGCAGCATGATGATGATGATGATGATGATGGCAAGTAAATTGTGGCATATACATATGCACAATTGTTGGGGTTTGTTGTAAGTGGAAATATGCATGATATAGTGGAGCTGGGAACTTACTTACCTTTTCCTTATTTGTCAGTTCCCGAACTGTTAGTTTAGTTGTCGTTATTGTTGTTGCAGTTGTTGCTGTTAACCATTTGCCATGACACTGATTGTACAAAGTGTAGCAGGTTGTAGTGTTTGCAAATTGTTCGCTTTTTTCTCTCTCTCTCTCTCTCTCTCTCTCTCTGCTTAAATTTAACTTTGTTTCTTTTGAGCTAATTTTTTGTACTTTCTGTCCTCATGTCTGTTTGTCTGCATGCAGTTTTGGCTAAAAGTTCTGTCTTTAAGTTGGCCATGCTGCCAGCCATGTCTGTTCGTTGTCTATTTGTGTGTTTGATTTTTCTGGGTATTTATTTTGCTGTTTTTTTTCTTTTTCGCTTTATTTTGAGAGATGCTGTTTGAAGATGTCTTGTGTTTATGTTTTCTTCACGACCATCAACATACGATCATGAATTTTTCATTTCAAAATATGCAAACGAAAAATAAAACTGAAAAAAAACGTTAAAAAAATAAATTCAACAAATTAGTTTTCAATGACAGTTGTATGAGTTATGAGTTCTTAAAATATATTTTGTTAAGTTTAGAGTGTTTGTTGGTGGTGTGGAATTAACAAAACGTAGAACACGATTGGGCTGGGGGGGTTCAAGGTGTTTAATTAAAACAGAATGTTGCCTGCATAGAGCCAATTCATTGAATAATTAGATTTGTATTTTATTTGAATAAAATTTTCGTGCAAAGTAAGTTATGTTCGAATGCTTTCTTAATTATATCCAAACAAGCCATTACAGCCACTTGGGAGCCCCAGTTGCTGTTGTTGCTGTTCTACAAAAACTCTTTTTCAATGCAAACCACACAGATTGTGTGTGATTACCAACACAATACTAATATAATTAATTTATATAATTTAGCCAGTTTATATCTGTTTCCAAGATATGTGAGCATTTGAGCATATAACGAGTGAGTAACTTGTGCTGCTGCAACCTCAATCCTCAATGGCAGCAGCATCCACACAGCCACACAGTCTTTATCTGAAGTGCAGCAGAAGATGGCCATTAGTGTCATTAGCACCCAATTATGCTGTAAACATTTGTTTTGCTCAACTTTTTTTTTTTACTTTAATTTTGTGAAGAAAATCAAAACAACAACATTAAAATGCCTCAAGTCATTTGTACAATTTTTGGGCAGTCTGCCTGTCTGCCGTTTAAACACAACTCACATCTTCTGCCATCTTCGAAACACAAAAACAAAAGGCCAACATTCTTCGGCTCGTGTTTTGAATCTGTTGTTTTATTTTTCTTTTTTTTCTCGGTAGGTGCCATTCAAAAAGGGGGCGTTAAACTGGAGGAAGGGTGTATGCATTTATTTAACGGGTTAATTTGCAAAACGCTAAAATTTGGTTAGTTTTGCAACCAAACTTCTGGCACGCGCATCACTTTGAGAACTGTTTGGCGCTGAAAAAAAACTATAGATATTTTTAGTTGCAAGCATTAATTTTAACTTTGTAATCGAACTCTGTTTGGGTCTAAAAACAGACCATATTAATATTTTCTGCCGCCAACATTTTGTTGATTATAATCAACTCATCAGTAGACTCGAAAACTCATTTAAGAATGTTTGAAACGCATCTACTTATTTTAAAATTCTCATGAAGAGCATGAAAATCAAAGCAGTTCAAATAAAGCGTTCTTTTTTTTTGAGTCTACTTATGAGTTGTGTAGCATCAACGAAATGTCGGCGGCATAAGGACGGCTGACATTGATTAGATCTATTTTTAGACCTAAAATATTAAAGCAAATAAATAATTAAGTTCATTTCTTATCGTCGAATACATGATTTACAATTGTTTAAGGCTTGAGCTCAACTAAAAGTTGAGAAAGATTTTTTTGTAATCAAAAAAAAAAACAGTGATAAAATTGAAACTTGATCAGTAGGATTAAATATAGATAGTCAGTAATCCATCAGGGATGGCTAAGCGCTGCTGCTTAAATCAAAAAAAGAATAAAATTAGTCAAGGCCTGGGTTCGAAGCAATTTGGGTGCTGATGAGCGACGTGGTGGTCGTGAAACAGCCACGATATTTACCCCAGCCAGTAAGCCTTCAACTATACTTTTTTTGTCTTCTTTAAAAAAAATTTTGATTCCGGGAAGCAAAAATCTAACTCAAGCCTGATAAAATTATTAACAATTTTTAGTTTTAACATATTATTAACTAACTTTCACCCCACGCTTCCGCTCGCTAACTGCTAAAACCCGCTAATATTCTTCCAAGTAAAAAACTTTTTTTGAAAAGTCAAAAATATGGCAAAAAACAAGAAGGTGCTATCCCATGAACTTATATGGCCAATAGGCGATGCAGATAGATAAATGTTAAAAATGTTGACCTGGATTTGTTAACATTTTCACGTGAGTCTCGTATACTCTTAGCGAGGAATATGGCAGTTTTTATTGTTAATTTGTTCTCTAAGACTTAAAGACCAACGATGGTTGCAATTATACGATTCTCTTAAATAATACACTCGGACAGGAGAATCAAAGGTTGGGAGGGCAACAGGTAAAACAAGGCGAACAACATCTGGGCCTTGGGCATTAGTTTAGTTGTCAAGTTTAGTTACAGTGAAGGGGTTATTAGTTTCAATAGTGTTTGATTAGTGAAGTTTGTAAATTAGTGGTTTCGTTACATTTTTGGCAGGCACGTAGTAATTTTTTTTTTTGTTTACGGCTGTGAATCAGGACCGACAAGCTGGATCCTTACCAGTACGTGCCGACTGCAAATCCGAAATTGCATGCAACAGCGTAGGCCGTAACAAAATGGCTTTTTTGATCACAAAGCAAGCCACTGCTTCGCTTGGCCACATTCGCCGAAATCTCTGATCATGTGAAAACTCAAAATGACATTTTTATACAAGATCGTATTTTCATTGGCATTTTCATTACGAGTATTTATATATTTTCCCATTTTCTTTCACTTTTCTTTTTTTGTTTTAATTTAATTTCTCGAATTAGTTTCTGGTGTTTGTGAAAGAACTACACAATTCCTTTTAACATCTGCTGAAAGCTTATTTTGAGTGTGTGTGTGTGTGTGTGTGTGTGTGTGTGTGCGTTGGTTTGTTTGTTTATATGATTGGTGTTCAGAAGGTGGTGCAGAATCCATCTACACTGTAGATAGAACTTGTGCTGCATTGTTGTTGCTGTTGTTGTTGTTGCTGCAGTTGCTGCTCGTTGATGATGTTGGTTTGATTACAGAGGGACTGCTGAGTTAATTGCCACTTGTTGGTTTTTTAAGTAACTGCCAACTGATGCCACCACAATATCACAACAAACATATAACGAAATCAAAGAAAAAGAAACAACCTGGCAAGTGTAATGCAGAATAAGAAATTAATTTGTTGCTGCCACAACATCACAAACAACAAAATTTAAACACACGCCACACAACTTGATAGCGGCGTAATGAGATTGTTCGAGTAATGAAGTTGATTTGCTGTTAGAACTTTCATTTATTTACTTTTAATTTTTTTTTTATACTAGATTATTTGGTTTGTTGCAATTAGGCTTTTATTTATGAGCCATAATTTAGAAATTTACCCAGTCGGCCAAATTGTTTGGAACTTGGAGAAATGGAGATTTAATAAAAAATCGGGAACTTTTTGCAACTGTCAGCTCATGATTTTCGAATAAAGTAGACACGATTTGGTATATGAGGAGGCTTAAAATAAAATTTTGCCATGTCACAGCATTTCACAGTTTAGATCGAAATTTATTACTAGTGCATTTCGTGACTCAGTAACTAGAAATGAAATCAGTTAATTTTATGATCGTACTCCTGGTTTTTTTTATCTTATTATCTTTTCTGGTAAGCACGTAGTATATTTGTTTTGCTTGGAGGAATAGTGTCACATTTCATTGAAAATTAGTAAAGTAGAAATATGTGGGATTAAAGTTAATCGAGTCCAGCCTAAAGAAGTTAAAACAAAATTGATGGCAGCGAAATACGAAAACCATTGGGAATAGTTTCTGTGACAATGCCAAATGATTCGTTTTTGAACAGCCAGTTCATCGATATCGAACTTGTGCGTTCGTTCACATGAATAGATCTAAAACAAAACTTTGAAATATGTTTTTATTTTCCATACATTCATGTGAAGGAATGACCACGTTTGGTATCGATAAACTGGCACCACTAAATCTGTTTAAATTGTTTTGGTTTTGCAATTTAATGAAAATAATTCCTTCATTCAGAAGTCTGAACAGACAACTTCTAGACAACTTTTTCAAGTTCTCAATTGGGGTTGCAATCCATTTTTCCAAATTTTATATTTCACTTTTATTTAAGCACAATTTTTAGGAAATCACTGACACTGTGTTTATTTTCTTTAAAATTGTTGTTTTTTACTTGTGACCCCTAAAGCGTTCAGATACATAAACTAAAAATATTTATGCACATATTTGTTTCTTTTTTTGTAAAGTTTCAATATTTGTTTTGATAGCAATAAATTAAAACCTGAAAAAAAAACAGTTTTCTTAACTTATTTATTTTAAATTTATTAAATAAAGATAAAAATCTTCAAAATCAAACAATTATTTAGAAATAAAAAGAACAATAAAGGCGAAATTTATGTTTATGCCCAAAGAAGCCAATTCACCTTTTCATAATTTATAAAGAAAAAAAAAAAAGAAAATATAGAAAAATTGTTGAAAAATAAGCAATGAAAATAATACACCATTTGCGTATAAAACTGAAATGGAAAAAAGAACAGAGTTCTAGGTCCATCGAGAAACTTGTGATATTTACCAGGAGACTACACAAGTTTGAATGCTTTTTTGCAAAAAAAATTTTTTTCAATGAATATATCAGTTTTACAAGTTTTTTATAACTTTTTCTTTTCATGAAGTGGGACAAGTTGCTGAGTTTTAATTAATTTATACGACTTACGTTATCATTGCTATATTTGAAAGTCTACATTAAAAAGGAGAGTCACGAAAGGCAAGCAACTTACAGCCCTGCTTTGGAAACAAAAAACACAGCATTTTCTTTTGTATTACGTATTATTTTAGGTCTAAAAATAGACCTGGGTTATGTTTTCTGTGTTTTTTTAACCCTCTATGAGCCGCCGACATTTCGTTGATGCTAATCAACTCATCAATAAGCTCGATTTATGTTTACTATATTATTTTTGTGCTTGATATTAATTGACCAAAATAAAGAAAACATCAAGGACATTCAGCAGGGTGGACAAGTAGCCGTTTCGAAGCTGACTGCTCGTCAGTACCCGTCCTTGAACTTGTTGAATAATTTGTTAGTTATGGAATTTTGCCTTTTGGGTATCGATATGTAAGTTATTTTTTACGTCCGTCAGTGGAAATTGCTTTATTTTGAAGTAATAAAATTTTTCAGGTAATAAAATTTTTTTTTAATTTTTGAGGCTTCGTCTGGTGACCGTTTAAATCTGCAATTTTCGATTTTTTGTGAATAACTTCCAAAGTTGTGCATCGATTTTAGCCATTTAAAACTTGTTTTGTTTGAAACTTTATTTGTTGTGAACAAGTGAAAATTAATCAGCTTAACTTTATTATTAGATTTTTTATGCTGTTTTAAAGAACAAAGAAATTTCGAACTTTTTAAAAAAATTTAATTTTTTTCACTAAACACTGTATTTGCTAAACCACTAAACTTAATAATAATATTTTTACAGTTATCAAAAGATAATTCTATTGCCAAATTTCGGTTTTTATGTTTTTTCCAAGACTATGAGTCGTTTTTGACGTAAGGGAATATATGTTGTCCTACCTCCTCCATTTTTAAAATAACGGTATATCTCAATAACAAGAACTAACCTAAAAACACGGTTAGCACCACTGAACTCAGCGCACCCAAATTAGATATAGTCACTGGGTGCCTCTTCTGTCGGTTTTTTCAACTAGCACAGTGTAATTAATTAAACAGCATTTTCTTTTGAAAATAATGAAGATTCAATTAGATATGTTTATACAGAAATGGGCTTGAAATAGTTCATAAAAACGTTAATGTTACCAAGAACACAGGAGAAATATATGCGGGCTTAAAAAAATCATTAAACTATTTTAAGCAAAATGGTAATGAACTCGTTCCTTTATTCGATTTTGCAACGAGCCTACGAACGGATACATTCAAATAACATGGGATCGATCGCATCATTTCGACACAATTTCAATATCTGCTGACAAATAATTATATATGTATATACATACATACATATATATGTACATATAATTATTTTCGAATTTTTTATCGGCTGACTCAAATTTGAAATACATTGTGAGAGGTCTACTGGCTAATGATGGGGCACCGTAAGCTAAATTATCATCTCCAAAAACCTGAAATTCGTAAGCTGTGATTCCTGCAGACTGTATAAGGAGGAGCAGGAAACGGCGCAACACATTATTTGCCAATGTCCCGCTGTGTATAGACACGTAACCACAGACTTGGGCGCGGGGTTGCTGGATCCCAAAGACCTCGGTAATCTGAAGCCAACGAGAATTGTTAATAGCATAGTTCTTGGTCTATAGGGGAGAAGATCTTTTTGGTTGAGGCGCAAAATTGGCCCCAAATAATATTAATAAAATGACAGGCTCTTCGCAGCAGTACATTTATTTTGGACTCATGCTCTTATGACCATTGAATCCGCCAAGTTTTTGCATTGTAAGGAAATGGTGTTTGCTAAATCATATTTTAGACAAATAGCCAGCAAAACAAAGCTCAAACAATAACGATCTCAGCAAAAAAACCCAACGCTTAAATTTGAACGAATTATTTTATAATTTGTAGCGTTTAAAATATATGAGACACGAATTGCAATTGCAATTGAATTGACTTGGCTTGACCAAATAAAGCAACAACAACAGCAACAGCAACAACAAAAACTCAATTCGATTTGCCATGAAACTGAATGAAAACTCTTCGTTTTATATTGGCAAAAATAAAAAATAAAAAAATAGTAATAAGCATAAATAAATGATGCAAGAACAAAACAATAGCAAAAGCTTGAAATTCACTTGCTAAGCCTGAGAATCTAGAAAAACCAAATGCGGCACAAAATTCATTTTGATTTAGATACACTCCTCTACTCATGTTGTGGAGTGTCTGTTGCCCAGCAACTTCACACATGCAGCGTTGCATACAATCCAACAAACTACCAACCAACCAACCAACCAGCAATTTAGTCAGCAGTTTTTTTTAGTACAACGTGTTGTGTCTTTTATTGCTGTTGTGTTCTGTTCCAGCCAGTTGGGCTGGCAGGAACAACAGCAGCTATCGGCACCAAGTCCTGCCTGTAATTGCAACGGCATCCAACAAATGCAGAGTAAGAAAAAAAATGCAACATATTTGCTACAAAATAACCACGATTTGCATGAATTATGAGTTTTAGCTGTGAAAATGTATCCATCCACAAGGCAACACATTGATACACAACCAAAAGTATGCGAGTGTGCGTGTGTGTGTGTGTTGTTGTTAGCGCTTCTATTTGTATAGAAAAAACTCAAATAGTGTTGGAATTTATAACTACAGAAATATGATTTAAAAGCAATTGATTTGGGAGAGAGAGAGACTTTATTTCAGTTTTTATTTATTTCATTTGTTTCACATTTCCTATGAAATGCAAAAGGTCAAAGGTGAATATGGGTTCATGTGTTTCATTGTTTCAGACACATTGTATGGAATAGGAAAAATTTATAATTTTTTTCATAAGATTAGACACTTACGATTACGATTAAAAAGCTGCAGATGAGTTCAGAGAAATTTTAGTTCTTAACATCATGGTGATTAATTTGTGTACTAAGCTACTAACAAATAGTTTTGCACCTGTCGTCAGGAATAAAGTTCAATAGATGTAAGCAGGTGCCTGCCTCAGAGCGACGTTCTCTACTAATGAGAGGTTCTGGTCTGTGACCACAAATTTATCACAATTTATTTTACAACGCAATGCCTAGCTACTTTTCAATGCCTTTGCGAAAATTGCACAAAACTTGATGCTTTAATCGCAGATCAGTACAGAATATCAAATGCATAAATATTTCTCAACATAATTTAAACTATGACTGCAAGTTGAATCGATTCCATTTTATTTTAGAATAAGAAAGCAAATGCTCAAATTTCAAAATTATTTGTTATGGGGATATGGTAGAATTTCGGGAATATGTGCGCATGTATGTATGTCTGCAGAACTTAAGAGGTTAACATAAGGTTAAGCGGGCAGATGTGGAGTGACTTACGTCAGGACTTGGCTCGCAGCCCTTACCTGGCGATTGATCAAACCATGTCGTGTAATTCTGATGTTGCACCACCTCCGCCAAACAGCCGGCCAAACTACTCGGGTGGCAGTTTGTATGCTACTGTTTTTGGTCCACAACAAAATCCCTTGCTAAGGAGTTTGAGCTATCTAATCTCTGCTGCAGGGCAATTTCCTGTTAGGTATAGGCAAATCACAACTAGGGTTAGTAGCTCGAAACTCCTAGGAATATCAGGACTTTAGCCAGCCCTGATGGGCCCACAGTTCCAGTTCCTCACAAAGCAGCGTCCCATTTGAACCTGTGTTTGGGACACAGACCCGAAGACCATATGATCAGTTTGGTAACCACCACAGCCAGTAGGCTCCTCAACTTGTGATCGGGCGCGAGAACTACATAGAGTCATTCCAGACACCGATCTCTGTACAACCTAATCATACTTCAGCGGAGGATGTGCCTCAGATTTCTGGCTACTAAGGTAGCCGTAGTATCCTGCACGCCATCTACAATGGTGACACAGCCGCGCGTGCTGGAAGGATCAGCAAGATGCAAGGGAGGTTAAGCGGGCAGCAAGAGCTCAGTAAACATTCTATTCAACAGTATTTCGAAATGGTTACTATCTTTCTTTTAGTAAGACGGCCTCTTTCGTCATTACGATTACATTGCCTGTGTTAGAGATGTGCACGTGACTGTTCTTGGCTCACTTCACGCACGCTCACCACCAGAATAGTTTTTCTCATACACAAAAATTTTTTGGAGGGACCATGTTACGCACGCTCTCGACCAACATTTTTTAAATCAGGCATTTTCGTGCACAACTAGAAAAAAATGTACACGCTTGCATTAAAACAAAAAGATTTGGAATTATTGTTCGCGTGGCTTAAAGACAATTGTGTTTTTAAATTTCAGATATTTCGTTTTCACGGATTATAACAATCGTGCACCAGCTAATTTTTAATACAACACTTTATCTCAAAAACTGGAGCTGACTTGAAAACAGCGAACTCAAAGACTAGTTACAAAATTCGATACAGCGTAACAAAATACTATGCAGTACGTACATACAAGTTCAGTGACAGCTCAGTTCAAATAAACCGTATTGAAGGAAAAAAATAAATAAAGGAAATTGTATATATGTAGTTTAAAAAACTTTTGTTGTTTAAACCAAAAAAAAAAAAACTCTTGTTTTAATTTTTTTTAGCGAAATTTCGTTAAAACTTCGTGAATTGTCTTAAATGGGTAAGCGCGAAATTTTAATTTAGAATCACGCTCATGTGCGATCTTTCTAAAATTTAGCCACCCGTGTTACGACATTCTCACAACAACTGCACACATCTCTAGACTGTGCTATCATCTCACGCAACTGCATTATCATTTTCAGCTGCTGACAACTCACCGATAGCTCATCTGCCATGCCTTCGGTTGTACCATGACGCTTAGCCCATGTTACTAGTTATTTGTATTTCAAAAATCTTAAGCTCAAGCCCCAATAAATTTAAAACTGCATTCTCGTTTTTTAGGTCGAATTTACTTTGGCACATATTTTAGTTGGTTTTTATATATGATTTTGCATGCGAAATACATTTTGCATTACTTAAAAAGTAAAATTTATTTTCAGCGCAGAAATAGATTTGAATTATGATCAACACAAACCACAAAGTTCGTATAATAAAAACAAAGCCTTCTTGAAACTTTCAACAGGAGTCTGTGTGTCTGGCAAAACCAACCAGGATATAAATCACTAAATAATGTTCTACATTATTGTGTGGAGTAAAAAAAAAAATTTTAAGAGCCTTGTTGATAAATAATTTTCGAGTGTTTAACACTTCCAGAAACAAAATTTCCAATTCCAAATACACGCTGAACACACACACACACACATGCACCGATTACGTTGCATAAACAAATTTGAGATGCACGAAGAAATAGTTTGTGTTCAATGCAGCGTAGTTGTTCAATATTTGTTTTAGTTTTATTTGTTGTTGTTTACACACGCTGCATAATTAGCTGCTGAAGATGGTCATGTTTAAATATGTTGCTCATGTTTCTCCACCAAAAAAAAAAAAACAACAACAACAACAAAAAAAACAGAAAAAAAAGAAAAGCAAAAGTGTGTGCAGTTGTGTTAATGTGTTATTACAATTGCGGCTGCTGCTCCCGGTATTTCATCGACTTTCAAACAGTGTCAAGTGCTTCTTATGGTTTCCAAGTGCCAGATATGCTGCATTCGTTTTTGTGGCATATTAGTGAGCTAAAGAGTTTTTCTATTACTTGCGGTTGCAACCACAACAACCGCACACACACACACACACACACAGATTGTTAGCACATACTTAATATGCCACAAATTGAAAAGAAAGATGTTTAGAAAAAAGTGTATATTTTTTTTATATCATTATTCTTATTGTAGTCTATTTATGCGATGCCTGCACTTATCGGTACATGCTAAAAACAAATAGTACGTGCCACGTTTGAAATATGAATACTGTTGTACCATTTAAGAAATACTTTATGTTAATTTATCTATTATCTGTAGAAGAGAAACGCACCATTACGTATTTGTTTGGTTCAACATAAAATAAATAATAAGAAATAATAAATCAATTACGTGAAATTGAAACATATTGGGGGGTAACTTAAAAAAAAAAACCCCTTAAAAATGTATTTAGAAATTGAGGTGAAAGTACTTGTGTGTCAAGATTCCTCAACCAGTCTTCTACTTGATGATACTTTTCAGGGTTTCGTACTCATCAGAGTGAAACGGAACTCTATTACCGAGACTACTACGTCCGTCCGTCACAGCGTCCATTCTCCGAAACGGTAGGAGCTAAATAGCTTAAACTTGCACAGGACCTTGCCACTACAACAACAAATACTAAAAACAACAACAAATCGAAAACTACCAGGTGTCCCCATACAACCAAAAGTAATAATTAGCCGTAGCTGCTAAACTGTAGAAGACAGAGAGCTGAAATTCGCACAATATATGTATGTATTTACATATGACCTACAACAACAAATGCTTGAAAAAACAACATGACAAAAACTACCAGGTGTCCCTATGCAACGTAAAGTAAAAATTAGCCGTAACTCCGAAACTGTAAGAGACAGAGAGAGAGAGATGAAATGTGCACAATATATGTACTCACATATGGCCTATGAAAAAAAGTGCTAAAAACTACAACAAGTCGCAAACTACCAGGTGTTCCTATACAACGTAAACTAATAATTAGCCCTTACTCTCGCACCAAATCACTGAAACTTAGTAGTTTTAGCCTGTAACCATACACTTCAACAATAGTATGTTTCTCTTTGAATATGGTTACCTCAATTATATTTTTTTGTTCACGTGTGCTTGGCATCAATCAAAAGTTTAAAGTTTGGATGGTGTTGCTTTCACTTTCAATACTCTATATTTGAGTTATTGTTCTGTAACTTCAAATGGAAAGTGATCACAGCTTTTGTTTCAATATTATTTGTTGCAACTCCAGCAATATTTCTTTCCCTGATGCGTAATTGTTATCCAAACACTTGTAATGGATTGCAAGCTTCCTCCTTGTGGTTTTGAATCTTTTTAGCATTTCAGTTCGATGTAAACGATTAAGCACTGTTGTTGTTTTGCTGGGTTTTGTTTTAATTTAAAACAAAATTATCATAAATTATCTTGTTAAAAATGAACTGTTTATAAAATGTTTATAATTTACGATGATTTCTTTTTTGTTTTTTGTAAATGAAATGTTTTTTGTAGACTTTGGGGAGGCTGAAAATGGGGAGTTCTTTTTTCTAAATAGTACTCCTAAAGAAAATTACTTTAGCTTAGTACAAAGTCAAAGAAATTCAAACAAATATTAAATTGGGTACAAAGAAGAATAGACCTAAAGAAAGATGCACTTAAAAAAAATTAAATTAAAAACCAAGTGAAATGAAACAAGTACCTGTAAGTGGTGCAAAATCTGAGACCCTTAAAATTATTTATTTAATTTTATAATCGAATATGAAAGTTCTCAGAATAGGCTTAAGTTTGATTAAAAGTTTTTATGATGAAAATAGTTGAAGGAAGACTTAAAGACGACGCGTCGCTTCACCCACAAATATGTTTTGCTAAGATCATATGTTGTCTTCAAACAGCAGACCCTATATTCTGTTTCTTTTTTTCAGTTTGGCTTCAAAAAGAAAAAGAAATGTTGTTTGCTAATCCTATTAAAGCGTACAAAAGATTTAAAATGTCTCTTCCAAAAATTCATAATCATAAACCCATATTTAAATTTTGAACAAAAGTCTAGAGAAAAATGCCAAATATAATGTTGCAATAAATACAATATGTTTGGTTGTTATTTTTTATTTTTTTATTTTTTTGTTTCTTCTCTGCCAAGAAATCTACCAAGAAACACAAAGTTTTTAAATGTGAAATAAATACATATGTATGTATGTATGTGTTCATGAAGGAGCATAAAGCTGAAAAAGAAAGAAATAAACAGCATAAAAACAATTTCAAATCGATAATAATCACACGAAGAATATTCATTCGTAGAATTAAAAAGACCTTGCTGCAAAAAACTCCAACTTAAAAATTTGCCAACAACTACAATAAAAGCAGCGACAACCTGAAAAGCAAAATAAAAAGCTTTGAAAAAGAATCTAGTGATGATGAGCTGCTTTGAGTAACCAAACAGTCGGCGCTGCTGCTTTTAAAACAAAAACCACTCGTTCTGTCAACAGTTGGAAAGACAGGGCCATTTGTCCTATACTTTGGTCATTAGTTGACACAGCTATTAATAGTTCTGGAAATCTCTCAATTTTCGTGAACTTTAGAGTCGCCAGATTTGGTGATTTCACTTGCTTAAAAGTAACCCATTATTCAGAAATTCACCTGCTAGCAAACTCTTACCTCCAAGCTGACTCTCGAGACAGTTTTACCTTGACACTGGTGGATACAAATACCTCGTCCAAGTTTGATTGGAGTCCACTTGTGAAAACCCCAATCACGTCTTCCAAATAGGTTGTTCTGATATCGCCAAGCCATGCTCTACAGATTTATGTTAAACGGTTTGTCGGAAAATAAGGTTCAGTAGGTTAACAATTATTATTCGAATTGTCACAGTCTGCCCAACTACGAATGTAACACACATTCACCAGCTCATAAATCTTATTGTAGTCCATCTAGAGCTCCATGCATCTGGGTATTTTCAAACACCTTAGAGAGAATTTTATGTGAAAGGCAATATAAACCCGGGAGGATCGTTAACCTCAAGAGTGTTATCGAGGAGTAGTACTTCTTCACAAGCCACTTGCCAGTAGAGTGATCACTAATATCGAGGCAATTTCTTACACCATTATATGATTCACAGTGGTGTCATTTCAAACAGCTAGCAGTAACCAGTTTTCTGCAGGTCTTGCATAATACAAGTGCCTAGTACATTAGTATGGCATTTATCTTTATGTTGAGTATCCAATAGTAATGCTAAAGATTTATTATATTCTGCTTTTTCTTTGGTATCGCACTTCAAGAAAAATATAAAGCATTAACTGTCTTTTAGCTGTCCTCTTTGCAATTTTCGATGCAGCTCAGATTCGAGATAATTACAAAAACTTTTGCGATGTCTGATGGCTTAAAATCCACATTCATTGTGGCTAGAAGTTTTACCGTCTAATTCATAAAAATTATAACAGGTTTATAAAGCTCTTATTTGACAGATTTTCCATACAAATATGTCAAATAACAGTCTTATAAGCCTGTAATAATTTTTATGAATTAGAGGGTTAGTGTATAGAGGCTTCTATCTATCAGGAAGGAAAATAGGCCCCGTTTTCAATGGATTCACACTATAATCTTTGTTGATGCTCCATCTGCTCCATGTGGATTACAATCATTGCGCGATGGTATCCCAACAATGGCTTGAACATATTCCACTGTCCTCAACATCGCGTCCAAGTCCAGGTATAACAAATTCCAAGCAATATTCTGTAGCAGTAGCTATAGATCTCTTTACAGTGGAATGTCTCTCTTTTCCATCCTCTCAATGGGGGAATGTTCTACATTACAACAAAAATTTTCCTTTCAGAAATATATGCAATAAAAATCTATTTATTAT
This sequence comes from Sturmia bella, assembly GCA_963662145.1. Classification (NCBI taxonomy): domain Eukaryota; kingdom Metazoa; phylum Arthropoda; class Insecta; order Diptera; family Tachinidae; genus Sturmia; species Sturmia bella. The sequence continues at coordinate 123,616,811 of OY759168.1, forward strand.
ACAAATACCCGCTCAAAAGTAAACGGTTACTTAGCGAATTGTAAGCCTGTGATTTTTGCACATATCCAAGAAAGAAAAACATAAAAATATCGAAACACAATTGTTGTTGTTATTTATAATTTTAAATTTATAGCAACAATACAACAAATCTAGGAATAGTTTGTTTGTCTGATTTTTATTATTTTTCAATAGTTGTTTTTTTTTTTTCTTATTTCATTTTCTTCGTTTAACGTACCTTCATGTTTTAATGTGAAAAAGGAGGGCAAAAGCATGGCACATGCAGCTCTATTTGGGGAAACATGAAGCAAAAAAGAAAAAGAAAAAAAATGCCGCAACAATCGTGTGTGAATGTTAAAATCGCGCTAAAAGAAAACACCAGCCAACAACAAAGCACTGCATACAGGCGAAAAAAAAAAAATTAACAACCACAACAACATATGTGTTGGTTTTTGCCATGGTCTAAAACACTTTGTCAAAAATATTAACAACAAACAGAAAACTCCAACAGCATTATCAGAAAAGAGCAAAGAAAAAATGTTTATATTCTTTTAGGCAGAGGTGCATATGGTGGGCTAACAACAACACCAACAACAATTGGGCAACCCCAAGTTCAATTCACCTTTAAAATACAAAATGCAAAAAAAAAAAAATTATTAAAATTAACTATAATAACGAAACCCTAACAAATGTTGGCAGAATGTCAACATTAAGTGTACCCTACAAAAAAAAAACAGATATGGAGCTTTGAGGCTCAAGACTCAGCTGGCTTATAAGTCCTGTGTCCCAATCATAACAACGTTCGGCTTGAGGACTTTGATTATAAAATATGAAAGTATCTTCGATACTACCGAATGGTTATAACTTCCTACGGAGAGAATTAGCAAACAAAAAGAGAATGACGAGATACCATACAGCATGTTGTAGAACTCTTTACTGGAGCTCAGAGCTTGTTCAGCACCCTCTAGCAGAGATAGATATTTTTAAATGAGATTGCATCCAAGATTAGTGATGCAATCCCATAAATTGGCTACAAGCAGAAGCAGCTCTCCAGAGTTTTGAAAATGTATGAACTTTTCATAGTTCGATCCCATATGCCTTATTTCGTAGTGACTGAAGCTTTGACTAGACCCAAAGGAAACGGATGTGCTCCTGAACTTTCCTTCAGACCGCATGCCAGCTATTGTGTCAATCATTATAGGTTACTGTAAGTTTGGCAACCCGGAAAACATAACATACTCAATGACTTCTATATAAGGATGAGAATCGTTTTCATCTCCTTAGAATTTTCCATTTGGTAGGGAGTTATCAGCCCAGATTTTGTAATCAGAAACCCCTTGATTACTATTCCAGATACACTCGTTAGCTTTATCTTTAAGAAGAAGCATATAGCTGTATCTCATCAAATGAGTGAAGCTCGTCACACCATCCCTGGGAATGGGAATGTGGCTCTGCTTTTCCACCACATGGAATCCGATCTCCCATTGTGTAGATAGTAAGGCAAATAAAATTTCACAAGCTTCTCTCCTAACTGTCTAAAGAAAATTGTGAAATATTCTCCCTCTCCCTTCCTCTCTCTCTCCCTCCCTCCCTCTCTCCCTACCTCTCTATCTCTTTTTCCTTATTCTTCTCTATGAATAAGCTCAATAAAAACAGCAGCAAGTGCTGAATGAGCATTTTAAGTCTTATATATAAGCAAAACTTTCTATTCTCGTAGGGCATTCAGCTCCAGCATAATATGCCTTGAAACACACACTCTCACAAACTTACCCATTTAAGCTTTGATTCAACTTTGAAATTTAGCATATTGTTTTGTTACTCTTAAAGCAAATATTTTGGAGTATTTTTTCACTTCACTTCTACTCCTCATTCAATACTACACAACTTTGAAATAATAAAAGCCACAAATAAAAAAATATTTCCAGAGAAGTGGTTCATGCCATTGTCTTATCACTGAACAAGATCAATATGCACGATATCAATATTTAGTGGGATGGATGCAGCTTAAGTGGGGGAAAGAACATATTAAACTTAATTGTACTAAAAGCTAACAAAACTTTAAACGACTACGAGGTATTTCTTCCACATACGTATTTGCAGAATATTTTTTTTTAAGCATACCAAAATGCAAGTATTAATATGAAATTTGAGAATTTTGAATACTTGCTTCTCTAAATTCTTAATTAAATGCTCAAAATTGAATATCAATATGAAGATCATTATTGGATTTCACACAACTCAGCAGCATAAAATTCCGACAAGTGATATCTCGCTTACAGGTATGGAGAGTGCGCACTCTCTGCAAAGCCTCTTCATTCACGCGATGTGTTTATAAAAGCTTGCTCTTGTATCATTTCCTACAAACATACATATACCGAGCTAGCGATCGCTTGTGAAGGCCATGTTTTTCCCTATTTGTTGAGACTAATGTTGAATGATTCGATCAGCCCAGTTGTTACGTATGTACAGTAAGGGATTTTAAGAAAAATCAAAATAAATCTACAGTTTCTGAGCAGATGCAATAATTACAATAAAATTTCCCACATAACGCATAAAGGTCTCCCTAAGTTAGAAATATGAATATTATATTTTTGTATAGGGTCAGAACCACACACCTGCAAAATGGTGTTGTGCGAAATTCAAACCGATATCAGTCGAATAGTTTTGATTTTAATAAAAAATAGTTTTATTTAGTAGATTTTGACATTGTCAAGAGCTTTGAAATAGTACAGCAAGGATTTTCTGTTTTCATCAATCGAATTTTTGATTTCTTAGTTTAGTAAAGCTATCAAAGTTTGCTTTAAACCAACTACAAGGAAGGCGAGCCTTTTCCAAAAGTAACTCTATAGTTAAAGTACTAAATATACTCCAAAGTTGCGAAAGAAGCGAGAAACATGCCTTTAATGAAGAATCGGACACGAGTCTTAAGACCGCTTACTTTAAATCACTGCTGTATAAAACGTGGCCTCAATGCAGGATATCGTTCTACAATGCGATTAACAACGTCATCAAATTGATCACAAATTAATTGAGCTATTGTAATACAACAGTAAATTATATAAAAGTTCTGTGTATTAAAAAATTAATACTCCATTGTAGCAAAAGAGTGGCCACGACAGCAGAAAGCTACACGAGTACAGATTGGAAAATAAGTAACTAGTTTTGTTTCTTGGTAACTAAAACCTCAAGCCTGATGGCAGCAAGAGATCGACAATCGATCAAATGATTCATATGATTGATACGTTAATCGTATGATCTACAATGATTTGCAACACGTATACGTACATATAATTTCCATTTCGAAATTATTACGATTCGACTCTCGGTTGACTTAACACAAAGTCATTATTGCTGACCGAACGAACCAGGCCGAGTCAATTTTCAGCACCAACGATGGATTTATAAAAACGTGTTCTCAATGCAAACAAGTTTTCAGAGCAGACCTGGGTGCGAAATTTTTGAACTTCAGGCAATGAAAGTTTGAAGTTATTATTTTAGATCCCAATAGATCTCTTTAATTTTTTTCTGTTTTTTTTTAATACTTAAAATTTTCCACAGCTAAGCCGAAAAAAAGCTGAAATAAAAGGTTTGTCATTTCAATAAACTATTACAATAAGAAAACAAGATGTGCAAGGAAGCCTCTAGTCCACAGCAAAATCAAATATTTGAAAACCCGCATCCGTTTCCGCCATAAAAGCACAAACTTTCTATTGCATAAACTAAATGCATCCTCATGACACATTATGAAAACGATACAAAAAGAGGGTTTGAGAGATAAATAAATAAAAACTAAAAACGGACCATAAAGAAATATTAAAGAAAATATTTTCATTTGTGTTTTCAGCACAAGACAATCAGGATGAAATGCCTGCGACACTTTATGTCTGTGCCATTTTCTTTTTGCTGCAATAAAAAAAAATGAAATAAATGCTTTTTTTTGTCGAGAAGAAAAAGGATTCTAAGAAATATGAATGCAGTACATTCTTTTTTGTTCAGTTTCCTCATACTTGCAACTATAATGACAGCCATGATGTCTTTTTCTTGTACTTTCCAGCAAACAAATGAATGGCAAAGGAACAACAACTTTAAGTTGTATGTTTTCTATGCAGCAACATCACTTCCTATTTCCTGTTAAAAATGGCAATTCAACATCTTTTTGCTGACACTTACAGTGTGTTCAGACAGAATTCATATACGACTGTAACGAAAAGATTGGTACTCCTCACAATAACTTTTTTGCTTTTATCCTCTAAACTACGTCTGGTACTTATTTTGGTGAACTGAAAATCGTTATGAAAAAAAGCATTTTTAACATAAAAAAAAAAAGAGAGAGAGAGAAAACGAAAACAAGATAAAGATGGCAAAAGCGATACGATTTGGTAAATGATTTAATGACTTTGAAAATTTATTGTGCGTTAAAGCAACAGAAAAAAGAGACGACTTTTCCAAGAAAAAGTGTGAAGAAGAGAAATTACAATATGGTAGAACTTTTCACTACCAACAACACATTCACACAAATACCCACAAAAATATTTACTCTAAGCGATTGATAATGTATAGTATTAAAGGCAATTCTCAATCTGACTACATCATAAAATTTAAATTGTTTTCACTATTTCATGAAACAAACCTGTTATAAGCAATTAGTTAGAAGGCTGCGGTAAAGTACGTAGCGAAAATGGCTCAAAACTCTCAAACAAAACATACACACATACAGTTATTTCCGCTTAATTGAGTTTCTAAAAATGCACGACTTTTGACGCAATTAAACGGGAACTCAATTAAGCAATACTCGGTTGATTGAGTCGCAGATGCAATTAAACGAAAACCGCCTAATTGAGCAATATGTGCAATAAAGCGAAACACCCATGCGTAGATGGAAAATAATACTCATTTGCCTAGTAACATATTAAGCTGAAAAATTGTTTAGGTTTATTATAATAAAAATAATCAAAATAAAAATCAGGTGCATTCATCGTACAATGTTTATAAAGGAACAAAACCATGACCTTTTTGCAGCAAAACTATTTTTTTTTTTCGTTGGTTGAGCAACAAAAAAATAAGTAGAATTAATCAATTAAGCGAAACATTTGTTCTTGTTTTTCACAATGCGGTATCAATTAGCGAAACAATTAAGCGGATGACGCAATTAAACGGAACTCAATTAAACGGGTATTTTAACATAGACAGGTATACTGAATGATTTCGTTCCATGAATTTTAGGGCATTAAAGCGGGAAACTCAATTAGAGGGCTCAATTAAGCGGAAATAACTGTATATACTTTAGAACACAGAGCTCTAAAAGAGTTCAGCCGATTGAGAAAGAAAACTAAAATCAAAACATTTTACAAAATTTAAGGTAACCCACCAAAGTTTGGTTCCGCTTTTATGTTCGAGGATAAATTTACACTTCTATAAGTAAAAAAAAACACAACAAGATTATTCAACAGAATTCTAAAAGCTCTACTTTACTCCTTTTGTCTTTCTTGGCAAACTTTTTTTTTCAATTTTCACAATTTGTCTTGGTAGAACTGACCATTGTTATTACAAAGAATTCAGCTGTTTATACAATACATGCCAATACAGATCTTTAATGGAGCAGAAAGTAGAAAATCATACCGTATACTCGTATTTTAATGAGCTCCGCTTAATTTCACTCGGCTATAATTTCAGGATTATTAATTATTTCAAAGCTAAGAACATACATACCAACAGAAAACTTTTTAAATTATTTAACCATTAAAAAAAAAGACAAAAATAATACCTGCACTCTCTTTTTCCAACACAATCTCTGGCAGAGATAAAAAACTGAACAGCGGAAAAATACATTAAAACAAATGTTTGCATCTACAAATGATCGAAATCAGTACAAATCGCCATGATGAAGATGATGCAGTATCTCTCTAACATCAACAACATTGAATTACAATGTTTGGGAACGAACAAGGATACAAAAAAAAAAAACGTACACACACACATGGACATATGAAGAATGTTCACACAAAAACAAGCAACAACAACAACAATAATACACATGTACATGTATGTTCATATTTTTGTATGAGTGCATGCATGACCATGATTATGATGAAGAGTATGATATGTAGTCGTATTGCTTCATAGTAATTTAATATTTTGTGGCGCCACTATAACTATAAAAAGCTCAAATACAACTGCAAAAACAACAACAACAACAACAACAACAACAGCAATAATTTACAAAAACCAAAAAAAAAATAAACAGCAAATAACCAAAATTCGTACGACAAAAATTAAATGACTTTGGTTCAACCATTCATTATGACAACACGCACAAGATGTGGTCCCGATTCGTTTGTAGCAGCAGTAGTTGCTGTAGCTGTTGTTCATGGTGGTGTTGTGTATGTTTGCAGTTGGTCAAATCGGTCAGAAGATGCTGCGGCTAATGACGAGGAGGCTGATCAGTATCCCCATCGTCGTCCTCGTCCTCATCGTCATCATCATGGTCATCAACTGCAGTTCATTTTTTATCTACAGGAGTAGCAACAAACAAATATTCAATACACATTTTTAATATTTTTAACTTCACATTAAATGCATTCATTTCTTACGTGGTTCATTTGTAGAATTGTTTGCAGAAGAAAAAAAACAACAACAACAATGGAGAGCATACTGAGTTTGTTGTACGCTTTGCTACATGTTGTATTCTTTGGTAATATTTCGGCCAGTGGTGAGGCCAGCTCGCTTCAGTTCTTGTTTGCCCTGATATGCAACGGGCCCACTCAAGGCACCATCTGAGCTGGGTAGCCTGTACAACCAGTGACTGATATTAAGCGGGATACCTATAATTACATCCATGTCTCATTGTTAGGAGCGGGCATTAGACCCCATCAGCTCATCCACTATAATATTTTCGGACATACTAATTCGCCTGGGTATTCAGAGAAGCTTAAGCTTTGAATTTCTTAGCATCTCGTTTAGAAATACTCGGCATTCCGTGCATTTCCTATAGTATTGCCTCCAATCCACCGTTCATTTTACCCCTGGTATTTTAGCCGTAGCAGCTCTACTCATCCAATAATCCTTCGCTGTTGCTCCCATGAACTGTAAAGCCCGATTGCGATACATACACAAAGATCTCACTCCTGACCTCCAAATCTTATCTCACGTCCCGTGTTAGGCAGATTTATGCCGGGCAATGAAGTGGATGAACAACGTCATCAAGAACGCTCTTTCATACATCTAATAATAAATCTGTCGCCTCTAATAAAACACTTGCTCGTAGCCTGATCGGCGAGTACAAGGCAAATTGCCATGATATCAGCAGCTGGTCGGTTCAGTATTGTATTGCTTGAACCAGGTTCAAGCGTTTAATTCCACAATTATTGTTTTTCATCCAGCCATTGGTATTTTAGGTGAAGATAAGTTTTTTATTTAAAACAAGAACCAGTATTCAACGATTCTTCGCCTTATTTAGCAATCACATGGTGTATCTACTGCTGCAAAACTCGCCCAGCTGGGTTTGGTAGCAGATGAATTTCTTGTGTGTAACGTGAAATCGACTGACTCAAATTGCACTGGAGACTTTTGACATCGTACAAATATTGACACATAATCAACTGAGCCTGTGAATGCAGATTTGTCTGCTGCTGCTTTCCGACAAAAAAGTTATCTGGAGATGTGAGGGTCGTTTAGTTCCCAAATCAACAAGCTTATCATTGGCCCCCATCACCCATCTTTGTAGCTCTCTATCGTGAATTGGCAATATGAAATTTCCAACTGAAAGCCTATTTTGCAGTTGCAGAAAGCCTATTTTGCAAGCAAGATCTGAAATCTCTAAAACTTCACCGAAAAAAAAACTCGTGTGAAGCGAGTTTCAAACTCCAGAGTCCATATACTCTAAGGTAAAAATCTAGTCTGGAAATATACTCCTTAGACCTATCTTTTTTAATTTATTTAGATATGTGTTGCTGAAACTCTTTGTTAAGATTGTAGTTTCTAAAAATTCGTTGCATTCCCACTCAATAATATTTTCTGATTTGGGCAGTTCGTTCCTATTGATTTGTTTTGCGTTTCTTTTTTTTTTTTTTTTTTCTTTGCATCTGTCTGCTTGTCTGCCCTGTTAAGAAAAAATATTTTCTACACACTTTTTATTTGTCATTTTCTTTTTTCTCTCCTTCAATTTTATTGGCGATCAGTTTTGTGCGATAACTTTGTTAAAAGCGTGCACTTCTAACCTTTTTGTTTATTATTTCTTATTTCATATTAAAAAAGTGAAGAAAAAAAAACATTTGACATTGTACAAAAAAAAAAAAAAACAAAATACAAAGAACACAATTTATTGAAATTCGAAACATTTTTAAAACTCGCCTTTTATACGCGTGACGAAAAAATTCTTGGAGCATGTTATTCATGCATTCTGCATGAGACAGGCATTTTTTTTAATAGTTATAAGTTGGATGTTTTCTAAGTGTGTGCAACTGGGAGATGAAAAATTTCTTAGGAACAAAAATTATATTTTATTTGGATCACAGCTTTCGTAACAAAATTTTAACAAATTCTATAACTTTTATTTATGTATGTATCTTGAGAATTAATATGAGTAGTACTGAGTTGTTGCACTATGTTGATCGATTTTTCGATAGCATTTGGCATAAATGAAGAAAAGTTCCACTACGTCATACCAAAAAAATCATTTTCGAGGCGCCAGATTTGCACTTTTCTTGCATTTTTGCATGGCAGGTTCTCTTAGGGGGCGTGGTAACGAGTCAGTGAGTTTGAAAAAATCCTCTACGGTCATCCCGAGCCAAGTTAACGTATCTAATGGGGGCGAAATTGCATTCTCGAGGCGTCCAAATGAGCGCCCAATTAATGAACACTCCCAAACATTATTTCGGGCACACCCATCCCATACGGGTCGGGGCGCTCCCATACTAAAATACAAAAAAAAATGAAAATCGGACGTCCCGAAACTGATTTTGTTTGTGTCCTCCTGCCAAAATCGTGGGCACAATATTGATTGCTGAATCTACCCACCCTAATGTACAATACTGACTTTCTGGTCATTGTAATTGACTACAATTATCAAAAAAAATTTCAGACAGATGATTGTTTAAAGCGTTAAATGTCCCACTCTTACACTAACAGAATCGAGACTACTTCAAAAATAATAACACAGCTTAAAATACTTTTATTGAAATTGAAGTAAAACTAATGCCAGCGAAAACAAATGAAATCAATTTAATTTTTAAAGAACAATTTTTCCAAAACGAATCTAACATCTATTCAACTGATGATGTACCCTGTAATATGCAGAAAAATCACGACCCAACAAATACTGTCCTCAATGTCATTACAATACAACAACCACCGTTTTAGCAGCGCAATCATCATCATACTCGTCGTCGTAGTAGTCGTCTTATAGATGTTCGAAAACGCATTCAAAATCATATTAAGAAAACTAAAAGAGAATAGATGTAATGACATAGAAAATCTGTTCTTGACATACTTTTGATAAGTGAATGGGCGTTAACCTTTTTGCCTTTCGCACCACCACCACCACCCCGTTCCTCTGCCTTTCGCAATTTCCTTACGTTTTATTTAACCTTAAACGTATTGTATGTGATGGACCCTCTAATTTTAAATGTCATATGCCAGCCAGTCGATTGTAGACATGCCAACAGACAAATGGACAGACATTTTTGCTGTCATTATGACGATAATGTTTACGACAATAAAATTACTGGTGAACTTTTTTCTGCAAACTTTTGCAAACCTTGTGAAGTTTGTAACTTGAGGATAAATTGTTATGAAAATATGCGGGTTGTTGTTTTGTTCTATCAAATGAAAGAACAAAAAAATTGAAGGAAAAAAAAATAATTATAATTGAATTCACCCCAGCGATTTTTTCTTTTAGTTAATCAGTTTGCTCAGTTCATTGTCTTTATTTTGAGTTTTACATCACCTTCAATGTCAGCTGCATTTCTCGTTTTACATTCCAATTAAATAACTCTGACGCTCGTACATGGGTTTGATCCAAAACAAATTGATACTTTTGTCTCATTAAATTTTAATAATTTCCACAACAGCAGCATTGAATCAGAATTATGAACTATTGAAACAGAATTATTAATTTGCAATGAATACCTTATATTTATTTTATTCATGATATATCTGGTAATTATTTTAGCAGGCTTGAGAAAGATTTTGTGTAATAAAATAAAGAAGACAAAAAATTAAAGTTAAAAACAATGGCTGTTTCATGTCCACCACAAGGCTCATCACCACCGAAATTTCTGCGAACCCAGTTTACGACTGATTGTAGACTATTTTTAAGCACCTGCGCATGGCCATAATACTACCTGACCTCTTTACATTACTGACTGATATTTGATCTTCTTTATCATGTTTCAATTTTATCACTGTGTTTTTTGTATTGAGTGGAATATATTTTATATTCTCTCATCAACCTCCAATTGATTTCCAACTGAGTCTTGCATTTGTTTTGCTGTTGCATCAGGTTGACAACGGTTTCAAACTTTCGTCTGTGCCCACCCAGCGATTTGCTTGGTCATGCGTGACCTCTCATTTAAATACCTATTAAATATTATTATCAGATATTTAATAAAATGGTGAATCACTTAAAACCCTTGAAATTTTAGTTTAAGTCCTTGTAAAGTCGGTAGCATGAGCGACACTAGCTAATTTGCTTAGGACTTGACATTCGCTACTTGAATATGTATTTAAATAAATAGAATTTGTCAATAGTCCACATACATTTGCGGTCTTATCTATAATAATCATTTAGGCAATTGAAATTGAATGAAAATTAAGATGAGATATGTTTTAAAAACAATTCTATATCAACAATGTGTTCTAGAACGTATTTCCACAACATTTTATTTATTTATTTTTTTTGAATACCAATGCGAGTTCTTATTGAAAAATATGTAGCATGAGCTGCCTAGAACTTGTCATTCGTTTCTTTTTTCAAAACTAAATTTGTTAATTAACTCGCACTCTTATATATAATATATATTTTTTAAGGTCTATTATTAAGGTCTATTTTTTAGACCTAAAGTAATAAATTTCAATTGGCTCTTATAGCGAATAAGTAATTAAGTTCATTGTTGAATATATTTTTATATATTAAATTCTTCTCTACTATATGTACTAATTTCTCAGCTGTTGTATGCATTTAGCTGAAATAATAAATAAATAAATAAATAAATAAATAAAATTGGCATAAAACTTTAAATAAGCATGAAATATGTTCAAACATTATTTATTATTCTATACTATATACATTATTATTATTATTATTTTTGCACTAACCAAAATAAAAATCCAAAACCCCTATAGAGAAAAAGAAAAAAAAAAGAAATGCGGTCGGGGGACCCCCGTTAGGAACGAAATTCCTTACGTTTTTTTTTCATCATTGAATGTAATACAAGGTGAAATCTGTATGTTTTATTTTGTGTTGTTTTTGAAATTTTGAAATTTTATGATTCTTTAAATTTTTGGAACCTTTTTCCAACTAATTAATATTTATTGGTAGGTGTCTCCGCTGCTGTCAGCGGAGACACAGCCCATCATACACAATTGCTTGTCGACAGTACATCAATACATATAAACAGCTCACACGCTTTCGTGACGTTTTCTACTAATTTCCACTACCAGCAAGCCGCGTTAAGGAACTTCGTTCCAAAAACGAAACAAAGAACTACCTTTAAAATATTTTGTTTTAATTATTTATTTTTTAGCCTTGACTTAAAAACAATTGTAAGCAGTACATCTAAGGCTAAATATCTTTATAAATGCTGAACACTAAAAACAAAGTATGGAATGACAATAATATCAAGTGTTGACTCTTAATTTGCCCTGCGAGAATTTTATTTAATAATAAAATTCTCTTTAAAATAATTGTAAAATGTTCTGGATACTAGTTTTCCGACCTTTTTTATTTAATATTATTTAGTTTATTAATTTAAGCTCAATGTCACTTTTATTTATTTTTAAAAATCGTTCGATATTTCGACACTCCTTTGTAGATCTTCCTTTTTCCTGAAGAAGATACACAAAGGAGTATCGAAACGATTTTTGAAAATAAATAAAAGTGACCTTGAGCTTAAATTAATAAACTAAATAAAAAAATTAAAAAAAACAATTATTGTAAATTATTTGGTGCAATTTTTATTCAATTTCTATTTGCATAGTTTTTAAGCAATTTAAAAAATCTGCAAAGCTGTTGTGCCTGTCTTCAGAAATAAAAATTACATCTTATTAAATTGTTTGTTTAAAAAAAAAAATGAAGTTCATTGAAATATTATTATTTTTAAGAATTTTAATTCATATTATTTTTCAAACAAAAAGAAAGAAGTCAAATAATGCACAAGATTTCTTACTTCCTTTGTTGAACATGAAGTTATTTCCCAGGCTAAAAAGTTTCTGGGAATACTTTTAAAATTCATATGCAAAGCTAAAGCTAATTTGACACTTCAAAATTAACAAACAGTTCTTATAAAATATTTATCTTTAAACAGTTAAAAAATCAACGAGATGAACCACATTTAATTACCAGAATTATAAAAAACGAAAGTCATTCAGTTTAATTTTTATTGCAGGGGATGTTCAAGTGTTTGATGACTGCTAAGATTCTGGGGAAGGCAAGCAAATCATACGGGCATTTCCATGAATGCATCGATGGGCTAAATAGCCAAACGTCAGTTTATCCCATGAGGGATAAAACTATTGTTGTTAACTCAAATACATAAAACTGTGTTTTTCAATTTTTCACAAAACTAATGCTGATCATGGTGGAAAAAAATGTAAATATGTGCACATATGTACATATATTTAAGTTGCCAACCAGTTTGGTGGCAAATTATAGAAAATATAGAAATTTAAAAATAAAATCACAAAGCCGAAATAAAAGATAAATCAAATACATATGTTTTAATTTAATGTGCCCCTGGCAACTCTTTTTCTAAAATGTATGAGAACTTTTTTTTGTGACAGAGGAGATCCTTTTATTTAACATTCTTAATAAAAATCTAAAAAAAAACATTATGAAAACAAACAAGAAATTCATAAAACATTTTGAAATTATAATTTATTAGCCAGAAACGTACGAAAACGAATTGAAAATATAAGAAAGAAAACAATTCTAACAATCAAATAAAAATTTGGTTAAACATTGAAAAACACATATTGAAAAAGCTGGCGAACCTTTTACGCACAAAAAACACACAAACCACAAACAGCCACTGATACTTTTTTTCCTGCAAGTTGAGACGAATACTTCCATTCCAACTTTAACTGACAGGCAATGAAGATGAATAAGGCAATAATGTTTCCGAGGCATTTAACAAGCGTTAACCACGAAATCATCATCATATTTTATTTATTTTGTTTGTTCATTTCAAAACTGAATGATTTGTTTGTTTCTTATTTTCCTCCTTTATGGCTCCAAAAAACAAACATCGAACAACAACAAGATGTTTGATGGACACCCATTATAAACGACACGAACAACACACGTTTTATGGCCCCTGCCAAAGGAACAAAAGTCCCAGTTTCATTGTTCCATTTTAGGCGTTTTTTTTTTTAGTTGATAATTCATTTATTTTCATTTTCAAATATTAATTTAAATGAAATTTAAACAAATGTGTGTAAGTTATTGTTTAACGGTTGCTGTCACAAAATAGATATTTGTCATGACTTGTTTACACACATATTTGATTGGCTTTTCCCGCTTTGGCTCGAAACTAAAGATTGTGATTTCTTAAGAAATATTTACAAGTACACAGGCGCGGGTCCAGCTAAAGCTTTTGGGGGGGTGCGAAATTTTTGTATGGCATAAAACAAAGTCGTATTATGGGTAAATCGCTTATTAGCTAAATAAATATATTTATCATTTTGGGGGGGGGGGGGGATATACCTCCCCCCTGGATCCGCATCTGCATGTTAAGGATGCAAAATGGCATATTACATGAAGAAAATCTATGTGGAAGTTTTAATTGCAATCCACTACTGCCCATACTGATTATGGAGTGATGAACTTGTGGTCGATGAAACGTAGTTATAATTTGTCTGGCTTGAAAATTAATCCATTTTAGCAACTCTTTTCAGAAACTGATTTTTTTTGCCAAGCAACTAGCCGAAATAGTCACTAGCAACTTTAACCGTTCACCGTACTAGACAGATCATCTTTAACTATGCCAAATATGTTTTTCACATTCAAGCAATGAAAAAGATTTTTGCAGACCTTAATACAAACGAACCTTCTGAGCTGGATGACATTCCGGCACTGGTCTTGAAACAAGAAGGTTCTTGCAAGACTTGCATGCTTAAATATTAGCGAGTTCGCAACACTCCCCAAAAACGTTGAGGCATCTAAAAATTTGCATCCTCCATAGTGCTGAGTACGAGTAGTATGATGTCAGCTTATAGGCTATCTATACTCGTGCTAGGTTTTATCATATACATATTTTAAAATATAGAGCCCTTTAATCTACCTGTTTGAGGAAGGTAAGTTGGCAGCTATGAAACATTTCCAAGGCATTTTGCATAGTGTGACATGCTATCAAAACGCATTACTTTTGGTCCCGGTACTTTTCTCGAGTTTGGTGGTCGCAATTTCCTAATGTTCTTGTATTCATGATTCATGAGCTAAACACAGTTTTGGACCTTTTTTATTTAATTTTATTTAGTTTATTAATTTAAGCTCAAGGTCACTTTTATTTATTTTTAAAAATCGGTGGATATTTCGATACTTCTTTGTGTATCTTCTTCAGGAAAAAAAAGAAGGGAGTATCGAAATATCGAACGATTTTTAAAAATAAATAAAAGTGACCTTGAGCTTAAATTAATAAACTAAATAAAATTAAACACAGTTTTCATAACGCAAAAGAAGTATTTAAGTGGCTGGCATTTATTTCATCCGACCCACCCGTTTTCTATGCTACCAAAAGGGGAAAACGTCCCTCATGTTTGGGCCGATGCACCAAAATCTATTTTTGGGTTACTCGGTCCACTTTGTAACACATTGACCCAGTGGCTCATCGTCGCAGTGCGAACGGCGTTACACTGTTTTATTGCTACTCTGACGGGATCAAGTCTATTCTCGATTTTTATCTAACATACATATGTGTCCGGCCAAGGCTCATCCAGCGAAACACAAATCTATTACTGTCCAGCAAAAACACGTTTCACCTTAGTAATTAATAAAAAATTTCCACGCTTTACAATACTACCGCACTGGAGCGTATCCCTGGATTTGGCATCCATGGCTTTAAAATCAAATTTATTTTATCAAGTTACACAGTGCATCCTACTTCACTTACCAGGCTGCAACCGTTTGAATGACTGAGCTTTTTCTTGCAAAAGCAAATTTTGTACTTCGCAAAAAAATTGGTCGATGAAACAATCGCATTCTCGTAGCGAGAGAGGATACACTAATAACTATAAATATTTTATAATATTCATACGATATTTATACGTCTAGGGCAGCTTGAAATAAACTCAAAGTTAGCGAAGAGACCAAATGGGACATTGGGAATAAAAATCATGTGATGCCGAAGCAGGCTACTAAGCGTTAGCACATAATCTCTAGCTTACCAACCTGCCTTCAGGTGGACCGTAATTTTTGCTGGATGGTACAATATCTCTGACCGATACAACCATCTGTCGAATATGCTGCCTGCCGATGTGGTATTATCGATCAATCACATAATTTTGTAAGACTTTTAAAGCTTCATAAATTGTACAAATATTCCATTTTAATTATGACATTTTCAAGCATAATAAAGCACATGTAATTAGAGAGAAAATAGCTGCATTTGATAACCCGACTCTTTATTAATTACCAGATTACAAGTTACTAGAGAATTCTTAAACGTAAAATGGATATAAATCAAACCACAACATGTTAAGCTATTCTCTAAAGCAATCATTAAATCATAGCGATATTTTATTTGCCAAATAAGTATGTACATATGTATGTATAATGATATCGAGCGGCTACTTTTATTTGATCACTCATCAGGGCACGCTTTATATGACACACATGCACATGCGGCAATACGCTTGCATGCTCGAGGGAAAACAAAAAACTTGTCTCCAAATGTGTGCTCATAAAAAGTGTTAATTAACAGCTAATTAATAAAAGGATATAAAACGCAATTAGAAGCCACTAAGCGGCCGCAAACCAACATTTGCAACAACAACTACAACAACGACAAAACATAATAAAAGCGGCAGCGGCATTTTAAACAGTTTTCCAAGCCACCATCTCTCACAAGTCTGGCGAGAAATCAAAACATTTAACAATCAGCAGCAGCAAACAAACAAACAAACAAACAAACTTCAAGCCTTTGAATGACTGACTGCAATTGAATTGGAAACACATTTATTATAAAATGAAGAGCATAAATCTTAAATTGAAACTTGCCGCTCTTGCAGCGAAAAACAGACACAACAATTCTCAACTTGTTTTAATGTTCAAGCAAACTGAACACACAGCAACTGACTCTGAATGATGACGACAAAACAGCGAAACGCTTAGACATGCGACAAACGCAATGAATGTCAAAAACGCCAAATGATATGTCACATTATGTCCATTTAATGCAGAATACTCGCATAATCTTTACATGTATGCACGTTTGTTGGAGCTCCAAGCTTTTTTTAAGTTGCGTTTCTGAAGTTTGATTTTTTAATAGAAAAAAAACAAGCGTAACGAGACTTTTTTTGCCGACCATCCGGGAAAGTCACGAAATAAAGCAGAAAAGGGTTACAAATGGGTTTCTTTAAAGGAGTTTTATTTAAATTGTGTAAACTCTTGAAATCAGACAAAACATGTTCATGTTTAGTTTAAGTCGGGACAACAAGCGAGACCTGTGGCAGAGCCAAGTTTCTTAAAACTTACAGATGTCTATTACAATTGTAATACGTACTTACAAAAAAAAAAACTATTATTACTTTATTTTGATCATTAGTTAAACAAAAAGCGTTAGCGTTTTTAAAAAATCCGTACTTAAAACAAGCACAACGTACTTGATTTAAACAAATCCGTACCTGTCGAACTTCTGACACCGCTTGGGTTGGATTTAAGCACAAATGGATTAAGTTGTTTTTTCAGTGTAACACGACGAAATATTTTTCAAAAGTTGAAAATAGTTTTCTTCAGCTGTTTAATGATCTTTCAACAGCGGCCTAAACAAAGTTCCAATTTGAATAAGCAAGAGTACTCACTGAAATAAACGATTATAATTTTGAACGAATGGACTGGCTGCGTCTATTCGAAACCATTAAGTTTAAAAGAAAACCTTCAGCAAAACAATTCCTACTTCTTTGAAAGTTCAATCTCAAGCATGTGTCATTGCTGCACTCAGTATCTAAAGATTAGACAACACTTTTCCGAACACCATGTTTCAAAGTTGTCGTTGATACGCAATTGTCCAAAAGCAGCATCAGCAGACGGACAGACATACGAAACGACAACAAACCCTACCAATGAAATGATGAAGCAATTAAATATTGATCATGTCTGTTGGCGGAATGTTAAATACAATAAAGCAATAAAAGCCGGTAGTCAACAGAAACACAAACGACAATAATGTTTAACAATATATCACAAAAGTCAACAATTTAATGGTGACAAAAAACAATGTGAGTTGACAAACTCTTGCCAGTGACACAATATAAAATATACCATCATCATTATTCTACAACGCATTGTCATCATCACGATGATGATGATGATGAGGACGACAGGCATAAGATGATCAGCAGTAGAGCAAAATAAATTAAACGATTCGAAAAATATAATGATATATTTGATTTCAGAAATCACACAGACGCAGGAACTTTCAATGATTTTAAGAATGTTTTTATAGCGCCCTTTCATGGCGGTTTTTTTTTCTCTCTTTTCATATTATTATTTCTTTTAACAAATAAATAAAACAAATAGTATATTTTTCAAACCTTTTGTTCGGATTTATAATCAATTTTTTCCATTTTTTTAATTTTATTTGTTCTTTTTTAATTTCTCATATTGTTTATTTAATGCACTTGCGCTGAAACTTATTGTTGTTTTTCTTCTTTTATTGGTTTCTTTTGTGTAACAAAAAAAAAAAACAAAAACTCTCCTTTTCAATGCCTGCAAAAGAAGAGATTCCCTGATTGAAACCTGCCGAAGTTTGACAGCCTGAAGAATTCCAACAAAGAGGAGTTCTACAAGAGAAAAACAACTACAAACATAAAATGTTTTTTTTTTTATCTGTATTAATGTTCGCATGCGGTAGGTTTGCAAGTTTTGACAGTTGTAATGAATGACAATGCGATGTGTATTAGCAACAGAGTTGCATTACTACACGCTTGCAATAAAAGTTAAGGATATTTCTCATCTGTTTTTTGTTGTTGTTGTATTGTTTGCTTGACGGATTTAATTATCAAATAGTGTACGTGTGATTAGTCTTTGGCAGAGAGTTCACCCACACTCTTGACTTAACCCTCTGGCAGCATAGCAAGCCATAACCGCAAAATTACTGTAACCGAATTTTTTGATTTTTTTAGGAAACATTAAATTCAATCTGAAAACATTTGCAGATCGAATTTCAATATCTTTAAGAAACAAAAAGAAGAGTTAAAATTTTACAACATCGAAACGAAAAATGTTTCCTGAAGAAAATGCAAACGGAAAATCCGGATATTGAGAATAAGGTATTTTTATCGCGAAAACCTGACATTTAGAAAATCATGAAATCAATCAAGAATAAAAATAACTCTCTTTACTTAATTAATATTGATTTAAAAGTGACAAACCAAGGGTTAAACTTGATCAAGCCATAACCGCAAAATTACTGTAACCGAATTTTTAGATTTTTTTAGGAAACATTAAATTCAATCTAAAAACATTTGCAGATCGAATTTCAATATCATTGAGAAACAAAAGGAAGAGTTAAAATTTTACAACATCGAAACGAAAAATCTTTCCTGAAGAAAATTCAGAACGGAGTATCCAGATATTTAGAATAAAATATGTTTATAGCGAAAACCTGACATTTAGCAAATCATGAAATCAATCAAGAATAAAAATAACTTCATTTTTCTAATACTCGTAACTTTCAATGTATCGAAGACAAAAACAATTTTTCGGTTTGTTTAGGTTTGCCTCACAAAACGTCAGTTCTTGGAACTGTTTTTCAGAATGACTTTCAATACTTTGATTTTCGCAAACTCATTAAAATCCGCACAGCTGTCATGACAACTAATTTGGTATGTGACCCAATTTGTCAAACCTCCATTCAATCAACAAATGAAATCATTTTCATATCTATTCAAGAAAATCTTATGAATAAATTTTAGCTTGAAAAAACAAAAACCGAACACAAGTGCTTTTGTGTACATACTCAGGCGGGATAAGAATAAAGAAAAATTCTAATCAAGAGAAATACAAAAGGATAATATCAAAAATATTAACAACAACATAAAAATGTCAGTTGCAAGATAAAATATAATAAAAAGGCGAGGAACAGAATTGAAAGACTGAATCTTATAAACGAGAAACGGAACAAATTAAAAAAATATATACAAATATATTACACAACAACAATGGAAAATGTAACAATTTCATTTAATGCAATATTGAAATTGTGGTCATGACAGGCTGAAGTGAAGCGAAAATAATAATGAAATGAATACACAAAAATGTTGCTTGAATATTGAAATTACATGGATATATGAATATGTATGCAAGCTGAAGAAAAGCTTGGGTTCTGTTCTGAGAATATGGCTTTGGTTTATCGGAATGACGAGGGACTATTTTATGAAAAGGGGCTGAACTTGAATTAAAAAAGCAAAAAAAAAACCGCAATGTAAATTGAACATAAAAAAACTTAATTAAAAATCGTGTAAGAAGTACACAGAGATACATAACTAACAGTGTCTAACAAGCATCCAATAATCAGATATCCCTGTGGGTTTCTTTCAAGAAGAAAATCTTATTATTCTAGTAAGGAAAACCTCCAGTAGGACACCTATAATTGTTATTGGGTGCTCATATTGATTTTTTAAAACAGCGTAATCTTGATGGATTCGAACCAAGAACATAGCGATTGCCAGTCTGCCACTTAAAAAACTCAGTCATTAAGACACTCAAAGATATTTAAGCACATGATGTGAAATGTGTATTAGGAACCTAATGAAATCATTAAGGAATACTTTTTGAAAAAGTTAAAACGGAAAAGAAATCAATAAAAATCCTGATTGCATAAGTTTTTCTCTATGAACTTATTTTGGTACCAATAATAATAATAGCGAAAACAGCAAAAAAAATTCTGACTAACAAGTTTTCTGCTTGATTTTATGTGTTTTGCTTATTGATAAAATTCATAAGGCCTACCACACAAGTGTGCTAAGGAATCAGTATAGAAACATGTTCGTTTCTTTCTGCTGGGATAGCCTTTAGCCCAAAAATGTTTCATAGAGAAAATCTTATTGATTCTATCCGGTGGTTTTGGTTCTCTGTAATGACTGACAATAGCCTCAATACTAAACCAAGAAAAAAATTCCCGTACGATATGTCAAAAAAAAACAGAGTCCAAACTTATTTTTTTTTTTTTTTTGTTTGTGTGGGAGTCCTCCTGAGGAGGCGTGTATTCGAGAAAAGGATTGGAGAGAAAATATTATTGGGGTGGAACTCCTCTGCGGGCACCCTGGGACTGAATAGCCCTAACTCACACTACCTTCAATCTTGATTTTCGCTCCATCACACTACTCAGCTCCAGGGTACACGTACAAGAGTCCAATATATAAGTAAACTCCAATAATTTTTGCGAACTCACCGATTCCGTACCACTTCTCGTTCGGGAGACTGCCATACAAAAATACAAGGTTACAGGAATTCGGAGTTCGGAGGCCACGAAAATTATATTTTTTTAAATCTCGTACTTGAACTTTTTGCCCTCATGCCAAAAGCTGGCGAAAACTCAATGCCACAATATCGACACATGTATTGAAACACACACATACAAAAGAAACAAGTTAAAAGCAGAGAAAACAAGGTTCATTTTATGTCTTTCGGTGTTGATTTAACACCATAGGGCTTTCATTTTAGTTCAATCTGATTTGTATTCAAAAATAAAAAGGAAAATCACTACACTAAACCAAAAGTACCTGATAGAATCAATAAGCTTTTCTCTATAAACCGTATTCCAGCAGAAAGACTCAAAGATTTTTCTATAGAGATGGCAAAATATCGATAAATTCTTCTCCTTACAAGCACTAAAGGTATGTTTGCATTACAAGTTGAATCACCCGCTTCGCTCTCTCAATGATATTTGTGAATCAGACTGTTTACACGACTCGTCTATGTGCTTCGATTTGACTTTTGTTTTTAATAAGCCAACATAAATTTTCAACTAACTTCGTTAAGCACATTTTTCTGCATGAAAAAAAGAACTAAGTGAAGTGTAATCGCAAAAAAATCACTTTCATATGGAAATGTCTTCGGAGTTGGCATTGCGGGGCATTAAATACAACACAGAACTTATTTTTTATTTTTATGGGAAAATTACGTTTTCTTTCTTTCTTTGTTTTTTTTTTTTTTTGTTCTATTGTTTTGTTTACAATATATAATTTTGATAGATAGTGGAGATAAACTTGTGATAAAAATTAGAGATGTCAGGAATTTTTCGTGATTCGCATGTAGCTTCAATATGAAGCAACTTGATACGCCCTCAAAATTTTGTATGACCAAGCACGTTGCTTCGCTGCTGATTAGGGTTTTAAGCACAAATAGAGAGCAAAGCACATGTCGTGGAAAGATGCTATAATGTTCATATTGTAAGGCATATGTATGTAAATAGTTTCGTGAAACAAATTGAGTTTTGAAACTCATACCGTCTAATTCATAAAAATTATAACAGGTTTATAAAGCTCTTATTTGACAGATTTTCCATACAAATATGTCAAATAGCAGTCTTATAAGCCTGTTATAATTTTTATGAATCAGGGGATAGACTTTATTTCCCTGAACTAAAGCTTGGTTGACACTATGTCAGTATTCTTATTTAGATTTGCGTCATCATTAACTTATCGTCTCTTTAGGATTTAAAAAACAAGTTTAATTAACACAACATGTGCTCCGACGCGTCGGAAGCCCAACTTCAACTTTATTAACACCAACACAAAACACATCAAACACTTGAAATTTGTCAAAAGAAATTCACGTACTGTGTATCTGCAAGATTTGCTCTGCGGCCTTTGTCCTCGTCATTAGCATGAATGAATTTGTGAACATGTTTTCATTTACAATTTCATTTCTTTTGTTGACTTGAGGTTGTTGTTGCTATGCTTAGATCCATGTTGTAGATACAATTGTATTTGATAAGTGTATAATCAGTGCTACAACTACTTGAACAGCCACAATGACAACAATAGTTTAATGATTATATTGTGGTAAGAATTGAGTTTTTTGTGCAATTTTATCCACTACTACTCTTCTTTCATTCTGAGGCATATTTGCAGTAGAGTTTCATTACAACTATAAATATAATTTCTTTTACTTCCACAAATTCGCCAACAACTTCAAAAACATTTGGTCTTTTGGTTGCGACCGACTCTTCTTGTTGCATTGTATGCCTGTTAAACAAATGCTTTGAATTGTTCAGTCTTGCCTTTTCTTCCTTAATTCATTTTCCTTGTTTTTTTTTTCCTCTGGTTGCAGTACGAACTTACAATTCTTTTAAGCCAATGGAGGTTGGTCGAAAAGGCAGTAGCCAACTTGTGACAGCAGCACAATCATTGCAATTTTCTTTACAGCAATTTGTTGTTTTGTTTTACGACTTTTGGGGGTTTTCAACACTTTTGTTAAACTGTTTTATAAAATTAGTCAAATTGTCACAGCACAATTGTTGTTTGTTGGGGGGCTTTTGTTATTATTTTAATTCAATTATCAGCATCTCATGAATAGCGTCTCTTTTAAATTTGCTGCAATATGGTCTGTGTCAGTGTTAAGCAAGAAATACACATGTATGTAGCAAAAAGATAAAAGTTGGAGATCAAAATTTGTGGTCAAATGATCACCATCAAATACATCCGATTTACACACTTCGAATTTGCGTTATTGAGAGTGAATGAAGGGGATACAAGCTTGACTGAACTGTCAATTTTTCACATTATTGAAGGAAGCTACACTAGCACATACAATGTTTGAATAATTAGTTGTACGTCTCTACTTCAGGGGCCCAATCACGCCATTCGTGATCGAGTACTGTGTATTTGTTGCTTATTTTATTTTTGTCTTACTTTAAGTTCACTCGACAGTTCGTTCGATCACGAGTGCTGTAATTCGGCCCCAGTATGAGCCAGCTTGCAAGCATTAAGTTTTATTGATAACTTCTTTTCCAATTCTCTTTTAAACTTGCATTTACGTTCACACACCAACACTTTGTTCCTTCAATTTTTGCCTCTTGCCTTCAATTTGCAAGAAAAACATAATTTTGGACGTATCCAGTCGGTTCACACAGATCAAGTTTTGTTGAAGAAATTATTATTAATTCTCTTTTGAAGTTTTTTTGCATGTCAACACAGAGCAACTTTCCTATTATTAAGTTTGCAAATTCTTTCATTTCAGTTCTTCACACACACACACACACAGATGCAAATTCAAACGAGTGGCCGAGTACAAGCAACTCTACACCGATTGGCTTCGTGTTTCTTCCTTCGCTACCAAACTCCAAAGTTCATCAGCAACAGTTGATCAATGTGAACACGGTGTGACCGGCCAACCTAAATTTAAAGCGTTTAAAGCGTACTTTAATTGCTTAAACCACCCGTTTCCACACAAAATGGGTGGGGTTTGGTTGGACGGTTAGAGAATTTTTTATATAAATCATTTTCCTTAGATAACGCCTTTGAAAACCAGTCACACTCTATTCCAAAATTTTCTAAAAATATGTAGAATTCGTATATTTAATGTGTTATTAATGGTTATTTGGTTGGACACCATAAAAGGAATCAATTTATATAGAATTTGATTCTAGCAAACCTTTTGGAAAAAAAGAAGATTTCTGTAAAAAGCCTCTATGGAGAAAAGAAATTTTCTATCAATCATACTGAAGTTTTTTTTCCGTAAAATATCTCTGAAAACCCGAAAAATTTTCTGGTTTTTAATACAAGACTTTCTCCATGGAAAACCTTATATTAAAGCAGAAAAAGTTTCTACCAGGAAAAGATTTCTATCAGAAATCTTCTCTAAAGATTTTCGTATTTGAAAAACATAAATATTGTTGAGAGAATATATTTTTAGAAAAATGAAGTTATGATCATAACAATATTTCTTGAAAATATTTCAGCATATGAAATGCATACCAGAGAGCTGCAACCAGTGATGGAACAGAAATCATGTGCTATAATGTACTCTGAAAAGTGTTCAGAAAAGTTTTTTTTCCAAATTTCAGAACTACAGCTCTTGCAGTTTGTACTTAAATCCTGATTCAACTGTAGCAAAAATTAAAATCTATTAAATTTTCAATTAAATCAACAATTTTGGAAACATAAATCATAAAAGAAAACTTAGCTTAAGTCTGCTTCCTACAAGACGCAAAAAAAAATCAAATAAGACACAAAAATAAATAAGCGAACATCACGTGCCAAGGATAACCCAAATTGATGCAAACGAACACATACATATACACACATATTTTCATAACTACAGTGTGTTTTGTCAAGACCAACAACTAACCAAAGCAAACACTTTTACAAAACTCTTACAGCAATACATACATAATTGTAGCATGAATGGGCTGAGTAGGAAGTGAGAGAAGAAAACTACTTGGCAAGTGAATGCGTTGTAATAAAGGCGCTAAAGCCCTGCTATTATCCTTTCACACGCAGTCCATACACATCAAAAACAAAGTTGTGCTAAAAGATCCTGCCACACACGCACACACAAACAAGCTGCACATAATTTAGACTAGTACATACGAGTATTAAACCAGCCAGTCTGCCAGCCTACTGCCAAATACTTTCGAAAGATATACAGCCAAGAACAACATCAGAATTGTGCAGCAGTAGCAAAGGAAAAAGTCAATTAAAAAAGTTAAATAAATCATAACCTTGGCAGTTCTTTACTCTACTCCAGCGGCAGCAGCAGCACTTTACTTTACTACAGTACGCACTGCTTTCGTTGCCACTTCCTTTTCGCTCCTTGAGTTGTTGGTTCAGTCAGTCATACAAGTGATTTGATTGCGGCGTGTGCAGTTCATATTTTTCAAATTCATTCAAGATGAAAAAGTAACTGAAAACAAAAATCACATGATTTCATTTTAAGGGTAAAACTTATTTGAAAATGAGTGTGTATGTATGTGCAACACATATTTTACATCTTCCCTGCGAGTTTGTTTGTTTGATTGTTTACGGGCAAACAATTGCGGCAAGTGTTACAAACATTATTCTTCTATTACTCGAATGTGTTGGTTTGTTTGTCTGTCACTCTTATTTTTGGAAATTTATTTATTCCTGCCACCCTCTCTCATAATGGGTCCTGTTATGATGTATGCGTTAAATTTTTTCCATTGCCCATATTGTTTGTGGTTAAAGTTTTTTCCATGTTGTTTTCCGCTTCTTTATTTTTTTTTTTTGTGCCGGTTGCATAAACTTTTCGACAATTTTTTGAATCCTTCCGTTAGACAATGTGCACAAAAAAAGTAAAAGTTTACTTTTAAGTTGCTCTTTAAATTGTTAAAAGGGCACTCTAAAGCAAGCAATATGAAATGAATATGTTTCGGGGAGGCTACATTAGTTGTAAAATAATGTGATAACCTTCCTCCTGGAGGACTACTGAAGAATGTTTTTAGAGGCACAGACTGAACTTCCAAAAAGTTCAACTGTGAAACTAACTGTCATACCAATGGAATGTGTGTAAATTTGTTCAGTTTACACACTAAAATGTAGTGTAAAATTAGCATCGCAAAGTGTTCAGGTTAAATTTTTATAAGAATAAAGATCTCTCTATCTTTTCGTTCTAATTGCTGTGCTAGTTGGTGGCTGGTTATGGTGGCTGATGAGTAGTTGTGCGGATGGGGTTCGAGTCCCGTCAGACGCAAACGTAAGAAAGTAAGACATAAAATTAAATAACGTACAAGAACAACAAAAAAAAAAAATAACAAAAAATATTCATTTTAAAGTTTATTCTTAAATGCATTGACATATTCAAAATCAAATTTATTTTACTGGCAAGAAATTTATCTAAATGCTAGGAACACAATTGGGACGAATACGCCGGTTAAAATTCGCTCTGTGAATTCGCCGTATGAAGCACAGTAACGACGAAAAACAAAAACATCTATTATAATTGATAAAGTTGTTTATTGTTTGTTCAAAGATAAAAATAAATTAAATGAATCAAAGAATTTCCAATTTTGTAAAAACAATTAATATAATGAACATGATCCCAGATTACATAAACATTCATGAAGTTTAACATTTTCAATTACAATTTCACTTGTATCCATTTTCTCAGCTGATGGGGTAACCCTATTAATAAAATTGGTTGCTAAAAAATTTAGCACTACCAAAAACAAAAAATTAAACACTACAAACATGTTTTATAATCTAATATTTTTATTTGAAATGCAAAAATCAAAGCACTTAAAATAAAAGCTATTAAAGTAAAAATTAACTGTTTTTACAAAAACACTTGAAAACTAAAACCAAAATGGCCACATGGTACTGATTTGTTCGTCGTTCGTTGGCGTAAAAATAGAAATAAATCTATTTCAAGTTCGCGCATACAACGAATTTCGACCGACCGCTATGACTGTATGTATTTTCATATACACCAATATGTTTTATTTTTGACGGCGAATATTCGCGGCGAAAAACTCGTCGTTCATCCCAGTTGTGTTCCTAGCATAATACGAAATCAGGTTAGATTAAAATGAAAGGTTAGATGTAAATGAAACTAAATCACCAACGAAAAATATGATATCAACTCAGTTTTAAACTTTTCTAACTTTAAAATTGCTATCATTACATTGCTGTGTAAAACTAGCGGGAACTCGCCACCTAAATTTGCACTTCGTTTGCCAAACTTATAGAGCATTTTGTCAAGTTTACGGTGCACACCACCATCTCAGCAGCTTATACGTAGTACAATAGATCAATTCGTGACCACATTACTCACAACTTGTGGCCGCAGCATACAGAAGATAACTTCGCCGCTCTGTGAGAGGACTTTAATTTATTGATTCCAAGTCGTTCTTATCGTACCGGTCTCTGCGAGCTTTTGCCCTGTATTCAGGTAAAATCCACCTGGCACAAGCACAGATGTCACAAGACTATCGATTTCCGTGTATGTTTGGTTAATGCACTGAAAATCAGCTGGAAGTTGGACGAGGTTTTTCTCATCAAAACATCTCCAGCGAAGATGCTCTTTTCTTTCTAAAAGGGTATACAAACAAGAAGAATTATCATTTGTGGAGAGAGCCGAACCCTTAGGTTCATAGATCAGTGTCTAACGAGCGGTTTACAAGCATTACTTTGAAAGATAAATGCTACTCGAAACAATTCTGGTTGTTTTTTTTTTTTTTCTTCTAAAATTCAAGCTCTATTTCCCACCAGTCAAAGCCTTATCAAACACCAACAGTTTTGGGACATAAACTATTGCTAAAAGACTTAAAATAAAAAAAAGAATACCCGCCAAGCGAACAAATATTCTAACAACGTGAACATGCCACATGTACTGGGCTCAAGGGTTTAATAGCATTTTTAAAAGTTTCATTATATTCTTTTGTTGCAGCTCTTCATAATGATTATGGGTTTAACTTCCGTAAGACAACAACTTAAACAAGACCATCAACACCACCACCAGCGCCAGCAGCAACAACAAAAATAATTGAAGCAACAACATCATCTTCCGCAGCAGCATCGACATTCTAACTGAACTGAGCAGACAGCGAGCGAGAGTGAAATGAAGGGTGTGTAAACAAAAATGTATCATGTTTGGGGATTTTCTTTTTTCGGTTTGTTCGTTGGTTTGCATTAATCACAATGTAAATAATAAATAAAACGCAGAACAACTTTTAAGAAAATGTAAATCCTGCCTGCCACATTCATATTTTATTTTGATTTCGCGGCAGCCACCAGAAACAGGCAACAAGAGTAACACAAGAATTGTAGCATTCATTCAGGAAACGCACTTTTGACTTTTATTCCATTTTCCGGCTACTTGCCTTCTTTTTCTTTACTTTCGTTTACTGTTTGCAACTGCCTTAGATGGTTGCAATGCGTTTGGCAATCATAACTCTGTATTAATAACTGTTTCCATTTGCCAGATTCTTAATCATTTTTTTGTTTGTTTGTTTGAGGATAGAAGTTTATGAAGTGTGTTACCGTCCGCGTAAAACGTCGTTTGGTCACGTGTTTTGCTAAAATCACTGTAATAAAAGTCTATGAATACATTTTACAATTTATTTTTTTATTTATTCATTTAGAAGTCGTCTTCAGTTCGGGACTTTATTATAAAAGGACTTGACTGCTTGTTCGCCCGCAGTCTCATTTCGATGCCAACGAGACCTGTTGTAGAGGCGTAACATTTGTGTTGTGCAAGAGCGTGTGTATTTGTTTGTATGCGCTTCTGGTGGTTTCTGCATTTGATTTGGCAATCAGTGTCATCGATGCCTTCCTTTATACTGCATGGAAGGCCTTTGTCTATTAATCTTTCATAGAAGCTGATTACGTTCAACATAATTTTCATATAGATATTTGATTTTCCTAAAGCAAGCCGATATGAGAGACTACACTAAGTGAAATGTAGCGTTGGCCGCGCGTTTGTATGAGCTGTAAATTCTTAGTAAATGAGTTCACAACAGATCTTGTCATGGTGATTGTGTCTCCTCGCTTCACAGCTTTCCCTCTGTATACAAGTAGTCTTGCAATATTGGAGAGGTCAAGATTGAGGAGAAATTTACATAACTTACAAATCGAAATTGTGCCATTGAACTAAGGTTCCACTGTGACATATCAAAATCATAATTTTCGATCCAACGGATTTTCAGCATTTTCAGTTTTATTTTTCTATTTTTGTGTGTGGGAGTCCTCCTAAGGATTAGTGGCGCTGGTTCATTATATTCGCAAGAAACCATACGGAAGAAAAACTTATTGAGGCTTGGCCACACATATGACTCCTCTATGGGCAACCTGGAACCCCTTTTTATGCCCCTCGATATTGAAATATTCCCCCCTCATACTTACTGGCCCCAGGCTGCCCGTGGATGTGTCTTCTCCAATATTTGTTTCGACCACATCAACCTCGCAGCACATCTCCTTCAGGGGAGAGCTGTGGTTCCCATACAACAAAAAAAATTAGCAATCGTCGCTGTGGAATTTTTTCTCATGCCAAAAGCTATCGAGAAATCAATGGCGCAATATCGACAAATTTTTGGCCACACATATCGACCCGGCCTGATATAAATATTTTAGCAACAAGGAAAATATATATCACGTATACGTAATACTTGAGAGATAACCAACTATTTAACCCATTATGAACCTCTCAGAAAATTTAATCGATTTAAATTTTTGCCACATTGATATACATATTTAAGCAACCTGGTATACATATTTAGGCAACAAGGAAAATATATATCACATACATGGAGTACTCGAGATATAACCAACTATTTAACCCATTATGAGCCTTTCAGAAAGTTAATCGATTTTAATTTTTGCCACATGTGATATACATATTTAAGCAACAAGGAAAATATATATCATATATATGGATTACTCGAGATATAAGCAACTAATTAACCCCTTATGAACCTCTCAGAAAATGTATCGATATTAATTTTTGCCACATTTGAAGTAGGATTTAAATAGAAACTGAGGGGAAAAGGTCTCAATTCAAGAGCTGTATATTTGGAATTAAAATTACTTTTCTAAGCACATTTCAGACAGGAAATTAGCATATGATTTTTATTCAATCACTGGTTGCAGTTCTCTGGTACACATTTCATACACTGAACTTTGTTCATTATTATATTTTTTAAACTTTTACTATCATTATAAGATCATTTTCCTAAAAAGCTTTCCTCACAGCAATATTTATGTTTTTTCAAGTACCTAAATCTGTAAGAAGGATTTCTGACAGGGGAACTTTAAATTTTATATAGATAAATAGTCCAGATAGTGTTTTGAAGTTTTGAGCATTCTCCCTGTAATATTAACCTAGAAATATAAAAAAATCGTGTAAATTATGCAAAAATTAAAGGTTCAAGTCATCTCCGTGGCCTGTACTGTTATTTCAATCAAAACCAATCATCAGAGCTCTGGTGAATGCAGGAGTGTTTTGTTTTGAAGTTGTCTATTCAGATAAAGCGATTTGGCTATTGAAAGTGTGCTAAAGTTAAAGAAAAGCTTTTTTTCAATATTCACTCAAACAATTCTACTCAAATTCGGTAGTATCGAATACCATTTTATTTTTTCATCTTAAATCGGTACCCAAATGAGTGGACAATTTGAATAACGAAGGATGTGTGTTTAGAATTTTAATTGGTCATATCAAAATACAAAAGAGTAGTTGCGTAAACAAACATACATACATACATACATACATACATACATACGTATCTAAAACGCCTGAGCACAACAAGATAATCTTATCAGCTTGTATTTTAAATGGACATTAATATTTTATTGCCTTTTTTCTTGTTCTTACACCTCACTAAAGTCTGTATAATTCTGGTTTAAATATAAGAGATATATATGTGTGTGTGTGTGTGTGTTGGCCGTGGTGTTACAATGCGGCCATGTTTAAAAAGCTTTATTATTGTGGCTCAAAGAGAAAAAAAGTGGCAGGCGCCTTCAACAGCATTAAAACAGCTGTTTATTATTTGTTTGAAATGTTGTCGTTTCTGCTGTTTTGTGTGCATTTTTTTTTTTTTTTTTTTTTGTATTTGACTTGTCATTCTTTATTTCTAAATTGTTTATTTATTCAATTTTCTCAGGAAAATCCTATGCAAATTTTCATTTTCATTTACTTTTTGTTTTCGTTGTTGGCTTTGTAAAGTTACTTTTTTTTCGTGTAATTAATGAAAGTAAATTAATTAAGCAACTTTATTTTCTCGTAATTGTTTTATTAACCTTTAGTTCTTTAAATTGCTTGTTGTGGGTGATATTGTTTTGCGCACCGAAACGTTTTTGGAATACATAATGAGGAAAGTTTTTCTTTTCGTGCAAGTTGGTGGTATTCTGAACGCACTTGTACTGGATAGATAATGTGTATTTGACAGACTTTTAAGGAAACCATGAGTTTGGTAGGCGTGTGTGTGTGTGCGTTTTTTGTTCAATTGAGTTTTGGTGTTGCGTCTTGGAGCATTACAATTGGAACGTGGGAGCTGGTTTTGAATTTAATTAAATTTTAAAGTTTTTAGCAGAAATTAACTTTTTTGTTTGCTCTAAGAGCCAATTGAAATGTATTATTTTAGATCTAAAAATAGACCTTAATGTTTTCTGTTCTTTCGTTGATGCTAATCAACTCATCAGCAGACTCGAAAAATTCTTAAAAGATTAGTAGTTAATAATTCCATAATTTCCATTAACAACATGAGAATCAGAAATGTTCAAACAAACCTTTAATAGAGAAAACATTTTTTCGTCTTGCAACTCTTTTACTTTTCTTTATAACTTTCTATACAACGAGTTACCATCGGTTACTACGATTTATATTTCTGAAAGTGGTCTTATTTATTTGCTTGTAGACCTAAACAAATAATAAACACACACACACATTATTTCTGTATTAAGTATATTAGGCTCAAGTTCTTTCTATATTATCCTTGTGATTGATATTAATTAAATTAGACAAAGAAGACATCAAAGACATTTAGCAGGGTGGACAACTAGTGGTTTCGAAGCCGCCACACTTTCTCGTCCGCACCCGTCCTTGAACCTTGAGGCTCATGTTTCTAAAGCGATAACCTTGCCACTCAGCCACCCAACAAACATGAGCCCCTGAGTTCAAAGACGGGTGCTGACGAGAAAGTGTGGCGGGTTCGAAACCACTAGTTGTCCACCCTGCTAAATGTCTTTGATGTCTTCTTTGTCTAATTTACTACATATCAATCACAAGGATAATATAGAAAGAACTTGAGCCTGATAAACTTAACATAGAAATTATTATATAAGAAAAAGTTGAATAATAGAAATTAATTAACTAAAATAATACATTTAAATTGATTATTTTAGCAAATAAATAAGTGCATTTTTGAATATTCAAAAAATTGTTACTTTTTGATAGTTTCAAAAATATAAATCGGCAATCGATTATAAATGTGCAACTGAGAACAAAAATAGCAATAAGTCACAAAAGAAGTATGTTTAACATTATGTTTCAAAATATGATGTTTTCAAGCTGTATTTGTTTAGTGAGTGAGTAAACACAACAATTTAGAATACATTTTTTTCCTTGTTGTTTGAGTGTAACAGGCCAACCTAAATTAGAGCGTCAGGTGGATTTTGCGGCCTAAGCCTCCCACTGACATGCAAAATGGATGACTTAATGCACTAATTTACTTTGGACTGTAAGATTAAATTGTTGTTTGTTCTAAGCCCGACTAGGCGGTGGAGCAAACAACATTTTTAAAATGTTCAAATAACTCGTATAACCTACAACAAATAAAAAAAACTATTATATATTAATAAAGTTTGTCCAAATAGATCTTCAAACCATGAGCTTTTAAAATTTTTTCTATCATTAGTGTTTATGCACACATACAATGTTTTCGCAAAACAGAAGCTTCCACCAATTTAGTGGTCAAGCTTTTTTCGCAAAATATCTGTTTGACGTGAACGTAACTTTAAAATTTGTTAAAAGTTTTACCATAAATCCTTTTAAAAAATTGTAAAGGTGTGCAAACATGAGTGTAAATATTCATTTCCCCTGAATATATTTTGAAATTACATACATCCCTTCCACAACATCCACCTTCATCATGTACTCAAATGACTAATTTTTATTTAAAGTTTTATAATTATGGCGGTAAATGGCATAATTAAGGTATCATGTTAAACATTTTCATTTCACATCTTGTTTAACATGTTGGTCCCACAAAAGTATCCCTTTGAAATTTTAATTAATTTATTCAGAAAATTGGGTTTAACTAGACTTATGTCAACCATGTTGGCACTAGTAAATGTTTGAATAAATAAACGCAAAATAAGTGGTAATTTTTATACAAATTGTAGAAAGTTAGTGGCATACAACTAAGAATAATATTTAAAAAAAATTTTGATTGTACGTAAAAAAGGCGCCTTCATTATCAATTGATTGTGTATCAAATCTTAGATCTTAGCTTTCCGTGGGTGACATGTGGACTTGAAACTCGCTAAGAATCCAGCAACGACTTTCACATTTGTTGCCTGTTGTGTATATAGCTCGGTCAAAGTGTAGACAGCGCAAAAAACAGCTGTATTTTTCCGATATAAACTGTGATCCCGTACTCAACATTGGGAGCCCGCTGGATCCCAATTTGCACGACAGCTATTTCCGTACTCAAAGCGTGTGTAAGTAAGAGAGATTTTGAGAGAGAAATATTCCTGTTCTTCTTGCACGAAACAGCCCGCAGTTTGAATAAATTGTTAAGCAATCAACTGTTGCAAGAAGTAAGCAATAACAAATAAATAAAGTCATCTGAATAGCAACAATTTTAATGTTTTTCAATCGGTGTTTCATATGGAGGTACCTGCAAAGCTCTTTAAAATCTAAGCGCAAGCAGAAAAACATTTCGTTTTTCTCAAATTTATGTGGCAATTTTGATTACAGCATCAAAATATACTATATATTATTTTGTACGATAGAAATGTGGTTTTTGGTGTTCCCGTAAAATTCATTGATTGCACCCGAACTTTGCCCAAAAAGTACGGGATTTGGGGAATTGTATGTATTTTAACAAATTTTAATAAAAGAAAAACTCTTCGATTACGAAGTTTAGAAATGCTGGTTTTTCCTGCAATGGAACTTGAAATGCAGAAGACGCGACGCAACAACTGCCTTCAGCCGTGTTTATTCTTTTATATAAACAAACATTTATGTTCTTATTTGTATACTACATAATGAGAAGAAGAAGAAGAAAAAAAACAATAAATTCAATACAAATATAAAATGATCAGAAATTGAAATTTTGAAAAACAGTCGGTGAAATCTTGACAATGAGAAGACGAGCGCAAGACAAGAAACAAAAATGCAGCCACAAAACAAAACTATTACAAATCTCTGATGTGTTTGGCTTTAATATATACTTTATTTATTTTTTTTTTTTTTTTGCCTTAAAATCTCCATATGAAAAGACATAAGGTAAATTTTAAATATTAATAATTCCAAAATATAAAACGACACTCACACGCCATAAGGCTCTTCCCGCCGCCTGCCTTCCTTCCAGCCGCATGATGCACTTGGGTTGGCTTAGAAGAGGGGTAACAAGAAACAAAATTAAAAAATGAGTGCCTATAAAATTTAAAATTGATTGTTCAATTAATCTTAAAAAACTTGACAACGGGTGTCTGGACGATGTCTTCCTTGGTACGACGGCCAGGGAACACAAACATAAAAAAAATTTTTTTCTTTTTTTATTATTTCTGCTCCACCATTTTTGGGGGAACTTCACAACAAAAGTCAGCTGAAAGCAAAATACAACTGCACGTGGATCTTTTCAGTTGACCAAAAGCAACAACTGTGCTGGCTGGCTGGCTGGATGGCTGGCTGCATAAAAGCCCTTTAGGCCACAAACAAAAGGGGACACCTTTTTTCAAACAACTTCATGTTGCATACTGCAGCAACATCTTCAAATCAAGTGTTGCTTTGTTTTTTTTTTTTTTTTTTTTTTTTTGTTATTGGTACTCGTATATTGAATATTTTGTTGTTGCTGTAACGCCAGTACAATACGCTTGGAAAAACTGTTGCATTGACAAAGAGTTCAACAAGGAAAAAAAATAATAATATTTTTATGGATTTATCCTTTGAGTAACTTACACTTTTACAGATTTGTTCCAATGAAATCTCTGCTCATTTTTTTTAACAACAACAGCAACAACGCAACTCATAATGCGTGTGAAATTTTTCATCCAGTGATGACGAAGACAACGTTCTTTTGTTCATTTTATGCATAATATCATAAGAAGGTGGACGACGAAGTTTTTTTTCCAATATAAAATTAAATTACGAGGTGCTCCAAAACTGTTCAAGCAAAATGTTGAAAAATAACAAGGAAAACCATACGTATCTAAGAATTTGGATTAAAACAATTTTAAATTTTGTTCATAAAAAAATGAGAGAAAACTCACAAGAAACTCATTTGCAGAAGCGAAA
Organism: Sturmia bella; assembly: GCA_963662145.1. Taxonomy (NCBI): domain Eukaryota; kingdom Metazoa; phylum Arthropoda; class Insecta; order Diptera; family Tachinidae; genus Sturmia; species Sturmia bella. Next base: position 123,652,158 of record OY759168.1, read on the forward strand.
GTTTTAAAATTTCGTTGGTCACCCAACAACCGCTCATCAGTGTTCCTATCTTTGCACGGATGTTCCTCACCTGTACACACTACTAATGCAGTTCGTATAAAGTGTTATTTAAAAACTATAGGCACAAATTAAAAAGATAAGAGAAAATTGTTCGCTCTCTCTCTCTCTCTTTATTTGGATGAATCCTAGTATTGGGGAAGAAGATGCTTCAAGTGAGGGAATCGTTCCTTCTCTTTCAGAAAGCTATTAATTTTTTTGTTTTCATTCACCTTTTTCAAAGTTCCACACAATTCAGAATGAAGAAAAATGAAAATGTCTCATTCATACCAGGGCTTATAAAAGCTGATATTTTTATAAAAAGGAATATTTTTAAGAAATAGACTCCAGGTGGACTCACAGCAACCACAGGCATTAATTATTTTATATAAATATGCCAACGTTAAAACTAACACGTTAAAACTAACATCAAAATTAAATTAAAAGTTTTGTATGGATGTAAGCAAAAAGAAAATTAACAGAAACAATTCATTTATTCAGTTGAAAGTATCTCTCAGTTGTTCTTGTAATTTTCTTTTACTAAGCCTTCCATACACAGTGGCATGATACAACTAGCAAGGTAACCTTTTCGCTACAATAAGAACAACTTCAATACAAATAAAATGCATTTTGTTTTTGTACAACTTATGCAAACTTTCAAAAAGACGCCACTTCTACATTTACAGAAGGGAGATGCACTGAGCTTACGCGGTTTAGCTATCTCGTTTTGGCTGCCTTTCATCTCCGCAATCTCTTGACAACCTAAAGTAGTCAGTTGATTAACGGTTTAGCTGACGAGGCTACCTTGTTAATTGTATCATGCACAGTGGTTAGTTGGCGGCTGAGAGAGAGAGAGAAAGAGAGGCCTAGAAAATGTTTTTTCGTTTGGATTTCAGTTAATTGATTAATTCATTAATGTTAATTAATTAATTAAGCTGGTTAATTAATGTGTATGAATTTCAGCGTTAATCATACTTTTTGAGAAAGCATAAACTTTTTTTTGTATGATATTGTTTACCATCTTTAGCATGTGATCCTCGTATGCGAAACTCTTTTTACCACAAGGTAACTTTATTAGCAAGAAAACAGCAAAAAATTTAGTTGGTCCACGCAGCCAAAGTAACCAACAAAATATTCTTCGTTAGTTGGAACATTTTTCATACATTTTTTGATCGTCAATTAATGTCGAATATTTTATGAAATCGATTCCTTTTTATTACGATATCGTTTAAGGCCCTTTTTCTGCTCAATGTTAACATACATTTTGGAATTTGAAAAGGAATGGTATAATTTCGGGTTTTAACTCTTTAAGAAGCGTTTACAATCAACTTATACTTACAGTAAATACTAAATAAAATTACAACTTCAAATATGAACTTAATTACTTATTTACTTTAAGAGACAATTGAAATGTATTAATTCAGGTCCAAAAATAGACCTTACAAATGTTTTCTGTCTTCTGCCGGCATATATTAAGAATTATTCCACAATTCATGGGAATTATGGAATAATTAGTTAAGTTTCAAACATCATTTTAAGAATTTTTCGAGTCTACTGATGAGTTGATTAGCATCAACGAAATGTCAGAGCCATATAGACGGCTGAAGAAGACAGAAAACATGTGTAAAGTCTATTTTGGACCTGAATTAATACATTAAAATTACAAATAAATTATAATAAAATAAATTTACCTTTCCTGAAACATATATTTTTTTTAAATCATTTATATAGGCTTTAAGTGATTTAATAAAGCACTGCTACTTGGTTAATATTGAATAATAAAGATAAAATAAATTCTAGCAGGGTGGTCATCCAGCTGTTTCTGAGCCGCAATGCTCGTCATCAGCATCGAAATCTACTTACCAAGGCTCACTTAATTTTATTTTTCCTTTTCCCCTTACCGAAGATAATTTCCTATGATTTTCACAGGCTAATACGTAGTTGTACACAAGTCGATACACTATTTAAGTGTACATATATAGCAATTTAGAGGTATGTCACAACATACCTGTAATTCACATGTAAAAATCCTTTGGATTATTTTTGCAAAGCGAACAAAGTTTTGCGCGTCGCGCCACAAGGGTTTAAGCTTCAATACAGAACAGAATAAAAATCAGCATATTTGCAGTAAGTTAATGTGCATATTTCAGATGTATTTTGTGGATTTTTAGAAATGCTTTGTCATAAGAAGCAATTATTACATTTATATTTTATCAGCTTAAGAGCCCTGACTTTTTGTTTGCATACAAAACGCATGTGTCTTCGTTCAGCAAAAAAAAAACAAAATCGTAATAAAAGAAACATAAGATCTTTAAGATTTCCATTCGGCTTTTGTTCGCTTAACTTATAACAAAATGATTTTTTTTTAATGCATACAAGAACAAAAAATATCAATACAAACTGATCATCAACACCGCCAGATTAACTTCGTTCTGTAGACAACAAGATCATATAATAAAAAGTTACAAATATAAAACGAAACGATACAAAATGCATTTAAATGAACCGAGACCGATTCAGAAAGTCAAACAAAAAAAAGAGTGTCGCCAAAAATCGTATTTAGTACAAATTATTTTATCCTTTATGCAATACAAAAAAGGAAAGCAATTAAAAAACCCATAGATATGCATCAGGAACAACAATATTATAGCTACGAAATACCAAAAAAAAAAAAAAACAAAAAATGTTTACAAATTAAATCTAGACTTTTAAGTAGTCTTATCTTTAACATCTGTCGGTATCATTTCTTTTGAGTTTTAATTTGGTTCTGTTTTTAATTTTTTTAATATTCAAACTAACCACACTTTAGAAGGAATTTTATTAATTTTGTTTCCTTTACACAAATACGCACAGGCATAACGCCTATTTGCCTAAACACTGTCTCAACTCAAAAAAGGTTACATTCCCAAAAGAATACAATTTGCTTTTTGAGAGGAAAACGATTTTAATTGATCATCATTATCGAGTATCAGACCCCAAGAGTCAAATTTTTTACTTATGCCCTGATTGCGGCAAATGAACGATCTACTTACTACATACATACATATGTATGTATGTATGCGCAGGCTTGAATCTCAATTTGTGATTCTTTCCAATTTCGAAACGATCAAAATCATTAAATATTTAGTTGATTTTAATCTTCAAAGTGGCGCAAGTTCGAACAGTATCAGCATTTTTTATTGCTTGTCTTGTAGTTAATTTGTTTTTCATTCTGCCATCTCGACTGAAGTGAGCGCGTGAGTGTGTCACTGTGTGTTGATGATTTTAAGGATCATGTTTTACATGATATTTTAATGTCGTTAATTATCATTATCATTACGATCAGTCACACAACCGTTTTGAACAAATTGTTTATGCTCATGTCCCTGGTATTGTATTGGTCGCATTGGAGTCAGACGCCAGTGAGTTTTGTTGGAAAACCAATTTGCTTTGTTTTTTTTATGTGACAAAATTTAAATGTTCCAATGAGTAGTCAGCTTTAGATTCTAATTAGTCCGTTTTTGTACTTAAATTAGTATCAATAATATAAAGTTTTTAATTTGAGAAACAAGTCACAAGCACTGAAGTGGCAGCGTGTAACAGGAGAGGAGCTCATTCAGCTCTCTAAAACAGTAATTAAATTAGAAGAAGTTGTCAGTACGTCCTACCGAGTAGGCTTGCAAATGGCCTTTCAAATGGAAATTTGTGGAAGCCAAAAAGGCGGAAATTAATTGAAGAGAGAACGTAGAAAACAATGTCGCTTTGGTATAAGTGGAGCTTTCAAAATGGCATCAGCAACCGGCGTTGGAAACAATATTATCCGTCGAGCCAATCAAGATTCGTATAAAATATGAAGCGGCGATTAAAGGTGAAGGGGTGTGTCGATCGATCAAGGATACCAAGCTCATCACCAACAAATCTTTACAGCCATAAGCGGGTCTATACCAGAAAACGTGACGTCAGATCGCATACCGGAGACCAGACTAGACGTCAATTGGTAAACATTGACTCCCGACTTCCATCCCTGGTTCACCGACCGTTTGAACCAGATCCCCATGGGGCTTCATTGTTACATGGATGGATGAAGACAGAGGGGGGAAACAGTACTTGATTCCGTTTGCCTCACTATTGCACAGTTTTGCAGGCGGAGTGTATTAGGGAAGACATGGGAAGGCCAGGGGCAGTGCATATATTCACGGTTAGTCATTTGGCCATGAAAGCGATTTCAGATGAACGGACTTAATCACAAACAGTTTGGGACTGCAAAAACGCGTTTGCCCCTTACTCGACTTATAATGAACTGCGCTTCATATGGGTGCCAGACATGCGGGAATAACTGGAGAACAAGCTCACTTGCTTCAAGATCAAGAGAGCTAAGTAACATAAGTTTAGTATGTGCGAAACAGGCAGTTAAGCCTGTCCTAAGGGATTGAGCACTTAGAGTCCACTTAATTCTCTGGAATAAAGAAACACTGGGAATCAATAAATGAATTCTATGGGGAGATCGAGAAGAGGAAAAAACGGGAGGACTGCTGAGGCTTAACAAGCCCGAGCTAAGTAAAATAATGGTAGTTATGAGAGGTCACTCTCAACTACTGTCACACCTTGACCGCACAGGAATAGCGGGAGGAGGGGAACGTAGAGGCAACGGGGAGGAGAGCGAGACCTTAGAGCACTATTTATGATAGTGCCCCGCCCTCTTACAAATACGGCCGCGATATTTTGGGAGAGAAACCTTACCCTACATAAACCAATAACGGGGCATATGCTGGAGGAAATTGAGAAACTTTGTGAATGACATGGAGTTCCTATAGACCTATGGGTCAAACTATTCATGTTTAAGTTCTTGGAGCACACAATCAACCTAACCTATGCTGATTTTATATTTTTCGGTTGCGATATTCCTCATAGGACTCTATTATTAATTCGAAAATTCGTATCTGTTTTCCTCCTGTACAGTCGAAGCTTTGTAATATTGAAGAAATCGCGTTAAGTGCTGTTGACTGGATAATGTAGAAGGTGTATTATACACTGGACACTAAACAGACAAGTTAAGATAAGTTAGTTCGGCTTCACTTAGATTTGCAAAACTAAATGTTCTGCTTTTATGTTATAAGAGTTTTCTTTAAGCAAACGTCCCCTTCCCACTCACCACTCCCTCTTTATTGTAGTGAAAATTTTGCCGATTGCAGCCGTTTTTAATGGAACAGTGAGGTCAGCAAGCCTCACAGTTTCCAGCGAGGCGAGACACTCGTTTTACCAGTTGAAGTCTGAAGATGACTGAATTCAGTAATTTCCATTAATATGGATAATATCTCCATGCAACCTTGCACTTCTATAAAAAACATATTACATTTTAATGCTGTGTGTTTGACGAAGCTGTACTGAACTCTTTACTCGTTAGAACTATTAGTCCTCACATGTGCAATATATTGTGCAATATATTATTGCAAGCAAAATTTTTGCCTTGACCACAAAATGCTTCTCTGCTCTTGAATGTCTAATTAAATCTCTCCGATGCTTGAAAATTTCCCACTTGACATTTTGTTAGTCAGTCAATTTTCAATTTTATTGCTCCTTAAGACTTTAATTTCAATTACCTATAATTGTGTTGAACAAATTATTACTTCTAACTAAAAACAAAAATTCTTTGGAAACAATTCGCCACAGTCTACATTTTTCCTCTTATAACTTGAAGTGTTGTAATTATTGCTTTATAATTTAACGACGACATTTTACGATGCCACGGAAAAAAAATGAAACGATTGAATGGCAGTTTGCCAAGATGGTGGCGTAGAGTGGCGTTCCCTATTTTCTTTCTTGCATTATTTGTTGAATTATTAAAAATAATAAAGTTAAGCATGAGCATTTAATATCTTTTTGTTGAGTTATAAAAACTTTTACAACCCAATCGATTTCGTAATCAGTGACTGTCATGTCATGTAAAAGCATTTTGTTTCTTTTTAATGGGTTATTAAGACAAAATGTTTACAAAGGCAATTAACTAAATATCGGTTTAATGTTTAATAAAAATAATTATGTATAATTTTAGTGTTTTCTTGTCATATGAAAAAGTTGTAGTTTTTATTTGAGGTCAAGATGTCACAATTGGAGGAGTTCGACCATTTCCATACGTCTGACCGTATTCAATATTCGGATCCTAAACATTCATTGAAAGTATAAAAAAATATTCTTTTTTGTATGCATTTAAAACTTGTAACAATAAAGAAAATAATAATATTAAATAGTTGAACTTTGAATTTTATAATCATTATTTTGGAAGGAAAATTTAATATAACCGTTAACCTCCTCCTCCTCCGTTTACCTAACTGGATTAACATTAACGCACATTGGAGCTGCCGTAAAGATGCAAAACGCCCCACAAGCAAAACATTTTACGATCATGTTGACATGTGTGTAAAAGCTTATCGAAGATTGCCCCAAACAGCAGGTCTATGTGTGTATGCAATACAAATAGTAAATGGCGCCTGAGCATTTTACGATCTTATTGCAAACACAATTATATTTTACGATCACATTCTGATTCATTCCAGGCGGGATTATTGGAAGGCATTAGTAATGCATGATGCCTGGGTGGGTAATTGTTTTGTGTTACTAACAAATTCTAGCGAACGTACAATATCAATTGTAAATTGTAGTTATTTTTCACCAGTTGAAAATTGTTAAGTGCTACCATTTAATGGCTGGCGCCAAATGCTGTTGCTCAGATTATTATCTTGCGATCTTTTATGACAATAAGTGCTCGTATGCAGTTCTAATGTTTGCATTTATTGTAAGAAAATTAAAATTTAAAACGAAATATTTAAAAGTAATTTGCAAATTGCAAATGTTTTTACGAGTTTCGATTATACGACAGTTATAAAATAAAAGAGCATAATAAAATGAAATTGTATTCGTTTTAACAAAATTAACGTATACATTTTTTGAACTCAGTATTAAATATTAACTACACTGTGCTTTGCCTAAAAATGTGGCCAGCGATTTATCCATCCAGTTAATAAACTCAGTTATGATATGGATGCCAGGTCATGAGGGGCACAAGGATAACGAGTTGGCTGACACTTACGCAAAAAGGGAAGCCAATGGGGCTTTCATTGGACCCACTCCATCCTTTGGCTTTAGCAAACTCCTCCTCAAGGGGGAGATGAGAAAATGGACAACATCCATCACAGAAAAGCTGTGGAACGACACTAGGGGTCTGGAACAGTCACAGAAATTTCTTAGCTTTGATGCTAAGAGGGCGGATCTCGCTCTAAAACTCTGGCACTAGGCCACAGAAGACACAGGCTGTTGCAGGCCTATACATTGGGTTCACAGGAATTGCAAGGGATTCCACAGAAGGAGCTAATACTGTTTCTTGATGTATTAAACTCGTGAGGGACAAAAGGGTGCACAATAGATCATCTATGGTCGCAGAGCAAAGGGCCATTCTGGACCAACCTAGTAATAATACAATACAATAGTAAAGTCAGTTCAAGTACGTTGAATTCAGTGATGCTAAGAGTTTTTTTAGGTTAAGTCGCATGAGCTCAACTTTTCTAATCTGTTCCCTATAGCATCATCAACTCCCTTGATTCTTTCTAATTGTGGCCATGATGCTGTAGTTAAGGTTTCTGATCAACCGTCTGGCAATTCTAATACCGTAAGAGGTGAACGGAAAACTTTGCCGCAAATGAATAAAGTAAACAAAATATAAAAAGGAAATCTGAAATATCCTTTTTATACTATATTAAATCAACAGGAATCAAAGTTGTTTTAGTAGCCAAAAACTATGCTCAGATTTTAGTACAAAATCTGGTTGAGTTAAGACTTTTTAGGTTTTATGAAGGTAAATCGCTATCGAAAACATGACCAATTTATTCTGCTGAATAAATTTTTCAAGTGCAGATCAGTTAACATTCAGAGTTACTTCAAAATTTTCAAGGTTTCAGAGTTCAATTTATGTATTCCTGCTGGATGAAGGGTTCCTCGATTTGAAATACCTCTGTTTTTAACCTCCTTAAGGTACAAAACCATAAACGAAATCCTTGTCAAGTGATAAAAAATGCTTCCAATTTTATGTTCACCTTAAGATTTATTGCCTCAGAATGAAATCAATTTTAATTTATTTTAAAGATGAAGCAAAAGCAATTTTATGAATTTGTTCCATAGATACATACGTACTCGTACATATAAGCCTATTTGTTCCTAGCCATGTTAACATGAACCATCTTTAACACTTTAAACATGTCTGTATGGTTGCTATAAAAATGGTATTCCCAAGACCTTAGAGGTAACTTCAATGGCCGGGCAACCTTGACAACAAATCAAATGGCATGAATAATTCAGTTTGTGAATGGCATTCATAATGTCATCTTAATAAAAATAGCAAAAGTTAGAATACATTTCAAATGAAAATGTGTTTTCTTTTACTTTTTACGCAACCAAATAAAACAAAAGCAAAAAAATAGGAAAATTCTTACACCCCCAAAAAAGGATTTGAGGAAACAGTAAACCAATGGTCATGATTTTTTTCTTTTCTTGCTTTTTACTGCAAGTTAAGTTCACAAAAAATAAAGTTAAATTTTTTATTTTCTTCATACATACATATTGCTTAGAATGTATAGACAGGTTCATTCTCCCATAAACCTGGCACAGCGGGTTGTCAAGTTTAAGACAACTTTCTGACCACACCATACCAAACAGCCAAGAACTAATTTCAGTTTTCTGTTTATTTTATTTTTATGTTCGCCATCATCTTTCTCCTTGTGTCTTCCTTTAATTTCACACACAGGCAGAATGGTAATGTTTGCAATGTCTTGCAAGTGTATCACTTATTGCTGCCTGTTATTAGTAAAGTTGCTGGATATGGGTTAAAAACTAAAATTTGTGCCGTCTTCGTTGCTGATTAAACTGCTGAATGAATTAAAATGTGAAGCCTGTAAGTTGAAATGTGTGTCCCTGTTGGTCATATCGTCAAATTATCGGCCAGGTGCTAGTGTAGCTCTAATCTCTGTCCACTGCAGGTGTTGTAGCCCAGTGATTCAATATAATAATGGAGGGGACTTAGCCCAAAACGGTGAGTTAAACTGTGACCTATATTGCAACTGCCGCGGTCCTCTGTGAGGGCAAGGCAGCAAGAAACCAGACTATCCCCTTCAAAGGGACTGCTTGCAAATCCTATACATTTAGCGTTGGCATGTAATAGCCTGTAGCTTCTGTACTACTCTCTTCTCTTCTTCACAACAGAACCAGCAAGTGTTGTCCAATCCGCCAAGCTGCTTATTGCAGGCATAGTAGTCTGAGAGTGTCTCCCGAAGAGCATTATTAGTACACTCACAACATGTTTGCAGTAACTGACCATAGTTTATTACAGCAGTAATCAGTGCAGTTGTTTTGAAAATGAATGAAATTTTAATTTTAACTATTTGTACGGTTGCTTAAAAAACTAACTAAGGATTTTTGCTCACAGTTCATAATGACAGTAGTAACTTACGTTACACACACATGAAGGAATGTACATAGATATTTATAAATTAGTTTCTACATACATTTGTGGCATACTTAAATTGTTCTGATTGTTGCGATGGCTGAGTAGGTATGGCAGCTGCTTTCAAGTCGAGAAGTGGCATGTTCGAATCTCAGCAGAGGATTTGCGGAACAAAAATTAAATAAGCGAATTGCAAAAGATTATAATGCAGATAGAAAACTATAATTAACAAAAATTAATTAAAGAACTCACCACCTAAGAATATATAGAGAAAATTTTACAAGTTGATTACGCATTAACAATTTGACAGTTAGAATAAAGGAAAAATCATTACTTTTACCGATTGGGTGCAGTAGAGTTTTTAAGAAGAAATTAGTAAATTTAAATGAAAAATAAGTAGGACGGGTTTTAAATAAAGTTTCATTTATTTTAAAGAGCGTTTTCAGTTAATATTACTGACAAAGTTTTCTGAGTGTATGTTTCCCACAGCACCGAAGATCTGTAACTTTGTGGAATTTGTGAGGCTACTACTAGTGTTTGTACATAATGGATGTTGTCTACTTCTCCATATCACTGTTAAGTAGACTCCTGTTGAAGCGAAGTTATGCAGCAGGTCCAGTGAAAATCTCTTCAATGCTCCTTTATAATTAAATATCTGGCATTTAGTTTTTTCCCTTGTTTCCAGCTCAGAGTATTTTGGAGCTGCAATACCAGCCTGTTAAGTATGTAGTGAGACTCAACTGCTTCCTCGGATATACATTTTTCAACTACCTGGGTCTTGAAAAACTGTTTGATTGCCCAAAAATATTTTAATCCTGAATCATTCGGTTACGGTTCTTTCCGTTTTCTGGATTGCTTAGAGCTGTGTCTGTAAGATTGTGGTGAGCTTGCTTGAAACTTTCATTGATTGGTTTCATTTCATTGTTGTGGTTCCACCAGTGTGCCAGTTTTTCCGCAGGAAGGATTACAATCCTGTCGAAAACCATAGAACTATTGACATGTCGCTCTGCACAAAAGCATTCAATGATTTTGTGCTGGGTGCCTGTTTGGCCAACTGGACAAATTTGTTTGCACACATGTAACCAGACAATTTTTAATTTTTTATTTTTTTATTTTCACAATCCAAGTCCCAACATGTAAGACAATGTTCATTTAAATGTATTTTTTTTTTCTTTTCCCATGGCCAACAGAACAGACTCAAATGAAGGTGGAGACATGTTAACCAACCAAGAAACAGCACACATCCTCACACATGTTTGAATGGCTCTGGTGATGTCGGGGCTGTTGCAGAATATGGGAGTTTATATGCCGCCTCTATGTGCATTTGAATGTAGTAATTTAGTCAAGTAAATAACAGTCAAGAGACGACACCATTATCAGCAGCTTTCAAGAATTTAAATAAGTGCTACGTAATCAGTGTTGCCAGATTTGTTTAATATCTCTTTAACCAACAACTGCCTCAAAGTAAGATATAGGAACAGAATTTAATTTTAACTATATATATGACTATATGATTTACAATTGTTTATAATTTTATCAAATTCGATTTTACTTCCTCAAAATTGAGAAGGATTTTTTGTGTTGCAATTGGAGTGATCAACATTCTTAAAGAAGACAAGAAAAGTGAAGCAAGGCCACAGCATGTACCCCAGCCAGTAAGTCTTCAACTTTACTTTTCTTGTCTTCTTTAAAAATGTTGAATTACTGCATCCGCTTTAATATGGGTTTTTTGGTCTGACAGCATTCTACTGAATATTCGTTCTGGATCTGCAAATGATCGTTCTCAGATCCCTCTGTTTTTTGGAATCAAATTATGCTTTAGATATGTACCTTTAACTGTTGGGACCAAAAACCTGAATGAGGAACCACTTTGCGTTATAGCTTAGAGGTATTTTCCGAAACCTTAAAAGATCTTATCTAGCTCAACTGTGAAATTTAACACATCCAAATTCCACAGTTGGGCTGATGAGAGGTGTAGTGACCTAGAAACAGCCGGCTGTCTGTCCAGCTATAAAATTTTCTCTTTACTTAAACTAAGGCTGATAAAATTGGGATCACCCAGGATCAATAATTATACAAAAAAAAATACTTTCAGTTGTTGTACTGCATGTATGATTTGAATAAGTAACATTGTGACTCTGCTGGGACTTTAAACTTAAAGAAATTTGTTTAACAGCTTCGCCGGAAATTTTTACTTTATACAGGTTGGAGCAGCCCATAAAAATTGAAGAGCAACTACACCCCAGGTGCTAGTAACAATCAGATCATTTTTTTTTTTTTTGTGGGGAAATCGCAAAATCACGTAACTTTTACTACACATTCGATTTCTGGCAACACTGTTTTCTTTGGTTCTGTTTAACAGAAAAATCAATAAAAGTACATTCATTGTCTTATGGAAACCATTATTTCTTACTTCATATTTCTTTAATATTGGCAATATTTTTCTTTTAACTTTTTTTTAGCGTTTGGCAGACATTTGAGAAATTAAAGTTTTACATTGCTTGTATTTTGTTTTTCATCTCGACCAGTTAAGAAACAGCTTGAGTAGCTTTTAAGTCCCCAAGCGAAGAGGTACAAGCCATTTTTAAAATTTTGTTCAACTTCAATAAAATATCTTATTACCAGTGTTTTTTTTTTTTGTCAAGTAAGTAATTGTCAGTGAACTGCCAGCCATTATGCCACTTAAACAGTCAGTTGGTTGGCCAACAGGAACGTCGTTTCGATTATAAGAAAAAATTGATTAAAGCTGTTAAAAAAGAGTATATGTACTCCATATTGAAAGTGCTTTGTGGTAAAAAAAAAACCATTAAAATTTTGTATGTAAGTAAAATGTAAAACAAACATTAATTTGAGCATAACAATGTCACTGATTTATTTGGGCAGATATTTAGAAGTTTCGCAGACTTTATAGCTGCTTATGTGTACATGAAATGGTGCTTTGCAGGTAACTCTTCTCTATAATTGCATTGAATAATTGAAACTAAAAATTGTTCTTGAGTAAATAAAACAAATAAAAACATTATTGCGGGTCAATTTGTCCTGTCCCGCATGGCTTTCGTATACAACATGAATGATAGTTTGCGATTGTGATTGCATCAACCATGTTTTTTCTTTGCGTGTATAGCTTGATTGGTATTTCTTAAAGAGGGAACCAATGCCTGCATATTAAATATATTTATTTACATTGAAACGAAGGTTTCTTTTAAGCTAAGGCAGCTTTAATCCAAATTCGAAATATAATTAAGTGAAATAAAATTAACTTTTTTATTGACATTACAAGTCTGAGTAGGTGATATTATCGATTTGGTGATAAGTGCAAAATTGCCGTTGTTTCTTTTGGTTCATACAATAATTTAATATGTTTCTTGTCAATTTTGTTTTCTCAATAGCATAGATTTTTCAATAGAATATTTAAACCCCAAATGTACTTTCCTTGCATATCATTAAGAATAACAAAAGCAAAAACGCTTCTAACTGCTCATAATTTTTGGTGACCCACAGCCACGTGCATTTATGCCTCTTAACACCATCGTCATTATTTGAAATTTACAACATTTATGCAATTCGTTCTAGCAGCCAAATCAAATTGGAAAAAATCTATTTAAGAATCATTAGCCAGATTGTTTTCATAATAAATTAAATAAACAAGCGAGAAAACACACATCTCGGGGGACACCGCCAGGATAAAATCAACAACAAGGGTTGTTTAACACAACAAACAAAACACAAAAATTTAACAAACTTGCTACACTGTGCTTATATTTTGCAGCAAAGCGACAACCACATGCTTATTTTCCCATGATTAACAGCAACAACAACAGCAACAACACACCAATGACAGTGACAACACAAATATTTGATTACTTACTGACTGCATTCATGAGCCGAAAGCAAACAAACAAATAAACAAACGGCTGACTGGGTTTACCAGGGACACAGGCTAAAAAGTCAAAGTGTAATAAAAATGGCATTAAATTTAAATGAGGTATTATAGATTTGTTTTAGTAAAAGAAATTATGTAAGAAGATTTTACAGTGTTTTTTTTTTCTACTGTATTCAAATGAATTTTTTAAATAAAAGACCCACGGTTGCAAAGTTTAAGGGAACTTGAACGAAAAAGCAAATGCAGTTGCTTCTCTTTATTATTATGTAATATCGTTGAGATACGTTTTTACGTTGAGCAAACATAACCTTAAAATATGTTGTTGTGGGGGACTCTCACACAAAAATAAAAGAAATATAGATTTGGTAGCCTTGACAATGATTGTTTTGATTTGTCGTGGTGGAACTCTTTTTTTTTAGCTTGAGATGCTAAAATCTATAGACAAATTAATGGCACAACATCGATTGCCAAATCGTTCACCCTAATGTATAATATGTGAATATTAGCTGCTTATATGATTGTATTTGCCCAAAATAAAGGTCAAGGAGAAAGTAGTGGTCCCTTACATATTTTTTGTGTGTATGACCACACAGAAAAAATATGTATTCGTAGAATATGATCATATTATTGTTGAAATATGTGGCTGAAATTGTTATCATTGCTTACATTTATAGTATGGTTGTAAACAATTGAAATATGTAGTTTCAACTATATTATACGTTCGCCTTAACCATACTGTACGGTTGCCTTAAGCATATTATATGGTTGGATCTAGTGCTGGTGCAGTATTGAGCTTTAGGGCATCGAGTACTCAATACCTGTACTCTTTTTGGGATATTCAATACTCAAAAGTTGTTGCTCTATACTTTCAGAGTTGTACTTTTTAAACACGTTTGACTTTTTAAACACGTTTGAAAATCAACTCTGATTAATGTTGCAACACTGTTTAAAAAGCGTCAGCTGTCAAAGTGAAGGTGATAGCGGAAGAAAATAGTAATATGTACCAATTTGTTCTTTAGTTATAATCAAAAGCAATTTTTGAGCTACATTCATACACACACATGTACATATTTCAGATACATGTATATGCATAAATGCACATAAAAGAAAAAAACCGCCTGTTGCTTAAACATTCAGAAAAAACGTTAAAAGTATTGAGTACCCAAATCAAAAATATTGAGTATCATTAATTAATGAAAAGTAGTCGAATTCACCAACGTTAGTTGCAACCATAATATCGTTACACAGAACATAGCGTTGTTGCTGCAACCATAATTGAACATGATACATAGACAAATTTTCTTATATGAGACGAATTGAAAAACTGTTTGTCAGTTGATTTCGCTTGCTGAAAGTAAAAATATCCCTCATTAGGAACAATCACAAATAACTCTTCTGTATGTATGTATGTACATGAAAGATTATTTACATAATCACAAAACCCATATGTACATATATACCTTAGAACACAATATCTGCTGCAAATGTTTATGCCATTAAGAATTCAACACAATTTAAGTAGACGTGATAAAAATTAAGCCCTAAAACATAAAAACAACAACTTTACTGTTTGCATAAAGTATTATTAGTTGAATAAAATCAAAGATTTTATTCCCTTCATTGTAAAAACAAATCCCTTATGCTTAGAAAATTACACATTAATTGCAAGATTTTAACACTTGTTACGAAACCTCCCGCCGAACAAAATTCTAACCCCAAATTTTAAGGTTTTTGATTTCAATGACTGTGATTATTTTCCCTAAAATGGCGTATAAGTAGTCATTAGTATGTCGTTAATAATGTACACACACACACACACACATGAATGTTTTTATAAAATGCGTCAGCATAAACATTAACTTAGCATTTAATGAGCACCCTGTATGCCGCCATAACAATGCCATTTTCCATCATTTATGATGCCGATTAGCATCAGCAAGCATTTCATCTAGATAAACCCATAACTATTTAATGCTTATTTCTATTATTTCTATGAACCGACTTAATGCTGGGCGATTAATGGATTTATTGTGTATAAAATTAATTTTATATTTCAGTAATATTCTTCAGCAAATCATGTCATATTTGCTTAGTATTTTTTTAACATCTCGTGTGTTGTACTTTTCATTACATTGATTGGATTAAAAATTACCGTATGGGTATTTCCATGAAATGGTCCACCGTTAGTTAAAAAATCAAAACGCTCGCACAATTTTTTTAAGCACAGAAAATTGAAAAAAAAACTATTGACATTTTATTATGTAAAAAAAAATTTTAACTTACAATAATTTTAAATGATGGTAAAAACTTCTGAAAATATATGTTAAATTACAAAAATATGTATGAAGGTAAAAAGTGTCACGTGCGTAATGCAACGTGCGTAATCAAAAAAAATTTTTTTTTCTTAGCCAACCCATGCACACTTGTTTTTGAACAAACCATGATTATAAAGGTCCATTAATAACCTTTATAAAAACAGTTTTTCCGAAATAAAAATCTTCTACAATTCGCCTACTTTTGCAATATTTCATGCTGCTTTAAAAGGCACTTACGTTTTTTGTCACGTGCGTAAGTCAACTTTGATCGCATGGAACTTGGGTACCCAGTGCTCAATTTTCCAATATATATACTTTTTGGAAGGAACTCATCACATTAAATGTAACAATGGCGAAATTCCATTCAAAAATTCCAACCCATTTAGATTTTTATAATATTCAAAACAATTAAACGTGTACAAATGTCACGTGCGTAACCATGGAAACACCCATATGGTTAAATACAAGCTGTTATATTTGAAAGTGATATAAGTCCGAATTCGCAACAAGAAAATGGGAGAAGTTTTAATAAATTATAGATACTTTCGTTCGAAGTAGGTTTGATACCCCACGCAACAATTGTTATATCATTCAATACAAGTGTCAAATTTGTGATTCGGTTTGCAATTTTCGTATCCGACTCCGTAAAAGTTATGATTATATTCTGGGTCAGTATTGACAGTAAAGACGATTAAGTTTTTGTTTGTTTGTTATTCGACTCCCCAACTGTAAAATCATTTCGAATGGTTGAGACAGATTCAAGCCAACTGTGGAACAGCAATTTCTTATATAAAATTTTTAGAAAAAATTGTTTAGAGAAAAAGATGGTGATAAAAAAAAATCAAAATTTTTGATTTTACACTATATTTAGTCGGCTTGCAGCACAAACTGATTTTCAAAGAAATTTGCCCTATAACAGAACCAAAACAATTTTTGGAGTGTGTAGGTAGAAGTCGGTTATAACAAAACTCTCTTCCAGAAAACCTATATTGGTTACGCCAAACGTCGAAACTTAATATAAAAAGGCCTTGAATTTGACAAATATTGCATACCGTAGAACTGCATAGAAAACCCCCCGAGGTGCACAACTTGTTTCTACTGTATTTTCTAAAATATTTCTGTTTTCAGGTTTCTGAATTTCAGCTTTCTGTCTTTTACAGTTTAGCAGCTACGGCTAATTGTTACTTTAGGTTGTGTAGGGATACCTGGTAGTTTTCGATTTGTTGTTGCAGAGCATCTATAAATACAACACTGTGCGAATTTCAGCTCTCTATCTCTTACGGTTCGAAAGTTATGTCTAATTGTTACTTTTCGTTATATGGGGACACCTGGTAGTTGCCGATTTGTTGTTGTTTTTAGTATTTTTTGTTGTAGCGGCAAGGTACCGCAATATCCTGTGAAAGTTTCAGCTCTTTAGCTCTTACCGTTTCGGAGAATGGACGCTGTGACGGACGGACGGACGTAGTAGTCTCGGTAATAGGTTTCCGCTTCACTCTGATGAGTACGGAACCCTAAAAACGGAGCTAACTTCACAGCTTCGTCTTTAACATAAATAAATATGTTAAAAATTTCTCTAAAAATGTTCTATGTTAAGGCAATACGCTAGAAATGTTAGCAACCATTCATCATTCTGTTAAAATAACAGCGTTTGGCTAAGCAAATGTAAACAAAAACAGAGATGTTGAGAATTAAAATGTTCAGGAAACCTTTTTTGATTTTTAGAGGTCGTAGAATTGGCATCAGGAATGCTTAAATTTAATAAATCCGTCGTTTAAAATGTGCTCACGGCTCTCAATCGAAGACAATTTTTCTCCATCGTAAATTAAAAGCTTGTTTTTTTCCATTTCACATTTGGTACAATGTTCCAAGGTTGAATAAGAAAAAAACCCCCCCTAAAGTGAAAATAGTTGAAAATTCGTTTAGGACAATGTTTATTTTTGCAATTTTCGTTGACGTGTTGGTTTTTACACACCCAAGTGACAAATTGATTGCAAACTTTTGATAGATGATTATTTTAATCTAAACAAATTGTTCCCTTTTTAAATTTAATAAAAAAGTTATTTGTAATAATAAACAATTAGATCTCTTTTAAACTGTTTTTTTTTTTTGCGAAATAAAGTCACTTTCACTTTAAACACATCCATCACTATTAACATCAAGTTTGTCATTTATTAAAACAAAACACATCATATGTATGCTTTGTTAGTTTAGCTTGCATTAAACTCTACATATGTATTTTGTTTGTTACTTCAAATCACATTATCCTTTTAGGGTTTTTTGTGCAGGCATTTACTGTTTGTTTTCTGGCACTCTACACTTTGCAATAGCGGCTGGCACATTGATATGATTCGATTGTTCTACAAGTGTGACTGTATCTTGTTGGCAATAAAATTATTTAACAATAAAGATCATTTGCATTATGTACATATATGTATTATCAATTAAAAAAGATTACGTGTATCAATGAGTTATTTATGAGTTATTTATGAGTTATTTATGAGTTATATATTTATAAGTTATATATGAGTGTGATAATGAGTTATTTCTACGTTACAATACATTACTGTTTGTTATTTGGCGAGGATTGAGAAAAAAATGTATGAACTAAAAATCATATGTTGAATGAAACCATCACTAATTTAAATTTAAAATTGATTCAACAAACTCCAAAGTTGATGGAAAATTAAATTACTGTAGGAATTCATTGGACTTACAAACCGAATTCTTTCATCGAACGTATTTCCAAATATTTTCAGAAATTCTCAAAATTACCGTAGAGCATGATTCCATGCTTAGACGATGGGCTTTCTTGGCAGCAAATACGATTTATTTAAGGATTTTGATGTCTGCCTCCCCCTCACAAATTAAGCCATATTTTTGGGTTAGTACGAGTACGGACGTGCATGAGTGTTTGTGTGCGTGCGTGTATGTGTGCTGCTGTTTAGCCTTATTACAAGGATTATTTCACTTTTTCACAATTTATATCAAATCATCGAATAATAATGAAAGTTGTGATTTATTTTTTTCTTTCTTAACAGGGGGAGGTCAAGGAAAAGTTGTGTTTTGAAAAAGGATTTTTTTTTTAATGTTGTCTGAGTAAAAAGGGGTGTATTATTTCAATAAAATTTTTATTTCAGGGTGCGTGTGCGACAGCTTTGGGGCGAGAAATTTCCACAAAGTGGTTTGTTGGAAAAAGTAAAAAAAAAGAAAAAAGAATAATGTGGGTAAAAGCTTGTAATCGGCAAGTGTTTTAATTTAATTTTCAGTTGAAAGTTTATCCCAAGGGGGAACATAAAAATCATGCGGTTATGCTTTTAATACAACGTTTCTTTAAAATAACATGGTAGTTTTCTCAAAGCTGCAAAAAACATTTTCAGATGAATCTGTGGCCATGGCCTTACAATTTGAGTTTCAAGAATTGAAGGTTCTAGTATGGAGACACCTTTCAGCTTGTACTTCTTGCTGTTAGTACTTGAAGCCAAAAATAAACTGAATATTTTAAAGAGCTGCTTAACACCGTTCAAAATGTTCTTAGATATGTGGGAAAATATAATTTCTAACATGGAAGCAGCCTATAGTTTTCAATTTTGTTTGTATTATTTGTTATCATTGTATTTTTGTGCACTCATACTCTGTGACATTTTCAAGTTTCTGTCGATTATGGTCTAAAAATTACAGCTTAATTAAAGCAAAATATGTTGTTTGTATGGGGACACCTCTCTATTTTAGTATCTGTACACACAGCGAAAAAAAATGTAGAGAAGTGTTAATAGTCTCAGATGTAATTACATACATACATACGTATATGCTCACCATTACATATTACAGTACTCTCTTATATGCTCTTGTAATTTAAGAATAAGTTAACACCAGTTAATACCGTTATACATGTATTACATTGTGATCTCATATGCTTTTTATACTTGGTGTTAACATTATTGATAATCACTCATTGGATTAAACTGTAACTAAAAGCACATAAACTCAGTAAATAAAAGACCACTCGATTTAATGCAGGTTGCTTGATTTCACTTTTTACAAGTATGGAATAATACAGAAAAGAAGTTAAAAATTTAGACCATAGACATTCAGCATGATTTTTCAACCTGGAAACAAAAATTTTTTGCTCTTAAAACATCTGTGAAGAAACGAAATGAAATTTAATATTTTTCCTTTTGCTTTGTCTTCTTATCTTATTTAATTGTATATTATATATACATATGTATATATATATCCATTTTATATTTCGTTTGCTTCACTTTTGCTTTGCAAAGTCTTTCATTCAGCTCGGGCGGGATTTGAACAGCAACCTCTTGACTACTGATCAGCCATTGAAACAATTAAAAAGAAACAAATGCACAAACCAACAATTTAATAAAAGATTTAATTCTCAATCGTAACATCCGTGAACGTATTAACAATCATACCATTGATGCGTATGATTGATATTCCACCTTATTAACTACAAGGAATCACAGTGCGTATACGCACATACATATATCCCAATATAGTTTTATGTGAAGTCTTGTAAGTTGATGGGTAAACAATTCTACGTCAGGCCATTATTGGAATGAAGTTTCTTAACGAGGCTTGCTGGTAGTGGAAATTAGTAGAAATCGTCACGAAAGCGTGAGAGCTGTTTATATGTATTGGTGTATCTGTCGACAAACAACTGACACCGACCAATAAATATTAATTAGTTGTGAAAATGGACACTATCAGAAGTAGTGTCAAGGGGTAAAAATGAAAAAAAAAAAATACAAAATGCAATAGTTATTCATTACCCCGATAACAACCAAAATTTTTTGGATTTTGCGTTTTGAGCATAGCGTTTATCTTTATGTGATATACTTGTACTGTAGTTTATATTTAATTGCTCTAAATTGCAGTTAATGGCTTTAATATTAGCCATTGCAATTAGGAGTGTTATAAACAATATTATGGTAAATAAATAAAAATTTATTCACCTTTTGCTAAAAACAAACAAAAAATTTATAATAAAATTACTTGAGCGCTCGATCAGAGACATTGTATATATGTAAATATATTAATATTTTTACTAGTGTTTATTATAGTGTAAATGTGTATAGCAAATTTATAAACAATAAACGAAAAAAAAATGGACACTATCAGTTGATAGATGTCGCTAAAGTAAAGTATGTCACAACAAAAAACAGCAATATTGAAAAATTTTCTTCGTTTTGTAGCAGATTGACAAAAAAAAATACTGCATGTGTCAAAAGTAAGAAATAAAACGTTCCAAAAATTTAAAGAATCATAAAATTTCAAAAACAGCACAAAATAAAACATACAGATTTCACCTTGTATTACATTCGACGATGAAGAAAAAACGTAAGGAACTTGGTTCCTAACGGGGGTCCCCCGACCGCATTTTTTTTTTTTTTTTTTTTTTTTTGTAAAAATTCACCTTGAGTTTTAATCTGTAGTGTTTCTTATATTTGGAGCTGCACATCTTTAGTTTTTTACTTCAGTTATCTACCTATTGCGGTTAAAAATATATAACTGTCCACCTTTATGTTCCAACTATAGAATCACACATACGATATCGATGTGCTTAGCATGAACTTTAATGCATTCTATTTGCATTATACTCCTGAGCTACATATATCTGCTTTAGATGACAGCTGAGGAAGCTGCAGACTTATCGAACTGCTTTCGCATCATATTGTCTGGGGCTTAGCAAAAGTCTGAGTCATGGACTGGAATCGAATGGAATGGACGAGCCTGTATCTTCAATTAACCATTAAAACACTTCAAAACACAATTTTACGAAAATTAATAAACAAAAAACCAACTCAAAAAAGTTTTTTTTTTTTTTGGAGAAAATCAAACAATCATTAATTAAAATCTTCACAATTATATACAGTGCCTACATACATATGTATGTGTGTACATACATATGTATATAGATATTTTTCTGTTTTCATTTGGTTAAAGCGCTAATTTGTTTGGTTTCGCGCCTTATGCCGACACTATTCTCAGCGATTTGATCATTAAACACATCAACATATTGCGCATTTGCTTAAAAATGAATCTGTAAAGTATTTTAAAAGTAAATAAAAGAATAGTTTTGAATCAGAGAAGACCTTGTTTCAAATAAAATGCTGCGTTTAACAAACTTCACACCCAATGAAAAGATACCACGAAGCACACATACAAACATACGAGTACGTACATGAATTTAGAGGGTTTGCTTAAAAACCACCGATACGAAAAACTGATTAAATGATTGATTAAAACTATTGAGACTTACAACAACAGCAACAACAACAGAGCCAAGCCTCTTCTATTGTTCTACAAATTTGTACGCATTAAAGGAGAGCGTTGATTTTTCATTATTCTTCGGCCACATCATTGTCCGTCCGCACCAGCAACGGCACCGGCACCGGCACCGGCACAAACGTCAATTTATGATTTTGTTTTTCTTCTTTATTTCGGCAGAGTTGCAAGTGGAAATAATACGAAATTTTGCGCCATACTGTGTAGCGTTAATTTTGTATTTTTTCTTTCCACACAACGGCACAAATAAAACACAAAAACTGACATAATCAGAAAGAAGACAGACAACACCGTGTGTGTTCAGCGATTGCTCAAAATTAAAAAAGAAGAACCACTCGCTAGACAAAGTGTCTGTGTGAAAACGAAACTAGGCGGCTTATTTAAAAAGTTTTTAATTTAAAAGAGAAATTTTGTTTCTTAATTAAACTTGAGCAGCATCAACAGACATGATTCAACAGACCCAATTTCAATTTGTATTTGTTGAGCCATTTCGGGTTTTCAATCTTCGGTTACTTTTTCATTTGTTTTAAATTGGCATTTTTTCATCCCGTTACAGTGCTGTTGTTACCACGTTAATTTGTTAATTTGCAAGTGAATTTGTTTTTAATGCTCTGAATAATGAAGGGATTTCTTCCTTTTGATACTAAATTTTTGCCCACCCCTCTTCTCAGCTTTTGCACTTGTTGTGCTGGGAGTACAACGGGGACGAACAATGAATTTCTTTGTCAAACACGACGACCTTGTCGATAAATCCTCCCTCATTCTTCTAGAGCAAACTGTAGAGTGATCATATAAAATACTTTCAGTATTTTATTTTGTAAGAATGCAAAATGAAAAATTTTAGTGAGCAGAAATGCGACTTTTATTTGCATATAACTGGGGCCGAACTCCGGCATTCGTGGCCGAATATACTCGATAGTAAAATCAATGTAAAGCAAAATCGAAATAAGCAACGAACACACGTCGTTTGATCACGAATATCAGAATTTGGCTCATTACTAAGGCCAGTTTATTACATGCGGCAACCAGTGATGGTATTTCTTGAGCACCACAAAAGCACACAGAGCGAAAACTTCCTAATAGATTCAATAAGATTTTCTCTTTGAAACGTTTTTAGGCTGAGGGGTATCCCAGCAGAGAGAAAAGAAGATTTTTCTATGGGTATTTCTTATTATTTCCATGTTGCAAATCTTATTAATTGTCTCAACAAGAAAAACACATAAAACCAAGAAGAAAACTTGTTACTCACGTTTGTTTTTACTCAGTTTCCGATTTGCTTGGTACCAAAAAAAAATTCTATAGAGAAGAACTTATTGATTCTATTAGGTTTTCTTGTAAATTGTATACAATAAGGATTTCTTAATGATTTTATTAGGTTATCCTATTAATTTTTCCCTATTGGTGTTATTAGTTTTCTATATAAACACACGTAAATCATCTTTTTAAATTCATTAATTGTTGTTTTTTCAATAAGGTTTTCCCATTTAAAATAATAAGGAATCCTTCTTGAAAAAAAAACCATAGAGATATCTTATTGATTTTGAGTGAGCTTTTAGAAAAGAAAAGGGTAAACGGTGCACAACCAAACAATAACGAAAAAGTGTTAAGAGGCACGTTTTTTTTCTTGTACTTTTAGACATTTCAAAAAATAGAAAGATATTTAAAAAAATGCTTTAAAAAAGTGTAGCAACTCAAATTTTAATATTTATAACTAAAATATAAAAAAATCTAGAATTCTTAACCACAAAACCAAAATGCTAGATGTTTTTGTCAAGCTTGAGTTGCAACTTGAAAAAACATTTACCCTTTTCATCTTAAAATTAAGAAAGTCGAAAAATCCTCCGAAAGTCGTGCAAATGTTCTCATTTACTACCTGTATTAGAAATCAGCAACTCACCATACCTCGCATACGTAACTCGTTATGTGAGCTCTCGTTTGTGGTTCGGTCTGCTAGATTTTGGAATTCACTGCCTGGAAATTTGCGTTCTTTTACTTTTTCACTTACTACGTTTAAGCGTAAATTAATCGAATTCTATAATATATAACCAAGACTTAAGAGAACTTGTAGTATACATGTATGTGAAATGTAATATGGCAGATTTGAATAATAATAAAAAAAACACATAATTTTTCTTTCTTCTGCAATGGAAATTTAATAAACAAGTAAATATATTTATGAATTATTGTTATTAGTACATATTTGCTTTATCATAGTGTATTTTATCCTTGTAATATTATTTTAAATTGGCCATGGGCCCAAATGTATTACAAACAAACAAATAAATAAATAATGAAAAAAAACTCTACAATTATTCTTCGACTCTATTCGATTTTATTTCCTCAGACCTGCGAACGATTTTTTAGTGACAAAATTGTAGTGATCAACATTTTTAAAGAAGACATGAAAAGTAACGTTGAAGAGTTAATGGCTGGGGTACATACCAGGGGGCTAATTCGGGCAATCGCATACGAGCGAGTTTTTAGTCGAACGTGCGATTTTTTTTTTACTTTTGGGATTCTGTCACTCGTTATCCAGCAAAAGGTATCGAAATTTGCAATTATGGCAGTCGATTACAAGCGAACGTTCGAATGCAACCATGAGAGTTTTTACTCGAACGCAAGGACCGTTCGAGTTATCGTTTTTTTGCAATCAAAACAGACAACAAATAAAAGTATAGGTACATACAGAAATATAATTTCATTTGTTTATTTATACTTGTGTTGTAGAAAGATACAAACAAAAAGATAATTTCATTTGTATGTTTTAATCCCTTAATAATAAAATAAGAAATGTAAGAACCGAATTAAAAAAACACAAATATGTAAAAACATAATTATATCAATAAATTTTTATTTTAGGTCAACAGTAATAAAGATAAATTATGCCCAAAAAGAGATATTGGCGTATTATTCTTCGAATGACGTTAACGTTTTCATTCTCGTCGGATCCGGAAGAAGATGAATAAAACAAGAATTCCGGATTCATATTAATTTTCAACAAATTTCTTTTACACAAGCAACAAATTTCTTTTGCACAATATTGTTTGTTTACCTTTTTTATTTGCATTTTTAGTGTTGTAAAACGAATTTATACGCGATTTTTGTCCAACACTAGAAAACAAAATCGATTCGTTCAGTATCGGATAAAAGAATTAGAAAATAAAGTACGTTCGAAATTATCTTTCAATCGAATACCAGAATTAGCCCCCACCACGTCCTTCATGTCCATCATGACGCTCATCATTACCCAATTATGTATGTAGTTATTTTTCTTGTCTTCTCTTAAAGAGTATCGCGTTTTGTTATATTTGCAATTGCATTGTTAATCCGAAAATATCACTGTAATAATACATTATAAATTTCTTTAGGGGCTCTCAAAAAAATTCACACTACTGTACGTCGTTAACCGTCGAATTAAAGAGGCATTAAATATCAATTGGTGTATTACCCGGCTAAACATCCTCTACTTGGACGGCGGTGCAAAGTTGATGTGATATGAAATGTTTTACTCGCCAAAACTTTTGAGTCTGGCAATCATCACCATTTATCTCAGACACGCCACCCCAGCCGTCATGGTGCAAAAACTGAATAAGTGCAAGAGAATCTGGCAGCTTTCTTTAACAGATACGACAGCAGCCAGAACTGACAGGCATATTAAATTCACTGCATTGCGAGTTTTCCTAGAAGAAGAATTTGCGTCTTTGCGCGAACTTTATTGATAATTTTTTGATCCAATTCCTTTGGTTTGGTTTTGTTTGGTATAATTGGAAGAATGCAGCCGGTAAATTTAAATTATTTTCTAAGGCTTTAATATGAATAATAAATAATATATTAAATTTTTCCAGACAATTGCTTCATTTTTCAAAAAGGCGACTGCAACGAACGGCTCTAGTGGTCAGAAAACAACGAAGGAAACAAAACCAGAGCCCAAGAAGCGCAAGGCACTTGTGATATCAAGTGATGAAGATGATGCAGTGGTGGCCGAATCTCCTCAAGCTAAATCCAAAAAGTCTAAAATTGCTGATAAAAAAAGCTCGCCACCCCCTCCAAGCAAAAAAACAAAATTGCACAAACTGAAATGCGAATCACCCAAAAAGGACAGTATGAAACCCATTGATCCCATGTCGTTGTTTGGAGGCGAAACTAAACGTATAGAGGCTAAAAAGCCAGCGAAACCTAAAGAAAAAGCTCTACTTGAATTCGAGGATGATGAAATCGATGAAAGTCTAATGGAAATCGATTTGGAGAAAAGTGTTTCGGAAGCTGTTCAAACAGCATTAAATGGTAAAGATAAACACGACAAGAAAACTGATAATAAAGTGTATAAAGAAAAGAATACTCCGACTAAGAGAAAATTATCAGAATCGCCTAAAAAAGCAGAAAAGTCCACACCCAAGGATGAGGTTAAGACAGAAAAGCTTAAGAAACATTCGTCGAAAGACAAAGACGAGGAAGACACAAATGCCAAAAAGAAAACATCTAAGCAGAGAAGTCAAGATCTGGAATCAAGTAAGTTAATCGATTTCAAGGCTGGCTTAAAATTTGTTCGTCCCGTAATCTCCTAAACTGTATATCTTTCATTTTTGCAGGCATCTTATCTGATGAAGAACGTCACGAACGCAAACGTGTTACGGCCATACTTTATCAAAAGTACAAAAATCGTTCATCAGTTTTGAATCATGGCTGCAAAGAGGTTCCCAAGGTAGATATTTCTAGCAACCAAATGCGCTTGGAACAAAATTGTAATCTATTATATAATTTTTCTCAGGGCAAACCCAATTGTTTAGCTGGTTTGACTTTCCTGGTCACTGGTGTCTTAGAATCTCTAGAGCGCTCAGAAGCCGAATCTATTATTAAAGAATATGGCGGAAAAGTAATGACTGTTGTAGGAAAGCGTTTGAACTATTTAGTAGCGGGTGAGGAATCCGGACCCAAAAAACTTGCTCAAGCTGAAGAGTTTGGTATCAGAATTATATCTGAAGATGATTTTTTGGATTTGATTCGCGAAAAATCAGGACAGAAAAAAGGTGATGCTCATGGCGAGAGTACAAAGGATATTGAGGAAAAGCCCACAACTAGCCCAAAACAAAAGAAACAGGAAAGCAAAGAGAATGAAATTAAAAAAGAGAAACAAGAAAAGAAACCGAAACTGGATGAACTGAATAATAACAATAATAATATGAAAAGCCCTAAGAAAAAACAGGCAGCAGAAGAAAAAGAAACTCGAAGGGAGACTCAAATCAAAAAAGAAACTGAAATAAAACAAGAGTTTCCAAGACCTCCGCCCGTCACAGAGGACATGATGGCATGGGTGGATAAATACAAGCCAGGTTCAGTCAGAGATATTATTGGCCAGCAAGGACCAGCCAGTAACGTGGTAAAGTAAGTTTTTCTCTTTAGTCCAGCAAAAATTTAAATTTATTTAATATAATTTTTTTTTTCTTTTATTAGACTTACTAATTGGTTGTCGAAATGGTATATAAATCATGATGGCAAAAAGAAATTGCAAAAACCTAATCCTTGGGCCAAAAATGACGATGGCAGTTATTATAAAGCGGCTCTACTCTCTGGTCCGCCGGGCATAGGTAATACGTTTCGTTTACACACAAAACAAAAATTAAATTGAAAAACTCGTTAAAAGCAAATTCACACAAAATTCTGTTCTTTCAAGGCAAAACAACTACAGCCACATTGGTCTGCAAAGAATTGGGTTTTGATGCAGTCGAGTTTAATGCCTCCGACACGCGCAGCAAACGTTTGCTTAAAGAAGAGGTGTCCGAATTGCTGTCAAATAAATCTTTGTACGGTTATTTTCATGGCGATAGTCGGGCAGTGACTAAAAAGCATGTTCTTATAATGGATGAAGTAGACGGTATGGCAGGCAATGAAGATCGTGGTGGCATCCAAGAACTAATTGGTCTCATAAAGGATTCTTCAGTGCCAATCATTTGTATGTGTAATGATCGCAACCACCAGAAAATGCGTTCATTGGTAAACTATTGCTATGATTTGCGTTTTAATCGTCCTCAGTTGAAACAAATCAAGGGCAGGATTATGAGTATATGTTCCAAAGAAAACATTAAATTGGATTCGGGCAAAATTGATGAAATTATAGCGGCGACCAACAACGATATAAGGCAATCGATAAATCATATTTCATTGCTGAGTGCCGGCAAAGAGCTTAATTTGGTTTCGGACAAGCAGTCCGACAAATACGGAGAGAAAACGGCTGAAAAGGACTTGAAAATGGTAAGTTTTCTGTACCCAATTTCTAAGAGGAGAATATCTAAGCTTTTTTACTCCTTTAGGGTCCTTGGGAGGTAGTACGTAAGGTTTTCTCAGCTGAAGAACATAAAACGATGTCGTTCAATGATAAATGTGATTTATTCTTTCATGACTACAGCCTGGCTCCCTTGTTTGTGCAGCAAAACTATTTGATTGTCAGCCCCTCTGGACCAAAGTAAGTTGGGAAAAAAACCGCTTGATTTTTGCTTACATTTATTATATATTTTTCTCTGAAAAGGACTGAAGTTCCTGGAAAAGTTGCTTTAACCGCAGATTGCTTAAGTTTGGGTGATTTGGTGGACAAGAAAATACGTTCTAATTCCGCTTGGGCTCTTTTGCCCACACAGGCTGTATTTAGTTCTGTTTTGCCCGGCGAATATATGAGTGGTTTTATAACGGGACAAATAAATTTTCCTGGTTGGCTGGGCAAAAATTCTAGGTCCACCAAACGCTGCCGTTTGGCCCAAGAAATACACGATCATACTCGTTTAAAAACATCTGGTTCTCGTCTATCGGTGCGCTTAGATTATGCACCATTTTTGCTTGACAAGATTGTTAAACCTTTGGTAGATAAAGGTTTGGATGGTGTTGAGGAATCTTTAGCAACTATCAAGGAGTATCATCTCTTGCGTGAAGATATTGATAGCTTAATTGAATTGACTACGTGGCCAGGTAAAAAGGGGCCCATGGATAAAGTCGATGGAAAAGTAAAGGCCGCTCTCACCAGAGCTTACAACAAGGAAGTCTTAGCTTACACGTATTCAGCTACAGCTGGTGTCAAGAAAAAACGTGCAGAAGCCGCTGATGATTTGGATCAACTGGGTGTAGAAGAAGGTGAAGAAGGTTCTGCAAGTGTCGAATCTGAAGACGAAAAGGATGATGATTTGGAGCATGACGCTTTAATTAAAGTAGGCTCACTATATTCTACATTACGAGTTTATTTTCTAATTTTGCTTACAATAATTTTAGGCTAAAAAGAAATCGTCCACAACTGCTAAAGCTTCAACGTCTAAGGGTGCTGCTGCTGGAAAAAAAGCCAGCACAAGCAAACCTAAAGCTCCAGCTAAAACTAAAAAATGAGTATCTTTTCTATTTTTGTCAATACGCACGTTTAAGTTTTGTTGTATTGTGTTATAATTATTATCGAACTAAATTTTATATGTATTAAACTGCCTTTGCAAAAAAATGAGATAAAATTACTTGATTGTAAAAGATAAATTCCACTAAAATGTTTGTTTTTGTTTTATTTTGTAACTACCTATATTGAAGTTGGAGAAAGCAATAACACTGGCTGAAGAACTATGCAACAGAGCTTACTAAGTCTTAGATTAGCTGCGTTTAAAAAGTTGTTCACACTTACCTTACCCCAAATCAAGAACTAACCGTTCTATAATCCATTTATCTAGTGGGTTTGTCTCACTTTTTAGCACAGCGGTACCCAAGTGGGGCCGGTCTCACGACTGGCAGCCCGTGAAACATAACTTTTCTGTTGTTTTTCACTTTAAACTTTTTCATTAAATACCACAAGCATTTTCTAACGAACATACACACAAAACTGGACAACGGCCGCTGCTGCACAATGATATTAAAAATTCACTTGCACACTCAACATTTAAAGGAAATATTTACATGCACACGCTCGCAACAGCAAGCATTTTGAAAAAAAAAACCTTTGGTAATTCTTCATAAATATAGATTTTCTTTATTTTTTTTACATCTAGCAATAAACTTTAACAAACATGGACACTGACCCGAGCAGCAGCCGGCTGCAAGACAATTTTACAAATTTACTTTTTTCTTTAGCTTTGAAACAACATTTTTATATACACACATGCATGAAATGCCACAAAACTTAAGTTAATAAGTTTAACTTTACTTAAATATCAAATAAAAACATAATTTTCTTTAACTTTTTCACTCAACTACCGAACTGTATAAAAATGGCGCTTAAACTAACTGAAGCAAGCAGCAGATTAAACTGCATATAAACAATGGGTACTTTCGTAGCAGGAGGTAAAACTTGGCATCACTTTTGATATTGTTGGTGGTTAGGCAGCACTGTCGGAAGCTCACTGCAGTTTGTTGCAACTGGGGTTTCAGGAGTAATTTTACCGGAAATAGAAGAAATGTAAGATGGAAGTCTTGCACAAAAATTGTGTTTCCGCTGATTTCATGATACATAACATTTCTTACATTAAATAACCACTTTCATGAAAACTAATGCCGTTTTCACGTTTTTTGTTCCATTTCTGCGGCCCTATTCTATAACTCGCTGAAATTAGAGACATCGCTAAAAACCTCTAAGCTGAAACTTTTAAAAATTTTTGTGGGCGAAAATTGATGCTAAAATCTTAATTTTTTGTTCCAAAAAAATAAATTTTTTATAGCAAAAAATTTTAATTTTTTTTAATAATTTAACAACGGCGCTTAAATTCTCACAAAATTTTATACAAGTACGGCGGTCGCTAAAACTCGCTTAGTTGAGTTTAGAGATTTTTGGCGATGTCTCTAATTTTAGCTAGTTACAGAATAGGACCGATGGCCTAATATCTTTTGTAATTAAAACAAAGTTAAAATAATTATTCAAGCTTCTGATCTCTGGTTTTCAATAAAAAGTAATTTTAAACCAATATTTATTTATTCTCAATATTTCGCCAACAATTTGTTGGCATCTTAGGAAAATAATTATAAAATTCAAAAAACAAATTTTTTCAATATGGTTTTTGAATTATTATTTGGTTCTTTTCGACCCCTTTTTATATTTTATATATTTATTTTCTTTAGCTAAAGGTCTTTTTTATTAAAAATATTTAATTATTTTTGTCGATATCCTGCGGATAGCTTCTTCAGGACCTTTTGTTTTTTGAATTTTATAATTATTTTCCTGAAGATGTGAACAAATTGTTGGCGAAATATTGAAAATAAATAATTAATTGTTTTTTATAAAAAATCAAAGATCAAATAATTGGTTTAATAATCTAAAGATGAAATAATATAAAAATAAAGTAATTGAAACAAAGTTTTAATTATTGTTGCACCCGACGTTTCGTCGATTTTTTTTTTCGACTTTATCAAGGGTTTTTATATTTTATGACAGAATGAATTAGTTAAAACATTGAGGCATTAAAATATTGAAAACACAATATATGTACACTTAATGCAAAACTTGTACACCTTTAACTAATATTACGTTTTCGTTTCTACACAAAATTACGTATTTGTTTTGCACTTTTTTCCTAAAATTTCACTTTTAAGACTTTAGTGAAACTAAGATCAGAAGAAATAATAATAAAACAATGCCTTTCACAAAATTTTCATGGTCATACAAACTTTAAAATGTTGCATTTTACTGTAGAAACGAAAACAGCATTAGTTTTAGATTTTCTATTCCAAGTGCAGCCTCGATTAAAGCTTTTTTTTCTTTTTATTTAGATGTTTCTAAAGCAATTCTACTGAAAGATGCATAAATATTTTTAAAGAACATTTTAACCACAAACATGAGAGTGAACAGACGTGTACATGTGATGAATTAAAATGATATTTAAAAAACGACCGCCATAATGATCATAGTTTTAGTGGCAATTCCTTTTACATGTTAGAGTAGGTATATCTTCACTTTTCTTATCGAAGATTGTTTTATTTACTATTTTCTTACCCTGAATTCATTTCCTCTCTCCCCTCAAATAATATATATACATTTTAGATGCATTAGAAAATATTTTTTATTAAATCACTTTTTAACTTAGCCTCAGTGTCGCCTAAGCAAGGCGTTTTGTGTCCTTATCAACAACTAATTCACCCGATTTCTCGTCTTTAGTCTCCACCACGTTGTCTTCAGGTAACTCTATATTTACAGCAGCTAAAGCTTCTCGTATCCACTTTGGTACTGGTTCGTTTGGAAAGTGCATTTTCATAAACTCTCTAACAAATTTAGGAAATTCGTTGTTTTCTATAGCCTCGCGCATAGTGCGCATTAAACGCAGTTGGAATGCAATATTATGCACACTCAACAGACTGCAAGAAACAGCTTCGACAGTAACAATGTGATGTAAATAGGATCTGGTATATAGCTTACAAGTACTGCAATTACAATCTTTATCAATAGGTTCCATATCCAGGGCATATTTTTTCTGCTTTAAACTTAACTGGCCCTGCATTACCAGAGCCGAGCCGAAACGTGCTGTTCTAGTGGGAAACACGCAATCAAACATGTCGATGCCCAAAGCTACGCATACCACTAAATCGGCTGCAAAGCCGACACCCATTAAATATCGAGGCTTATCTTTGGGCAATAAATCAGTGCAAATATGAACTGTGCGCCAAAATTCGTCTTTACTTTCACCGCCACTTAAGCCACCCACGGCATATCCTCTTACTTTACGTTTCAATAAGCCCTCTACACACTGATTTCTTAGCTTTTCATCCAAGCCACCTTGAACAATTGGAAATAAACTCTGATCATCATCCCTTGAATGTGCAGTTACACATCTATCCACCCATCTAATGGTACGGTGCATAGCCTCCTCCACCCTGGGACCGGTTGTAGTAGTTTTCACTACATCATCCAATTGCATTATAATATCAGCCCCAATCACATTTTGAATTTCAATGGAATGTTCGGGCGTCAACATGCATTCGCTATTGTCAAATGGAGATCTGAAGTTGACACCATTTTCATCTATTTCTGCCAGTTTCAACAATGATACCATTTGGAAGCCACCGGAATCCGTAAGAATGGCTCTTGGCCAACCCATAAACTTATGCAAACCACCAGCTTTTTTCAATGTCTCTGTACCGGGACGCATTCCCAAGTGATATGTGTTTCCCAATAATATTTGACAATTTAAATAAATCAATTGATCCGGCAGTACTCCTTTCATTGTTCCTTGTGTGCCAACCGGCATAAAGACTGGTGTATTCACTTCACTATGCCGCAGGGTCATGAGACCAACTCTAGCCTTTGATACGGAACATTCAGCTATAATCTTATAAGTTAAGGGAGGTACTTTGGTTGACGACATTATTACTTAGTTGTTTATAATACTTTAATTTAAAAATAAATTGATTTACTTATTATCTACATTGATACCGAAAATCAACAAAGTTACGTCAATAAAACAGCAACAAACATGTGTCATTCATCTGTTATACTATACTGACTGCAGCAGAAGGCGCTGTAATTTAAGTAACGGAGATGCCAGACATACCATGCAAAATCGACGAATCCAATTCCTCAGACTACAAAAATAACCAAAAAGAATACTTCGGTGAGTAGACATGCTAGCCAAATAGTTATATCATTCCAAGTTTACTTCGAATAAAGTAAATAATATTATACTAGCACATTTACATTACTCGCGCAATGTGCTGCCATCCGTATGAAATGCACACCCCATTGTATCACAGTTAACGCTGGTAGCACGGTAGTGCCACCTAGATGTCACATACACGTTTATAGTACTCTACTAAGCTATTTTCTGCTTAATAATAAGTGTTTATTTTATTATTTTAGTAATAGCCGTTAACATTATTCCTTAATTATTTATAAGTTTGATAAATATATACATATGTGTGTATGTACACTGATATCTGGAAACATATGCTGCAGTGTTGCAATCACATATTATCCCATCAACTCTGATTGAACCTGACGTTTATTGTAAGACAAATATCTCTGCTCCCAAGTACCTACAAGTAAATTTTACGTTTAGTGAGTAGTCATTTTGCAGTAGTGTCGCGAACGGGTGTGTTTAACAGAAAACTAAGCGCTGCGTGAAACTGATAATACATAAGAAAATATCTAACACCTAAAATATACAAAATTAGTGCAAGAATTTTGTTTTAAAACTTGATTCTTTTGGTAAAAATAATAAATTAATATATTTCCTTTAAGTTAAAGTGCAATTTTCGTAGAAATTTCAGTAATTCGAGTGCTTAAATTTGGAAAACATAATTTTTTTCTTGGCTTTTTTTTTCGTTTGTGCAAAAATCAAATAAGAATAAAGAATTTGTAATAAAGAGAGAAAAAATCTTGTTGTGTGTGTGTGTGTATGAGTGCGTAAATGTGCTAAAAGAAGACCCGCTGCTGTGTATACATGAAAAATTTCTTTACAACACCCTTGATTAATGAAAATGGAGAAGAAAAAAAAAAACAAATGAACAACACCAAAAATTTAATTAAACCAAATTCATTGCTACCTGCTTTAATAAAAACAAGCGTGTCAAATGAAGAAAAGTTCTTTAAAAACCATACTTCAAGTTTCAGTTGTATTAATTAAAATTACTTTTTTGCTCATTTTAGGCTTAAGCTAAATGAATTTGTTGTTAGTTGCACAGGGTGCTTAAGCAATCATTATTAGCAAGTGTGTAGGTATGTGTGTTCTCGTATTGTTGATATAATAAATTCCTTAACATCAATAAAATACATATTTGAAACGCTAGACAACACAAAACATTTTGATTATAAGAAAACAAGTGTTTTCTGGCCACACAAGGGGGAAATAGAAAATAAAACTTAAAACAAAATTCCTACATACAAAGTATGTGCGTACATACATACATATCCAACAGAAACACAGTGTAAATCAACCCCAGTAAAGTGTTTGTTTTATCTTCTTCCTTGGATTGATAACATTTATTTCCCTCTCTTTTTTCACTCTTCCCTAACACAATGTGTGGCCTGGTCAAGTTCTCTACAACCTCAAATATACTGAGATTATTGCCTTTTTTCTCAAGTTAAATTATTCATGTTTGAGTGTGTGTGTGTGTTTGTGTGTGAGTGCGTAAATTCGTTAAAAATGTTCGTGTTTGGAATTTTGTTGCTGTTTTTTTTCGTTTGTTTTGTTTTTCTTATTGTGTCAGTCATATAAGGACATTTTAGTTTAAGTCGAGATACACAACATTGCAGAGCACCGATAACGGGAGAATTTCGTGCAATCGTACACTACTAAAACAACAGTAAAAGCAAAAAAAAAAAAGAAATCAACACACACACATACCTACACACTTTTAAATATTCACATGATTATAGGCATTTCATTCATGTGAAATTTCCTTTAGGAAATAATCAAATAAATACCTGTCTGCTACGCCATAAAAACAACAACAATAATAATTTTATTCAAAACAAAACCGCTGTTTCAAAAGAAAGCTTCTCTCATTTTCGTTTGTTTTCCTTTATGTATTTTTTGCTGTGCAGTGAGAATAAAATTAATCAAATTTGTCTTCAGTTGTCGTCATCAGGTGCATTTAAAATTTTACGAACTTTTGCTGTTATCAAGAGGTAAGTAAGTTGTTATTCATTTTCTGAGACATTTTTTATTGCAGTGGAAATTCTATAGATACAAACGATATGCACACATACCTACATACATACGTACGTATGAATGTGGGCATATGCCTATAGGTATTTGAGCGAAGAAAAAATAATAGATAGGTATGCAGTTTCTGTACATACAAACATACATATCTATTTACCTGGTTGAAAATGATTTTTAGTGGGTGCATAGGTAGCTAGCATGTGTTTTTTAAATAAATTTAAGTCTTTTTCGTACACCTAGTTATACCTAAGTATAAGTACTCTTGTACTTTAGTTTATTTGTTTTGATATGTTTTTATATCACTATTGAATTTGTAGAAACATTTTTAAGGAAGTGAAATTTTGAACATTAAATATACAGTTATTTCCGCTTAATTGAGCCCCGCTTTATTGTACTAAAAATCATGGAACGAAATCATTCAGTATACCTGTCTATGTTAAAATACCCGTTTAATTGCGTCACCCGCCTAATTGGTTCGCAAACTAAGACCGCATTGCGAAAAACAAGAGCAAATGTTTCACTTAATTGACTTCGTCTACTTAATGTTTTTTTTTTTTGCTCCACAAACGTAAAAAAAAATTATTTTGCGGCAAAAAGGTCATGGTTCTGTTCCTTTATAAACATTGTACGATGAATGTACCTGATTTTTATTTTGTTTTAATAAACCTAAACAATTTTTCAACTTAATGCCAGGAACACAAATGGGACGAACGACGAATTTCGCCCAACACGACGAATACGCCGGTTAAAATTCGTCGTATGAAGCACAATAACGACAAAAAACAAAAACATCTGTTATAATTGATAAAGTTGTTTATTGTTTGTTCAAAGGTAAAAAAAAAAAAATATTAAAGGAATCAAAGAATTTCAAATTTTGTAAAAATAATTAAAATAATGAACATCATGTTCATTATTGTCATTGTATAAACATTCATGAAGTTTAACATTTTCAATTATAATTTCAATTGTATCCATTTTCTCAGCTTTTTAATTTTATCTTATTATAGTTGAACAGCTGATGGGGTGGGGTGACCATAATAAAAAAATTGGTTGCTAAAAAATTTAGCATTACCAAAAACAAAAAATTGAACACTACAAACATGTTTTATAATCTAATATGTTGGCTTTTTATTTTAAATGCAAAAAGTTAAAGCACTTAAAATAAAAACTATTAGAGTAAAAATTAAAAATGGTCACATTGTACTGATTTGTTCATCGTTCGCCGGCGTAAGAAATAGAAATACATAAATCTATTTCAAGTTCGCCGCGTACAACGAATTTCAACCGACACTGTGACTGTGTTTTATTTTTGACGGCGAACATTCGCGGCGAAAAAATCGTCGTTCGTCCCAGTTGTGTTCCTAGCACAATATGTAACTAAAGAAATGAGTTTTATTTTCTATCACTTTATTGTATATATTGCTCAATTAAGCGATTTTCGTTTAATTGCGTCGGCGATTCAATTAACCGAGTATTGCTTAATTGAGTTCCCGTTTAATTGCGTAAAAAATAGTGCATTTTTAGGAACTCAATTAAGCGGAAATAACTGTAAGTAAAATTTGAAAAAACGAAAGTGCAATCAAGAAGATAATTAATTACAAAAAGTTTTTCAATTAGATTCAATTTTTCACAATATAAAATCCAAACAGACCAACAATAAATAACGCAAACGTCATTTTAAAATTACCTGAAACATGGGTGCAAGCAATTTGAAAAACAGTTGATTTAAAAAGACGTTCAAATGAACATTTTAGCCTAAAATTCATTTATGAATAGAGTTTTATCAAAAATTCCCTAAAATGTGTTTCAAATGCTGTACAATTTTTTTATGAATACAGCAATTAGTGTTGACAAAAAAGGAAAAACCGCTCAGGAATTCGAATTTTGGATTCTAATTTTAGAGCGCCAAATGTAATGAAATTGACTGATTCCAATTGCTGGAAGTTCGAATTTCCGGGCGTCTGCTGTGCCAAGTTTTTAAGAAACCAATCACCTCAAACTGTTTGCTTAGTATGGATCAGTTTTTACGTGTAGCCAGACAATTTTTGTGTGAAGAGCAAAAATGTTCCGTGCTTGGATTTTGAGCACAACTTCAAATTAAAATAGTTCTTGCGGTGATTAAACTGAAACAATAACCCAATTTTTTTCGTTGTTTTTCTTTTTGTTTGATGTAAAAATAAACTTGCAATTAATTCCATCATTTGTTTATTCTCTTATTTTTTACAATTTAGTTTGTTCACTATGATGCATTTGCTTTATTGCCTGATCACCACCACTTTTATTCTATTTAAGTTTTACAATTCTATGTACATTTAAAAAAAAAAAAAAAAATAGAAAAAAAACCAAAGAGAAAGAAATGGAATAGTACTACGATTTGAAAAACCAGGTCATTGAATTATGTATGCGAATACAATGTATAGTGTAGAAGTATGTGATATAGTGACTCCCTTTCATTGTTGGCTGTGTTGTTCTTTTTGCTGATTGTGTATTTAGTTGTTGTAGTAGATGGATGGATGCCTTTTTTCCATTCCATACATACATACACACATGTCTATATCATGTACCATTTTTGCTAATGTTTCTTCTCCACCTCTAATTTTTTCTTTTGATTTTTTAATGCTTTAAAAAAAGTTATATGCTGTATTCGAAGTACACATGCAGACCTGTACATGTGTGCCCATAAATACTTTTCTATCTTATCATTTTAACCCAAATTTGAGTCCAAATTTTGACTCTACGCTGGATCTTATATTATTGTAATAATTTATTATTTTGTTCTTTTTTTACATCTTGAGCAAATGGAACGATTATATTGAATAAATGCCGACATACAACATACATATGTACTTTAATGTCTTCAAAGTCCTGGCATTACAGAACTGCATTCGTAGCCAAAAATTGCTGAATTGAATTTAAAGATTTTTAGCGACAGATATTAAAATTTAGCGAGTTACAGAATAACCCTCTAATTCATAAAAATTATTACAGGCTTATAAGACTGTTATTTGACATATTTGTATGGAAAATCTGTCAAACAAGAGCTTTATAAACCTGTTATAATTCTTATGAATTAGACGGTAAGTCTGCAGGACGCTCAAATCTTTTAGCTGATCTTTAATTTGCTTTTGTTTTCTCAAATCGTTTAATTTGAGTAGAACATCAAACAGAAATTTGCTCGTTTTTAAGAAATTCTAATTTTCGAAAGCAATTCACTTTACAGAACAGACCTGTATAAATTTCAATATACTGTAAAAGAAAAGCACTTGCGGCAGACGAGAACAAATGAATTTACATTTAAATTAATTAAATAATTTCTTTTGATATTTTCCATGTGATTATGAACACAATATTATTTTGCTTTTTGTCTCCTCGCCTTAAACTGCTGCCAAGTATTGACTTAATATCAATGCGGAGGGGAAAGCAGCTGACCAACCAGGTTGTTAGCCTTTTGAACTTTTTATTTTTACTTTTTTTTTCATGCATTTTGGCCTAAACATGCCAATAAAAAGAAAACTGCAACTGCATTCGCTCAGATGTTATATTTATAGCGCCATTGTATGCAGTGAACCGACCGTGTTTATCTCAAAGTATGTTTCTTTATTGGATAATATTTGCTTTTTTCGCTTTTTTTTGGAGGTATTACGGGGAAATTCCAATCACAATTTAAGCCCTACAAATATGCACTTACATGTGTGTGTGTGTATGTGTCAACATGTTGTATAAAAGACACATATTTTACATATTATTTTATTGTTGTAAAACTCAAGTGTTATTTTTCAATGTACTTTGGTTTTTATTCATGTATGTAGTGCAATAAAATATGGAAAATTGATCTTGAGGGACCAATAACGAGCCTTTGAGTGAGTGTTTGTTCACAGGCCAAGTGAACGAAAAGTATCCGTGACGATAATCAAGAGCTCGTTTGGTGGACAACTACAATTCATTTGTTGTATACTTTTTTTTGGCCACCTTTTGGCAACATTCTTGAACAAACTAAACCTTTTGTTTTTGGGAATCTAAAGCTTTAAATTATGGAAACTTATTACGACGGTATGAGGCTGTTAAAATCCTACCTTTAGTTGGGGTTTTAATCTCATCCTTTACTGCGCTTTTAACATACGAACCTTACAACAAATTAGCCAACGTAAAAACATCTGGGGCCAAATTCTGGCACTCGTGATTGAACGATTTCGTTATAGACTGCTGTGTGTTTGTTGCTCATTTTGTTTTTGCTCTACATTGTTTTTATTATCGAGTATATTCGATCACGAATGCCAGAATCCGACCCCTGAGTTTGCTTGCCGTTGCTTTAATATGGAAAAGACTCAACTCAATTTCTTCAAAATTTAGTTTTGTATGCGAAAAATCTCGACTTTGAAATACGATATGTGCTGACAGGCGATAGCAACCTAAGTTGACTTCTGGCAAAATCGAGTTATATATATGTATATGCTATAACATTCTACTAACAGAAATTCATAGTTATGTGAAGTATCCATGTGTCTAGCTAACTTTATTTAAAAAGTTATACATAAAACAGGATGGAAATAATCCCTAATAATAATCCTATACAACTTGCAATAAGTGGCCTGGGAAACATGTTCTCATTAAATCTCATATGAATTCTGCAATATTTTTAATTTATCAAATAACTCTTTTCTAAATTGTTTATTTTGAGTTTTTCATAGAAATTGCTCAACACTGAAAACACGGCTATCGCTTACGACCAGAGAAGTATGTATGTATTAAATAAATGAAAAAATTACATAATATTTTGTTAGAATACAAACGTGATTGATCATGAGAATTTTTTTCGTCTTTTCTTGCGTGAAAATGGGTGATCAAAAAAATGTTGCTCGTGCGCGTGAGTGCCGTGAGGCCCAAAATAATTGTCGCGCATGAAAGTGCATAAGAAAAATTATTCTGATCGTGAGCGTGAGGTGACGCGAGAACACAAAACCAAACTAATTTAATAGTACACGCATAAACATTTTTATTATAATGTACCATAGAACTGATGCCACCACAACAGTCTTGCCGAAATTCTCTACCGACTTTCGTCATCAAAATTCTGATGATATGAATATACATTTTCTTTCCTGCAGGCCTGTGGCTTAAAGTTTTTTTTTTTTTTTTTAACAAAAATGCTGATTCAAATAAGTATGTATGTATGTCTATGCATTTTCTGAACATATGTATACTTGCTCTCCACGCAACATTATCCAAGTGTTATTTTCAATGCTTGCTTATCTAGTTATTGTCTTTTAATAGATAAGATTTTGATAAAAACCGATAAAATAGTGGTATCAATATTTTCAATGTGTCTGTGATGATATTGCGGCATAAGGCTTACATGCGTGTAGGTATATGTAATTGTGTTAATGTATGTGCATATGAATGCATATGTGTTAACTATATAAAAATATTACTTATGCCATATAAGGAAGTACTTTTTATAGAAAATTACTTTGCATAATAAAGTACAATACCCATAGAGATTGTGTAATTGAGAAAAAGTGTAATCAACTCTCACTGCATATTTCACGGGCTTCTAGTCGTTAGACCGGCCCACTTCGGTCCTAGAGGGTCCCGTCCCGTGCTGTCAATGAGTACTAAGATTTGCCAAAAGGAAATTCATTTATAATAAATTATACAAAATAAATTTTTTTCTTCATAACAATAAGGACAAGTCTATTTTATCCTTTCTTTGAAAGTGTACCTTTTCAAAATTACTCTTCTTGAATAATGACTTTTTTTCATAAAAATTCGTGTTGTAAAAGTATGTCTTCAATTCAAAAAAAAAAAATAAGTCTTATCTCTTGATACGAATACATATTTGTCGGCTGGTTGTTAAAACTAATTAAACCAAAGAACAAACATTTTATTCCCATATAAAAAGGAACATAATAAAATGAATTAATTTGTTACATATTTCTCACACATGTGTGGATCAGAAACTTGTTCGTTTTCAGCAAATGGAACGGTACCTCATTCACTATTTCTCTGTTCATTTCCAACTTTTTTGTTATTCTTCTTTTTTTTTAATAATTATAATCATTTTTGGTATGTTGGGTCTGTTTGCTTCACAAGACGACTGACTGTATCTGTTCTGTTGTAGCACAAATAGTATTTAGATGAAACGCAAAGATAAACAATTTCTTATTTAAATATTGAAAGAATAATAAAAAAGAGGTACCTGCCTATGCATGCGTATTAGGCCGGGTCGATTTGTATGAACAATAATTTGTTGATATTGTGCTTTTTTTGATAGCTTTTGGCAGGAGGAAAAAAAAAAGTTCCACTACGACTTATCAAAACAATAATTTTGGAGGCGTGTGAATTTAATTTTTTTTATTTTTATATGGGAGCACCCACTAAGGACCGTGGTATGGCGTCAATATGTTCGAAAAATATTGGGGGTTGGTCATACGGTGGCAAGTTACTGCTTTGTGGGGGTGGGCAAATTTCTTTTTCGAAGCGCCCAAATACGTGCCGTTAATATTTTTTGAAAATCGAACTCCTCGAAAATTATGCAGGGTTGCGCTCATCAGATCTTTTAAGTGAGAGCTCTTTTTTTAGTACATCTCTTCCCACTGAATTAGGGGGGCTCTTTTAGTTTGATAATTCGCCATAGTTTGTTAGTTCGAGACACAGAGGTGAAAGGCGGCCAAAACGAGATAGCAAATGAAAAAAACTCTGTTCGTCTCGTTTTTGGAAACGTTTTAAAATTAGTAACCAAAACGAAAGAAAAGAGTTGTTTTTCTGTTCCTCTTTATTCTACTTTGTGATTATATGCTGCGCAAAAGTGGTGGTTTTTGTTACAATTATTTAAATGGTAAAAAAGAGTTTTAAATTGTGGTTTTCCTCAATAATATTTAATATAAACAGTGAAGTATCAAATATTTATTTATATAATAGAATATAAATAAATATTTATTTATAGAATAGTGATTTGATTGTTCCCAAATTTTTCTGTGACTTCATGCTGTTTCTGTGGTTCTTGTTTAGAAAAACGTGTTATTTTTTGTTGTGTTTATACTTGACTTTCATATAAAGAGCATACTCCTTCAACAAACTGTCTAGCAGCAGATTTGGGCGATTTTCAAAAGTCACTTTTTTCACCTCTGTATACTCTGTGGTTCGAGATAAATTTGTGTAAACGAGCATGACAGCTGCACCATTATTCACAAACGACCATAATTTTCAATTGTTAGTAATTTTTTCGGGCGTTTTTGATCGCTTTTTACTTCATCAAACTTTAGAAAGATTTTTTTTTGATAAAACTGGAGAGCTCAACCTTTTTGTTTTAGAGAAGACAAGAAAAGTAATGTTGAAGATAGTTAGTAATGAGGAGCTCAGGTGGTAGAATGGATGAGCGCTGCTGCTTAAAAAACAGTATACAATTTGTCACGACCTGGGTTCGAAGTAATTTGGGTGCTGATGAGCGACTTGGTGGTCGTGTAACAGCCATACCTCAGCCAGTAAGTCTTCGGCTTTAATTTTCTTGTCTTCTTTAAAAAAATGTTGATCACTCCAGTTTTATCACAAAAAAAAAAAATCATTCTCAAGTTTGAGGAAGTAAAAATCGAACTAAAAAGCCTGATAAAATTATTAACAATTGTAAATCATATTGTTCGACTATAAAGTTCGACTATAATTAATGACTATTATTTGTATTATTAACATTTAGGGCTAATAGGTGCACCTCGACCCAAAAAATCTTTTGTATAGCCCTTGTTCTCTATAGCCTGTCAAATATTGTTACAGTAGTAGGTTTGATGTTACAACCCAGCGCCCAGGCAAGTCTATTGTATTGCGAATATACAAATGCAAGAACGCAGTCAGCTCTATGACAGAGAAATAAAACTTGTGTTGTGTACTAATTAAAAACTAATTATTAAAAATTTTTTTATTGAAACATATTTGTAGTTAAACAGATGTTTAAAGTATATTTAAACATTTTCAACCGAATTGTGTTATTTTCTCTTACAATGTAATGTACAACATAACGAAGTGGCTCTTTTAATAGCACTGATTGAGTAGTTCTTAAAGAGGCACTTTGTGGTTAAAATTGAAATGCGAAAAAAACAGATAAAGTATATTTAAAATTAATAGACTTTTGAAGGAGATAAATAACGAAAAGAGACATAGAACTATGACGAACTAAGGAACTATTAGCACATCTCTATTTTTTTTGATAGTCACAGTTAAACATTTTTTTTCCTCATGCCCAAAACTATCGAAAAGTCTATGGCACAATATCGATTGCTAAATCGACCCACCCCAGCAGTGTGCATATAATATACAAATAAACAGAAGATAACGAAATTAAGAAATCAACATTGTGTACAAATTGCTTTTCTATGTAATTTATATACAGTGGTGTATTTATAGAACAATATAATATAATAATGAAAGAATAATATGTTCTTCGGGGATTACATATTGCAGAAACATCGAATCAACATTGAATTTAGTAGGTATTTCATTTGTTTGTGTTGTTATTGTTACTGTTACTGTTACTACTCATATGAAAGCCACAATTTATTATGATGTCTGTCTACTGTAAATGAAAGTTTTTTTTTCAAGTATGCGATAGATACGAACATCAATGTTGCCGTCTTAGCGTTTTCAGGACTAGTTTTAACATTTCTCTTTGGATTATGGAGTTACAATTTCTACAAAACATATTAAGTACTCGTATGAAGAGTGTTTAAAAAAGTTAATCTGAAAGCGTTGTAGTTACGGTTACCTGGTATTCTGGTCTATAGGAATTTTCAAACCAGCAATATTATCAGCTTTAACTGCCAAACTTTTAGAAAAGAAACATCCATTTCATAATGCATTGAGACAACTACAACTTTCTTTATGAATATTTGATAAAACAACAGTGAATATTAATGGTGAATTCAAAATAAAACTTCTAAGCTTTTAGATTTCCCTGGGCGGAATTCTAAAAGAGAATCGAATTATGTACATAATAAATTCCCTGGTCAGTTTATGTCACTTATATTTCATTTGTTACAATTTGTGTGCATTTCGAATTTACAACCTTCAACACGAAATAGAAACTTATCGCTTGTTATTTGTTTTTAAGTGGTAATATGCCCCTTTGGTATTTGTTATCATTTTAGCAAAATATTTGTAGGCAAACGATTTGCCTGCAACTCTATCTCTTTGGCTAAATAAATGTGTATGAAAGAATTTGGCTTTAACAATATTTTATTATTTTATTTAACGCTTTGTTAACAACTGCTAACAAAACGTAAATGAATATGGCGAAAAGGTCTTTATTATATTTAGAAGCAAAAAAAGAAAAAAACACCAAAAATAGTACAAATGACTTCACAATACACAT
Source organism: Sturmia bella (assembly GCA_963662145.1). NCBI lineage: Eukaryota > Metazoa > Arthropoda > Insecta > Diptera > Tachinidae > Sturmia > Sturmia bella. The sequence continues at coordinate 123,697,123 of OY759168.1, forward strand.
ACTTGAATAAAATACTATATAAAAAATATGCAAAGAGTAGGAAAACGGCAAAATAAATATAAAACGGTGATAATAAAAGAGTACTCTGATGACATCATAAGAAATATATATCTTTGTCACAAGGAATCTCACAAAGTTGGTTGATTATTAAATTTGGTTAATAGATAATGGAAGGAAAAAACACAAAAAGAAACTTCATTTCAGAAACAAACTAACCGTCTAATTCATAAAAATTATAACAGGTTTAAAAGGCTCTTATTTGACAGATTTTCCATACAAATATATCAAATAACAGTCTTATAAACCTGTTATAATTTGTATGAATTAGGGGGTATGAATATATCAAGCTATCACGATGGTGAATCCTACTACTCTTCATTATCCAATGATACGCAATACTTTTCATTTGGGTACTCAAAATTCCATTTTTATAACTATGTACATATGTATTTTGCTTATAGGTAATACACTACAGCAAATAGATGATAATATAAATCACATTTTGTGTAACCGAATTACACAGTTGTATGTAAGTTTGCCTGTGTGCCTCGTTGATCCATTGAAACTTCAATATTTCCTGTGCATTCTGCTCTAGAATCAATTCTTCAAATAGAGAAAAAAAGCAAAAGAATTAAATTCAGGTTTGTACCAAATTTTTTCTAAGCTAAAAAGATTTTTTGGCAGAACTCTCTAAACAACTGAAGTTTAATTAAATATTTTAATTTTTCCCCCACGCAACACACTTTTAATTGTTTTACCAGCTCTTTTGTCATGGCACCTTCTCAATACCCACGACTGACTGCTTTTGTTCAATTCATTTATTTTTCATGTATGGGTATTTCCATTAGTATGGCAACCAGTTTTGAATAACCAGTTTTGGAGTTCTTTAAATCTTGTATCAAAATGAGCTTAATAGTGTAAGAAATGAACACATTTTTATAACTTGAAGTTACTTCAAGGTCGTTATAATTACGTCCAGGACTATAATGGTGGTGAAAGCTCGACGTTTAATTATAATGTACTTGAAAGCACGATACAATTAATAAGGTAGTCTCATTAGCTGAAATTATCAGAGTATATATTATCTTCATCTCGCTTCTGTAAATGCTCTAAGGCTTGTATATAATAACCTTTTCCCTACAATAAGAACAACTTAAAGAAAAATAACATGTATTTTGCTTTTGCATAACTTCTGAAAACTGTCAAAAATACATCACTGCTATGAACTTTACAGCATTTGCGGAAAAGAGATGAATAGAGCTTACGCTGCTTTGTTACCTCGTCTCATGATACAATTAACAAGGTAGCCTCGTCAGCTAAACCGTTAATCATCTGACTACTTTAGGTTGTCAAGAGATTGCAGAGATGAAAGCTAATCCGCGTAAGCTCAGTGCATCTATCTTCTGTAAATGTAGAAGTGGCGTCTTTTTGACAGTTTGCATAAGTTGTACAAAAACAAAATGCATTTTATTTGTATTGAAGTTGTTCTTATTGTAGCGAAAAGGTTACCTTGTATCATGCCTCGTCTGGGCTGCCTTTTATCTCTACATTCTCCTGACTGTTTTACGAATTCAGATGATTAACGGTTAAGCTAATAAGGCTACCTTATTGGTTGCATCATGTTGTTTTGTTTCGTAGACAATTTTCTGAAGTTGTACAAAAACAAAATGCATGTTATTTTTCGTGCAGTTGTTCCTATTGCAGGGAAACGGTTACTCTGTTAGTTGTATCATCCTTGAAAGTATATTTTCATCGAGTTGTTTTTATTTCATCAAAACTTGGTTTTCTGAAAACGAAAGCGTAATAAACATTTTATTCCTTTGAAATAATTGAAGAGGGAATTCTGTCACGTACGGCATGGTGCGGACAGTACATGATAAATGTATCTAAAACTTTTCTCTTAATATTCATTTAACTGCCTGAATTGCAAAAGAAATTTTCATATGCATACATATGTATGTAATTCAAAATCAGCTCCTTTCATGTCACGTACGTTACACTCTTACTTTTTTTCGAATGAGCTTATTGTTGGTTATTCAGTTACTCTGATATTTTCAATATACCTATAGATTCTACTCTAGAGATGCACGAATGCCGGAAGCATTCATGGGCCTGGAACTGCCCATACGTATAACATGTTTGACATATCACACGGGGTATAATTAATTTAATAAGCCCACATACTTTTTCTTTTTTGTATAACAAAAACAGCTCAACTTGGTCAGAAATGAAAGTGCAGCCCAAATAATTAATTTTAAACTTTATAACATAAATAAAATGACAGCTTTATTCATAACCTCTTTCATTCGAAACTTTATTATAATTGCTCCCATATTTCTCATTTAAAATTCCAAATTTTATCTTTATTCGAACTCTTTACATGCAACCGCAATTATCTGCATTATTTTTTCAACTCGATTTTTTCTTTCTTGCATTTCTGACATCTTCAATGGTGCATGAACAATTTATGAGATAAAACTGTTTAAGAAGGCAAAAGGCGGAAAAAAGATCATGTTTGAAACCGCCTTTTTGCACATGTGTGAATTTTCAAATCGCAATTCATTCACATCGGCAGCAACAATAATGCTGCTTGCTGTCAAGTATAGAATACTTTTTAGCGCGCTGTCCTCTTTAAAATTGTACGCGATTGAGTGAGCGAGTTCGCAATTTTATTTCGCACCTCCATTATTAAGTGTTAAACATCTTTAGAGCTGTCGCAAACAAGTGCGGGCAGTTTTTCGCCTGCAGAGGTTTTTCTTTTAGTGCTGTTTGAGGATGATTATGTGGAAATGTCTATTGACAAGCTGAAAGCCTTTAATGGTGTCTGTAAAGTGTCAGTTGTGAATGCGTATGGAGATCTTTTTGAAGCGAAAAGTACAGTGAAGCTAAGTTGGATTATTGATTTTCCAATCGATGTAGAAATAAGATTTAAGCAATTTGTTACACGTAAAGAAAAACGGGGTTGGTACGACTCAATCCACTACCATCTATCAAATTAGGATTTATAAAATGGCAGTTGGGCAACGCTTCAAAACATAACAGTTTGCTGTATTTAGTACATACATAATTTGTGTGAAGGAAAAAGATATCTGAATTCAGGTAACGTGACATCAAACGACAGGCTGCGTGAGAGCAAATTGAGTTGACTCTATTACATATCGCCGTGCTGAAGGCGAACATAATAGGCAACGTTTTATCAGGTTTTGAGTGGTTTAGCATTATTTCTGGCACCCCTTTACTTGTCTAGGAATGGAGGGGGACGTCGTTGTAGTATTTTGCTTGACCTTGACTTCCACAAAATCTTTGGACCAATCTTTTTTCAAAACTCACGTAATTTGGACTTCTAGGCTACCCAAGTCCAGTGACTAGAAACTCACTTGCAACTCTATTCCAACTCCAGAGTCCGTAATGTTTTTTGTAGGTCTGAGTCATAACTAGAGATATGAGGTTTTGCACACAAATGGTTTATACATCACGTGTGTGTGTGCTTATGCATACATATTTAATTTGTTTTTGCACACCAACACATGTTCGCAGTTTTTGATTATGTATGTAAATAATTTCCGATCCATTAATATGCAAGAAGTAAGTCTCTAAAGGCTTAACTACAAATTTGGAAATTCGTTAACAATTTTATGATGTGTTTCTTAAAAAAAAAGCATGAAAACAAAAAATTAATACGTTCCCGTTAGAGAACATTTAAATATATTATTTCATTTTAACTGATGACATAATGAACTTCATTTAAAAAAAATGCAAATTGATCTGCCAGTTTGTATTGTATTATTTTCCAAGACCTTAAAACCAACAGTGATTAACAAAATAATTCATGCACTCTTTCCTTAGCTAGTAAATATATAAAATTAAAATTTTTTGAAATAGTATCTCCACCAGCGTGGAGATATTGTGTCATCGATTTTTCCACTACGGCCAAACCAGGCGTACGATTTTCAGCATATATGAATTTTTTTGTGTTTTTTTTTTTTTTTTGTATGGGAGCCCCTTAACGAGGCACCAAACGGAGTCGGTGTGTAGAAAAAAAATACATTAGAGAGAAAAATATATTATCCACGAGGCCCGTATTTGAGAGCCCGGAAAAGTGAAATTTTTTCACATCACACTAACTTGCCCCAGGGTGCCTGTAGAGGAGTCAAATCTGTGACCAACCTTCAATAAATTTTCCTCCTTAATATTTTTTCAAACACACCTATCCCGTACTACGCCGCCTTAGCTGGGCCCACGCATAAAAACACAAAAACAGGAATTAAAATCGGACGCTGTGAAAATAATTTTGTTTTCTGTTCGATAAGTCTCAGTGGAACCTTTTTCCTTCATGCCTAATGCTATCGATTTTTGTTCGTGATTTTCAAGCACAAAATTACCAGCAGCCCGTAGATTTTTGGAGAAGAAATTCTCAAATGCTCTTGTCAGTATTATCGGAATTTTTAAACTTGATTTTGGCAGTTTTGGGAAAATCTTTTTAATTTTCTACACTACACTAAAACTTTCTAGTCTCAGATTTCACTACTTCGAAATGGAGTTCACTTCTCTTCTCTGAAAATTTTCGAGGTTTAACGTTTCGAATCTCTTTGTGTATCTTCTTAGAGGAAAAAACTGTTGCTGACAAATATATACAGTGTAGAGTTAAGGCAGAAAGATTCCCTCTTCAAATAAATTTACTTTTTTGCGTGAAAAAATTTCTTCTTAAAATAATATAAAATTATAAAGTTCTACTTGTTATGTATTAATTCAGGTCCAAAAATGAACCTTTTCATATAGACAGCTGAAAAATACAATAAACATTTTTTGAAAAGGTTCATTTTTGTACCTGAATTAATACATTTCAATTGGCTCTTAAGTTCATGTTCTACTTGTTACTTAAAAGCACACTCAGGGGTCTCAAGGAAAGACCATTGATAAAGGTTACTTTCCTACTTGTAAGATGTGTAAAAAAAAAAAAAATCGTATGTGCTCAAAAAGTTAAAATATTGGGTCCCAAGAGCCCAAAATTGTGCTAGATTTTTTCCGCCAGGTCTATCTGCTCTACAAATGTATATCAAAATTTTCCCAAAACGATAGTTCACATTTGATGTGAGCTGAATGTTTTTGTAAATCAGCTGAATTGTAAAAAATGTATATAATAAAGTTTTGGTGTATTACCCAAAGTCCAGTAATATAAAATAAGCTGCTGATTGAGTTCGTTCTTTTCCAGCTTTCCATCATAACGTCTAACACTGCTTTTCAGGTTAGAAAGAGTTCAATTAATTTGTTTCGTCCGAATTTAATAATTTGTTTCGAGAATTTTTATTCCCGGATATAAAAATAAGATTAAAAAAAAGAATTTTGTTTTGTATTCTTGATTTTTTGCAAGCTCTTTGGGAAATAAATAAAATCAACTTTCGGTTGTGTTTTTCTTTTGCCTGGGAACGAAAGCAACTCAAGTAGTCTTCCTAACCTGGTTTCTTCCTTGCACTTTGTTTTTTATTCTACAATTTTCTGACAGCTTGGCGACTTCCCCAATGTGTTTATATTGATACCCTGACAAAAATTATTATAAAAAATATCAAAATGTTAATGAAGCGCATGATTCTGTAGAGTATATTAGTTCACTGCATTTTCTAGCACAGTTTCAGTTTCTACGAATACTTTTCGTTGCCACTGTTTGTCTTTCTGCACACACATAAACTTTTATGTACTTTGTATCCACATACATATTTGTTTGTTTGTTTGTTTGTTTCTATGTATTTTATTTATTTTATTGCCCAGATATTTGTCTAAAATCAAGCATGAAATGCGGGCTATTTACCCAACACAGTGACAAAAATACAAGCATCGATGCAACTTAAATACGTTCAATGACCGTTTTGTTGGCTGAATGGTTGGTTGTTGGCTTGATGATTGTTTTGTTGGTTTTGCTGTCTGTTGAGGTTTCATTAGCAAAAGAAAACAACTTCTATATAGTTTATGGAGTACCATAAAAACCATTTTATGACAATGTTGCTAATCACAAGTACAACTGCACTAAAAGGCAGAAAAATGAAATCAAATACTACAAGACTATTGGATCAATAACCCCACCACACCCCTAACTCCTATGTGCGAGTATCAAGCTTAAGTCTAACAAACTTGTCATACTTCTTCGCCTTCAACATCGCCGCCAACACAAATGACAGCTGATTTTATTCGTTGTCATTAGTTTTCATAAATGAAAGACACAGAGGCAATTGTTTTTCTTTTAAAACTGAGACCATTGAAGCAAATTTAATATTTTTTATCGGTTGTGTGTGTATGTACATATGTATGAAAGTGTTTTATACCCTACAATGTAATGTAAATATTTCCAGGGTTAGATTCGATGTTTGATAACGAATTGCATGAGACCGATACCACACATTTTGCCAATATGTTTAGAGACACCAATTCAGTACACAGACAGATATTGTTGACATACTTAATAAAGTGTTTGAAGTCAAATTTTTTTCAATTGGTAATAATATGTGCGTCCCATATAAGGATTGATTTTTAAAATATTAAACGGCAATAAAGGGATCTAGTCATAAAAATTAAAATCTTGTTACTATACATTTTATAACAAATTGTATACTTTCAAAAATTTATATATTTCAAACTGATTTTATTTTTTATTTTTTCACCGCTGGTAAAGTGACGGGTAGACTCTCGAATTTTCTTGGCTCTTCCATACAACCAGTGTGTTAATCTCAGTTTGAGCAGCTCCCATTTTGAGCAGCTGAACAGTTCGTTTACAGAGTGACCAATACTTTTGAACCTTTTTGTGACTAATCTAATCTATGTGTAATGTAAACATGTCAATTATGTATAAACAAAATTTTAAGACGGGAAAAAACATGAAAATTCTACTGTGTGAAGGTGTGTATTCGTTAAAGGAATAAATTGGCATATGTATGTTCGTAAAAGCCGGCATGTAGTTAACTGTTTGTCTCCATTAGCCATGAACTTGGTATGATCGTGATGTCAAACATCGCTCATGGCTAATGAAGATCGTCTATGTTCATGTCTCGGCCAGCGGTGCTCGAGCAAATACCTGAGCAACGATGTTCACCATGAAGTTAGACATGAAATGTTATTACGTGTTTGACAGCTAAACTCTACCACAGAAAACTAAAACAAATTTGAAACTATTTAAAAATACAGAAAATTGAGTGGAAACACACCACCTACATAAAATGCTGAAATAATGCAAAAATATGAGAGAAGTAATGAATCACTTTGAAGAATTAAAATTTATGAATAGTTTGGGCACACGTGTCCTCCATGTACAAAAACATGAGCGTATTAATACCGTCGCTCTGCCGGCGTCATGTTCATATCATGTTCGAGTTGATAGCTGGCGAAGACGCCGAGTAATGACGTGATCAAGACGAAAATGTTCCGTTAAATTAGTGTAAACGAATTTGAGTCTTTGAGTGGAAAGCAAATATTCAACCTTACTGAGTAACACCCATATTCATAAAAACTATTGAAAGTTTATTACACGTTTATTTGACAAATATTCCGTAGAAATACTTCAAATAAGAGCTTAATAAACTTACAACAATTATTATAAATATGGCCTTAAATATTTAAATATTTTTATGCTGGTGAAAACGTTTACTTTTCGAAGATTACTTTTTTTTTACTTCAGATTACATTTTATTTCTTATTCCGAATGTTACTGGACGAAAGTGGAGTAATAAACACATTTGAACGTTGACAAAAATGCAGATATTCCCAATAATGTCACCGATCTGATGAAGTACATACCACAATAGCACTGTTGGATAATTTTCATGCACCAATCGCAGTGTAGTGCACTTCCTAACCTTCCATAAACAACATTCAATGTTTTTCTTCTTTCAAATTTGCTCTGTCATGAACGGCAGGCACTTGCTGTTTGGCATTAAAAAATTATTCACTTCAAACTACATGAACTGTATATGTATGAGTGACTTTCAAGTCACGTTTAACAACTCAAATGTCTACAAAATGTTTATTTAGTCTTGCTCATATACACAACTACTCGTTAATACCTATTTCAATTTTATGTAAAGCAACACTTCTCTTTCGTTACTCAATGAGTTTATGAATATAATTATTCATAAATTAGCATTAAGTCAAAAACAAAAATAGAAGAGCCAAGAAATAAAACTCGAAGAAGTAGAAGAAGAATTATTTAAGTATTAACATGTGCTAAGCAATTTCTTTCCACACAGTGTACCAGTTTGAACAAATAAGTGCCGCACTCACACCCAAGTAACGCGCCAGAGTTCAAAAATTCATTCGAGCTAATTTGTTAAACAAATTTCATATGTATGTAAGTATGACGTACATAAACTCATACATATGTGTGTATGTACCTACCCTGCCGGCAACTCAGTTAACTAGTAATGAATTATAAGCTAACTTTTTTACAACTGGTGGTGGTTGATACTTAGATTATTTTTAATGGAGATGACTGACTACTTTAACATTACGATGTCCAAGGAGGTAGTCAATTGTCCGACGCTGCATTACTTTTCAACTAACTTAAAGTTAGCTACTTCAAAGTCAGTACCCAAAGAAAAAAATGTACACATCAAGGCTGATTTTACATTTTTCGGTGGTAATATTTTATTTTATTAAATTAAATTGCATTCTACTATTTTTTTTGTTAGCTTCTGCTGGGAATCGAACCACTCAAGACTGGAGAGCAGCCAACATACTCACTCAGCTATCGCAACATTTAAAACGAATGCGACAATAGGCAATTTAATTCAAGAGTTATTTACCGTGTATGTGTGTATGTTAGTATTTGAATTTTGGGTGAACTCTGCACTACGTTTCAGCTAGGTTATAGCCAGTACACAAAAAGTGAATTACAAATCGATTGTATTGTAGCTAATTTGAAGCTAGTCCATAAAAGTTAACGTAAAGTTAATTATTTTAGTAGTCGACTACTCAATGTCCGACTGGGATGAACTATAAGTCGATTTTATTTGTAGTCGACTACCAATTTGCTGGCAGGGTATGACTGAAAGCCTATGAATGTACATATGTGTATGTAAGTATGTTTGCATTTATAACATGTTTATAAAGATACTCATTTATTTCTTAACGAAGCTATTTTTTCGCCCACCCAATTTTTTGTTTGTTTGTATTTTGTGTTGAAAATTACAAATTTAACACCACGTTCCAACAGTAAAAGAAAGTGGGAGATTAAACTATACGCGTAAGTCATAAAATGTACAATTATTGTTTATTAATTTTATGCCCATTATAAAAAAAAAAAAAATAACGCAACAATGTGCCGTTGTTTTTCGAGCTTGGCTTAGAGCATTTGTGGCCATTAGTGTTCATTGAAAATATATTTTTCCATCAAATGTATTACTGCTTACCAGGTAGCAATTTTGTAAAGGAGGCTCCAACAAATTCACAGCAGTTAATTCTGACTTGCAAACATAAATGTTCTGGGCCCGAGTTACGCGATCGCATGAATTCCGTTGCGTATGTTTTCAAAAACTAAAATTGTGTAGAGTTATGTAGAGTAACAAACATGTTATATTAGAAAAACTATTTCTAGTTGCCTGAATCATATGTAAAATAAATAAAACAAAACATTTTTTGTTCTCAACTATTTGGATTTAGATGGAAAACTATTTTTTTTTTTTTTTAGATTTCTGAAAAATACAAATTTTGAGTTGTGTCACTTTGGAGCAGGGTGGGCGATGTGTATAAAATGGCGTTGCTTAAAGTCGAAAACATCTATTAATAATATCTGTACAAAATAATGTACAGGATGACCAAGGATGTAGAGCATGTGGCTCAATCGCAAACAAATGGAAAGTAAAAAATCTCTCAAACTAAAGCAAACAACCAGGAAGCATAAAAATTCCCACAGCGCTTTTTTGAACTCTTTTAACTAAATTTAATTTATTCTCTTGTGTCTGGCCAACAATTTAAAACATTTTGTGTTATTATTTAAATTAGTCCAAAGTTTTGACAAAAAATGTCATGTAATTTTAGTAAAAAAAAAAAAAAAGTTTCTTAAAATTTTTTTCGCTCAACTTTGTTGACACAAAAAAGAAAACAGAAGAGTCCTTCAAACTTTTGCGGCAATATTCATTTTATTTATTTATGACAGTTACCCTGCTAGAAATAAGTTTTTTGTTTTAACAAAAAAAAAAAAAAAAAAAAAAAAAACAGCGCAGTTTTGCTGGAAATTTAATTAAGCATATCAATTTCCTTTAAATTTATTCAAAATTTTATTCAACTGGTTTTTAATTTTTATGTGTTTTTGGCTTGATTTTATTGGTTTATGCTTGAATAGAGAAAAATTGTTTTTTGATTTTGTTTTTTGGTTAAACATTTTGGTGGTAAGCTAAAAATAAATAAACTTTTAAAACCATTTTATTTAAATTTGCCACGAAGTTCTTGTTTGGTTTATGCTTTTTGTGTTTTATATTAATTTGTTTTTGTATCTTGTGCGCTTCAAGCGGCAGGCAGGCAGCACTTCCCACTGTAAATAATTGGCGCCAATAATTGTGTAGGTTTCCGTGGCACGCTTTCCGTTTCCATTTATCTCGGCATAAATTGTTAAATGAAATTTTATTTCAAACTACGGTGCGAGTACAAACCTTTATGCACACCTTTGTGTGTAGTGAAGAATTTATGTGTGTATGTGTGTATGTATGTCTGTATGTATGTGTTAGAAAAATGTGTAGCGGTTGTTGAAAACTGGTTGAATATGTCGCTTTCATTGGAGTGGGAAGGAAGGCTATTTCCAAAAACTAAAAGTTCACTTCGGCTTGTTTTGCATTGTTGAGCTTAATTATTGATAATTAAATTTAGATTTGGTATTGCCACAGTTATTTTTTAAGAGATAAATTCGTAGAAACTTTGCTTATCCAAAATAGGAATACATACTAATGACCCAAAAACTAAGTTAGATTTAATTCTCCACTATAACAAAACTTTACGGTAATTCAATTGCAGTTCAAGCTGGACTGTAGTAAACCAGAGAACAATTTATTATTGATTGTTGTTAGAAATAAAAATTTAGTAACGTTGCAACAAACTTTAAACAGCTGATGCTTTGCCCTGTTCGTTGATTGCAATTTAAATGCAAAATTTTCTTGGTTTAAATGCGGTTTTAGCATTCACTGCTTTAAAGCTTTAGTAGTTTAAAGGTAAATTAAATCAAACTCGATGCTGAGTTTGCACGGAGCTTTTGGGCATAAGTTTGATTTCGTACTTTTGGCTAAAGTCGGGTAAAAAGAAAGTAGCTAAGAAATTCTCTCAACAATAGCAAAAAATGTATAAAAGTATGGGAACACTGAAAAGCACATTTCTATCTACATATGTTTTGATGCAATAGTGAAAATTGAAGCATACCATTTGATAAACGAAATGTTTGCAAGTGAGATTTTAAGCTTCAAAATTGGGGCTCTGTTGGTTGCAAGATAACTTTATACCAGCTGACAGCATCGCTACAACAAACACAACACCAAGAAACACTTTATGTGTTTTATTACTAGAACTACTCGATATTCTGTCTAACATTTCTTCGCGTTTGTGTGCTTGTGTTGTGTATGTTATGCAGTTTGCAGATGTACTTCTTTGTTTTTTATTAGCGGTTCTCACTCTTAATACACCTTTTCACAACTCTGCTATATTCACTACGATTTTTACCACAAAGCTCGAGTGACTTTCTTACCTGAAAGTCTGCATGTTCTTGCAAATATTCTAAAACTTGCAGAATTTCTTTACCTGTCCACCTTTTGTTGTGAATTTTGTCACGTTTTCTCTTCACCAGTATATTTTTATTTGTTTTTTCCATATTTTTTATTTTCTCAACACAAAATTAAGCTTTGCCGGCAAAACGATTCACAGCACAGAATATCTGTGATTCCCAGTAATTTTTTTACAATGTTTACTAAAGTTTTTTGTGTGATTTTTTAATTTTAAATAACAGTTCAGTACATTTTGTTGCTGCAGTGATGTAAACACTAGTACTTTAACCAAATCTGCTACTTTAACCAAATGTGCAACCGAGCTTACTATCAAGAGTGAGAACCGCTATTGTTTCCTTTTTGCAACAGCTGATTTTGTAACTACACAACAAGAACAGTGTCGCTCATTTGATGCATCATATGATGCGTAATTGCTGATGGGTTTGTACATCATAGTTTCTATCATTTTCTTTAGGGCAAAATGAAAAAAAAATGATGTAAACGTTACCTCCTCAGCAAAGTGATTATTCCAAATCTTTCTTTTAAAATGCCCACCAAATACATATAATGCTACCAATTTCTTTACTATTAAATAAAAACAGTTTTAAGAAAAACAATACACAGAAAAGAGAATATACTGTTTCAGAGATATATTTAGATAAAATCAAAAGAAAAGACTGTAGTCAGTTGCAGTTTTGACAATGGAAAAACAAATTAAAACTTCTACAATATAATTTTTTTTTACAGGACAAATAAACCTGTAAAAACATTAATACTTAATGTTAATTCCAAATAAAGTCACCAAATTGATGCATCAAAATATTAGGAAAATCATTGTAATGGCCACACTGAAAGCTGTAAAATGCAAAGCAATTTCGTAATTGAGTTGTTCATGTATTAGTTTCCATTAGTCGTTTGTTGTAGGGCACTTGTCCAAACTAGCTCCAAGGAAAACTGCGGGCTGTTTTGTGCAAGAAAAACGATAATATTTGTCTCTCAAAATCGCTCTCACTTGCAAGAACTTGAAGAACGGCAACAGTTTTCGTGCAAATTGGGATCCCGCGAGCTCCCAATGTTGAGTACGGGATCATGCCAGCTATTCTTAAAGTCTTATTCGTAAAGTCTTAAATATGTGTGTAAAATAAATGCACAACGCAACCTGTGTTACCATGCTTTTGAACATGCTTTTCTTGTGCCTCCTGTGCCACCACCCATGAACACATTGTTGTACATACAGGGACATAAAATACTGAAAGCGCGTAACGACTCATGTTTTAAAATTTTATGAAGAAAGTTAAATTTGGTTGTTTTTTAAACTTTTATAAATTTTCTTTACGCTTCTCTGTATTTCAAGAAGTTTTCTGTCCTAATTTCGCCAAGAGTATAATCTGATGTATTCGAAAGAGCTTAGTCTGATATTAATAATTTTATTTGCTAAACTTTTCACCATTTTTTTTTCCTATTTTCTTTTTAGGTAATAAATAAATCTTCTGTATTGGACTTTTCAACAACTGAGTAACGTGAGTAGATACTGCTGACTTCTGGTTCATTGAAATTAATAAGAGAATTATCTGATTGGCAGAATAAGATTGCACAAGACACATTGAAAAGAAACTGCCTGGAAGTAATCGAATATTTGAGGGATTTTTGGGAAATGTTTGGCATTGTGTAGGGAAAAACAACAGAGAAATTACCTTTCGCTTTCAAATAACAAATCGCAATATTTCATTGTCCCACCACAAACTTTCATATGAAGCAGTGAAATATGGCAGCCAGCTTTTTACAATGTTTAGAAAGTCAATGAAAATCTCTTACAGCTGCAGCTTCTAAATTTTAGTGCAAGACATAAAATTTTTTTATTCCCTGTTCAAGTCTCCATGCCACACTAAATGAGTCTTATAATTGTTTTACAGCTTTAATACGGTTTTTATGCATTGCCCCTTTTGGAGGCATTTAATTTTCATTGCTCTTAAAAAGTCATAACGCCACAAGCAGGTCATATTTTATAAATGTCATTACACTATTTCTAACACTTTTTATTATGACAATAAAATTATAATGCCTCTTTGAGTTTTTTACCCTTTTTTAAGTTCAACGTGGAAGGCATTAAATAATAATTAGAAAAGAATCTGGAAAGAAACTCGTACATGCCAGAGATGGTAATGGCAGCAGTCGAATTGTATGACCATTGAGACATTGTGCACTGGACGCTTTGCAAAATGATGATAATTATATTGAAATAGAAAATATACAGAAATGCTTCAGAGGGCGTATTGAAAGTGTAATATGCATGTTTTCAAACAAATTTGTTTCATGGTGATCGTTATCGCCAAATGCCCAGAGTAAGTTAAAATGTCGAACAGATTTTCTATTATTGGTTTCCTTATCTAGCAAACTGAGTGGACAATACTCGTTCAGAAAATGTTTTACATATTTGAAAATACAAACGAATTATTCTAGAAATAAATGTATTGGCTGTTTAGTCCATACATAAGTTGTTAGGTGTTTCATTCCGTTTGCAAAACATTTTTTATATCGCAAATGTTCTATTTAACTTAGAAGAGTTTAGGCGCTGATGAAAGGCGTTGCGGCCATGAAACAATGCTGGGGAACAACTTCATTCTTAAGTTTACTTTTATATCCCGTTTAATGGATATACATCACAAACATTAATTTAATAAATTGAGCATAACTCCATCTTAGCTGTGGTAAATATTTATAATTGAATAACTTTCGAAAATTAGCCAAAAATTTTCAAGAGCTAAAAACTAATTTAAGTTTGTAAAATATAAAGAGCTGCAAACACAACTGGTGAAAACCTGTGAAGAACAACCGAACATTTACAAGAGGCCAGGTTAAATTTAGTAGGTACAAGCACTAGCAGAACCTAAAAAATACACGGGAGTTGTTGGCGGAACAGTTTCCATTGGCTGTTGTCAAAGCCTCCTCTCCTTTGTTTTGCTAAGCGGAATTGTGAATGCATACGAAAAAAAAAATTAAGCAAATTTTTAGAACCAAACTATTCTCTTACACAAATAAATATATTTAAACCACTCACCGGCCTGTTTCACTTTTTCCGCAATACAACTACAAAATCACCTTTACATTTCTTAGAAATTATGTAGTATGCTATACAGCTTTTGACACAGACAGCTGTTTTATTGATTTTGTCAATTGTAGATCTGCCTTGCAAGCGGCACACATTACGAACAATCTAAGCATCAGAATTCATTATTAGTCATTATTAGTTATCACCTGGATGTCTTTTGAAATTAGTAGAAAATCGACTGTTGCCGAATTTTCTTACGAGTAGAATAACTTCATTTAAATACTAGTTTCGAAAGATCATTGAATAAGTTCCTGATGGAATACAAAATGCGTTTCGGAATATTTACACTATAACTCTTAAAATAGATTACATAATTTAACCACATTAAGCTTCCTTTTTCTGCAGGTTATGTCAAAACCCAATTCAAGTGAATTGTTGCACAACTTTTGATACTGGGATTGCAAGTCTACAGAATTTATCAGGTCTGGCTTGGCAAAAGACAAACCACACCTTTATTTTCTGCAAAGAACTCACTCACTCTGACACATGACATACATACATTGTATATCTGCAATTATTTGCTTTAACAAAATAAACCTACAAATATTAAGATGATTTGGTATGCATAGTTTTAGTTTATGGGGTTGTGTTGAGCAGGTACATCACCTGTATCAGTAACATCATATGCTGAGGAAACAATGGATGTATTTTTGTGTAGTCTTCAGGTATCTCTACATGGACAAATCGTTTCTTCATTGTCTACTACGACAAAACCAAGCTGATTCTAAAAATGTAAATCAATAGTTTTCAGAAGATGTGATGAAAAGCGAACATGTCGACAATTTGTTTGATATGGCTTTTGGAAAATCACATCATTGCATAAAGTAAAATGGGACCAGCATGATTAATTCACTGTGACAATTTTCTATATCGGATCTGATTCCCTGATATGTATATAGTCAATGAAAATACTTCTACTGTTTCAGATTCCGATAAATTTCTAAAATGCTTAAATGTGGTTGCTATGACAGCACAAACCTGCAGTTTGTTTAATGTTGTATACGTTTGGGCATTTGCAATGGCTTCTTTACAAAATCCATATAATTTGATTCTTTTCTACAGCGATTGGTATTCGAAATTGATTTCCATCACATACGTGATTGATGAAAATGTAACATCATGATCTGTGTTTTCAGAAATACATACATACATATGTATGTACATATGTATATAAGCTCAAACATGTTATCAATTAACTTACTCGATGAAGCAGCTCAACTGAATCGTTCTTTGTTACGTGTATCAATTTATCTTTATATCTTGATTCACTCAGGCCAACTCTCAGAATCTTATTTTCCATTTCTTGTTTGGAAATGCCACAAAAAGACACAGTCAAGATGCCGTGATAAACATGGCCTGGTTAACTTCTGCTGCCATTTTTATAAAGTGGTAAGAAATCTTTACTGGTTTTAAGTTGCTGTTAATGGGTTTTCTTATGGTTTTTATTTGGAGGTGGACGCTCCTTGTTCTAATGATGAACTGACATTTTTCTAACATTGACAACTTGTCTACACAACGGCCAAGCGAAACTTCAGCATGAGTCTTGCATGCAGATGACGATGATGATGTCGATGACGTGAATGCATGTTGTTGATGAATAATGGTAGGTTGCAAACGAGTATCATCATCCAAGTTCGTTGAAGCATTGCGTTACGTTCTATTAGGCATTGACAACAACAGCTCTGACATCTTTTGCTGCAACAAATTAAGTTGATCTGCTTTTGTTGGTGGGGAGCGTAGTAGTAAATGCATTTAGACAGACATGAATGCAGAGCATTTGTGTCAACACGAGGTTGTTAAAATGTGGAAACAAAACCCGAATTTTATAGCTTTTGGACAAAGCTTTTGAGACAAATAAAAAATTAACTATTAAATTGTGTTTTTGAAAACTTTTTGTAGTTGTTAAATTGGCCAGCTAATAGAATTGGGGAAAGTATACAGCGCAGTAAAAGAACTCCAACACAAAACACCAAAACCTCTTTGAAATGTTTTGATTTCGATTTTGAGTTTGTAAAAAATCAAGTAACGAAGATTTCGAGGGCTATAATATCATACATGTTTACGGTATTAAAAAAATGAAAATAGTTCTGCAAAACAGCCACCACAAAGTGCATAAATTTTTTGGCCTTCATATACTCCTTAAGAAATTGAATTTCTCTGTTTTTTTTTTTGGCAGAAAAATCAAATGAATCAAATAAAGCACCCAAGCGGCTTGTCAAATAAGAAAAATATTTACGTTTGTACAGACCTTTTTTTTTTGTAACAACAACATTTTGGTATGCAAATCGAGTGCAAAAAATTTTAATTCAATCACCTCGAAAATTATTCTTTTGATATGTTGTTGGGGAACTTTTTTTCCTCATGTCAGGAGCTATCAAAAATGCGATGGAACCATGTCGACAAATTTTTGTCCTTACAATGCAGTTTTTTGGTTTTGAATATTTGTCAAATTACAACTTATACGGGAAAGTGCCGACAAATCTGCAAATGCAGGTCGTTTTGTGGTCTTCTTTTCTAAATGTTTCCGTTTTCAAATTTTGTGAGGAAGAAGTATTTTAGAAAATACAGTAGAAACAAGTTGTGCCTCCGTGGGGAGGGGGGGACTCTATGCAGTTTTTTGGTTTGGAATATTTGTCAAATTACAATTTATACGGGAAAGTGCCGACAAATCTGCAAATGCAGGTCGTTTTGTGGTCTTCTTTTCCAAATGTTTCCGTTTTCAAATTTTGTGAGGAAAAAGTATTTTAGAAAATACAGTAGAAACAAGTTGTGCCTCCGTGGGGGGGGGGGGGGTTTTCTATGCAGTTTTTTGGTTTGGAATATTTGTCAAATTACAACTTATACGGGAAATCTAATATCATATTTGGTACTAAAAAGAAATTTTGAAAATTTATTATACCGGTTTTAAACTGTTTTATTCTGTTGTTGTTGAAGTTTGCTAAGTAACAATTTATATATATACATACATATATGTATATATATATATATATAAATTTGAATACGAACTTACTTATTTATTTGCTTTAAGAGCCAATTGAAATGTATTAAATCAGGTCCAAAAATGAACCTTTTCGAAAAATGTTTTTTGTATTTCTCAGCTGTCTATACATTTTTTGAAAAGGTTCATTTTTGGACCTGAATTAATATACATATGTATATAAATTTGTTTAAAATATTCATTAATTTAGTAATTTATGCATAGATTCTTTTTTATTTCCTTTATTTTCTAAGCCCATTAAAAGTTCGAAGCAATAAATATTTTTATGGAAAATTAAGTCGGCTTAAGCCATTGTGCTGAGGAAGAAAAATAGTTGTTTGTAAATAACTTTATAAGAATTGTTTATCCCAACACTTTAAAACAACAAAAAGCATGCGCTTCCAACCCCCTGTGATCCACTGTGAATGAAATATGTATGTGAGTGGGCAATCACATTGGGTGGATTTTTTTGCGCCGATTCAATTGGTAAATACAAACCGTCTAATTCATAAAAATTATAACAGGTTTATAAAGCACTTATTCGACAGATTTTCCATACAAATATGTCAAATAACAGTCTTATAAGCCTGTAATAATTTTTATGAATTAGGGGGAAAGTGTTTTACTAATTGGGCTCGTGGCGGTAAATATTCCGTATCATAAGTATCAAAATAAATTTATATTAAAAAATTACACAAAAGAGTTTTTGTCACGACGAAAATGTTTAACAATATATATTATATACTTAAGGTGTGCCACAAAATCCGAACGAACTGTTCGCCAAACATTGGGTTAGGTTGATTGGAAGGGTATATTTGCCCACGTCGTGTGGCCTACACTTAAGCCAGTATAGGCTTGCTGTGCCCTTAGTCAAATACTACCACTTTTTTTTCCTGGGACCACAAATTTTCAAGATTTTTTTTGGGGCTCATAAAAGAACTTTGTCACCAGGGATTCCAAATTGATAGTAAGAATTCACTACCCGGTCTTAATACAATAAAATCTACACTGCAAAATCGTACGAAAGTAGTGGGAATTTGACCATATACATATGTACGTATGTATGCTCTGCAATTATTGCAAAGTTTGCGCAATTAAATAATTATTGATATTAAAGGTGTACTTTTATCTCCAAATGTCTTAAAAGTTCCACTCAGCATTCTTTGAGTGTGAATAAAAGTTTGTGTTTGTTTCAATGGCAAAAGATATTAAACAATTGCATACATTTACGCTTTTACGAAAACAGATAATAATATTGTCTACTTGAAAAGCGCCACAAAGAGACCGAGCTTTCATACAAAAAATTTTTTTAACGGGCACTTAAAGCAGTAAAACATTTATTTCGCCAGGCTGTTGAGAAAGTTGACTTAATGTAATAGACACAAATTTTGGTCGAAGTGAAAGAAAATAATTAAAAATTCAGTGTAGAACCATTGATTGCATTGATAATAATTTTGAGTCCAATCACAGCTTCATTTCGTTCTTTATTGCCTAATCTCAATTAGTTAAATTGTTGAAGATGTTTCATTATTTCGCATCTTGTTTCTCTCTCTCTCTCTCTCTCTTTCTCTTTGCTTACATCTCCCAAACAATATTTTAAGACAAGTAATACTCAAGTGTTTTTGTTTGTGTAATCGAATCAATATTAGAAAATTTACGGGTGCTCCAACCAAGGCTGCCCCATACAAATAATAAAGCAGGCAAAAAATCTACTTAAACTATTGAGTCAGATAAAAGAATAAAAATGTGTACACAAGTGTATCTAGTAGTAAGAACAAAATGTAAAAGAACAAATTTTCTTTGATGAAATAAATGTAGATTTGTATACATTATAAAAAACAAAAAATTGTGTAACAAAATTTAGTTTGATTTATTGCAAAAGCAATAAAATTGCTTTGAGAGTGCTCAAGAATTTAAAACAATAAGCAGTTGCTTTTAAGAAATTTGAAAGTCTGAAGGTTGTGTAACACAAAATTTAGTAGTCAAACGATTTCAACAAAAAAAAAAAAAAAAAAAAAAAATACAAAGAAATCTTAAAGCTTCTTCGCTATTTATTATTTGAATAACTCTGCAAAGTTTCCTTAAAGTTTCAAAGCTTGCTAGGCACTTTGAAGTGTCTTTGCAGCAATTATCTTTTTCAAACGAACAATTTTGTTTTTGTATTTCTCTCAGCTTGCCGCTTAAGAATGATGTACAGTCAAACTTTAATTGCGTTTACTGACTGCTTTGCAGTGAAAAACCAAAATTTGTTTGCAAGAAAATCGACAAAGTAAATTATTTTCCCTTACACTTTATTTTCAAGAAACTTTATTAAGATTTGCGGTCCCTTTTGCTAGACATAATTAAGTTTATTTCGTTTTAATAAAACTATACTTTAAAATAAACTTGAAGTAGGTCAAAGCAGCACAGTTAATAGAATAAATATAGAAAATAATATAGCAAATAATTTATAAACTTATGTATTTAGTATATGTATTTAGTATATGCTCAGTACTCGCCCTGGTGCCCCCTGTTGACTTTAGTTTATACGTATTTAGGTTTTGTTGTTGTAGAAGCCAGACAACTACATACCTGTTCAGTGAAAATTTTTAATTTTATTTCTGTTACGGCTGGCACCAAAGTTACAGCTAGTTTTCCAATGGAGAGGTGCCCCCTTGTACTTGTATAAATTTAAATTTTAGCCTTTTGCTATTTGTGGTGTTCAAAAGTGACAGATGATTTTAAGTTTATTATACGGTTGCATCCTTTAATTGTTTGGGTGCTTTTATTTTGGTATGTTATGCTGTAGAGCTCATCTAAATACATGTCCTATGCACATTTCAGGTCTCTAGCTCCCATGGCTCGAAAGTTATAGCTAATTTTATCAGTCTATTGTTTGGAATTACGCTTTAAGTTTTTGTTATCTTTGGTAGTTTGTGCTGTAGAGCTTCATATACATAAATACATATCCTGCTCAAATTTCAAGTCTGTAGCTCTCATGATTCGAAAGTTACAGCTAATTTTCACAGTTTCATGTATGGGGGCATCCTGTAATTTTCAACTTTTTGTTGTTTTTGGTGTGTGTTATTGTAGCGGCAGGGTAACTACATATCATGCAAAAATTTCAGCTCTCTAGCTGTAGTCGTTCTGGAGAATGAACGCTGTGACGGACGGATGAATAGACAGTGAAGTAACAGGATTCAAAAAGCAATTTAGGTTCAGAAATTAAAGTCCTTACGTTACATTTATGAGAGTGGAAATTTGAACAGTCTACCAGGCCTTTACGCATTCTCATAAGATCCCTTGCTATATCATTCGTTATAACTTCCGGTGTCTGTTCACTAAAAACTCTACATCAAATTAGAGAGAGTGAGAGAGAGAGAGAGAGAGAGAGAGAGAGAGAGAGTTGCATATCTTTTCGAATCCTCAGAACGTCTCCGTATGCTTCTCAATTGCTGCAATAATATTGTTGACACATATCGCGAAGAGAAGTTTGAAAAGAATGTGCAGTTATTTTGTTTCATTAAATACGAGTAACTGTATGAATTTCACTGTATCTGAATAAGCAAATGGAAGCTGATAATGACGCTGCTACACAAATGTTTATTTACAAATTACTGTGTGGTTTAATTTATTTATATTCTTGTCAACTTGATTTTGTTAGTGTTTACTGTGAGTTTTATTTAATGAAATACATTCTAAAGACATTCATGGGGATATTTTGAACATTTACTGCATTTTATTTTTGTGTGTACATTTTTTTCTACAAGAATGTGAATTATTGTCTTCTCATATTAGTACTCCTACCTTGAAGTTTTCTTTGACTTCTCAAAAGCTCTGTAATGTGAAGTTCTTGTGCCTAATAAATTTTTTTTACTTATCATACGTTCAACTACCCCCCCCTAAATATGAAAAATATATATTGAACTTTTCCGTACCCTGGCTCCAAGTAAATCGCATTGCTTTCTTTGTGTATCAACTTTATTTGCAGCGATTTAAATGTAATCATTTAAATGACTAAATAAGTTATATACAATGCATTTGTATTAGTTTGTTTGCACATACTTTCTTATAATGTTTCTGTAGATGTGATAAATTGAAATTAAAGAGAAAAAAAACCTTTAATATTAAATCTGAAAGCAGCCACTTGAGTACATTTGAGTTGTGTGCGAAATGGAAGTGACGCTTTGCAAATATGTAAATGCACAAATGGCAAGTTGTTGGTAACTGATAAAATAAAACAAATAATAAAATCGCATGATTGATGGGAAAAATGTATTTAATTTTTATTTGCAATAAATAAGTTAAATGGCTGCAAACATCTGAAGAGACCCCGTTGCACTCTAAAGTGTTGTGGGGTATGGGGGTGAAACGTCATTGCCAATATTTTACACTGCATGATAATCACAATAATCAGTGTAGGGTTGTTCAGAAATTGTAATTTATATGGTTTTTAATGAGCCCTAACGAACGTCTGTGAAGTGAAGGGTGCTTCCTGAGGTGAGATTTATTTTAATTTGCTACACTGAAAGAAATATTAATGAGCTGTGTTTTGCTTCCCCTGTTTAGAATTTTTAATAGTGTTGGTTTATGACTTTGGGTACGAAAAATGAGATAAATAATTATTTCCATATCTACCGTTTGATTTTTACGAATTCAAGTCTCCAAAAAATATTGAATATTATTTGACTGCACCAAGAAGTCCTTTCCATTGTCACTACATGTAGTGAGTTTGTGTAAAATTCAAATACATATGTATTTTCTCTTTCTTAACAATCTGTGTCAATTGCTGCATTGAAAGTATTACGAAACCATTATAATCATTTGCAAAATCCTATTGAATTATAATGATGTGTTCTAGTTTACATTTGTATTTCTTTTAAGATTTACAACATATGTATGTATGATAATTTTTCCTGTGGTTTACATATTGAAAACAAATTACATGAATTCAGTTTACTAAGTATTCATATTTAAAAAATGTATTTATTGACAAAAAAAAAAAAAAAAGAGAAAAATTCTCATGCCTGAAATGCTCTGATTTAATTTTTTATGATTTAAAGTTTTTCATTTTGTAGGTTGTTGTGCAAACACAAGGCCCATTCAATAAATTCTTGCTAAGACATCCCTCGAGTGAATTTTTTTTTTTTTTTGGAAATTTGTTAAATGTATTATATATTATATATTAAAAATTTTTTTTAGAGTAGAATACACATTATATAAAAGTACGAAAATGTTCTCATGGGATTCTAAAAAAAAAAAAAAAAAAAATTGGATACATAAAACAATGCAAATGATTGCCTTAAATTTGACCACTACAACCACTTGGAAAGTTGAAGAATGCAGTTAGTTACTACATTATTGTTTACATATTAAGCAATTATGTCTAGTTCATAGATAATAATTAAGCCAAAATCTGGCAAAAGCACATTTAAGTTTCTTTAATTATTATTATTTAATTTTTCTAATTATGGATCTCTGTACAACTGCATTCTGCTCGTTAGTGCCGCATAGCGAATCAAAGAAAATTTTTGGGTATCACCTCTTATATTTGGCTTAATGCGCATTTATGCACAATAGTGCGCACACCTACTTTAAATGCGATACAACTCAAAGTTATCACCGAGAACATAGTCTTTGTTTTAAAACGGTGGCTAAATGTTAAAGGCCGCTGTTGATTTTGAATAAAATAGTAATTGTTTAGGAAAGTTTTTAATGTTCTGGATACTAGTTTTCCGTCGACTTTTATTTAATTTTCTTTGGTTTATTAATTTAAGCTCGAGTTCACTTTTATTCATTTTTAAAAAATTGTTCCATTATTCGATACTTGTGTATCTTATTCAAGAAGATGAAAAGAAAATGAAAATTTTTAATTTTTTTATTACGATAATATAGTATGGTTTAATTATATATGAAACAAAATATCAGCCAAATCTGCGCCCGGACGTTGGCACCACACCTCCATCCGAATTTTCATAACTTTCTATGATGCCGAGACATAATTGAGGATTACTGTACCGCATTATCTCATCCTTTAGCTCTCGAATTGTTGCTGGCATATTAATGTACGCCTTTTATTTTAAATAACCCCTAAGAAAGAAGTCCAGCTGTGTCAAATCGCATGATCTTGGTGGTCAACTGACATCACCAACCACCACGTGAGATAACACGGCCATTGAATTTGTTGCGCAAAAGAGCCATTGTCTCATTAGCTATGCGGCAAGTGGAGCGTCCTGTTGAAACCACATATCTCACGATAACGAGCAGCATTAGCAGTAACTGCCTGATCGGCCTCATTTGGGAAACAAATACGGCCCGAAGATGCCGCCAGCCCATAAACCGCACGAAACAGCCACTCTTTGTGGGTGCACTGACTTTGCGACAACCACTCTTGGATTATCATTCACCCAAATGCATCAAAGCTGCTTATTGACAAATTCGCTGAGGTGAAAATGTGTCTCATCACTGAAGATGATTTCCTTCGAAAATTGATCATCCACAGTTACCATTCTGACCATTAACGATGCTTGGAATCGTCAAGAGGATTTAGTTGTTGAGTCCATTGCAGCTTGTAAGCGTGTAAATGCGAATCTTTACTCATAATGTTCATCAACGACGAGCACGAGAGGTGCAATTGTTGCGCACGATAACGAGGTGAGATGCACTGCTCTTCAGCCGCACTATCGCGAGCAGCAGCAATCTTTTCTGCAGTACGAGCTGTAAGAGCATGAACAGGTGTTTTTTGACATCTCTTACAGAGCCGATTTGCTCAAATTTTCGCACAATTTTCCGATTGTACGCATATTTGAATGATTAAATTGACCGGAAAAATCATGAAGTGCACGATATGCATTTTGATTTGAACGCTTAATTTCATAATACGTCTCAATAACTTTAACGCGTTGCTCGGTTCTATATCATACGAGGATGCAAATTGAATTAGTCTCAAATTGAGAAATGTCAAATGAAATGCAGAACAAAACTTGACGTTTAGGTGGTTCATACTCAAATCTGTCACGTGTTTCAGTAAAATTAAAACCCTGGGTTATGCAACCTTTGAGGTGGATGTTCAATATATGTACATATAACCTATGTCCAATGTACATATAACATATGTTCAATATACATGTTACCTTGTGTGATAAAAATTAAAAATATCTTCATATGAAGTGCAGAAAATGGAAAACATCGCTCATCAGAAACACTTTTTCATTCAAACATTCTTCCTATTAAAATTTGTATTCATTTAATTTGTTTATATTATTAAGATCATTAAAATCCACATGTACGCTGTAGGAAAAAAAAACAATGTGCACAAAATACTTCACTCCATTGTTAATGAATGCTGCAAACAGATATTTTCATGAAAGAGTTTATTATGCAGACTAAATTTCTTTGGACTATAGATAATACAAGAATGTGTTTTATTTTGTACTACGAGTATTAAAAAAAAAACTCTGCCAACTTACTCATCATTATAATAATCCTTTTTATGAATAAATGCATATTTTGTATTCGCTTTGGCTTCTCTTTTTCACACAGAGCTGCAGTGGTGCAGTTTTCATGAAGAGATTTTTTTTATATTTGCAACTGTGTTTAAGTACCAATGCGTGCAAATGATGCTGATTACATTGAGGTGATTATAATAATTGTGTATTAATTTATATGTACGTACATATCAAGTATTGCAAATAAAAGGAAATATATTGCAGCGCGTGCGTATGATACAACTTTTATATAAACTATTAGTTTAGGTCTAAAAATAGACTCTATTAATGGTTTTCTGTCTTTTTTTAGACCTAAACGAATCCATTTCAATTGGTTCTTATAGCAAATATATAATGAAACTCGTTTTTATATAAACAAAACAATAAAGAAACACATATTTTTGTAAGAATAATTAATAAAGTTCACATAAAATTGAGTATTAACCGATAAGGCAATTAAGTGTTAATGACTGAAATACAGCTGTTGTTATTTTTACAACTATTTATCTAACTATATTTTTAACGTCACAAGGCTTAATTAAAGCAAGTTATTGACATGGATAAAATAATTATGACATACGGCACGTCAAGTGTTGGCCTTCAGACCAGCTGTTGCACAGTTCTAAAACTATAGATACAACCATCTGAGAGTTTTTTTTCTTAAACTTTCCTACAAGGCAAAGTCATACCAGTTAGTAGCAACCCAATTCGCTGTAATATTTTCCCACATTTATTTTTTCTCTTCTTTTGAGCAGTACTCAAGGGACGAGCCGTACATATGCAGTTCACTATGCACTGGAGCTAGGAAATAGATCTTGGAGAGTATAAGCTTTGCTGTCAATTTTTACAAGCTTTGACAGCTCAACAGCCAAGAATTAAAGAAATTATAAATCTCCTAAATATATATAACCCCTTATTTTTATTCTTCAGCATTTTGTATTAGCTTTTGTTTTTTCTGTTATAGCATGTTTCCATTACGAGTTGAATCACCCACTTCGCTCTCTCAATTGTATTTATGAATCATACCGTTTACACGACTCGTCTATGTGCTTCGATTTGACTTTTGTATTCAATAAGCAAACATACATCTTTCAATTAATCAGATGCAGCTGCTCCAAAAACTGGACTACCAGTTTTTGTTTCAGTCCATCCGTAAGGTGAAGCATGCTTTTGAACATTCCATAAATTTTAATTTAGAAGATATCTTTCTCGCCATAACAATTTTTTTCCATTATTTTTAACGTTTTATAATTTTATTGATTTCTAAAATTAACTTTAGATAAACTTGCGATATAAATTAGAGAAGACATGATTTTTTTGCGCTTCGTATGTAGCTTCAATATGAAACTACTTCGTTCGCTCTCAAAATTTTGTATGGCGAAGCACGTTGCTTTGCTCTTGATTAGGGTGTTAAGCATAAATAGAGAGCGAAGCGCTCATCGTGGAAACATGCTATTATATACATGTTAATCATAAACATGAAAAAGAGTTGCAAGTGTTGAATTTACAAATAAAGCGTTAAATTAAATGCTCACACGAAAAGCCATACACATTATGTATTTCTATATATTTTTGTAAAACAACGTAGATAAACAAGTGTTGGATGGTGGCAGCGTGTCTTGGTTGCAGCTCTCAACAGAAATGATATTGACTTTTTACCCTTTCGACGTTGAAAGGGTATTTGCATGCTGCTTTTTTTAATTTCTTAATTTCTTTTTTTCTCGCTTTTGGCTTTATTTTTAAGCAACCATGCCCACAACCAACAACACCACCACCACCACCAATCCCAGCAACCGTTTCAAGCGTCAACATTTTCTCGCACTGTGCTGACGACGATGACACGACCTTCACTTTTTGCCATATTTTCCTTAAGCATTTTTTTTTTTGTTTAACTTTTTGAAGGGTTGTGTTGTTGTTGTTGTATTTTATTTATTCGGTTCTTCACACTAATGAAATATTATTATGATGGATGAATGAACTAACAAACGAGCGAACGAACGTTCGAAGAAAAAAAAAAAGAAAACCATAAATATTTGAATAGATGCTCTTCACTTTGAGCCTGAATTGCAAATGTGTGGGAAACGTGGAAGAACGTTAACAAGCCGTTGTCAGCATAAAATTGTGCCTGGTTGCCCTTCACTTTTTTTTGTAGTTATTGGTTTTACTTCAACACTTTTATTTATACATATGTATGTGCAGGTATTAATGATAAACATGTTATGATGAACTCATTTTCGTATTAGCTTTTCATTATGATTAATTCTAATGGTAGAGCGAGAAAAAACATACAAAATGTATGCTGCTGATATACGAGGCAGCAGATGCTTGAATGAAACCAGCATACTTATGTCTTTAATTTTCTGAGCACTCTAAATTATCTTATTATTTCGAAAACGCAATGCCTTACTATCCCACTTCGTACTCATATATATTTCACACGCACAGGAGTTTTTCTTACTGGGGATTCCAAATCTTTATATAGTTTTAAAATTATAATAAAAATCTGTACTAACTCAATCTAATTTATCTAACTTTATTACGATTTAAATTCCTCTAGGTGCAATCTTAACTAAATTTCCCAACATTAGAACAGTGTAAAATACTGCATGCCGTGATTGACTCAGCATAGTTTTATTTTGAGAAATGAAAACAAAATGGAACTAAAAACATTCCAAAACATTTCGAAGCAGCTGAAGTAAAACTTGTCAACTTATTTCAAGCTTAAACTCATCACCATCTCCACACTCCCCTTGTTGCACGATGTCAAAAGATAGAAAGTCCATCATCTTACACATCTTACGAAGTACGAGTGCAAATACTAGAAAATGTTAAATTTTTCTTTGTTTTCCTTTTAATAAATCAAGTAGTTAGTCTCTTTTCGTTTTTGCATAGTTTGCATAGTTAAACAGCAACATGGGCATGCAGGATGGATAAAATGAAACTGTTTGTGCTATTTTCTAAGAATGTTCATTTGAAATTTGCCAAGAAACATATTTTACGTAGTAAAAGATTTGGTACTGTTGGTTAAGCGAACCGTTTGCAAGAGATTGTTACAACTTGCCGAATAATTGTTTTGGCATCATTTCACACTAAGCCGTCATAATTTAAAACTTTAGATTCTAAAAAACAAAAGCGGTTGTTTATTCAACACTCAGCCTCATATTTGAAGTGTCCAATTGTGGAATTTCGTTGCGAAATGCAGTCATCGGTAAATTGTAATAATGAGTAAACAAATTCATGTTCTTACTGCCAGCTTTGCCAAAACGTACATTAATTTTGTTTGATCGATTTGTATGGAAAACAAAAACAAATTTCCATATTCTGTTATTGTTTTGAATATAAATTCAAGAACATAAGCCAAGCTAGCAAGCTAGCAAGAACATGAGCAACTCTAGTGTGGTTTTTCTCAAGCCAGACGTCCCCTATTTACGCCAATGTTTTTTGTTTTTTTAACAAACACAAAACTGCAAAGCTTCTTGCTTGTCTGCAGAAACACCCAGAGCCTTCGGCAGGAATCGAACCTGCGACCTCGGGGACGACTCTTAGTAGGCCACTCTACCAATTCATCCATCGAGATATTCATTTCATCCATACACAGATATTCATTTAAAAATTAATATCTGTGTATATTTTCTTTTAGTTAAAAACTATTTAGTCTGTTGGTGTCAGAAGGGAACAGATCGTCAATGCATCAGGCTGTATTCCTCTTATCTGTGTTCCGATTTTCGTCAAAACTGGGTGCTGGCTTGATTTTAAATCAGGGCAAATCTAAAATCGAGCTACTTTTGTTTTGCAGAGTTTTTCGAGTTTTTCATATAAATTCTTTGGTTGGTCTCTCCAAAAACCGTTCATATACCAACATGGTGGGGCAGCACTTAGAAATTTGATTTCGATAAATAGAAGTAATCAGATATGATTGACAAACCTAATCTGTAGTTGAAGGAAATGCTAAAAATAGTTTTCCTTCTGAGGAAAAGTTATATCCTTACTACTATGTACATACATATGTCGTAATCGACATGATCGTGCATGACTTTTCAACAATATGTATATTAGAAATTTTTGATCTGTCACCTAGAGCTCGTCAACGATTATTTTTTTTGTGTGCATCCAACTTGCACCAATGACAGAAATTATATACACAAACGTCCGTCCATATACTTACACTGGCACTCACCTGAATAGATTCACAATTCTTTTTGCATTAGAATAGATTTATTTCGAAAAACAACTAAATAATTAATAAATTATGCAGTACTAGAACG
This sequence comes from Sturmia bella, assembly GCA_963662145.1. Lineage (NCBI taxonomy): Eukaryota > Metazoa > Arthropoda > Insecta > Diptera > Tachinidae > Sturmia > Sturmia bella. The sequence goes on from OY759168.1 coordinate 123,726,666, forward strand.
GCTTATAAACGAGAATGGCTTATAAACGATGTCCAAGTGCTAAGCAGTACAATTTTCACTGTTAATTCTAATGCAGAGAAGGTTGTGAACCTGTTCAAATGAGCGTCAGTGTACTTGTGTGTAGGCATGCAATTTGGCACACATGCTTACATACAGAACAAACGTGCATGTGACATGGATGAACAAAATAAAGAAAGAGACATTTCCACACCATCTTTGTATGTGGGTAAAAAAAAAAAGTTGGCATTGCCAAATATAAACTCTTCCAGTTGAGACAATCAGCAACTTCTGGTGAGTCAAGTACATATGATTTTATTTTTCTCTAGTTTGCGACATTTATGTAGTTGGCTGTTTGTCATTAGATGCATACACACATTTGTACTTTCTGCTGCATTCATTTGAAATTATATATAAAATTTATTTTATTTTAAAATTTAGACATTCCGAGGAGAAAATGTTCAACTACAGCACCACAGCACGAAAAAAGCATCCAAATATAGAATACAGAAAACCATAATCGCCATGATAATCATGGTGATTATTTTTTGATTATTTCAATTTAAAAGCAATGAAAATCATGTTAATGCGTACATAGATAGACGTCACATGCACATCCATGTATGTATGTATGTATATATGTTGCATGTACAGAAATTTGTGCATTTGGGTTTCCATGTCTGATTTTCTCCCTGGATTTGGTTTCATCATCGCCGTCATCATCAGTTCACATTAAAATCACATAATTTCAAGTTTTATGTTGTTTTTTACTGGAGCAAAAGTAAACAACAGCTGCAGAAGCTTTAAATTGGAATTGCAAAATTATTCACCATTTTTGTTCGTTTTCGGTTGTAGTAAATTGGCTCGTATTTGTCGACTTTATTTAAAGACACAAAATTTTAATCAATGTGGCTTTAACTCATAATCATAATCATCATCGTCATTTTGGGTTTATAAATCGTTTATTTATGACTTCATTACATGTTCGAAGCATTAATCGTTCTACAGCACGCACATATACACATACATGCATCTGTATGTATTTACATTTTTTGTGTGCGGTGTAGAATTGTAGAAAATTCTGAAAAGCAATTTAAAAAGTCCTAACTAATAAGTTTTTTAATATTATTTATTTAAAACTTGGACTTTAGTTTTTTATATAGAAAATAAAATGCAGAGTCTGTCTTATGATTTTCTTTTTTTCTTCTACAATTTGAAGCTGAAAGATGGAAAAATAAAAGGCTAGTGTTTCTTTTTTGCTATTAACATAGACCTGTGAATAAGCCCGCATTAGAAAAATCATATCGTGGCCAAATTTCCCGATCACGCCAAGTATTTGGCATCACCCCCACCTGAGATATGCTCTACCGTCTGCATTGGGTGGTGTGATTCTAATAAAATTTCACACATTACATACGACAAACAGAACAGCCAGTTAGATCTGTCCCATCCCAGTAGGACAATGAGAATAATTGGCCCTCAGTCTACCAGTTAGTCCTTGGCGAAGGCAAAGCCGAATTTTTCTTTTTCCTAGAAGTTCATTCTTCTCTATGCGTAGAAGGCAGTGTACGCCAGCTAAGAAAACATCTGTTCCCCGGCGGGAGATCCGACATAATCGTCAGTGCCCCCAAAAGAAATATTTGGTATTCCCTGTACCAAATATTAAAGTTAAAGTCACTACTGGATAAGAATAGATTGAAGCGAGTGGCTAAAAATTTTTCTTATTTAAGCTAAAATTTGATATAAAATAACACTACTGTTGTTGAAGTAAGAATTGCTCAGCATCAATCGCACAATGCTACAGCAGATGTTATTCAAACACAACAAATCAAAGTTTCGTGCCGATAAAAAGGGGTTTTTCTGCACGTCATACACAATGCCAAAGCTACCTAAGATAATCAATAAGATTCTCTCTTTGAAACAGCAGAAAGAAATGAAGATTTTTCTATAGAGATTCCTTATTATTTTCATGTGGTAATTATATCAAGGAAAAAACTTGTTGTTCATATTTTTGCTAAGTTTTCGTTTGTTTTGATACCAAAAAAATAAATATAATGCAAAAAACTTATTAGCTCTATTAGGTTTACTTGTGAAATCTATAAGAAGATCTAATAAAAATTATAATTTTTCTATTCGATTTTTTCTACAAGTGCTTCATTTTTTCTGAATTTTATATATCTTATTATCACCTTTATTCTAATCTATTAAGTGTTTTTGGGAACGTTTTCTTCGTGCAGGCATATAGAAAGTCAAACCATTTCACTCAAACGATAGAGATTTGATAGAAATTTGATTGACCACTGATAATAATTACCGGTGCTGTATGTCCTGCATAACATCAACTTTAATTTAATTTTAATTTTATTAATTTATTTCCATTTCCTGTACAACAAGATTTCACTTATATTTAAAGTACAGAAATGTGTTAAAGGTGCACAACTGGTCCTAGGCACCAACTTTAGAGACATTGCACAATTAATTAATTTTTGTTATTCGCACTTTTTTTTCTATGATTATTTTGTATTGCGTTTAGCGGGCTCAAGTTCATTCTATACTATTTTGTGCTTGATATTAATTAAAGAAGAGATCAACTAGCTGTTTTGTAGCTGAATGGCATGAGTGTCACTTTAGAAACATGAGCCCGTGAGTGCAAGGCCAAACAGCCAATTCTCCACCTAGCTAATAGTCTTCGATCCTTCGAAAATCATATAGAACGAACTTGAGCCCCATAAACGTACTACGAAATAACACAGTTATTTGCAGAAAGTTGAAAAAAGTTGTTTGCCATTCAAAAGAAAAATGTATTAGTATACCAACATGTAGCGCAAAGAAACAAACACTTGTATCTAAATCCCTTTTCTTAATTCTTGTCATTTCAGAACCCAACAGACAACATTTCTTTGGCAACCTCCAATGTGTCTTCTAACATCAACACAACGATGTGGAATCCAAGACAAAATGTAAAGAAGTCCAAAAAAACACAAATAATAATAACTTTAAGCAAACAACGGCTTCTGCTGCCACTGCAACAAAAATAACAAAACAACTGACCAAACGAAGCTGCAACATTAATAAATTATAAGATTAGGAAAACAAGAAAGAACAAATTACTACGACAGCAACGGCAACTGCAACTGCAGCATAAGAAATAATTTAAAACAAACACACACTACGAGAACGAAATCAAAAAATTTCCAAAAAATAATTCCATTTTGAAAACCTAAGAGACAAACTGCATTTGGTTTTTTAAACGTTTCCAGTTTTTAAGTATTACAACGAAACACCCACGATCTGCTCGAGAAAACAAATAAAACATTCCTTGGAAAAGTATTCTAAAATAAACACACTGTTGTGTGCAATTCAAATTATCTCTCTCTCTCTCTCTCTCTCTCTCTCTCTCTGCTCCAACATTTGCCGTACAAATGTAAACGGTTTTTCTTATTTTTCAATTACATATTTACATTTTTCTTTTTCGTTGACATCTGAACGTATGTATGTATGTGCAACTGCGTAAATGGTGTAATAAATATTGTCAATTTTCACACCTTTAGTTCTTGTTTAAAATCTTAGTTCCACTACACACTATTGAAACGGAACTCACGAACTTGCATTGAATTCCTTTGAATTCCTTACAATAGAATCAAATAGAAACGAAAAACATTAAAGCAGCCTTAAGCTGTTGGATTTCTGCTCTCCTTCCTGTTGCCTCTTTATATTGAGAATTTTTCTGTCACGTGTTTTAAACACACGTTCCATCCAACGCATTGTTGTACAAAATGTCTATGATCGAAAGGAAAGTTGGTGGAGGCGCCAGCAGTGGTGGCGGCGGTGGTACGGTTGCCGATTTGGCTGTTAGAGAAAATCATGACTTTCATATGCACGGCTCCAATATGAAGCATTCGTTGAGCACGCCATCTGGGGTGGATGGCACACCGTCAACGCATCGTCATCGTGGTGGCAAAAAAATTACCGTGCGCATACAAATGCTCGATGATACCGTGACAATATTTCAAGTACAGGTGAGTGTGTAGCTTTTTCTTTATTGTACATACTTAAAAATTTAATATTGAACGTGTGATTTGTTGGGATTGATAGAAAATATACAAATATCTTTGCATACTGTCTGTCTTACGCATTAGAATAATACAAATATTCGAGAATTTTTTTAATTTAGAAAAACTATTCGAATAGTTTTTGTCGAATGTAGCAATACTTTTGAACCACTTTCTTTTAACAGGTTAACAGGCTGCTGTAAGTCGCAAGGCCTTTAAATATACAAATTGTTGATTTATTGGAACGTGGATATATGTATACATATGTATATGGAAAACCAAAAGTTTTTAAAGTTTGTTGTTGTTTTTGTAAACCCCACGCACTACACAGTTTTAGTTTTATGCCTAAAACATCCGTACAAGTTCATCTTCGAATTTGGTGTAATTTGCATTGAGACAAGTACATCATTAAGCCACTCAATACTCAAACCACATTCGAGCGAAGAAAATTCAACATATGTATATGATTCAGTCATCAAACAGAGCTGCTGTTTTAAGCTGTTTGACATTTTCGTAACGTTACCAAATTTCTAATTCCAACATCAATGAATCATTAATGAATAAGTGGTTCACTGGCTTACTACAATCAAAATTAAACTATAATTAAATTGCGGAAAAGTTTTGTTAAACTAGAGTTTTAACTCGAATGCCCCAAAAAATTAGTTGAAGTTGAAACTCTAGTTTAACAAAACTTTTCTGTCATTCAATTGCTGTTGAAGCTTGACTGCAGTCAAGGCACCTTTATACCAGCTAGCCTTACAAGAACAGCTGGCCACTGCTGCTAGCCTGAAGAACTGTCAAAATACACCACGCAAACACCCAAACGCAAACAAATGGCTGACGGAATTTTGAGTATTGCTACCAACAACATACACTAACACCGGTATTCATAAAAAATAAAACGTTGCTCAAATACATTTTAGAACAAATTTTATATGAAAAATTTGTTGTAAAATGTGTTTCAACAATGTTTTATTTTTTATGAATACCGGTGTAAATGTTTGTTATATGTGGTTATGCGGCTACCTGGTATTAAGATATCTTGACTACAGTAAATCAGTGATTCGTTTAATATTTTGTTTGATTTTAGAATTAGAAAATTGGCAACGTTGTAAAAAATGTCAAACAGCTGATGTTTTGCACTGTTTGCTGACTGAATTTAGCATTTAAGCTAAATTTAAATGTAGTTTAGATACTCACTGACTTAGACTGGTTTTTTGAGCTCTCAGTTAAACTAGGTTTAGTTAAGCTGAAATAAAATATATGCTGCTTATACCAATTTTATATAAAATTGTTTGAAGGAACAACTTAGTTCTTTCTTAATGAAATAATAATGAAAAAAATCGTTTCGTCGTAACGACAGCATTAAATGAGTTCTCAAAAACCCACCCTTAATAATCTACTAGCTTAAACGTAAATTAAACCACGCTCAAAGATGAACCAGCACTGATTTTTTGGACACAACTTGTTTCTTAGGGATTAGTGTATATGTAGGCAGGCTACTAGTTCATTAATAATAAATTATAATAATTAACAACGATTAATGAATAGTAAAAAGTAATATTATGAAGTTGGCTGAGAAGCAACTAACTGTTTCGAGGCCGCTACGCCTCTCATCACCAGCGGTTTTGTTCATAAATTTATTAGTTTCTGTTTTTGTTTAATTACGTCAAATATTTATATGCAATCATATTTTTGTGATTTTCGCAGGAGTTTTTCTACATTTGCAACTGATTGTCTGTTCAATTATATAAACTTATATACATACATACATAAATTAATAAATTCAAAATTTATATGTTTCCCATGTCCAGCAATAATTTATAATACAGATTTTGTTTTTGTGAACCATACGTACTGCGAATTTAAATGCATTTATACACAGGCCACTAGTTCAAAATTTGCAAGTTTCTCTAGAAATGTTCTTCTTCCTTTACACTTTATTTACATCTGTGAAAAATTTCGGTTGTATAGAAATATACCAACAATCTTCTTTACACTCATATCAGCGACGCGCTTCCCCAAACAAATGTTCAACTGTTCCGCGTTGTATCTGAAGCCACATCGTTTTAAAAACTTTAAACACATTTTGCCAGATTCGATTTGTCCAATTTAATTCTACGAAAATCCAAAACCCTGCAGGAAAGTCATCTTAAAGTCATGTGAACCCTGCCATTAAATATGTGCTCTAGTTTTTCAGATATCGGAAAGCCTTGTAATGGGTATTATTATATTTAAGCAGCGCAAGTTGCATCAGAAAGTTGTGGCGATAAATTAATTGAAAACAAATTTTTACACATTTTATTTTGCCGCTAAACTGCTGATTGAGTTTTGACAATCCAATTTAATTTGCTATAATAAAATCAGTTTGAAAGTTTCTACTTAAACACAATATCCTTGGGTGTGGTTGCATCGAAAATATAACAAGTTAATGCCTCTGTTTTATGACATGTTGTATACAAAACACTTTTTGTTTTCCTAAATTAAGCATCTGTGTTACTTTGACAGCGTTGAAAACTTTCTTTTCCCCTCCTTTGGCATGAAAAAAGAGGAAAATAATAATAAAACTTTGTTTCGTTCCTTATTTTAGTATTTTAATATCATTAATGTTATGCAAAATATATTGTTCGTGTCGTCAACTCTTCGAGTGAATGAAAAGTCGTAAAGGTTGGTTTGTCGAAAAAAATTTATTACGCTTTTGTTATATCGCGCAGTTAGTAAGTGGTTTTATTATTACAATTGTGCACTTTAGTGGGTGGGGAATGAGTTTGGAGAGCAGTAAAGTGGAGAGCTTAAGTTAAACAAGGCATAAAATATGTTTTGGAGTTGTTGGATGGATGACTGTTGTAACCGCGCGCCGCATACGTTGACAAAAAGTTGAGAGAGGGGAAAAAAAAGAAATTGCGTCAACCGAAAAATAGTTTGTTCAGATGTTGACATCAGTGTGCAGTTGCACGGTAAAAGTTTAAAATGCGGTTAATGACAAACACACGAGTGGGGAACAGCTTTTTTCTCCCATTTCTTTTTGTTTCTTGCCATAAATAGTTCTTACAACCAGAAAGAAAAGTTCGTAAAAGTGAAATAAATTTTTCTATTTGGCTGTACAAGAGTTTGCTCTTGTCATCGGAATTATTAAATTAAAGTGCATATTTGCTTGCATACATGCACACAGTCAATTATGTCCCTGTAAGAAGAAAAGTTTTAGATTCTCTTTGGAGAAACATCGGGCATTCATGAGCCCACTTGGTGGCGCATTTATCGCAAGTTTACCATCAGCATAAATACCAATAACCACTGTGATTATCTTGTAGTAATTCATCCAGCTTGATGTACTCATGTGGTATATGTAATAGATTTATTGTGGCTTATCCTTTTAAGAATCTAATGGAGCAAGGAACAGAATCAGCTCCTTCGATGGGAGGATCAGAAGAGGATCTTCTTCATCCATTATGTAGATGTGTTTCGGCTTGCAATTTATTTGTCCCAACGGAGTGGCTGGTTGTCGTGGCAAGCTGTCTGTAAAAAAAAAATAACCAAGTAGAGTACAAAATACTCCATTTTGCTGTAATATGCCTCAATAGATCATACATCCCAACAAGATGTGAAAACTGATCAGGTGGATACGTTGGCCAGACGGAGAAGGCGAGATGGAAGACCGCTTTCTCATTTTTCTTATCATTGCATTTGAGACAAAGTTCTCTGAGCATTCGGCATTCGATCTAGACGATCACAGAGGAGGAGGAAGACCGCTTTCACCTTTTTCTTGTCTTTGCAATTGCGACAATACTCATCGATGCACAAAATACTTTGAATTACTTGATATGCTAGTCCCTCTTATTACAGATTAAAAGCTGTACAGTATGTTTTTTTTTTTTTGTGAAAGGAAACAATCTGAGAACACAAATTCTATGTTGGAGGTCTTTAGGTTCTGGCTAATTCTGTTCAAAGCCAAATTAAATCAAACTGATGCAGACAACTCGAAATAGATCGCTTGTACTTTTATTATGTTGGAATGTAATCGAGTGCAAATGTAACAAGAGAAGCGCCACCTGGCTAGCGGTAAAAACTCCAAGTGTCAGAGACTTAGCTGTCATGCAAGGGCTAATACCGGATATCTCCATTCGGTACATTTATTACATACCGCCAACAGTGCTTTTCCTGCCAACCTTCAGGCTTTTCCTATCAACTTCCGAGCATCGACACTCCAGTGGAGGATTCATTATTTTCTTTTTAAGGAGATGATTGCTGATCAAAAAAAAAAAAAAACGAAGTAGATCTACTGAAATCTCTTCAGCCTGACCAACTTTTTGTTTGATTGACGCTCCAAGAGTACATATCTTAATTTAACCATTAGACTCCAGCAACTCCTCTTGTAGGTGGCACTGCTTTCCAAAAAAACTGCTTAAAGCCTGCTTTTTGTACGCCACGTTTCAGCCTGAAACGAATGAGCCGGATAATGAAAAACAATTCATAAATTTCCCAGTTCTATCAATATCGCAATAACCTCATTCTGAGGGACCATTCCAGAGAGCTAACTTTAACTCGCCCACTGTTACACCTGGCAATGAGTTCGCCTTCGATCTGTCTTTCGTTACATTTTCCATTTATTATTATTGTTTTGCACTATTTTCTTTGCAACTGATATTTGCTTCCTCTTGCGGTATAGAATCTGTAATTTAGCGAGTGTAAGCAGCACAAATAAAAAAAAAGAAGAAGCGCAAACACTCTACACTTGCATTAATATTAAATGTCTGAGCCGATATGTGTAACTCCACTTGTGTTTTCTTTTTTGCCATTTTCATCATCCATAACGTTTTGCATATTTTGAGGTTAAATTTTGGTGGAAGTACGAGTGTGTTGAGGCACTTTTTTATGTCCGTCCGTCTGGCCTACTCTTTTACAGAAAGCGTAACATTTAAGTACCAGAAAAACAGTTTCTGTTTCTGCTTCTGCTGTAGTTATTATTACATTGGCTGCTTGCTACTTTTGTGCTTTTTTCCTTTCTTTTCCTGTTTTTGCTTGGGTGGCTGCCTGTTTGTCATAGAGTTCGAGTGCCAGAAAGAACCAATATGCTGTGTTTGTACGTGTGTGTTGTTGAAGTGTTGAGTGAAATAATTTTCATAACGTTCGGTAATACCTTGGCGCGACCTAAACGGTCAAAGACCTTAACATTTTTTATATACATACATACCTACCTATACATACATATGTATGTGTTATGTGTAGATATTTCTATGTCTCTCTTAAGTTTATTTGTAGGGAACGTGCAAATAGTGTCATTTACATATATTTTAGCATTTAATATTTCTGTTCAGGGTGCAGGCAGATAGATATTTTGGGTTTTTGTTCTATTTTGTCATAAGTTGGTTGGTTGGTTGGTTGGTTGGTTTGTTTACTTTTAGCACACTCACTCACTGGCGGTAGCTGCCAAGTTTTTTTCTCTCGCCTCCTTTTTTTGGCCAGCATTAATGTTTTTATCATTTACACTTTCTTTGCACTGCTTGGTTTATTTGTTGCCTCTTTTGTCTGCCTGATTATTTTGTTCTTAAATGAGATTTTGACTGGTTCTAAATGATTTTCAAGCCTCTGCCGGAAATGGCAATAAAAAGGAAAGTAAGTTTGTTTTGATAGGCCGTTTGTACTTGATGGCCCATAACTATAGACATCGAAAAAGTATGCTTTAAGCAATTTTAAGTCACTGCTAAATAAAAGTAAGCTTTTTGTCTACTATAGACGAGAAAAAGCCGACGTTATGTGCAAAAGTTTGCTCTAAACTTAAAACCAGCCGAAGTTGTCTTTAAGTTATTTAGCAACAGCTTTGCTCAAAAAAATGTCACTTTTATATGTAATGTAAATTTTATTAAATTAAATAATTTAATTAAAGATTTTTAATAACTATTATTAATCAGAATTTTCTTTAAAATTTTGTTTGTTTAATTACTAATACATTTGTATATGTGTGTGTGTTTACATTTATACATAATTTTTGAGAGTCTTCTCATTACAGATGGGATTTTACTTAAATTTTTTAAGAGGTTGTATGATAAATAACTTGGCATTTTCGATAAATAATGTGGCACCCATTTAGAGCTGATTCAGCTTAAAGTCAACTTTAATTTTGACTATAGTTAGCAAAAGTTAAAGTTAGCAACACTTTTGAAAACTGAAGTTGTTTCTAAAAAGAACCGACTTTAGTGTTCGACTATAGTTAAGGCCCGATGACTCTATTACTTTTTATTGTGAACAATTTTCCAGCTTAAATCTTGTGGTCCTAACAACTAATATAAGGGCCAAAATTTTGCTCTTATGGAAACTCTGATCGAAAAAAGTCCATCCCAGCGGCGAAAAGAAAGAGTATGTAGGCCTTCCTGTCGCATTCCCTGCCCTTATATATTTTACATGAGAACGGCAACGCTTTCCCATAACAGGACTTCTTGAAAGTTCAAAAATGAACTTGATTATTTATTTGCTATAAGAGCCAATCGAAATGTGTTATTAGAAGCTCTAAAAGTAGACTTTATTAATGTGTTCTATCTTTTTCAGCCGTCTGTATGCCGCCGACATTTTGTTGATGCTACTCAACTCGTCAGTTAAACGATAAAATGTTTTCTGTATTAAAGGTTTGTTTGAACATTTGTGATTCTCATTGTGCTCATGGGAATTATAGAATAAATAGTTGGGTTTCAAGCAGTATTTTAAGTTTTTTCGAGTCTAATGGCGAATTGAGTAGCATCAACAAAATGCCAGCGGCATAAAGACGGCTGAAAAGGACATAAAACATCAATAAGTTAAATTTTTTGGGACCTAAAATAAGTGCCGTCTAGAAAGTGTGTTTAAGGAAAAACGTGTGGAAGGGCCTGTTTGTTGTTGTTGTTTACTATTGAATGGCAACACATTAAGCATAGATATTTATATTTGATCTGAAAACCTTAAAATGCTTTAGTACTTTAATCAATTTGTTGTATAAGTTTTTCTTTTTCTGTCAAATATGTGCTTAAAATTTTATTCATACCAATTGCAATTTTCATAAGATGAAGATAATTAAAACCGCAAGTAAACGGTGCCCTTCCAACATCTAAAAAACCGCTATGCGGCCTGCACATCCACTTCGTTGAAAATGTATCATACGACTGACTGAAAGTTCAGCTTGTTTTTAGTGATTTGACCGTGCACTAGGAGGTTCGAACTTGTTGTATAAATTGGAACACCTTGAGAGGCCATTAAATATGCTGACATTCTATTCATTATATTCTATTTGAAGAAGGTTTGCATTGAAGTGTGCAATTACAAACAACGTTGACTTAAAAAGTTTGTAGTTACTGGAACAAGAATCGTGTTCCATCTTCAGTATTCTTCCATAGATTAACATGTTTGATTGAAAATTTAATCAGATCTATAATTTACATTGTGAAATATTTCAATTCATATACATTTTCGTGTATTAAATTTGCTGTAGGAAACATTCAACATTCGCTTTTGCCAATGCAAATCGGTTATCTCGTATAACACCCAAAAATTATAGGCAAAAAGAGAAAAAAAGGAACAAAACTACAGAAGAAATTCATTTCAGCCTTCGTTTTCTTATGCTTTGCCAAAGTTCCATTTACTTTAATGTGATCAGAAGTTCTGGCCGAATGCCAAAATTAAATTTTGTTAGCAGCCAGAGTTGTTCACATATTCAATTTCTCTTGCTTTGTTGTATTTGTTTGTTGCCTGCACTATTTAATTACTCGTTTTTTCTTGTTCTTCCTTATTTTCCTCAGCATTTCTTGCTTACTTTTATATGTGTGTAGGCCATGCGAGAATGATGTTGCATGTTTCTTCCTTTATCCAGCATTTTTTGGTAACACATTCCTTGTTTCGTTTCAGCTCTCCGCCGTCGTCTCCGTGTTGGCCGCACAGATTTCAGCTCATTTCCTATTTAGAACATCCGTTTGCATGAAAATATATTTGCTGGCGTTGTTTCAGTATCTTCTTAATTTCGCCTGTTTGTTGCTATTAATAATTTTAAGGCTTTTTATTTACTTAAAAATTTTAGCAGTTCCATGGTCTTTGTACTTGTATTTTACAACTTTTCACATAATTAAAAGAGAAGAGACTTTTTAGTTTGTGATTTATTGCCAAACAGACACAATTTGTTATCCTCTGTGTTTTGTTCAATTTGCAGTAGAGCTGCTTTTTTTGGGGAAATTGAAGTAAAAGTTTTTTTCATATTAAGAGTTCGTTAACTTTTTACCAAAAGGAAATTTTAAGAGGAAACAAGAAATTATTTTCTAAAAGGCAAATTTTGAACATGATTACAAAAATGTATGTATTTGCATTCATGTGTACCTTCATATGAAAGTACTTAGTGATGTGGCGTTTTCGGTACAAGTTCGTTGACAAGCTTAAAAGCAAAAACTGTATGTGAAGCGAGTCAACGAGTCTATAAAGCAATCAGCTGACATATCTATCATATCTATATAATTATAATTATCTGCATATTTTTGTAAAACACCAAAAAATTTTCATTCGTCAATTTACACTCAAAACAATAACAAAATATGAAAATTTGTTTTTGTTTTCAACACAAATACACGAAACAAAATTTATGAAAACAGCTGACAGTGTGAAAAATTATTGTAACACTTTTAGCCAGAATACCAGACCGTTAAGAGATAACTTGGAAAACTACAATGAACTTAACTTTCTAACCGTTTGAAGCTCTGCTTTATGAGCGAAATAGGGAGAGATAGAAAGCTGGGGAGTAATAATTTTGAATGGAACAGAGATGGAAAAGTATATGTAGTGCCACTATTTAAGAAATAAGGTACAAAGCCATCCTAATGATTCCTTTTCTATCAATTTTTATTTTTTTAAGCCACATCTCGTCATGCTTTAACTCATCATAGACTACCGTACAGAAATTTGACGAGAGATTCATTAAACGTTAGGTTTTCCTAGACTCAGCAGAAGTCCCTATAATCAGTCAAATTTAGGGGAGAAAATAAAATTAAGCAATAAAAAATTATTTTACTGAAATTTTAATTTTATTGACCGATGATAATTTTACATACATTTATATTAAATTACCTTTTTTTCAGGCTCAAGTTCAACCCTTGGTTTGTCACTTTTAAATCAATATTAATTAAGTAAAGAAAAGGTTGTCCACGTAGCTATAAAATTTTACTTTTTTTTACTTAATTAATATTGATTTAAAAGTGACAAACCAAGGGTTGAACTTGAGCCTGAAAAAAGGCAATTTAATATAAATGTATGTATAATAAAAAATTATACTTTGAGAAAAGATTGTAATTTTTTTGTTCTTTGTTGTTTTTCAACGCAGCATTGGTCTTATTTATATAATATATATATTTATAAAATATATCAGGTTTATTGAAAAATCGCTATAGAATATTAATAATAAACTTGAAATATTTTGTTATAAATAAGCCAGTACACAGAGAAAAAAGCACATAATAAAGTAGAACAAAATCAATAAGATATCTCTATGGTGTTTTTTCAAGAAGAATTCCTTATTATTTTAAATGGGAAAACCTTATTGAAAAAACAACAATTAATGAAATTAAAAAGATGATTTACGTGTGTTTATATAGGAAACTAATAAAACCAATAGGGAAAATATAATAGGATAACCTAATAAAATCAATAAGAAATCCTTATTGTATACAATTTACAAGAAAACCTAATAGAATCAATAAGTTCTTCTCTATAGAATTTTTTTTTTTTTGGTACCATGCAAATCTGAAACTGAGTAAAAACAAACGTGAGTAACAAGTTTTCTTCTTGGTTTTATGTGTTTTTCTTGTTGAGACAATTAATAAGGTTTGCAACATGGAAATAATAATAAATACCCATAGAAAAATTTTCTTTTCTCTCTGCTGGGATACCCCTCAGCCTAAAAACGTTTCAAAGAGAAAATCTTATTGAATATATTAGGAAGTTTTCGCTCTGTGTAGAAAAATAACATACTTATTTCACCAAATTAAAAACCCCTTGAACAATTGAACAAACTGGACTTGATTAGCTAATCTCTTACGATTTCCACCACTTTGACCCGAGAAGTTCTTGCAACAAAGATTAAAACCAGAAAAGAACGGTAATGCTGATATTGAGCGTGGCATTAAATTAGACCACAAAAAAAAACACATTTTATCTAATGAAGTTTTAAACAGGACATTGTCTAAAAACATTAAACAAGAACCGCATTTTGTTCACCGATCCCAAACTCAAACCCACAATTAAGTTGGTGATAATTGTTGTCTTTTGTCTAAGAATGCTCTTCCTTAGTTTCTAAATTGGTTTATTTATGGTACCACTGCCACAAAAAAAAGTTAATAAAACTATAAATCGTAGAATGTGATAAGAAAAAAAGTTGCATCCTTCCGCTTTGTGTGTGTGTTTGTGTAAATCTGTATGCCCCTTTTGTTTTACTAGATTGTGGGCAAAACAAAATCCGAAAGTTTTAGGGGATTGTAATAGTTTATAATCCAATTTGCTTTTTTCCTTTTTCAAAACTGATAACAATGCGACAATAAAAATGAGGCTTCATACAGATATCAAAGCCAAAGCACTTGAAAAGCGACAATTCTATTCACATTTTTACTTTATCGTGCAGTTTTTGGGAGTTTTTTTTCCAGCGAAAGGAGCTGGTAAGAAGTCTTTAAAACAATAATTTAATTAAAAAATGGTTGGATTCATCAACAAAGGTGTAAGAACATCCTGTGGCTTAGGGCAAAGGAAATGTGTTTCATCGAATACTATATGTTAAGTAAAATCTGGTTTTAAAATTTGCTTTTATTATTTTTATTTTATCGAACTGTTTTGTTAAATATCGCTCAACTTTTGAACTTCGCTTAGTGCATTATGGTGCTGACGAAGAGCGTGGCAGCTCAAAAACGTCTGCTTGTCCAATGTGCTAGAATTTATTTTACATTTATTATTCAATATTAACTAAAAATAGCAGCATTTTACTTTAAAAAAAAGAACTTAAAAGCCTGCATAGAAAATTTAAAAATATTAGTAAAATCTTTTAAGATTGCTCTCGCTTTATAAAACAAAAAATCACAAGGATTTTTGTTGCGAAAAGATAAACGAAACGTAATTTTTGCTTCACTTCAGCAACAACAATTGTTGCTAGTGCTATTGCTACAATAGCTATAGATGAAAACATACAAACAAAAATCTTACTTCTCACAAAGGGGTGGCAGTTAGAACAACAACAATTAGTTTTAATGTTGTTGTTTGATTGCGTACTTCTAGCAAGGCTTTTTAGATTTAGTTTCTATTTTTTTTTTGTCTTGGCTTTGCTTACTATTGCTGTATCTTTAACCACCCATAAGCGCTACATAAATGCCAGCAAAAGTACACCAAACAATGCAACAACACAAAAAACAAAACAGACGAAGAAGCGAAGTGGTGCAACAACTGCAATAAGAAGGCGAACGACTGCGATAGAATATACTGCAGCATATTCAAAGCAAAACTACAAGTGACACTATGCTAGAGATAACAAATTGCTGTGGACTTTTCCAAATGTAGAAATGTATAAAATAGTTTAAAAAGGATTTAAGAAAAGAATTTCGTTCACAAAGTGATTCAGTCTGCATTAAAAGTAAGAAAACTCTCACTAAAAAGGCGATTCCAAACATATTTTCCTTTATATTATTCTCCGTTTTTAGATTCTTGTGTAGAGTTTTTAGAGTTGTTACACAAGATAAAATGTATGTGAAATGAGTTTTAAAAAAATTTGGTATGTTTGAATGTTTGAATGCAAACTCATTAAAATTTGTATGAATATGCCAGCAAGTGACCTCTTGCAGTCCGAGTCCAATCACAACATTGCATATGATGTTGTTTAGGGCTTTGAATCCGAAATGTAAAAATAGAATTTAATTCTTCCACCCCCAGAGACACAAAAAACCGTTCAAACGAAAAACAAAAAAATTGTATTCATACAATTCTTAAATGGCGAAAGTTCAATCCCTGGGTGATTGCTATTTTTATAAGTATTCAACGCAGAACAGTTCACGACCTTACTGCGCCTGTGCCTTGGCTGAGCAGTTGCCCTCATGCCCTTCGTGGCCCTGTCTCCACATGAGAACTAATCTGTTTGTTACATTCCCATATTAGACTTGACTGTAAAGAGTAAGATGCTGGCATATTATAAGCTTAGGTTTGGCTTTAGTTCCTCAAAAAGGCCAGACAAATAAATTTGAGGACATATTAGCTGCCATGGCCTTTGCAAATTATCTATATTATGTTAAGAAACTTTTCAATATGCCCTCCTTTGCTTACTGAAAGCATTTCTTTTTTTACTTCGAGTATTATTTTATCATTTATTTCCCCAGGGTCTGCTCCTTAAAACAATTTAACTGTTTTTTCTTCTTTGCTTTTCTCTACGACAGACCAAAAAAGGGCAAAATTCTTGGGAAACGTTAAATTTTCATTACACCATAAACGTTGAGAAATTGTGATAAATTATACCCAGTCTATATTAAATTGAAATTATCTTAAAATTAAATAAAGAACATGTTTTCCAATTCACTTCCAGCCGATGGTTACAAGAAGCACAAATACAATTTTTTCTCATTGAAAATTGCAAAATTTTTCTTTCGTCTCTTGAAATATTTTAAGCATTTGTGTACGCATGTATGTATGTATGTATGTACTGGTATGTATGTATGTATGTGCAAGGGCTTTTAGAAATGTTGTTAAACTATTTTGGTTTTTCCATCTTATGTTTTTACAAACATGAGTTTGAAAGAGTTGATGTTTTTAAAAGGCTTTTAAATTGAAGTCTTACAGCTACAAATGCGTTTTAAGTACTTTTTTGCTTCTCCGTTGCTTAAAGCAAAAGTGCCAGGCTGTTGCATTTATTTTTCTTATTTGTTTTTTTTTTTTTTCTAAAAACAAATGAAAGAAAAACATTACTTTTTCTACTAAATTCTGCTTACTTTAATGCTTATGGTGCAGTCAGTACGCGTGGTGATAAAACAACTTGTCATGGATTTCAAACTCGCGTGTTTAAAATACATTTTTTTTCTTCGTTGGTTTTCTTTAAAGATGGTGAAAGAAAAATGTTTGTTGAACTAATAATTATTTGTGTAGTATAAACAATTAGTTTGTGAACATTTTTCTATTTCTCTTTTATGTTCATTTTCTGCCGAAACATCTGGTTTAAAAATTCCTTTTCATTTGTTTCGTGTTCAGACTACAATTTGTTTGGAATTGAATTTTGATTTGCAGCTTGTGGGAACTCACACTTTACAAGCTTTGGGTAGAATGGTGCATGTTGCCTTTCTCAAAGGCTGGAATCGGAATTTTCCGACGAGTGCACACACATTGGAACAATTAAATTGACCGAAAAAATCACAAAGTGATTTGAACGCCCACTTTCATAATAAGCCTTGCCAGGATTCAAATTGAGTTAGTCTGAAATTGAGAAATGTCAAATGAAATGCTGTGGCCCACCACGTTACTGAGAGGGCTTCATTGTCATCTGCTGATTAATCGCATTTGTTTTTGATTACATTGCGTTTTTTGCAGAAAATTTCAAGTCCTCTTGAGAAAAAATCACATATTTGATTCCCATATAATTCATAAAGTTAATTGCATCAACTTGTACATTATCAGTTTTATGTATTTTTATCCTCGATATCTTTTTTTCAGTTTATTTATATCTGCAAATTACTTAAGACTAAAATATTACAATATTTGATTTTTTTTTTTTTTTGCAAGTCTCGAACTCCTTTATGGTTGCAGCTGATAAAGCAACTGACTTGTTTGTTTGAGTTGCTTTCGTTGCCACATACTCGTACAAATGAATGAATACCTGCTGTCATTTGACATCCAGTAAACCAACCAACAACGATCACATACAATTTACTTTGCTGATGGCAGTAAAAATGTACGTGCTCAAAATTTCTAATAGATAAAAAGTCAAGAAAAACTGAAAAATATTTAAATAAAAAAAAACACAAATTATAAATAAATTATTAAAAAAATGCAACAGTATGTCGTTGTCAGACGCACTTTGGCAATTACTTCGTATAGCAAAACAGCTATACCAACTTATAGATGAATTTCCATTTTTACAAAACGAAATATTCATTAGAAAACTGTAATTATTAAACGACATGTCTATTAAATAATTTCTGTGTATTATTTCAGCTCTAAAATATTAAATAGGTCTACTTGTAATGTTTTCTCTGTCTTTTTCAGCTGTCTATATGCCGCCGTCATTTCGTTGAGGTGACGGCTGAAAAAACAGAAAACATTAAGAAGGCTCTTATAGCAAATAAATAATTAAACTTATTTTTGAATGTAATTTTTTGGTTTGAAAACACATTTGAAGAGAAACAAATATTGTACAATTATTATTATTTGAGAAAAACTTTTTATACTCTTAAAACCCAGTCATAAGGAATTATTCTTTATTTGAATACACCTTATTAATTGTATTATGTATTTTCTAGCTGTCTTTATGCCGCCGGCATTTTGTTGATACTATTCCAGACGTCAGTAGACTTTTTTGGAACATTCTTTTAAGGTTTTTCTTCAATCTATTCAAGAGTTGAGTAGCATCAGCGAAATGTCGGCGGCATACAGGCGGCTGGAAAAAACAGAAAACAATTAATGAGATTTATTTATATCTAGAATGATACACAGAGAGAAAAAGCTTTAAGATTTTTCTGCTTAATTTTAGTACAGACAACACACAAGCTCACTTAAAACAAGTCGACGAGGGACTATTAGGGAGAATCAATCCTGTTATGGCTTAAAATAAGTATGAAGTTTTTGGCTATATTTGTAACCAGTATTTTTGTGTGCCTGTATAAAAGGAACTTATTTCTTTAAATTAGTTTTTATTATAAAAAGTGGTTTTCTAGTTTTTCGTTTTTTCTCAGAATATAATTTGTGTGAGAAAATGGCATAGTCCTAGTTCCCCCAACTAAAGCTCGAGCTTAATAAATCTTTTTGACTTTGGCCGTTCAGTTTGAAATTCAGATTTCTGTACAGTAAAATTATAAGTGGCTTCATCTGAATTTCAAAATATTTTAGATTCCTGCTGCTCTGATGCCATCTGTTATTTAAACAATTTACTCCCGACTGCAGTAGTAAATGTTTCCCAAAGTTTCCGTAGCTCTTGACTTTAGTCATACAAATCTATGTCTGCCATCTCTGGCAATTGAACTCTAGTTGTGTGGTAAAATATATTTTCATGTACATACATACATACATATCTAGCTACTTTCATACATATGTATATGCATACATAAATATAAACCACATACCGGTGTAAGAATTTCTAATTTGAGTATAATATACTCATATATAGAAATATGTACTGAACTTTGAAGCTCTAACGCCTGAATTTCATATGTTTGTGTTGAGGTAATATTTTACAAGTTGGTGCATAATTTATTTGCCATACCACCAAGTACGTACACATTTTCTACCCATTTTATAAACAAAAACTTAGTATGTATGCTTGTATAAATGTACATATGTATGTATGTGCAAATTCATAGTTTAAACATTTATAAGCAATAGTTTTTTTCTACTCCTGCTTACCCCAACTACTGAATATGCTGCTCCAACTGCTGGTCAGTGTTTGAACTACAAACACATTTGTGTGTGTGTGTGTGTGTTTGCTGGAGTAAAATAAACACAAGCTCCATTTATGGCTGCTCATAAATTAAGAAGGAAAGACCTTATGGATTTGTTGAATATTGTAGTGCTTGTAGTGCAACTATTTTTAGAGAAAGACCTCGGAGATGTTAAAGGTCACTGATTAAATTTATTAAACGAGTTGTGGAAGTTTCGATGCAGTTGTACTCTCAGTAAACAAATATTTTAATATTTAATTAACACACCTTTAACCTTGAGGCAATTGTAAATTCTCTTTAATAGTATACAACATTATTGGCAGGTCTTAATTTATTTGGCTAAATAATTGGAATTTAAGGTAAAGGTTTTAAGAATCTTAGCTTTTAATTCATTATGCAAGAGTAAAGTAATTCACAACTGCAAAAACTGTGTGCACAATCCTGTCACTTTGGTAAGTTCAGATGAGACAATGGAAAAAAAAAATTAATAGCTATTAAGCACTGGCCTCATATGTATATCACAAACACGTACTACATACATCGATTTGGTAATAGATTAGTCCAAGCAAAAAGCTTCTGGACCAACTGCTTTTTTCACAAACGGCAAAACAAAAATCTTCAGACGAACACCGATTGATCGTCTTTGCTGTCAATATTGATCCAAAATTGATATGTGTACATTATGTTGTTGCAAAAACAGTTATAAAAACTATAAGTGCAATTAGAAACTTCCCGCTGGGAAGGTATACTACTTTATTTGTTTATAATTTTTGACTAAATGAAAGAGAATGGATCTTGTTTTGATAAATGTTTTATTTAATGTCGGCAATTTGAATGGATTACAATATCAGATAAATTTCCGCCTCTGTTAGCCTCACAAATTACAAAACGAGCACATTTTTCATGACAATTCACATCTTTATCCAAATTTGTGGTGGCCCAAGTTGTTCTTTGCAGATCAAGCTCCTGAGAACGGCATCGACTTGAGGTTGCTGGAATGTTTTGATCACTTTCTGTGGCAGCAGCAATCTTTTCAGCCGATCATGCAGCACGTGGCGGTACCGCTTTCTTTGAAATCATTCACTACACGATAAATACTGCATGCGATACAAAAAATTCACGTAACTTTCTCATCGGTACAGTAGTCGATGATTGAATTTGAAAAAATGAATATTTTTCCATAATAAGTTTGCAACCTCTCTACTTCACGACTGCCAAATATGAAAACTGAAATAAGTGCATCTGAAAATTGAGCAATTAACCTGCTTTGAGTTCAATCCCTGCCCCATTGTACATCGTTTGCTCAATGATAGCCAACAACAACTCAAATTATATCGCTTAATTACCACACAATTTGCCAGAAACTTGATACAAATCTACTCCTCACGGCCACTAATGACGACATGTGTAAACAAAACCATCGCAATTTGTTGCAGCTGATTGCGGACTCTGCTTTAAGATTTGATTGACTTGCAGCATGATGACCCATTTTCTTTATTAATGGAAAAAGAGTAGAACATAAAAATAAAATAAAACATAATAAAATAAAATTACATTTTAAATCAGTTCCATAGATATATGTATATATATGTATGTATATTTGTGTGTTGCTAGCAAATGTACAATTGAAGAGTGTTGCAAATGCCACAAACTGGAATATGTTAAATTATTTAAATAACGAGCTAAACGACAGTATACATAATAAAACATCAATTGTCAACTTCGAAGAATATTTTAATTTAAAACTTTATGCATTTAACGCACAAATTAATCAAACATTTAACTTTTAAATTAAAAAAACATTTCAACTGATTGATGAAAACTTTTCATTTGTTGTCATGAAGGAGAAAAAAGTATAGAGATAATTAATTAACAATTTTAGAATGGGCACACATTTATTAAGGCAATAAAATTGTTTTTAAGTGGCACAATTGCCCGTTTCCCAATTGCCCTCTAGTCTGGTCTCCGAACAGAATATATAAAAGTACAACAACTTGGGTGGCTGAGTGGCACGAGAGACGCTTTAGAAACCTGAGACTCTGATTGCAAAGACGCTTGCTGACGAGAAGTGTGGCGGGTTCGAAACAGCTGAAGGTCTGTGTTTGTTTTCTTTGTCTTGTTCAATTAATATCAATCACAACAACAACCTGTAATGAACTTATGACTGAGATTAACGCAATTCTCAATAATGTTATAGTACTGAATTGCAACTGTTTCGACTACAGTCAAAGATTGAAAGTTGGCCATATAAATGTCCAATATATTTAAAATCTCAGCAATATCTGAAGAATAATAAAAATTTAATACATATGTTAATTTTTTATTTGGATTTGATTACTTATAAAATGTTTTTTTTTTTTTATATTTCATTACAGGCTAAAGCTTTAGGTAGAGTGCTTTTTGAGCAGGTATGCCGGCAGCTGAATCTGCTGGAGGCGGATTATTTTGGCCTAGAATATCAAGAGAAAGCCACGCAAACGAAATACTGGCTTGACTTGGAGAAACCCTTAAATCGTCAGGTTGGTCTCTCGCTGGTCGATCCAATGTTACGTTTTTGTGTCAAGTTCTACACCCCAGATCCATCACAACTAGAGGAAGAATATACCAGGTAAAACAGGCAATACAAATCAAAAGCTGTTTTTTTTTTTTTATTATAAATATTTGTACTTTTCAGATATTTATTTTGCTTACAAGTCAAACGTGACTTGGCCACCGGCAGTTTGCAGTGCAATGAAAATACTGCCGCTATAATGGCCAGTTATATTGTACAGGCATCATGTGGTGATTTTGTGGCCGAAGATTATCCAGATCATACCTATTTATCATCGTATCGTTTTGTGCCAAATCAAGACGCTTCCATGCAAAGAAAAATCATGGAAAATCATAAAAAGCATGTGTAAGTTGTTTTCTATAACACATACATATTTCATCTTTCATTCTTAAATGGTTGTTTATTTTTTTTTTTTTTTTTGAATAGCGGCCAGTCTCCAGCCGAAGCCGATTTGAACCTCTTAGAAACCGCCAGACGTTGTGAATTATATGGCATGAAAATGCATCCTGCCATGGATCACGATGGCATGCCACTAAATTTAGCAGTAGCCCATATGGGCATAGCAGTCTTCCAAAATCTTACGCGTATCAATACATTCTCTTGGGCCAAAATACGTAAAATATCATTTAAGCGAAAACGATTCCTAGTTAAATTGCATCCTGAAGGTTATGTAAGTGATATTAAGTGGTTAAGTTCAAATGACTTCCTTAACAAATGAGTTTATTTACATACATATGTATATATGTATGTACATGTGCATATGTGGGTCAATATTATTGCCAAGCAAAAACACAAAGGAAAATTCCCTGCCGTTGTAAAATCGAAACGGAGCTGCTTCAAAAATATTTTGTTTTTGTGTAAAACCATAAAAATTTTTAATTAAACTTTTAATAAAAATATATAATTAAGTAATAAAAGGGAAATTGCTTGAGCTTTTAGTAGCCGAGTAGTTTACACTCAAAGTTCATGGCGATACTGATGAAGGGTGTTGCTACCCAGAAACAGCCGCTAGTCTGGCTAGCTAAAAAAATTTACTTTTCTGTATTAATAAAAATTCAGGTCCAAAAAGGAGCCTTTTCAAAAAGTTTACTGTCTTTTTCAGCTGTCTATATGCCGACGAAATTTCGTTGGTGCTAATCAACTCATCAGTAGACTTAAAAAATTCTTAAAAGTTTGTTTGAAATTTGTTTGTTTTAAGTCTACTGATGAGTTGATTAGCACCAACGAAATATCGTCGGCATATAGACAGCTGAAAAAGACAGTAAACTTTTTGAAAGGGTTCATTGTTGGACCTGAATTAATACATTTCAATTGGCTCTAAAAGCAAATAAATAATTAAGTTCATATTTGAAGATTCATAAAAATATTAAGAATTATGGAAATAAAAATTAGAGTCCTTTAAAAAACTAGTTAAATTAACTAACTAAATAAATTTTAAATTTCTGCTGTTATTTATTAATTTAAGCAGCAGTTTTTGCTGTCGACAGATTGACCCACTCTAATGTACATACATATCTCACTTCTAATAATATTTAATCAATTTATTTTAGGGCTATTACAATAATACAGTAGAATTTTTATTTCCTGGTCGTAATCAATGTAAAAACTTTTGGAAAAAATGCGTTGAAAATCATGGCTTCTTCCGTTGTACTGTAGTACAAAATACACCGCGCCGCAAGGCCCGTGTCATGTCCAGAGGCAGTTCATTTCGGTAAGTGTTTATTTTTTGACATTGTCCGCTCATCATCATATTAAGTAAATATTTTGCCACCTCCTTTTCTTGTTATAATTTATAGTTATAGTGGTCGCACCCAAAAACAAATAATTGATTTTGTTCGCGAAAACTATGTAAAAAGACAAACTTTCCAAAGGTAAGTTCGAGTCATTAATCTTTTCATTCCTAGACAGAGAAATCAATATAATTTTTATTTTTTCTTTTGTTGAGAAGTTAAAGTAAGGAGTAAAGTCTTTTAATGAGTGAAGACAGATGGTTGAAATTCCACACAAATTTATGCAATTCAAAGGTGGTGAATTTCTTGTTCGGTGTTACGATTATTTGTTTTTACAATTGTTAGTAAAGCTAAAATTAATGCGTATTATCAGCCAATTTAATTCGGAAGCAAAATTTAAGCTGCATTTTGGCTCTTCAGAAAACAAAGCAAAATTCGGTGTTGCAAAGGAAATTGTTACTTCTCTACAAACAAGTTTGTTTGAATTTAGTTTCCTTCCATCGCAAAACGTCCTTCCATCGATGACGCAAGACACAGCTGTTCCACTTATCGAGCTCAAATTCCAATTCCTTCAGTTTGCATATTCGCAAACACGAATTTCCGTAGCAACACTATAGAGCGGTCTTGAGAAGCCATCCTCTGGCAATCATTTCAACTCCAGAGGAATAACAGAAAACCGTAAAAGATAGTGTTTATTTGAAACTCATTGAAAGACTTTACCTGAAAATTGCTTTTAATTTTCTTATAATAACTACTGTAAAAATCAAAATTCTTAAAAACATTTTGTTTTCAATAATTTCATTTTACGTGTATCACCTGCATCAAAGACATTAAAAATTTCGTTTTGTTTAAGATTTCAGTTCAATCTTGATTTTGTGTTAGATCAAATTTATTTAAAAAAAATGAAATTATTTTGTTTTCTAAATATTTTTAAACAAACAAACCCCCAATAAAAATACAAACCTGGTTTCCAAAATTAACAACAACTCAATAATTTGTATTCAAAATTTTGGGAAATTTATTTTTAAAATCATAAACATTATTAATTTATTATTGAATATTGTGCAAAACTAGCCCACAAAAATAAGTATTGAAAAGAAAAAATGCAAACAAAAATAAAATAAAAAAGAAAAGCAATTTTAGAAAAGAGAAGAGGATTCCTGAGAAACAAATTTATATAATATTATACTGCAGTGTTAAAAACTAATTGGTGACAATAAAAAATAATAAAAAAAAAACACACAAATTGTTAAACAGCTTAGATTATTATTATTTTCAAATTATTTTCGGTTCTTAGGCACATTTTAATTTACAACATTCAAAAATTTTGTTTCACTTTTCTTTTTCCTCTCTGAATGTTGTTGACTGTTTATTACTTTTTCGTTCACTAAAACTGGGTTTTTGTTTCTTTATTTAAAACTCTCCTCCTGTTCCAATAATTGGCGTAGTTAAATTTCGTTTTGCTTTTTGTTTTTAGCTTTGAGTATTTTAATTTTAAATAAGTATGTGGTGTACATACATACATGTTATGTATATTTTTTTCAACATTGAAACGTATTTCTCATTCTCATGCTTCACCGTCATCTAGATGTTTCAGTCATATTAGGACATTTTCACTTAAGTTGTATTCGTAGTGGATATTTAGTTTATAGCATAATAGTTCCAATTTATCGCGCTATTTGACGCATCAAAGTGATAAGGTTATCAAAATTGAAGTAATATTGTATAGAAATTTGCTACAAGCTAACGAACCTGCACTTTCAAAATTTTATTCGCAATTTAAAAAAAGAAAAATTCTTTTTATTCGCCGGAGACATAAAAAAATCTGCTTTTGTTATGATCGTAAATTGAGTAGTCGACTACTAAAATAGTTAACTTTAAGCTAACTTTTATGCACAATCTCCAATCGATTTGTAATTCACTTTTTGTGAACGGATTATAAGCTAACTGAAAAGTAATGCAGAGTTGATCCAAATTCAAATAATAACATACAAACACACACTGTTAACTCTTTACCTAAATTGCTTCGTTCTAACTGTTGCGATGGCTGAGTGGGTATATTGGCTGCTCAACCATCATGAGGTTTCGCCGTTTGATCGCAGCCAGATGGTAGTAAAATAGCTTGGCACTACAAAAATAAAATATGAGTGGAATATGAAGAGGAAATAAATCAGAATGAAATTTAATAACATAAAATATCACCAGCGGAAAGTATACTATATATTATATGTTTCCATTACGAGTTGAATCACCCGCTTCACTCTCTCAATTGTATTTATGAATCACACTGTTTACACGACTCGGAGTTTGGCATTGCAGGGCCTTAAATACAAACCTGAACTTCACTTTTATTTTCATGTGACAATTACGTTTTCTTTGCTTACAATATATGATTTTGCCAGCCAGTGCAAATAAATTTGCGATAGAGAACACAGATAATTTTCGTGCTTAGCATGTAGCTTCAGTATGAAGCTACTTAATTCGCTCTCAAAATTTTGCATGGCGAAACACATTGCTTCGCTTCTATTTAGTGTTTTAAGCATATGTAGAGAGCGAAACGCATATCGTTAAAACATGCTCTAAAACAAGCCTTGGCATGTACATTTCCTTCTGTGAACGCTAACTTTAAGTCACTTAAAAAATAATGCAGCGTCGGCAAACTGACTACTGTCTAGGACACAACCATGTTAAAATACCTAGTTGTTTGCATTGAGAAGTAATACCAAGTGCCTGCTGCGAAAGACTTAGCTTTAAGTTAATTTAAAGTTGAAGTTAAAGTTAAACTAAAGTTAAGAGTTAGCTTTAAGTTAATTTAAAGTTAACTTCGTTTCCGACAGGGAGTGAAAGAAAAAGGACTGTGGTTTTATTACACTTACAAATGTGTACAAGATTGACCATGTAAAATTTATTTTGCCCAGTGCTATTGTTGGTACAGCAATTGGGAACAAGAATTTCACTTGTTTTCATTCGGGGATGTAATTTTCCAAATTCGTGATTTATATGGATGAAATCAATCCATTTCTATACAAAATGGAAAATTCAGTCAAAACATTAGAGCATTCCGCGCACTTAAATTAAATTTGTGTAAGCTGCAATAATTGTTAATGAAGAGTCGTTAGATTTTTGTTGCAGCTTATTGTGTTATATTTTATTATGTTTGACGGGCTGCCAGTCGTCGGAGCGCTCCACTTGAGTTCTAGAAAGTCCCATTGTGCTACCCCAAGAGGCGATAGGGAAATAGCTCTGCACACCGTCTTTTGCTTCTGCCCAGAATCAGCCAGATGGGCGGATGAAAAACTCCGCCCTGTTTAATATGCACACATCTGCCAACCCTTGTAGTGTCGGTCTGCCCAAGTAGTTCGCTCTCTTGTTAGAAAGAGCTGGTGTTGCAGCTTAGCGCTGGTACAATTTTGGTCGGTTTTTCTTTACACTTGCATTTGCGTTTATATTGTGCGATTTTTATCGCAGCATTGCAGTGACAAAAGGTAGACAGTGTAAACTGGAATTATAGTGAATTTGTCTTTGGTGGCCATAAATGTTTATTGCTTGTCTAGGCCATGTGTAAATATATTTCGGCAAAAAAACAATTAACAAAAATACAAATATGAACTTAATTATTTATTTGCTTTAAGAGCCAATTGAAATGTATTAATTCAGGTCCAAAAATGAACCTTTGCAAAATTTTTCAAGTCTACTGATGAGTTGATTCGCACCAACGAAAAGTCGTCGGCATATAGACAGCTGAAAACGACAGAAAACATTTTGCAAAGGTTCATTTTTGGACCTGAATTAATACATTAACGAAAATAAATAAAAACTTTTAATATTAGCTTAAAAATAATTAAGCTATCTGTGCAAGATGCAAAAACTCTCGGTTCTCGGTTCCCTTCTCTCAAGTCAATAAAAAAAAATGTTTACGAAACCAATCGATCCAAAAATGAGTGATTCTGGATAATATCCTAATTTTTTTTTGTGGCCTTAAAATATGAATAACACGAATTTTAAAAGTTTAGAACCTTATCACTTTGCAACTGGCCGTATTTTCAGAATATCATCTTTGCCAACATTAAGTTATTTTAAATGAAACTTGTGTTGCTTCCAAAAAAAAAAAAAAAAACCAAAATCATTAATATTCCATGAATTACATATGTACATAAGAAGCCTAAATTTTGAACGAATAAAGGTATGTACATACGTGCGCACACAAATGTGTTTTGTTGTATTTATAACAAAAAACTTGAGCCTTTAAATGTACTGCTTTACAGCATCCTGGTAGTGTCTATTTTATGTTTTCTTTTGTCTAATATTTCTCTTCAATCGCTCGTTTCTCTTAGTTTGTTTACATGTTTTGAGTTAATTAATGAATAGTTTATTGTATATGTATGTGTGTTTGTATAGTCCTTTTATTCCTTTTGGATTATATTCTTTGTGATTTAGTTGTCAATCAGGTGTACAAACTAAGTACATATCTAAAAAACTAATGCTGCTCTTTTTTCGAAGTAAAATTTAATTTTACTTTGCACTCGTAGTCTTATTTTATACTAAACATGTGTCTACATATGTGCAAAAACTTATCTCAGCTGGTTGGAATATTAAAAACTGTATTTAGATCGCATTAGAATTACAGGCCAGTCAGCGTTCAAAATGCAGAAGATACAATGCTTTCGAAAACATGAACTAAGAAATCGAAAGTGATATCAACAGCACAATACAATCAGGCAAAATAAATACATGGGTATAAATTGATATATTATAAGTAGACGAGTGGACTTCTGGATGTAATCAGCGATGATCAAAGATTCTCCAATTCTCTGAAATGGGTATTTTCGTGCCATAATTTATACCCTACTAAGTAAAATAGATTTGGCTAAATAAGAGTATACGAATAATTAAATTGGAATCGGTGTTGAGTTCAGGCACTTGTATATATCTTTTTATATGTTCTGGATACTAGTTTTTCGGCCGTTTTTATTTAATTTTCTTTGGTTTATTAAATTGAGCTCAAGGTCACTTTACTCTCAATAAATATGTATGTATGTATATTTTTTATTGTTAAATAAATAAAATAAATAACAATAAATAAAAAATATATATTTATTGAAAGTAAAGTGACCTTGAGCCCAATTTAATAAACCAAAGAAAATTATATTTTTCTATTAGAACCACTAATCAGGGGACGGCCTGACATATGCTTTTTTTTCAAACAACTGTTTTTTTCTAATAAATGTTCTGTTCCAAGTGCAGGAAAAAAAAGTGTTTGTAAAGCGGACTAGATTTGATCTCGCAAAACAGTGGGCCTATTTAGATAAAATAGTCGAAATTCGAAGTTCTGCTGGACGAATATCTGCTAAGATGCAAGTGTTTATACATTTTCTTAAACCTCTTCACTCGGAAATTTACCCACAATAGTTACTTTAATTCAGATCAAAAATACCAGCAAGACCCAGGTTTAGATTTTTATGTGCCGACTGAGACTCTCCTTCCTTTAAAGATATAAAGTTCAAACTCCACTCTCTAGCCAAGTATAAACAGGTAGTGCAACTTTTCATAATTTTTTTTGATTTTTCGCGGCCAATGAAAATGTAAACACTGGATATGCCAGAGAAACTTTG
The DNA here is from genome assembly GCA_963662145.1 of Sturmia bella. Taxonomy (NCBI): domain Eukaryota; kingdom Metazoa; phylum Arthropoda; class Insecta; order Diptera; family Tachinidae; genus Sturmia; species Sturmia bella. The sequence goes on from OY759168.1 coordinate 123,756,219, forward strand.
TTCAGAAAAGAAAATAGCATGAAAGATACAGTTCCAAAAATGTAATAAATGATACATATCTATGTAGTAAAACGCGAAGAAAATAATAATAGACTAAAAACTCTATTGTATTACGGTTGAATAAATTTGTTCCACGATCAATGGGTGTTCAAACATGGAAGGTATTGTAGGCAGCCTTCGCACTTCTTTTTACCACTGGGCTTTTTCTTAAATTTGTGTTTGTATGTAAATGTTTGCACATTTTTTTTATATTTTCCCAACAGATCGAGCAGGAGTTTATTTATTAACGTCCTTTTTTTGTTGGCCACACATGGTAGACATTTTTCACAACTCCATTCATTTGGCATTAAATGTCTGTTTTTGTAAAACGTACAAACATTGGGCTTTTAGATTTACATATGTATATAAAAAATTAAAATAAAAAATGCGATAGCTTTTAATGTAAATTCAAGAATGAAAAATATTTGCCGCATTTTCCTAATAATCAGTAATGCTTTCAATTTTATTTTTTACTCAAAATGTAATTGATTTACTTTTTTCGTTCTGCAACCGTTTTATAATTTACTTTTGTTGTTGTTTATTATTTCCACACAAAACAATCCACAACAACGTGAACATCATCCCAAAGCCACATAAAACCACAACTAAAAATTACAATCAAATAAATCAATTTAATTTAAATTCCAAACAAAAAATAAAAGCAATTTTCTTAATTCCTAATTTTAACTAAAAACAAAACATAAATAAATAGAAGAAAAATTAAAATCAAACTGGAAAGTAAAATTTGCTAAAGAAAAACGTGGTATCTATCCTCTTGTCTTTTCTTTTCTTGCTGCAGGTCACAATCATTCCGGCAAGGGCCCTTGAACACAAGTAGCCGAAGTCAATCGCATACATATGTGAACTCCAGCATTTCAGCCAATCCCTTACTCCCAATCGATACCGGTTTGTATTTATTTTTAATTTCATTTATATTTATTTTATTTATATTTTAAACAAATTTTATTTTTTAATTTTGTTTTTGTTATAAATCAAAATTTAAACGGGTTTAGTACATGCGTAGTGCGTATTGATCGTGCATTCTGTGCTCAATGCTTAAGTATTTCCTTTTTGTCCTTTTAGCAGCTTGGGACTATCGCAATCAATGCAGCGACTCGATGACGCCTTCTCTGACGAAGAGGGCAGCGGATACCTTGGATCGCCCACAAGGCAGTCTTACCGACCGCAAGCATTCTCAAGTAATTCTTCCCTTCTTTAATATCCCAATATTACAATCACTAAAAGGCAAAATAATTTACACACATACATACCTGTGTATGTATTTAGGTCACAGCAGCCCAGGTGGAGATTTATCAGACGAAGAATTATGTCTCGGCATCGCCGGACTCGGCGGAACAATCACATCACTCGACAGCGGTTGTGGCGGACCATCAAACGAGTGCGAATCGCTCTGTTTCCCCTCAGGGCCCACAATCATGGACTTCACCCCAACACAGCAACAGCAACAGCACCAACACTCATCATCTAACACCCCAACAGCAACAACAACGCGTTCAAGATCCGGCTCGTGCGCATCAAAGCGATCACAGTATCGGTAAGCTTTTGTTGGTTTTCCTTTTTTTCATTGTTTCATTGTTCAAATTTTGTATCGTTACTTTTTGATCGATTTTGAAGAGGCTTCAAGGAATTATATTTTAACTTATTCGATCGGACGACTTATCATTTTGTCGACTATTCAGTTTTAGTATTATTCAAACAAGTCTCAATTGTCTGTATCCAAAATTAAACTTATAATAAATTAAATCTGTTAATAGCAATAATATTTTATTTGGGGACAGGGTCTCCCGTCCAGTAGTAATTTTTAACCTTAAGCCTTTTCAAATCATCTACATTTTATACGTTGAAAAAGAATATACATATGTTTTCTTTGTTACCTTTTAAGTTACATTATTACTCAAACTTGATTTGCAGTTCCTTTTTCGTTACCACTCCCCAAAACTAGTATCATTTTGAGTACTTATTCGAAAATACGAAGAGTTTTATTAACTGCCTCATTGATAACAAATTGTATGGGGAACGAACATTCATAGAAAAATAAAATGCATTTCAAATGAGCTTTTTCAAAACTATTTTATTTTAATATGAATGTGCTGATTATGTTTGTTAACGGCTTTTTTCACAAAGTTTGTGTACAAGTTGCTTAAGTAAGCCATAAAATATGTTTTGTTTCATCGATGAGGCCGTAAATTTAAAAAAAAAAAACTCAATATTTCGTTTTATATTTCATCAGTTTTTAAACGATTTTTCATTTAAAAGTGTTTCGTTTTGTGTTGAAAATTATTTGTGAGTTATAAGTTTTTGAAAAGTGATTTCTTAAGAAAAAAAAAAGAACAAATAACAAAAATGCATGCCTTCTTGCTTTTGAGTTCCAAGTGTTTAATAATTTTAAGTTATAAATTCCGTTTTTATGGTTTGTATTTGAAAAAAAAAAAAAAAACTACAAGAAAAGCAGAAAACGCTTCATATTTTGTACAGTCTGTATACATGATCATATTTTTGTTCTATTTAAAACAACAATTCATGCTTCCTTCGCTGGAACATCAATATCAGCTCTGAGCCACTTGTCCCACTTGTACAGCAGCAACACCCCTCGTCGAGTCTCAGTGGCATCGCAGGCGTATGTCCCTGCATCGCCGCAACTCAACAATGTCAACATCATCAGCAGCAACAACATCAACAACCATTACAGCCTGCGCACTATGCAGGCCACCACCAGTACAGTGGGTCTCTCAGCGGATCTCAGCAGCTCTATGGAATTGGAACAGGAGGAGGAGGAGGAAGTGGAGGAGGAGGAGGAGGAGGAAGAGGAGATGGAGATGGAAGAACCCTTACAGGAACAAGCTCAAATGCAGGCGGAATCGGTGGAATCGGATTTGCCCGAGGAGGAAGCGGATTCGGACTTGACACAATCTACCACCAATCGGGAGAGTATGCAGTCGGCAGTGGCAACAATAATTGTCCCTCCTCCACTGCATCGGTTACAGGAGTCCCCAGCTCAAACTGTCACCCCCCATCCTTATAGCAGTACCAATTATTCGATGTCTAAGCACAACATGTTAAACAACAATGCAACCTCTACGGAAACTGAAACAGACAACATTATCTACAGCGACATCAATGACATTGGCCATTACAAGTATCCCGACTTTAATACGCCAAAAATGGAAAATAAAATCACCAATAGTGAGACTCTTAATCTCAATGATCGTAATGATATTTATGCAACGGTTAATCGGAAAACTAAATCCAAAACTCGTGAAAAGCATTTCTCTGATGAGTTTATTGATGAGACCATACTGCAGTACACACGCACCAAGCAATTGGGTATGGCTGCCGATATACGCATGCCCTTGAGTTGTACCACGCTAACCGAACCACAAGAACTGCAAACATTTTCTAGTTTAAATTATCAATATCATAACGATTTAAATCATCCTTCGGACACTTCTTCTTCATATTTTGGCACTGGCTTCAATACCAAAAGGTATGCCAGCACTGCAAATGCAGATAGAGTTAAGCTGGCATTTTCCGATAACTATTTAACACCTTCTGTGGACTCGCAAAGCTCTGCATCTGGTGTTAATATACCCAGACATACTCATTCTTTGCCTAGAAACTCCGAATTATCGGGAGTAGATTCCGTTGACTCTTACGATAGTCATTACTTAACCCATCATTCTATAGGTCACCTACCCAAAACCTCGAATCTTAATCAACAGAGAACAGGCTATAGGTTGTATCATGCCCAAGAAGTAGCTAAGGCTCAAGCCAAAGTTGACCGTAGCTCATCAGGTTCCCCTTTAGATCGGTTCAAGACTTCGTCTGAAAAGTTAGAATATCAAATGTCTTCTTCTAATCTTTATTCTACGGCTTCTTATAATAAAAATGGCACCGAGCTTGAAGACGAGGAGGATGATGATGATGATGTCGAGGAGGAGGTAGACGTTGAAATAGATGACGACGATGATGATGTTGATGACGGAGAGGAGAATATATACGACCAAGTCGAGAAGGAGTCTTGGTTAAAGAGTGCTTCTTGTAAAGATCTGTATGATTTTTCTCACTATGAGCGTGAAAAATCCAAACCAATGACTGCTTTTGATAAAGATTTCTTCTCATTTAATCGCATCGATTCTCCGGTTACCCGTTATGATGACTCTCGCCACTCTTTATATTTCACAAAGAATCATTCCATTGATGCCACCCAAGATGTTTCGCCCTTAACGCATTCAAAAGTATATTCCTCGAGCTATCCGGGAAGTACTTATAATACGCCGGAACATCAGTCGCATCACAGACGGGGCTATGGTCATCATGTTGACTACTGTGGTTCTCAAGATGATATTTCACAAGACAGCTATGAGCTTTTGGAAAAATATGATATTGATTTCTTTAGTGGTCGTCGACGCTCCGAAGATCAGGTCCGTTCTTGTTCTTTAGATTCGGGTAATTATATACCGACCGACGATGAATCAGACTTAGAGCAACATAAGTATCGCTCTGCCATGGACGTGAAGTGCAAATCAGCTGTAGAGCTAATGAACGAAATTTGGGATTCTGAAGATCCCCGATATTTACCCCGTGAAAAATTGAGTGTCAAGTCGGATGGCAATTTCTATAAAAAAATAATAGGAACTTTGTCACGCACTTCCAGTAATGAAAGTAGGTCTGAGATTTATGAAACTAAAGTATCCAGAAGTCCAGATTCTAGCAAAAAGTCACGCGACAGTCTTTATCACACCGATAGCAAAAAGTCTAGGGAAACCACTAAAAGCAAAACTTCTGTTGCTTCAAGCCAGGACTCGAAAGAGTCATTGGTAGGAGACTATTTGGGCAAGAACTATGAAATGCCTACCACTACAGGTAAAAAGTATAAACATTTGAATAAGGAGAAGTACGAAAAGTTTTTACAGTCTAGTCAAGAATCAAAAAGTGATTACTATGATGCCGTTGAGATAGTTGATACTGAAAGCTTATGTGGTCGACCTAAAGTAAAGTCTCACGACTGTTTGCTCTCCGATACACATTGTTCTTCCGCGAATAGCTCTTTCTATGATAGTCGTGACACGTATTCCACATTTCCGAGCAACAAGTCGGCAAAAACTTCCAAAGTCCATTCAATTAGCTTGCAAAATGTAGAAATTGAAAGAAATTCTAAATCGTTTAGCTCAAAGTCCCCTGATTCGGTCAATACGCCAAAGAAAAAAGAAGAAAAAGAAATACAGACAAATGATTCGATCGACCAAACGGCTCCTTTTAAAAGGTCAGATTCTCAGTCATGTAAGATTTCGTCCTTCAGGCGTAGATCTGATAGTGAAAATATTTTTAGCTTTGATCGTGATCGAATAGAATGTTTGCAAAATTATGGCAAACAGTGGGAGTCGCCCGGTAAAGAAGAGAGAACTAAACAAAGTCCCGAGTACCCCTTGACACCTGAACTAGTGTCCGAGTTTGAGAAACAACAAGCCAGAGCCAAAAATCATATAATTACACGCAAGGAAGAACTGATTGCCAAGACCCATTTTGAGGAGTATAATCCCATAATGGTACCACTAAATTACAGCCATGCCACAGTGGAAAGAACTAAAAGTGATCCAAATTCGTTGGCCAATCGCAATCGTCTGGGTAGTAATTCAAGGAGACATGTATTAATGCATCAAAAATCTATTGATTTGACCCCAGCCGATTCCAGTGATGAAGATTATATTTATAAGCAAATACCAAGTGCCCCGCCCCTTTGCAAGGCGCATGGTAACTTTGAAATACCAAAATGTTTCGATTCGCCAGCTAAAACACATGATATACCGAAAATGGGCTTCGAAATGCCGAAATCATTCTTTCGCGAATACGAAAGACGGTTCACAAAAGTACTCAAAGAAGACATACCATACGTACTACACAAGCGTCATATTATGAATGGTACGGCGCCCTCGCCCAGTGAGAAAAAGCACACCAAACCCAAATCTCCAAAATCACCAAAATCTCCAAAGTCTCCCAAATCGCCAAAGTCACCAAAGTCACCGAAAGTGAATGCCAATAAAGATTTGAAATCGCAAGAAGTCGACTTTTTGCCCGATATCCTAGATAGTCTTCTACCAGCGGAAACCAAAGAATTTTTGTTCACCAAAAATATTGACCTCTCAAAAGTTGTTGACCCCATCACGCTGGAAGTGAACAAAACCATTCCCATCATACAGTTGTCTTCGCCCACAAAAAGAGATATAACGAAGCAAATTGAACCTTCTTTGTTGGAAAAGCTAAACAAGAAACTCAGTCAGATTGAGTCAGATTCAGCCACTAGCTCCCGCACCGAAAGTTTGCAGCAACAAAAAAATAAATTGGAGCAAAAGCAGATGGAACTTTTACAAAGCTTAAGACAAGAACTGCAAGCTAATGCCCGTAAGTCACTCAAGGCTAGAGTCATTCCCAAAACAAAGGTATCGGGAAAACCTAAAAAGGGTAAAACAAGAATAACATCGTTTTCCTCAGATGATGAAAGCTTAGACTCAGATGATGTGTTTGGCTCCGCTGAAGCAATACCAGATCGCTTGGAATTTTCGCCGCCACAGTCACGCAAAGAAATAGAACCCATATTGAGAATAGAACAAAGTCGTCTAATATCTGCCGCTTGGGGTAGAGGACAGACTATGAGTTCTACAGAAATCGAGGGTTCGCCACCACAGTGTCGGCGCTTGGCTGAACTAGAAAGCCGTTATCATACACAAAAGCTTGATCCACAATATGCGAACGCTACAGAGCTAAGAAGAATTTCAGAACGCTCTATTTCGATACCATCTTCGGAGGATGAGCCTCACATGCCGATTCGTAATCGTATGGATGAATGCACAAACGACTACCAACGTAATGAAAATATACCCTCACCTATATTAGAACACAACGAATTTTTCCGCAGTAATGACGATATTTACGAAACTTGTCACGAGGAAAAAATAACCGAAACAGACATTGACTATACGCTTAAAAAGAAAACCTTACCTCGAACAGAAATTCCAAAGTCGAGAGCTAGATTAATAGAGGACATCATAGATTCTTCTCTAGTTATGAGATCCAAAGGTCATGCGCCCATTTTATTTGCCCATGCCCGCTTGAATCTATCCGAAGGCTCAGTATCATTGCAAAGGCAGAAAGCTACCCTGGAATCGCCAACAGCAGAAAGGCGCACAAAGAGCTTAGATACTCCGGTTATATCACTACATAGACTACCACCCATGAATGCTTTCTCTTCCAAAGATGATACGGTGGGTTTTGAAGAAGAAGCTGAAATATTGGAAGAGAAATCTCTTCAGCGAGTAAAACCACAAAACGATGATGACACAGCTGATAGCATTCACTCCTGTGCAGGCTCCATACCCACCCAAACTGCATATGCTTCGGTGGGCAGTGATTCCATGTTGAAAACAGTGACCATAGATGCTGAAGAAATGGAATTGCTAAATAATTTGAGGTACATTGAAAAAATTGCTTTGCAGGGTGTTAAAATCAAAGATAAGAAAAAATCAAAAATGAAATTGAAAAGCGGGGATCATTTGATATTGAATATTCCAAAATATAGGTTCACCGATTGGTCTCCTTATAGCTCGGCCAACAGTTCCCGTAAAACATCTCCTGGTGTTTCCAGAGCCAGCAGTATTGAAAGTACAGGAAAAGGAAAACTAAAATTGGCTTTGGGAGAAGCAGGCATAAAAACCAAAACAGGTTTATCTCGATCTCGCCCTGAATCTCGTAGAACTAGTGCCGATGACATTAAAAAGGATGCCGGAAGAGGAAGAAAATCAAGTCCTAAGGAAAGACCTCGTTCTATAGAAATGCGTCGACTTAGTAAAGACAAGAGCAAAAGTCAGGAAGAAGCAGAAGCTGACATAGCCAAGCGTAAGGAGAGACAGCAAAAGCTCTACGAATCTGCCATGAAACAAACCATTACAATGTTAAGTCCAGTCAAGGACGCTTTGCCACCGTTCCCAGCACCAGAAGACACGATTATCGTCAAAACTGAAGGCGACAGAATAATTATTGAAACAGAGTTTAAAACTAAAGCTGAGGACCATGTTTTGATAGCTAAGGCTCCGCGAAAGTTGGATAATTTTCTTGTTAAATTCAGTCGTAGCTTTGATGAAGGGCGTAGTCCTGACAAACTTGAGAAAGCGAGTCGTAGTTTTGAGGATCGTAACAAATCTTTTGAGGAGTCCGAGAAATCAGATGTGCCGGATGACATGGTTATAAAGTCTCCAAAGAAAATTGCCAAAAGTCAGGAAATAAAGCAAAAAATAGAGGGCCCTGTCATCCATCACAAGAAAATTGATGGCAAGTCCAGCAGTTTGGAAAAAGCCCAGACAGCGGAACATCATTATTTAGGCACTGATGTAAAAGCTCGAAGTTTGGATGATAAAAAACAAAATCAAGTAGAAACTAAAAAAACAGAGGAGAAACCTGCCATACGTAGTGCTGTTGGTGATCGGCGTATGTTCGCCCACCAATATAATGTCCAAGAAGACATAGATATGCAGGCGGTTATATCTGAGAGACGATCGCTAGAGATACTTAAACGCTCCTTGCCTTCAGAGGATACTAGAGATAGTGATGGTGCGTATAGCCGTAAACCTTCAACAGCTGATAGCCTGGACTCGTTTGTATCTGCAGATGATTCTCATTCGCCTGCCAGTAAGTCGCCAGTACCAGCCATTGAAGGTGGCTATCCGCATCGCGTTCCAACTATCGAATGCGAAGAAGCTTCTATAGAAGAAGATGATAGTTCAAGGCATCTGAAAGTATCACGTTTAGATACCAACCGCTTGAGTTTGGATCGTAGTCGTAGTGATGAGACAGGATCTTGGATGACTGTGGAATGTGATGAGTTTGTGGGTTCAGATACTTCAGAAAATGAACCACGCACTTTAGAGCCTGACCGCAATGTCTTAGAAACACAGGCAACCTTAGAAGATGCCATCCCCTTGGAATATTCAAACTGTGCTACACCTACTTCTGATCTTAACATATTAGTTACTCCGCCGAATACCAGTCCAGTTGTCGAAAAATCTGTCATAGAAACCTTTGAAAAGCAAATAGAGCGCACTGATAATAAACGGAAACTGGAAAAACAAAGTGATAAATCAAAAAGCTCTGATTCGTGGACAAGTGGAGAGAAAGATGTTAGTCCGGCCAGAGGTGAAAAGGGTGACTGGAGCTTATCAGTGAGCGGTGGCAAGGAAAAAAGTTCAGTGGAAGAAGAATCAAGCGTTAGCTGTTCAATAGCGAGGCCTTTGGGAATTTCACAAGATTTTGGAGACTTGGAGGCAAAAAAGTGTTTAGAACTTAAGCAAAAAATGCTTAAGCTGGATGTTGATACCAACGGTCCTCCAACCGAAAGCAAAATTCAGACCCCAACCAGTCCTTTGTCATCAAAGGATGCAACTCCCACCAATGAAACTGTGGCAGAAAATAAAATAATTGCCCGCAAATCCTCTACACCTACTTTAGAGAAACAGTGCCCTATAGATCTAGGCAACAGCACCGAGTCTTATCTAGACCCAATTGAAGAAAAAATAGCAAAAATATTACAACGACCTGAAGACACGGAGTCGAGCTCTGGCAGTTCCAAAAAGCCACCAAAAATAGAAAAACCAGTACGTAAGCTAGCTGTGGGTAAGATTGAGGGTGAAAAAATTGCCAAATCAGGCAGCAGCTCTCAAGAATCTAAATCTAGCTTCGATTCAAAGGGATCCTTGAGTGTTGAGTCCCGAGGTTCCTTTGAAACTGAAAGCAGCTCTGGATCTATGGGAGCGGCTCATAGAAGAGGTGAGCTCCAAATGAAAGAACAGCAGTCTACATGGAAGCCATTTACGATTGAAAGCAGCAATAGTTCTAGTACGGATGATCCTTGGCATCACGTTGAAACCGATGGCTACGAGCGTTATGATGCTAACAATCCCCTGCGAGATTCTTCAGATAGTGAATTCAAAGAGGTATCGCCTGACGACCAAAAAGAAAGTGATACCAGTTTTCAAGATGAGCTTAATGATTTCCCTACTACCTTTGGGTATCCGGCTATGACGAGTACGCTAAACGGTATAGGTGTAAATCCAACAGATATAATTGGCTACAGTTCTGGCTTTACTTTAGGTAGAACACTCTCTAGGATCTCTGAACGTAGTACGGCATCCGAAAAATCAAGCATGGAAGATGATGTCAGCAAAGCTTCCACTCATTCAGTTAGTATGAGAGACGAATCAGTAGCATCAACAGATCACCAGCCAAGTTTGAGCTCAGATTCCAGAAGTAATACAAATCTTGCTTATATATCTGATGCTGATCGCCGAACGTCAGCAGAAATGCCTGAAATACCCTGTGATTCAGCTACTGGAGATCGTTTATCTAGCATTGGTAGTTTCAACGAACCTAAATCTCCCACCGTTATAACCGGTAGATTTTCCGTAACTCAGGTAGAAGGCGAAGGGGAAGATCGTCACACTTTGATGTGTTTGTCAAATGCTGGCAGTCAAGACTCGGAAGACTGGCCATTGCCAGAAATACCATTTGACCATGTACCAGTAAAGCCCGAAGATTCAATGTACCAAATGCCTGATCTAGATAAACCAGTCCCAAAGTCGTTTTGTTGGAAGGCTAGCATGTCGTTTCAGTCACAAGACTCTCAAGATTGGCCCTCACCGCCTTCCAGTGCCATTGAAACTCCGGTCGTTGTAGAGGATATCGAAACTTTTTACGCTTCAGAAGTACAAAATGCTGATCAAATTATGATTGATTCTTTTACGACAACTGAAAGAACGGACGAGGATGAAGACAGACTCTCTTGCGAAGATTTCCCAATCACACCACCGGATGTAGCAAAAATATTGCCTTATGAAGATACTGCATATTTAATGTCATCTGCTTTTGAGGACAAAGATTTAAGTGGCGATGACTTACAGCCCGACACTCAAACATGTTTAAGCTCTACTCTTAGTGCAGCCTCGTGCTTATCTGGTTCTTTCAATGTCACTTGCTCGTCTTCCCCAAAGTCTCATCAGGTTAGTCCCTTACGCAAGGACTCAAGTCCTGAATCGGTCATACTGTCTCAGCCCACGAGATCTCCAGCTCCACGAAGTCCCATTTCAGAGGATGAGCTTTTCTCAAGTGATGATGTTTTCATGCCAGGAACAATAAGAGTGCAATTATCGCCGGATGAAACTAGGACTAACGAATACATACGAAAGCTTTCGCGTGGCTCCAATAATTCGGATACATCAATAGACGATATTCTCTCAGCCTCTGGCGGAACTTATATGGAGGATCAAACTACTGTTAGAAAGAATTACGAACCTCGCTTAAGTACAGGGAGCTGTAAGAAATGTAGTCATTCGAGTCACTCTGAAGAAGAAACCAGTTCGATTGGTACTGATCTAGATGGAACAGTGCGAATGGGCTTACAGCAAAAGAAATGTACACACAGCTCTCATTCTGAAGACACTTCTATCGGACTCAGTATATCAGAGTGGTCTACTGGAACGAACACAGTAAGACAATATGCCAACCTTTCTGGATCAGACAGCTTATCAGCAGTATCAACGCATTCTTGTGCAAAGTCGGAAAAATCAAATCATACGAAATCAAGCATGAGTTCAATTAATAAGTCTGCCGAAAGCTTAAACGAACAGAGTAATAGTTTTTCCAACAAATTTTCAGGGGATAATGGTTCATCGGATGGTTTACGTTATGATATTTTGTCTAATTCTGAAACTGATAAAATGTCCGAAACAACTACGGCCACCAAAAGTGATGACACCACATTGACACTGACTGAAATGGCTCACACCATCACTGAGTGGTCGACATCTAGTAGTCGTACTTTAGTGGGCGTGGTACCAGGAGAAAATCAACAAGGTTCCGAGCCAAGAGGTAATCGTAGAGGTAGTTTTATAGATTATCAACCTTTAAAACAACCAAAAGTAGGTAGTAAAAAGTCTCCATCAGAAGAGAAGCGAGGATCACTACCCCAAGTTCATCGCCGAAATGGAAATAATGGCAACCAAAGAAATAATGTGGAAGATGTTATTCAGAGGACTTCGCCGCCAAAGTCAGGTGAACCGACCAGACCCGGTATGCCAGTACGAATTACGGGTAAAGATGATATGACCGAAACAAGTGCAGCTCGCAAACGGCGATCCTTAGAAATGATGTCCAAGCTATACCAAAGCCAAGAAATTTGCTCAGAAAGTGAATCGTTTGTGGAACGTCTGTATGCACCCAGCGAAAAACTAACAGAACGCTATCAAAGTCAAGAATTTGTGCCCCTGCACCAAGCTCAGTCCCAAACATCAACGCAAAATCAACCAAGACCAACAAAAGGTAAAGCTCCACAACCTCCAATAAAACCCAAAGCTCCCCAACCCCCAATCAAACCCAAAATGCAAGTTACCCAACCCTTAATGCAAGCCCTTCTTAAGCATATGAAAACTCCAGGCGTGGCAGAAGCTGCTGCTGCAAAAGCTGCAGAAGAAGAAAAGCAAACTCAACAAACGGAAGTGAAATCCAAAATTCCCCCACCTATTCCTGCCGTACCACCTATCACATCTCCCAGTGATTTACCCCAAACCATTGGTCCCCCTGGTGATAAACCCTTAGCGAAACATCATAGTTATGACGACAAAACATTATCGAAATCTCAAATACGCGAATATAAAACTAATAAGTTAAGACAATCAAACTCATTTCATGAACACATGCTTACGCATTCGCAACAATCATCCCTGGAATCAATGCCGACTCGCATAGATGAGGAATCATCTTCGGTGGGCGGAGGTACTAGTGGTGCTTCATCAGCAACAACAACGACAACAACTGTAAACAGTGAAAATACAACGAGTACCGACAACTCTTCCCCAATGCTGCCAACTAGAGCTGAAAAACTAATAAAATGCTCACCATACTATTCGAGTAGCTTAAGCTCCGAATCGCCACCTAATCAGCTAATACAGAAACCACCACGCAAAAGCTCTATAACACGTGCGCCGATAGTAAAAAGTCCACCTAGCGGCAATGACACTGACAGCTCCTTAGATGTACGTGCTCAAGATCCGAAGCTGCGCACACGGGGCTATCGCAAAAAGCGCCAAATAACTGCGAAGCGCATGCGTTCCTCTGATCGTACTTTAGTAGAACAGGAAAGCTCAGAATGTTCGGAAGGTTATATGCCGGAAATCGATTCTGGAGGTTCTGACCCTTCCTATCGACATGAATACTATGAGTTCGACGAGGAATTGGAAAACCATGAGCAAGAGACCGATGAGTACGATGACTATCCCCAATATTCTGGTGTGGCCTTTTCATCTACATCCTCGGCATTTGAAAGCTTAGACATGACCGATAATGTAGATGAAATGGGTTTTCCACGCTACGATCGCCTAGGGCACATTACAAACCCCATCTACCAATCAATGCAACAGCAGCAAATGCGTGCAGCATCTGTTAGTAAGCCGCAGCCGGCTAATCATCCTATGCCTCCTGCTAGCGGGCAGCCAGTTAAGCCGGCACGAACCAAAAAGCGCCAATTGAAACGCGAAGATTCCATTATTGGCACTCATCAGTCCTCATCACAATATCACGGTAGATCCTATTGTAATCCCGAAGAAAGTGAAGTAGAATCTAAAAATGGCCACTCAGATGACATGGCCAATAGTAGTGAAGATAGTGGTAGTTTTTATCATAAAACTGGAACCATAAAACGTAGTAGTGGCATTAGATCAGCAACAACTAGCTCTGGCGTAGCGGCATCTAGCACCCAACGAATATCTCCTACTAACGCCGGCAACCTAGCACTGCCCTATCCAGACTTTCTTTCCGATGGTGAACCCGAACCAATCGAATATGAACGTTTTGCTTGTGGTCTAGACATACGAGTAGATCCACCGCCAAAGTTTCATGATTCAGACGAACTAAGCGATCAGTAATTAATGCGTTAAGACTATTAGATTGTTAGATTTTGAGCGCTATAACCACAGTTAACCAAAATTAGTAATCAAACCTAAATCATAGATTCAAGATGCATACACACACTTACATATATCACATAGTTTTTGAATAGAGTTAGTAACTAACCCTGATACGTATTGATCCTTCAACTCAAGTAGTCGGTTGCATTAGCCGTAAGTGACCAAAAAAAAAAAAAATCCAGCGAAAATTTCGTTGAGAAAAAAAAAACATTTGGCAGTCCTTCTTGAAGGTTATATTCGAATCACCCAGTGATTCGCTTAGCTGTTATACAACAAACATAAAACATCTGCAGCTCACTTAAAGCCTGAATTCAACGAATGCATCTCCTCTATCTCAACATTGTAGAGCTTGGAGCGTGCCCATCATCAAATTTCCAACTGCTGAATAGCTGGTTAGCAAAACACGTTTCCTATACATAATTAATCATTCTTTTCCAACACAATATATGCCTTGTTGGTATCCTTTTTAGACTCCTTTTTACTTCCGAAATGAAAACTTCCTAATTATTTCCAACCCAAACCCTTCTACAAGTTTAATTTATTGAGACTGATTTTATTTCCAGTAACAAAATCTATTTTTTCCAAACGTTACTTGAACGGAAAAAACGGAGTTTTTAAATTTAAAAAACTTATTGTTAAATTAATGAGTAAAGATAAAAAAGATAACGAAAAACCAAAAGAATAAAACAAGTATACACATTTTATGAAATAATTTTAAAACTTTTAATTACAACATCCAATAAACGAGAAAAGCATACACTCGAAAAAAAACTCACTTATCTGAATTACGTACATACATTGAAAAATTAAAGAAAACTAAACAACCAATTTTTAAGTAGCAGTTGTCTGTGTAGGTTTAAAGTTAAACTAATTAACTAAAGAAATCATATTAGGTTGAGTTATTTATTGAAAATAAGTAACAAAAATTTCTTTCCAAACTGCAGTAAAGAGAACCATTTACAAAAAGTTATAACATGCACTGTTTATTCATCGAATAATGAAAACAAAACAAAATTAATAATAGAAATAAGCATTCCAGAAACTCTAAAAGTAAATCAAATCAAGAAATTACTATTATTATATGTATTTTATTTAGGTTGAAGTATAAAATTATACCCCAGAAAAAATGAATTTAAAGTTCGTTTCTTCAACTTTGACAAATAAAATTGAAATTATTTAAAGCTATAAAAAGAAATGTGCAAAGAAAACTTTTGTTTATAAATTAAAAAATATTTTGATTTAATGCACATTTCATTGCCCACTAAGAAAACCAACTTGTTTTAACTTAATAAGTAAAACGAAAACTAAAACTAATTTTAAGCTTATTGGAGATCAAAATTTAAACAAATAATTAATTTAAGTGTGATGAGAGCTTTATGTTTTAAGAAAACTGCCTCTTTTCACTTAGTCTGATTAAAAGCTTCAGAGCCAAAGCCAACAACATCCAAAGTAGAACGAGGAAGAGGGAAAGCTTCTGCCCTTGACTAGGCCAGAAAAACCAAAACATACCCTGAGGAGGAAATCTACCATGACGTAGTAGAGCAGAGACTCTGTTGCCGTAATAAATCAAACATTTTTTTTAACATCTCAGTTGAAAATTTAATTCTCTGAAATTTAATTCTCTCAATCATTCTGTTAAGGCTGAAACCGCAACCCATAACACTGTAAACAATGGTGCCAAAAATTATTGGGCCTTAGCCATAGACATCGAAAAAGTACGTTTTAAGCAATTTTAAGTCACTTCTAAATAAAAGTGAGCTTTTACTCCACTGTTCGAAACTTAAAACCAGCATCAATTGTTTTTAGCACAGTTAACAACAGCTTTTGTGATCAAACAAATATCACTTTTAAAAGTAAAAACTTTCTAAACGTAAGCATTTTTGCATTAAAAAAATAAATTAATGTATTTTATATATTTATTTTCTTGACCTAAAATTGATTTCAATCAAAACTTTTTTCATTATTATTGTCCTGAAGGAGAGCGAATTTTAATAAAAAACCTTTAGCTCAAGAAAATAAATATATAAAATAAAAAAAGGGGTCGGAAAAAACCAAATTAGAAATTAATGTATTTTCAATAACTCTTTAAGACGAGTGTTCCTTAAAATTGTACTTTTATTCGGTGTTTTTTCTCACTTACTAACACAATCTTACATTTAAATATGTGTGAGTTGGACGTGTACTAGCCCGGCCGGACTTTGAGTAGTCGACTACTAAAATAGTTAACTTTAAGTTAACTTTTATGGACTAGCTTCAATTTAGCTACAATTTAGCTACAATATATTTTATAAGCTAATTGAGTTTATTTAAAATTCATATAATACTTTACTTAAATTGCTTGTTGTTGCATTCGTTCTCAATGTTGCGATGACTGATTGGGTATGTCGGCTGCTCACCAGTCGTGAGATTTAGAGGCGCTAACAGCAAAAAAAAAAAAAAAAAATGGCAGTACAAAAATAAAATAAAATGAAATTTAATAAAATTAAAATATCACCACTGAAAAATATAAAAACTTTTTTTCTGTGGACACTAACTTTTAAGTAGCTAACCTTAAGTTAGTTGAAAAGTAATGCAGCGTCGGACAATTGACTACTTCTTAGGACATTGCCATGTTAAAATAGTCAGTTGTTTGCATTGAGAAGTAACCCAAGGGTCAACCAGTGCCTGTTGTAAAATAGTTGGCTTTAAGTTAATTTAAAGTTAACTTCGTTTCCGGCAGGGCGTATACTTATAATTTTTGAGAGACATCTAATTAGAGATGGAATTTTACTCAAATTTGTATGCGGCTGTATGAGAGCCGCCAACCAACTTTATTTTTTACTATAGTTGAAAATTATAGTAAATGTTAAAATTTAAGTTCTTTTTAAAAAGACTTTAGTTTTTGTCTCATTATATTTATGCAAATATATACTTCAGTCAGAGAGATTAATAACTAGGGTCCGAATTTGCAGCCCCGCAAGTAATGGCCAACAACTTTTTAGTTTTCGCTATTGAATCAATTTGCTGGACAGGAGCTCTGTAACAAATGACAATATTTAAAAATGCACAAAACCAGCTAAAACGTTTTCTCTAACAGAAAACTCATCAAAATCATATTTCCCCATCAGCTAGAGTCACCAAATTTTGTGTATAAGATCTACCAGCTAAAATAAGCATTTCGATTTGAAAAGACCGAGTTGGTAACACTCACACAGTAGAATACATACTTAAATTACTGACAGTTTATCGATACTGAGCTTGCTGGTCCGTTGGAATAAATAGTTGAATATCGGATGTGTCGGATTGAAAGGAAATTTCTTACAGCACTTTAGAAGCTGATATTTGGATTTCGAATCTTTAAAGGGTGAGGAGAGTCAACTCTTTTTGTTGGTTGGCACATGTTAGCAAAAAATACATACATACATGAGTATATTTGGTACAGAAAGTCGTGTACTTTATACATATAGGCTTGCCAGACGGGCTTGCAATGGCTTGTTTGTCAAGACTTGTCAATGCCTGCCGAGAATCATAAAAAAGTATGATTAGTCAAGCTAAAATGAAATTTTAGAGATTATTCCATTATCAGGACGCATCAGGAATGATCGATATTTTTTATAAACATGCTACGAATTGCAAATGGATATTCAGCAGCCCTCTTCAAGGAAGCTGCTAACTATGAAGTTCGATTTAGCTTAAAAGCATTGAAATGAAGAGGCTGTATTTTACAAAACCTTTTAATAACTACAATATAGTGTTTGTTAGTATATTGGCAATACTTATGCGTAAGAAGCAGGAAAATATGACGGTACTGTGCTGAGGTAAATGAAAACTAATATGAAAATAATGTCAGGAAAACTATGAAATTCGACCGCAGTGTCAAAATGTCGTCGCCTTCGACATCGAATAAACTCTCGAATAATAAATAAAATTCCTTATCAGGTTATCTTTATACCAGGTAACCGCATAACTACAACAAACACTTGATGTAATTTGTTGGTAGAAATACTTTATATTCTGTCACCCATTTGTTGTACGCATTTGGGTGATTTTTTGAGAGTCTTTCAAGCAAGAAACAGTAGTCGGCTGCTCTCTTACAGCCAGCTGGTCTCAGTTATTCAGCTACCTTATTCCTTACATCTCGTGACTGTGGCAAATTTAATCAATTGAAAGAAAACTCGAAAGAAGAGTGTTCAAACGATATTAATAGGTAACTTGAGGAATAGTGATCGAATGAACTATCTACTAAAAATAATGTAAAACAAAATCAGCAAAAACACTCAGTATACGTGACGGAGTTCATGCGATCACAGATGCCGTAAATCGGTCCCTGAATTTTATTTGCATTCGACAGTTTATTCGAATGCTCTTTCTACACAAATGTCAGTCTTATGAAGCTTCATTAAAAGTCCTTGAATATGGATTGTAGTTAGCTTGCGTATTTGCGACGTGGCTTAGATTGGTTAAAACCTTTTTCGGGCAATTCCATATTTTTCAATCACTCGAAAAATTAACTGATCACTACATTTTGTAAATGAAATCGGAACCAAATTTTTACTGAATTTTATTGTACACAATTTATTCGACTTTTTTCGGATTAGAAATCACACTTTTCTTAACAACTACTTTGCATGATTGTCCCATTTCCAAAAATATGTTTAACATTGAAAAATCAAATTCATTTCAAATTTAATCTAAGTTTAGTTTAGTAGTTATGTCAAATTTAAACTTAAGAAATATAAAAAATGCATTTAGAGGTAAATTTTGAAATATTAAAACTCTTCTTACCAAAACCCCGGAAAAATAAAAGAACAAAAATATATGTATGTATAAATATGTATGCTATTTTAAACAATACTCAATGTAAGCGATTTTTTAATTACCTTCCTTGTTATTTTTTTTGTTCTTGTGGTCTTATTTAAACAAATTATTTCATGTTTCTTAAGTTCGTACTTGACAAATTTCTGTACAAGATTTGTCAGTTAAACGTTTAAAAACATTAAATATTTGTTAAAAATGAGCCATGTGCTTATTATTATTGAAAAATATTTTGTTATAAAGACTGCAACAATTCTTTGAAAATATAGATGCCTACTAAGTTGTAAAAGGGCTCTTTTTTTAGTTAAATATTCCGTAAAAGAAATTTTTCTCATATTATATTGCAAAAGCAATTTTTATGCAAAATGCGTCTTAGCGGCCATTCTTGGCCAGACTTTCCTACAGTTTTATTTGTTAAATGCTGCAAATTCCTATTCTTTGTTTCTTTATTTATTTGAGTTCAATCGTTCTGTTCATTGTAAATGCTTTTTCGATGAATTCTTTAGCCCTTTTTGAGGCCCTTTTTGTATACCACGAGTATTGTTACTAGTTAGGATTTAGTGCCATATTTTAGATTATATACAATTCCAATGAAAGAATAAAATAAAAACAAATTTAAAATTTACCTTATATTCATGTTACAACAAAAAATAACAAACGAGTGGCAAATTTATTGTAGCGAAAAGAAAATAATTTCAAATAAATAACTAATTTTAAAAAAACAAAAAATGGTAATTAAAAGAAAAAACTCGTACCTTTTTCCTGTTAAAAAAAAGAAATCAAAGTGTCAAATATTAGAATAGAAAAAAAAACTATTATTGAAAAGTTCATTAATTGTTTGAATACTTTTTATTAGTTTTAGTCAAAATTTCGATGTGAAGTATTAAAGGGATTTGTTCTTAATTCTTATGCTCTGAATGCCTTGATGATCAATTTTTAATACGAGCGCTATTTTAAAAAATTAACTGACAGAAAATTCGTAATTCTACAGTGGCCAACTTTCGCCAAAATTCACTGAACGGTCTGGTAATACACTCACGAGCACCTTTTACTTCTTGATAAATTTAAAACACGGCCACACTAAAATACATATGTAAATACGTTTCAAAATAACTAGCGGTTTTCATTACTTATGTTCCGTTTGACACTCTCGCTCGTTAAATGTATGATTTATCATGATTTTCCCCATGAGGCGTTAGTGACGTTTTTAATGTACTGAAAATACCAACAACAGAGTTTTATACATCTCTCATGGGGATAGCAGGAGTAGATGAATGTGGAGCATGTGGGCAGGATAGTGAGACACTGAAGCACTATTTATGCCAATGCCCCACATTCTCCCAAACACCGCCCGACCTTGTAGGGAGCGACACAACCCGGTTATGGGGTATATGCTGGAGGAAACTAAGGAACTTTACTTTCCCCGAATTCGGGGAAACTTTAGAACGAGGAGCCACATTATGAAAGAAACTAAGTTTATAGGGTTGTAGAGGGGGTCGGTAGGCCTCCCAAAACTGAAGTCAAAGTCTGTCGGAGGATTCTAGTTTCTTAATAATTCGATGTTGAAGTTGTGGAAGTTGCCAACACTGCTATATCTGAACATGAGACATAACGTCGGCAGAGAGACGTCAAAAAGTTTGACGTGAAAAGTGTTCAGTCATAATTGCTTTGTATTGTGTTTGTGCAATGATTTTCAAACATGTGTCCGAACATAAGCACATGGAAGCTACACAGTCATTTTTTTTGTGTTAACGAAAGAGTTTGACAATTGCAAACACAAAAATTCGGTTTCAATACATGAAAAATCCTATTTTTCCAATTTTAGTTCCTAAGAATGTTCATGGGTATGCAAAATTTCTTCTTGACATCCGGTCTAAAGGTGGTTCTTCTCTGTGGTATATTCTATTGTATTATGACCAGATTGGTCCAGGATGGCCCTTTGCGCTGCGACCATAGATGATTTATTTGTCGCTCACGAGTTTAATACATCAAGAAACAGTATTAGCTCCTTCTGTGGACGCCTTTGCAAGTCCTGTGAACCCAATGTATAGGTCTGCAACAGCCGGTGTCAGAATGTGTGGTCTAGTGCCACACATTCGATAATTAAGTCTTCTTCTTCTCCGCAAAATCTGCAGATTGCCGTATTGGATAGGCCCATTCTGTATAAGTGCTTCTTGCACACAGTGTCCTTAAGTTCTTTCTATTCAGTTTTAGAGCAAGGTTCGCCGTCTTAGCATCAAAGCTAAGAAATTTCTTTGAGTGTTCCAGACCCCTAGTGTCGTTCTACAGGTTTTCTGTGATGGATGTTGTCCATTTCCCCATTTCCCCCTTGAGGAGGAGTTTGCTAAAGCCAACAGATAGAGTGGGTCCAATGAAGGCCTCATTGGCTCCCCTTTTTGCGTAAGTGTCAGCCAACTCGTTACCCTTGTGCCCCTCATGATCTGGTACCCATATCAGAGTAACCACAGATTACCCATCTCTCTGTGGTATAAGAAACACGGCTTCCCATACAAAACCACTCATTTAAACAAAGAAAATTTCTTAAATATCAAGTGCTTTTTACCTCCATCTTTCGAACTGTCTGTTTTCGAAAAGATAAATTTGTATTTCCCTACTCTTAAAGTCCCTTTAATAATTTCACAGTTTGTAAAATCAAAAACTAATTTACGAATAAAAGTCTTATATTGCATTAAAATTTATAATTAAAAATTCAAGTATACATTTATTAGAGAATAATTTAATGTCACAAGCGGAAGAACTAAATCATTTTTTACATGATATTTAATTTAGATGTTAAAATTGTATTTAAAATCAATTTATTAAAACAAAATGAGGAATGTAACAAGAATTAAAATTCGTTTTTGTCAACAGTGCCAAACAAAACTTGTTGTTTTACAAATCATTTTTAAAATATTTCAATAAACTACAAAACTGTTCAAATTTGTTAGAAACGCATAAACAAAAAACCAAAACTAACTAAAAAAACAGATAGAAATAAAAATTAGTTATTAACAATGAAATCATTTAACACTATTACAAAATTACATAAAAGTGAAGAAGAAAAAAAATCGAAACAAAAAAACAATTTAATCAAATCAATCCCCTTTATTAAACTTTAATAACACAACCACAGCAAAAACAACAAAGAAACCACATAAATAACATCTTTGAAAATGAAAAATTCAAAATAAATAAAAATTAATCATAAAAAACATTGTCGCTGCTGTTTTAATATCATGAGTTGTTCGTTACAAAGAAGCAGGGATGGAAACTACTGTTTGAGTTTTAGTGTCTTTTTTAAATGTGTTATTTAAGTATTTTTAATTGAATCTGGAAATCTAGATATAAAACAAAATGGAGGGGCTTAGAGCTCAAAGGATACAAATGTGTTTCGATCAAAATTGAGTTGCAACTCAGAAATGGAGAATTTTTATTTGGCAACGAATTCTAAGAGTGTCCATTAAAATATCTGTTGCGCATTAAATTCTAGTTGTAGTCATTTTTCGATAAAAGAACACACTTGAAATTCTTATGCTTGTAAGCTTAAGGATTCTGTTGTTTACTGTTTCTACTTCTTCAGCGTCTTTTTTTAAGACACTACATGTGTTCTGCAAAACGTTTCGATTTTAAATCGCTTATTTCCTTTACAACAAAGCTAAATAATACTCATCAATCATATGGTATCATTCATTAAATATATTTTAAGTTTAATAAGCTTTTATTTGATGAATTTCTCTAAAATATTTGTCACATTTTACTTGCAATTGGCCTTGAAAATCGTATATTATGTGTGTATTTATCTCGATTGAACTATTCGCGCAACTATATTTAGTTTTATATGTCATTTAGAAGTCTGTTTACTCATGTAGGATAACCTTGTAATCTATCTAATCAGTAATTGTGATTACTATTGGAATTCGTAAATAAAAATCAATAAACAAACGCAAGCATAAAAAATGTTTAAACATTAATTTAACTTTATAGACGAACTTTATGATTTACAATTGTTAATTTTCTTAGAATTGAGAAAGTTTGTTTTTGTGTCAAAATTGTATTAATCAACATTTTGAAAGAAGGCAAAAAGTAAAGTTCAAGGATGAGAAACATATCATGGTTGTTTCACCTCAACCACGGTGATCATCAGCATCCGAATTGCTTCAAACCCAGGTCATTAATAATGGAGTACTGTTTTGACAATCTCCAACCTGAGCTCTTCATTACTGCCTATACTACGGGGCTATTTCTCACCTGCGAATGTTGTCGTTCCTTACATTGAAACCAAAAACAATATTCAATATTTTGTTTTTGCTTTTGCTTTCAATGTAATTGTGCGAACGAACGACAACATTCATTCGCAGGTGAGAAATAGGCCCTTCATTTTATTGATCAATTTTCCATTTTATCATTGTGTTTTATTGTTAATTGAAATAAATTGTATATTTTCCCGCCAACATTCAATTGGTTTTTGTGTTTGTTGCTATTGCATCAGTGATGTCAGTACTTTCAAACTTTGAACATTGATTCAACTTTATACTCGAACCCATAAAAATTGCACTAGGTTTTAGATTTCCAAAATTATCTCCATTATATCCAGTATGTGTATAGTATGAGTTGTTTAGAATGCGCTACTTACTCATGTGTGGGCCCGATAATGGTAAAAAAAAGCTCAACATCTTGCCCCCACGTTAGAGCTCTTTTACACTTTGGCAATTGAAAGGCAGAAATTTTTTTTTTTTTTTTTTTTTTTTTTTTTTTGGAAATCTCGTTCGGTGTGTCTAAATCTTACAGACTTGGCAAATTAATAGATAGACAGAAATTTTACACAGAAAACCACATACACAGCTAATAGCATTAAAATGACGGTAGCGTGAAAAAATTCTATGTAGCAACAATATGAAAATTGCAATAACAAACAAAAAATGTCCATAAATGTCTCATACAGATGGTCGTGTACTACACACTCTACCGCAGCGCTTGCCTCTGTCTGTCAGCCCATCTTCTAATGTCGCAAGTGTAAGACCCCACTTGCATGAGTTTCCATAACACTGCATCTGCATTACTGGGGGTCTCCACTAGCCATGAACATGATGTCGAACATCGCTCATGGCTGATGAAGACGGCTCATGTTCATGTTTCGGCCATGCTCGGGCATCGACGCTGGGGCATATGTATGCCCGAGCATCGATGTTCGCCATGAAGTTGAGCATGAAATGTCATTTTTTGTTTGACAGTTTAGTTCTCATGAAAAATACCATAGAAAAAAAATAATTTTTAAAAAATAAAAAATTTTAAAAATACAAAAATTGAATAGAAAATACGGTAATAAAGCAAAATTATGAACGAGGTAAACACTGCGACAAATCAAAAATTATGAATAGTTTGGGCACACGTGCTCTCCACGTATAAAAACATGAGCGAATTAATACATTTGCTTTGACGGCCTCATGTCATGCTCAAGTTGATAGCTGGTGAAGACACCGAGTTCTGTTAAGACAGCAAATAACATGTATTAGTTTTCGAAATCAAAAAGAATTGTCTTCTACGCAGCGAGCGTCCACACAGTAATTAAGACAATTCATATTAAATAAAATGCCGAACGTGAACATTGAATTACAAGTTACCGCAAAATGCGCCCACAATATCTCAGAAACCATAAGAGCTGGAGAAACCGGTCTTATGTCATCTTTTTCTTATTTTATTTTGCCATATACTTGAAGATAACTTCGGGACGGCTATATGATTTTACACACTTACTTACCTGTGATTTATTTAAGGCCTGATTAATTTATTTAACCACATTCATTTCACTAACAGACTATTTATGTGAATAAAACTTTTATTTTATTTATTTTTTTGTTTTATAACATTGTGACCAGAAGTTTATCACGGTATTAACGGCAATATGTCGTTAGATCGCCGAGACTTGACTATTGGCTCCGATAAATCATCATCGCTTTCGCGTTCAGAGGCGGGCACCTACGATGTCATACAAGCCGAAATACAACATTCTAAAAGACAAGAGTTAAACACAGCGACCGCAGTGGCAAGTAATAATGGTCACATTGCTGGAGCAGCACCCAGCTCCAGCAATGAAAATGATGCTGAAGCCAGAAAAAGGGTAAGTGCATATTTTTTTCTAACGTGGCAAATTCGACTGCTTTTCAGTGGATGCCACGTCGCAATAATGTTGAATTGGCACCTAGGAAAAAAACATTTTTCATCAAGTAAAGTTCTAAAGATTCAATTTAAACGCAAAAACGATGATCACTCACTGTTTTCTTCTATACGCCTTCTCCATCCGCAAACTTACAAGTGAATATCTGCCACGCACTACAAATTTACAATAAAATTAAAATTAATGAAATTTTGAATTACTTACCGTGCTTTAAATAGAGTTGCTTTTTAAAATAGAGTTGCTAGCTAAATGTGAGAGATAAATAAATGTCTAGTAATTTGGCACCACCTAAATAGAATAGACCAAAACAAACCATAGGTGTTGCCAAGTTTAAATAAATTACAAAAATTCCTACAGATTTACTCCCGATTATGGTTTACAACTCCTAAGTGTTGTGTTGTTTCATCTACAACACAACATACAGTTTTTTCTTTGCGATTACGGCTTACAACATCACAGAGTTGGTTTTTATTTGTAGAGCATATTTCCGCAAAAATACATGGCTGCATGCAAAAAACTGCCAAGTAAAGCAACTCCACCAGAAAGACTGTCGCATATGTTGCTTTCATTACACGAACACAAGCGAAAAACCACAAATTTTGACATTTCCTCGTCAAGTTCTACCATCAAAAGACATGGAGATTTTCTTGGTTTTGTATTTCTTGTAATAGCGCAGCTACAACGTGGAATTAAAATTAAAAAGAATGAAAAAGGTTTTTGTTAGTAAAATACGAATAAAACCATCAAAATGTATGTTAACATCGATGTTTGATTTGATTATGATAATGAAAGGACCAAAAAAATTATCAAATTACAATTTGAATCCATTGCAACTGCCGAATACAAAATAAAACTGTTTTGAAATCGAAAAATGGGTAATAATTATTCGTATTTTGTTCATAGATTTTGTTAATAATTTACAACGCTGTTCACAAGCTAAATACTTACAACTCTAATTTAGTTAATTGTTATACTGTCAAACAAAAAACAGTTACATTTTTATAATATTCATTCCAATAACTTTTCTCTACCTGTAAAGGTCATTACGTTCTGAATTCCTTTTTATAACGTTTTGACCAACTAAAGAAGTTGATTTAAATTACTTGTAATAGCTCGATGGTCTTTTAATTACGAATTTGGTTTGCTTCCGAAAAATACTTCTTCATCATAAGAAATACAACAGATTTTAATCATTAATTGTTTTTTTTTTTTTTTTTTTTGTATTTTTGCAAAACATATTTCATATGCAGATTTACGAATTTCACAGGATGTTTTTTTTTTAATTTAACCATATAACATCGTAAATTTTCCACAACACTTGCTACACTTGCTTGCAGTTGTAAACCATAATCGCTTTTTAAAAAGTACAACATTAAATGAACAACTGTTGCACACCATAATCGGGGCCTCAATTTTGTTCTATACTTTGGGCCGGCTCGATGTGTATGGACAGGAAAGAATGTCATTGGGGGTTCGATTGCTTTTAACATGAGAGAATAAAAGTTCCACTACAACATATCAAAAAAAAATATTTTTTGAGGCGTCCGATTTTCGGGTTTTTTTTTTATATACAAGTCTGTTAAGGAGGCGTGAAACGAAAAAAAAAAATTGGCGAAAAAAATTATTGGATGTCGATCATATATTTGGGAGTCTATGGGCAGCCTGGTGCAAGTTGGTGTGATGGACGGTAAAATTTAATTTTTGAGGCGCACAAATGAGGGCCTTTAATACCAATCAGCCCCAGGGTGCTCGTAGAGGAATCAAATATATGTCCAACTGCCAATAATACTTTCTCACACCGAAGTTGTGTGCCATGCCTCCTTAAGACCGTGATTCGTACAATCGTATGATTCATTCACTGCCAAGTGCTCGAAAATAACTTATCTTTTTTTTTTTTGACTAGTCGTGGTGGAACTTTTTTTCCTCATGCCAAAAGCCATCGAAAAATTTATGGCATAATATCGATTGTTAAATCGGTCCAGCCTACATAATACATGTACATGCTTAAGGCCGTGATTCACTATGCTGCACAGTCCTACAATCTGATAAAAATGACATGTTTGCTCAAAAAGTGCAGGTGTGCGAGGGAGTTTTTGACAAGTCTGTCCGATCTGTTAATCTTTTGAAAAATTTCAAAAACTATCTTTTTCCATGTAATCAGAGTTGTCTTTACAAAGTCGTTGGCAAAAGCTGAGTAGTGTGCACAGAATTCTATTAGTTTTAGGCGGCAATTTACGATTGCGTACGATAATGAATCACGGCCTTTACAGGTATGAGGTGCTTTTTTCGTATCATGTGCCAAATCATCATCAAATCATTTGCAAGTTTTCTTTTTTAATTCAGAAATGAAAAACGAACTCAATTTTTACTTTTTTTGTCCGCAGAAATGGCCCACCGAAAAATCTTACTTTTTGGCCAAGGAACTGTTAATGAGTGAACGGACCTACAAAAAGGATTTAGAAATTCTCAACAATCATTTCCGAGAAGAACTGACTCCCGAAGATGTGGAAAATTTACAACCACTCTTTGAAATGGTGGAGTCAATGGGTCAACATCATAACATATTTTTAAGAGACTTGGAACATCGTATGGTGTTGTGGGAGGGACGCGGTACCCATGATACCCACCGCATTGGAGATGTTATGCTTAAAAACATGGCTGCTTTGCCCATCTACGATGAATACGTGCAAGCTCATGGTGAAATTTTACAATGCCTGAATGAGATGTTTGAAACGGATAATCGTTTCCAGCAAATCTACAAAGATTTTGAGCAGCAAAAAATTTGCTACCTGCCAGTGGGAGAATTGCTGCTGAAACCCCTCAACCGTTTGTTACACTACCAGTTGATACTGGAGAGTAAGTTGTTGCTCAATAAGCCTGTTTTGATCTTGACGTTTAATTAAATTTTCTTCTTACGATTTAAGGACTTTGTGAGTTCTATACTGAAGAACATATAGACTACGCCGATTGCCAGGCTGTCTATCATTTGCTCACCCGCTCCGCCAAACAAATACGCCAGCAACTACCCGACTCCATGAATTTCATACAACTGTGTGAACTACAGCGCGATATAAATGGGTTCGATAAGCTGGTACAAAGCCAGCGAAAACTTATAAGACAGGGTTGCCTGCTAAAGCACTCGAAACGTGGTTTGCAACAACGCATGTTTTTCCTTTTCTCGGATCTTCTGCTGTATGGTTCTAAGTCACCCATCGATCAGTCTTTCCGTATACTGGGGCATGTGCCCGTCAGATCGTTGCTTACCGAAAATGGCGAACACAATTCATTCTCCATTTTTGGCGGACAATGTGCAATAACCGTTAGTGCCTGTACCACCGCCGAAAAGACACTTTGGCTGGCCGAAATGTCGAAAGCGGCAGCGGACATAAAAAGCAAACCTCACACCCAGTTGACCTTAAATCTGAAAAATTGCAGTGAGTATTCTCGAATTGCTTTCTTTTTTACGAAATCTTTTAATAGAAACAAATTTTTTCTTTCTTTTTGGCTGCCAAGAAAAGGAACTTTTAATACCAAGTAGGGTGCCACAATAATTATATTATCAATTTTCGGGCCCGTATTATGAGTTGTATTCGATTTGTTTCGATTTATCAAACATCGGCTGTCTAATGTTAAATTCATATTCAGATGAGTCGAAAACTCATTCATCAAGTGATGAATTCTTTGTCAAACACAATTTAACATTCGCTAGCGTACGGTAGTGTGTGGCAAAAATGGGGGAAAAATATTTAATTCGGGGAAAATTGGTAAAAATTAGCAAGCCAAGTTACAAAGAGCGCAAGAGGTAAAACTGCTATTGAATAGCAATTGTTGCCGTTATAATAACAAAAGTGTAGATTCCCTGTTTCGTAAACAACTCATTACAACATTAGACGAAAGAGGGGCTTCTCTGTTTTGCATTGTGGATGCATTTCTTCAGTTTACTACAGAAAAATGCATTCCAGGATACCCACAAAACCAATTGAGAGCGAGAGAGAGAGAGAGAAATTGTTAATTTATCTATTTGAAGTCTTCATGATGGAAAAAATTGTCAAAGTGATCGAAAAGTACGCAGATGAAAAAATAATTATTTTTTTACGATTTATTGAGAACTACCTTTCTACGACATAAAATAACACAAAGTGAAAGTAACTCAACACCCGATGGCATAATAGAAAGTCACAAAAGCTATGATGTCTGAGCAAAATTATTAAAATAAACGACAATCTATCTGAGAGAAGAGTTTATTTCACGTGGCTTGGGCACTTTATTGAGTACAAACCTGCAGAACTGTTTGGACTCAGGGATTCTGGAAAACCAGATATATCTATGCAGTTGGCAACGCTGGACGTACGTAGTTCCAAATTAAAATTGGTTCCAAAAACGCTCGAGTTTTTTTTTTACTTCTCTTGAAGACCGAATATTACTCATAATAAGGGCCTGGTCCTTTTACATTTAAGTTAAATTCTACGTTTTGGATTTATTGCAATTCATCAGATTTGCAAAACCTCAATACATATTAATTGCATCTTCGAATATTCTTCAAAACAAATACCACCAAAGATTTCACAGTTTCTTTTTTCCCGGGGTTGCAGAATTTGCATAAAACTACTCGCATCTGCCGGCATATTTCAATTTATTCCCCCCCCCCATTCAACTCACGCTACACAGAAAAAAGTGTTTTTTTTTTTTCATTCAAACTCTATATTTGCTGAATCAAATGATATTTTGTTCAATTTGGGTCCAACAAGGAAATTCGCAAATTTAGTTACAATTATTATTACATTATTAATCTTATGCGGTTTTCTTTTCTGCAATGAGTGCAATATTTTTCATATTATTCTGCACAAAAAATGTAGATATTCATAATTTTTATTGGCTGTTCCTTCTTCTTCGTACTTTCGACACTCTTTTTCATTTGATCTTAGAAATCGCCTTTAGGTTCACGAAAATCGTAAAAGTGGTATTTTATGGGGGAAAAAAGTGCAGTATAAATAGAATTGAAAACGAAATTATTTAAATCTTAACATTTTCCTTTTCACCAGCTTCGTCCGAAGAGGGTCTCGATCTTTTGGGTCTGACGAACGGCAGCAATGCAACGATGATGGCACAACAATTGCTGCAGCAGCAGCAGCAGCAGCAACAAAATACACAAAACAAAACGCCACCCTCGCGCAGCAACACTGCTCTACACGTTTGTTGGCATCGTGGCGCCACCGTAGGCTTGGGAGATCATCTCATATCCGCGGAAAACCAGCTGTCCGGCTATTTGCTGCGTAAATTTAAGAACAGCAGTGGCTGGCAAAAACTGTGGGTTGTTTTCACCTCCTTCTGTTTATACTTTTACAAATCATATCAGGACGAATTCGCCCTGGCCAGTCTGCCGCTGTTGGGCTACACAGTGGGACCGCCCGGCACCCAAGATGCAGTTCAAAAGGAGTTTGTTTTTAAGCTGTCTTTTAAAAATCATGTGTATTTCTTTAGAGCTGAAAGCATACACACTTACAATAGGTGCGTTCGATCTACACAGAAAATTTGTTCAAAAACATGTGCTTACCCACATATGCATATACATACATATGTATGTATTTTTTCTTAATTTTTCAGGTGGTTGGAAGTTCTACGCAGCACCACACAGACTCAAGATTTTAAAAATATACATGCCAACGCTCATCACTAAGTTTTTTCTTTACGAATTTAAGTTGTAGATGTTAAATTGAATCGATGTTAAAAGTTAAAAAAAAAAATTCAAATTGTTTTTAAAACATGCATAAGTGTGCAATTAAATGTGGCATATGTGTCTTAAATTGAAGAAAAAAAAATAATATCTAGTAATAATTTCAGCTTTTGTGTTTTTAATTAAGTTAAGTAAGGGAAACACATCTTCTTATTTTGGTCAAAACGAGCCTGAAAGGATTTATCAAAATACATACATACATACATATTTCTAATATCATGCTGAACTACATTTTTATAAATAACAATGAAATTGTTAAACTATTTTTGACAAACTTTTGTCCGTGGGAACGAACTTAAGTTGAATTTTATAAAATATTTTAAATTTTATTAAAACCTTTTTTAAAAATGTAAATACAAACTTGGAATGTGAACGTTATTTTTTGAAAACATACATATATGTATGTATAAAAGTATGTGTTATGAAATGTTTGTAATTGAGAATAAATGTTTAAAATTTGCATTTTTTATGTGTTGTCTTCTGTATAAGCAAAAAAACCCCATATTTAAACTTAAGTATTATGTGTACTTTTATACATTATTCTAAACAATTTAAAGCAAAAAATAAAATAAAAGAAGTGTAACTAATGATGCCTTAAATAGAAAATAATAAATGTTTTTTATTTCCCTACAAAAAACGTACATCAAGAAAAGTGAGACGAATGCCAGCAAGGTTGGGGGGCCTCGAAATACGTCGAGATCGGATATTATTCGCAAAAATTTGCGTAATCAAAATTTCAAACACATAAAATAGCATACTTTTAGAAAATTAAACACAAAAAATACCGTGTTCATGAGGGGAGGTACTGATAGGCCTATAACTGGAAAATTATAATCTTTTGAACAGCAAAAAGAAAAATATGTTACCTGCTGGTGTAGTTATTTATAGGTGTTTATGCACATCGATTACGTGCATCTCAGCATGTTAAACTTAATAAACTGGTCTTATTCGATCCGTTTTTATGTTTCAACACTCGCCCTTATTGTGTTCGGCGTAGTTTAAAAATGACAGTTTTCGTTGTTGCTGTCAATTTTAAAATCCCACTTTTTTTTGAACCTTTGACATCCACCTTTCAGTTTTTCAGAAATTCCACTGCGTTCTTGTAGCAGATTTTGAAAGTTTCGTATTTGTTGAAAACTACGGCTTTAGTTTTCAAAAACGTCTGACTTTTGCCACAAAATCGCCGGTAACAATAAGGCTAATTATTGTCCAGGAGATGCTATTCGAATAGTATTCGAAGAAATATAAAAAATATTTATAAATTCGTATTCAAACGTAATGCACATTGCAGTGTTTTAGTGGGATCGAAACAACTACAAGTAGTATAATAATAAAAAATCTTCTGAATTTGTTTTTGCAAAACATTATTGAGTTGTAGAAGAAAAAAAACGTCATTGGTGTTTTTTTTTCTATGTGCAAGATATTATGAAATTTCTTTTCAACTGTTAAATTGCTTCGAGTTTGTTAATTATCCTTTTAGCTGTTTATAGACTTTTTTAGTTTAAAACTTAAATGAAAGAAGATTGAACTCAACAACAACCAAGTAAATGTGCCAGCAAAACAGATGGTATTGGTTACTCATTGTAATACGATTCCTTCCCCTCCCTTAAGACCGACGGCCAAAATTAAAAACTAATTTCATTTTATGGATTTTAATTTTATTGATTTCTTATAATTTTAGGTTTTTTTTTTTTTGTTTGCCATATAATTTAATAATGCTTAGCTTTGCTTTGTAATTACATTTATAATAATAGTTATTATAAATTGGAAACATAATTCTAAGTGTTACGTAGAGAGATAATTTAATTTTGTTTAAGAAGATCATTAAAGTGAGAAAGAGTTTTAAATAAAATAAAGAACAAAATATGATTATCAATAAATATCTCAACAAAAAGCAAATACTAGAAAATATAAAAAGTCGATTATAGATCGCATTTAATCATTCATATCAGTTATAAATAAAACGATATACCAACAGACAGCACGTTCTCCTTCCAGCAACCTTAATTTTAGATTGTTGAGAAACGATCACTGTCGTCTGCAAACGAACTATTAAAGTTAAACCTGAGAAACGATATAAAAAGAGATTGGCGAAGTTAAACTTTAATGAACGATTTCTTGAGAAGAATTAACTAACAAGTTGTTAAACAAAAACTGTTTTTTTTTCTAAATTGAAAATTAGTTAAGCGAAAGAAAGAACTGTTTTTTTTATTTTCCAAATATATGCTTATATTTTTGTTTTAATTTTTTTTTTTAATATTTTTAAACATTAATATTTTTATGTTTTTTTTTCTTTCTTTGAT
Organism: Sturmia bella; assembly: GCA_963662145.1. Classification (NCBI taxonomy): domain Eukaryota; kingdom Metazoa; phylum Arthropoda; class Insecta; order Diptera; family Tachinidae; genus Sturmia; species Sturmia bella. The sequence goes on from OY759168.1 coordinate 123,789,288, forward strand.
TGATTTTTTAAATGTGTGGTTTTGAATGTAGATTTATAAGAGAGAGAGTGTGTGTTTGTGTGTAAGGGCATTTTATAATGAAATCTCTGTTTTTACTTTCAATTAAAACAATGAGTTTTTTATTCATTTATTGTAATCCTAAACAATTTTTGTTTTTTTATGTATTTATCTTGAATTTTCTTACTTTGTTTTCAGATTTGTTTGGATGCTGCTCTCATGATGCAGTTGCACACATAATAATATTTAATATTACTAATAAAGGAAATTCTGTTTTTTGTTTGTCTCCTTTCTGGAAGGAGCCGAACTCAAGAAAGAAGGGTAAAACAGAAATGAAAAGTAGCTTTTCAATTCAAACCTAATTTCTACTGCTTAATTTCATTTTTTTTCCTTATTCCGCAACATTTCTGGCGAAATGACTTCTTTTCTTTCCTCCTCATATGTATGTATTATGTCTGTGTTAAAAATTCTTCTTATTGGTTGTTTTTATAAAACGGAAATTGTTGATTTGACCTCACTTGCTGTTGCTGTTTGCTTTGATGTGGTTGTTGCTGATGTGAATCGGGTGTGATAAACTCCAGGTGTACGTACATGTTGTTTTTGTATTTGTTTAAGAGTAATTTTTATTAACTTAAAGGCTTTAACGGCTGCGGCTGCGGCGGATGGCTAGTCGATGAAACTCTGTTCGACACAAGCTTTCACTCGTTTCTCATACTCACGACGATTTTCCTTGTAAAGTTGGGCAGCTGTGGAATTAGCTGGAGAGTTTGGATTTGGATCACTCAATAACGACTGAAAACAGAAAAAAACAAAACATATGATAAATTTAATGTATTACCAGAGCGTAGAGTAACGCTCAGAAATCAGTTCTTATTTCACAAAATTTCAATACAATCTTTGTGAAATAAGCGTTTTTCACAAAATATTTTTTTTATAAATTGCTCTAACATACATAAGTACGTATTTATGTGAATTAAATTAATTTCTTGACCATTTCTTTTTTGACCTCCACTTGTTCTTACCTGTATAGATGTTAATATAGCTGATACATCATATGTGGGACTCCATCTATTTTGTAAAATATCCAAGCAGATGCCACCGTCTGCATAAACATTAGGATGAAATACTTTCGAAACAAATCTCACCGTTGGCGGTTTATTTGGATACTCTTCAGTAAATTCTATTGTTAATTTAAAGGTGCCATCCTCGAACGGTGTGTCGTGTGGACCGAAAATCACAGCATTCCATATCATAATATTATTATCTGTTGGCGCTCCAGAAACACCAGTTGGTGGATCTTCTTGAAGTCTAAAAAGAAAATAAAGGCAAAAGAAAAACCCATTTAGAACTAAAATACGAACAGTGAAATTAAGAAAAGCGTGTGGAATGTTAAATAAATGTATAAAAAAAATGCCACCGTTGCTATTTTGCTTTTCTAATCTTCTTTGTTAGTTCACAGAGCAGACATGATTGATGATGAATCGAGGAACAGCATGCAACATTTTTATCTCGACATTAAACTCTCGAAAGGGACAAATTTATTTGTAACGTGAAGTTTATGGAGTAGTATCAGGGAACTAGTTTATTGATAGTGTGGTTTAGCTGTAAATGATCTTATTATTTTTGATCCAGGTGTCATCGAATAGAAAAATTGGTTTTTCGGCCTGTTTTCGCACATTTTACTGTAGAGAATAAAAAATATCATTTGTGCCCAACAAAATTAACGCTCCAATTATTAATAACACTAAACACCACCACAAATCTGCATCGGTGTACCACGTCTATTTGCAAATTTTATATTATTATATCTAAAAAGGTATTTTAGCTTTTGGTCCGAATTTGCCACAATTCCTGAAATTTGGAATTGTTATTATTATTATTATTATTATTATTATAAAGGGGGTATGTAAACCATTTGCAACGATTTAGTAGGTATGACAAAAGCTCGAATATATTTGCATCATTATTTGTAAAAAATTACAAAGTAAAAACTCAACCAAATCTAATTATTAAGTACAAATCACCTAAACTCATTAAGAACATCCACTTTAATACATACTAAATTTCTACAAAGTTTTACTTCTAATTACATTAGTATAAACAAAGAATTAATTTATATACATATTACGTTTGAAAATAATGTCTAAAATTGAATGAATTATAACAATGGAAAATCAAATATAAAATTAAATGAACCATCAATTTCAAAACGACTGCATCAGGTGCGCTTGTAGTCGGTTGGTTATTTCGTTTGTGTTTCATTTCTCTATTGCATACCCACATACATACATACATACATACATACTGCTTTCGTTGCGCTTGTGTGTTCAAAATTATTGCATGTTGGCTTTAAGCCAGACATTCATTTTTATTCGCTGTAGTAGTTTTTGTTTATTACAATTTTCAATTCATTAAAACGTTGAACTTGTTAAAAACACAAAAATACAAAAAAGCTATAACATCTGTCGTATAACAAAATATTTATGCACAGAGTAGCGACAAGTGAATAAAGTAACACAAAGAGACCGGTACACTAAGGGGTACTTGTTGAACTACCACCAAATAATTTATAAAGAAAAAGAACATACAATTTTTTGCGATTATCTCATTCATAAATTTGCAAAATATTTTTTAAGTTTTTTCCCCATCATCCCAACTAACCCTAGGGGGAATTTGGAGGAACCAAGGGTAAGATTAAGTCTACAATCCGAATTCTTGAAGAGAGACTGTTATACAAAATAACACTTACTAATTTTCCTGCCATCAATTTTAACTGACTGTTATCCAGTGACATTCGACATACCCAGAGCCCATAGTGGGTATTTCACACTTTGAAACTTTAATTTGCTACAAAAAGGAAAGAGAACGCTATTCAAGAAAAACATTTCCCCCATCGACAAAATTTCAAAACAGTTCTCAATATTATTAGTATTATTAAATATAAAAATGTTCATAAAAACAACAAAATACTAAAAATTATGTTTATTTTTAAACATTCTTCCTTATTTGTTTAATTATTAATGTTGAAAAAAATTAAATGTCAATGAATCTTTATTATTCTCCATTGAACTCATGGCGACCTTTCTTCTGATAAACAACCTGTACAAACATAGTTGCAGTTGTTAAATACCTACAAGTCTCTTTTTTCCACTATTGTACTACCTATACCTACTCATACCCATAAAAACTATGTATGCATATGTGTTCAGTCAATCAATAAAATTCAGGCACACAATACCGATTCTCATGCATGATAGTCAATTTAATTGTAGATCTTATTAATGCTGTAGAACTGATAAAAACGCTATTTTTAACACCATTACAGCAACAAAATGTATGTATTGCACTTTTACTGAGCTGTGAGGTTGATAAAAATAAACTGATTTGCCTACCGGGTACCTACTAATTACTAACTATAGTTAAATATATTTAATACACCTATAGGTAACTACATACTTATTTAAGATTTATTTTTTATACTCATTGATTTTCGCAACGGCTGATCCAATTACGAAAATATCAGTCAAATGATGGTGCAGGATATTTTGTTGATACCTAGGTAGATATAGGGACAGTCGGAACCGCAAATAACTGAAATAGCCGAGTAAAAATACGTACGCCTAAATCAGTGATATAATCAAACAATTTGTAGACACTGTAAATAACCAAAACGGAAGAAACACTTTACAAAATGTTTGTGTAGTCACGGCCATACGAAAATATACATATGTATAAAGGTAAACAAAAAAAAATAAGTCTGATTAAGACAATCGAAGTACATAGATCCTAAAAATTGTTTTTTTTAAGCAAATGTTTAATATCCATGAGTCTAGCCGTAATATTAGAAAGATTTATTGCATAAAGGTTTATTTATTGCATGCTATGGAAAACAGCATACACGTATGCATATGTATATGGTTGAATGCAGTTACCAGAGGAAAACTAAAATCTTAATTTTAAAAGCATGCAGAAAAGCGCGTAATAAAAGTAAACAAATCCACCCAATTGATAATATTTAATTGACCTTCATTTGTTGATGTATACCTAATTGTTTATAAAACAAAAAGTGTTTAAAGAAATACAATTAACAAAATTATCCTTGACATTTTTTGTAAGCAATAGAAATAAATATCCTTGAAAACAAACCAAATAAGAAGGCAATAAGAAATAAATAAAACCTACAAGCGGAAAAAAGTTTATAAAAGGCACTTTGATATTCACAGGTGATGAGAATAAGCCAGCATACGTTTACAATGAAGAGACTGGCATGAGTCAACAAACGCAAAATACAAGCAGAGTCAAATGGGAGACGTTAGAGTTATAATTGTGAAACTAATTTTTTCAATTTTTCGATTTAATAAGGCAACAAAAAGCTGTAGTAACATTCAACACCCTTTGTAATCGAAAAATCGGGAAGTTATTTGGGTCTAATAAAAATGAGAATGGCTGCCACATTTTCAAAAAATCAAAACTCAAAAAGAAAAATGCCAATATTTACAGCAAAATAAATAACAAAAATAGAAGAGAGGGAGCGATATAGAAAACCACCAACACATAAACAATTCACAATAAAAAATATTTTAGGGGGATGAAGAGGAGCAAAGAAATTACAGCACAAAATAAAAATCACACGTAATTTGTCTTATAGACAAAATTTTATACAGAAATGCAAATTGAATACATAATATAAAAAGAAAAGATCTTATAATTTTTAGAAGCAATTATTTGCGTTTTAACAAAACAAAAGCCATGTATATTTAATTATATTTATTATACATATGTAGATACCTTTTAAAATCTCTCATAAGACGTCTGCGTGCGGGTGTCGACATTTTCCAAAACTTTTATGAGTTAAGCAATAAAGTATTGACCTTTTTAATTTCGAATTATGTATTTATATTTGTATAAACGCCGAACCAATTCAAATTATTTATATTGCTCTCCGTTCTTTTGTTTCTCCTTGCAGTTGTTTCAGATTCCTACAAAATTTATTAAAATTCAGTCTTTTTCTTTCGATTTCACTTCTACACAGACTTTAGTTCCTATTTGGCGTTTCTTTTCACGTCTTATACACTGCTCGAACAAAATTTTACTAGTCAATTAAATTTTTCACATGTATTGGCAAAAAGCACACACACAGCAAAATTCTAAAAAAAAAACATTTAAAACGGAGTTGCCAACCAAAATATAAATTTTATTAAATATGTGTCTTAAACCGAAGCAATATAAAAAAATTTTCTTTTGAAAACACAATACAAATTAACATAGTATTATAAGCCGAATAATTTTAAAACTGCTATAAAAACCATATTATTCATAATTATTTATATTTATCGTTTGTATCAATACTGGTAACATAATTAATAGCCAACGATTAATTAAATGGTCTACTCTTTCTTGCACAGGTATTGAGAAGGCAATAAACAAGAATTCATATACTAGGCGAGAAGAGAAATGATGCAGTAACACAGAATATATATTAAATTTTTCAGCTTTATTAAAATCTGCTTTAGTAAACTTTTATAAAAATTTCAATTACTGGAGATTTTACTTCAATTTCAGTTATTTAACAGGATAAGAAATACACAGCAGAAGCTAAACAATATGACACAAAAATGGACTGCCGACGAGTTAATCAAACAGTAAAATATATTTCGTCATGCAGAATGGGAACAAAAGATAACTCAAAGTAAATTTTAGAGCTGGCAACAAAGCCAAGCGTTGTCAACTTGCAAATTAAAAAAACGCTATTGTTGCTAAAGAAGAACATATTACAAAGTACGTGTATAACATAATAACTATTTGTATATTCTTGAGCTAAACGTCTTTTAATTCTATATATATTTTTATATTTTTACTCGTATTTTTGTCGATATTTCACCATCCTTCGGATAGCTTCTTCATTACATTTGTCTTCACGATTATTGTCCTGAAGAAACTATCTGATGGGGGGAGCAAAACATCGACAAAAACATCCGAATCAATATAAAAAAAATATACCCATAGTAAAAAGACTTTTAGCTTAAGAAAGCACTCATATTATATAAAAAAAAAAAAGAGTCGAATAAAAATAAATATTAAGTACATACATCTAACATATATGTCTATTATGTATATGTAATTTCATAACGAATTGGCACTGTGCAACAGCACCAGGTGGCAGCAAACATTCTATTTTGTCATTTAGCAATCTTCCGCAAAATGTTTCTGGCAGCACTGCCCCTATGTAAAGAGAGCTGGAAAAAGAACTAAAGAGAGGCTTGAACGTTTTTAATTAATTTGTTTACATCTAACAGAATCTTGAAAAGTATTTGTATACCTGCTAAATTATTAACAATCTTAAATAAAAGTATTAATTACAGCTCAGGATATTTGATATATAAATAACAAACGGTAAGAAATAAGAAAATAATAAATGGTGGTGTAATGAAAGTGAAAAATCCAAGGAACTTGTAAGTTGAGAAAAACCAGGGCGTGGTGTTCCATTTCTTCCATACATATGTATGTATATTTAAAATAGTGCACCATCTCCGAACCTACTGAAGGGAATAAAAGGTTTAGGAACAAATAATATATTTAATAACACATGTACATATATATATTTTTTAGCAATATGGTCGTTTTAAACTCTTGTTGGTCTCCCATAATATGGTCAAATAACGTTAAGACAGGTAGCTATGCAGTTGCTGCATATACGGCTGCTCTCTCAGTGGTGCTTATTACGCTGGTAAGTTTTCTTGAACGTTTTTGTGGCTTCAACATTCAATAAAAAAAAAAAAAAAAAATTTTTAGATTGCTTATATGTTGGCTGGCGGCGAATCGAATCAACTTTATTCTCCCCTGTTTGAAGCAGACATACGCACGTCTATGCCCATAGTGGGTGGCTTCTTTATATTTTACTTCATCTTAATAATCATAGCGTCCTACCTTGTTTGCTATGGCATAAAAATTTGGTAAATTAGCAGAACATGGAGCAATTTTGAACATACTTTTTTATTAGGTATTTTACGTTTTTTTTAACAGTGTGCGTGGCTTCCTATTACCCTGGTTGTCCTTGGTGGGTATAGCCATTTTGTTTCAACTGGTTTTTGGACTTTGGCTCATTGGGGGCTATTACATATATGTAAGTTATAGAAAAGATATTTTAATTGGGTATGTACTAAATTTCATTCACAACTCTTAGCTGGATCAAACATATTCCGCTTTAGTCAACTTCTGCTGGATGGCCTACAATGTAAGTTTTTATCCTGCATTTCTACTAATTTCAAACTCTTGACAATTTTTTCTTTGTACTTCATAGTTCTATTGTTGGCTTTGTGTCTTCTCACAATATCAAATATTTTTGGAAATTCAAAATCCGAACATAGAACTTTTAATGCCTTAACTCTCTAAGAAAGCTATGTTTTTCGTAAAGTCAAGTAGCAACTCCTAAGAACTTGTAACATTATTAGTGCCTATCAAAATTTGTAACTGAATATACCTAAACATATTTCACATTATTATTTATATTGCTAAAACTAAATGAAAAAGTTTTAGAATATTATTTGATTATTTTTTAACGATCCGTCCATTTTCATATAAAATACTTTCTCAAAACTAGAAAGTAATTTATTTTTTATACAAATTTATAAAAAAAAAAAATAATAAATACGTATGTGTATGTATAATTTAATTATTTTTTATATGTTTTATTAAAAATATTTTATTTATAATAAGCAAATAATTGAAGTAAATCGATAACGCAGAACTTTTCAAAGCTTTTTTAGAACACTAAATCCAATTTTTGTTATAAGATTATTTTAAAAAAGACAAAAAAAACCGTCTTTTGAATTTGCTTCAACTTCTATCATAAAAGAGAACAGAAATAATACTTTAGTACACACAGGAAATAAGTTTGTAAACTTTAACATCGGTATTCATAAAAAATAAAATATTGAAAAAGGTTTTTCTACAACAGTTTAATTTTTATGAATAGCGGCGTTAGTTCATAACAATTTAAAAACTCAGCCTCATGGCTAAGTTTGAATTTTGAGAAAAGGTTCTGAAAGTACGTGTGCATTTTTATTAATTCAGGCCCAAGAATGAACCCTTTTTACAAAATGTTTTCTGTCTTCCTCAGCTGTCTATATGCCGACGACATTACGTTTCTATTTATTTCGCAGCTTTGTTTGTAAGATTACATTCTTTAATTGTAAATACTAAAACAAAAGAAATACATTTTTGTTAAGTAGTTTTGGTCTTTGTAAAAGAAAAAGTAAATAGAAGGAGGCAGTTCAGACTTCGCCATCTCTGAGACAGGAGATTGTGAATGTTCTGCATTTATACCTTCTAATTGATTTGTTGATACATTTTTATTTAAAAAATAACAAAACTAATTTGCAATAATGGCCTTTATTTTATTTGAAAAATGTAAGTCTAGGAATATGAGGCAGCGATAAAAATTAAAATGACATAGAAACGACAATTATAGCGATAGCAAATATATGGCCGATTGTTTTCAACATGGCTCTTTAAATATCGACTTTAAGAAAATAAATAAAATACAATTTCTTATTACATTCCGGTATAGTTGCTATTAATAAATTTAATCTTAGTCTTATTATTTGTTTATATTATTTTACTTTATTTATATGCTCAACCAATTGCTTAAAAACCAATATGTAATTGTAATACCCACGCTTGAACTATCTGGCGAGGTTTACAACTGTTTAAAAGAAAAAAGAAACAGCAATCTGGCATCTCTTAAAAATTTCCTAAAACAGGAAATTGTAAATATGAACCCAGATATCTGTCTCTTTTTTTCTTCCGCTAACGCTACACCTCCCTTATTTGTTTACAAATGCAACATGTGGATATTTCTCATAAATTTGGCGCTCAAATTGAGGAAATTATTATCTTCAGTATCTCTGCTTCATTTCATAGTTTAGTAACAGCAAATAAATTTGGCCGTACACTTTTTCATATTTTACTCAAAGTAGAGCTGGAAAGAACTGTAAGAATGTAAGTATAAATATTGTTTTAAGTGTGAACTTAAAGGTGAACCGGAAACTCGCAAATATTTCCTAGTTGTATGGTCGAACAAGCAACATGCACTAATAATATAAGACAAGAACCATCTAAAATTAGAAAGCGCCGCACATTTGTCACTTTTTGAGTAAGATGTTTTATTCAATACAACAGTTTTTACCAACAATTTCTTGTTACCACAAGCGTCTTAGTTGTTGTCTCAATACTCCTTGCGTCCAAACACCCCAGTTATTTCTAATGTGTACATGTCGTAATTATATTTTTACTTTTCAGCAATAAATATTTGACGACATTTGCAGCTAACCTTGATATCGTTTTCTTTTGGGGTCGCAAAGCAATTCTTAATGTCAAGTATTCTCACTAACTAAAGGTTTGCTTATAGAAAAAAGTCTTTGTGGACACGAACATAAAATCGATGGTCAAGAATGCTTGCCCATCAATATATGACTTGTAACCCATTGCAGATAAATCACCATTTTCGAATCTGTAAGTATGTATTGAATACTGCTTGAAGTTCTTTATTGTTTTAACGATTTACTTCATTTTTTTAATGCGTAAAATGCATAACTAATTTTGGTTTAAAACACCAACTTAAATTAACGAAAAAAAAACGAATGCACTTTTATAAATATTTTTTGCTTTATTTTTATTCCACCGTCTCAAAACCACATCCGCACATACTGATACACAAATGCTTTTTCATATTCATAGAGGCGCCCTAAAATAATTATTCAGCATTTTTGTTGTTGTTCAATAAATTCATTTTGGGCCATTGCAATATTAATGTTTTAATTTATTGTTATTTTATTTTGTTGTAGTTCTACCTTTTCAGCTACTTAAATTACGCTTAGAACAACAAAATTTGTTGCTTTTTATGCAAAGCGAGAACAAACAAGTTAATGCAATAAAACAACCAACCTACAGACAGTTTGCGGTTTTACTTTGTGTTCTTTTTCTGAGTATTTTGTTTTTGGCATGTGAACGAACTTTATACCCTTAACGTTGTTGTTAAGTTGTAATGTATTTTGATTTTTAAGAAACTTTTTTAATGACCGGACCATTTTATGTGTTACTTTGTTCGTCGACATGATTGTTTACGAGTATTGCAGACATCTTATGTGAACACATTAGAAATTAAAGCTGAATTTTTTTTCTTTTTCGAAAAAAGAGAAGTCAAACAACATACAAAAAATATTTTGACTGCACAAAATTTTTGTCCCGAACAAATGTGTGAACTCAGCTAGAGATTTTTTCCCAGCATGTATGCTTTGCCTCTTCTATAATCTTTCTTCTATGGACTTGGTGGTAAACATATGCTAGTTTACTAAAAGAAACTTTTAACATAAATTGTAAAAGGACGAAATTAAAAATATCACAAAACTTTTTTTCAAGAAACGCAAAAATATTTAAGCTCTCTGCTTTTCAATAATGAATTTAAAATTTGCTATGAGCCGAGTAAAATTCATTATTTTAGGTCTAAGTAGACCCTTGTAATTGTTTTCTGTCTTTATATTAGGACGACATTTTGTTGATGCCACTCAACTCGTCAGCAGACTCGAAATAACTTAAACGAATGTTTGAAACTTTTTCTATTGGTTCCATAAAATCAATGGGACCTTGGTTTCTGTATTAAATATTTGTTGTGTATTCAAAAATGAATTTATTCGCTATAAGAGCGAATTGAAATTTATTATTTTAGGTCTAAATATAGAGCTTAGTGCTTTCTATGCCTCCGACATTTCGTTGCTGCTAGTCAACTCATCAGTAGACTCGAAAAATCTAAAAAGCATGTCTGAAGCCCAACAACTTATTCCAAAATTTTCATGAACAAAATGAGAATCAGAAATGTTCAAACAAACTTTTTACACAGAAAATATTTTACGTCTTGCAACACCTTTACTTTTCTTGGCACTTCCTGTTTTCTGTATTAAAGATTTATTTGAACATTTCTGATCCTCATTTTATACATGGGAATTTTGGAATAAGTAGTTGGGTTTTAAACATTCTTTTTAGATTTTTTGAGTCTACTGATGAGTTGACGAGCATCAACGAAATGTCGGCTGAAAAAGCCAAAAAACATTAAGTAGACCTAAAATAATTTGTTGTGTATGTTTGCATAACAGCAGACACCTCTAAAACCCAAAAGAGCTGCATTTATAAATCTTACATTCAAAAATGTATCTGATTAGCTCGCAAACTTATTTTGCAAATTTCAGATATTTGCCCAAAATTGTGCCTCACAATCATGTTTTCTTTCCTTATGATATAATATGCATATCTCAATTGTGTTTTCTGCCGGTAAAGTGTTCTTTAGTTTTTTTTTTTTTTTTACACATTAATTCTAAGAGAAGAAAGAGTGCATTTTGGATTGCTGCTCACACAATAACAGTTTTAAGAGAAGTTAAAGTTTTGTGAGTTTGAAAGGAAGAGAATCGACATGAAATTGCAATTTCGCAGTTTTTGTTTAGTTTTTTTTTTTGCTTTGCCAACAGGAAACTGGGTTATATTTTTTAAACAGGAAATGAACAAGAATATAAAATATGTACGTATGTATGTAATTCTGGCTGATATTTTTGTATGCTAATATATGTATGTATGTTTACTTAAATACATTAAAATTTTGGAGTGATTTGCAATACATATTGAGCACAGCGTTGCCAGTAGCTTTCGTTTAATAGCAAGACGTTGATATTCCGATACACCGATACAGATTGCCCGGGCTGTACAACCATGAGTTCAAAGCCAGAAATTCCATATTTTGGAATGGATTCCGACCTGACTTTTGAGAAAATGAGTGGGAATTACTTTCTGTGTAGTCAGACAGACGACTTGACGCAAACTCAGTTTGAATTGAAGTAAAATAGAAAAGGCATCTAAAATCGCTATACCTATCATATAAAGAAGGATCTGCATTAAGCACTGTAAAAAGTCTCTCCTAATAAAAAGCCAAGAAAATGATAATAACTTTCTTTTAACAGTTTGGTGAATTAAAAATCCATTAAAAATTATTAAGTAAAAAAAAAATTAAAATTTTAATTATATTTCGAATAAAGTTTATCTTAATGCAAATAATATTGTGAGTCTATTCACGTGAGCGGTAATAATATACGATAATTTTTAATCAAATGACATTCCATGTCCATCAACTCTTTCGACTCTCTTAGCCATACATGTAGTCTCTGTTCTCAAGAATGTATACATATACATACATACGTATATGTTTGTGTGGTTGTGCAAACTTGGATCTGTTGCTTGTTTGGCTGTATTTTGCTGTTTGTACAACAACTTGCTCTTAAATAGTGGCGCTAATTCATGTGCATCAACATCATTATTATTTAAAAAAAAAAAAAAAAAAAATAACAACAAATACGAGCACACACCATTCTCGTTATTAACATCATAATGGCTCTGTTTAGATGACTACACAGCGCTCAGGTAGTTGATCATTTATTTAACAACAACGTTTCGAAGCATGCGGTTGTGCCGTACTCGCAATACGAATTAGTTTTGGAGTTTTTGTTTGTTTTTCTTTTTTTTTTTTTCAAGTGCCAAATCGAAAACGAACTAAATAATTATTTATAAAATGAAAAAATAAAAATAAACTTCTTTAAGAACATATTTTGGAATTTAATTTTTCTCAATTAATTAACAAAAAAAAAAAACAGAGATACAACTTTGAAGTTTGATTGAAAACAAGTTGAGTACATTTAAAGCAAATAACGACATTTAAATAAAGTTGAAAATTAATGGAATACAATTAAATAATAATAACAATTAAAGAAGAAGAAGCAGAAGAAAAAAAAACGCGAAAATCAGTTGAAAATAAAACAAATAAAATATTTTTCATCAAGTGCAGATGTGTGTTTGTGTGTGTATGAGTTTGCGCTTTTTGTGATAAAAAGTTAAATTTCTGTTAAATAAGTTAATAAAGTGAGTAGTAATGAGTAAATGATAATAAATATGTATGTACATAACTAAATGTATGCACATACAGACAGACATATGTACATGTGTGTAAGGTTTATTATAAAAATGATAACAAAATATTTTTTTTGCCGTTTTAAGAATTTAAAGGGGAAAAGCAAAATATCATCAAATCATCAGCTCCTCAAAAATTTTAAATATTTATTTGCCATTTACAACGATTGAGAGACACAAACTTAGAGCAGGCTTTTGACAACCGAATTAAGCAGGGTAAGTTTTTAAAAATCCTTTACAATAGAAACGCAAAGAAATAGAAACGAAAGAACAATTTTCAACGAAATTAATTCATTAGGTCTGTGAACATTTTCCTTGCAATAATGATCGAAATTACTGAATAACGAAAATTCTTTCAGTGTGTATGATATTTTTTAAGAAACGGTTCTATGACAGCATATAATATAATATATAATTTTTTTTTATGTTTGCAATAGTTTAATAGAATGGAACTCAAGAGTTGGCTTTCGCAGAATATAAAGTTTACATTTCCCTCTCCAGCCCAACACAGAATAGAAAACCAATTAAATTTAAGCCGACACCTGAAAATAAGTAAGCTATTGATTTACGATCTCCAATACAGAATTTAAAGATCAGCTCACAAGTGTTAAAATTGCCCCTCACGGGAGTACGTGTGTGATTTGTTTGGCTTTATTATTACCGATGCACACAGGGGTATTTGAACCAAAAATACAAAATTAATTTTAGAAAATATTAAAAATAATTAGCACGAGGCTCAATAGAATACAAAAGTCAGCATATACAGTATAGTGAATTTTTAATACCTCAAGATGAGCTTTGTGGTTTCTGCACATCAATAAATTCAGAAACATTAAAGAAATTCCATGTGTTTTACTTTATTTATTTTTTTGTGGTCTATTTATTTATTGCTTGTCTACACAACCGATCGAAATGCTTTGAATAAGTTATATTTAAATAATGGGAAATCCCTATTTCTTTCTTTTTTATCAAATTATTGTTAAACTAGCTGACGCAGGATAAATATCTGCAGGATAATAATTTAGACTTTTTTGGTTAGTTCAATATTATTTGTGTGCTTTTTTTTAGTTACTTCAATATTATTTATGTGCTAGATATTAAATAACTATTCGGGGTCTAAACAGACGTTTTTAATTGTTTTCAGCCCTTGACATTTCGTTTATGCTACTTAACCCACCGCTTTTTCGGAGCCTATTGACGAGTTGAGTAGCATCAACGAAATGTTGGCATCATATAGACGACTGAAAAAGAAGAGAAACGATCCAAGAAGTTTATTTAGACCTAAAACAATACAATTTTGCTTGGCTCTAATAGAAAACAGGAAACTCATATTTGATGCTGCATAAATATTCTAAATCTATTTATCGCTAAAAATCAATCTTTGTAGTTTTGTTTACAGCAGGGTGAGTGTTGAAGGAAAATGCAAAAAAAAAACACGCGAAATTGGGAAAACATGTGTAATGATTTTGGCCAGCTTTTCGAATCAAATACTCCTCTGTGCAATGTTTTAAATTTGATGTTTTTGCTGCTACTGTTACCAATTTTTTTGAGGCTGTTGCTGTTGCTGCTGTTAGTGATGATGTTGTTATAGTTATTGCTACCTGCCTGTTGTCAGTAATGCATTGAAAGCAATTGCAACTGAATTTGCAGTTAAAAAAGGAAGAAAAAAAAAATAACAAAATGAAAAATGAAACATTACCAACACGTTTATTTGGCTTGTAGTAAATAATGAATTTTATGGACTGTTTTTGTTGTTGTGTTTTTTGCCAGCGTAATGTGAATTTGGTAGAAAAAACGTTGTGCTCCCAAAAATAAGCCTACGCGCAATTTTACGAAATTGAAATAAGAAAAAATGTTACAGCCAAATCCATAAAATGCAACAATGTTAAAAGATACTTACACTGAAAAGGAAAATGGTAAAAAAAAGTTAACCATCCTTGAGGTAATTTTGATTTGGGGCTGTTGTTGTTGCTGTCTTGCAAGAAAAATACAGTATACAAGGCCTATCTGAAAAGCGCCTTTGTCCAGTAAAAAGTACCTGAAGGATGGTCTTTGAGACGGCCTCCTCACTACCATTTGCTAATATTTTTAGTGAACCTTTTAGTTTTTTCTATTCAATATGGTGATAGTTAAGGCATCATTAGCACGGGCTCCATAGAGGTTGAATGAACCGAGCAGCGTGGGTGCCTGCGAATCAGGTCTTATACTCTTTCTTATACTTCTGTGCGCTATTGAATATTCTTAAAATTCTGTGTATTGCAACGATCTACTGAAGTTAATCTTTGCTTATAAGAAGCATCAATAAAGGAGAGGCCAGTAAGAAAAATCAAATACACGCTTTAAAAAAAGAAAAAAAAAATCAATCAAGACTTTTCAAACCCTTTACAAAAATTTTGCTTGAAATTATGTCTATCATATCTGCGTCAAGATTAGCACCCGCTTAGGAAAGCATTTTAAAGGAAGTATGTAAGAAACGAAAATTTGCGCACTTTCTGCCACGTATTAGTGTTTTAAGGAAGTGTTTAAAAATACTTTTTTTTACTATCGATGAAAATGTCAGATCAATTACCCGTTCTCAAAGTCTTCTCAAACATAAATTGCTTTTAAAATATTTTCACCCATTAGTACATACATGTATTTACGACAGCTATAAAATGTGCTTTCATAAAAAATATTGTTGTAAAAATACTTTATATACTTATACTCATAAAATGTACATCTTTTGGAAAATAACTTTGGAAAATAACTTTGAATAAAGTATGTTTAAAAAAAATAAAAATCAACTTCTATAGAAAGTGCTTTTTATATAAAGAGTCTTCTGGCGCATAAACTATAAAAAGTACATTTTATAAAAATTACCTTTCAAAAACAGCCTCATTTATAAAAAGTGCCTATAATAAGAAGTAGCTTTTATAAAAAGTACCTTTATAAAAGTTTCCCTTTATAAAAAGCACCTTGAGTAAAAAGTTCCTGCCTTACTTTTATACAAATTACTTTCTATAAAAAGTATTTTCATGAAAAGTAACTTTCATAAAATGTAACTCTAATAAAAGGTACATGGTATCTTTAAGAAAATGCGACTTATAGAGGCTACTGGCATGTAAAAGAGGTCCATTTTAAGTAGAACACCGGCACACCAGACTCATTTTTGACCACTAGAGACAAATCGTGTGATCAGACATGCGCATGCTTGCCGTCATCCCTATCAATAGTATCCACATAGGGACTCGTATTTTATTTTCGCAAATGTAAAGTGCCAAGTAAAAGCTTATTTGCATCTCAAATCATAACGCAGGAAAATTTTTGAAAATATCTACCTGCCCACCATGTGCATTTAGGTTTACTCGTATTTTCAGTTCATAATCAGTTGCATCAAATTTATTGTGCAGCATCAAGTAAAATTGTTTCGATTGCAGCGATTTGAAGATGCAGCATACTCACTCACATAAGCACGAGTGGGTATAGGTATTATGCTGCTTACTTACATATATTTTTGGCAGTCAACGAGAACAGTAAAGAAGAAAAACAATAATAATTTGCTTGCTTTCAAATTGAAGCGAACCTATAATTATTAGACGAGAGTTTTGTTTTGTTGTTTCGGCAGAAACAAATTAAGGACCCAAATTTTGCTTTGTGCTTCATTTTGCGTTTCTTTGATTTATTCAATTAGCAGCAGGCCATAACAAAAAGTATCTACGCCGAAAAATGAAATAATAAAAATATGTAATTTGTTTGCGAGCATGAACATCAAGTGCCTTGTTATCTTTTATCTTTTTCACCTGCGCTGCAGATGAGGAAACCAACAAACAAACAAACAGCAACAACAACAACAACACCAGTAAAACAAAATCACAATACAACTTAAAAAATCATATTAAAATCAACCTTCATTATACAATATTTTTTTTATTGCTGTTGTTGCTTTTTGCCGTTGTTTAACTTCGGTTTCTTTCTTTCCAGGGATTCACTGTGGGTTGGTTGATCTTCTTTTATTTTTCATTGTGTTGTGCGATTTTTTTTTGTGTTTTGTTTTTTATATAGGTACATATTTTGTTTATATAAATAATAAGAAATCGTGATTTTTATTTTTAAACTGTATTAAATAATGAATGAATATGTATGTAAGTAAGTTGGTGCTTGTGTTTTTAAGTAATTTCTTAAGCTCTTAAAGGAACTGTTTTATATTTTGCACAATTTATTGGACCTTTTGAGATCGGAGTTTATTTGTTTTTTCTTTTTTAATTTTTCTTGGTTAGCTTAACTTAAACTTATTTATATTTAAGTTAAGGTTCGCGTACATACATAACTACAACATGATTTGAAAAACCAAAAACAAAATTTAACATTAAAGTTACAAAAAAAAAGTCGCTCCTCCAAACCGTTATTTTTGGTTTAAAAATGTTTATATGTATATTTATTTTTTCTTAAATACATACATATTTTAATTCTTATATCATTTCGACCTATATTCGATATACAGATGATGACGATCATGATCATGGCAAGCATAATTATCAAGAGTGTGGCCGACGACGATAATGATCATTGGTGTTTAAAGCGGCATTTAAAGGAGTGCATAATATTTTTTGTAAAAATATTATGGTTATTAAATATTTAGATTGTTTAACAATAGTGGTCACAACTTCTTTGAAAAGGAAACATTTCTCATTAATTCCCTTACGAATATCCTACCAGACAACAACCCTGTTAAATAATATCAGTAGTATTAAAATTACTATTATAGTTTAATTATAAAATGTTTCCTTGCCATCAGCTTAATAAAATAGGAAAACATTAGAAAATTCTGAAAGGTCCTGGCAACAAATTCGGAGATGGGCACGTGTCGCGACTGTCATGCTTAAAAGGCATAGAGGAAGGCTTGTGGTATACGCTTGCTACTTGTTTTTTAGTTTCAATAAAATCTTATGGTTCGTTTAAGTCTCTGCATATGAGAAAGGCATAACCGAATACGTTGGATATGGCTAAAATGAAAATGTATGCCATTTATTTGCAAGAAGGCAATTTAAGTGCTTTTTATTCATTTCTCTCTTAGCACATACCCACTCATGCCGGCATGACACTTCCACACACATTCATTCGCAAGCGCTCATTTAAACATTAACCAAATCTTATTGTAAATAAATACATACAAGTATTTCCCCCAAATTTGATTCACAACACAATTTAAATTGACCAAAATAAACACGTACATCACACAAAATTTAAGCATTAGTATCTTTTTCTATCTGTCCATTTGTTCTTTTTTTGCCCCGTAGATGTTTTCTATTTCTTCTGCTTTCTCAGTAAAAGTAAAAAACCCCAACAGTGCCAGATATGTTTGTAGATGGTGTATGATGGGATACTTTTCCTCTTGTACGATCACTTGTACTCGCACTCCAAACGCCAAAAGAATGTTTGTTTAAATAAAAAAAATACAAAAAAAAAAAAAGTTTTATTTGGCTTTTATTTTGCATTCGTATGCAAATAAGTCCATTGCAATAACTACGACAAGAGCAACAACAACATTTGTGCTTTAAACAACTTTGCATTTATTTTTTCAATAAAAATATCTGTTTTGAAGAAAGAAAAATGCAATTCCTCTAAGCGTAATATATTTAGACAAAAACAAAAACAAATAAAAAAAATAATAATCCTCACAAATATAAGAAGTGTTTTTAAAGTGTACTTTAACATGTAAATGAAATTAAAAAAAATCAAATAAAGAAACGACAGCAGAAAATATTCACACAATTTTCCATTAAATATGTTATGGGTGATTCCACAGTAAACGACAAACTTAAAGTGAATTCTCTTTTGTGAATTTCTGAAGTCTTTGATTTCACAAAAAAATAATTAAGTTAGGTTGAAAGTGTCTGAGGTCCAAACTACCAGATGATGGGCCCAATAATTTTTGCCTCATAATTGGTTTAATGTGGTTGAAGACAAGACGAATTCACACAAGGTGAACTTGGTAGCACAGTTGATTATTTTTTAATTCTTGCATCAACTAGCTTTCATTTTTTTCTCTTTGTTTGAAAAAAAAAAAAAAAAAAAATTTGGTGCCATTTTATTCTGAGGATTTTTGGCGGTACAGACATTTTGCAATAATCGTTTTTGTTGCTATAGTGCTCAAAGCACAAATATAACTTTTAAAGTGTTTAGAAAATATTCAGCTTTTGACAACTGAAATCACTTTACACTAACAAAATGCATGTGCTGGTTTGTGTGTGTTGTGTACTGAATTCTAGGGCACCCACCTGGTAATAAATGCACCTTGGCTGAAGACGTGATTGCAAACTATTTTCTTATTGGGTGGGGGCCTTGAGCAGCTTAGCGCTGGCTTTATATTTTCGAGGCAGAGTGCTGCAAAACATTTCGGACAATCCTAGTTTTCAAATCTCTAAAGGGAATTCCTTCCGGATTTCGGTCTTGAAAGTGGTACATTCTATTTGATCTACTTAGTACATATGTTTTCAGTGAGATGCTATTGCCTTTAATATCTGCGCATTTGTAAGTTTTTCTTCATGGTTTCCATCCTGGACTTGTCATTCTGCCTTGTCATGTAGCTTCGGATAACCTTGGTGTCCAAATACTGGCGTAGAACAAAGCTTTTAGTTCGAGCTGACATTTCATATTACATTAACAACTATGTGCTAAGAAACCGAAGTTTCTCAAGTTATTTGTGAACTCAAAGTCGCAGATCGTATTTTGTCACGTATTGAAAATCGCGCTTTTGTTCTACACTAAACTATGTATATGTAAAGGCTGGTAACCCTTGATTTTTGGTATGGAAATAATCAGCTGAGTGCTCTAAAGTGCCATTTTTTTTGACAAACAAAAGTGACACAGTTTTCATTTGTAAAGTGTTCACTAACTTTTTACAATATAATGTAGTTAAAAAATATATATATGTACATACATACATATCTAAATGAAAATCCATTAAATATAATTTAAACACTTTTACTTCTTCTGTTTAACAGATTTTTTTTGTTGTTGTACAACAATACCACTTCACCTTCAAGTCGTTTCACTCTTTGTTTGCGGATTGAAATAGCAAATTCTTTGTGGTTGCCAGTTCCAGCACACAAATTTTGTGACTTAAAGTCGTAAACGCAAAATTCTTGCGATTCATGTTTCTCAGCCAAAGTTTGGCTAAAATTATTTTATCAGCCAAAAAAGTATTCAACTCGCCAGTGTGGGAATTTAATCGTTTCCCAAAAGTATCTTGGCTTCACTTTCTCGTTTTTTATTTACAACTTTTTTTGTTTCACTTTTATTGCAGTGCCCCATATCATTAAAAACAGAATTCTAAAAATAATTCCTGGCTATTTGTGCTTACATCCCATTCGTCGTCCATTTATTTCACTTGCACATATTTACACACTCATACACACACGCATGCTCTCACATTGTTAAATACACATAATCGTACACATTTTGCGTTCATTATACGGCCGTTAGGCGAGTGCAAATAATCTTTTTTGGTCTTCTGTTTGTTGTTATAGTTGTGTTGTTGCCAACATACATTTCGTTGAATGTTTGTTTTTAACTTAAATTCTTGAGTTTTTATTTCGTTTTTTTTTCTTTCGATTTTAGTTGAACGTTTTGTTGTTGTTGTTTGTATATCTCGCTTAACCGAGATCAGTTAAATCCGCAAGCAAAAGCAGCCAAAAGGAAAAACATATGAAAAAACAGAACAAAACACATCGCTTCGCTTCTCTTCGCATCACATCATCATTATCACCGTCATTATAAAAACCACATTATTGTAAGGTGGTGCAGAAATTATACATGAACGACAAAGTTACCAATAAATTTTAGTAGGGAGGTGGAGGCAAAAACGAATTCGATAGGTACCAAAACTATAGGTTATATGGCCTAAAGAGAAAATATAGGATCATATTTCAATCATACCTTAAAAAAAGTGGCTGGATTCAAATCCATAACAATCATGTTTTCGGGTTTGGCAACAGTTCAACAGTAGATGGGAACCTAGAAAATTTATTTATGCATATATAAGTATGTATGTATATGTATCGATGAAAACATGAAGATATAGGTAACTTCTAAAAACTGCTTTTAAAAGATCTAGATCCGTCTAATGACAGCAGGGACAGGCACTACAATTTGCAGGTAAAATTTCTAACCGCATCAGATCATAAAGAAAGCCAGCCGTCTGAAGTTCTTAGCAAACTTAGTTATTTAAGAAATGGACGTCTATTGTTGAAAAACAACACTTGACGGGACATTCTGGGCCTCATAATTAAGGATTACCAGCATTGCGGCTTAGATTGAAACTAATGGCTACTACATTTCAATCGATGTAGACACCTCTCCGCGAAATGTCGCTGAGTGTCGCCCTGGAGCCGACAATCTGCCTTTGATGCAGGATTCAGATAATGCGTCAGAAGTTCTAGCGAAGTATTGATAATGCTGTCCAAGCCTCTCTATCCTGAAAGGTAGAACTAGGGTGGGGAATTCTTGGCGTTTTTCATTTCCCGGGATTGCCGGGATTGTACTCGCCATCTGTCAGTTGTATACCTGACAGCACAAATCATGTTAAAACACTAGTTGAAGCAAATAGCTTTTTGCTCTATTTTTTTAAGTTATGTAACTATTATAATCATTCTTGCTACTTTAAGCATATCCGTAAAGCCAGTATTTCACAAATTGTATTTGAACAAACCGATGTTAGTGGAATGAACGAACACGCTGCCAGCATGACCTTTTCTACTAGAACACCGCATATGTCATAAGAATGTTCTCCTTCCCTCATTTACAAAGTTTACAAGCTGATCACGCCAACATTCTAGTTTATAACAATTGCCGAGCTTCAATACAATGAGTGATTAGATTGGGTTGGCTTAGCAATCGATACAGTGCCATCGATTTTTCAATAGATTCGGCATGAGGAAAAACGTCCGACTTTCGTATTTTTGTATGGGAGTAAGCGTAACACCGTAGTTAGTGTGCTTTGCAAAACAATTGACTGTTTTACGGGCACTTCCGGACCGATTAGTCCCAGTAACCCGTATTTGGATGTCTCGAAAATGACATTTTCCCCTATCACACTAACTTGCCCCATAGTGCCCGTAGAGGAGTCAAATAGTATATGACCAAGCCCGAATAACTCTTTCTGCCCAATATTTTTTTCGAACACACCCACCTCGTACCACGCTTTGATAGCTGAGAATTGGTCACCTCGAAAATGACTTTTTTATGAAACTTTTTTTCCTCACGCCAAAAGCTATCGAAATATCAATGGCTTAATATCGATCAATTTTTGCCCATACAAATCGACCTGGGCTAGTGTACGTATAGTAGGTATATTAATTTCTTTTTTCGCATATTCTGTTAAAGTTATGCCAGTTATCCAATAAATTTTAGGTCAGCATGCACTTAATATCATCATAGCCTAATGTGCAATAAGTTTCCTGTCAATATTTGGCATGCTCTAAAAAAAGTTGTGCATACCATTTGGATACTTCTGGAAAGCAACATTTCTCACACTTTTTTAACATTCCAAGACGTCTCAATTAGTGAAAAAAAGAAACGTTTAATTACAGAACACAGAGGAGATGTTTTTACGAAATCTTCTAATCATTTTACGAATTCTTCTAATCACAAATATTTAATAAAAAGTTCCAAAAACGTTCTCATGTTGCAAACTCAAAATCATTTATGGGCTAAATTCCTTTCTTAGCGAAAATAACATTTCATACCAAAATGACGTGAAAGAAGCCAAGTCCATGGAGGCTCGTGATGACGTTCAAAGGGGGTAAAACGACGAAGGCAAGAATTAAGTCTAACAAAATTAAAAAACCACTTAAGGAAACAAACATAAAATGTTTGCGAACGTTAAAAAGGGTCATTAAATGCATTTTCGTTTTCTTTGCTCCTGTTCTTTATTCTTCTTCGTCTTCTTGTGGCCAACATCTTTTGCAGCCACTTCCATTTTTAACTGCTCGCTGTAGTTTTTTTAATATATTAATTTTCCTTTTTTTTGTATTGGCTTAAGTTGTTTTGTTTTCGGTCTGTCTATTTTAACAAATAAAAGTTTCATTGAATTGAAGATTCCAGCCTGCCTCTACGCAGCAAGCTGCAATAAAAAATAAAGAAACAGAAACAAAAAACAAACACTAACAGAAGCTTATGGCGACTTATAGGAGTATAAATGTCTGTCTTTATTATCCACATGTTTAGATTTTGGAACTGAAATGTAAGTGACTACAAGGAATCTTACTCAACAAATCTATTGGCATTAAATAAATACTCTTAAATGTGGACGACACAGCACACTTGTACGAGTACTCACTCGTACAATTGTCTCACAAATTTTATGACATGCCATAGTGATGTTAAAGCACGATTACAGATCTGTTTTTGGTGAGTGAGAAAGAACACAAAAATCGATCAGGCGCAATTCACCATTTCGGACGGGTATTTGAATGTTGTTGCTCAACTGATGCAATAAAAGGATCCAATTTAAGCGAAGTGGTCCAGCCCAAATACATATTAAGGGACACAATTTTTTTTTACTACCGGGACAATTCAAATACAAATACATTCATTCGGTATTTTTATATGACAAGCAGGCCACTCTGTACTTGGCCACTCAACCAGTTGAAAAATCAGGACTTGATTGCACTGCAATCAAGTGATACTGATTTAGAGTTCAGTAAATCTTCGCTTTGAATTTATTGCAAACAGCTGACGAAACAGCCTTAAACGGCCTTAAATAGATAAAATCTCTACAAAATAACGCAGGGGCCCAAAAAATGATGAGCAGTTCTGGCAATCATTAACTCCCGGCATGAAAGTTCAGTTTGGCTTCACAACTCTGCTTAAATTCACGAAATATGAAAATCTTCCCTCATGCAAAGTAAACTTGTGAAGTAATCCTGATAACTTTGTAAGCTAGCCTGCTATCATCTTAATGTCCTCGCCTCAATACCGTTTTTTCATTCCTTCAGCTAAGAGTAAGTTTTTTCGTTCGCAACTCGAGATCGAATCATACTAATATGAAAGGCTTCATTGCCAAATTGCACAGCACCAAAATCTAACACAGAGTTTGAAGCCATAAACAACCAGAACGTACAAAAGAAAAAGTGCCAAAGAAACGCAAACGAGAACAACAACGTGAACATTGAGCGCGTGTGCTAAATTGTAAATTGTTAGTAGCTTTTTTTTCTAGTATTCCTCGATTTTTGTCTTCCTCCGCTAGACTGTTCGTATTACGTTTTATATAACAAACATAAAGCAGAAAACAACAACAACAACAACAACACTAACCACATTGCATTATCATCATCAATTTCATCGTCATCATGAAAAGCAGACCAGACACGAGACAATATACTCTGGATACTTCCACAAGATTTTCCAGCACAAGCAACACTCTCTAAGGAGAGCCATTGATTTTTCCCAAAAAAAAAAAAAAAATAAAAAAATATAAAAAAAACTTACAAAATAAACTAACAGCAACAATAAAACTATGAAAAAAGAAATACTAAATGCGCTCGAAGAAAGAGGGTTTGAGTTGTGTGACTGACTGTGGTGAGCCCAGGCTTTTGCTTCGAGTGTTCAGTTCATCCAGTACATGGTGTTGCACTCGCGTTGCTTGTGTGCTCCTATAAAACACCTAAATAAATACATACAGCACTTTCATACTTGCCTAAAGTTTAAAATAAACTTAACAAATGTTTCAATTTTTTGTTTGTGTGGCCACAAGATGTTGCCAGATGTTTTGTTCTAACACCAAGTTGAAGAATTCACGATTACTGTTTAAATTAATTTTAACCACTTAAATCCAGATTGAAGATAGTGTAATGTAATGTTAATGCAGGCTTCCACAGAAGGAGCTAATACTGTTTCTTGATGTATTAAGCTCGTGAGGGACAAAGTGTTGCACAATAGATCATAGAACCTAGTCATAATACAATACAATACAATACAATGTTAATGCAGGGATGCAGTGAATTGCGGATATTTTTTTCGGAAGGTTTTTTTCTAATATTTTATTTAAAAGCTCTTGTGTCCCAGAAATATTATATAAATAATTTTTTAGTACTGGGAAAGTTTTATAAGTTTTCCTGGAGATGCTAAAATGCTAAAAAGGGGAACTGCTAAGACTTAGCAAGACCGAATTAAGTAGAATAATGGGAGTTATGACAGGTCACTCACAACTAC
Source organism: Sturmia bella (assembly GCA_963662145.1). NCBI lineage: Eukaryota > Metazoa > Arthropoda > Insecta > Diptera > Tachinidae > Sturmia > Sturmia bella. The sequence goes on from OY759168.1 coordinate 123,814,482, forward strand.
TGGCACATCTTAACCGCATAGCAATAGCGAAAGGATATAAATGTGGAGCATGTGGGGAGCAGAGCGAGACACTTTTTTATAGCAGTGCCCCTTCTTCTCACAAATATGGTCCCGATATCTTGGGAGAGATACCTGTGATACAAATTCCTCCAATTTTTCCTGGAGATGCTCAGACGAGTGTTGTATTCCAAAAAAAAGGAATACAACTCACATGTATGGGGTGATGCTCTAAAGGCAATGTTGGGGGCACTCGAAAAAACCCATCGTGGACAGTTGGGCATCCAAATCTATTGAGTACCGTCGCTTTGTGGTTTTCACTTTCCCAAATACATACATACATATATAAAATACAAACATTTTTTGGGAGCTTAAAATAATTTTGAAATAAATGTAAATGTAGCTCGTATAGATTCGGCTACAAAAATCTCGTTCAACATATTGTACTTTTAAGTTGTAGCAAGCCATTTGCAATAACCATTTTACATAAATTTACACTGCATCATATATGATTTGATTATATTAATAAGCAAATTGATAATTATTTGTTTGCTACACTGTGCTCAAGTTTAAACAACGCAATTGAGCTTGGGAACTCAGCCAGAGTCGTTATGTAGTTGTCTTTGGCTTTCTGGCCAGAAGTGTTACCTTCATATTAAGTGTTTTAGATAGCACGCAGGTATTACCAATCAGTATTGCACAATAGTAGATCACTGCTGGCTTGAAAACAGCTTCCACCGTTTTCTGTAAAATGAAAAATTTTTAGCTTCCTCTCCTATGAAACAGGTGCACAATATGTATGTTTTAAAAGACCTGAATAGACCACCAGCACCAAGAGCAAAGCAAGATCGAGAAAGCAGAAATATTGGCTTCTCTATCAATTCGAAACTTGACTCACATCTGGCCTGATCTAGTTTATGTATTTTGTTGTTCAAAAATCGTTTTCACAAATGCAGACATCTGGCCACTTGGCCCAATTTTATGTGCCCCATTGTATGTAGTTGCTGCAATAAGTTACAAGTACTTGCACTCTTAATGCATCTATTTCGATTTTTGTGTTACAATTGTTGTTTTTTCTTTGATTTTATGGCTTGGATACTGCATGCTGTTGTTGCAAGTTGTATGTTTAATGTGTAATCGAATGTATTTGTTTATTTATTTAATTGGGCGTTTTTCGTCTATTGGAATAGAGGATATTTGTGGGATTTTCCGTAATTTTATTTTGTGAATTTTCTGTTAAATCATCGCCGATTGATATGTGCTATAAATTTTCATTGACTGAAAACGTAACAACAAAAAGGAGAAAAAAGTTCAATGACAATGGAATTAGGAAAACAAATTTTAATTTAAGTCTATTTTTTTTCCCTTAAAAAAAGTGTGCTGTTAGTTGTTTATAGCGTAGCTCAGTGTATTACTTTGCATTTGTGTACATTTCACAATGGAAACTCATCCAAAGTGTTTTACCAAACTATAAATAAATACCTATTGTAAAAATCTCCGCACGCAACATGCTAAACCATTTCTGCAACATTGTATAGTGCACATTCATATAAATTAAGATATTTATGTTGATGTTGTTGTTCACAGACTTAAGATTAGGAAACTATGTGAGGGACAGGTAATATATTCCAGTTATTAACGAATGTGGTATTAAAGAAACACACTTAACAAAATCAAAGTCAATTGTTAGTTCACCTCAGACATGCCTGTCCATAATAATGTCTTAGTAGCAACTTATGCTGATGATACTGCAATATTAAGCGCTAGCTCCGATCCTGATGACACAACTCTTCAAGTAGCACTTACCGAAATAGGAAACTGGCTTAACAAGTGGTTGATTAAAGTCAACACTGCTAAATCATCCCATGTTACTTTTACATTACGCCGTGCTAATTGTACAGGCATTTCGTTGAATAATTGCCTCATTCCGCATAATGATAATGTTAAATATCTTGGACTTCATATCGACCGAAGACTTACATGGAAATCTCATATACAAGCTAAAAGACAACAGCTCAAATTAAAAACCCAACGCCTTTATTGGCTATTAAGTCCTAAATCCAAACTTAGTATTGAAAATAAAGTACTTATTTACAAAGCAATTTTAAAGCCAATCTGGACATATGGTACACAACTGTGGGGAACAGCCAGCAATTCCAATCTTGAAATATTACAAAGATATCAATCAAAAACATTGAGATATCTGACTAATGCACCCTGGTTTATAACAAACAAAGCCATTCATAAAGATTTACATATGCCTATGGTTCAAAATGAAGTGAAGAGATTAAGTACTAATTACTTGGAACGATTAAGTAATCACTGTAATCCGTTAGCTGTAATACTTCTTGATGACACAAACGAAGTTCGAAGGCTCAAAAGAAAACATATACTGGATTTACCATTTTCCTAAAAATCATCACTTAAAACTAATTATTACACAAAAAATTCATTATCATTACACAATAATGTGACTCAAAAATTTTTACCTTTACATTGTTTATTATCATTTGGTTTAGTTTTACAATGATGTATGATTAATTAAGTTTGTATTATTATATTCATGTTCTTAAAAGAACTTAAGCAATAGATGTTCTTTTATATTAATTTATATAATTTGCTTATTGTCCTAATTGGATAGATTGTAAATAAAAGAAATAAACATTAAAAAAAAAAAAAAAAAAAAAAATTGTTAGTAGTATGAAATTTGAAAAACTCTATGAGTAGCAAAAAGATATAGGCCAGGCACGTAGTCGTGTAACTGGAATACAGCAGGACAGATTTGCAAGAATATTTCTCCGTTATGTTTTTAATTGCCAAGAGATAGTTTGTGTGAAGGCTGGTAATGTCGAAAATTTTTTATAAGCGAAGCCACCCGGATGTTGCAAAGGCGTTCGATAGCGTATCAACTAAAAATCAAATACCAATGGATTTCTATCTAATAAAACTAAGTTATTTATAAAACCGATTTTTCTATGTTAAATATAAAGACGAGTGAAATTTTTTCCATGAGTGCTGTGTCCTCAGTCCAATGCTTTACCTCCTCTATACATCTGATATTCCAAATCCAGCATCAGATAACAACATGATATTTACCTTTGCTGATGACGTTGCTTTACTTTCACTTCAAGAAAACGCTAAATGTGCAATACAAAACCTACAAAAAAGATAAAACAGTGCAGGTAAGCCACACAAACAGGAAGATACCAAATTTTCAACCCATTCAAAAAAGAGGCCTACCCATTCTTTCAGCGGCAAAGGCGAAATATCTTGGTCTGAACATTCACTCCAAACTCATACGGAAAGATCACATCACGCAGAAAAAAAAACGAATTAAGCAAAAGATTCAGACAACCATTTTGGTTGCTAGGGAGAGAGTCCCAGCTATCAATTCAAAACAAACGCGTCAGAGACAACACAACTAACTTAAAAATTATTCAACGAATCTAATCTAAAATACTGCAAACTATTGTCAACGCAGAATGGTACTTTACATCGTGATTTTAAAAGTCAAAACAGAAAAAGAAGTCATCCATCACAACAGACCTAAACATGAAGCTCTTGTAATACAACATTCCAACAGGGAACTCAGACAGTTGCTGGCGAACGAAATACTGGCACAAGACTTAAGCGATATGCACCAGAAAAACTAGTTAACCGTTACTAGGAGGGTCAAGTTGTTGCATAAAAAATGTATATCACATTCTCATTAGCATACGATAAAAGTTAAGTTCATTTAATGTAATTAATACCACCACTAAGTACATCCAGTTACTTATTGTCACTTTGCTGACAGATGTAATAAAAAGGGGGAAAAACGAAGTTACAATTCGAAAGGCCGTAGAGTAGAAAATCCCTCCGTCTGGCCAAAGGCTCGGTATTCAAAAACGGTTGCAGTCGAAGCCAGGCGCCACAACATCGCATTCATAATCGAGCAAATTCTGTCACTTATGCTGTGGTTTTGTTGTTGACTTCGTATTTCTATCACATTAATTTTATTCGATAGTTCATTCGTCGCATTTGACACAAATGGCCCCAGAATTGGACCTGCTGTAGAAAAAGAACCTTCAGACCGCCCAAAAGGTTAGTTTTTTAAACAATTGGGGCGAGCAAAGTCAGATGTGTTATAGAAAATATGATTTGGCTTTCATCGGGCGGAGGAGTTTTTTCATTGTAAGGACTTCGGTCTTCCTTGCATAGTATTCCCGGTACCTGTATTTCCTATTCAAGAATTCTGTCAATAACAAAGACATTGTCACACTTTCATTGTCACACTGACATAATATCTACACTAAAAATTACTTAAAGTCCACACATTACCACGTTGGCAAAGCTACCTTGTATTTATACATCTTACGACCTGCCGGCGAAGAACATACAGGGTTTCTGAAAATAAATGATATTAAAAAAATTTGTAGTATCTTTTTTTATTAAAAGCGCTATTTCGGGAAATTGATAAAACAAACGCAAACCTTCAACAGCTGTAACACTCGTGAAGGTGCAATTCGTCACCTCAAAACATATTCAAACATACACACATACGCATAAGTATCATAATTTTATACAACTTATACGATACGATGGACCTATCGATTGTAAGAATGTCGATGCGATCGCGGATATTACGACTCCGTAACAGATCATGCTCGGGAAGCACTAGTTTGAAGTTCAAAGAACAGATGCTCTTTTTAACGTGTTTTCACCTCTGTTCGTTTTTTTTTTAAATTAAATTTAACTTGTCACAAACCATTTAAGAAGTGGCCTGCAGTAATGCTCACATTATTCATAATCGAAGTCAAGTTATTTTTGATATTTAAAAAACAAAATAATTCTATTTCTAGTAAATAAGTTGAAATGTTGTTTAACTCGTTTAAGGACATTACTTTTTATTTTAACTTTTTCTCCAATAAACGGATGTGATGGCGTGCTTATCAAGAGTCAATCGATTTAATTATTTTTGCCATTTAATCAATCAAATCGTATTCATCATCGTTTTAGCTGTGCAGAAACGAACTCAGCTTCATACAATACATGCAACAATTTTAAAAGTCATGTATGACCATTGACCAGTTAGTGTTAGAACATGTTCTTTAAATATAATACTCATGCACACACACACACACACACACACACATTCACGCATTTTTGCAACCGCTGGTGCAGAAAATTTTATTTAACTTCCCATTAAATTTAAAAATATCGATGTTTAAATGAATGGAAACAATTATTATTGAAATTCGCATAAAAGCCTCAACGGCAGCAAACATTAACTACGTCCCCATCAAACTTGAAAACAAACAGACGGACAGTTGGACAAACGAACACAGCAAATCGATATAAGATACTAACTACTAGACTTATGGACACATTTATACGCTTGTATTCATTTAACGATTGCAGGTCTATTTGCTTGATGCTGATAATGATTTGCATGAGCCACAGAGTCCAAATAGAATTTGGCATGTTACTTTTATAGCTTTAACGCAACGCAGTGCAACTCATCTGCTATATTTTTTAAAAATTTTCTCTCTGCACAAGGCAAACATTTCGACATGCAAAAGAACATTCAAGTACTTCTTCGCCAGACACTCGGGTATCCTCTTGAGTACTCAGCCAGCCATCCATCGAAAAATTACATAGAATATAAATTTAAATGAGTGCGAATATGTTTTGTGCACAATGGGAAATGGAATGAAAAACTTGATTGAAAAACAATCAGAAGAAAATCAAAATTTTTAAAGCCTCTGTCACCACACATAGAAAAAAGTCAGCGATGCATCTCTATGGTTTTTTTTTTCAAGAAGGTCTTATTATTTTAATAAGGAAACCCCTATTGCAAGAATCAGAAAGCAGCCTTGCAATCATTATTAGGTATTCTTATTGATTTTTATAAAAAAAGCTTGTACTTGATGGATTCGTAGCCACAGCGAAGCGACTCAGCCATCAAGTCACTCAAAGAGATTTGAGAATATGCCTCAGAAAATTAACAAGAAATGCTTATCGTTTATAAATTGCAAGAACATCTACCTAAAAGAATCAATAGACTTTTCCCAGTGCTTTTTTTCTAACTCTGTAAACTGTGTAATAGAAATGTGAACAGCAAGTTTTTTTCTAATTTTGTGTGTTTTTCTTGTTGAAAAAATAGTTTCCTTTTGCTGGGATACCACCTCTCAGCGTAAAAAAGTTTCATAGGGAAAATCTTATTGATTCTATAGTGTAGTTTTTGTTTTATGCTCTATTACTGACATGCGCAGTTTCGCTTGTTTATCTCAAACTGCTCCAAACTAATCACACGTTTTAAAAATTAGTTTTCTTGTTTATTGCAGACCTATTGTGCAGCGTAAAATGTTGTGAATGTGAAACTTGTAGTAAATGTGACTACGTAGTGTTTAAATCTTTAAAATAAATTTATGTTTCCTCGTTGTCAACATCAACTGCAATAACAACAATAACAACAAAAACAATTGCAACACAATGAACGTAACCAAATTATAAGAATTCTTGTGCATTTACTGAATTTGATTTCTTTCGTTTTTTTATTTTTTTTGCTTTTACATGATTTCGTAAATGATGTGTCCGTCTGCGCAGCAAATAAATACTCTTTGGAGAAACACAGCCACGAACAAAATTATAGCAATGTTAGTATATTAATTATTCCGCATATTGCGTTAATTTGCACATGTTTCTATCACGAGAATTTCCACTGTGAAATATACATACGAGTATGCGGCCGAATGCATTCAAATAATAAAAACGAAGATGCATCTTCATATTTAATTTGCCAAGTTTCTTCCACTCATGTACGTTTCGTTCGTCCGGTCAATGTTCTTCTATATTAAGATGCCTCAAAGACTAATGGACAGTCACAAAATTGGACATTTAGTCAGTCATTTAGTTAAGTCAAGCGTTTAAGTGAGTTTTCTGAAATAAATGGAAAGGAATACAAGAAAAACAATCGCAATTGCCTGAGGAGACATTCGTTGCAGTCACTCGTCGTCGTGGTGCAGCACAAAGAAGTTCTGCATTTCGTTTTCTTAATTTCATCTGCCTTTTGGGGTTATGAGGAGAGTTTTGTTGTTGCAGCAAATATCATGGCACATTATTTCATATTTGTATAACTGGGCTGTAGTCAGATGTATAAAAGAGTGTAGTATTTGATGTCATTTAAGGTAAACATGAAATCTAATGCAGTTTCGTTGTTTTTCCATCAGGAAGAGGATGACTTCCAAAAAGCATAATTGATTTGCTTGTTACACATTTCGTAACGCCGTAATTCTGGTTTACGGCGGAACAAATACTTAACTAAGCTTTTTTGCTATTTCGATTTTTATAAATAAGAAACAAGTGCATTCAATCGTCACCACTTGGGTGATAAATCACAGAAATGTATAGATGAATAATTTTTTTTTACGCTGATGAGGGAAAAAAATAACATTCCAATATTTCAATCAACAGAAAAAACAGTGGATCAAAATAGTAGAACGGATAATACTTAAAAACAGTACGCAATTAGTCATGACCTGGGTTCGAAGCCATGGTGTACGTACCTCAGCTAATCAGTCTTCAACTTTACATTTCTTGTCTTTTTTAAAATGTTGATCAATACAATTTCGTCCTCAATGCTGGGGAAGTAAAATAGAACTAATTAGAGCTTAGTTCAAAACAATTAACAACTGCGACCAGTTCTAAAATATTTTAAAAAATCTGTTTCTAACCTGAAATATTATTTTTTAAATTTTAAACTTTGCCAGAGTTCGTAATCGTAGGCTTTGTTTTGAGTGCAGCAACAGTATACATATGTATGTATGCTTTACTGTTCAAACGATTGAAGAGTTTTCAAGGTTTGTTTTTTCTTTGCTTGCGAAGTGAAACAAAGGCTGCTCAAAATTAAATAATCGCATAACAAACTTTCAACACGTTTGAGGCTCTCAACACTCAACAGTTTGTCTAGGTTCTAAAACTAATGCCACTACCGGCTCCGGCTGATAGTCAAGACAACAATCACACTTATTGTTATAAATACCTTATGTTTAGCATGTGTAACATCTGTGGTGGGCGTTCCCTCTTGAAATTGCATTTATGTTCTTATATTTTGTTGCCTCAATTTTTGTTCCTGTTTTGTTTTCCGTGCTCTGCCTGTACCACTTTTCGTTCTCTTTCCTTTTCTTTTCTAAAAACTCAATACTAGACTAGCCAAACTTGATGTGTGTGTAAACCAGGTGAATCATATGACCTGCCTGGAAATACATGACGTATACGTATGATTTAATTTGGCATTAGTTGGCGAATGGTGGGCACACGGGTGTTACAGTTCGACCCCTGGTTTTGTTGAAGTTTTTGTTCGTATCAGCAACACGTAGGAAAAGGCATTTGGGATTTTCTTTTACGATTTCCCTCTTTCAAACATATGCCTTTTTCCATTGTACAATCGGACTTACAAAAGATTCACGCCTGATGGTTGGAATTTTTTGTTTAATTAAACTAAACTAAAAAAAGCATAAAACAAAGAACAAATATCTGAAACGAAAAAATAATAGATTATTTAGAAACACAAAAATAACTTTTCTTTCATTTTTATTTTTGTTAAACTGAAATAATCAGATGAAGAATGAAGACAGCAAACGAAAATTTCTGTTTGAAATACGTTTTCGAAATACATACTTGCGTAATCACCAAAGAGATGTAACGAAGAATTAAAGAAGAAATTTAGAGAAAAAAATTGAAGGTGCCAACATGTAAATTATTTAAAAAGATTCTGTTTTCGGAGGCAAAACAATCATCGTCTCTTAAAAAGGAATTGTTAACGATCTGTTTTGTGTCGTTCCTGCTGCTCCGGTCGATGACGATGGCGATGATGATGGCGTTGCTGCAGCAGCAGTGAAATTAAATGCCGTTATTTTATTTCAATTTCGGAGACATCAATCATTGTTGTTGCACACTTTTGTTTGCTGCAAACCGATTTAAATGTAGTTTTTATGTTTTGCAAAATTAGTGAAATAAATTAAGAAACACAGGGAAGCTGAAATGAGCGAATACGTTTTATGTTGCAATTTATACCTGAAGAAACGTTACGAACAGAAGATAAAATAAAATAAAAACATCAAGGCTTTCATCTAAATTAAGTTGTCTTTGATAATGTTCTCATTTCAGGGATAATTTGTTAAGTTTGCTTTTCGGGCACAGTACGCAGGTAAAGTTTCTCTTTTCAGTTGCTTTTTTTCAGCCATGATTCAGAAAAATTTAATTTTGAAGGTGATTATAGTATCGTTAATAAAATTCTTATTAATTACAAAATGTATCATTAAAAGTGTTGTAATTATAATCATCAGCATCCAATAAGTTTCAAGCTCACGTTTACGGTAGGTGAAAATGCCTTGTTTTGTTTGCAGTCTATATCTGTTTTATATGTATTATTAACTTCCATGCCATCAAGGCTGCTATCACAACCTTTAAATTACAGCTCTTAGATCATATACATTACAATTGGTCAGAGTGTTTCAAGATTCACGATTGGACTCCATAATTCATATGGGCCTGATGGGTGGTGGGCGGTTGCAGTTTGCTTCAATATCTGAAGGAGAATGAAGCCAAGAAGTGGAATTTAACTTATTCTATATAAATCACAAATTGGTTCGTTTCATTTTAACCCAGAAGCAGGTTTGCACAGTTGCGTTCGCTGGTAGTCACCAACTTTACTGTTACTGTTTTGTCCAAAGGTTCAATCCACTGATTTGAGTGAGATACACATACACATCCACACACACGTTCGCGCATTAGTTCATTATCTATCGCCACAACTTTGTCAACATAAAACAGTTGTCTGCCTCCAGTTGTTATCCTTTTTATCTTATTTTTCGTTTTTGTTAACTATAGTGCTCTTAATTTTCCCAATGACAAGCTTCTCTAATGAACCTAATTTCTGAAAGACAAAAACGGACTCACTGCAATAAAATACGAGCCAAGAGTGTACAAAAAGGTGGAGAAACAACGCCACAAATACATATGTATGTCTGTCCGAGTTTCAGGCATTAAGCACTTGCATTGTCTTAGATGTACTCGCATTCGTTTACTATACGAAAGCGTAGTACGTACCCCAAGTAACTATTACGTTAAAATGTGGCACAAACCAAATTGCCAAACAACAATGGCACCATCGCGGTTATATAGTTATTGTTCAATTTGATGTTGTTTTGTTGCTTTAAGTGAATCTCAAGTAAGAGGCGCGTATTAAATGATCTTCACGACCTCTTTGCAACAGCATTAAAAAAGCAAACGCCTTGTGCCACAAATAAAAAGTGAAATAAAAACTTAAACTTTTGTAAAGATTATTTCTTTTTAATTTTATTTGAATAAAAAATAAAAACACTGAAATCTGAGAGGATTAACAAAACAATGAGTTTTGTTTTCTGTGTGTGTGTGTGTGTGATATTTAACCAGAAAAAGGTAGAGAATTAAATATTACACTTTTAAAAACACTAAACGTAAATGGCGAAAAAACGTACATATTTATAAAATAAAACTGTAGGAAGAGATATCAAATACAAGTAACCATATTACAATGGAACAAAATACATGTGCGCGGGAGACAGTGGTGGTCATATGTATAGTATTGACTTCCGGACTTGTAAGAGGTTATTCCTTTCTACCTTATGCGGAATGCTAAATAAAATTGTTGGAAAGAACAAAAGCGATAATAATTGTTTTAGCTCTGTTCTTTTTGAAAATCATCTATTGCAAAGTATTGAGCAACGATTATAGCGAATTAGTTCGAAATCGCTACGCAGCTCCAGGGCCTGATAAACAAATATAAAAGTAGGCTAGAAGACACCGGTTGGGACAGTCGTATTTTTAAACTTGTGCAGTAAGGCAAACTAATAGTTTTTGGGCTTAAGGCAATTCCATAAGTATAGAATTAATGGAATTGATAAGATTGTTAAAGTCAAGCGATTTTGATTAATTTAATTGTGCAGCAATTAAATTAATATAAACAAGTAAATCTGAAATATTTTTTTCAAATAAAAGCAAACAGATTGTTAATGATTTTATGCGGTTTGAGTTCGATTTTCAATTCCCCAAAATTGAGAAAGATTTTCCTGTGATAAAATTGGGGTGATCAACATTTTTTTTGGAGAAGAAAAGTAAAGTTGAAGATTTACTGGCTGGGGTACATACCATGGCTGTTACACGACCAACACGCCACTGATCAGCACCCAAATTGCTTCGAACTCAGGCCCTGGCTAATTGTATACTATTTTTAAGCAGCAGCAGTTAGTCATCACAGTGACTCAGTAATGGAGAGACTGACTGTCTATATTTAATTTTATTGATCAACTTTCCATTTTATCACTTTGTTTTTCTGTTGACTGGAATATATATATATTCTATTTTCTCACAATATTCTATTTTATTTTTTCACAATATCCAATAGACTTTTATGTTTGCTGCTATTGTTACAGTGACAACAACGTTTTCAAACTTTGCGCTGGGCCCAGAGATTTTTAAGCATTAAATTTAATTTTGTAGTCGACTTGACTGCCTCCAGAACAGATTGTGTATTATTAGCTATAGGGTGTATTAAACAAGGGTGTAGTAAACAGCTTGATTATATGCAAACCAAGTGCAAGTTGGCTGGTGTTGATTTGTGTCCCGTGTATATATGTACCTCTTACTCGCCTCCTTCAGCATTTAAAAAACGAGACCTTACAATAACCACCAAAAAAAACTATTACGAGTGTATTTATTACGATTCCACATCTCATACAAAAAATAAAAAAAATATATATACATACGTATATACATACATACATATGTACGTCAGCTCCTTTAATATGCAGTTCTTCCAGTATTTTCATGGTTCCGGTACAATGCAAAGCACATGTAGGGGTCATCGCGTGAGTACTGGTCCAATTACAAAAAAAAATTATTAATTAACTTTTTTTCCGCACAACTGTAGTTTTTGTTGCTTGCGGTCAACCAAAAAAAAAAAAAAAAAAACGACAACAAATTTGTGTCATTATTTGTGGTAAGGCTGAAGGAGAGCAGATAATAAGCAACTCATCTTTGAAAGAAAATGCCAGGTGACTTCCTGTTGCCGCAAGTTGATAAATTTGTTTTGTCGCAACTGATAAATTTTCATTGATTTACTTGGTGTCTTAATACAGTTGACTTTATTTAAAATAAATAATGAGTGGTGTTAGAAAAATTCATTTAACGACTTTCGAAGGAGCTACACATTTTAGGCAACTTACTTTTTGGTTGACCAGCTGAAGGTGTTATTAATCCATTTAACGGCCACGTCCAACGACCATGTGCCACTGCCAAAAAGCGACAGTTTTTTTTTTGATATGCATTATTTTTTCCCAAATACTCTTAATAGTCTTTGTTCAACGATGTCAGTACGAAGATTTCAACTGACTTTTCTTATGGGAGTATTTCTTCCAAATTAGAGATTGTTCAGACTAAGGTCCAGGGAAGCTGTTCCTATTTGAATCGTATTTATGTATTTATGTCGCATTTAATATCAGTTTTTGCTTTTGTAGTGCATTGATGAGACTTAAGTGTCCAATTTTGCTTATTTAAGTTACATTTAAGTTTTACTGTTGCTGTTAAAACGTCAACAAAGCATAATGTATATTTTTAAGTTTTTGCCAGATCTGAAGGTGGGATCAAGATGCACCATTTAGTAAAAATAATATAAAACAAAAGCAAAACAGGAAACAAACACACAGCATACGTGACGGAATTTATTGGATATAGAATGCCGTTCGGCTTTTGTTGTTTTAAAATCAAGGCAGCTTTATACCTGGTGGCCGTACTACTAGAAGAAATACAACACCAAAAACAGAAGTGAAATCCTTTTTTAAGCCCATTACTTCAAATGGCAGTCAAAAACTGCAACTGTATTCTGCCTTTTATCCAGACGTATATATGTATATATGCCGCCGACACTGGACTGTTGGAAAGAAGACCGAAAAACTAAAATATAAATTGAAAACCAGCTTTAGTAGCAAATAAAAAAAACACCATTTTGAAATACTTTGTTCTATAAGCAACTGAAAAATTTTCGACTTAATTTGCATTTTCAAGTTATTGTGGGTAGCAGGCCGTGCGTAGGGCACTGATTACATGATGGACCTTAATATAACACCGTGAGTGCATACGAAAGGAAAAACTTTGCAACACAATTCGCACATTTCCACATTAAATTAGTTTTTCTCCTTCTTTCTGCTGCAACAGAAACGAAACATTGAATAACGCAAAAGAAAGAAATAATTTATTTACAAAGCCATTTTTAAGTATTTCCATACATGGAATGGGGAACGAACGATGACCAAAATGACGATGGGGAGGACAACGACTAAATTTAAGAAAAGGCTCATTTGGTAGCAGCCACACAGTAATAGCGTTTATTGTCTTGTTTATGCGTTTATTTCTTAGTTAACTTATTGCACATACACATGCACCAACACAAACATTTGCCAGCATTTGCGATCGTTATATATCTGGCATTTTCTTAAGGAGTCGTCTACGTGTGTGTGTGTGTGTGTGTGTGCTGCCTTTATGAGCATGTTGCTGCATATGTTGCACATTAGTTTTCTTATCGGTTGTGTTGTCGTTGTTTAATATTGTTGTTGGAGGATTTGCTATTATTATTATATTTGGTTTGTTGCTGCAGCATTTGTTGGCCAGTTAATGTTCCTTTTTGCCGTGTGTGTTGGCTGATTGCTGTGGTTGTCGCTGTGAAAGTGTTAAAAATTGAGCGGAAATTAAAGAAAAGCAATTTTCAAATTGATAATAAACAACAATAATGATTTTTCTTTCGTTAAATGTTTTTTGTTTTCTTCTTTAGATTCGTTTAAATTTTCTTTTCCACTGTCTGAAAACACATAAATTTTTACTTTTAATAAACTCGTTAAAATTAGTTGTTGAAAATTAAACAGCATGTGTTTGTCAAGAAAAAGTAAAAAAAGACACACTAAATGAGCTTTTACTTATTTGAAATAAACCCCAGGACAAAGCAACTGGATTGTTAATTGCTTTTTGTAATGTTAAAAGTCGAGCTTTTTAAAGAGTACTTAAAACATTCTCATCAGTACCGATCATTAGCGTTGATCATTGCAAAAATATTTGTTGTACCGTATTGACTAAATACAGCGGCTCTTTTTAACGCACTAAGTAATTATCCTTTAAAACAGATCATGCTTATAGTTTTGTACATGGCATCAGTTCAGTTCACCATAGAAAAACCATGCTCACGCATGCACTCAAATTAGTAACTAAACATTACCTTAATCAATTAATAAACACAAAATTCAATTTATTAGCCCACAGTTTTAAGAAATCAGTTATTTTACTTATCTAATGACAATACTTTTTACTTTATACTATATTTATGGACAGGCTACAAGTTCATTAGTTAGTTTACTAAAACGAAATGAATACTAACATTATATTATTATTTTATTTTATTATTTGGTTTTTTTCGACCCCTGTCTGTTTTTATATATTTCTTGAGCTAAAGGTTTTTTTTTTTAAATATTTAATTATTTTTGTCGATATTTCCCTCTCCTTCGTATAGCTTCTTCAGGACAATAATAATGAAAATAGTTTTTATTAAATATTTAGAAAAAAAAAACTTTAGCTCAAGAAAATAAATATATACAATTATTTTATTTTGTTTTGCCAGTCAAAAGATAAATAAAACTTAAATTTGCGATTTTCCCTATTTAAGTTCTATTTAATTTTGCAAAAACCTAAACAAAGCACAGGTGTTTCGAAAACATTTTTATTCTGTTTCATACCAGACTCACCAAATTAATTGGAAATTAAATGATGCTGCAAGCAAATGACTGATTTTTATCAAAATTGCTCAGAAAATTGAGCGCTTTTCATGTAAGATTTTTAGACAAGCCGCTTGCTATATACATATGTAGGAGCTATACATTAAACTAAATAATTTAAATTCAAATAAAAATAAAATACTTTCATATTTCATATAAGAACAGAAAGCAAGCAACTGACATTATCGATTGTTGTGACATTTTTTAAATGTGATTTTGCCACATAGAACTACAGTCAAAGCCCGGTATAGCGAATACTCAGTTTAACGAATATCGGATATAACGAATGGCGAAATTTCTACATTAACTGTCTTATGTAGCGAATGACAAAAAAAAAAAAATCTCGATTTAACGAATGGCAAAGCAAAATACATTTAAAAATGTACAAAATCGTTACAAATCTGCATTTGCAGATTTGCCGGCACTTTCCCGTATAAGTTGTAATTTGAGAAATATTCAAAACCAAAAAACTGTATAGAAAACCCCTTCCCACGGAGGCACAACTTGTTTCTACTGTATTTTCTAAAATACTTCTTCCTCACAAAATTTGAAAACGGAAATATTTAGAGAAGAAGACCACAAAACGACCTGCATTTGCGGATTTGCCGGCACTTTCCCGTATAAGTTGTAATTTGACAAATATTCAAAACCAAAAAACTGTATAGAAAACCCCTTCCCACGGAGGCACAACTTGTTTCTACTGTATTTTCTAAAATACTTCTTCCTCACAAAATTTGAAAACGGAAATATTTAGGGAAGAAGACCACAAAACGACCTGCATTTGCAGATTTGCCGGCACTTTCCCGTATAAGTTGTAATTTGACAAATATTCAAAACCAAAAAACTGTATAGAAAACCCCTTCCCACGGAGGCACAACTTGTTTCTACTGTATTTTCTAAAATACTTCTTCCTCACAAAATTTGAAAACGGAAATATTTAGAGAAGAAGACCACAAAACGACCTGCATTTGCAGATTTGCCGGCACTTTCCCGTATAAGTTGTAATTTGACAAATATTCAAAACCAAAAAACTGTATAGAAAACCCCTTCCCACGGAGGCACAACTTGTTTCTACTGTATTTTCTAAAATACTTCTTCCTCACAAAATTTGAAAACGGAAATATTTAGGGAAGAAGACCACAAAACGACCTGCATTTGCAGATTTGCCGGCACTTTCCCGTATAAGTTGTAATTTGACAAATATTCAAAACCAAAAAACTGTATAGAAAACCCCTTCCCACGGAGGCACAACTTGTTTCTACTGTATTTTCTAAAATACTTCTTCCTCACAAAATTTGAAAACGGAAATATTTAGAGAAGAAGACCACAAAACGACCTGCATTTGCAGATTTGCCGGCACTTTCCCGTATAAGTTGTAATTTGACAAATATTCAAAACCAAAAAACTGTATAGAAAACCCCTTCCCACGGAGGCACAACTTGTTTCTACTGTAGTTTCTAAAATACTTCTTCCTCACAAAATTTGAAAACGGAAATTTTTAGAGAAGAAGACCACAAAACGACCTGCATTTGCAGATTTGCCGGCACTTTCCCGTATAAGTTGTAATTTGACAAATATTCAAAACCAAAAAACTGTATAGAAAACCCCTTCCCACGGAGGCACAACTTGTTTCTACTGTATTTTCTAAAATACTTCTTCCTCACAAAATTTGAAAACGGAAATATTTAGGGAAGAAGACCACAAAACGACCTGCATTTGCAGATTTGCCGGCACTTTCCCGTATAAGTTGTAATTTGACAAATATTCAAAACCAAAAAACTGTATAGAAAACCCCTTCCCACGGAGGCACAACTTGTTTCTACTGTATTTTCTAAAATACTTCTTCCTCACAAAATTTGAAAACGGAAATATTTAGGGAAGAAGACCACAAAACGACCTGCATTTGCAGATTTGCCGGCACTTTCCCGTATAAGTTGTAATTTGACAAATATTCAAAACCAAAAAACTGTATAGAAAACCCCTTCCCACGGAGGCACAACTTGTTTCTACTGTATTTTCTAAAATACTTCTTCCTCACAAAATTTGAAAACGGAAATATTTAGAGAAGAAGACCACAAAACGACCTGCATTTGCAGATTTGCCGGCACTTTCCCGTATAAGTTGTAATTTGACAAATATTCAAAACCAAAAAACTGTATAGAAAACCCCTTCCCACGGAGGCACAACTTGTTTCTACTGTAGTTTCTAAAATACTTCTTCCTCACAAAATTTGAAAACGGAAATTTTTAGAGAAGAAGACCACAAAACGACCTGCATTTGCAGATTTGCCGGCACTTTCCCGTATAAGTTGTAATTTGACAAATATTCAAAACCAAAAAACTGTATAGAAAACCCCTTCCCACGGAGGCACAACTTGTTTCTACTGTATTTTCTAAAATACTTCTTCCTCACAAAATTTGAAAACGGAAATATTTAGGGAAGAAGACCACAAAACGACCTGCATTTGCAGATTTGCCGGCACTTTCCCGTATAAGTTGTAATTTGACAAATATTCAAAACCAAAAAACTGTATAGAAAACCCCTTCCCACGGAGGCACAACTTGTTTCTACTGTATTTTCTAAAATACTTCTTCCTCACAAAATTTGAAAACGGAAATATTTAGAGAAGAAGACCACAAAACGACCTGCATTTGCAGATTTGCCGGCACTTTCCCGTATAAGTTGTAATTTGACAAATATTCAAAACCAAAAAACTGTATAGAAAACCCCTTCCCACGGAGGCACAACTTGTTTCTACTGTAGTTTCTAAAATACTTCTTCCTCACAAAATTTGAAAACGGAAATTTTTAGAGAAGAAGACCACAAAACGACCTGCATTTGCAGATTTGCCGGCACTTTCCCGTATAAGTTGTAATTTGACAAATATTCAAAACCAAAAAACTGTATAGAAAACCCCTTCCCACGGAGGCACAACTTGTTTCTACTGTATTTTCTAAAATACTTCTTCCTCACAAAATTTGAAAACGGAAATATTTAGGGAAGAAGACCACAAAACGACCTGCATTTGCAGATTTGCCGGCACTTTCCCGTATAAGTTGTAATTTGACAAATATTCAAAACCAAAAAACTGTATAGAAAACCCCTTCCCACGGAGGCACAACTTGTTTCTACTGTATTTTCTAAAATACTTCTTCCTCACAAAATTTGAAAACGGAAATATTTAGGGAAGAAGACCACAAAACGACCTGCATTTGCAGATTTGCCGGCACTTTCCCGTATAAGTTGTAATTTGACAAATATTCAAAACCAAAAAACTGTATAGAAAACCCCTTCCCACGGAGGCACAACTTGTTTCTACTGTATTTTCTAAAATACTTCTTCCTCACAAAATTTGAAAACGGAAATATTTAGAGAAGAAGACCACAAAACGACCTGCATTTGCAGATTTGCCGGCACTTTCCCGTATAAGTTGTAATTTGACAAATATTCAAAACCAAAAAACTGTATAGAAAACCCCTTCCCACGGAGGCACAACTTGTTTCTACTGTAGTTTCTAAAATACTTCTTCCTCACAAAATTTGAAAACGGAAATTTTTAGAGAAGAAGACCACAAAACGACCTGCATTTGCAGATTTGCCGGCACTTTCCCGTATAAGTTGTAATTTGACAAATATTCAAAACCAAAAAACTGTATAGAAAACCCCTTCCCACGGAGGCACAACTTGTTTCTACTGTATTTTCTAAAATACTTCTTCCTCACAAAATTTGAAAACGGAAATATTTAGGGAAGAAGACCACAAAACGACCTGCATTTGCAGATTTGCCGGCACTTTCCCGTATAAGTTGTAATTTGACAAATATTCAAAACCAAAAAACTGTATAGAAAACCCCTTCCCACGGAGGCACAACTTGTTTCTACTGTATTTTCTAAAACACTTCTTCCTCACAAAATTTGAAAACGGAAATATTTAGAGAAGAAGACCACAAAACGACCTGCATTTGCAGATTTGCCGGCACTTTCCCGTATAAGTTGTAATTTGACAAATATTCAAAACCAAAAAACTGTATAGAAAACCCCTTCCCACGGAGGCACAACTTGTTTCTACTGTATTTTCTAAAATACTTCTTCCTCACAAAATTTGAAAACGGAAATATTTAGAGAAGAAGACCACAAAACGACCTGCATTTGCAGATTTGCCGGCACTTTCCCGTATAAGTTGTAATTTGACAAATATTCAAAACCAAAAAACTGTATAGAAAACCCCTTCCCACGGAGGCACAACTTGTTTCTACTGTATTTTCTAAAACACTTCTTCCTCACAAAATTTGAAAACGGAAATATTTAGAGAAGAAGACCACAAAACGACCTGCATTTGCAGATTTGCCGGCACTTTCCCGTATAAGTTGTAATTTGACAAATATTCAAAACCAAAAAACTGTATAGAAAACCCCTTCCCACGGAGGCACAACTTGTTTCTACTGTATTTTCTAAAATACTTCTTCCTCACAAAATTTGAAAACGGAAATATTTAGAGAAGAAGACCACAAAACGACCTGCATTTGCAGATTTGCCGGCACTTTCCCGTATAAGTTGTAATTTGACAAATATTCAAAACCAAAAAACTGTATAGAAAACCCCTTCCCACGGAGGCACAACTTGTTTCTACTGTATTTTCTAAAACACTTCTTCCTCACAAAATTTGAAAACGGAAATATTTAGAGAAGAAGACCACAAAACGACCTGCATTTGCAGATTTGCCGGCACTTTCCCGTATAAGTTGTAATTTGACAAATATTCAAAACCAAAAAACTGTATAGAAAACCCCTTCCCACGGAGGCACAACTTGATTCTACTGTATTTTCTAAAACACTTCTTCCTCACAAAATTTGAAAACGGAAATATTTAGAGAAGAAGACCACAAAACGACCTGCATTTGCAGATTTGCCGGCACTTTCCCGTATAAGTTGTAATTTGACAAATATTCAAAACCAAAAAACTGTATAGAAAACCCCTTCCCACGGAGGCACAACTTCTTTCTACTATATTTTCTAAAATACTTCTTCCTCACAAAATTTGAAAACGGAAATATTTAGAGAAGAAGACCACAAAACGACCTGCATTTGCAGATTTGCCGGCACTTTCCCGTATAAGTTGTAATTTGACAAATATTCAAAACCAAAAAACTGTATAGAAAACCCCTTCCCACGGAGGCACAACTTCTTTCTACTATATTTTCTAAAATACTTCTTCCTCACAAAATTTGAAAACGGAAATATTTAGAGAAGAAGACCATAAAACGACCTGCATTTGCAGATTTGCCGGCACTTTCCCGTATAAGTTGTAATTTGACAAATATTCAAAACCAAAAAACTGTATAGAAAACCCCTTCCCACGGAGGCACAACTTGTTTCTACTATATTTTCTAAAATACTTCTTCCTCACAAAATTTGAAAACGGAAATATTTAGAGAAGAAGACCATAAAACGACCTGCATTTGCAGATTTGCCGGCACTTTCCCGTATAAGTTGTAATTTGACAAATATTCAAAACCAAAAAACTGTATAGAAAACCCCTTCCCACGGAGGCACAACTTGTTTCTACTATATTTTCTAAAATACTTCTTCCTCACAAAATTTGAAAACGGAAATATTTAGGGAAGAAGACCACAAAACGACCTGCATTTGCAGATTTGCCGGCACTTTCCCGTATAAGTTGTAATTTGACAAATATTTAAAACCAAAAAACTGTATAGACAACCCCTTCCCACGGAGGCACAACTTCTTTCTACTATATTTTCTAAAATACTTCTTCCTCACAAAATTTGAAAACGGAAATATTTAGAGAAGAAGACCACAAAACGACCTGCATTTGCAGATTTGCCGGCACTTTCCCGTATAAGTTGTAATTTGACAAATATTCAAAACCAAAAAACTGTATAGAAAACCCCTTCCCACGGAGGCACAACTTGTTTCTACTATATTTTCTAAAATACTTCTTCCTCACAAAATTTGAAAACGGAAATATTTAGAGAAGAAGACCACAAAACGACCTGCATTTGCAGATTTGCCGGCACTTTCCCGTATAAGTTGTAATTTGACAAATATTCAAAACCAAAAAACTGTATAGAAAACCCCTTCCCACGGAGGCACAACTTGTTTCTACTATATTTTCTAAAATACTTCTTCCTCACAAAATTTGAAAACGGAAATATTTAGAGAAGAAGACCACAAAACGACGTGCATTTGCAGATTTGCCGGCACTTTCCCGTATAAGTTGTAATTTGACAAATATTCAAAACCAAAAAACTGTATAGAAAACCCCTTGCCACGGAGGCACAACTTGTTTCTACTGTATTTTCTAAAACACTTCTTCCTCACAAAATTTGAAAACGGAAGTATTTAGAGAAGAAGACCACAAAACGACCTGCATTTGCAGATTTGCCGGCACTTTCCCGTATAAGTTGTAATTTGAGAAATATTCAAAACCAAAAAACTGTATAGAAAACCCCTTCCCACGGAGGCACAACTTGTTTCTACTATATTTTCTAAAATACTTCTTCCTCACAAAATTTGAAAACGGAAATATTTAGAGAAGAAGACCACAAAACAACCTGCATTTGCAGATTTGCCGGCACTTTCCCGTATAAGTTGTAATTTGACAAATATTCAAAACCAAAAAACTGTATAGAAAACCCCTCCCCACGGAGGCACAACTTGTTTCTACTGTATTTTCTAAAATACTTCTTCCTCACAAAATTTGAAAACGGAAATATTTAGAGAAGAAGACCATAAAACGACCTGCATTTGCAGATTTGCCGGCACTTTCCCGTATAAGTTGTAATTTGACAAATATTCGAAACCATATATGCAAATACCGTTGGTTTGTGTGTGTTTTTGGCTTCTTTCTTTGGATTGAAAGAACACGTGTGATGCGTTGCTTTTTTCGTTAAAATTTTAGTAGTTTTATTTGGTTCATTGTGAAAACGAGATGTCGATTTCTTAAGAAATGAATAATATGAATGAAATGTAATGATAAACCTACACATGTTAATAGCATCCAAACATAGCTAAATATGTATATGCCTCTATGTACATTTATGATTTTTAATGAATTTACATATTAGAAATAAAAACAATTCTTAAATGAACGTTAAAATATCAATTAAAGTTTTATTTCTACACTGAATTGTCATTACAATTAAATTTTGATGTTTTTAAAACTGCGGACCACCGTCTTTTATAAAATTTTAAGATAAAAAATTACTGTTCGATATAACGAATATCTCGGAATAACGAAAGGTCTGAACATTATATCATTCGTTAAGCCGGGCTTTGACTGTATTATGATAATTCAAACTGATTTTGCAACAGCCTGTAAAAAACTTTTCTTTTAAACCAACATAAATTAAAGTTAGTTTTATATTATTAAAACTAAAATAAATTCAAACAACATTGATTCATGTTAATTTAAAAAGGAAGATTTGTTTTTAATGCAGCTCTTTTCTGTGGTTACAAAACTGACTGCAAGACTTCAAATGCATTTTGCTAATTCACTTAACTAAAACAAGGCATTAACAAATAAACAAACCTTGAAAAGAAAAACAAAATAAATAAATTTGTAAATTAAAATAAATAAGACAAAAAACTCAACAACAAAAAGGCAGTAGAAGAGCAGGCAGGCAGGCGGCTGGCATCACACCACTACCCATCCACTTCAAAGTCATCAAGTAGATGAACAGCAGCCACGAAAAAAATAAACAACTGGCAAAAATCGAAGACAAACACACAAATGTCAGTCAGTCAGTCAGCTGAGTGTGCTGCAGTGTGTGTTCCTAGAGTGCGTTTGCATGCAGCAGAACACAGGCACATGCAGTTTGTGCCTTCAATGTCTCGTAAACAACATGCAACAAACACCACCAATAACAACTCCACTAACAACCGCACGACAGCAGCAGAGCGAACAACAAGTTTGTCTTAAAGTATTTATTTTACGAACGAAAAAGAGTGTGGCATAATGATTAATTGGCTTTTGTTTTGATTTTATGTATGGATTTGAATACTACTTATAATTTCGGAAATCAATTTTTTTTTTTTTGGATTTTGGCGTGTGTGTTTGTGTGAAAGATTTCGCTGCCGGCCTGAGCAAAGAAAATTGTGCTAAATGGGAGGGCCCTGGATTCTTCTGCGCCGTTTTTTTTTCTCCAGTTTTTATTTTATGTGAGAATTGAATTTATTTTCGTAGTTCTTGCAAGCAATTTTTCTTTAATTAATGCGTCTTAGCTGGCAGAACATTATTTCATAATTCATTTAATTTGACTGAAATGAAGGAGTAAAGTTTTCCTGATCACAATACGCACAGTTATTTAGTTCTTATGCAAGTTATGAAGAAAAAAACTTTACAACAAAATTTATACAACGTGTTCTTGTTATTATGTACATATATTTTTCGACTTTGATCCAGTTTTCAAATTTCAACTTTGTGAATTTGCTGGATATTGTTTTCTCTCATACGTCAGTATTATAGCTCAATTTTGAGAAAGTAAAACCGGACTTATGGCGGATGGTTTTCTATCACATGTATTTATAAATTGAAATGAATTGAGTATATAGAAAACAGGAAGTGGTCAAGTTAATTATTCCCAGGCAGAGTGGACCGGGCACTGTGAGAAACAAAAGTTTACTAAAATTTCAGACATCATTTCGGGAGCCTTTAGTGTAACGTGTGTAACCTGTGGAAGAGATAAGCCAGCTGTGACTTGAAATCATGTGATGTTCATTATATGCCAAATATTTCGGTATTATATTTTTTTGCTACGTCTGATTGTTGCTTTGCTGCGCACATTCAATGCTGACGACATGTTTGTTAGCATTTTGTTGGCTGCTCTCGCGCGTGTGTGTTCATTTCATGCTAAACTGTGTGTGAAAATCTATTTTAATGAAAATAATTTTTCATATTTTTTTTATTGAAAACGTTTCTGCTTCCCATTTCTTTTCTTTTGTCTGTTAAAAGAAATTTGTTTTTTTTTTTTTTACAATTACAAACAAATTGACTTGAAGTTTTGTGCCGCACATAAATAAGAAGCATGTAATATTTTGTTGTTTGTTTGTTAAACAAAAACTTTTAATATGTTTTATAAATTATTGTTCGCATGTGTGTGTGTGTGAGTGTGTGTGTGTAAAACGGTGTTATCTTAACCATAACCTACCACCCATTTGTATGATGTTTTTTTTCATTTTCATAATTTTTTATTTTTTTTTGTATTAAAATCATTTTTCAATTGTACCACCAAGTGTATTGGCAATTATTGAAATTTTAATGTTTTATTTAATATATGTACATGTGTGTGTGTGTTTGTTTCTTTTCAGTTTGTGATAAAAAAAGCAAATTTGTTTTTGTACTGCTCAACAGTTGTTGGCTGAATTTGGATTTGAAGTTTTGAATTTTTTTTCCTCATCTTCTTCAACTTGAACGCAGTTGTTGTCGCTGTTGCTGTTGTTGTAAAAAAAGGTAAGTTGGTCAATGCTCAATTTTTCTAAAAAAAATGTTTTTTTCTTACTTGCTTTTTTATGGTCATAATTATGAAAACAAAATTTTCATTTTTAATGTTCAACGATGTTGCTTTCAAGCTACTTTTTTCTCGCTGTTTACTTATGGAAAATATTAATTGACATCATTAGTCAAAATGATATGGAAAATTTCTTTCGAAATGTGAAAAATTGTGGTTATTTATTGCTTTGTTTTACTGCCGAAAATATTGATGATAAAATGAGTTGGAAAGGAAGAGAATTTGTGGTTTTATGGACAAATGAATGCGCCTTTGAACACAGTTACAGCAGTGTGCATTATGCGGTTACTTTCAGTATTTAGGGAGTCTAGAGAGCGAAAGTGCTCAATAAAAAAATATTTAAACCTTAACTATGACCTTTGTTGTGTGCTTTTTATATGCCACATATACTGATATTTTGAAGGAGTTACACGTGTTTTACTGTTTGTTACCGATAAGTGTAAGAGAACCTCTCTTGATTGAAACACAACAACATTTTTATTTGTAGTTTTTGCTGCCATTTTAAGGATTCTAAATCAAAAGCTTTGGTAAAAATAGTCAGCACATGTTACTTGGGCATTCCCATAGTAATTGCATCTTTAGTTTTAAACTCATTTCGGTTCAGAATGACATATTAAGAAAATGTTAAAAGCGACAACCAAATTAAATCAAGGCTTGCAACAGCAGCAGCAACTACAAATTAAACAGCAAAACTGTTGCAGTTGTAAGCTGTCTATCGGTAACAGTACTGCCCAGAGTTGCTAGCTGGTCATTGGCTGTTTGGCTGGCTGGCTGGCTGGCTGCACTAGCTTTTGCATCTTAGCCTGGATTTAATCGGCAGGCTAAGGAAGCTTAGCCTGCCGCTTTTCATCCATACTAAGCTCTAAAGAAAAAATCACAAAAATAGCAAAACACACACTTTACATGCAGCGGGTTCGATATGCAAAGCAAACAGCACAATTTCGATTTAAATCTTGAAATGATATTTTTCCGTTTCATTTTTTTTTGCCTGCTATTTTATTTATATAAATTTTAATTTCCGCATGATGCCATGAAATGCAAAAGTTGGCAATTAAACATGACGTGTTTGCAATAAAGATACAAATTTCGATTAGATTCTGTAATAAATATGTTTGCAAAGCTAGAAAAATCATTTAAAATACGCAAACGTTTTTCACTCTATTTCTGTTACAGAAGTTTAAATTGT
This sequence comes from Sturmia bella, assembly GCA_963662145.1. Classification (NCBI taxonomy): domain Eukaryota; kingdom Metazoa; phylum Arthropoda; class Insecta; order Diptera; family Tachinidae; genus Sturmia; species Sturmia bella. The sequence continues at coordinate 123,840,032 of OY759168.1, forward strand.
TTATCTTTACGCTACAACAAAGAGTGCTAAATGTAAAATAATTCAAAGCAAGACACAAAAAGAAAAAATAATGAGAGAGAAATGGACTTTTTATAGCGACACTTTTTCCTGAAGACTACTTCTACTATTTTCGGTCCAGGGCGAATTTAAAATGCACGCTATAGCAGTCAAGTCTGTATGGCGTTATATACGCCATACGAAAATTTAATTGCTTATTAAGTTATTGCTGTTATTAAAAACTTGTTATGAAAAATTAGTGCTGGCGTTAAATTCTCCTCAGGTAAATAATACAAATAAGAAATTATCTATATTCTTTCTATATTCTTTAAAAAATTATGGTTTTGCTGTTTTTTTTGTAAGAAATTAATGTTATCGATTTTTTTTTTTTGGCAAAAAGTTTCTAATATCGATAAGATTTCTATAGAAAATTATTGTTCTTGATAATTATTTTATCTATAATTTTTGACCTTTATTATTAAAATTAGTAAAACTATTTTTTAAAGCTTAAGGTCTTATATTTTTTTATATTAATTGTTAGCGAAATATCGAAAAATTAATAAAGAAAGCTTTAAAAAACAGTTTTATTAGTTCTTGATAATTTCTACACTGAAAGCTAAAAGGTCATAATGCATAAGTTTGGACAAGAGTTTGATGTTTTTGATGTCAAAATATTATATTGGTGCTTATGCGAGAAAATGTGAGAGTGAAGTGAATCTTTACATGGAAAACAAGAACAAAATTACAAGAGCACGAACAAATTGTTTTTGTGTTTCATACCAAATTCACCGTTTACTGAGCAGAGATGTACGAGTTTATTTGTTTCGTTGATTTTATTCTTGCAATGTATGGAGAACAAACAATTTAATTCTTCATGTTTTGTTTTTATTTGCTAAGGAAAGTTTCACCTCTTCGGCGATTTTTTCAGAGCAGCCACAATTATCAGGAAATGTTTCTCAGAAAACTAAAATAAATACTCGGCAGAACATGGCTGATAGCTGCAATAATATATTTTACTTTTCCTCGCCACAAACACTTCTGTCAGATTGTCAGAAACGCTTTGCAAAAAAAAAAAAAAATAAAAAAAAAAAACACCCAATTTTGGAGAACTCTTTTTCATTTGCAGCCATAAAGCAAAGTCTTTATCAAAGATTAGTTCAGTTTTTAAAATTGTTTTCTAATGCCTTTAATATAAATATTTTTAAAGTTTTATCTGCTAACTTGGCATTTAATGAATTCTCTTTGTATTCAGTGTCGGTCTTTCTTTCTTATACAATAAAGTCTGAGAGCTGCTCCTCTGTCCGTCTGTCTATCCGTCTGTCTGTCTGTTCGCTTCAACGTTTTTACCTCTTAATATTAGCATGAACGTTTTTCTTAATTGTCTGTCCATCGATCTTATAAATGTGTTCATTTGACTGTAAATTTAAAAATGGCAAATTAATTTCAACATAAATGTTGTTGAAATGTGACAAACGATTAGAAAACTATTTGGCCAAAATGATTGGAATAAATAAATAAATAACTAAATAAATAAATAACGACTGTTAGACGACATTCAAAAATTCACTTGCCTGCTTCGACGGCAAGTTGCAGTTTGGGAGGAAGAAAGACAAATCTTATTCGGTTCGAAAGCAATTTTTCATTAAATGACAGAAATCGTTTAAACTGTATTTATTGTGGCTGTTGTTGCTGCTTAAACTGAGATAATCTAAATAGAACAACATTTTTCGTTTTTCTCGCTTAAGATAATATATTTGAAGTTTTTGTGGCTTCATCTTTCTTTGAGTTTGCACTTGAAGAATTTATTGCATTTGCATTTGTTGTGAAGTCATATTATGCTTAAATAGTTGCAAGATAATGACGATAACATCGCTTTTGACGCTGCAAAGCAAAAGTTTGTGTGCGAACTGTGATAAACTTAGAACTATGTTCATTGTACGAGGACGAGTTTTTCACATGACTGGAAAAAAGAGGACGAGCATTTTATCGATTAATCAAAAAAAAAAAAAAAAACCTTTTCTTGTGGAAAAAATTTCTGACAACACGTAACTTGTTCGTGCTATTTTAGAAAAACATCAAGTCCATTTACACCAAAGCGAATTCTAGAAGTGTTTGATATTGATTTCCCGTACAAAGCGAAATCTACTTGTTAAGCAGATTTTGGCGAAATCTTCCCAAATCTGTTCAGCACCAAACGATGCAGTTGAGATTTTTTATACATTGAACTAAAAATCTCAACACTATACAAGAAAATAGCGAAAGTTTATTTCCAATAAATTTTTTTTTTTAAATTTGAATGAAAGTTTGAAAAAAAATTACTCATCGATAAATGTTCTCTAGAGATCAGTTTTGGTGACACGTTTTCTGTAACAAATGAACATGATCGATAAGTTTACTATATAGCACGTTGCTTCGCGGCTGATTAGGGTTTTAAGCACAAATAGAGAGGGAAGCTCGTGTAGTGGAAACATGCTATAACAATCTCGAGGTTCTGAGTTCAGTCCCTGCTCATGATTCTATATTTATTTTCTTATGTTTCTTCGTATATTTGTGTTATTTTCAATATTGTTGGCCTACAGAAGCTAAATGACTCCCACTAAAGCACTTGGTCCTGTTCCCCCGTATGAAAAATCACTAATGATCGTTGCGAAAGAAACCGTTTTTTGCAATTACATTACTCTAGAAATTAAAATTCTAGGCGCTGAGCCTGTAAGGAAAAGCCAAAAATATTTGAAAGTTCCTTGCAAGAAAATATGTATTTGCTTGTGACTGGATTTTTCTGTAGAAAATAAATTATATCGCTGAGACTGGTGGTACTCATTATGTGGTGTCTATTGTTTATATGAACAACAGACGACAGTAGGATAGAAGCAGTAATAATTTCATTAATTGACATGTAACTAAAATATATTAGTATTCACAATTTCCTTAAATGAACGCATACAAAAGCAAAGTCTCCGTATCCATTTGCAAAAAGATCATGTAAAATTTTTGACAAAAACATAAAATGTGTGTGCAAATGTTATTTATTAAAAATCTGTTAACGACCATTTTCATGCATTTAAATACTACAAAAGAAATGAAGCAAACAAGAAAAAACGGAAACATTAAATTGTTAAAAGGACTGAGAAACAGACTGACTGACTGACTGAGTGACTGACTGACTGAATAAAAGCTTGGAAAAATTTCGTATAAATTTCAAACACTATAAATAAATGGATTAACAGAAGTAATACACATTAAATTTATTTTATGTGAAATTGTATGGGGGAGCGTATTTACTAACAATATTCAAATGGCATGAATTTTTGCTAAATACAGCATTTGGAAAAAAGAAAAACAAACATATTCAATATAAACGAGCTGCCAGCAATCGCAGCAACCAACAAACTTTTTAACAAACATCACGGTGTTTCTATTTACGTTTTGCCACAATAAATGAACCAAAAAAATAAAAAAAAAGAGGAAAATAACACATGCGGCAAAAGGAGAAAAAAATGCCATTCGAACACTGTTGGAAATGGCAGTAATGTGACCATTTAAGACCTCTTTCTGATGGCTTATAGAGTGAAAACGTCCTGCTGTGTAAAAACAAATTATAGGCATGTAATGTTGCATGTTGTTAGATGCCATACTCTCACATACACTCCTCATACACTTCTAACACACTTTGGGATGTTTCTGTGAATATTTGTCTTCTATGCAAAAATATTAATAAAAAAAAAAAAAAAAAAAAAAATATACAAGAAAATTATTTTTTTCTTTTTGAGAGATTATGGATTGAGGAAGAAGTTGTTGCTGCACTCGAAAATATATGGTGTGTGAGTGTGAGTATGGATATTGGTGCTGTTGCCTCATCCAGAAAAAAATGGACTGCCTGGCAGTTAGTTAGTATGAGTTGTTAAGTGGAAATACTGTTGCATTCGCCGAACATGCACACGTACAGTCCTGCCAGACTGCATTCGAGATCTTTTCTAATTCAAAAATATAGTAAATATGTAAAATGTAAACAAAACAAAAAACTAATCGCAGTGTTTGGTACTTTTTTTTTTTAGAGTACAATAAGGAAAAATAAATCTTATCAAAGATTAAGTTTTTTCATTTCGCTCCTATTTTTCGTTTGGGTTGTGCAAACGATTTTCTTTCTGACACACCACTTGGAAAGTTCACAGTTTACAATGCCAGCTCATTTATATACGTTTTCCCCTATATGTACATATATGCTCTTGGTACATCATTCTATCAGCGATGGAGTAGGAAAATTTGATATGAACGAAATTTTTTACAGCTAATGATACTTGTTCATTCTTGGTGGCTAAGACTTTGGGAGAATGCCTCATGGTTGCTTTTCTTTCAGCCCATATTAGTTGGTGCAGACTGCGAAACGCTCTAGCTGATCGCGATTGAAGTGCCTGTTTGGTCCACGAACTTTTACCTATTGTTTTTTTTAAGTTCGGTTCTATTGCCTCAAAATCGAGCAAGATTGTTTGCGGCAAATTTTGGTGATCAACATTTTGTAGCAAGACGAGTAGAACAGATTTGGCAACTTATTAGCTGGGGCATCACCATTTTTATTACACTATAACGATCATCAGCACCTCATTGGCTTCGAATATGTAATTAACAATTTTTCATTAATACCCAAATTTTAATAAAAAAAAAAAAAAACTTTTAGAAACATTCAATTCCATTGTGAAGAATTTTTTTTGCAAAATTTTGTGTACCCAATTCAGGCAAAGTTTAATTATAGTATGAGTTTTAAATATTATTGTCAAATATGGCTTAGCACTCCTGTAAAACTGTACAATTTTCTACCGGGCTGGAAAGGCTTTATACGTATCGGATTTAAAGTTTGTGCACATATCTACATACTACTTGCTGTTATATTTTAGTCAAGCTGCTGGTGTTGCTGTATCGCAGGCCATTTTCACATTTAAATTGCGGGATTAAAGTCAAGTTTTCTTGTAAAAGTTTTATTATTTTCTTATTGGCTTTAAGCTTCTCATAACAAGTAATGAAGTATTAAAAGGATTTTAGGTTCATAAAAATACATGTTGAAAAATGATTATGAATAGGGGAATTAAAATGGGTTTCTAAGGAGAGTACACAAAAGCATATTTAAAATATATTACCTATCGAGGCCATACCGCAAAACTAACATAACCGACAGAATGTTACTTTTACAGCAGCAACTTTTGCAATAATTTTGTTATTCACTTATTAGTTATTGCCATAAATTTGCTTTGAGCTTAACATTAATTTGTAATGGAGATAAGATAAGTAAATTTGGTGACTTACTGGATGTGTCGTATTCACCACGATACTTGTCAGTCAGTACTCGTATTAGCTACGCACTCAGGCTCATGCTAAACATGCATTGCTTGTTGCAGCGATGTTCAAAGCGCTCAACCAACAGAGCCATTGATTTAATTTCTATATGGATTTGATTTATCCATCATGTGGACTTTAAGAAAGTAAAGTTTTTATTACGGTGCTTCATTAGATGAACCATTAATCATCTGACGTCGTAGGACTGTCATGAGAATACAGAGATGAAAGGCAGTCAAAACGAGGCAACAAGCCAGCGTAACCTCTGTAAATCTCCCTTCCCTAAATGCTGAAAAGTTTATAGCAGTTATGCCTTTTTGACAGTCTCAGAAGTTGCACAAAATCAAAATACTTTTGTTATTTTTCTTGAAGCTGTTCTTATTGTAGGGGTTTCCCGTTATTAGTTGTATCATGGTATCTTCTTATAGCTGTAAACATTTTCAAGGAAACCTTAATCCAATCTGCAAATGCTGTAGTGCTTGTTGTAAATTAGATGTATTAACACTTTCATAAAAATTGTGTAGAGATAAGAAACGAAGTAGAAAACCGGGTCATTTATTGTGATCGTTCTTCGGCTACGTTAGTTTGGGGCTTAGATCTCAGTATATTCAGTTGGGTCTAAAATTGGTTTTTAGAGCTGGCATCATTTTGATCATCTGGTGCAAATTTATTTAATCATTATTATTATTACTTTTATTATGCCCTTCAGAAATCAAAAATCTTTCCACCACCATTGACCTGCAACTTTTTGCTATCTACAGCAAATGAAGAAAGATCTCACTTTCAATTAAATTTATTTCCATCTCCTCCTCAACGTTTTTAAATAAATATGTATGTATATAGTTTTTAGTCTTGTCCTAAAATGAAAAAAATTTATGGAAAACAAAAAGAGTTAATAAAAGAAGACCGCAAAAACTATTACAACCTTCCAACTTTGACCAGAAACTTGAGCACAAAAAAAAACGTAATTGTTCATTAATTCATGATTTTTATGTTATTAACCGCAGCAGTTGCTGTTGAAATGTCAGTGAAATGTCTCGCTGTTTGGTGACTTGTACATTTATGATCATGTTCAAAACATGTCAAATGTCATTAATGATTAAAAACAACTAATGTTTTCAATTTTATTATCATAAATTTTCAATCGCCAAATAATCGTGATGATGAAAAAACAAACAAACAAACAATTATCCACAAAAAATTTATGAATGGACTTTCATAATGTGTAGTATTGTTGCTACACAATTTAACTAATATTTGCTATAATGATTTCGGAAAAGACATTAAAAGGAGCTTGGAGAATCAATTCACAACGAGCACTTTACTAGAAGTGACGGTGTTTTTCATTTCTTCGGTCTCGCTTCAACCTGTTTCTGTTGTGCTCCACCATATCGTACAAATTTCTAATAATGCACTAATTGAATGTTTCTTTGATTTAGGGTCTTTGTTAATCACATTTCTTTCTCATGATTAAAACAATTAATTTTGTTATTACTTACAAATAAATCGTTTGTTTTTTTTTTTAACGAGTGAAATTAAGGACGGGAGGACGGCTAACTAATACTGGTATAGTAGTATTAACAATGCAGTGGCATACACCGTTGACATTGTCACAATACCAGTGTTTTTGAATGTCTTTCTGTTTTTCTCTACAGCAGCTATTTAGAAAAAAAAATTATATTGAAATAAGCTAATTATTTGAAAAATAATATGTGGCCATACTTGAACCTGTGAAATACCATTTATACGATTAAAATCTGTTCATAATTACTAATGAAAAAAGAATGAAATCCGAGAGAAGCACATTTTTTGGAACGAAGTTCCTTAACGCGGTTTGCTGGTAGTGAAAATTAGTAGAAATCGTCACGAAAGCGTGTGAGCTGTTTATATGTATTGGTGTACTGTCGAAAAGCAATTGTGTATGATTGGCGGTGTCTCCACTGACAGCAGCGGAGACACCTACCAATAAATATTAATTAGTTGGAAAACGTTCCAAAAATTTAAAGAATCAAAATTTCAGAATTTCAAAATTTCAAAAACAACACAAAATAAAACATACAGATTTCAACTTGTATTACATTCAAAGATGAAAAAAAAACGTAAGGAACTTCGTTCCTAATGGGGGTCCCCCGACCGCATTTCTTTTTTTTTTTATTATCGTACTAATGCTAAATGAAAATAATCTTTCTGTCAATTTTGGGAAAGTGAAATCGAACTAAGGCATGATAAAGTAGTTAACAATGGAAAATAATTGTTATTTCATCGTCCCAACTAGAGGCACTATGGAGTCAAGCCTCTATTAAGTGTAAATGCTGTCTTCTGTTTAATAATAATTTTACAAAGATTTTCCCCAACGTCTCAACTAGACATTTTAACTTTATAGCCGAACTAGTTATATGATTATGAATTATTTTATCGGGCTCGAATTCGATCTCACTGCCACAAAATTGTAGAATGTGTTGACGTTTAACATTCCTTTTTTTTCAACTTTACTTCATCGTCCTGTGACTATTGCACATGTCTCTGGTCAAATCAAATGCTTCGCTGGCCCCTCTTAATTTTGCTCCTCACCTTTTTCTGGAGCCCACCAACCCTCCTGCAACACGAAAATTTGTTTGTTTGAATTTTAATTGAAATCTCAAATATGCAGCTATAACATTATTTATTCAATTTTTACAAACTACTAGCTGATCCGGTCCGCGTTGCTGGCCACCCTTTAATTTTAAATTTTTTTTTGTTGTTTTAGGTATTTGTTATTGTAGAGCATATCCTGTGCAAATTTCAGCTCTCCAGCTCTTATTGTTCAAAAGTTACAGCTAAGTTTTACTTTTCAATGTACAGGGTGTTTTCTTTAGCGTCGGGTTTTTGTTGCTTTTAGTGTTTGTTGTTGTAAAGCATGTGTAAAGAAATATCCTGTGCAAAGTTTAGCTCTTATCGTTCAAAAGTTACGGCTATATTTTACTTTTTAATGTACAGGGGTTCCTTTGCATTTTGCCACGCCCTTCCGCCCCCAGACCGAAAATCGAAATTCAGACTTCTCAGTGTTACCCGCCAGAATATTCTGAAGACTCCCTGGAAATTTTATCAAAATCGGCACAGCCGTTTTGGAGTCTATACGTTACATACATATATACATACATACATACACTCAAAGAATTTTATATATGTATGTATATATGTAGATAGATAATATAATTGAAAAAAAATAATGTTATTGCTCTCATGAATCCAACCGAAAAAGAGCGAAATATGGTCAAAAATATAAATAGGATGATTCTTTGTTGTGCGCTCCGTGGATGACTGCTCTCATTGCTGACTGTCTACTCTCCTCCAATGCGGAGGAAATAAAAATCGAACTCAATCCCAATGAAATAATTAACAATTAAAAACAAAAAGTGTTGAAACAATAGTAGGAAAGTGATAAGGTTTTATTTTTGTTAATTTCTTAATTATTTTTTATGTGTAAGTCATCACTCGTTTCGAAATCGCTTAAAATTCGGTAGAAAGTTTACGTATGTCAGACTTGGAGGATTTATTTGAAGTTCCAAAAAATGACAAAATGGTCTAGTTCGCTGCAACTCTTCATTAACATACACATACACACATACATATATATTTTGTAAGAACGTCCACAGTTTGTAAATTTGTAAACGGTGTAAGCGCCTTACAGTTTCGTTGTTTATATGAAATGACTTTTAAAATTAAAGTCGATGTTGCTGCTGCTGCTGCTGCTGCTGCTGTTGCCGATGTTATTGTGGTTACTGTTGTTGGGGTCAGCTTGCTTAAAGAGGAGGTCGAGAAAGCTATAACAACAAAATGCATCGTTTAACTCTACGAGTAATCAAGTCAATGAGTCAAATTGTAAAACGAAAACAAAGACGACAACAACAACAACAAAAAAACAAAAAAGAATTAATTTAAAATGATGAAGTAACCAGGTACTTGAATTAATCGGTAATGTTCATTTCTTTTATTTTTTTTAATTTACAGTTATTTAGGTTATTACAAACATTAACTGCAACCGTTCAACTCATGCCATTGCAGAAGGCGGGCGTTCAACAAAAAAACTCAGCGGTAGAGTCAGTGATTGAAGAAAATATTTGTATGAATGGTCACTGACGAAAAAAGTCAGTCAGCCAGCAATAAATTTTTAAAGCCTTTTGCAAAGTTTTAACCTCCTTTTGTTGCACTTTAAGCCAGTGTGATTGTGATTAACTCAAGCACCATGATTTTTTTTTCCAACTCATTGAAAACATTGTTTGCAATTTTGTAGCCCTGTTGTTTCTCCCATATACATACATACATACATACATATTTTTTTTATCCCAGCATCACAATTTAAACAAAACGATTATTAAGGTCAAAATATTTGTCCCTCCATTAAAAAGTCTGTCTGCCTGTTTGCGCTATCATTTCTTATTTAATAAAATTTTCAATTTATTAAATGACTTTTAAACGTTATAAAACCGTTTAGATATTTTTTAGATGATACGCTGCGGAGTAGTACTAAAATACAATGATTATTTTTGTGCAAAAAATGAAAAAAGCGTGAAAGAAAGATTCAAAAAATCACTGCAAGCCTGCAAAAATAAATTGACAAATTATTTCATTAATTATTTTTATTTAAGGCTTAATATTTGCTTCATAAATTAGCTTATCAGCTGAAATGATCTTGAAAAACAAGGATCGAGGGAAAGAGCGAGAGAGAGAGAGAGGGAGAGAAAAAAGAAAAAATATTTGGTATATTGTAGTCATTACGTAATGGAAGGTAAAAATAGTTGTACAAAACTGCTATCGATTTTCTTTTTTATTAGTTACCTTTTGTTGATCGTTTTGTAGAGCTGCTTATTGTGCTGGTGTTGCAAAAAATGCAAACACTTCTAGCCACAACTTCAATGGCGAATGGGGAAGTTTGCCAGCTCAATGTGGTCGAAAGAAGGTTTTAAATAATAAAAACAAAAATCATATAAATAAATAATTTTATGCAAACCCTCACAATAGCCACGTCTTAAAAGTCAAAATTTCGTTGGAATCATGTTGATTGTTTTAGAACCAGTACACATACGTCACACAGTGGGGGATTTTGCAAAAAAATCGGAAATAATTCTGCCGTTTCTGAACGGATGGCTCGATTGCAATGAAATTTCAGACAGGCATAAAAGAGGTGTATTCAAGCTAAAGTTTTGAGATTGGATTATATAGCGTTTAAGTGGGCGTGTCCACGAGCCCCCAAAGTTGGCCACCTGGGGTATGTGAAAAATTAAAAACGATCTAAGTTTTTCATTTTCAATTCTTTTGCTAAATTTTTTTTTTTCACTTTTAATTTCTTCTAATCAAGGCCTACAAAAACTATTGCGACACGTATATATTATCTCTTAAAGTTTTCGAGATATTCAAGTTTTAAAAAGTAAATTTTCGTGTTTTTACCAACCCTGGTCCAGTATTTTCACATTTTCGAGCTCAAATCCTAACCGATTTTTCAAAAATAACATTTACTAGCTTGCCAGAATTTTTGCAATACTATAAAAATAAATTTGAGCAAAAAATCTTTTATAAAGAAAAAGTTATATTCAACACAATTTAAAAATTCAAAAAAAGTAAATTTTTAGCCTATTTTTGGGGCAAAAAGTAAGTTTATTGTTGCTTATTTCTGGAAGAGCTTTCCAAAGTAAAGTATATATTGTTTATATTTTTTTAAAAGTTTATTGTTTAAAAAATATTTTAAAGAAAAATAATTTTAAAATTATGTCCTGTTGCGTAAGGGAAGCATCCTGAAATTAACCCATTTTTTTTTAGACAAAACCGACTTTAGGCCAAAATTTCTCAAATCACGCCTCTAATCTAAATATTTTTACTTGTTTTTTATAGTTATAAGTATTTTTTAGTTTTATGCAAATGGAATTTGTCCCCCCAGGATATTTTCTGCAATGACAGCAAAAAAACTAAAAAATCCCATTTTTGGGAATTTTGGAAAGTTTTTTTTTGGGAATTTCGGGATTCGTATTATCTTTTCTCTACATTTCGGAAAAATTTTGTAAAAAAATATAAATAAATGAAAATTATATAGGCATCTCAAAAAATTTTATTTCTCAAAAACTTTTGTTAAAGGACACTTTTTCTGTATTTTTGCAAAAATTGTTTTGAAAAGCTTTAAGTTTCTAAAAAATTTAATAATATATAAACTGGAGGTAATTATCTAACTAATACAGAAAATATAGTAGAAACAAGTTGTGCATCTCGTGGTGGTGGGGTTTTCTATGCAGTTTTTTGGTATGACATATTTGTCAAATTACAAGTTATACGCTAAAATTCTGACAAATCCGCAAATGCAGATCGTTTTGCAGTCTTCTTCTCTAAATATTTCCGTTTTCAAATTTTGTACACAGGAAATATTTTAGAAAATACAGTAGAAACAAGTTGTGCATCTCGTGGTGGTGGGGTTTTCTATGCAGTTTTTTGGTATGACATATTTGTCAAATTACAAGTTATACGCTAAAATTCTGACAAATCTGCAAATGCAGAGTACCCAGTCGAGAGTGACTAGAACTCTAGGAAAGCAGGCTTCTAACAATCTAACTACGAAATTCGATAGCACAGGGATCAGTTGCAGGAGCAAAAAAAGTTTTATTAATGCATCAAGTAATGACGACATTGGATGGATGGTTTATGGAGTCAAAGTTCTATTACCATGAGCGCTGAGTTTGTAGTATGTGATTAAGGATTATAATAAAAGTGCGAGGATGATTATTGGTAAACCGTCAGGTTTAGGCGCAATGCCAGGTACTGGTCTGACAATCATTGTCAAAGCCCCCGCTGGAGCTATTGTGCTCAAAGAAAATGTGTTTTATCATTGTAATTAAAGTTTTTTTTGCAAATAAAATTAAAAAATCAAGGCTGCTTTCATTCCCTTCAAATCCCACAAATTCACATCGATTGAAACAATACACAAGCAGCAGTAAAATAGCAAAAAAAAAAGCAACCTAGTTATCTAAAAATTAAAATCCAAATACTCTTACTTGCACTCCAAAAGAGCAGCCTCAGTAAATAAAAAAAAAAAAAAAAAATAAAACTAAAAATTATCTACAATAAAAAAATCTGTGCAGAGAAATAAATGAAAAACGAACATGACACAAGATCAGTAACTGATAACAGACAATTTTTTTATATTCCGTCATCATCATCATCATCATCATCACCACTACAGAAAATTCATCGCTGTTGTTGATTTCGCCGTCCACTCTTCGTCAGCATCAGCATCGTCATCATCATCATCGCCGTCATTGTCGCAGTCATCTCGAACAACATAAAACCTACAACCATCTCCGGAAACCCATCTTGGAAAGAAGGAGAGGATCTTAAACAAAACTAGACAGTAACATTTTGTATAAATAAAAACATTTTTTGTTTTAAGTAGACTCGCAATGAAAAAGTTTCGAAGCAACAATAAACTGCAAGTACTTGTAACTCTTTGGTGCTGGACTGGCGTAAAGTGATGTTTTATTTTTAATATTTATTTTTTTTTTTTTTTTTTTTTTTTATGATGGACCATAAGAGACAAGATACTGCTCAAGTGTTTGTTGTTTTTGTAATTGTTGTAATACACCTTCAACCTTTGCTGCAACATTTCTAATAACTGCAACCAAAAAACGAACAAGTAAGAAAAAAAGAAAAGAAACGAATGCAACAAAAATGATCTGTTGAAGAGCATGAAGCGAGAAGAAAACAAGAAAATCTGAAATTTAGCATCAATTGCTTAGAAAAAAAAAATGTTAAATAAAAAGCAAAAATTAAACATTTTCCACATGCAACACATTTAATCACAAAGTAGGGACAAGAGTGCATGCAACTCAGCACTTGCCAGAAGATTTGAAGAATCTGAACATCATCAGCAGCGGCAGCAGCATGACGTAACACGTCATTGTTGAGCAATTGAAGTAGTTTAATTTTGTAATTCTACCCACTTGTTAAATATGGGGCTTGCGAATTGAGATATTTTTATTTAATAAGAAAAGGAAATGCCAAAATGGATTCGAAAATGATAATAGTAAAATTGCTGAAGCCCTTCACTTGTTGCCAAGAACTACATACATACATATGTATGTATGTTTGACGCAGGAGATATTTTCTAGAATTAAAATTGATAAAAAATAAGTTGTCTGCTTTGCTACGAACCAACAAAATTCTTTCACGTTTTTCACTCTGGTTTTATGAAACGCTTTCTAATGCAATTCCACAAAAACTATGAAACGTTTTTTCAGAAAAATATTTATACTAGTGGCTTCAAATATTCAACGTTTTGCAATACTGAAGAGGTTTCGTTAAATGTTATTAACTGGATAGTGTCGAAGGTACACTAGTGTACACTAGACACCAAAGAGACAAATTAGCTTTGCAAAAATAAATGTTCTGTTCATCAAACGTCCACAAATGCTCCCCACTTCCGTTTTTTTTTCATTCACCAATCCATCTTTACTATTTTTCTAGTTCTAGTACAATGCAATGCATATATAGGGGTTACCCCCTGAATGCAGGTCGCAGTATAAAAAAAATTTACGCATTATTTAAAATGCAACACTGTTAAAAATGAACTTTTACCCACTAAGCACACTTTAGTTAGAGCTAACTGGCAATTGCAGCTTTGTACACAGAAAAATATCAATTTAAGAAATTTGTAATATCAATTAAAATTTGTTTGCTTTTGCACTAATTAACAATTAGTGATGATTAATTTTTTTTTAGGCGAACTAATTAAGATGTTAACTGCACCAATTAAATGTTTAATTTAATAAAAAAAAAGTTTATTTAAAGAATACATTTTTTCTTTGTATAGTTCCGTAGCACTTTTGCTTTTCGTACATAAATACATTCTAAGCTTTTTACCAGTTAATTGGATTAGTTAAATTTCATTTGTGAGCACAGGGAAATAATTTTGTCAATGAGCCGAGAATATTGTATGAAATAAAAACTGTATGTCTATCTGAACACCGTATAGTTAGCTGCTCCTAAAATTAATTTCCACTTCCTTTTTCAAAACGCTTACACCCGTTTGTATTTCTGGGTATTTAATATCCGAGAAAGTTCTATATTGGTCTATAGCGTAAGTAAAAGAAGAGAAATAAAAACACACACACACACACACACACACAAACACAAAAGCTCTGAAGAAGCAATTTAAATTGAATATTCGTGGTCCATTTTCAAGTTTCCTTAAACTATTTCTTTGACTAATTTCATAAAAGTCAAAAAGGAAACATTTCCAGATAGGACGGTCCGTCTTTAGCACCAATAACTGCAGTTATACTGAGATTATGTTTCAGATACACAAGCTTTGGACAAAGCAATCTTGAATACACTCAGCATATTTTTGCAGTTACCATTGACCGTAGTTTATTCCAGAAGTAATCAGTGCAGTTATTTTTAAATGACAAAACGTTGAAAAATGAGGGAAACTTAAATTTTAACTGATTTGTACAGTTGCTTAAAAAACTAACTACAAGTAAATACGGATTTTCGTTCACAGTTAATAATGACAGTTGTAACTTATGTTACACATACATGAAGGAACCAAGCTGTTAATACGTACATACATATGTATAATTTGGTTTCTACATACATATGTAGCATACATATGTAGTCTTTACTTAAATTGCTTGTTGTTGAATCATCTGATTGTTGCGATGGCTGAGTAGGTACGGCAGCTGCTTTCAAGTCGAAGTGTTGCATGTTCGTGTCTCAGCAGAGGCTTTGCAGTAAAAACATTAAATTAGCGAATTGAAAATGGATATAAGACAGATAGAAAACTATAATTGAATAAATTGACCACCTAAGAAAAAATAAAAAAAAATGTTTACAAGTTGATTACGCATTAATTATTTGACAGTTAGAATAAAGGAAAAATCATTATTTTCACCGATTAGGTTCCGAAGTTTTTTTTTTTAGCACATAAATTCACATGTAGTATATAATCAGTATATTCAAATAAAAAATTAGTAGAACGGTTTTTCAATTAAGTTTAATTTATTTTAAAGAGTATTTTCAGTTAATTTTACTGACACAGTTTTCTGAGTGTACGTAATTCAAACTCAAGCAGCAAATGTATTTGGGAAACATCATACCATTTGAAAACTGTCACCATCAACAACGCAATGATGGTTACCCGTTTTTTAGTTTGTTGTAGCTTAGACAACTTACATAAATGAACTCAGGTAAGCCATGCATTGTGCCCTTAAAGAATTTCATTATTATTGTGCTTTCGGTGGTGCGTATATTTAGGACTTGTAACTGATCCAATCAGTCATATCTGTTAATGTAGCAACTACAAAGATGATAGATGATTGACTCATGTTGGGTATTTAAGGGAATTAAAAGAAGCAATGCACCATGGGCCAGACAGTCTCTGAAGGATGGAGTTCTTGTGTACGAGTAAATTCACAAGGGGTACTTAAAGGCAGCAGACTTGAGCACTGAGTTTTTTCTGCGTGAAATTAAAGAATTTCGTTTTGTTCCACAGTGCTCAGCATTAGCTTAGGGAATCGGTGCTTCAGTTTTTGTCTTATTTTTACTTGTCAACGGTGTTGTTTTCGTTGTTATTGCTGTTGTTAAGATTTCTAGCAACAATTATGGAATAAAAAACTCACCTTCATCATCTTTGTATCTGTTATTTTGACCAAGTGGCAGGCAACAAATTAAATGAACACGATGAAGAAACAAAACAATTCTACAGAAACAACAATAAAAAATGCAACATGACAAAACAAAAGGATCATTTAACTTTTAAGTTCAATTTTGTTGCTGTGCTTACTGCTGCTGCTGTAAATGTTGCTGTTGCTGTTCGTGGTAGATGACAATGCTAAGATGTGCCAACAACAAAACTGTCTTCTTTATTTTCTTGTTTTGTTGCCCTGTCTTTCTGTCTGTAGTTGTCATCTAAAAAATAGTAAAAACTCCTCGAAACTATCATGTTCTGGTGCGCTAAGTTTCATTTAATATGCCACTCGCTTTTGTAACTCCTTCTACTGCACATACATATGTACCTACATACATCTCCTACTTCTTTCGGTGTGCATTTTATTTATTTTTTAATTTTTGCTGTTTGTTCGTATTGTTTTCCAAAAAAAAAAAAAAAAAAAAAAATAAGAAAAAATTGGAGCTGATGTTTCGTTTCTTTAACCTTTTCAACCTGAGCTCCAGTAGGAATGACAATGGTGGCAGCAGGAATGAGGAAAGACTCACTGGCGCAGTGTTAGGAGAAAAAAGTAACTGACAAATGTATTTAGAAGGTGGCAACACCATTAATTTAAATTGTGGAACTTTGTCGAATGCACAGTGGTTTAATGATGTGTGAATAAAGTTTAACAGAATTAAACTCTAGAAAAAGACTTAAATAACTTAAGTTGCATTTTTAATTGTTAATAATTTTATTGGGCTTTCTAGTTCGAGTTTTACTTTCTCAAAGTTGAGAAAGATTTTTTCGTGATAAAATTGGAGTGATCTACATTTGTAACGAAGACAAGAAATGTAAAGTTAAATACTTAATGGCTGGGGTACATATTTTGCGGCTATTTCAAGACCACCTCGTGGCTGCTCATCAGAACTCAAATTTGCTTCGCGCTCAGACGGTTTCTTAAGCAGCAGCGCATAATCATCCATCCTGTAAGCGATTTCCATCACGAAAAATTTTCCTCACAAGGTAACTATACGAAAGCCAACCTTTGGCACCTGGAACAACATTAATGTAAAAGAATGGCTAAGAATGGTATTCAAAATATAAGTTACTGTGCACAAAAAATCCTTTATGGCATGTTTTAGCGCTTCACTTTATAGCAAAGTGTAACCAAACACGAATGTGTATTTTATGCCCATCATAGCGTTTTTTTTTTTGTTATCAGTCGATTTTTACCTTTTAAAGCAAAACTTAGATACTAGCCGAAAGTCTTAGTTAAATTCTAATCCAAAGTTACAGATTTTTGATTTTTGTCTCCCAAAATGGTCCACTGTGATTGAGAGCCGTTGGCATTTTTTATAATAATTTTTTTCATTGCCATTTTATTCTTTTGCCAACTACCAACTAAGCGACATATCGTATCGTCAAAGTTATAAGCAAATGCAACAAAATTTATACATATAAATAAAGAATAAAGTTTGTAAGGTTTATATTGTATTCAGAGAAGAAATGTTTTTAAAACATCCAAAAAGAAACGAAAAACACTGTTGGAAAAAATATCAAATGACGACAGTTTTAGGACGTCGTCTAATCTAAATGTCTACCTTGAAAAGATTTACTGCTAAAATTATTTTAAACGTACGATTTTCACCTTTTCATTTCTCAAACAGCATCGATCTGAGACTTCAAAAAGAAGAGAGTGGCAACAGACTAAAATAAAGTAGAAAGATCATCTATTTGTTGGCCAAAACTGATAGTTACTTTGTTTTTTATTTATTTATTATTATATTTTCTTTCGCTTTTCTTAAGAGACTTCTTAGCAAAGTTTGTCCGCCTAAATGTCTATTCAGTTTGCAGCTTACAACTTGGCAAGATGGGTGTCTGTCTGTCTGTCTGTCTGTCGGTTTGTTTGTTTTTAATGCCAAACTAAAAGAAGGTTTTCACGAAATTGAAGAAAGAAAAAGAAAAAGTTCACCATCATAATTAAATGGTTATTAGTTGGTAAATGTTTCGTGATATTTTTCTTTTTATCCGCTACGGATTTGATTTTGTTCGTTTTGGTTTCTGCAAGTTGGCATTAGGGTAATTAACATGACTATAATTAATAGTAAAACTGATATGCAGTTATAAGACACAAATTGAGAGTTTAAGAGAAAGGGAGTGGTGAAAATGTCGTCCATAACTGTTCACTGTCCCATATCGGTAGGATTTTTTTCTGCTGCTTTTACCAAAAGAAACTTTTTTCCGTTTCGTCTATAATTTTTTAATTGAAGTGACATGGGATGGATGTGCATTTAGTGCAATAGATGTTGTTGTTCATTATACGGGGAGAAACTTATTTATAGTAAAGCGAAAATGCACTGTGGCAATTTGTTTTAACATTTTCAAGCAGAACGGCTTAAAATAAAAAAAAATATTACAGTAAAAGCATCAACAAGAAGAAAACCGAAAAAAAAAGAGAAACGATGAAGCAAATGCAGTAGGTGCAAAGTAGACAACGATATTTTGGCCACCTGCCGCCACCCACCAATGAGGAGAGCGAGCTATTTAATCTCTTCGCTAATGTAATTACTCAAACAGCAAGGACTCACACACGCACAAATACTGAAATCCTTGAAAAGTATTAAGCTTTTAACTTGTCCCAATGACTTCCATGAATCCAATTTCTTGCAAAGTAGGCTCCGCTAGGAGACAAAGGCATACTAAAGCACCAACAGATCCGCCTACTACTGCTTAACCTTCGGCGGAGAGTTTAGGAGTATTCGCAGAGCCGCTAGAGCCCCGCAGAATTTGTCACCAGAGATTTGGTCTGCAATGTGATGCTGATTTTATTACACTTATCTACTCCAAAAGCGAAAAGCAAACACCTGGAACTAATCATGACCCCTAGGCCATCTCAAGTTCTTCTCGAGCTTTACAATCAAACCACATCCATACTGTTCCAGTCAAAAAACGTATGGCAACAATGAACCTAAAGAGTGGCACTCTGTTCGCTGATCAACTTTATAGCAATCAGACTTTAGGAGCACCTTCATAATCAGCCTTATGGAAATTGCTCCGCATCAGTGCAGCTCTATGCGTAAGAGAAATCAGAGTGGTTGGAGTCAGGCATACACTAAAACAAAGCCTGCTCCGCAGGGGAAGCTTTCACTATAACCAGATTGCAAATACACACAGAGGATATATATGTATATAGGAGCTAGGTTCGCCATAGTGCAGAATGAGCCAGCAATTTTGCACCGGGATGTGGCCTACACCAATACAGAGAGAGAGAGAGAGATATCACCATCCATATAGTAGTTTCAACAAAGAGCTGTTTCGTGTCCTAAAATTAAGTGTGATTTCAATGAATTCAATAAATTGCTTTTTGCAAAGTTTTAACTAAATGCAACTTAAATTAATAAGAAAAAAATATCTTTAGGCAAAAAAAAAGCAAGAAAAATTTCTTCAGTAATAATCGCCATAAATTAAAGTGGCCTAATAATGGAACAATAAACTTAAAACCGATTTGGGACAGTCCCAATTGAATGCGGTTGCTACCACACAGCGAAATTAACAAGATGTGGCCAGCAAATTTCTTTGATTTATTATGATGGCTTTTACTTTCATTGCAAAAATGAAAAGCATGTTAAATTGTTGTATGCATATTTTACCAATAGCGATTTTGGCTTAATCTTTAAAATTGTTTCTGTCCTTTTTTTTTGTTTTTTTTAATAAAATTGATATCAGAACGCATTAATGCTTTTTTGTATGAATAACAAAAGAAACACGAAGAAGAGACAAGCACCAAACGGTCATATCAATTTAAATTGAAATAAATACATGTTCATAAAGACAGACAGACGGACAGCCGTACACAGCCACACATACCTACATAAATATTTGTACTACTTACGTAGAGGCCATGTTGCTCTTTTTCCGTTTCTGTTTCTGTTTCTGCTCTTGATAATTATAATGACCATGTTGCAGATGATGGCTGCTGCCATATTTAATGTTTATCATTTAAATGGGTCTTCTCTCTAAAAAGGTTATACATGTTTGACCCGCTTATTTTAGTGCTTCATCTTTCTGCCAATAAAATAAATATCTGCGATCCTTGTTTTGTTTTTTATTTTGTTATGATCAGTTATTTATTTCTCTCTTTCTCTGGCGATCGATAGTGTTGACGTCATTTCATTCACATTTCTTAAGAGCAATTGTGGAGGCAGGCAGACATACAGTCAGTTCGTTGAGCGGCCACTTCGGCCGCCAGCCAGATGCAAATTTTTATCTGTTTGCTGTTTTTTTTTTCGATTATTTTTTGTTTAATGATTATGGCATAATAATGTTTATTCGAAAATAATGTTTTTATATCACTCTTTTCTGCAGAGGACTGTTTTCATTTTCATTCCAATTCAACTTTTTGTATCCAAACGAAAGTAAAATTAATGCTATTTATAGTTATTAGCCTCCTTTTTGTTTTGTTTTTATGTTGATCAGTACTTTAGAAAGGGAAGTATGGATGTGATATCGTCAGGTATGTAACGTTTAGGAAGGGCTATGAATAAAGCCTGAATATTTCTCTAATAAGAATTCCCTTGTTTCGTTAAAATACAGCCATAGTATTCCACCATCACAGTAATTCGTTCGATTAAGCTTGGCAGCGAAAATATTTTGATCACACTTAAGCTTTTGTTTGTCTATTTTTGCCTGAGAAAGCGGAGCCATACCTTTCTTGTTTCACGTTATTCTATTGCATATGAAAACATACAGAAACGGTGGAAAAAACCTAAAGTCACATAATTTCACAATAGCACATGTGATTGCTTTGCTGGCTCAACGATTACAAATAAAATTTAGAGCAAATTTGTGTTCTCGCTCTTGCAGAGTTTTTGCAACATCAAGTGATAACAAATTTCGTTTTCCCCCAATTTTTGTTTTTCGCTGGTGTTTGTTGATATGCATGTATATTAATTTTTAGTTGTTTGTATCCATGTGCTGGGCCAAAACAAGAGAATAATGATCCTTATATTTGATAAGCTGACCGTACCCTTAAAGTTCTTTTTAATATAATAATTCGATAACTCCACTTTGCAAAAGGCTGTAAAAAAGCTATAACTGGAAATACCCTGTTGAGTGCCACATTCCTGAGCACTGGGTAACATTAAACTTAGGGCTCTCACGAGATTTGCTAGCGGTCTAGGTTTCGTTCTACAGGCTGCACAAAGCAGCCTTTTGGTCGCGGTGCACAATGGGCCCCAAAATGGTAAAAGCTGGGAATATGACTGAAGCTGCCATTGCCGCTGCTCTGGTTGTGGAATGAAC
The DNA here is from genome assembly GCA_963662145.1 of Sturmia bella. Classification (NCBI taxonomy): domain Eukaryota; kingdom Metazoa; phylum Arthropoda; class Insecta; order Diptera; family Tachinidae; genus Sturmia; species Sturmia bella. The sequence continues at coordinate 123,861,324 of OY759168.1, forward strand.
ACAAAAGAAAGAAAATACCCTGAAAATAGATCATCATGGTAGACCTGAAACAGGTCTTGTCAAAAACATTTTTTTTGACACTAGAAAATATTTTCTCAATTCCGAGGAAGTAAAATCGAAATGAAAGCCCAATAAAGTAATTAACAATTAAAGATCATAAAATTAGACTATAAACTGAAATTAATCCAGGCCTGACCACTTTTGTGCCTCAAAGGATTCGTAAGCAAAGGACTCAAGGGCAAATGGCGGTGTACAAAATTTAGTGCTTCAATTAAGTCTCTCATGTACGATTTTATTGCTTAAAATATTTTTTTTTCATGTCTGATCACTTCGCTTACAATGTTTTTACGCAAAAAGTAGCAAATAGTGTAAGAGTAAAAAATCCATAAAACGTATACAAATATTATTAATTGCGATTGATGACTGTTTTTTTTTTTTTTGGCTCACGTTGTGTTTTTGTTGTTTCAGTTGTTTTTTTGCTTGAATTTGGGACTTTTGTGGTTGTTTTGATTCACGGACTTTAAGCAATTTTTTGCTGCCTGATTAAACTTGTATGACCAACATTTGTTTTTGGGTCTGGCTGGCTGGCTGGCAGGCTGGCAGGCAGACTGTTTGGTAGTAAGTCTGTTGCAAAGACTATTTTTCATTTGATTGTTACTTCATTTAATGGGGAAGTGTTGCCACCTGGTGTGTCATTGAATTAAATTTGCAGTTATTGTTGTTTTCATTACAATTTCACTTCTACGGCTCTTTATTTCTGTTGCTTGTTTTTCTTTAAGTTTTTTAAACAAATAAAATATGAATTTTTCATTGTAATTATCATATTAATTAGATGTTTGTTAAACATTTATTTTCCATCTTGCCAGCAATAGTTTAAGCAACAACCCAACAGCAAACAGATCAACCAACAACTTTTCATTTGTTGGCTGTCTGTTTAAATTGAAATATTTTATGTTGTAATTGCAGTTATAAAATTTAAATAAAGTATCAATTTGAAAATCAGCAAGCGTCTTTATTTCAATAATGCTTTAATACACTACACACATTTTTGGGTGATTTTTAACTTTCACCATTTCGTACATACAATGTTTTAAGTTTACAAAAACAACAAAATCCTTTTCCTTGTGGGCGTCAAGCGAATTGTTTGTCAGACGTTATGAATGAACAGAATGTATTGGCGTTGTTCACAGGGTGGCATTGAATTGTGATGCTGAAAGAGATGTTGAGATTAACAGAAAAAAATATGGGTCAAACAGATGAATACCACAAACATGAAATAAAGCAGGAAGCTCATTTCAAAAAAACAGCGAGACTGCTCAACTTTGAATGTAGCTTAAGCTCTAAGCTTTCGAATAAACGGAGGGATGAAGCAAGGAACGAAACGAGCATAAAAATATACGACAGCTAGCAGCGTGAATTTTAGTACAATTATCATAGAAAAAGTAGTGGTCACGCTTATTTCGACAAATATTTGGCCAATATGAACGTATGGGAAAATATGTTTTCTTTACGCTCCTCTTAAGCGAATCCACTAAACTTTTCCACTAAGTTTTAAATAATCAAACTCAGCCAGTATTGTTTTAACTAGTGCTGAAAGCCTCCCAATTGAAAATCAATAAACATAAACAGAAAAGCAACCATAAATGAACCTGTGTTTTAAATTGGCATGAGAAACTGAAAATGATTTAACAAAATGCTGTCTGTTTTTCAGATTTTATTTGGCTGGCAAACGTGTAATCAAATGCAACTCGTATTACGCTGTTTGCTGTTAATTTGTATGTAATCGATATGAAAACTTTATGGTGTCTCATAGTGCGGTTTGGAAAATCTCGTTTTCTGATTCCAATTACACACTGGCTCAGATTAGAAGTAAAATTTGGTTTATTTATTATTAAAATGAAATTATTGAAATGAAAGGCCCTTTGTGGCATTTTTACCGTTGGCCCATAAAGAGCATCATTATTCAAAATTGCTGCTCATAAAATATAATTTTGAATTGTTTTTGTCTGGCAAGTTCTTAAAAGTAAAACTTTTTGCTACAAAAGGCCTTTTACAAACAACCGAAAGCAACCGCTTCAAATGTTCCTCAAATGTCAATGAATTTATTTCAATCATTCGTTGCTTCGTGTGTCTGTCTGTCTGTCTGTCTGCTTTATTGATTGTAATGAAATACCAATAAATGAATTATTTAACATTTTAGTTGTTGGCTTTTAATTATTTGTGTTTTATTCAGTTGGATTTTTGTCTATTTATTTTATTTTTATATGTATTTTTTTCTCTTTGTTTAAACAATAAAATTGCACTTGAACTGTGGTATTTAATTTCATGTGAAGTTAGAAAAAAAAAAACAGTTTTTTTAAATGAATTTTGTGTGTTATTTTTCTGGCCAAAACACCGCATGTAGATGTGGGTGGGTTGAACTAACAAAAAAAGTTAAATGTATAAATACACCACATTGAATATTAACAGTGAAGAAGAAAACTAAAAGCAGTCTTTTTGTAGAAGAGACAGTTTGCAGAGAGAGAAATTCGATGCTGATTCAGGACCTTCTTTGTTTTATTTATACTAATGTTTTCTTCCAAAATATTTGAATTTTTTGCTAAAAATTTAAATAAAGAAATAAAATAAACATTATAAATGCTTGTTGCTCCCTGCTCATATTTTTATTAAAAATAACATTTAATTTCGCTTAACTGCGGAAGAATATTTGAATCGCAGTTAAAAAAACAGGCAGTAAATTTGACACTGCCCAATTTGGAAGGGTGCAAAAATCTTGGCACAAACTGCTGATGGCTTCAGCTCTGATAACCAAGTGAGATTTTTTCCAATTGAAGCTTCTTCAAATTCACTTATTTGTTCTTTACAATTAAAAATTTTAGTTTTAAAAATCTGGTTTTCATTCCCAGCAGAGATTTCAAATTGCAGTTTCAACTCAATATACAAAAACTTTTCTGCCATCAAATTTGTATGGCAAAAAAAAAATCTGTTTATAAAAAAGTAAACAATTTCAAAGTGCAAAAACTCCATATGAAGTTAAATTGAATTTGATGAATTTGAAACGTGCGAATGTTTGCAAGAAATTACGAAAGTGATATCTGCTGATAGTTTTCATTATTAAATGACTTTTCCATCACGTTTATTCCGTACAATCCGTCACATAGCCGTGTGTATTTAGTTGGCCTGCCTTTGAGCCTTTGTTCTGCAAATCATGTGCTTTGAAATCACATGATTTCTAAAATAAAAATTGGCTTTACTTCAGAAAGACTACATTATATGATGCCTTTAATAATATTTTGTCACATAGCCCTGCGTATTTAGTTGGCCTGCCTTTGAACCTTGTTGTATTCTCGTGTATTACATATACAGGCCTGTTCTGCAAATCATGTGCTTTGAAATCACATGATTTCTAACATAAAATTTGGCTTTACTTCAGAAAGACTACATTATATGATGCCTTTAATAATATTTTAAATGATTTAATTTTGCAAAAAAAATTACGAAAGACCAGCTGATGCAAATCACGTGATTTCAAACGAAGCGATTTTCAGAACAGACCTGATAGTATAATAAATAATTACATGTGTATATGGTAAACTCTGGCGTCAGTATGGCCTTAGGAGTATTTTTTAGGATTTACTAGAATCGCAAATAGGATTCTCGTTGTGTGACGGTTTCGAGGAGCAAAAATTTTCCCAAAATTGTTTCCTGTAATATTTTTTTTTTTTTTTTTACAAAATTGTTGAACACACCCCAGATCCCAGCTATAGAAAATCTATACTTCCGATGAGATCTTTCAAAACAGTACATTCGTTGATATTATGGATCTTCGCTGTTTTGGAAACTCTTCGATATTGTGTTACCCGTTTCGCAGTCTTACCATATTCTAAAACATGTGTATATTGTGTCATATTTTTGCTCACCACTGTTTGTTGAGTGCTTTCAATGCTGACTACATAAGTGTACAAATAAAACCAGCAGCGGTAGTACGTACCTCTTTTGCAGTAAGATAACACCATCTCTAACAAACCAAAGCGAATACAACAAATTTGTTTACTGGTTGAAGTATTTTATAACGATAAATTGTTTTCTAAACAAGTGAAGTATAAAATGCAATTCACAAGTTTGAGTTTTTCCCAACAAGTGTCTGTCATATTTGTACTCGTATTTATAGAAATAAAACAAAAGAGCAGACAATTGCATGTTTGCATATGCCTGCTTATGTGGGTGTGTATGAATTTATCTAACGAGTATAAGAAGATCTTAAGCAAACGAAAATTTTTGTGAGCAAAAAAAAAAAAACAAATTATATATATTTTTGTATTGTCCCTGGCTTAAAACAAATATGGAAATTGAAAATAATATTTAACGTTAAGGGTTGTCTGAGCCATTACACTGTGCAGCGGCAAGTTTTTGCGTACTTTGCAATCCCTCATCTTTGCGGAAAATACGGCATACACAAATTTTTTATTGAGAAACAAAAACTTTAGTTGAAAATATAGTGAAAATGATTCCCCAAACAGCACATGAAAACAATGCGGAGTTTTTGATTTATGTTTTCTTTAAATTTTCACATATTTTTATGGCATGCATCATTTTTAACCTCTAACAGTATTAATTTGTAAGAGAAACTACTGATCGTTTGTTTGTGCCGAGTTCAACAAAGTTTAGTTACATTTTGTCTATTAATTTCTGTTGACTTTTCCACTTCAACAGTAGCAAAACATGATCGTTTAACATGACACCAAACAAAATACAACATCAAAATAGTAAAACAGAGCCTTAAAATAATGAATTCTTTATACATTGGGTTTGGGACTTCTTCTCATGAGCAAATGTTTCATTGCTGCTTAGAAGGTATTCCACATACCTGAAACGATTTACAAAAGCCGTTCGCAACTAATGTGGCAGTTGACATGCCGGTAGTGCAACAAACTCCATTTACATACATACATACTACTTGTTGTCCGGCATACATTGTGTGCTAACAACAATTAAAATCATTACTTAACAAGAAAAATGTTAAAGAAAAAATTTCAATAAATCCTCTATTGTTTAAAGTTTTGAAGCCAACAAAAGAGTTGTTAATTCATTGTTATTGCTGCACGCTGAAACACAAAAAGATCCAATAAATATTCATTTAGTAAATGAGCAATTTTTCTTAATTCATTTGGCTTGTTTTGGATTTTTTGGCTAAAAAAAAACCGCAACATTTGTACTGAACAGAGAAGGCTTGTGTGTTCTGTTTGTGTTTTTGCCAACACTGAGTACCTGAACGGCGGACGTTGGGCGTGCACAATTTTTACTATAATTAGGTCTCATAGTTAGATTATTTCAATAATATTCTCTTAGATTATTAGATTAGATTTTTAATCATCAGCCCTTATGTAAAGGAGCCCCAACGACTTCACGGCAACACTGCAGTGTAATAAGCTTGCTACCATCCGGCAGAATTCCATTTACTTACAACAGGTGTAAAACATTAAAGTTAGTCCATTAAAAATAATGGCACCCAAAGATCGTTGATTATATTCATTTGTCAAAGCCGATATATGGACAGGTATGATATTTTCCACTACTCGTGCTGGCAATTCCAGCTACAAACTCTCACAGTTTTTATTGATACTGTCTTTCAAGACTTCAAAAGCCTGAAGTTTAATGAGGTGAGCTCGCGATACGGCATGATAAGCACAGAACAAAGTGTGTGAACAAAATGTGTGTTATTCGCCATTTTCAGCGCCACACAAGCTATAAATATGCTTGCTGACGCATTAAAGGAGATGACGTTGTTTTTTGATGGAGAGTTGTTTTTTTCGCTCTCAAGATTCACAATGGCTTAAGCAGCCCAGCCACGCTGAGTGACCAGCCCAGCTACTAGTTGTTAATGCACTGTTTTGGTTTTTTAAAGGAATATCTTCAAGTTTCTCATTAAAATTGTTAGCAAAGAAGCTTGATTTTTAGCCCACTTGGCAACTCTGGTTTATATACCCGGGCCAAGTGTAGCACAGCTCTGCTGCCTGCCAGCCTCTAGGTAAGCGAATAAGCAACCAGTGTTTACTGTCTGAATTCAAGCTGCTCCATCACTTTAACGCTACAATTTGTTCTTCGTCACTCTCCACTACTCTTGTTGGCAATTTCAGCGACAGGTTCCCACGGTTTTACTTACACTTACGAGAAGAAAGTTACAGAACTCGGTAACTTCGTGTGTTATTCGCCATTTTCAGTGACACACAACCCATAAATATGCTTACTGACGCATTAAAACAGATAGAAATGGGATTCATCGCTTTTAATCCGTTTCACCTCCAAGACTCACGATGGCTTGGGCGAGTTTAAATGAGCCGAGTGGCTAGCTGCTAGTCGTTAGTACACTGTCTGAGTTTTTTAAAGGAATATCTTCAAGTCTTTTATGAAAGTTTTTAGCAAAGACGCTCTTTCTGGTTGATGTTCCCGGGCCATCTGCAATACAGCTCTGCTGCCTCGCCGGCTTGCCAGCTTGCTGTGTTTTTGCATGCTCTTCTAGGTAAGCTACTAAGTAAGCAGAGCACTGAAAAGTCTACACCTCAATTCAAGCTGTTCCATCACTTTGCTGGCTTAGCTACAATTTGCTGTTCCTTTTGACCTACTAAGGGAACTTCCTCCATATACTTTCATGTTTCGTGAACTGTCCTACTTAGTTTATACTTGTCACACAGAGGCTCTCACATACAACTCATACAAGAGTACCTGGGTCCTCTTTTGCGACGGTTGGAGCTTGAGGGGTTGACGCTCAAATTCGCTTTAGAATATCACTCATGTTCACGCTCTTGAATTTCATAGTTCTTCATGACGCTTCACAAACGTCGAAAAACAGCTGACATTTACCGCAACCACCTAACAGCCCAATGACTTTTGTGAAGATTTGTGCTGCGGAAACTGCCAAAATTCCCTTAAAGCATATTCGGCGTAAAACAAGTGCAGGTTGTTATTTTTGAACAAATATAAAAACAAAACACAACCTAATTTTTTTTTTCTTCTTTAACATTTGATTGCAAAACTAAGTTTGTTAAATAGAAAAGAAAGATATAAGAATACACACATACGAAATATGTGCTCACTTTCATGTTGTGTATGGTTTCTGTCAGGCTGCAAGTTAAGATGTTCATGCAGCTGCGTCTAGATTTTGTTTCTGTTACGCTTGCCGAAAAAGCATTAGTTTTTTCATAAAACTGCTTGAAGTATCCATTAAAAAATAGAAATAAACCTGAGAAGATATTGTGTCTAACGACGAAGATGACGACGCTGATCGTGAACAGGTAAAACAATGATTGTTTTGTTATCTTTTGTTGTATGGAATGAGAGGCTTCTTTTGTTGAAAAGGGGGTTCCATCTGAGAGATGTTACTGTTTTTGAGATGCCAACATCTTAGATGAAATTAGTCAGTGCCACAACAAATTGCTCTACAGCTTAAATTTAACTGAAGCCCTTGATTTAGAGAATTATTAATTAAAGTTTGCCATCAATTTGATCTTTTTATAGATGCAGAAATAATGAGAATTTTAGTATTCATTCTTGGTCTAAGGGAACATCGCTTTTTATAGTTCGAAGCAAAATTTTGATATTGCAGATGACAGTTTTTGAACATAATCTCTTGGTATTCACTGATTGATTTCTTTATTACTATGTCCTCTCTGTTTTTCATTCTCTCTCTCTCTCTCTCTCTCTTTCCTATTCCAGTATTAATCTTTTTTATAACTGCATTTTTGTCCCCAAAAATTGCTAGAAGCTGCTTTTTTTCTATCAAAATAATACACATATATTTCTTTCGAATTCACACTCTGCCTTTTATTTTGAGAATTAAGAGGAGAATCCCCACTTGGGCACAACTACTTTTTTTGCTCAAAATCTCAGCAATTCCATTTTTGTAGCACCCTTTAGAAGAAAAAGATCAAATAAATTTTTTTTTGAATCTTAAATAAACACGACAAAGTCATGCACTGATTGTGTTATAAACGACTTGTAGATTTATTATTTTAAATGTATGAATTTATATTTTGTGCAACTCGTTTTTCGCTAATTTGCAAATCTCTTGTTTTATTTTGCTCCGTTATAAATACATACTTATTTTGTGTTTGCATTTTTTTTTTTCAAGGAAACATGAATATAAAATGTTTTGAGGAAAAACCTTTGAAGTTGAAATTTAACTCAAGGGAGGCAGCCGAATTGCAGCAGCGTTTCTTTTATTAAAAAAGATGTGTATGTAAATACATGATATTTTATTTTGTTTTACTTCCGTGGGAGTTGGTTACATTTCGAAATTGTAAGTTTGTAGCTTAACAGGTGGAAATTAGAAATTAGTTATAACTGGCGTTGGAAACCAGGGAAATGAATTTTGACAATGATATTAAAGTAACAGCAGGAGTAGAAAAAATAATTTATAATTTTAAATCTCTTTAGTAGTAATATTTAAATGTGCATTATTCTTCGAGATATGCATATGTGAACAAATTCGTTCGGTTTCTGTAATAAGAAATCGAAGGAAATGAAAATTAAAGCAAAAATGGTGGGAGATCACCAATTTGCTAGAGCCTAATAATGAAATGAATTATAGGGCTGGGATTTGCCCAGTGTTATAACAAACTTACGTGTGGGAAGAATGTTCTAAGTGATTGAAACGCTGAGTTGGTTTTCGTGCTTAGATTAACTTACATGAATGTTTATTGGGGGAAACAAATGGGATTGACTGAAGCTCCTGGTGTTGATTCGTCCTTCTGGAGGATTCGTACGCTAATGCCCATTATAAATTCAAAAAAGCGCAATCAAACCAAAAGCTTCGTTCAATTTGGCTAATCGCCATAAAACAATTCACAATTGTGTATTTGCAGAGTCGGATCTACTTCACTATTACTACCGCTCATTGCTAATTTATATATCTAATATAATATTCAATATATTTATAATTTCAAAATAAAAGTTAAGTTAAGTTTCAAGGGAATTCAATATTTCATAATTGTTCAAAATTTTAATTTCGATAATGTTCACGTTTGAACATATGCATATACATAAGTATTTGAGGAAACATATTCCAGAGGGGGGAGTGAAAATTCTATTGACTTGCATGCGCCAGTATTATGAATTAAGAAACATTTGTTACAATCACATAGAAATGGAAGATCGCGGCGTTTTCGGTTCACGATGTTCTTCTCTATATTTTATTGGCACTAAAAACATCTCAAATTCATTCTTTTCTGATTAATTTCAGGTTAATTTGGCTTAAAATTCCACAAAAAGCTATAAAATCCCTAGAAATACAGCCTTGAGTTTTTTTTTTTAATTTTTTTACTTTGAATGTTTATTGGTGCTGCTCAAGCAAATTAAATTTAAGTATCTGGATAAATATACCATCATCAATTCTATTCAATTTGAGCTCTCGCCAGCAGAAACAATCAGTCATTTCTTGCGAATGCAGCAAAAAAAAAATCGTTCTTGCATCAGGCTTTTAAACGTCATTTAAAGAATATAATGGTTCACATAGAGAGACGATCAACCACTTATTTTCCACTTCATCAGCATGTTTAGAAAAAATAAGAACTAAAACAAAATTAACTAAAAAAAAATTAATGCTTTGCATTCAGGCAGTTGCATGCAAAAAAAAAAAACACAATGGGTAACAATTAAAATTAAGCACATGCACCAGTCAAATTGAATCTACATTTTCTCATTTACACTGAAGAGTTCATTTCGCAAAAAAAAAAACAAAAAAAAAACAATAAGATGCGAAAAGAAAAGCATCAGAAGAGGCGTTCTTATTTTAGCCATGTAGTATTTCTGTTACTTTTGCCAGTTTCTTCTGTTTTTACAACTATAACAAAAACGCGCATATTTTTGCTGAAATATTCAAATTATGTTGATGTTTTGTGGCTGCAAATAGAATTGAAAAGTAAAACTCTGTTAATTTCATGGCATTTTCATGCTTCATCTCTTTGGTTGCTTTCATAGTTTTTGTTTCGATTTGGCGGTTCTCGTTTTTACTTTTTATTTTCGTGCAACAGCGTGCTGACTGACAACTGACAGCGATACAAAAAAGCGTTAAAAGAAAAATTCATTTTTAAATAATAAACAAATTTAGTTCTGTGTCCGTTTTCTTTCTACTTTTTGCAGACACATGCACACACACACACACACACACACACACACATACAGCGACATACACACGTGCACTCAAATGAATGTGTTTGTTGGTTTTATCTTCTTAAGATTTTGTTGTAAATTACTATTTATGATTAATCTTTTGGCGTTTTTAGCGCTCCAGAGTAACACCTTCTTTCTTCGTTTTCATTTTTTCCTCTTTGATTCGTTGAGGGAAGAAAAAAGAATCTAAAATTTTATACGATGACCATTAAAGAATTAAGTTGGCTTCACCACTACTGGTGTGGGCAGACTTGATGTTAATTATTTAAAAAGAAAACTGTTTTTTTTAAAGGCAGCTGCCACAAGGTCTTTGGAATCTGCATTTTTATTAAAACTTCCAAATAAAATACGAATCGTTAACATTACTACTCTAATCAGATAGTCCCACTGTGTGGTCTAAATCATAAGCATAAAACTTGTAATTATGAATTGGGAATTATGGTCCATCAAACAAACGAAAATGAAAACGAAAAAAGTTGGCAACAAAAATTGTTTTTATTCAACGGTTATGTTGTTATGACTTTGTTGGGGTACAACTAGCTGTTCAGTCATCAAGCGCTGATGAGAAGCCCATTTGTCACTCTCTAAACATGACATGTCATAATGGAGCATCATGAGGAATATGTTGGGTATGAACAAGAGTCTTGGGGGTTGTGGCAAATAATGGCCAGAATTGAATTTATGGTTCATACCTTTAGGGGTGACTCACTGATGTGGTGAAGTTTTTTTGCGATGCAGATCTTTCCAATTGTTTTGCTTCTTAATTTTTTGGGGAACTCAATTATTTATTTGCTTCAAGAGTCAATTGAAATCAATTATTTTAGGTCTAAAAATATACATTTGTTAATCAAAATGAGCCAAAATTTCTGATTCTCATTTTGTTCATGGGAATTTTGGCCGCTCGGTTTCAAACAGTATTTTAAGATTTTTCGAGTCTACTGATCGAAATGACGTATGCCGCCGGCATTGGACGGCTGAAAAGATAGAAAACATTAAGGAAGGTCTATTCTAGATCTAAAATAATAGATCTTAAAGCAAACGAATTGGGTGTGCCTTGGGCAGCTGTCCAAAGCTAGAACGTCTAGTCAAGTCCATATGACGCCAGATGACAGGAGTAGCTATATTTTTAAAGAGCAGTACAAGGAAAATAACCCCTACACATGCAGTACATTGTACCGGAACTGCACAAATAGGTTTTGGGGAGGGGAAACATTTGTTTTGAATCTTCTTACATTGTAACAAAACGTTACAATGTTGGAAGAGTACGCAAAAACGTTGGCAGGTAATTTGTTTCACAGACAGACGATAATGCTGAAAAACGAATTCTCTGGCCAATCGACCGCAAACGTGTTTGCTCTGGATGATGTACGTATATTTCGCAGAAGTATGCGAGTTTCGTAAACTAAATTCCCGATAAAATGCTGTAAAATACCCCAGACTACGACGATGTCGCAGTGAGTCAAGAGCGTTGGATAACTTACTTGCACTGATTTGCTTTCTCTGGCCCATGGTCGAGTAATCGCAAAATAGACTTTTAAGGCACCGGCCTTACATATGTATAGCTAAATAAATACAACTGAAAAACAAACAAAAATTTTTTTGTTCTGCAAACAGGGCAATAGTGAAATTTGCTTATAGAGCCGCAATATGCTTCAATTGCTCCAACGAGTCAAATGTCGTTACAAGTAAGAGTAAATCCCTGGAATTGATAGAAAAGTGCTGGAATTTTCGGTAAATTTCTTTTCACTCCGATAATTTCTTTGTAGTATAGCAACCGTGTATATTTTTGCCAGCAAAAGTGGTTTCAGAAAATCTTAAGCACCTGCTATTTTTAGTCTGCCTTTAGTACCTCAGATTGGCTAAAACGTCATTGACAGCAAAACCGTTCCAGTCATAAATAGTTCATATCATCAGCTTGGCTCTTTGAGAAGTTTAAGAGAATCATCTACATTGAAAAAAAACACACAAGAAAAGAAAAACAGACAATGAATCTGTTGCACCAAAAGCAAAAAAAAAAAAAAAAACATCAACAAACGGCTAAAAAAGATTGAAATTGAGACTAAAACCGTAAATTGAAATTGAAACTTTTGACTGAAGGATAAATGAATGGCACAAAAATAAAACAACAGCAACAAAGTTTTGACTATCTGTCTATTTGTTCGCTGTAGCATGAAATGATCATGAGATGCTGAGATGGCGATCCGATCCGATGCGATGCGATGCGATGATGTTGATGTTGATGACGACGATGATCGTCTTGATGATGGTGATGATGATCACAACAATGGTGGTGGCGTAGTGTTGATGCATTTTATTTGTTGCTGTTGCTGCTGTTGTTGTCTATTCTTAATTTTTTTTTCCTTCAATTTTTTGTGCAGTTCAGTTGTTGCATTTAAAGTGTCTGTTAGTTGTTGGCACCTTTTAAGTTTTTAGTCATTATTAATTTTATTTTTTCTTCCTATTTTTTTTCATTTTCATCTTGTTGTATTCAAAAAAAAAAAAAAAGAAACTATTTTTTTCATTGGCTGCAGTTTTAAGGGATTTAGCCGTCTGTTTGCGTGAAATCATTTAAAAGGTTTAATAATAGTTTTCGTTGCTCAAATACGGAACCCCAGAGTGTGTGTTGGTTGGTTGTTTGGTGCAACTGTGAGTGTTTTATGGTATTTTCCCTTAAGCTTTATTATCTTAACACTTTAGTGAAAAAAGCTCGAAAACATTAAAAATAAAGTGAAAAAAAAAAGTTTAAAAGTGCTTAATTGCAAGCGTGACAAATTTTGTTGTGTGGCAAGAGACAAAAAAGAAAAGATGATAAATTATATGGGATTTAGTTAATATTTTGTGTTCAGCCAGATAAATCAATTGATGGCTTTTCTTTTGCTATTTTTAGCATCGACCACGGACAGATAGATCATGAGTTGGACATAAATACCGTGTATTTTTTTTTCGCTCATTTATAATTTGCAATTGTTAAGCTGTTATAAGTGTTAATCTGCAAGTTTAATGATTTAACATGTAGATTTATTTCAATTTAAATCAAGCATTACATTTTTAAATACTTTTGTTGGTCAGACAATTAAGGCTGTGTTTTATAATGCCACATAATACAGTGATGGCCACTTAAATAATTTTTTGGCCAGGTGATCGCAAACACTGCAAATGAAATTTATAGAAATATTTCTGCTTTGACGAGTTTCCTTTTAACTCGGCCAATGCAGTTCAAAGAAACTGTCGCAGCTTTTCGAAAAAAAGTGCTGGCTAATATATTGAACAGAAATATTTATTAGATATTGAGGAGATATTTGTTTATTACTGCACTTGTCGTCTACTCAAGACGACGATCCTCAGGCTTTGAAAATTTTTAATGCTGATGATCGTGAAACCGCTACAATTTTACCACAATCACTAATTTCATTTTTTAGTCAACACAGAGCGAAAACTTCCTAATAGATTCAATAAGATTTTCTCTTTGAAACGTTTTTAGGCTGAGGGGTATCCCAGCAGAGAGAAAAGAAGATTTTTCTATGGGTATTTCTTATTATTTCCATGTTGCAAATCTTATAAATTGCCTCAACAAGAAAAACACATAAAACCAAGAAGAAAACTTGTTACTCACGTTTGTTTTTACTCAGTTTGCGATTTGCATGGTACCAAAAGAAAAATTCTATAGAGAAGAACTTAGTGATTCTATTAGGTTTTCTTGTAAATTGTATACAATAAGGATTTCTTATTGATTTTATTAGGTTATCCTATTAATTTTTTCCTATTGGTTTTATTAGTTTCCTATATAAACACACGTAAATCATCTTTTTAATTTCATTAATTTTTGTTTTTTCAATAAGGTTTTCCCATTTAAAATAATAAGGAATCCTTCTGGAAAAAAAACCATAGAGATATCTTATTGATTTTGTTCTACTTTATTAGGTGCTTTTTTCTTTCTCTGTGAATATGGTTTACAAGTGCTAATGACTTCATCGAGCCTGAGTACGGTTTTTACTTCCTCAGAATTGAGAAAGATTTTTTTTTTTTTTGATAAAATTGTAGTGATCAAAATTTTTAATTAATTTCTATTATTTGAACTTTTTTCTTATAAAGAAACATGAGCCCTGAGTTCAAAGACGGGTGCTGACGAGAAAGTGTGGCGGCTTCGAAACAAATAGTTGTCCACCTTGCTAAATGTCTTTGTCTAATTTAATTAATATCACAAAGATAATATAGAAAGAACTTGAGCCTGATAAACTTAATACAGAAATGATCAAAATTTTTTTTAAGAATACAAGAAAAGTACAGTCGAACACTTGTTGGCGGCGGTACGAGTACATAACATGGCTATTTCACGTCCACCAAAACAATGAGCGGCGTCTACCCTAGTATTTAGTTGGATGGTTATGCGATGCTGCCTAAAAACAGTCAACAATTGGTCATGACCTGGGTTCGAAACAATTTGTTTTGTCTTCTTTAAAAAAATAAACGATCACTTTAATTTTATCACAAATATAACTTTCCGAATTCTGAAAAATTATAAATCGAACTCAAGCACTACGAATTGGATTTGCCACAGTAAAGTCTTTGTCAACTTTTAAGAAGTGAAACCGCACTGATTTCCAATATGTAATTGGCAATTGAGAAAGATTAATTGATATTGATTAAAAAGTAGTGAAAACCCAAGGGTTGAACTTGAGCCTGAAAAAGTAATTTAATAGAGAAAGATTTTAATTTGCAAATATCTAAACATAAACTAGACATACGATTTTGTATTTTCACTTCTTCAAGTTCTAAATATTTTGCATACTCTTTATTAAACCAAAACAGAATCAGCAAAAATCTAACTTCTTATCTCAAAGAATCTTCTTATCTATATATAAAAACAAAAAACATGTACTTTTGGTGATAACATCATGTTTTGTTTCTGCTGCCTTAGAGATTTATGCATGTGCCTTACGCACTCATCATTGTAAATTACATTTAAACAATTTTTATATTTGTTTGTTTTTCTGTTGTTGACAATTTTATTAGAATTTTTTTAGCAGCGAAATTAGATAAAAAAAAATTAAGTTGAAAAATAGTTTCACTTTTGATTTCGTGGTAAACTTTGTGGAACTTTGAACTAAAAGCAAAAAAATTTTTGCAAAGCTAGAAACTTACCTCCTCTTTCCGTCTTTTTTTTTCCCTGAACTTTGACTTGAGAAGTCAATGAGAGAATAATTGCAATTGCTAACTAATTTATTGGGGTTTCAGTTCGATTTAATTTTTGCCAGAATTAGGAAAGCTTTTGACCGAAATCATGCAGACCTAAAGTGTGGAGTTGCATGCGAACGTTTGATAGGAGTGGAAAATAGAAAAACAATATTTTTGTGATCATTGGCAAGAGGTGTGGAGTCGCGATAGATGAACAGGTTTTTGTTTACCGGCTCATTAAAATATATACTGTGTTTAAAATATATACTGTGTTTATCACAAATAAATCCTGTCTAAATATTCACTATAAAACGGTTATAGATATTGGTTTTTATCAATGAATATAATCCAATTGCAATTTTCGTGAATGGTGACAAGAAAATGATCAAACTGTAACTGTGACGAAAAATTGCTTACAGTATTTGAAATGAAAATATATTATTTGCCACAACCTTACGCATCGTTATAGACAGCATAATATTGTTGTCGCAACCATATTATTCCCTGGGTACTGATCTAAATCCAAAGCCCTGAACGAATTTAGGAGCATAAAAAATCTGAATTTAGTGAAACCGATTGCTTTGTGTGGAAATTATGGAAACTTTAACACAGAATTGGAAATAATCAACAAAAGCTTAAATTGTAGATCCTCCCATTGTGTAAGCCTCTGAAAATAACAAGGGTGTGCTGTTTACGTTTATTTAAGCGAATACCATATTTGTGGTAATTATTTGTCAATGTCATATTTTCTTAATATTTGGGACTTCCTCTCCAGTGCAAACAGCCAGGGGTTTAATGCTTCTTGGTAATTATTTCTCTTCTGGCCGGTTGCCTTTCATAATAATTTATGATTCATATACGAATTATTAGCTCTTTAGTAAATGAACAAAAGTTATTTGACTTTTAAGCAAAAAAAAAAAAACAAATGTTTTTTTTGTTTTTCTAAAATTTAGCTCTGTTTACATTTTGCTTTTTGTAGTCCGTTTGTGGAATTTCAAAAATTTCTTATTTAATTATTTATTTTAAAATAATCAGACTAACACACAGGAAATTTATAACTCAATGGAATGAAATCAGATGCCACGGCATTTAAGTAAATACAAATTCTAAAGTATGTAAGAATATTATTTGTCTTTGAAATATAAAATTGTGCTCTTCACTGCTGGATGCTGACTGAGATGCAGCGTCTCAGAACAACCAGCAGTTTTATTTTACATTTTCTTGGCATTTGCGTAAATGCTGCAAAAATGTTCAAACAAAGTGAAAAAATAAGCAACAAATAAAGCAGCAATTTTTATGATTAAGCAAAATTAAAAAAAAAAAAAAAAAGTTTTTTTTTGAATTAAAATTTTGTGGCAGTCAAACTGTCTACTTGCTGTGAGTGTAGAATTGTGTTTACACTGAAAAGTAGCGCAGCTGAAAACAACTGTGTCAATATGTATTCTGTTCTTAAGCAACAAACAAAATGAGTAATTTTTAACTATAGAAGGTTGCAATCACAAATATGTAGAGGTCATTTTCAGCATGTTGAAAATAAACAAAGTTCATTTACACTTTTATTACGAAAGAAAGAAGTGGATGAAAATAAAAAAAAATTGTTCAGAAACATGTTTGCGTACTATAGATTTTATGGTATAAAATAGAGCTTGTATTTATGAATGTTTAAGCAAACAACGTTTGAGATTCCATGCTGGTATATTGTGCTGTTTAAGCAAAAATTTTGAAGTAAATTTGGGGGATTATGCTAGACAGCCGCAAATCACCTTAATGCTACTATTTTCGGCTTCAAATATGACCTCCCGTAGATCATCGTTTATTTCAAAAGCCTGGCTGAAATGTTAATATTCATAAAGGCCGTCATTTTCATACACATTGTTTTGTAATCAGACCAGAAAGGTACAGTTCTATTAATAGGTTTATATAAGCCGACCCACTGTGCAATACGCCACAGGAGCTGCATTAATGCCCAAGAAATCTTCGATATTGGTTTAATTTAGGTTTGAACTAGTAAAAGTCCATAAATACTTCAACCACATTTAAAGTCAAAAGATCAGCTGTTTGATATCTTTTGCAATATCGCCAAATTTATATTTCTAAGAGCAACCAATAATAAATAATTCACTGATTCACTACAGTCAAGCTCAAGGTTTTGTTAAACTAAACTTTTAACTTTGATTGTTGGCTTGTTTAATTCATACATTTTTGTCGCACAAAATGCAATAAAAGTACAAAATTAATGTACTGTCGTGCAGTGTCAGGGTTGAAGAGCAGAGAATTCCAAAATATCATACACTGCAAGGAGCTTAGAGATTGGGACATATTGTTTACTTTTTGCAAAAGAACTAGTGTTTTATTGAAGGGTTTTATTAAAACAATAAAAATATTATATAAACATAATTGACATTTAATCCAGGTCCAAAAATGAACCTTTTCAAAAAATGTTTGTTGTATTTTTCAGCTGTCTATATGCCGACGACATTTCGTTGGTGCTAATCAACTCATCAGTAGACTTGAAAAATTCTTAAAAGTTTGTTTGAAACTGAACCACTCATTCCATAATTCCCATGAACAGAATGAGAACCAGAAATGTTCATAAAAACCTTTAATACAGCAAACATTTCTTTTTTCGTTTTGAAAAGGTTAATTTTTGGACCTGGATTAATACGTTTTAATTGGCTCTTAAAGCAAATAAATAATTAAGTTCATACATAATTGACATTATGAAAACCAGACTACTTGTGTTAATAAATTATTCAAACATTTAGAATAACTAGTTTAAGGCTTCTGCTTTTGGAAGAGCTGGAACCACATGAGTAGAAAGTAACATAAAAATCTGGAAACCTCGTTTTGAAAAGCCTCTCGAAGAAGGTACATATATTGTTTGTACTTAATAAATTTTATTTTTTTTTTTGGAAAAAGTGCAAGAATACATACAATAAACTAAGCAGCTTTTTATAATTTTCTTACAGAGTGTTAATGAAATAAAGCACATTGCCTTAAAAAAACTCACAAGTGCGCACTAAAGTGCATGAAAATAGCCCAACGAGCATTTTGTTGCTGAACGCAAAAAAAATAAAAAAATTATTTGAAATTTATTTTCATATACATATGGGTTTTTCCATGGTTACGCACGTGACATTTTTACACGTTTAATTATTTTGAATATTATAAAAATATAAATGGGTTGGAATTTTTGAATGAAATTTTGCCATTGTTACATTTAATGTGATGAGTTCCTTCCAAAAAGTATATATGTATATTGGAAAATTGAGCACTGGGTACCCAAGTTCCATGCGATCAAAGTTGACTTACATACGTGACAAAAAACGTAAGTGCCTTTTAAAGCAGCATGAAATATTTCAAAGGTAGGCGAATTGTAGAAGATTTTTATTTCGGAAAAAATGTTTTTATAAAGGTTATTAATGGACCTTTATAATCATGGTTTGTTCAAAAACAAGTGTGCATGGGTTGGCTAAGAAAAAAAAAAAATTTGATTACGCACGTTACATTACGCACGTGACACTTTTTACCTTCATACATATTTTTGTAATTTAACATATATTTTCAGAAGTTTTTACCATCATTTAAAATTATTATAAGTTAACATTTTTTTTTACATAATAAAATGTCAATAGCTTTTTTTTCAATTTTCTGTGCTTAAAAAAATTGTGCGAGCGTTTTGATTTCTTAACTAACGGTGGACCATTTCATGGAAATACCCATATTTACTTTTTTTTTCAAACAAAGAAATGAACTTTCCTAGCATTTACTTTTTACTATGGGAGCTAATTGGAATTTATTTTTGTAAGTTTGAAGGACCTCTTTAATTGTTTTTTGTACAGCTTTTTATCGACTACATTTTGGCATCAACGAAATGGATTGATTAAGAGAGGCATATTATTAAAGATAATTTCCAGACATTTATATTATTTGATATCTTTCATTAATGCATCTAAGTGACAAGCTTTTGAGTTTGTGTGTTTGCTGGGTTAAAACAAAATATTGTTTGTTTACATTGATGGAGCACAAGATCACGCAGTTGCGAGTGGCATTGAGTGAAAATAGGAAAGGCGAGTGATGGAATGTAAATAAAAAAATGCGATGAAAGACTTTTTTGTTTTAAAGTTTGGGATAAAATTGGAGATATTGGTACTTGAATTAAAATTAGGAAACTAACTGCGACCATCTACTCTGCATGACACGAATGAATTACATCAATTTATTATTGTTATATTTTTTGTTGTTGCAGAAAGCCGAATACACAACAGACAGCTTATTACAACATTGTTGTCTAAAGCCACCTTATGCTGTGTTCATGTGCATACACTGCTCTTCCCAATTCTTATCTCATAGAGGTTAATCGATGAGCCAGAAAAAAGGACTACGAGAATTGTTTTTATTATAATTTACCAGTTCATATTTATTCATCATTTTTCTATCTCGTGTGCTCGTCATATTTCACTTAATAAATCAACCTGTTTTCTATTCTAGAGAAGGTGATTCAGGTGCTCAATTTACAGTTTCTGGCCACATAGTTTATGAAAAATAAAAGGGAACACTTTTTGTTATTGCTGTCTTCTTCTTGATAGTTGTTCTTGTTATTAGAAAGTGCTACAATTAACACCTCATTTTCTTTATGATATATTTGCTTAAGTTTCCGAGGGGAAAGTAAAATTGGGTGACTGGGGAAGAAGTTTGTGAATTAACACCTTCAAGAAAATGAAAGTCAAATTTAAATGGCATGAGTGCATGAGGCTGCGAAAGTAGATTATCAGACACATCTATTCATGCACATATAAATTAAATTGAATATGAGGTATGGCTTAAGAAAAAAAAAAAAAGAAAATTGATCCTTAAGAAATGAATAATTTACGCTAAATGTTTTACCGACTGATTGTAACCGCTGCACTTTTTAAGACTTCTGAATCTGTGGGAGAAGTCATATATACACATGTATGTATTAAGCTGAAGCCTTCTCTGCAGCAAAAGCTTAGCTTATATTATCACCTGAAATCTCTACTATCTGCTCAATTCACTGAATTTTGTGTTGCAGGGCGGAATACCGCCCTGATAGATTTTTCAGTTTACTGGAAAAACACCCACCAAGCTCTTGCAATTCAACAGAAATTGCCCATTAACACCCAATTTTAATCTAAATATTATTGAAGATGCTTCCACTTAATATTGTTTTCAAGTCAAAAATTTACTTTGCACATCATTAGAAATAAATTGTTGCAATAAAATATTGCTATTTATTTTGTTGATTAAAAGAAAAAAAAAAAAACAAAACAACCTTTAATTTTAGACGGACGGTGACTGCAGAGTGTTGTGGTTCTTCTCTTAAGCGATTATGCCCGAAGCAAATGCTACAAAAAGAAATGATGAAATTGCCACGATGTCTACAAATACAAATTACGACACTACAGCGAGCAAATTGCCCGTGCAAAAATGGAACAGGTGAAATTTTACTTAAAAATGCAAAAAAAAAAAAAAAGAAAAAGAAAAATCAGCAGCAACAGCAAATAAATGTTAAATGTTAATTTTGTTACTTGTTTTTTAATCAAACAATTTTTGTTAAGAAAAAGAAAAACAAACATATGAAATGCATGATTAATTCTAATAAAAGCATGTTTGTTTTGCTTAAACACACACGCACGCACACACACTCTCGCTCTCACATCAGCAACGGAATACACACGTTTTAAAAAAGTGTCTGTTATACGAACTTCTTGTTTTTTCTTTATCAGCCGGTCAGCACAAACGTGTGTTTTGCGAGAAAGATGCATTTCAAATACGTATGTAAATATGTACATATGTGTGGATTTACGTAGATGCGTGCCACACACACTAACATATTTGTTACATGTTTCTTTTTTTGTTATCTCTAAGCAGCATTGAATTTATATTGGCCACCTTAAACTTTGCATACCTTCAGGCTGATGGATACAGTTTTTGTTATTTTTATTTTTTTTAATATCTAAAAAGCTTTACACAGTGGCGACACGATTTTCCTCTATCATATACAATAGCTTTTGTTTCGTTGTGTTTAATAATTATTAGCAAACTTTAGTCAAATTGCTTATTGCTTCTTATTTTTCGTTTTAGATCAAACTCCTTAAATGCCACTTATATTCCTCTACTTGAACGCCGCTGCAATGGGTTGTCTGCCAATGATGATGCACTCATCGAATATGTCAACGCGTTTTGTCACAATGATTCCTGCAGTTTGAGTTCAGCGAATGGAACGAAGTTTTGTTGCTGTTCTCGTAAAACAAACTCTTCGTCATCATGTTGGCACCTAAAAAGAAAACAAATTATCAGACAAAGTTCACACGCCTCAGGTATGTTTGCCAGAATATTTGCAGCAATAATGTTTACAGTGTGTGTGTGTGTGTTCGCGATTATATTTCATACACAATGGCAGGTAAAATATTCAAGTAGCAAATTGCAGTGGCTTCACCCGAACAGTGACATTCTGGCTTTGAGTTTGTTGTCTCACAGGCTGTGTAGTATACTACAGATCGGCGCTGTATATTTTTGAAGTATCCATGGAATGGTTTTAAGGATAGCAGAAAAATGTGGACATCGCAGCATATAAAAACTTGTGCTCTCCATAATACGAAGTGGCTCTGCACGCATTTATTTTCAACAGTTTTGCCGTTCTTGCTACGAAATATGTAGTTTATCTAAATGCTCTTGCTATTAAAAATTCTATTCTTCTGCGTCAAATTTCAAATTTGATGCTTTATTGAAAAGTTTTCTAAAAGCATCTCCACTTCTGAGTTAGTTAGTTTCTCTTCAATTATTTAGAATTTGTAAATTCTGTAGTGCTCCTCAATGAAACTTCTTTCATGTGTGAGTGCCCTCATGATGCAACTGTTTGACTTGGTCCATCCATAAGGGTTTGATGTATAAAGGGAAGCAAAGCTGTGATAATTATTTTATGTCGAATAAGTACGATCAAAATTGAAATAACTATTTCACTTAATATGTTTTTTTTTTTTAAATTTTCGAACATACGAAACATGCAACTATTGTAGCGTTGCCAAGAAACAAAAAATCGTAATTTTGACTAAAGAAGTGTTTGGTGCATTTGTGGCAAAATGGCTTTAATAAAATGATAAATAATTTTGTAACGCACGTTAAACTAAGTTTCTCTAAAAGTATAAGTTGGGGGAAAAAATTGAGAGTGTGAAGCTTATTATAAATATACAAGTGCAAAGTAATTTAGAATACTCACATACATTTAAATTTTTTGTTAACATTTTTTAAATCCAGTTGTATATACTGAATTTGCCCTTTTACACAAACAGCTTCCTAAAACTCAAGTCGGTGTAAACTAAAAATTGAGAAATTCTTAATGCTTGAAAATTTAGAGTCATATTGGTCTGTTGTTAAAATCACTTTACTTGAAATAGTGTGATTTATAAAAATAAAGTGCATCAAAAACCTGTATTAATGCAGATATTTTGTAATTTTTCGGAAGTTTAGTCGGTAAAAATGTTGCTTCAGACTTCATTGATAATATTAAATTTTATATTATTTAAATAATAGTTATTTCGAGCTCCGAAATCACGCGATTTGAGAACATGTGATTTTGCAGAACAACCTCTATAGTGCACTGTTTTGGTTACACTTTTCCACATTTCCATTTTTATACTATACTGTTAGCAACTGCATAAAGAAATCGGCTGGGTGTAGGTAGAATAAAGTAGATTTGAAAACGATGGATGTATAATATAGCCACAACTTTCTGGCTCCTGGTTTCGCTCTCTCTCTCTCTCTCTCTCTCTCTCTCTAATTCAAAATAGTTCCATTATACAAGTTTATGCTCGTAGGTGACATTGTTTTTTTTTTAAGAAGAATTCGCTGTTGACTTTTCCTTTCCCTTTATTTTCTACAGGGGAATGAAAACGAAAGAGCTCAACCTTTCGCAGTGTAAAGTTGTGAAATACCTAGTTTATCATTTATTAAAATTGGATCAGGGAATTATTCGTTTTCGTTGACTTTAATGAAATTCCAGCACATAATTTTATTCCAAATCCAATAAAGTATTTCACCTTAAATCGACTCAATGATTAAAGGCATTAACAGAGACAGCGAGCCGCCCATAAATAAACGTTTTCAAAACCACCAAAAACTTTGACACAACAAAAAGTCTCATAAAATATGGGGTATAATAAGGGACTCATATGTGTTTGAGAATTTTTAAACTCTTTATGGAAAAAAACATGCGGACACATACTCGTTCTTCAGTTTCTAAAATAGAATATTGTATTGTAGTAGAAAAAAATGTACATGAGAGTTTAGCAAAAGGAGTATTTAAAAATAGTTTTATGAAATTTATTAAATTTTTCCAAAAAAATTTTCATTTTAATTTACTAAAACGGTTTTCTTTATTTTTGATTTTCTTTATGTCCAACATTTGCTATGAAAATTCATTCTGAACAATGGAAACTGACGCCAAAAACAAAACAAAAATCTCTTTGTTGATGTGCATCCCGACGACTGTAATGGGGCTGATATGCTGCTCGCTCTCGATGATCATGATGCTTGGGATTTAAAAATACTTTATTTTGTGTCTGATGCGTTTTTGTGTGCTGTGGTTGTCGTTGATGGGCTTTTGTAATTTTATTACAAAATTTTCACAGCTAAAAATAAAACCGATAATAGTTTAACCGAAATAGCTGTCGCATGCCCAACGAAAACATCAACATCTTTGCCGGCTACACCAAATTTAAGTCAATTGAGAAGACCTGTTAGATCGAGCTATAAAAAATTGAGCGAACAACTGAAAAATAGAACAACAACAGAAGCCATTGTACACATGCCAGTAACGTATGAGCAATTTAGTGAAGCACAACGTTTACAAAAGCCTCTGAGAGCAGCAACATTGCCAGCATCTGGCTCGGCAGCAGCCGCCGTAGTCTTGCCACCTACGCCCTGTACGCCATCGAACGCAACACCTCGAACATCGTCGCTGACAAAGATACGATCCAACACAACCACAAAATCCATGTTGTTAAAGCATCGTTCTTTACGTTATGAAGACAACATCAACTCCAGCAGCTACAGCAACAGCAACAGCAATAGAAATTCTAATGCCCGCACAAATACTGAAGCGTATGTTAATAACAACAACAACAACAACAACAATGCAGCTATTTGTTACACATCCAATAAAAATAACAATAACAACGACAACAATAATATTAATAAGTTGTCGCCCAAGACACAGGGATGCTTTCTACAAACCTGCTCATACGAAAATGAAAATCGTGTGCGCAACATGGCCCATAATAAAGACAAAACATCAAACACACCACCTCGTGGTGTTAATGATAATGGTGGCAGTGGTGGGTTTTTATTCTGTGAGCAGTGCTGCGAGAGCATGAGCAGGCCGTCAAATGGCCATCGTACGCCACGAAATCATGGCCAAAATGCAAAACATCCCAAATCCACCTCACTTAGCTCCGATCCATATTATCGTTCAGATTCCGAAACAGTCACAGAATTGTCATCGTATCGTTTTGTAACGGATGAAGATGTTGGCACAGTGAATAACAACAACTACACGTCGTCTGCGAGTTCTCAGTCACAGTCGCCATTACCTTTTAGCGAAATTGAAAATCAAATCGAACGGGTAGCGGAAAAAAGTGTGAGTAATTTTAAAGAAAACTATGACGACAGCAATTTAAAAGAAAATACAAAAGCGGCAACAGCAATAAAAAACGAAACGAATAAGATCTCTAATAAAAGTGAATATTTAAAAAAGCAGCCATTGAACTGCGAGTGTTATAATATTGACGGCGAAATTGAGAAAACGTCACGCGAATACAGTATACAAACGCCTACAAACTGTTGCCATACAATTGATAAATCTCGAAGTGCTCAGTTTATGCCGTATGTCAATGCCAACAACAACAACAACAACAACAACATCAATAGTGATTATTACCATAATAATAATAACAATAATAATACAAGTGCAACACAGCCGGTAAAAATACCACTTAAGCACGCAAACGAAAACGTAGATCTCAGTGAAAACAATTGCAATTTATCGTCATCTCTACCCCGTAATTATGGTAGTAATTTTGAAACAACTACCTTTGCCCGCCAGCACTACGTAAGAAACTCCTTGCGTTGTCAAAAACCGGCACCACCAGTGCCTCCTCCCAAACCTCTAGCTGACTCCATAGAGGACTCGTGCTCTTATGATCCTCAAAAGTTTTATCGTAAACTACAAAGATTTGAGAAACAAACAACTCTCATACAACAATCTTTGCCGCGTGAAATCCCCACTGTAACTCGTTCGCAAGAACGATCGGTATCACCCGAAAAGTGTGAACTATTAAACTGTTTCCCCTCATACCGCAATCGTTATGCGGACCAGAACTCCAGCTTAAAAAGTGATGGCCACGAAGAAACGATTTGCTATTCACCTCATCTAACTAAAGATTCCACAAACGGTTTGAATTCCGCCGCGATTAGAAATCACGACTTGTTTACAGCAAAAAGAACTTTGCGTTATGACAATCATGGTCGTTTAAAATCAGCGTTTATCACTCAATTACCATCACCAGCAGCACCGGTCACAAGCCATAGACGCGCCTCTTTGGATAAAGATTTTACTCCAAATTGTCACAGTCCCTCGTTTAACTTGAAATTAACCCCCACCTTAACGCGTAAATTTCAATACTCGCCCAAACATAATATATCAAAAGAAATAAACGAAGAAACCGAGGAGGAAATCGCCGACGCGAGTGCTTTCAGTGAACAGAAATCATTTTATAAGGATAACAACCCGTCACCGGTTTTGACCACTTCACCTTCGCTTACATTAGCATCCGCAACCTCAACAACAACAACACCACGTTCCTTAATACCCCAAAAGAAATCGCAATCATCACCTCTGGTTTTACATCATGATCGTTTGCTCGCCAGTCCCGTCTGGTTGAGTAGCGAGACCATCGAATCTCACACTTCATCTTCGCTAAAGTGCCTGGATGAAGTGCAATCAAATTGTAGTGATCAGACTACAATATTCCACTTTGAGCACGACCACTCTGGGCCGTCGTCATCGTCCACGCCCTCATTTTTGCTGTTTGGTGGCAGTGGAAGTGGGAGTGGCGCAAGTATCAACGGCCAGCAACCACACAACGGTCAGAGCAACAATATTTTTAAGGGACCTTTGGTCGTGAAACGTCTACCGGCCATACAATCGTTTGGCTACATTCCTACACAGTCGAGCTCCCTGGGCAGCGCTAATGTACGAGAGGAGTTTGAAAGAGAGGTGAGTTTTGAATTTGCTTACTGGCTGATTCGTTTTTAAACTTACTACGTTCTAATTCGAACATCTGGTCAGTAGATTTGTTGTCATTTAGTTTTCCATCTAAAGGCCTGACAATTTTTTAGTTTTGATTTACGCCTTCTTGCATGTTTGTTTGATTTTTAATTTTCTTCGGAGTTTATCAGAAAAATCTATAGAAATCGAAAAAATTTTTTTCCATCTTCGAAGAGAAAGTTCGACTATAAAGTTAAAGTTCCAGCTGCTTCTTGAAAGTATGTAGTTAGACATACGCCCTTTAGCCCAGTTGACAATTTTGGTAATGTCAACTGTACGTCCAATACTATTGCTTGGCGTTGGGCAAGCAATCGCGAGAAAATTTTGCAATGTGTGTGGCAATGAATGGAATCCAAATACTGCAGTGCAATTGAAACAAGCACAATTAAAGTCAACCCCCAATTGAAATAGATAACGAAAATATGGAAAAAAGTAATAAAATTAAAAACATTTCAATTAAAACGAAAAAAAACCAGCATTCAGGCAATACAATGTCTGTCCATTTGCATTTTAATGCAGCACGTAAATCATTCTTGCATTTTTAGCAAACGGCAGTATTAAGAACAAAATCAGTGCAAAAAGAAAACATTTTCATTTTAAGCAAATATTTACTGTAACACAATTTGTTGAACTTTGCTCATCCAAGAATAATTGAAACTGTTGCTTTTGTATTTTCGTTTTTGCTCAGATTTGTTTATTTTCATTTAAATTTAATGCATATTATTCAAAATTTATGATGTATGGTTTTTCTTATTGCAATTTTTGGTCTTTACTATTTTGGAAATTACATTTAATTTTCCTTTTCGTTTGTTTTTAATGCAAAATACAATTTCAATACGGTGATTTTTTTGTTTTGTTTGTTTTCATGTCCATTTGAGGTGGCTGGTGTGTGTTTAATTTTGGCACTTTTATTATAAAATGTTTTTAATTACGAAAAAAAAACTTATCGCTTCCCTTTCAGAACAAATGATGCACAATGTAAAAATGAAATTGGTTTTAAATTAACTGAAATAAATCACTATAAATCATAAATGCAAAATTATATGTCTCTCCAGAGACATAGACTACATATGGACAGTTTGAAAAATAGATTTGTTGTCTTAATTTGGATATGTTTCATGAGAAAAAAGAAAATGAAAAGTCAGCGGTTGAAATTCACGTTTTTGTTAATTAAAAAATTCTGCATTTATGGAAAAATATCGCAAAACAAAAACAGCCAGAAAATTAGAAGTATCCAGGAGGTTAAATTTTCTATTTGAATGTTTTACTTTTAGTGCTGTACTGAAAATAAATTATTTAATATTGAATTGTTAGAGACTTACACCCATATTCATAAAAACTATTGAAGGTTTATTACACGTTTATTTTATTATTTTTTTTTTAAACAAACTCAAAACTGCGAAGCTATTTGCTTGTCTGCAGAAATACCCAGAGCCTTCGGCAGGAATCGAACCTGCGACCCCGGGGACGACTCTTAGTAGGCAAATTTGGCAAATATTCCGTAGAAGTACTTCAAATAAGAGCTTAATAATCTTACAATAATTATTATGAATATGACCTTAACACCGGTATTCATAAAAAATAAAATATTCTTGAAACACATTTTGCAACAAATTTTTCATATAAAATTATTTCTTAGATGTATTTGAGCAACGCTTAATTTTTTTGTGAATACCGGTGTAAAAGTTCACTCTTCCGACTCGCAAGTTACAAGTTATAGCGGGAGGAGGTGAATGTAGATCATGTGGGAAGGACTGGCACTATTTGTTCCAGTGCCACGTCTTCTCACCAATACGGTTCTGATGTCTAGGGGGACATACCTTAACCCCATTACTGGGCATATGCTAAAGGAACTTTGTGAATGGCACGGAGTTTCTATAGACCCATGCGTCAAACGTTTTTTTTTTTTTTTTTAGCTTGGATCAGTACTCAGCGGACGACCCCTATTTTTGCAGGCGCATCGTACCGAAACTAGGAAAATAGGTTTTGGGGAGTAGTGTTTGTGCACATTTCATTTGAACTTCTTTGCATTGTAGCTGGCGGGGATTATGTCTGCAGGCAATTTGTTCCACAGACGAACCGTGCGGCAAAAAAATATACAGAGTGCACAAGGATATACTGGCTTTAATAAATGTATGTCGTACAGGTTGGGCAGCCACACTCCTTCAGTCAACCTAACCTACATATAGTTCAGAAGTAGTAAAGAAGAGACATTTAGAGCTGTTGTGGAAAACGAATTGCTTAGACTATTTTGTAATGTATAAAACTTCTAATCTGAGGGTGCAGATTGTGAAGTGATAAAAAATATTCCCTTGCGTTTTGGGTCTTGAGTCTGCAACTTTTTCAGCTAATTTGTAATTTGAAATGCAGAGAACCTCCCAGCATACTTTTCAGGAAAATTCTATACTCAACTTCAAACCTTTTCGCACTTATTAGTTTTGGTGCTGGCTAAAAGCTATTTTTGTAGCATTACAAAAATCTGTTTGGCTAATTTACTCCTTTAATAGTTAAGAAGATATGACTAGGTCTTTTAGATATTGATATATACTGAAAATTTTACAAAAAATCTGAAGCTGTTTCATATATTTCAGTCTTGGTGTCAGTGAAAAGCTGATTTTTTGTAGTAATATTGTAGAATTTTTTGTTTGTTTGCAAAAACTATTGAAGGCAAGAATTATACTCAAAAATATCAGAAGAAGAAGATTTTGCGGGCAGACGAAAATGAAAAAGTTAAAACCTGAAATTTCTTAATTTTTTAATTCTTATTTATTTTTGAAAGTATAACAAAATTTCCTGCAGATAAACAATTGCCATCAAGCCATAAGAATGCCAATAATTGGTGCAAAGTTTTACAGAATATTTCTTTCTGGTGCCAAGGAATCCAACAGAGATGTAGAAAGAAAATGTTTACTTTAAAATGACTCATTCATTTCAATTTTCAGGGTCAGCACGTAATGACTTACAATATTATAAATAACTAAGTACATGTTGTTAAGTAACCTTGAATAATTCAGAAGAAAAAAGCTCTATTTTTACCTCAAAACCACCGTATAAAGGGAAAACAATTCCGTACAACAAATTATTTTTCTTTTTCAAAACTCCTAAGAAACACTGGGTCTTGCAGTTCGTTGTTTTTTTATCACTCTCTCTCTCTCTCTCTCTCTCTCGCTCTTCAGATTGAGTGAAATGAACGCATAAATTTATTTAATCAATAAAAATTGAAATTGCTTTTCCTTTCGCTTGTTTTATTTGTTTAAGTTAATAATAAATTATTTTTCTTGTTGTTTAACGGCTGATCTTCTTTTTTTTTTAATTATATTCTGTTCTTTAAATTATTTCAACTGTATAAATTTTTCAATGAATTGTGATGCAAAGGAAACAACAACACTTTTTTCTTTAGCTCCGTTTAATTTTTTGTTTGTTTCATACTGATCACCAGATCGAGTAGCAACATCAATAAATATGAAATCATTTTGCACATAAGAATAATAAACGGAACACGGTTATAAAACAAAGGTCGGTGGAAAGCATCGTGAGTGCAAAAAAATAACTCCAAAAAAGCAGACGAAAAAATTGATCAATATTGAAATGAAAAAAAGCTTTAAGCCCAGATTTATACACCAGTCTAGTATGATTTTGAGCGACGTACTGCAATAAAAACTCTTCAAACAGCAGAATAATTTCGTAAGTAGGTATATCTGTACGTAATAGATTTGTTGAGAAAAATTTAGTTGCGAGCTGGAAAACATCCACTCATATTGTTGGCAATAACAATAACAGTTTGCTTATAATTTTTCATGGCATATGTTGACAGCATGCTGATGCTTCTGAACAATATTTGCAATAATGTTGCATTTATCAATGATATGATTTACGTGCATGATATAATGATATATAAGACCATTGCTGTGGAAATAAACAAATTGTGTGGAACTGTCATTGCTCTGGTGTATTTAATTTTGTATCAAAATCTGATTTAAATAAATAAAACTTTTTTGCGTTACATATTTTCCTATTGACTCATCACAAACGCTGTGTGTTACAATAGAATACAAAATTTTCTTCACTTTATTAAACAACAGAAAAAGAAAAATTGCTTGCAAAAAAGAAAAAGAAAAGCAAAACATTGCCTTCATTTTAGTGGCAGCATATGCATAGATTATTTACTTGATTTATATTTATAAAAATTATTAACAAAGAAATAAAATTAAATCTCTCACAGTCACGCACACACACACACACACACACACACATACATACACAAACAGTAACCCAGTTGTCCAGCCTGCTGTCGACGACATTTATTCTCGACCATGACATGTTCACGATCAAAATTTAACAGAATTGTAAAAGCGAACTTATTTGATCTGTGAAGAATCGAAGAAGACTAATTACACGACAATGTATTTAGGACAACATGAAAATTGTCTACTTTTGTAGCTCGTAGGTATCACACCATCCCCCAGCAGGTGTAACAGTATTCGCTGCAGTTATTTAGGCTGTGCAACAGCTTCTGTCTACGAGGAGTACAAGCTATTCTAATTGCTTCTGAAGAACAATTTTCCATACCTCTAAGACTTTTCAGAAAGAAAATTCAGCCACCAAGATGAGCAAAGTTATTCAGCTACTCACCATCAGGTGGTGAAGCAACACCAAAAGAGTGGTTGGAATGAGCAAGGCTTGGCCTTTTTACAAAAACATGTGTAAATAATAGCCACTAAGCTAATGTAATTATATCTTGTCTGCAATAAGGCTTCCAGCTGTTTCACACCCACCCTGGATTTTATTAAAACCACCCTTTTCTCTCAATAATTTCAGTTTCCATAAATAATTATGTTGTTTTGAACTCTGGTGTAAAAATTTGGTGTTAACCACGCTGTAACTTTACAACTATCATTAAACGTGGAGTTACAGAGTACGCGTTGTACGCGTCTGGGCGTTTTACGCTGCTTTCAAGCAAGTAGAATCAGTGAAGTTGTATGTGATGAGTTAAACAACACAACGCCTTGAATGGCTGCAGCATGGAGAGTAGATTTACTTTCGAATTTTGTACGCTTCACTTTCGCTTCAGAGAAAAGCCAGCCGGCTGATAATGACTACTTTAAACGTTATAGCAAAAATTTTTTTTAGTAGAAAACTTCTCTTGCGATGAAAAAAAAACGAAATAATAAAAACTAAGAAATTTTTACTACCCTTTTTTTTATCAAAAAAATTTCTATTTTATATCGCTATTACTTTTACGTACTGTGCATTATCACCATCATGTTTACTTATGTTTTCAATTTATCGAACGAAAAATAATGTTAAAAACACGATTAATTAATTTTGTTTATTCTTTTAAAATTTTCATTTTACTTTGTTTGTTTTGTATACAAAAACCGGCGACACTGCCAACTGGGTAAAAAAACGCATACCAACAAAAACAATATCTGTTGTTGGAAACATTTTTAGTTGCTTTAATTATTTATGATATTTATTTTTGTTTTAAGATCTTCTTTTTGTTTCATTTTGCGTAAAATATTTAATGGTCACAAATTAGTTTAAACATTTTATTTTATATTTGAAATAAAAATTAGAATACATTTTTTTAAGTGAAAAGGAAAAAAAGAAAAAATTAAACATTAAACTAAATGATACTTACTTACAATATATAAAGTACGACCATCAATTTTAGCATTAGTTTTTCAATATTTCATTTGCATGATATTTAAGCGAAAAAAGATTCTTGCAAAAAACCCAATTGCAGACAGCAACATTTTGTTGGTCCAAGTTTTTAAGGGCAGAAATAATAATTAGAATTAATTTTTCCAAAAGTTTTTAATGGTCTCAGCTTGTTGATAAGGCCTTTCAAAATGAAGCAAAGATTTTCGAAAATCAGTTAAATAAAGAGAACTTTTAGATTGTTATGACCAGGGCTCGGATTTTCATGCAAATGCAGGTTTTCCTTTTTGATGCTGAGCAGCATTACAGTAACGAATTATCTATTCCAATAATACAATTTTTAGTAATTTGTTATTAGTTTGTTTAGCCTTTTTTTTTGTTTTAGCACATTTTGTCAATAAATGCATATCGTTTTGTTCTTTTAATCATATTTTGAATATATCAAAAAAGATAAAATTAAAAAAAAACTAAACAAACAAATTTTATTTTGTCATCCAACCCACTAGATTTATTTGAACATCATTGAATACTATGAGTAACGAGCTAAAACACGCGCAGTTTGTTGTACAAAAGGGCAAGTGATGTGCCCTACTGCATCTCATTATGTATAGTTATTATGTTCTTGATTATATGTACTGGTAGAAGCTGTTACAGGAAATTTTTACTTTAGTAATAAATTTTTTTTGTTGTTGAAAATTTCGAATATAGGCCAGAGTGGAAGAAGAAAACTTTAATGGGTAAATAGTGTACAGAAAATACATTAGAGTGTATATTCAAATATCTACTAAGCTTCGTGGTCCAAAAACTAGCTAGATTTAGTTAGAAATTATTTAGTTAGAAGTTCTTTGATATGGCATTTTTTGCTTATTTTTGTTGGTTTGAATTTAGGTAATAACATCAGTTATTACCTAAATACTTTTTCGAATTTAATGCTTACATAAGACTCCGAGCCCTGGTGATGGGTCTTTTTCACACAGTTTTGCCATATGTGTTTTTGATCATAAATTGAAACTTAACCCCCTAATTCATAAAAATTATTTCAGGCTTATAAGACTCTTATTTGACATATTTGTATGGAACATCTGTCAAGTAAGAGTTTCATAAACCTAAAATATTTATTATGAATAAGACCCTCACACCGGTATTCATAAAAAATAAAACGTTGCTCAAATACATTTTAGAAAAAATTTTATATGAAGAATTTGTCGTAAAATGTGTTTCAACAATGTTTTATTTTTTATGAATACCAGTGTAATAGTTTATAATTTAGACAGTTTAAGTACTCAATACTTCTTAAGACTTAATGTTTTCGATTTTTTTTAAATCCAAATTTTTTGAAGTAAACAATTTCCAAATTCAGTTAAAGCTCCCCTGATGTTTAATTTATTGAAAAGAACTGTTTATTTCTGTAAAACCATTTAAATTTTTCGTTTTATTAATTACATGTACATACATAGTCATAGAGCTTTGCTCTAAAATTGCCGCAATGGAAATAAATCATACGCCAACCGTAACGGTTTCGAATTAATTGAGAAACACACAAACACTCGTGTGTGTGTGTGTGTGTATGAGTGAGTGCGTGTTGCTAATGGGTGTCATTTAAGTGTGGGAATTAAAATGCTTTAATTAAGTAAAATTCCTTGGAACCCCTCATTTAACAAAATATTTGTTATTTTTAAGTTTTTTTTTGAATATTAAATAGTTTTGTTTTCAGTTCAATCAAGGGTTATCCTACAGCCTTTGGATGCCAGCGACCCATTTCTGTCGAGTTTTCAAGTATTAAGTAATATTTGCTATCTAATGATAGCACCCTTTAAGCAGATGATTTTTAGATGATTTTTGGTGGCCGGCCCGCGATGTCAATTGACATCATTCGCTTACACAATAACAGGAAAAGCCAAGCTTTAAATTTTGTTATTGTTTTGCATGTAAACAAGCGAGCGAGCCATGTCGAGAGACTTCGTGGGCCTGGCAGTTAATGTGCTGGATTTTATAATAGTTCCATTTATCCAAAATAAGTTGCATGAATGACGATGAATAAAAATCCTCATACAGTTTAGCTTTCACTTTTTCAACTTTAAAATAGAAAGTATTGGTATCCGCACTTTTTTCAGTCCTCATTTATGTACATATATGCACTGTATTATGTACATATATGCACTGTATTATACGGTGGGTGATATAGAAAATGAACACTTCAGCCCAGCAGAGTTCGGAAAATTCGAGCTGTAGAGCTTTTACGGCATATGTAATATCTGTGACATGTAGATATACAATAATACAAGATACAAGAGTAGAGTAAAGAATTAAAGGGCGCTCCATTTTAGAACTTTTTCTTTTTTTACGTTTTATATGTTCTATACTTGATATACATAAATGTGTTGTTTATGTTTCACTGCTTTGTTTCGCATGATTTTAACACAATAAACTTTAAACAAAACAACATTTTATTCACACATCAATTTTTAGTTTCTTGTTACTTTCTATTTAATTTCTTTCACTGTCTCTAGAAAATCTATGAAATTTATCATGTCTTCTTTATTTCCATTTTTAAAAATACAAGCAGACATTAGAGCAACCTACAAGTTTTTTTTTTACATATGCATCGTTTTCAAACATACGCGTGCACAAAACGTACGGATGTACAGTGTGGATTAAATTAGTAGCACTTGCATTAAATAAAAAAAAAATTTTGGGCTTTGAATTTATTTTTGTAGGTGCAGACGAAATTTGATTTATTCGTGACAGATGTATTTGGTGGCTTATGGCAATAATTGCTCTTGCTAACAATATTGTTGGTTGTAACAAAAACACAGCTAACTGTGTTTTACTACCTGCTGTACTTACCTATACTGCCACTGATTTGTTTGCTCTGTGTAAGAGCTATATAATCGAATCAATAAGATATTCTCTTTGAAACGTGTTAAGGATGAGGGTATGCCAGCAGAAACAAGCGAGAGTTTTATACCAGGAAAACTTGTCATTTTCAGGTGGTGAATATTATTAATTTAATCGCTAAGGAAATCACATAAAAACAAGGAGAAACCCTTTTACTCATACATGTATAAGATTCCAATTTTGCCCTTATAGAGAAAAACTGATGGATTTTTTTTAGATTTTCTTGTAAGTTTTTTTTATTGATTTCATTAGGCTGCCTTATTCATTTTTTAAAAAAAGTATTCCTCATTCATTTCATTTGGTTTCTAGGATCGTACGCGCATGATGTTAAAATTGCTCATATTTTTTCGAGTGTCTTGAGGCCTGGGTTAATTGAGTGGCCGACTGACAATCGCAAGGTTGTGGGTTCGGATCCATGAAGACAAAGACTTTCAAAAAAAAATAACTACAAGAATACACAATAACAATTGCGAGTTCCTTCTGGAATTTTTCAATAAACATTTCCTGATTAAAATAATAAGACTTCTTTCTTGAAAAACAATAATTTATTAGGTGCTTTTTACGCACTGTTTTCTCTCTTTCTGCATTGCACTAAATATGATTTGCTACTTTCGTGTTGATTTAAATAGAAGCGCTTTTATGCTGACAGGGAACAGCTAATATTTTGCCTGCAATTGTACGTACATAAACATACATATGTGTTTATACATTCATGTCTGTTTTCATTTTCGTTATTGTTTTCATATGCCAACAATTTTCCATTTAAAAAATATTCTGAAAAACGGATTTTTCTTCGCTAAAAGCGTGTGATTTTATATGTATGAATGCAAAGCTTGTATGTACCGGTGTGTAAAAAACATGGTATATGGAAATGTTCATTATCATATATACAGTAGAGCACGACTAAAGTGCCATTGAAACATTTTCAGATATTTATAAATGTTTTCCGTTGTCTTTGTTTTTTGTGGTTTTATATTCATCTCTCTTAGTACAAGTGCTTGTACGTTAAAGAGTCAATTGCAATAAAATATTAAGCATACTTGTTGATAATGTACGTGTTCTACTGTACATATGCAAATATAAATGTATTGACGTCTCCGTATTTTTTATGTTTGCGTTATAAATCTAAATTTAATACAAACACGCTTGATGCTGTTCCAATTTTTTTCTTCTGTTGGTCTCTATTTTTCATAATAAATACATACATATTCGGTTTAGTTGTGTTCGTGCGGTTTGTTAATGTATTCAGTATATGAATATGCATTTTGACAATTTCATTCTGGGAGCACAGTTTTCCCAACAAGAGTTCTAATAAAGTAAAGAGACATACATACATATGTATGTATAAATAGAAATACATGTATGTTGCCTAGTTTTTTTTTTATTTATTTTTTTTTTTTTGGTTTTTGCTTGACAATAAGCGCAATTTTCATGTTAAACAGATGTACAGTAAAGTACACTCAGGCTCATAAAATGTTGAAAAAATAAGAAGTATTAAAATGTTTGCTATAAAAATCAATAACATTCTATAGAGGCCCCATGCACTACAACATCGTGCACTCGCAATCGAGTTGGCTCGTGTAGGTATATTTCGATTGCTCGTACTCTTTGCTGTTAAAACCGCAAACTGCGCATTACTAAAAGAGATTTAGAAAAAGGAAAGGCTATGAAAGAAATTACTATAAAGCTTAAAAAAAAGTCGGATGCCAGTAAAACGTTGAACGCGATCCCTACTGCAATATTTTTCGTTAGAGGAAATAAATATTGTACTGCCCTGAAGTTCCTGAGCTTGACTTGGCATGCATACGCTCGTAGTGTGTGGCTTTCTTTGGTCTGCGTTATAAAATACTTGCATATAAATATGAAATATACCGCAAGACTTTTGCAGTGTTCTGTGACTTTAGTTCGCCAACTTCTTTTTCTACTTCCAAAATAAAGACACAAAAAATATTGTGCATTTTTGTTATTCCACTGTGCAAACAATATGTGTGAGTGTGTTGTATGTGTAAACAAATTTTGGGCTGCATAAACGTTTTAAAAACAAATGAAATTTGAATTTTCCTCTAATCTTTGTGGCCCATTAACAAAAATAGAAGAATATAAGAAAGAAAAAAAAAAAACAGCTGAAAGGAAAACACGGCAAAATTCAAGAAATTAACATGAGTGTTCGAGTACAATTAATTTCTAGTTACGTACGCCTCTTGCCACATTTTATTTCCAACATGAATCTGTGTGTGTGTGTGCGCGCATGTATGTATGTGTTTGTGTGTATCTGCCGCACAGAAAATCCTCAATAATGTTTATATTAACTTTACAATAAATTGTTTCGCTATTTTGTTTTTTTTTTTTTTTTTTTGAAAGATTGCGATATTTTAAATGGTACCCAACGCTGCTTTGTGTTTCAGTTAATTTTCTAATTTTGTTTTGTTTTGAACGTTTGGCACGAAGGAGTAAATTAATAATTTTCAAAAAACGGAAAGAAAACTACATAAATTATAGGAAAAAAAAGAAGAAGAAAAAAAAGAGAAGTGAATTTATGGCTAAAGTTTAAAATAAAAGAATTGTTGTTTCTGCAAATTCTAAACAAGGTGAGGAGGAGGAGGAGGAGGAGGAGGAGTAGGAAAAACTGCAACCAATTGAAAGGCGGTGGAAAAACATAAAATTTGGACATTTATTGATAAAATCAAACAGCACTGCTACAGTGTTTTCTTAAATTCTTTTTCTTTTATCTGTTTCATTAAATAATTAATTTTTCTTCTCACAATGATATTTATTTTTCTTTGTTTTTGTTGTTGTTAAAGAACACTATGGAAAAGCGACGTAATACCTTGGATCGTTTTCAACGTTTGGCATTTGGTCGAAAATCAGCGAACAGTACAAACGCCTCAAACGCTGCAGCAGCCAGCGGATCATCCAGAAACCGTAAGTCATCAGAAAAAACCGAAAAGCTACGTGAGTTGACCGAATTGCTAAGGGTGGCAGGAAATCGCTCTTCACCCACCCCACCACCAGTGCCTCCACCGCGCAAACCACGCATAACGATGCGGTCATCTTCTCAAAGTTCGGAAACACCAGACACGAATGATACTTTAGCTGACACACCAACTCAATCATCATTAGTGCCTTCATCTCTATCATCAGCTGCAGTAGAGCCCCTGCAAGCGGATGGTGCTACAGTCAACGCACCGCCACTGTCATTCATGTCGGATCGCGGCGATGATATATTGCTTATGGATCAAGATGAGCATGGCGACAACAGCACCTCAAAGTCTACAAACAATTTACAAATGTCAGAGGAGAGTGTGCAGGAACAGGGCCCCACACATATAAACAAAAGAAAAGATACCAAACACACCACATCAATGACACCGCTTTTCGCTAGTACAACTGAAACACCCACCAACTACACCAATTTGGAAGAGCTGGCACAAAAACAACTCCAAGAAAAATCCACCTCACCACCTACATCATCAGGGCAGCCGCCAGGCGCCAAACAACAGCATGCTGTCGCTGCCACTGCCACTGCCGCTGCTGACGCCAGCGCTGATCAAGTTGATGGTGCTTTGGAATTAGTTGATACGCTCACTAGTACGCATATTGCAGCGAAAGTGGATAAACCGGAATCGCGCACATCATTTGGCACCTATTGCCAAAAAGGCGTACCATTTCGTTCAGCTTCTTTCTCCGCAATAGACTACGCATCGGGTAAATATAAAAAATCTGCTTTGAGTACTTTGCGTGACCGCTTGAAACGAGAAAAGTCGATAGAGTCACCAAGTCCACCCAGTTCCATATATAATAGCATAGTCGATAATTTAACGTGGCCGCGTAAAAAACCTGAGGAAGCTGCACAAACGTTACCAAAAGAAAAACCGACTGTAAGTCAGTCCCAATCCGACTGGATTTATATTCCCTTGAAGGATAAACCAGAACTCAGTATTAATTTGTGTTACGGCCAGGATAATCCCTTGGAGGATGTCATGGAGTCTCCTGATTTGCTGCCCGAAGAAGAAGTATTTATGGCCGATACCATACAAGAAGTACCTGATAAAATGGAAGAGGCATGTGTGGCCACTATGGTGGCTGCTCATGCAAAAATGGAATCTCTCACCGACACCATACAGTCAGATAATGATTACATCATTGATGAGGTACAATTACCGAGCACAGTTGATGCAAAATACTTGCCAGCAGCTCAAGCTTCCGCTGCAAGTCCAGACGAACAGCAGACAGCCATTGCGTCTCTTAATTCTCTTAATGATATTTTTGAACCAAATTTGGCCACTTTAATGGAAGAACAAATTCCTTTGGAGTCACCTCCCGACAATTTCTTACAAACTGCCACTACTTGTCTCATACCGGTGCCGGTGTATGAGTGTGCTGCGCAGGAATGGGGCATGGAAAATCCTCCCCAGGAATGGGTAGAAGCAAAACCGGAGAAATTCGATGTTATTCCAGAAACCATAGAGCCTCTAAATTCCTTAGACATGTGTCAGACGGACAATGCTGAACTCATAGCCAGCAACGAAATGCCCACTATTTCGGTTTCCCGATCTTCTGATGATCTGGACGAAACAGGCCTTTTACGCAAAAAGGAAGACAAGCAAGAGAATGCCGACCTTCAGCCAGCACACATATCAGATGTCGCAGAAAACTCCCCCGATGAGCCCGACCACATAAAACCACTTGTACAGGATGATATAGAGGTAGCAAGCGGCAGACGTCCTTCGTCAGAAAACATACCCACACGACATAGTTCCGATGAGAGGCGCCGGGTTGACATGTCGAAAAGGCGTAAAGGTATTTACATAGAAAACTGGCATGAACACGAGTCAGATGGTGGTGGGCTAACATCAAGCGTACCCAAAACTTTGGCTCTGGACATAACTATAGCGAATTTGAATGCCATTAAGCCCGATTCACCGGATGATCTCATGTATCTGAATAGTCCTCTTACCGATGATAATCGTACCCCGGCCTCCATTTACTCCTTCGATCTTAATACACCAGAGGCCGATTGCCAAAATTCCCCGATTTGGTCTACCACAAAAAATCCCATTATGGCCAGCTTTAGCCTACAAAGTTCCGAAGAGAGGGATGATATGCCCATAGCCTCACCACCCGTTTCCCTAAGCATCTCCCATATCACTTTGCCACGCAACAACAAAAGTTATCCCTACCTACGCACTGATTCCATCTCGGACAACGAAAGTGATCGCACACCGCCGCCTTCGCGGGACCGCAACAGTCCCGCTCTAAGTGATTATGATTTTAAGCGTTACTCCAAGAGGCCGTTGAGAGGCCCGTACGGTCAGATGTTGGAGGCGGAAATGAAGAAACCAAATAAAATGCATTTTGAGGAGATTTTGGAGGATCTTCGAGAATCAGATAGGTAAGTGATGGACTTTGATCTTTTCAAAATTTATTTTGTAAAAGCCGAATGGCCTTTTTGACTTTTTTTTAATTAAATATTTTTTGAATTGTACTGCTGGCACCAGCCAGGATCTGAGTGTCAAATTGCTGTGCTCATACGAATTTGCAAAGTTGTACTTCGCACTTCTACCTTACCACAGCCAAGCACGTAGAGCCAAGTACGTAGAAAATGCTAAAAAGTCCCAGGAGTGTTTGGCTGAGTCAGAGCAACCGATTTTACGCATTTTCTGTTTTAGCATTTGCTTTTTAATCCTACTGACACGAGTCACATACACACAATCAACTTTGTAGTCATGACATGCTCATCATTTACATCAGATTCATAATATTGGCATATTAAATTTGTAAACGCAGTCCAGAAATGCCATAAAAATATACGAATTTTCTTTAAAAGAAGAAAAAAAAAGGAAACAAAAGCAACTACCCGTTGATCTTCGTATCAATTTCATTTCATTGTTCAAATCTTGCTGCAGTAGATTTTGTTTTTAAATTCCAACCCTCAATTTTCCAACTCTCAATTTAGTTTTAACTTTGAAAACTTCATGAGTAATATTTATTAAAGTAGAAGTAGAACGTTAGCTGGGGTACAACCAGCAATGTGCATATGTGTGAAAGCTGTCCCTGAAGGAAATAACTGCCTGGAGGCTGTCGCAAATTATCTGGCATAGCATCCATTGCAGTTCTTAGTCCGATTCCTTAAATTTAAAGAGGCTTATTGCAAATAAGCAGCCCCTGGTGCTTTCTAGCAAAAAACAAATTCTTGAAAAAAAAACCATTGAATCGGCAGACATTTTTTCTATTTTGAAATAAGTTAGAGCAATTAAGCAAAGTAGAAAATATTTCCACAAATACTTTGCCTTCGAATTCTTGTGATAAGTTTAGAACTATAAAACTATGCTGTCTGCCTTAAAATGATATGAAAATAAAATATTTATGTGTTTGCTTTCTCTTCATAGACATTGATAAAATGCTCCCTCTTTCTTTTTTCTTCAC
Organism: Sturmia bella; assembly: GCA_963662145.1. Taxonomy (NCBI): domain Eukaryota; kingdom Metazoa; phylum Arthropoda; class Insecta; order Diptera; family Tachinidae; genus Sturmia; species Sturmia bella. Next base: position 123,902,998 of record OY759168.1, read on the forward strand.
TCAGCGCCCTTCATTTGCTACGCCAATTCGTTTGGAACATTCCTTAGAAAATGTGTGCCAGGGCTTAAAATATTTCCGTTGAAATTAAAATCCCAGTGACTTCAAAGAGAATTTAAAAAATATTAATTAGTTGATAATTTGGAAAAATTAACAGAATTTATTCGACACTAACGACTGGCGTGCAAAAGGAGCGGAAATATGCCATAATTATTATGTTTGTTTATTCAACACTATTAATTGCGTTTAATTTGTTTGTGTGCGTGTATGTGTTTTTTTTTTACAAAAGCGTCTTTTAACACTTAGTGTTCTGTTCAAATGTTTTCATTGAATAAAATTTAAAGTCTTTTTGCGGTAAAATAATTCGTTACGTTCTTTATGTGTGCGTATTTTTCTTTTTGCAGTTCCATACAGCCGAGGCGCCAGCGTTCTACACATGATGACGCAGGTGGCCGTAGTAATAATTTGCCCCACTATTCCAATTCGATGCGTGTACGTAAGACAGCAAATAACACATATTTGCCAGTACCACAACATACGCGTGCCGCCTCAACACCTTCGCAAATTGAAAATATCAGAAGTAGTGGCAGCAGAAATGGCGCCACAAACATTGACGAGCACTTTGACGATGACGATGCACTACTAAAACTCAAGCCCTTAGAAAAGAAATGTCAAAGTACTTTGGATACAACAACAGTAGGTAGAGATGAATTGCTAACAACAACCACAACTCCGGTTGCGGTTGCCACTACGGTAGCTTCATCCAGCACACCAACTTCAAAACTGTCGAAGTCATGCAAAACCATATTGCAACGCGAGCACAAGCGTGCTGCTTCTGAAGCACCCATCTCTAAGACACACAGCAAACGCAGTCAATCGATGAGTTGTGCCGAAAAGCCGGCCATGCAACATGTGCATCAACAAAAACGCAGTCTAGATGTGACCAGCAACAATAAGAACAACAAAAACAGTCACCACAATAAATCTGCAGGACAAACGAGTCATGCAACTTCATCGACGACCACAAATATCCTGCCCACGCCGGAATTGTTGGCTCAACTGTTAAAAGGCTCCAGCGAGAAACTGCTCTCGGAACAACGACAGCAAATGTATGCGGTAAGTTTATTTTCCTTTGACTTTGGCTCCAATTATATCATGTGCTTTTTGTTGTTGTTGTTGTTGTTGTTGTTGGTTTGGAAGAAACTCGAACACAATTGGTTACACAAACACATACAATTTTATCCAGTATGATTTTTAATAAAAATCTATAAATATTAATTAGCAGCAACGATTTCTCGAGAAAGGGGAAGTTCTCCTAATGCTTAGCACTTTTTCTATAATAACATATATACATATGTATTTATAAGCATCATTTACAAAAAAAACCAAAAAACAATTTTTAAAATTTAAGAATAATAAGTAAAAATTAACACCGTTTTCAAAATATATTCCAAAAAAACAAAGGTCAGCAAAATGAAATCAGGATCAATAAGTCAAAAATTAATCTTGTTATATATTTGCTGTGAGAGCCAATTGAAACGTATTATTTTAGATCTAAACATAGATTTTATTAAATGTTTTCGGTCTTTTAAAGCCCCCTATTTCCCGCCTACATTTCCTTGATGCTACTCAACTAGTCAGTAAACTCAGAAAAAAAAAAACTTTTTTGATTGTTGAAACTTGACTTCTATTCGCCTGGACACAATGGGCCTTAACTAATGTCAAACACTAAAGTCGGTTCTTTTTAGAAACAACTTAAATTTTAAAACGTGTTGCCAACTACAGTCACAATTTAAGGTGACTTTAAGCTGAATCAGCTTTAAATGGGTGCCACATTATTTATCGAAAATGCCAAGTTTTTTATCATACAAGCTCTTACAAATTCAAGTAAAATCCCATCTCTAATGAGAAGACTCTCAAAAATTATGTATACATGTGAACACACACTTGCGTACATGTAAGATTGTATTAGTGAGTGAACAAAAAACATCAAAGCGAATTGAATAAATGTCAAATTTTAAAGAAAATTTAGATTAATAACAAGGCGAATCCATTACAGGTGCCCGCATCCCAATTTACTTCTACATTTTTCCACGATTTTATCTTCTGAGTTGCCAAAGCTGATAGCAAACGACAGCAAAACTTATGACGTCTTGAGAGAAAATGTTGAAGCGAATTGAATTGCGACCATCTATACCTGATTCGCCTTGATTAATAATAGTTATTAAAAAATTTTTAATTTAATTATTTCATTAAAAAAAATTTACATTAAAACGCTTTTACATATGAAAGGGATATTTGTTTGAGCAAAGCTGCTAAGTTAAAGATAAGTTAAAGACAACTTCTGCTGGTTTTATGTTTAGAGCAAACTTTTGCGCGTAAAATCGGCTTTTTCTCGTCTATAGTAGACAAAAAGCTTACTTTTATTTAGCAATGATTTTTATTTTTTCGATGTCTATAGTTATGGAGCAATTAGAATCACAAATCGTTTGCAACGCTCTTTCTGTATTAAAGTTTTGCTCTGGAATTTGTCATTCTTATTATGTGCATGGGAATAATAGAACATGTAGTCAAGTTTCAAATATTCTTTTGAGTTTTTGTTCAAGTTTACTGAGAAGTTGAGTAGCAATAATGAAATGGCGACGGCATATAGACGGCTGCGAAAAAAAAACAAAAAATATTCAATAAGGTCTCTTGTTGGGCTTAAAAGTTGATCAATAGGTTAAATCAAACGGCAAGTGTGGGATTTAGCTATGACCTGGTTTGGAAGCAGCTTGGGTGCTCATGATCACTGCAGTGATCTTGAAAAAATTTGTTTCTACTTCGATTGCCGTCTTTACAAAATGTTGATCATGCTCTGAGATAACATTGCTGTGGAATTTGATATTTCGTTTAACACTGTTGGAAATCTGTTTTCCAAATGTGTAAAATTTTAAATGATTCCTTCTCTCGCCAAGTTCATTGGTGCCAGCAGGAGTCTTGGCGCAGTCAAAGCGGCCACGCACTTTGTCTGGGCACAAAAACTAACTGGCAACAGGTTTTTTCTTCTGTCCAAAACATTGCTAAGCAATTAGTTTTGTATTTTAAATACATATGTTTGTACACATGTAGATTCCGCCATGAAAGCTAAATGAAGCATGCGATAATTTTTTTGTACAAATCGTGTGCCTTGTGGTCCGAAAATATTACAAAATCGAAATCGTTGTGCAACAAATATGACTGATTTTACTCAATTTTAGTTGAGTGTCAATTCAAACACGTTTCATGTTGAAGACAAATGTTTCGATGTGACCAATTTTGTTTATAATGATGAAACAGCAGCGGTGTTCACTCTCTAAATTTCTGCGAACATTTTTAATAATACGCGCAGGCAAATTGTTATTCCGTCATCTACGAATTGAATTTTATTTTTTTCTGTAAATTTTAGTTGACGACAATATCAATTTTGAATGTCTCGCTTTTGCTTTCAATGCGAATTTTTGAACACAAGTGATAATATATTTTAAGGCGTGAACAGGTGTTCTGTATTGGAAATTAATAAATCAACTAAGTTTTGTAGATACTTTGTCAATTTAAGTGCTTAAAATAAGAGTGGGCTTTTATTATTACTTCCACATATTTTATTTATGTATGTTTATAAATAAAAATAAATTAAATCAAATGAAATGGCCGGGCCGGGTGGGGCCGCGACGAAATAACGATTATCACGCGACTTTGGATGTTTAAGTGAAACCAACATATTCATTAAAGATTTCGCAACCCATTAAATTTAGAGAAGAATATTTCAGCTCCCGTGGTTCAGCTGCTTGCAACCTCATAAATTATTTGTTGTTGTAAACACTTAAGTTTTTATGGGCAGCGCTTACAACAACAATCAAATAAATTCTGACATAGAAATTAGCACAATGGTTGCCAGTTTCTTTTTTTTTTTGAGTAGGTAAACAAATTCAGGCTGAATTTTTGCTTTGTTTTCGAGTGCATGTGTCAACAAGACATTTCGTTGAAGGATCTTAAGGATAGCTTAAATATTTTCGGTCTATTCAGTTATTTTTAAGTCAATTAAAAAATTTGATAACACCAGACGCTTATTACTTTATATTAGATTTTTTTTTTAGCAACTTTCATACGTTGAAATTGGTTGTTTCAAAGTACCTCGATACCAGGTTACTTGGGCTGCAGCATTCGGAAATGAGTTAAAAATTGGGAAACTTGATTTCTATTTGAATTTTTGGTTTTCTTTTTGAGGGCAGTACGGGGTTCTTACGGAATTTTAGGCTGCCATTAGAACTGTGTGAATGTGAAACAAATAAAAAATATATTGGAAATTCATTCGAATTTTTGAACCCCTGTATGGAGTTCAAGCAGAAGTGTATATGCAATTTTTGTCACTGAAATATAGAAAATTTTAGGCAATTTCAAAAAAAATTATAACTTAATTTTCTGTTTTTTTGGAAGTTACCTTGAGTTTGGGTTCAACAATGTTTTCGTTTGCCAATTTGAAAGGAACGAAAAAAAAATTCTTTATTAACTTTAACATAAATTTCTGAATGCATTTTTTATTACTCTGCAAAATGTGGGCTTAAGATTTCTTTCATGTACATTAAAAGATTCTTCAAATGCTTTGTGAGCCTTTTATGAACTTAATCTCTTATACCAGTGCATTGGTTTGCATTCTCGATCTCTTTTGCATTAATGACTCACAGCTTTTAGTTGCTTTTCTTTGATTTGTTTTGCTTACCTTCTCTAAAGCTTTTAACATAAAAAGCTTTAACTCGCTTTACCAGTAATTTTAAACGTAGGACTTGTTATATTTTCTTCGAAGGCTGGTTTTATTTTTAAATTCAATAAATCTAGGCTGAAGAATTATAATTCAATAATTTTGTTTGACTGTGTTGTAGTGGCACGCAGATTTTAATTGTGTGTAAGTGCGACGGAGAGTCACAGGATGGCCTACGCGCTGAAAAATTGTTGTCTGCTCTAGTTTGCCGTTAACAGTTTATACGCTTTTCAGCCGGTTTCAAATTTAATTAATGTGCAGTCTATGCCATGGGTCAATTTAGCTAAATGCAAAAACTGGCAGGGAATGCAGTATTTTCTGGCTCAATATAAAAAAATATTTTCTGACTATTAAAAGATTGCTTGGCAAATGTTGTATTCAATAATGTCAAATAAGAACATAAAATATATTTTATAAATCTGCAAACTCGTACATGCTTTGACAATATAAGAACATCTTTGGGAGTTCTCTAATTGATTTCAATAAAACGATTTCTAGCAATTAAAAGCATACAGTTTAATTGAAAGAAAAACTTGAAATTCAGTAAATTTTTCTTGTTTCGATTAGCAAACAATTATTTGAATATTGAAATATTTTGTATACACCATTGAAAAAGCGCTACCAAAATTAAGTAAAACAAACACAAGTTTCCACATAAAAAAAGCTAAAAGGCCTTTAAATAAACTTTCATACCGACACACACAAGCAATCTACAAAAAACACAAACAAAACGCGCTGATGGAGGCAGGCGGCTAAACAAAAAACCAAGTGCCACATTCAATTTACCACTTGTCGAATGCGAAATTCTCAACTCAATATAAAACGATTGGAAAAACTGTTCTGGATAATCACTGCTTCTTAGCAGGCGAAGCAGTGAAAATACATGTGACATGACGGGAGGGAGGATGCCAAAACACAAAAGAAAAAAAAAAATCAAAATACAAAAACACCTTTTGAATGGACCATACGAAACAACAGATACAGAAGAAAACTGTTGCTATTAAAGCTGTCAAAATGTTTAAAGAACACATGTTACTTAAAGAGAGGGCAAGTGGTGAGAGATACTGGAGAGAGTAATAGAGAGAGAGAGAGAGAAAGGAAGGCAAAAAGTGAGCCGGAGAACTGCAGGCCGGTGATAAAAAAATGAGCGTATATTAAATAATAACAGCGCATGTGGAGATAATTTGTGAGAGTATAAGAGATGTTTACAAAACAGAGTTAACGTGTTTTTGAATCCGCCAACGGCGGAAATCCACGTAAACCTGACATTTTTAACACATAAGTCACGGTAGATAAATTGTTAAATATTTTACACGTTCTGAAAATATATATAATATTGAAAATAAAGGCGCAAATGATTTGGTAATAGAATTTTTAATTTCATTGACATGGGGATCAAAATGAATCGTTACCCACACACTATAAAATATCAACGTCTACGTGGATGTCGTGACATACATATTTTACTGAAGAATAATATTTGTATCATTCGTTCAGTATAAACCTTTAGAGTTTTTAATAGCTTTTGCCTTGATTTGCTATAAAAAACATTAGAGGCGAATATTTTGTCCTGCTTTGCCTGACAGCTGCATACTCGACATCAAAGATTTTCTTGAATCGATTATTCCACTTTTTTCTGCCAAACACTACGCTGTGCGTCGGAGTACAATCATTTTCTAATCTTAATGCCGTACACAAATGAAAAAGAAAGAAATTTATCAGAACAAGTTTTTGCATATTAATGATCATGTTAACCTGCAAGTTGTAAAAGCAAATGACATAAAACCTACTATTTTATTCAGAAAATATAAATTCAAGCGCCAAAACAATATTCTGCCAATCGTGAATCAGACCAATTATGGTTGCTAGCTTGGGTATGATACTTCCCCTTCATTTTTCGATATACATACATAAGTACCAGTCCATACTATTAAACATTTTTTGCAAGAACTTTGAGTTTGTCTGTTGACCATCTCATTCTCATGTCAGAAGTATCCAAAATTAAGAACAAAATGCTGAAACAAAAGTTTCACTGTATGGGTAAGAATGCTGTTTTAAAAAAGAATTTGAAAAGTTTCTGACAGCCAATGTTTTATATGGAGTATGGAGGAGTACTCTTGCTCCATAAACTGTTCAATTATATTTTGTAATGATTTTTGAACAATATTTCAACAAGGAATCTAGCTCAATAGCATGAGTACACAGTTACTTTCGTATCTTCTTTATATGAAATTTGCCAGGAAAAGTTTAAATTGTAGAAATACGAATAAAATGCATTGAAATTATGTTTGACATTTTTCCAGTTCCTGCTATTTTTTTTTTCAACAAATACAAAATTGCGAAGCTTTTGACCTGTCTGCAGAAACACCCAAAGCCTTCGGCAGGAATCGAACCTGCAACCGCGGGGACTCTTAGTAGGACACTCTACCAATTCATCCATCGAGGGACTAATGTGAACTGAAGTAAATGTTTGAAAATATTTTCATATTATATTTTTTTTTGGATTTGTTATAACTGAAGCAAAAATTACCACTGACTGGCTGACTTGAACCTCTACATTGGACACTCAATGATGCGATCCTTCGAAACACCGACACTCTGTTGGAAAGCTTTGCCAGAAACTCGTTATAATTCTTTTGTTGTGGTACCTTGTTATCTTCTTCCTGTTTAATTTCTATTGCTTTCACAATTCATCGGCTCTTATTAAAAACAAAAAATTAAAAATATTTCGTATATTTATTTTCGCATAATTTGCTCGACTTTCGTCACAGTATAAAAGAAGTTTGTATAAACTCTAGAGCACAACCGAAAGAAGGGCTGTTTTGCAGTGTTGTTGATTTTGGTGATTATTTGTTGCATTTAGCGGAATAGAATCTGACAACTCTATTTTCAAAGGTAAAAAGAGATAATCAAGTGAAGAGATACGAAGTAGTGTTTACATCCTTTATTATTACATTTTCAGAAGTACGGGGGAACTTTTGACAGATAAAGCTTTAAATAAACAGAACAAATCCTGTTGCTTTGTTTTGATTTTAAAGGCAGTAGAAGAGTTTTTAACTTTTACTCACTTGGTCGAATTATTTGTGAAAATGGAAAATAAAACAAAACGCTTTTAAGCCACTTTTGTTGTAGTATTGGTTGTTATTTTGTATGTATTGCTGGTGGCAGTAGTGGTAGTGGCAGCAGCTGTTGTACAAAGTGATAATTTGCAGCAGCAGCCACAAACCGAAATAAAGAGGTTGTTAAAGTAAATGCGAATTTCAAACATAAAATAATAACATTTTGCTGGCTTAACAGAAACGTCGGAAGAAAAGCAAAATAAAACTATTTATTTTATATAGACATTTAAGTGGAATTTTGTTTAGATTTCTGTTCAATTTGTAAATAAGATTGTGAAAAACTAAAAGAAGAATGATGTAAAAAGTGGCGTGTAGTTAAATAGAATTAAAACAAAAGTATTAAGCAAAATTATGTGGTGTTTAAGAATGTAAATGCTAAAAAAGTAAAACACATATACACAAATGAATTGAAATGAAATTTAATTTTCATATAAAGAAAATGTATGAAAATTGTTAAATATGCTTAAGTAAATATAAACAGATAATGAAAAACAGAACTGGATGTGAAGACTAAAATATACAAAAAGTATTGAAGAATTTTCTAAAACCTTAAGACTGAAGTAATTGAAGTAAAACTAAAGTCTGATTTATAAAGAATTTTATTTAAAAAAAAGTGCTTAAACTTTTTTTTTTCCTTTTTGGTGTTGAAGGGATTAATTAACCTTATCCTGTGCAGTGTACTTGCAGTTTTCCATTTCTAAAGAACTTTCATTTTCAATAGTTTTATTTTTTTTATTTTGCTACATTGTGTACACACAATAATGATTGCACCTGCGTACAATGAGTGCAAAAAACATACACACACATACCCAGACACAAGCCAACACAGACACTCGAAAGAAAATTCAAAGATGTTGGGAATAAAATTCCTTAAATTTTCTTTATGCAATTTAATTTGTGAAACAGGATTTTATATTGAGGGTTTTCCAAACTGAAAAATTAGGGCCACATATGAATAATGGTGTAGATATAAAAGATTATGAAGAGACCATACAGCTTGGCCACGTCTTTAGAGCAACAGCTGATGGTAAATAGCATCTTTGGGGCAACGAATTCGAAGACGAATTAATGCATGCAATTTTTTTGTTTTTTTTTTTGTTAAACATTCAACAATTCTTTGGAGTCTCCTTAATGTCTAATGGAAAAGGCAAGTTTTATTTCTAAATTTGAGATTTAAGAGAAAGTTCGGTGGCCTTTTGGTCTGCCTGTGTAATTGGTAGACATCAAACTTCTGCCCATTCCTTAAAAGTTTTACAAATATGAAGTGCTATTCAGGCAAAATATCTACCATCTGTGTATAACTATGAGCTTGTTCCAACATAAACAAATATAAATTTAGATTTATTGTTGAGCTTGTGATTGGCAATAAATAGTTAATTTCTTAATTGGTTCGATTGAGAAAGATTCATTTGTGGTAAACTTATAATGTTCAATAGCATTGAAAGCAGACAAGAAAGGACAAGTTGAAGACCGTTTGGCAGAGGACTGTACCATGGCTGTTAGACGTTCACCACGACGATCATCAGCACCCAAATGGCTCTGAGTTCACGTCATAGATAATTGCATACTATATCTTGCTATCTGCACTCTTCAGCTATCTGATTGTCTCTACTTAATTTGTTGGTCAACTTACAGTTTCATTTCCGTGCTTAAAAAAATAGCGAAAATCACTTTAATTAGTAGAGCAGTCTGGTAATATTGCATACATAATTCATTTAATTACTCCCCGCCTTAACTTGTTTTACGCTTACTTACCACCAGCTTGAAACCCCCCTCTTTGCATTAGTTTTAGTGATTAATTTTTAAATAACTGGCTTAATTATCCCAATTTCCTTTCGAATACAACAAAACAGTGTGTTTGCTGTAACTCGATGGGCGTAAGATTTCTGTTTTTGCATCGGAGTCCCCTTAAGGGGATGAACTGCGGGTTGGGTGAGTTCAGAAGATATGTTCAGAAGATATACATATAAGTAAATAGGGGTCGTTAACAGATTTCACTCCTCCAGGTGAATCCTGTGAATGATGAAAACGATGGGGGAATATTTATAAAATAAAAGAAATTTTATGAAGAAAAACTATTTTGGGACCAATTATAAACTGGACTTCTCTAGGGGTACCTGTACATAGAGCAGTGATGGAAGAGCTACACAAACGTTTTTATACTGCATTCTCCTAGAAAGCAGAGTTACAGCAGCGCATGCTACAAAAAAATGTAGGGGTGAACAAGTTTTTAGTTCTTTAAGAAGAGGAAAACCATTTAAAAACGCATAGTTGTAAAGCAGCACTGCTAAGAGATGGAAATTGCATGTCTATTGTCATTTTATTTTCTCAATAGGAAATAAAATGACAATCTGCCTTGACTGTGGTTCATATTTGGGGAACTCAATAGAACAAGAAGTGCATTTAAGACTTCACATTTAGTGGTATTGTGTGTTCTTTTCAACAGAGGAATGCTAAATTTTATGTACAAAGCATTTGTATAAAGACGGCTAAAGCAGGAAGGTAAAGAGGACAGTATCTTCACTTCACAAAGGTTTTGTTTGTGACATATTTAGAAAACATCAGGATACCTTTGATGAGTGTGTCATTTCTCTGAGAAAATAACATGATTCTCCGCGAAATATAGCAAAAAGTAACATTTTGTGAGAAAAGAAACCCCCATATGGCGTTAAGATAACAATGTTATGAAAGAAAACTGATTGGAGATCCACATTTACTTCCCTAGAGGCACTTTGAAGCCCGTCATCACACTGACGGAAAGTATAGAAAATATGTATACATATTATTCTAAGGAGGGAAGATAACATGAGCAAACACTAATGGGGAAGGGTCATATATTTGGCATTTGTAGACGTACCCAGCGGATGGTTAGAAAGGTAGCGGAAAGTAAAAATATATACATATTTATATTTTTATGTAAAAACATAAGCAGATAAGATAAGAAGAAGATGAGGCTAGAAAATGCAAGTGCTATAACTTGCCCGTCTCGAAGTAAGTTGGAGGCTGATTCGAGACTTTTCTTCAGTTTTTAGCTCTTTGTTTCCATTTTGCACATTAATAGTGAGCCATTTGCAACGCCAGTCTGGAGGCCTGACATCAGCTTACAAAAATAAGATAAGCATTTATTTTTTTTTTATTTTTTTGGCCACTGTAGTTACTTTAAGCAATTTCTTGTTTTGTTAAACTTCATGCCAAACTTTTATCGATAGCATTTTTTTCGTCTTCCTTGAAATACCATGCCATACTGCTTTCAATCTTTAAGTTTTTTTCATGGGTTTGCTGGCAGTGTTATTTATTAACCCACTCCTTTTTCTACCTCTCTTATAAATTTTTTTCATTTAGTTGTTGTTATTTATCCATTTATCTGGTAAAAGAGAAAAGTCACTGTGAATCAATACTCTAGTTATTTCATTGCTTTATTGCATTCTGTGAATTATTTTGTGTATCCAGGGTATTGAGTTAACTCGATTTATTAAGAATAAAAATTAAACCAAATGCATTTCAAGTTTCCAGTCAGAGGTGAGAAGTAATTTAGACTTTAAAGTGAAAGTTCTTAGATCGTCATCAGATATACAAAAGTGCAGCTAAGGCATGCAATGCAATTAAAATATCAGTAAAAGGCATTCGATTGTGCTACGGGGTGTCTGCCGGGAAGGCATGCTGCTTTGGCTACTTTGTTTGTGGTTTTGGATTAAATGAAAGAGAATGGATCTCATATTGCTAAATCGACTTGAGGGTGATGAAATGTTTTAGCCACTTTTCTGAGCAGCAGTAATGTTTTCAGCCGATCTTGTAGTACATTGTGGTCCATGATTCGGCCTGACAGCTGCAGTCGCTCTTTCTTCGCCATCATTCTCTACACGTGAGTCTTGTTGGCATGTTGTTTGTCATTTTAGTTCTTTTGAGACCTAATTTTTTCTGTTTTGCCTCGTTTGATGCAGCTTAAGGGTCTTATTTATAATAAATATTTTAGGTTTGTTAAACACTTATTTAACAAATTTTCCATACAAATATGTCATACAAGAGCCTTATAAGCCTGAAATATTTTTTGTGAATAAGGGTGTAAGTTTTTAGTAGACCCGTAAAACTTTACTACTCATTCTATTTTTTTTTTTGCGTCCCCAGTTTTTTTTCGTTTGCCATTATTTATTCTTCGAGTCTGCTGACGAATTGAGATGCATCTAGTTGAGAGGCTAGACAGAAACTATTGCAAGAGGTTTCTTATACCCAGTAAACGTGTTGAGTATTATTGAATATATTTAGCTTAATATTACTTATTACGCACTGTCATATTAAGAGAAAGTTGTTGAAGGTTTGTCTATATTTGACTTTCCTGGAGGCATCCGGAGGCTAGTTTTGGCGCTGATGGAAAAGAATAAACTATTGTTTACACTTGGGTGGAATCTCCTATGGCAAAGGGAGAAGGAGAATAGTAATATCGAATAAAACTGAAGAAGTGTCGTTTTGCATACTTTCGGGTGATCTATTTTTTTTGATAGCAAGCAATTTTTGATTATTGGAAAATAGTTTTCTAAAACGTCTAGGTAATAAATCGTTTTGCATAACAGTAATCCACTGTCCCTTCCATTTAATTCAGTGACTCACTCCATGCGCTGCCAATTATTTATAGGTGAAATGCGACTTCCATCATTAGAACTGACTACCAATGACAAGATATTTAATATTTCAACTTTTAGTTGTCCGCAACATTAGTCCATCACAAAATTCAAGCACAGTCGAAGCTGCAATATATTTTAGGTGCATGTGCACCGAAGAGCGCTAGGTTCCAGTTTGGTTATGTAAATAAGTTGTTAAAGTACGAGCTGAAACTGAAATCAAAGCTTGAAGGCAACACAAAAAAGCTCTGTCTTGCAAAACAGCCAGAACACCAATTAATGCAGTATAATATTCAATGATGTTTCATGCCGTTGAGAAGAAGTTACCTAAATTTCCGATTAAATACAAATCTATGAGTTTTCTTATATATTGCCAAGAATATTTAAACAGTTTACCAGCAACCTTGTAACCAGCAAAATGTGTGTAAGGAAACTTAAGAAAATAAAAAATAAATAATAAAATAAATGGTCGTAGTTTCTTCAAACTGTGTAAACTTATGTTTATCAAATTCGTACTTGAGATTGACACCTGCACTTCCTTAACACACGACAAGGAAATCACTAAAACATGAATGTTGGAAAAACACGCACCCACATACACACACACATTCATGCTGGCATAACCTTCTGCACTTTTTGATGTTTTTAATTTCCTCTAAAAACTTAACATCTACAATAATGCACATATGTATGTACATGTCATGTACATATGTTAAAAATATGATAAAAACAAAAATATTTTCGTGTCATTTCTACGAAGAATATGAACTTGTAATGAACGAATGAGTAGTGCGTATCGTTATTTATTGTTGAAAAACAAACTGTTGCTAGCACGTTTACTACAGAGGAAAACAAATCGATTGAAAAACGAGGCAACAGGTAGCCAGAGCTTTGAAAGTATGCAAAAGTGAGTCGGAGCCAGTAAAACATTTCTATGGTGCTTTAGAGTCCAGAAGCAAGTAGAAAATTTCACAAAATTATATTCCGGTTCCCTTTGTATTGTGGTTCAATATATGAAATTGTTTTAAAAAATAAAAGTATTTCAAAAAATATTGATGGGATTGAAAACGTACTTGATAGAAGATATACTCGTCTAAAAATTTCCATCTCAGTCTATAATCGAAAAATGTAATTTGGTCTTGGACTTAAATAGTATTCTTCAGAAATTTACTTATTTCGTTTTCGTTTCTACATAAAATTTCGCATTTATCTAGAACTTTTCTCTCTCCTAAAATACCACTTTTAATTACATTAGGTCTAAAAAAAATAGACCTTAATGCTTTCCTTTTGTAAGGAAGTGCTATAAAAAGTAAAGGTGTTGCAAGACGTAAAATGCTTTCTGTATAAAAAGTATGTTTGAGCATTTCTGATTCTCATTTTGTTCATGAGAATTTTGGAATACGTAGTTGGGAGTCAAACATTCTTTTTAGATTTTTCAAGTCTACTGATGAGTTGTTTAGCAGCAACGAAATGTCGGCGGCATATTGACGGCTGAAAAAAGACAGAGTGCATTAAGGTCTATTTTTTTAGACCTAAAGTAATAAATTTCAATTGGCTCTTATAGCGAATAAATAATTAAGTTCATTTTTGTATATCATTATGTTTAAGGGTAATCTTAATAAAAAAAATATACTTGATTCCAAAAACGACAAACAGACAACAGACCTTGGCAAAAAATTCAAGTATTTTGATAAGAATTGGAAAGCCAATGAACGACTACATTGACTTTACGAAATCAAAAAAAGGTTTCTTAATTTTAATGATATTTTTTTATAGCGAAATTATGAAAACTAATGAACTGTTCTCGATGAAATTAGTTTATCAGATCTATGAAAATTCATTGCCGCAATGAACATTTTCATATGATTAATGAAAAAATATTATTGAAATAAATTCAATGAAATTATGAACAAACATATTTTCAATGCAGTTTCCACTCCTGCTCTAAAACAAAATGTATTTTTAATAAATATTTGAGTCTTTTAAATATTCTGGTACATACATACATATGTATGTATGTACATACATGCATAATTATTAATTAAAACTGAATTGTGTAAGCGAACGTTCACACACGTTATAAAATTATTTGTTATAAACAATGTATAAGTTTGCAATTTCTTTTGGAAAATTTGTATAAAATAAACGGCAAACAAACGTATTGGAAATGAGAATTTTCATTGTGTGTATGTATGTATGTATGTCGACAGCGTATAAGCCAGGCAACAGTAACAATATTCGACGTGCTTTCATATTCAGATGGTAACGACACAAAGAGCCGCCAGAAGAAAAGATAAAAAAAGAGGAACAGCAGCAACAAACACAAGAACAAAAAAAATAATAACAATATCGGAATAATATTAACAAACCACAGTTTCTCAGTCATTTCTTTGCCCCTTTACTCTTCTTTAAGCTCCCTCCCTGTCACCCTCCAGCACGCTCGCTCGCTCTCTCTGTAACGTAACGGTTCCTTTTGTATTATTATTGTTGTTTTTATATGGAAAATACGGAATATAAAATACGAAATGAATGATTGAAATCGTTTCAATTGTTTGTATGATTACGTGTGTGAATGTGTGTGTGTGTGTGTGTGTGTATATAAAAGAAAACTGAAATTAAATTTATTGAATATCGAATCATAACAAACTAAATGAAATACACATTTCATAGCTATGGGTGCTTACATGAAAGCATAAGCTTCCCAGCATGTTATTTCAAGATGAAGTTATAGGAAAAACGACACACACATATTTACATGCGTTTGCATGTGAAGGTAGTTGCAATTTTTCTCAAGCTGCGTGTGCAGTAGGAGAACAGTTTATGATTTGGCGTACATATGTAGATCTTTGGAGGTATACATATATCTAAGTTTAAGATGGTTGTGAAAACTTATCGTATGTGTTTGAGAATGAATTTTATGTACAGGAGTTTGCACGAACATCACGTATGGTGTCGTGGAAATGCCTATATGTGAATGTATGATATGTTTAGATATATGTGAAAAACAGACTTAGATATATGTGAAAAATATGTTGGCTTAAGGAAAATATGGAAACTCACTTACGTATGAGTGCATTAGCTAAACACTTGTGTTGTCTCGATGATGCTAAAATAATAAAACTTGAAAAGACAAGCACATGCATGTCGCACGCTAAGGCAATAACATGACTAAACGTTTAGGCTGAAATTCACAATCACTAGCTTGCCTAAATTCTGGTCAGTAGTTAACTAAATGGGCCTTAGAAGGCTTAGCATAATCATACCTAATGATACATTACCATGATTTATGCAAAAGCTGTCAGATTGAAATTACTTCAGTTTGGAAAAATTTTCCGTAGCTCAACTGTATTTGTGGTATAAGCAAAAGTTTGTTCATATGTAACCCTTTATGTGTCACACTGAACGCGCTTAATGGAACTCAATATTTTCTATGAATTGCCGTTGTGCTTGTGAGAGACCAGCAAACTTCGTACCTGAGATTAAAAAGTAGCGCTTGTATCATCTTCCAAGTTTTTCTTTCTCAAGCTGGGGGTACATAACACGATCTCTACGCGTCTACGCGTTGTATGGTTTTCTAGCGTCAAACTACATGCAACGCTTTTTGTGGGCCAAGTTCTCAGTTTCGGTCAGCTATAGTAAAAAGCAAATTTTTGCAAATACGGGAGATTTTAGAAGAATTCTATAATTATTGTTTTTTGTGCAATGACATATATTTTGTACCAAATTGATGATACTCAGTACGTAAAAATAATTGATAATTATCATCAACCAAATTAGCGTTCCTAATTTGGTTGATGGGAAATTTAAACTAATGTTTGTAAACTTAACAACAAAAAACATTTTCTTGCTAGAAATGTGTTTTGGTGCAAACAATTTTAAAGCTCATTTCACAACACAAGAGTATTTATAGAATACCTTGAGATTAGCAGGCTCATCATCATCAGACTCGTCAAAACTGGCTACAAAGCTGGCTTTTCTCCAAGACGCATGTGACGCGTACAAAAATAGAAAGTAGATCTACTCTCCACGCTGCACGCGTCTACGCGTTCTATGCTTTGTGCTTTGTAACTTGTCACATGCAATTACACTGATTCTAGTTTTTTTTTTTTGGGAGCCGCTTGTAGTGCAACTCCACCTTAAATAAAAAAACAAACGAAAGCTTTAGCACGGTTTGCTAAGAAAAATTCTCTAAGTGTTTGTGAGGCTTTTTTTAATACGTGAAATTATTTTGGCAAACTTGGCCATGAAATATTCTTGTTTGTAAATGGCTATCATGTTGTTTTTGAGATAAAAATGTCTGTTTTTTTTCTTTTCTTGTTTGATATCCACGGCAGACAGTCAATAAAATGATTAATATTTTTAGCAAAACATTGTTATACAACCCAGTATGAACAGACATTTGAATACGCACATGTGCTTTTTATATAAATAAATGCATAATTAATTGTTTTGTTTTTTTATGCTTGAAGTGGTTGAAAGTGTTAGAACAATTCTGTCGAATAAGAAATTATAAACATTTGAGAAGTATCACTTGCGCAATTAGTGCCCCAATATATTTTTCGCACCTTGCTTGGAAAGGGACAGGATTGAGTTTTAGTGGCTTCTTAGAAGTACTGCTTAGGGGATTTTATATACAGGACTCTTTTGAAGAGTGTTTTCAAAGTGTTAACGTTTGTGAACGCCAATATTTTCGAATAAAAAAACTGATTTACGCTGCCTAAAAGAACTTTTATGCTTTTTATATCCACTATAAATAAAAGTATCAACGAAGTCTACAACTTTAATAAAAATTTCTTGCGCAGTTTCAGAGAAACTTCATTGCTAATTTTATTTTAATATTAAAATAGAATTTTCCAAAAGATTAAAAACTCGATTTTATAAGGCAATACTTGGAACTAATTCCTAATTTCATTATTAAAACTTGCCGATAGCTAAAGGTAGAATTTTACTGGCCGCATTTCGCAGTAGTGTTTTATAATTGGAGACTTTAAACATTTTTTTTTTTTTTTTTGATATAACATCAAAACATTCCTGAAGATGATATCCATTGTGATATCGAAATATCGAATTTAATAAACATTTATAAAAAAAAAAACAAGTGATCTAAAGGCTCGAAGAACTAAAATACTAAACAACAAAGGTCGAAAAATTAGCATCAAGAATACTTTAAACATCACGTTAATTCTTGTGTAACCAAACACTTTTGCTTTTGGGAATCTAAAGTTTCTAATTATGCAAACTTTATGCGAGCGAAATAGGGCCCATAGACCCCTTCCATTAGTAATGTTATTACCACTAAGTTCTATATTTGAAGAAATATTGTTACTAACTTTTCGTATATGCACAAACCAATTTTAGTTTGTAGTTTTTTTATTTTACTACATTATATGGATGGGTTCTACGATATAAAGATTGATCTTAAAAACTTAAATCATGAAATAAATCAGTTCTAAGCAATTTTTGATACAAAACTCCTTTATACTAAATTCTTTTTTGACTCTTTTGAAAAAAAAACTTTCTTAAGATAACTGCTTTTAGTTTGAATTTTTTTTTCAGTGTAATATTCTTTATCTGAACAATTGTTTGTATGGTTGGTAAAAATGGAGTATTTTTGAAACAATTTATATAAAAATAGAATTTAGTGTCCCTTCGTATCAACCGCCATTTATCTTATCGCCATTGCAGGTCATATTAACAACTTAATTACATGTGTTTTTCAAATCTTTTGTCATGTTTTTCAGCATGTTTTGTGAAGGTGCTGTTACAACGATAAAAGCAATGACTACAACGGTCTACATAAATATTTTGTTTATTGGCAATATAGTTTGTGAGCCCCATTTAAATTGATTGTGGTTCAAATGTAGACAACAATTTGTTGCCATTACCTTCCGTTATCAGAAGTGCTGCTCGACAACCAAACATGTGTTTCTTGCGCGTTGCTGACAGAACGGCACTTTTGAAAAATTGTGCGTGTATGCGAGTAGGTGTGGAAGTGCCACTAGACTCTTCAAGAGTCCTGGCCAAACACAATTTGAACGCCAACCTCTTCCAATGTGCTTTGTTTATTTATGTTTTATTAGTCGCATTCGCTTAAGTGTCAACTGCAATGCCTTTCAAAGCAGCTTAAATGAAAGAGTGAAAATGTTATTTACTGGATGTGCTGGCAAAATATAAGATGTACAAAGTTTATTAGCTTATAGCCAAAATCAATATTGCGTTTTTTCAGTTTTAGTATTTTGAAATAAATTCCCGAGAAGCACTTTAATTTCAAAGGAACTTTAGAAACTCTTGAAAAAAATGGTTTTCGTTAAAACAGTATAATACCATGTTCATACATGCGCCTTTATTGAGATAATCGCAATAAAGTCCATTATTGAGCTCAATATTTCATACAAAAAGTCAATAAAGTTATTGCTTAATAAACTCAAAATTGCTTTGAATATTGAGAAAAAGATGAAACACAACACTGTAAAAGATGTGTTTAATAAGCAAAAGTATACAATGCGAGATGAGTGACGAGATAAATGTCAACAAAAGCAAACTAAACAAAATAAATTATTTGAAAATATTTTTCACTTTTTCTTTCTCACTGCCAAAACAAAAACAACAACTTTTTTCCAGCTGTCAAATACTAATTGAGTTAGCGCAATATTTGTATGTATGAACGCAAAATTTATTATATCAATAAACTGAATATTATCTCAATTAGAAATGCATGTATTAACAAGGTATAAATATTTATTTAATATATTTATTTTTATACTTTAAAGTTACTGACCAATATTGATGTGTTTCAAATTTAATTGTTAGGAATCAGCATTATCGTGGTCCACATTTTCACTACAATCGAGTAGGCTATTTTGTGCATGTTTTCATTCTCTCGCTCTCTCTCTCTCTCTCCCCAAGTTCTGTTTCCGTTTTGGTTCACAGCCAAATTTGTGTACGATGTGGGTTTTTTATTGTGTTTCGTTTTTCACATCAAAGTATTTTAGCATTCACAATTTTTTCCTAAGCGAATAGTGTCAACTTTGATATTTATTCCTCATACACTGTTCGTCAATAAACACAAAATAATGATATTAAGATGAAGCATTAAGTTGTAAAAAACTAATAAATTATATGCCATGCCAGCGTTGTGACTCGACATCGTTCGCTTACACAATACCACCCACTGAAAACAGGAACAAAGTTTTGAATTTTATCATTGTTTTGCATGTAGCATGCATCGTGGACCTGACAATATATTTGTTTTTCCACAGTGTATATCAGTCATTGGTTTCATAATTCAAATTCTTGGCTTTGTTGTTGTCGGATTTTCCGAGACAAAGGCTACACGCCCTAGTGGCTGTTCTGACAGGACACCGGTACATGGGAGTACATGAGGGAATTTAAAATCTCAGTAGGTGGTGTGTGGGGCTGTCTCCCTATCGCCTCTTCCTATAGCACAACGGGTCCTTCTAGGATGCAAGGGGACCGGGCTGACGATTGACAGCCCGTGAACATTAGCATAACATAACATTACTTCACTTTGGTTTTGTAAGATAAATTCCCAACACATACATTTTCTCCCCCATCTGTAATACACTCAGAAAAATTTGCCCATAAAAATATTTGAAAACGCCGGTTAAAACAAATGAAACACTTTACTTAGTTTATAGTGGAATTTACTGATCAGGTCATTTGAATTTTAGAGTTAAAAAATTTGAGTAACCGAATCGGTAAAAATAATGACTGTTTTCCTTACTCTAACTGCCAAATAATTAATGGTAATTAATCCGAAAACTTTTTATTTTTATTTTGCCTTCGATGTTTATTGTTTATATTTCTTTCCACATTATTTCCCTTTTGTGTTTCACTTATTTAATTTCCTACCATATCCACTCAGCGAAAGATGTAAGCAGAACAAATGCAACAACATTTAAGTAGACTTAAGTAGAGTGCATTCTACTTTTTGTAGGAAGCAAATTGCAAATATACATATGAGTAAGTGTATAAAGTCATTGCTGACTGGGACTAAACTGCCATATTTAGCTGTAGTTAGGTTTTTGAACAACTTTACAAATTCTTCACTTTTAAGCGCTGCACCATCAACTTTTGCAATAAACGAGAGTATTCTGAGTGTTTCATTTATTAATGGCTAAATATTTACCGGAAATGTTTTCAAAACAATCTGTATAGAAGCAAATTGTTTTTATTTCTTACAAAAACAACAAATTATTTAAGGAAGGAAATTCAGTTTGAATGCAACGATTTATTTTGCGTCCCACTACTTAAAGCTAGACCACTCAAAAAGAAATTTTTCGTTTTCTTATCAATTGTTTGTGTTTATTGTAAGAATTTAAATTTGCTTTGGAAATTATTCACATGCTGAGTTCCATACAACAGCGCAGGGCATAAATGAAATTCGAAAAAACTTGCTAAAAGCAAGAACGGAAAGCGGAGGGTTTTCTTCCACTTCGGTTTTACACTAAAATGTCATATCTTAGCAAAAGATGCAATAACATTAAGCGTCTGTACAAAATCAGCTTTTCCAATTGCAAAGCTTTGCGGCCGCAACACCGCCGTTGTTTAGGCGACCTCCATACAAACTGTATGATCATGATAACTTTTGACAAAAGCTTAGTCATGCCTGCTGTAAAATTAATTTGAGTACGACTGTACTTCAGGGGGCACAATATGCATCTTGCTGATCGTAACCAGCTTGATGTCGTGTCAACGGGTTAGAAGGGGTGCAGCATACCTCGGCTAACTTGGTGGCCAGAAATCTTAGGCAGGTCCCGAGCGATAGCGGCGTGTCCTGAGGGACTTGCTGAAACCCCCCACCGATGGGCAATTCATCAGTACGGGGACCAGAGCCCCGGTCATAGGTTTAGCAGCCTTCTTGGCCTGAAACGTACTGGCTGTGATTGCTGCCATAAGTTCGCATGGGAGGAAACGTTGGTAGCCATACTGATCATAGATCTTCCGGTTTGTGTTCGGTCGCCCAAATGGGCCCGTTGTGCTGTTGCTAAGCAACAGACGCTGCTTTATAAGGAACTGTGTTGGCGGGAACATTAGCGTTGTCTCAAGGACTGACGCTCTGCGTGACTTCGGGCTACCACGGTAGTCGTGTATCCTATTGCCGTCTAAGGAATTGCACTGCAGCAGAGGTTAAATAGCTCAATTCCTGAGCAAGGGGTTTTGTTATGGCCAACAAACGTAGCAAATAAATTGCCACCCGAGCAGTTGTTCCGGCTGCTCGGGGGCGGTGATTACACCACGTGATTTGACCACCGTCAGGTTAAGGCCTATCGGTCAGGTACTGACATAAATCATTCCACATCTGTACTTCAGGCCGCGAAGCGAGTTGCCTAAAGGTAGTTGGCCGTGAGTAGCGTCTTTCTGTTTAGTATTGATTTTAGTTTTAAGCCTTTTAATGCTTCTACCATAATCTTGATACTAGATCTAGTTTCTAATTTGTTCTCAAAACCAAAATTAAATTTTAATATTCACATACATATTTTCCCATCGAAACTGTTTCATTCGCCTTTGGAAATGCACCAAATTGCTACGGCGTGCTGAAGCTTTTGTCAGAAACGTGTTTTATATCCTAATTTTTTATGGATTTTTTCTGCGTACGCGTACTTAAATAAACCACTTTATACGCAATTTGTTTTTGTTTACCATACATACATACATATGATGGGGTTGTACTAAATATATGTACATGTGTATATTTTTAGTGCGTTGATATTTTACCACATTGTTGTTACTGTTAATAACTCATGTGTAAGTGGGTCGTTAATGTCATTATTATGTATTCATTAAACTTCATTAGTTACTGTTAATAACAATATCTATGTATGTATGTATGAATGTAGTAAATATATTTTTAGCTTGATAAAAAGTTTAAAACTTTGACAACTAGTGTGCTGAAGATTCTAGAAGAGGTACAGTTTAAGGACATGAAAGACGCACTTTAAATGAAAATTGGTTAAGCATTAATAGTAAGCAAGGGCATTGTTGCGAAATTCTCAAATTTTAAAAGGTCAATTCGACGAATGTAATTTTTACGTTCTTTTCATTTTGGGGACTGTGCATGAGTATACATATGAGTGTACTCGTTCCTTTCAAGCTTGTGAACTTCTTGGTAAATTGCTTTTTATGCGAAAAACTTGAATTTAAAAGGGCGTACGAGCCAGAGTGGAAGTGCGTAAGAGCTGGTGAGTGGGTTGAAGTGTTGCTTTTAGGAATCCATAATATTGTGTGGTGTTATTTTTCGTATTTTTCTCCCAAAAGAAAAACTGGCTCTTAGTATGAAAGTATGTACGTGCACACACACACACACACACACACATGTGCGGTGTTGGTTGGCTGGCTCTTTGTTGTGCATGTTCTTGATGTCAAAACAACATCAACAAGTGGGCTTTCTGTTGTAACTATTACTACTGCTGCAGTTCGGTTTCTGCAGTCGATGAAAATGAAATATGTAGTGCTTTTTTTTTAACTGTGCCTGATGAGTTTTGTTGGTGTACGTGAGTGAGCGTATTTGAAGGTTGACTTTTTATTTTACATACATACATATGTATATATTATTATTATTATTTTTCTTTTACACAAATTCCTTGTACTTGTGCAGTTTAGTTGTTTATTGTTTTGCTCTATATGTATGTATATGTAAATATTGTTTTCAATTTCATGTGCAGGTATATTTTTTTTAATCTGTTTCCTCCACTTTTTGCCTCTGTTGAGGTCAGAATACAAAGTGTCTAAAAAAAACTAAAATATATGTATATTTAAAAGTTTTTCGAGGTTAATTATACTACTACACATATGTACCTGAATAAATGCACCAATATGAAGGTTCTTCAAATACAAGTGCAGTTAAAAGGAACGATAGTTTTTAAACGAGAGAAAATAAGCACATTTTGGAAAGAAACTGCTAATGCTTTTTATTATTTTGTAAATTTATTATTAATATTTTATTTAATGTAAATTAAGATTGTAAATGAAAACACAACAGCCAAAGGTTAAGAGTGGCCAAATGCGTTTAGTTGGAGTCATGCAGTGATAAAAGGAAAACGCAGTCAGCGTTGGCTTGGCCATAACCATGGGAACTGGCTGATTTAAGCAACTTTATTAGTCATGCTGCAATCGCTTATGCTTGATTTACATAACATCATAACAATCGCCATGAAATGCAATTGCAGTAGGCTTGTTTCCATTCCTGTTTCCTAAGAACTCGAAAGTCTTGCAGCTTACAATTCATACCAAGAGCCAAAACCACATAATAGAACCAATAAAACTCTCTGTATCAAGCAATTTTGGTCTGAGGGTCGTCCCAGCAAAAAGAAATGAAGATTTTCTTACAGGGATTCCTTATTTTACCCATAAACAAACAAAATAATATCAGATTCTCTTACTTTTTTTTTTATAAACAAACACAAAATTGCGAAACTTTTTGGCTTGTCTGCAGAAACACCCAAAGCCTTCGGCAGGAATCGAACCTGCAACCTCGGGGACTCTTAGTAGGACTCTCTACCAATTCATCCATGGTACCAAAGAAAAAAAAATTTCCTTGCAAATTGTATACAATAAGGGTTTTTTCATAATTAATTTTTTCCAAAAGGCTTTCTTTGATGATTTCATTGGGTTCCTAATTATCAGTTACACATCAAGTACTGTATTTGCTTTAATTTCTCGGAGTGTCTTGCGAGGTTGTGGCTTCGAATCCAACAAGAAGAAGTCTCTTTGAAAAATCCATAAGAATACCCAATAACAATTATAAGTTTCATTTTAACTTTATAGTCGAACCATATGATATAGGATGGCAATGCGGTGCTGCTTAAAAAGCAGTATACAATTAGTCATGGCCTGGGTTTGAAGCCAATTTGGGTGCTGATGAGCAACGTGGTGTTCATGAAGCAGCCATGGCATATACCCCAGCCAGTAAGTCTGCAACTTTACTTCTCTTGTCTTCCTTAAAAATGTTGTTGATCACTCCAGTTTTATTCACAAGAAATCTGTCTCAATTTTGAGGACCAAACCCCTAAGAAGTAAGTTTATGAAATTACATTATATGCGTTGCAAAGCATTAAAAAGCGCGGCTCGACGATGATTGAATGGTATTTTGCACAGTGTAGCAAAATAACGACAGCCTTGTTGCCGGAAGAGACAAACTCCTGTACGTCTGCTAGTCATTGCTATTTTCTAAACTAATACTACTCGTAGTAGTTGGCAGTTGTTTTCGTTAATGTTGTGCTCACATTTGATGAATTTAGCTAAATAAATAGAAATTTACATAAACATACATCCAGCCTTTGAGGTCCTTGTTGTTGCTGCTGACATGCAACCAACCATATTGCTGGTGATGATATTGTTTCTACTGTTGCTTTCATTTAGAGGGCGATGTTTTGTTTTGTTTTTGACATTTTTGTTTTTTGTTTTCGTTGTTAACTTTTCTTACTTTCATGGACATGTACATGACTTTTCCACATTTTCAGTGATTTACGTGTTTTCTCTACTCTCAGACACATACACACGTACATATATATGTATGTGTGTGTATTTTTTTAATTCCTGTTAAATTTTTATTTTATTACAATGAGAGTGGTATTGCTGTAATTAAATACAAACATGTATTCAGACACTTGCCTTGCGATGCAACCGTTTGTGCTTGAATGTTGTTCTATTTGGTTTTTTGTTCATGTGTAAATGTGTGCATTTGAAAGTCAAGGTTTTTGAGCCTTGAAAAATGTGTTTCATATTGTTAAATATTTTATTCATTTACAGGCAGAGTTTATTTGTCTGCCTGCATAAGCACATATTTTTATCCTTAATTTAGTTACTTCATAGAATGAATTTAAATTTAATAAAATTTCATTCGTTTAGCGTTAAGAGTTTTTGTGGAAAGGTCTGGGGGTTTAATGTCTACTTAGAATGTGAAAGTAATTTTCTTTTTTTTTTTCTTTTGCTAATGGAGAACTACATATGTACGTCTAGAAGTGAATATACTTTATGCCAATGGAACTGGTTTTTTTTGTTGGGTGTTGCACCGGATCGGCTAAAGAGTTTGACTACTGTAATTATAAAAGAAAATGTAATTACAAAAAAAAAAAATACCTTAACTTAATATGAAAGCTGACCTGGAGTTCCTATAAAGCTATACATCAAACTTTTTGTGCTTAAATAAATAAAAATGTGCTTAAATAAATAATAAAGCGCACATCAAGCCTATATTGGCTTATGACATAGACATACGACTTGGGCAAGTATACTCCTCCAATCAAACTGACCTAACCTAATCTAACCTGCATATACATACTTATGCATATGACAAAAAAGCAGGTATGCAACATGTCTGAAGTCAAATGCAACTTAGCTCACATAACAGATTTGATGGAGGAGCACAACAAACGCAAGTCTATAAATCAGCCTATTAACTTCCAATTATATGCAAACATTAATTTTTGGTGTTATGGGACAGACCCACGACAAGCACCTACAACATAATTTGCTATGGTTCTTCTTACTTTAAAAACTATTTCTTTTTTTTGAATGTGAGACAAAATATCGAACTGGAACCACAAAAACAGTGCAACCAACAAAACACGAATTTTATAGAAACGGGTTTTTTTCCACTAGTTTCTCGCCTCGATGGATGAATTGGTAGAGTGTCCTACTAAGAGTCTCCGAGGTCGCAAGTTCGATTCCTGCCGAAGGCTTTGGGTGTTTCTGCAGACAAGCCAATAGCTTCGCAGCTTTGTGTTTGTTTTCATAAAAAAAAATTTTCGCTGAAATATGTTCATAAACATTTTGCTATTAGTATTTTTTGGGCCAAAGCTTCTTTCTGAAATACTTTTATATTTCTTTGCACATTTTTGTAGATATTTCGCTCTTTTTCAGACAATAATAGTGAATATTTTTTTATTGATTAAAAAAACGAAATATCCGCAAAAATATAAAAAAATATGTATAATAAGCGACTTTTAGCTGAAAGAGAAAGTGGTGAGAAATAAATAAATTGAGTCAAATACTAGACTGACTCGCACAACAAGAGTTTCGTACTACCGTGTAAATTCTAGGCAAGGGCTAATCCTGGTATGGTGTAGCCTTTAGTTTTGAGCTTTATTGATGTTGTAGAGGTCAGATAGCTGCAAACACCGTGTAAATTTCAAGGTTTTTGTATATATTTTGCGGTTCAAAAGTTATAACTGATTTTCAAACTGATTGGTGTCCCCGCGTGTGAACGCAAAATTAAAAAAAAGTTTATATTAAATTACGTTTTCAGGCGCAAGCTCAACCCTTGGTTGCTCACTTTTTTTTATCAATATCAATTAAGTTAGGAAAAGTAAAATTTTATAGCCAGGTGGACTGTTTCTGGGTAGCATATAATTTCACTTAATTGATATTGATAAAAAAAAGTGACCAACCAATGGTAGAATTTGAGCCTGAAAAAGTAATTTAATATAAATGTATTACTACTTTAGGTCTAAAAAATAGACCTTAATGCTTTCCGTCTTTTTCAGCCGTCTATAAGTCGCCGACATTTCGTTGCTGCAAAACTACTCATCAGTAGACTTGAAAGTTGATGAGACTTGATGAGTTGCTTAGCAGCAACGAAATGTCGGCGGCTTATAGACGGCTGAAAAAAGACAGAAAGCATTAAGATCTATTTTTTAGACCTAAAGTAATAAATTTCAATTGGCTCTTATAGTGAATAAATAATTAAGTTTATTGATAAATGTATTACACTATCGTAATTAAAAAAATAAATTTTTAACCACTTTCAGTGCTTGTTGGGGTAAAAGTGTGCAAACTGCATATACTGTAAAAATTGCAAGTCTCTATCTTTTACAATTCAAAAACTGAAATCAATTTTCCCCTCATAAAGAGTGTTCCCGTATAAAGAGCAACATTTAAATTTTCACTATCATTAGCATTTGGTGTTTGTATGTACTGTGCAAATGTCAAGTCTCTATCTCTTACCGTTCAAAGGTTACAGAACCCTGTTGTTCTTAACTCTGTGCTGTTTGCGACATGTGTGTGAATGAAGCAGATGTAACCACATATCCTCTAAAAATTTCACATCTTCAGCTCTTATGGTTCAAAAAGTTACAGGTAGTTTTAGATAATTTTCACAGTTTCTGGTATGGGAGCACCCTTTATTTCTAAACCGTTTGTTGTTTTGGGCATCTCGTTGTGTTAGAGCTTACGTAACCACATATCCTGTGAAAATCTCAGCTCTATTACTTTTATGGTTTAAAAAGTTACAGGCAGTTTTCACAGTTTCTTATATGGGAGGACTATTTAGTTATAAATTTCAAAGCATTTTTTTATTGTAGCGGCCGGGTAACCACCTACACTTTGAAACTTGCAGCTCCCTAGCTCTCATCGTCTCGGGAGAATGAGGCCTGCGATGGATGTAAGAGCCTCGGTAGTAGGGTTTCGTTTGTTCTCTATGAGTTCGGAACTCTAAAACGGGCTCGAATGAACATAAATATTGTAGATTTATACCGGTATTCATATAAAATAAAATGTTGCTCAAATACATTTTAGAAGAAATTTGATAGGAAAATTTGTTCTAAAATGTATTTCAACAATGTTTTATTTTTTATGAATACCGGTGTTAATATTTCATTTTCAAGAAAAACAAAATTTTAGTCGTGATTTTAAGTTTCTGGAAACATGGAAGAAAAGGAAAAATGCAAAACATACAAAACAATCGAGTTGTATTGATTTTTGTCGGTTGTTATTATTTTAACGCTTTTTGGTTTGGTTTCGTTGCAAGAGCTCATCAAAGAAAAATGCTGTTCAGTTAATTCTAAATTAATTTAAAAAAAATGTACATTATAAGTTAAAACAAAAACTTAACAATATTTGGATAAAAGGAAATAATTGCAACAATCACTAAAATAAAATAACCTACAAAAATAAAACTCTTATTGCTCAAGAAATTACATTAATTCGAGAACTCATTTACAAATTTTCCGCAAACCATAAAATTCGATTAATTAAAAAAACAAAAAAACCAAAAACAACTATGACACATAATCGTGAAAATTTACGCTTAAGCTTATACGATTTACAACAAACCACCACAACAGCCATTAATACATCATCCATCACAACCGGGTCTTCACAATCTATGTCAGTGATAGCAAATCAGGCCATCACTACAGTGACCAATAAATTGGCCAAATGTGGAGCATATCAGAACGAAAAGTGTGAGAGATTGAAAAAAATGACTTCGATAACATATTCGGACTCTGAAGATGATTCGGAAAGACGAATACTTTTGGATTGCGGTGGCGGGGTTACGCACAAGTGGAACATTAAGGGCTATGAAGGTGTAAGTTGACAGGAGCGCACGTAACAAAATAAAAATGTAGAGAGAAATTGTTGCTGGCATAAGATTACTTACTTTTTAGCCGATATTTACAGTTTCCTTAGACGTGTGTACAAATGTCTCATAAAATATTATTTTATTCTTTATTTCAATCAGGATACACGAACCCATATTGTACAAGAAATATTCCGTAATGAACAGTCTTATGTTGAGTCCCTGCAAACCATGGTCAATCGTTACCTGAAAGTGTTGAAATCACCCGAACATGTTGGCATCGTGGAGCCGCGCACTGTGGATGAGATTTTCTTCATGGTACCCGATATTTTAGCAATACATGAGAAATTCTTAGAGGAACTACGCAGCCGCTTGGACAATTGGGACACCCAACAGCGTGTGGGTGATGCATTTATGGATACGGTGGGTTTGTTTTGCAATTGAAATTTATTTTATTTGTGATTTTGCTTCTTTTATGTTACAGTTCTCCAAGCTTGAGGTCTTAGAGACTTACACTTCGTTTGTCAATAACTGCAGTCGGGCCAAAAACGCCATAAGAAATTCCAAACACCAGAGACCTGCGTTTGCGAAATTTCTCGAATCAACTGCACGGGAGCATAAAGGAAAACTTACACTCGATTATTTGTTAATAAAACCAGTGCAAAAGTTTCCCAAGTAAGTTCAAAATTTAATCATTTTTATCTACACCATGTTAAACCGAAAGGTTCTTGGGAGCTCTTACTCCATCTGGGAGACAACAAAATTCTTCTTACATTTATATTAAATTAACTTTTCAGGCTCAAGTTCAACCGTTGGTTTGTCACTTTTAAATCAATATTAATTAAGTAAAGAAAAGTAAAATTTTTATAGCTAGGTGTACAACCGGCTGTTTCTGGTTAGCGAACACCCTTCATCATTCTTCTCAATCTTTCCGTTGAAAATGTGATTTCTTCTTATTCGCATATGAAGAATTGTTTATTGTTAAAGTCAAATAATTTTAAAAGATCGATCCATGATGCTAAGTCTAGTTTTTGATATTGAAAGAGAGATAAAAAGAAGTTGAAACATGAACATTTTTTATATTTGAATATTAATTAAATTCCAATGCTTATTAAAAAATATTGAAATTCAAAAAAATACTTTCAGCACTGGCATAATATGTACATATATTTATTACCTATAATATTGTTATTAAATTTTTTTGCCTGTTCTGGCTTAAATGTGTCAGAGAAAGGTCTTGACATAAGTATGCAAGAAAGTTTACATTTCTAGCTCTGAGAGTAATTTTAGAATTTTGTGCTTTTAAATTCTTAATCAGGCTCAAGTTCCATTTTCTAAGTTATTGTTTGTGATGAATAATGATGAGTGAAGGAAAAGTGAAATTTAGGCTGACACAGGCCGCCGCCCGTCTCGTCAGCAACCATTTCGCTACTCAGCTTCGAAAGCTCAAAAGTAAATTAGTTTAAAAATTAACCGTTTGGTTTTTAAGGAATGGCTTTAAATCTTGAAGAGAATAAAGTTATTTTATTACCTCTTTGATTCTGCGTTTTGATGGGGGTTTTCCAAAATCTTCAGCGATGCTTTTCAAAATTGAATGATTCAAATGTGTTCTAGAATCCGAATTCAATTGAATGTAGTTTACTTCATATCCAATTGTAGTTATTCTTTTATAATTTGTATGATCGAGCCAAACACAAGTTTAGGTCTTGACTTCGATTTATTTCCTTAATATTATTTCCTTTTATTTATAGTTATGAGTTACTGTTTCAAAGACTAATCAAACACACCGATCACGATCATCCTGATCAGAAGCATCTGCAAGATGTCCTAAAGCTTGTTCACGATATTCTAGTACATATAAATTGCAAGGAGCGCGAAATACTTGAGAATGGTCTGAGAGAGGCAACCCTCAGAGAACTGGAGGGCGTAATTGAAGGCATCACCGATCTCATCACAACGGATCGACAGTTTTTACTATTCGATTTGGTAACAATGCCTTCGGGACAGGGTGCCAGAAAGGAAAGAGGTTTCTTTCTCTTCAACGATCTGTTAGTGTTGACGAGCATTAAGAAACGCAGTGGCACCATACGTAAACCCAATACGTAAGTTGTAGCACAGATTTTGGTAGTGGTATACGCGAATAAATGTCTTTATATGTCTTGTAGAAGCACCTGTCCGGGTACGGTGGCCTCCACACTGGACACCAATAAATACAAGTTTCTAACAAAAATATCACTTGACTGCTTAGAAATTGTTAAAAGTAAGTGAAACCTTGAGTTATGTTCTTACTGAAAAATGACTTACTTTTCTGTTTTTGCTTTTGAAATGCAGCGAAAGACGAAAATCTTAAACGCATAATGACTGAAATTGAACATTTGGCTGAAGATTGCAACAAGCTGCAGCAAATAACTGACATAACCGCCTCCTTGAAATGCCCCCACCAGTATTTAGAAGAAGCAGTCAGGGAACTGCATCGCGATGTGCAGCGCCAATTGTCCGAGAGGCAAACCAACGATGCTCAATTGAATATGCTGGAGTTGGCTCTGAATTTGCCGTTAGTAAAAGCTTTTGGATTAAAATTTGTCCCAAAATTGCATTAAGTTTTAATTTTTCTTTTCTAGAAATGGTATTCAGAAGTTATCAATAGTTTTTAGTAAATCAGAAAAGAGAACTCAGTGGGAGGAAACCTTTAACGAAGCCAAACAAAAATTAGGTAAGCGGTAGTACGTTTGCCCAGCACAGAAGACTTGAGATTGAACTTGTATTCTTCGATAACTTTCAGCCGCCACCTTAGAAAAATATCCCATACCAGAATTTTTAACGTCCATACCCATACGCAAAACAAGAGCTGGTCTCCAATTCACCTGTGCCGCTGCCACTTTAAGTGAAAAGCGCGATGTTTGGGTCTGCAATAGTGATGGTTTTGTTGGTCAAGTTTGCATTATGTCGCTGTACCCCGAACCGAACGTTACCAGTTGTAATGGTGTTTGCAATGCTCGCATACTCTGCGTCGCCTCTGTACCTGCTTATAATGCTCATAAGGCTTCCATTAAGTCCAATTCCTCCAATGAGGAACCCTCAACCTCGTCATCAGTACAACATCAACGCTCCTCTCTGCCCCCCAACAGTTATACTCAGCAGTTGCTGGACTACCGCAAAAGCATTTCACCCAATTATTCCACACCCAGTTCGGCAATCGGTACACCCGAAAAGAAACGAAGTGATAAGACGCAGCACAACAGTGCTAAGTCATCTGCAGCAGAAGCAGAAGCAACGGCAACTGCAGCTGCAGCTGGCAATAGTAGTGATATTCAATTAGATTTAAATTTAAGTTCAAGTGATGACGAGACTGAAGCCAACGCAGTTGCTGGCAGCGCGAGTGGTGTATCATCTCTGACCGGGGGCTCTTCAGCAGCGTCAAGTGATCGTGTGCCAAGCCCTGCACCCTCAACAAATACCACGGGCTCATCTTCAACAGCTTCAACGGCGATTGTCGGCAGCAGCGGTACACTCTATCATGGCCATCAGGTAAATAAAAGTGCCTGCCGGGAACTAGTGCTGCAAACATTTTGCAGAGACTAATTCAAAAGTTTTTGTTTGCAACTGATCACACATTTTCTTATTTTCATATGTTTGCAGGACTCCAATCCTGAAGAAGATGGCAATCAGTCAACCATGTGGATTGGCACCGAAGACGGTTGTATACATGTTTACAACAGCACAGACAATATACGTATTAAAAAGAATCGCATCCGTATTGAGCACAATTCAGCAGTCTATTGTATTCTGTAAGTTCACACTTAGACTCATGTTGTGCCAGTTGAATTTTCAAAGGACACCTTTTCGATATTTGACAGGTATCTAGACAACCGTGTGTTTGTGGCTTTAGCGAATGGTGATATTTGTGTGTACTTGCGTGATGGCATAGTTTGGAATACAACATCCTCCCATTGCTTATCCATTGGCAGCGTTACGAGTCCAGTTACAAAATTACTCACTGTTCATGGCAAATTGTGGTGTTCAACACAGGGCGTCGTTAAAATATTGGACACTGAGACATTGGCGGTAAGAGGCACGACTGATTACGGGTTTCCGATAATTATTTTCAATTTTTTTTTTGCAGGTCATTAATGAAATACAAATATCAGCTGATAACAAACCTGTAACACACATGTGTGTTTCAAATAATTTTGTCTGGATTTCGGTACAAAACTCATCCTTCATTAAATGTTTTCATTCCAATACGTGAGTATTAAACATAAACGGCCTTATTTATAATAAATATTTTAGGTTTATGAAACAGTTATTTGACAAGTTTTCCATACAAATTTAACAAATAACAGCATTATAAAAGTGAGGCACTTTAGGATTATTGTCTGATTGCAAAGGAGAAAGTTCGTTCGATTTAAGTGTTTGGCGACTTACACTACTTACATACATACATATGTGTATTTGTTACACAATTTTTTATTTAATTTGTTTGAGAGAAAACGATTTTAAGAAACTTACACAAAATAAAAAGTGTACACGGAAGGCTGACATGGAAATATGGAATATACGGGTCTGTTCTAGAATCCGATTCGGATTGATTTAGAAACATTTTTTTAATCCGAATAATTCATAAATTGGTGTTCTCAATTCAGAATGTTTTTAGATATTCGAAGTTTCTGTTCGAAAAAAAATTCTAAATGTCAAATACATAAAAAACAGGTTTTTATGTTTTGAAAAGAACTATCAGAGGACGAAGCCGATAATAAAAGATAGCTTAACATACAAACAGTCGCCGGTGGCAAACCAAAAACCGACGGTTGACGACCGTCTAAACAATGTTTTTACAATCACGCAGAAAAATTTAAAAATTAAGTTAATATATGACAAAAACTAAAACATTAATAGATTATTCTGAGAAAGCAGCTCTACCGCAAGCAGCAATCAGTCGCTCTTGACCGCGACGGGTGTAAGTAAGGTTGTTTAATTACCGGCGCGGCAGTTTACCGGCTATGAGCACATGAACTACGATCTATCACAACCATATGTTGGAAAAAGAACGTATTACCGGACAATTACAATGGAATTTGACCACTAAATACAATCATATTAATATAAATATTGCTCAAATTACACTAAATATAGGAAATTTATTATAATTTCCTTTAAAATGTCAATTTGTCTTTTTAAATAAATTCTGATTGCATTAAGCATTATCCCAAAAAAAACATTGACATATGTGGGACAATTTCGTGTTTTCGAACATAAGCAAAATTTTTGTACATATTTTGGTTTTGCGAAAGTGCCATTTGACAAATGGGGATTGAGTTTATTATATATTATTTTTGTGATTGATATCAATTAAAGAAGACCGATAAACGTAATACAAAATAATTATCGAAAATAAAGTTCGTTTGATAGAAATTAATATATAGAACTTATGATATAAAATGATTGATTGTTTTATCGTACTTTACAGTCATCAATTAATCACTGAGGTGAATTTGGCTCAGGCTGTGAATAAAATGCTTTCGAATTGTGATGAAATTATACGTCAACATAAAGCTGCTTGCTTGCGCGTTACTTCCCTGCTGGCCTGCCGTGATCTTATTTGGATTGGCACCAGCGCCGGCGTGTTACTCACTTTGCCGGCTCAAGGCTGTGACAAGGCCACAAATATAATACCCACTGGTTTGCCGCATGGCCACACTGGGCATGTACGTTTTTTAACATTCGTAGAAACTTCGAGTTCAACAAGTACCAATTCGAGCATAGAGAGTTCATCGAGTAGCAAAACGGATACCGATTCGATTTCGTCTGCCGGCTCAAAGTCGCCGAAGCCGCAAAAGGACTCGGCGCAATCAAGTCAAACGAATGTGGCTGCTGCCAGTGCTGCAAATTTACTGATCATATCGGGTGGTGATGGATACGAAGATTTTCGTAATCAGAGCACCAATTCATTGTTCGAAATTGCTGGCCGTGAAGACAGCACCAACCATCTGCTGATATGGCAAATTTGAAGCAGGAAGCGTAAAAATCGCTGGCGAGTCTTACTCAAACGTTGGAAAAACAACAACTAACATAACAAGCGAACCTATTGAAGACATTCGAACCAACAAGTTTGCTATGAACGATTTAGAATACAAACTGTTTTGTGTAGGTTTGAAGCTCAACAACAAGAGTAATGCATTTGTTATCGATTTTTATTCGTATAAAATTTAAGTAAAATGTAACAAAATACAATAATTTTTATAACTAATTTATTCCTTTAACAGTTATTATAATGTAAAAATACAAAAACTGACTTAAAACTGAAAACTTATGTGCCAAAATAAGATATCCTTCTAAAGTAATGCATATTTCTTTGTTAGTATTGAATATAAAAATGATTACACCTTAAAGCATTAGAAAAGAACATGGTTTCAAATCATGAATTCTATTTTTGAAAACTGTTTACATTAAGTACACATTTTGTTACTGGGTGGAGACATGTCCTAAAGTCTGGCAAGTTATTTTATATAGATACCCGAAATGTTTGTAGAAATTTAAAAATTTAGTAAACAATTTTTGAAAAAGTGTTTTAAAATTAATTTTTGGTCCAAAGAAAATTTGTTTTATATATAATAGATATAGTTTATAAATAGTTTAGACAAATTGGAAATTTGTTAAAAATGAGTGGCTTCAAAGGATGTGTTTCTATTGAGTCCCTAGAAATCTAAAAATTCCCCGTCCCCAACATGTGTAATAAATCACTTTTTGTTTACGTATTTAACCGGTTTTAAACCACTACTAAATTTTTATGTAAAAACAAATTTTTTAAGCATTTTTGATTGTTTTGAAATTGTAGTAATAAATCAAACAAGTTGTTTTATAAGATGAACGATAAAATAGTTGTATAAGTATGAGAAAGTAATGTAAATTTTGTTAATTTTCAATAAATAATTAATGGCTTGAAATGAGAAAAGCTTAGAAAACATATTTGCAAATGCCTTAACTAGTTCTAGAATGTATTAAACGGATTTGTTTTGAATAAATTGCTGGTTTGGTTGTAAAATAAACTATCGCTATGCGCTCGAAGTTGCAAATGCCTTTAAAACGTTTGCCCTCTAAGGCAGTGTTATTGACTACAAGCCAATGAATTTTTCAATGACGGCAGCAAGAGTTTTCTTAAGATGTAACGTTTTCAATTATTCAGCGGACACAAGTATTTTACTAAATAAAAATTTATTATTCTAGGTCTAAATAAATCTCATTAATTATTCCCTCTCTTCGAGTCTGTCTACTGACTCCAAGAAACTAAAAAGAATGTTTGAAGATTTTCTACTTATTCTATTAAAGTTTCTTTTAAGTGATTTCGAGCCTGTCGACAAGTTGAGTGTCATCAACAAAATGTTGTCGGCATATAGAGGACTGGGAAGGACAGAGAGAAGGTCTACTCAGGACCAGCATAATACGTTTCAGTTGACTCTTTTAGCGAATAGAAATTAAATTAAGGGTTTATTTATCAAAAGTTTTTGTTTAGTTCAAAAAAGGAGAGCATGATTGCTGTCTATCTAATATCAAAGCTAATTGGGTGCTGATGAGTACAGTGACGGAATAAAAAGAGTTAGTTGTCCCCCAGCTAATCA
Organism: Sturmia bella; assembly: GCA_963662145.1. Taxonomy (NCBI): domain Eukaryota; kingdom Metazoa; phylum Arthropoda; class Insecta; order Diptera; family Tachinidae; genus Sturmia; species Sturmia bella. The sequence continues at coordinate 123,939,444 of OY759168.1, forward strand.
TACTTAAAGCATATTCTTTCACACACAACCACTAAAATTAGTTTTCAAGAATTTTTATTTATTTAAATTTGAAAACACATTTGGCTTTAATTTTTTTATAGAATAATTTTCAATTGCCCCTTAGAATACAACGTTTTAAGGAAAAGCTATTAAATATTTTGTCAACAATATAGTGTCTTATTTTGTGTAAGCAAAAATTGTTGGTGACTTCGAAAACATTAACATTTTAGAGAAAATTCGTGCTGGTTTGACTTGGCAATCAAAAATTTGCTCATAACTTTATTGAACTTTCGAAAAGATTTTAAAAATATTAAGGTGATTTTATTCGCAACTGACAAGAAAAAATTATTTTAGTAATCTGAAGTCGGTTTCTTATACGAATTAAAATTAGTTTATATTGCGAACAAAAAACCGAAGATATTAGATTTAATGAGTAATTTTTGCATCGGTTTCAAATCCGTTCGGTTTCTATTACACGCCGGAATAATTCTCTATGGCGAATACTTTTTCTCCTTGTTATCGAAACATTATCGACAGTGAAATTTACAGAAAAACGGTTATTTTATTTTTTTTGCTGTTGATCACACGCAACAGCATTGCCAGAAAGAGAGAGAAAAGAGAGAGAGAGAGAGAGAGAGAGAGCGAGAAGGTGCAAATTGAATAAATTTGACTGAAGTGACATTGTGACACTAGAGGTTCCAATCCACAAGCCTTTAAAATTGCTCGTCAAGTTTTCTTCCCAGTTTTTTTAATGCAAAATTTAGTGCCGCATTGGAATCTCCCTTAAAAGGTGAGAGACATACTGTGTAAAAAATACAACTATACTGGTCGGAGTGAAGAGCCGCAAGTTGACAATTAATTTTTAATAAAAAATAAAAAAGCTGGAAATCAGAAGTCCTTGCTTCTGCTGAATTTGATTTTTGTTAGCTAATTATTTTTTTCACGCTTGGGCCTTGGTTTGCCCATTTCTGGGTAATTTGTATGTTATTTTGACTTTATTGTTGTTGTTTTTTTTTTTGAGAAGTTGATTCTGCAACAGTATCCTCTTACCTTAGCTTCTGCAATTTTTGGAGATACAGTTGAATGTTATTTAATTATTTTACCAGAAAATTGTTGGCAAAAAAGAGAAAAAAAAAAATATTTCTTTTATAACTAACTGCTCTAAATGAACTTTTAAATACCAAGTTAAGTAATACACTGCATAAGCAAACCCTGGACTGTAAATTGTTAGTATTTAGTTCCATTTACATACAAAGGTTAAAAGTATTTATTTCGAGAAAAATATTTATATGTATCTGTAGATATAAGAAACCAGTTTTCATAAATCCAATATGCAAATTGACAGCTTAAAAGAGAAAAGTTAGTATTTTTTGAAACTAAACATAAAATATTGTAATTTATATGTTCGAACTTAAATGTTGTTAAATGGAACAAGGAAAAAATTTTGAATATTTTCTTTGTTGCCTGTCTTGTAAATATTATGATAAAAACAAAAACAAATCCAATCTAACGTTTTAATCAGTTGTTTGAAACAAATTAAAGTCTCTAAAATAAGAAATAAATAATATTAAAATTTGTTCGAATTTATTTATCAAAATAAAATAAGAAATTAAATAACACCTGTAACATTAATGATCAATTCAAGGAAATTCTTAATCAAACATAATTATATTCAAGTGTTGGTACCCCTTAAGGCATAACATTTTTTGAATTGAAATTAAACCTTGTGACAAATTTATACTAAACAAACCTCAGATTAATGTGAGAAAAAAAAACAGAACTCTTGGCCTATAACTTATCATCAATCTGTGAATGCTTTTTCATTTTAATATAAAAAAAAAAAAAAAAATCAATTCTTTCTTGTTAATATAAATAATACGTTATAAGATATTTAAGCCTAAGCTATTTGTTTTATTCAATAAATAATTATTTGTACAAAAAAATATTGTTTGGTTTCGATTCACTTTTAGCTGAGTAAGCATTTCTCTTGACATATTTTTCATAAGCAATACTGAAAGCAGTCTGTTGCATTCCACAGCTGGGACCAGCCCGCATCACCAAAGGAAGCTGCATACTTTTGATGTGAAATAATGTATATTTTATAAGACAGAAAACTTGTTAACTTGTTATCAACCCTTTTTCATGACAACAATGCCAGTACTCTGGGCAGTTAAACTGCACCCCCAGAACCCCACCGGTTGGTTTTGCAATCATTTGCATCTGCGAGATTTAGATTCCTTCTCGTAAAAGGGTAAATGGTGGATGATTGTTAAATGATATATGAATTAGACTTTAGCAAACGTAGAAATAACAAATAGTTAAACACACTCTCTTTTCAGCCTTAATTTGCTCTACTGTTTCTTCTCTTAACAAAAATACAATATTTGTTTCTCTTATGAAAAAATTTCTTAGCAAATAGTATATATTTTGCAAATAAAATAAATCAAATTTGTGTACCTGGGGTAGTAAACAAAGCAAAAAGCAAGACATATAAGCATTTTTGAAAACAAAACTTGAAACATTGTTTCTATGGGTATACTCGGGTATTTCGTATTAAATTAAATGTACATACATACCTAGTACACAGAGCGAAAACTTCCTAATATATTCAATAAGATTTTCTCTTTGAAACGTTTTTAGGCTGAGGGGTATCCCAGCAGAGAGAAAAGAATATTTTTCTATGGGTATTTCTTATTATTTCCAAGTTGCAAATCTTATTCGTTGTCTCAACAAGAAAAACACATAAAACCAAGAAGAAAACTTGCTACTCACGTTTGTTTTTACTCAATTTCCGATTTGCATGGTACCAAAAAAAAATTCTATAGAGAAGAACTTATTATTTCTATTAGGTTTTCTTGTTAATTGTATACAATAAGGATTTCTTATTGATTTTATTAGGTTATCCTATTAATTTTTCCCTATTGGTGTTATTAGTTTTCTATATAAACACACGTAAGTCATCTTTTTAAATTCATTAATTGTTGTTTTTTCAATAAGGTTTTCCCATTTAAAATAATAAGGAATCCTTCTTGAAAAAAAAACAATAGAGATATCTTATTGATTTTGTTCTACTTTATTAGGTGCTTTTTTCTCTGTGTATAATGTGACAATAACTTGTTGAAAAAATTAATTTTTTAAACAAACAAATGCAGATTGTAACCAAAAACAAACAGAAAATCATTCATTTATATGTATGTACATACATATGCTGAAACGTTGATCCAAAATCAAATACTTTAAATATTTTAATTACTTTAAAGACACTTGACAATAACAGCTACATTTTGTTTGCTTTGCTTCTTTTTCATTTTATACAAGTCGCAGCAAATACAAATAGCTGGGACGTGTAAAGAGAATACCATTTTCATTTGTCTCCTGTTTTCTTTGAATTTGCTTCTTCTGTTCGTCATTTTTAGGGTTCCGTACTCATCAGAATGAAACGGAACCCTGTTACCGAGACTACTACGTCCGTCCGTCCGTCACAGCGTCCATTCTTCGAAAGGGTAAGAGCTAAAGAGCTGAAATTTTGACATGATGTTGCTATACCTTACCGCTACAAAAGCCAATACTAAAAACAACAACAAAGCGAAAGCTACCAGGTGTCCCCATACAACGCAAAGTTACAATTAGCTATAACTCTCGAACCATAAAAGATAGAAAGCTGAAAATCGCACAGTGTATGTATTTATAGATGATCTACAACAACAAATGCTAAAGACAACAACAAGTAGAAAACTACCAGGTGTCCCCATACAACATTAAAAAAAACAATTAGCCGTAGCTGCTAAACTGTAAAAGACAGAGAGCTGAAATTCGCACAATACATGTATTTACATATACACATGTAAAACAACATGTCGAAAACTACCAGGTGTCCCTTTACAACGTAAAGTAAAAAGTAACTCCCAAACTGTAAGAGACCTAGAGATGAAATGTGCACAATTTATGTACCCACATATCGCCTACAATAACAAATGCTAAAAACAACAACAAGTCAAAAACTACCTGGTGTCCCTATGCAACGTAAAGTAACAATTAGCCATTACTCTCGAACCGTGAGAGACAGAGGGATGAAATTTGCATACTATATGCACTCACATATGCACCACAACAACAAATGCTAAAAACAACAACAACTGTAAAACTACCAGGTGTCCTTTTACAACGTAAATTAACAGCTATTACTCTCGAACCGTAAGAGATAGAGCGCCGAAATTCGCACAGTGTTTGTATTCCCAGATGCCTTAAAACAACAAATGACAACAACAAGTCGAAAACTACTAGATGTCCCCATACAACGTAAAGTAAGCTGTAAGAGACAGAAAGATGAAATTTCATTTAAAAAAACCAAAATACAAATTAACATACAAGTTCTACGACCAACATTTTCCATGTAAACGTTTACAACATGTTTAATACTAAAAAATAATAAGTTCACATTTCAAATGTTGCTCATAGACTAGCATAATGTTTATATTTTTATGTTAAATGTTTATTTATTTTTATATTTATGTTGTTCATGAATGTTGTTAATACATTTTGAGGCGGGAAAAATATTTTTTGAATATTTTTGAATGTTTTTGAAAGAGCTTGAATAATTAATTTAACAATATAGAGATTAAATAATATAAAGATAAAATAATTAATTTTCGTATATTTTCATAATTTTTATAATTTTTCACAGTCGTCTGTCTATGTACATATATGTCTGGCTCCAAGTTTTCTTTTAAAGTTTTTCAAGCCTATTGACAAGCAATAGGTAGCATCAACAAAATGTGGGTGGCATATAGACGGCTGAAATAGACCGAAAGAATTAATATTTTAACCTTATTAATATTTTGACTAAAAGTTGTTTCTCAATTATTCTAGAACTTTCTTTTATATTTTAATGCTGGTGCTTATGAAAAATTAAATGGAGTTGAAAAACGTTTTACTAAATGATTTTTTGATCAATGCTTAATTTTTAATTAATACCAACGTAAATGCTTGAATTAAAAAAAAATTTTTTTAACATCCTCAATGTTGCTAGAACTAAAGCAATTAAATTAGAAGAATTTATAAAGTAATTTAATCGATTTGTTGCACAAGTTTCTTTTTGTATCTAACAGTTTAAGAAAATTTAGATGTGTTTAAGTTTAATATGATTTGCAACTGAAAAAAAACACAATTTAGCAATAATGAGGATAAATGAAAAAAGCAATAAATAATCCTTAAGGAGAAAGATGCAGCATATAACCACTCTCTAATTTATTTTAATAAAGCATTTCCTGTTATTTGTTTCAATAGAGAAACTAAAGAAGCAGGAACTAAAGCGAAACGAAATCATTTTACGTGAAAGAAAAACATACACTACGTTTTCTAATTAATAAATATGAGCCTCATGTTAAACAAAACACTAACAGAAAAAAATTATTTTAATAATGATATAAAACAAAAACCAAAGAGATATTTAATAAAAATCTAATATTTAGTTATTTTGACCCCTTTTTTTTATATTTATATATATTTATTTGAGCTCAAGGTCTTTTGGAATTTGAGTATTTATTTTTGTCAATATTTCGCTTCTTGTCCTGAAGAAGCTATCCGAAGGAGAGCGAAATATTGACAAAAACAATTACTCAAATTCCAAAAGACCTTGAGCTCAAATAAATATATAAAATTGAATAAAAATTTATAATTATTTCCAAGATGTTAAAAAATTATTGTTTGATTTGAAATATAAAAAAAAAATTGCTCTTGCAAGGGAAAGCAAACATTCAATTGAAAGCAGTAAAGCCAGCAGCATTCGTATGAACCACAAATTTCTAATTGCCCCAATTGTAGCGGACAGTGACATTTACTGTCACTGTGGGCTTCACCCATCCATTGTGCCGTGTTGTCATTTTGTCTGATTGCATCACGAATTTCAGTTGCAGCAGCATTTCAAATTGTTTCATCTTTAATTGGTGTTTTAATTAAACTAAAAATTCTTATTTGCTTTTTATATTGGATTTATAGTTTAATGCAAATATTAACGCGAAAACTTAAAGAAATATTTTATAACTTTTGCTTCTTGAAAGCCAGTGTTTCCTTACTTTCCGTACAACAAATGCTTAGCTACAAGGTTTTTTGTTTTGTGTCCTCAAAGCAACAACAACAAAAAATCCTTTGCCATTGCAACTAGTGTTGCTGGTTGAGATAAGATACAGCCTACAAAACTTTCACTGAAGAGGCTCCCGTTGTTGAAAGCTCACTTAAACATGCATTCAAAGGCAAATGTTGCTCAGAATTGATTTTCACAGTTTCCAATTCAAAGTATTGTTTGTTCTACCTGGAGCGAGTGAAGCGTAAAATTGATATTCTGGCTTACAATTCTTTTTCTTTTAATTAAGTTGTATGAAAAATAAAATAAATGTTGACTTTTCTAAGCATGTGCGTGAGAATTTCTTTCTAATGGTCCTAATTTTCATGGTTTCTAATTTTCATAATTTCGTTCATGAAGAAGAATCTTATGCTTATTTGGTTTTTATTCATATGTGTTGACTCGAGACACTTTGCCATGAATGTATTTGCTTTGTCCTACAGATAATTAAGGACAACAACAATTTTGTGTAGGATTTTGTTTGATAGTTAAAAAAATTCAACAAATTTTTGTTTTAAGCTTTGTCTGATGCCAAGAGCCGGATGAAGAGGGGATGATTGTGGAGAAATATTGTTTATTTCAAAAGTTGCCAGCAGACTCTCTACTATATAGTTACATAACGAATTTCCCTTTGAAACATTGACCATTGAGCTCTAAAAACCACTTGATGCCATATAAATGAATATCTGGTGGAAAATGTATGAAACGCAGGAGCGTCTCAGGTTCAGCCACGCGGCTGCACAGTGATAATCGAGTTGTGCAGCTTCTTCTGGTTTCTACAGATGAATTTCATATTGTATTGCAGTGCAGGCAAATGGACTTCTTTAAGTCCATACACAGACATTGACAAACAAACCAAAAATGGCCACTGCCACATCATTTCATTTTTCTTATCCAATAAAATCCTAATTCTTTAGAATCTCATGGCACATGAATAAATGTTATCAAACTAATCTAAATCGAAGTCTTCAGTTGTCTCATTGACGCAGACTAAAAAAATTTAAAAAAGAAGAATCTGTAACAGCTGCTTAAAAGTTTTCGAACTCAAGCCGAGAATAATGTCTAAACTGTTAGGCGTTTTCTTTGCGTCCACCCATCATAATTAATGCTTGAACATGTTACCTCTTTAAATTCGCATAATGAATATTGAATTAATTTCGTATAATTAATCAATCAGACACGAGGTTGAAAAAAGGAATTTGCTTGCAAAAATAAGAGCAAATTTTTTTTTCGTAGTTTAAATTATTCATTCGTTTCAGTTAAAGGCGTTGGCGTATTTAATTGGCATTAATTAAGCTCCTGCTAAAACAAACCTTTTCGAAGAATACTAATCTAATAAAGAATGACAAAACCAGGGTTTAAAATATGCAAATTGCTGCCACAATAGTAATTAAAATTCAAAAGAAATGAAAAGTAAAAGAAAAAATATTTAAGCAGTAATCATTACACAGTACAACACACGCAAAATAATTACGAAACTTACAAAGGATTCATACGATAGCATTTGTATCAAGGAGGCTTTCGCCACACAAGAATGCAGAGAATGTATTGAAATTTTTACAAATTGTAAGATACATTAATATAAAGAGCTTGTTATACGTTTATTACAACCCATATGTCATGTTGGCTTCTTCGTCACTTTGTACGTAGACGGCTGTAAGCTTTTGAACACAATTTGTCGCCTGCACTACAAGTAAATTTAGAAAAAAAAAAAAACACTACAAAACAAGCAAGCAGTTGAGCAAATATAACCTGACCATTGGCTTCTATAAACTTTATTACTTTTTATATACATTTATATTAAACTACTTTTTATGTTTTCCCTGTTTTCTTTTTTCTTTTTTTTCTATGTACATATCTTTACAGGTATTTGTCAAAACAAAGAGAAAAAAAGAAGTTAGTGGTCACGTTTTTTTAGCCAAATATTTGCTCATAGTTCGCAATATCTCTTGTTACCATTACTAAAAAAAATAAAAGTACCCACATGGATATCGAAAAGAAAATTGCAACAAAACTAAAATTAACAAAATATAATACATATTTTTCCTCAAAATAAGCACCGCCTTTGTTTTCAATATTCTACCAAATCCTTCAAGCATCACCCTAATTAAGTCTCAACTGATTTCGCAAACAAATTGCTCCTGTATCGGAGAGTTTCCCTAATAAACACTCAACATATTTTTTAACAGTTTCATGAGGCTGGAACAAACATATTTAATTTTCATTTAATTTCATGCAAAGGAAGAAATGTGTGTTCTTCTTTGCCAGGATTTCCAATAACGCAACCAGTATTGACAACAATAAGGCAGGAATTACAAAACAATTGCCTCGCTTACAAACCATCTGGAATAATAAGTATATTTGCGAAGGCTAGAGCAATTTATCTAATTTGCAGAACCAATCTCTGCAAAACGTAGTGATAATACAATGTTAAATTTAAATTTTTTAACATTAAAATTGTTTCAGCCAAAATGGCAACACTGACTGCAGCAGACATTCAACAGAGACTCTTAAAATAATTGCTTTGCTAAACTAAATTATAGTGCGTAATAAATTTAAGTAAAACAAAACACTACAAAAAATGGGTTAAATGTCAGACAAACAAGGAATAAAGCTTTTTCCTGGAAATTATTTGAAAAGGTAGTAAAAATGTATTTTTAGTTTTCAGGCATTAAACTGTTGTTTGGCAGATATTCAGTGGTTTTAATATTCAAGATAAAGTGTGTAATAAATTCTGTTGACGAACAGAATATATTGTTGAACTATTAGATGAATGGGCGAAACTTTTATTGCTATAAATTAACTAATCATACATTAAATTAAGTAAACTTATAAATTCACAATTCGCTCTTCTGTTGCATTTGCAGTTGATTTGAATAATTAAAATACTAAGATTGAGTAGGTAACGAATTGATTGAAGAACAACCACTTTGAAGTTCATTGCACAACTTATGATCATTTATTTATTAATATCTATGTTTCAAAGTTTAGATTGGAGAAGGGTTTACTGTTTTCTCTCTCTCTCTCTCTCTCTCTCTCTCTATTGCTGGTCGTCATAAATATTCTTGCTACTAAAAGTTGTAGCTGAACTATTAGTTTATCAGGTCAGCCACCTTTAACTGTGTTATTTTTAAAAAAAATTCAAAGCTAAATGTTAAAAAGTCCCATATGCACCATGATTTCGTAAGAAATTCTTTAAGGAATTGTTTATTGAGACTACAGTTTTGTGTCATTTCATTCATATTTGCTGTTAATTTATTCAGCCATTCTGGAGATTCTGGAGTCGAAGAGAGTTTGGCTTTGCAATACAAATTGATTTAATTTTGAGGCTTTAGAATCATTTAAATTTTTTAAATTCTTAAATGTTAACACTGTTCCAACATAAGCAACTAAAACTAGCACTCAATACTATAAGCAGAATTGACTGAATCGGGATAAAGCAAAAACTAAGGGCAGCAGGTCAGGAGGAGGGACCACTTGGCAAGCAATACCAACCCTTCTTACTTCACACCTATTTTTCCTTCTTCCCATAAAATACATTTGTTCTTGTATCATACTACATGTTTGGGCTTCAAATAAGATGAATTCTAACATGTAACATGAATTTGTTCTTTATGGGAGTGAAAACGAAAGTTGTGGAAGCCGCAAATTTTTGTTTGAGTACGCTTAATTTCACAAATTCATCTGCCACTTTATCTTAGACTCATTTAACAGATCTGGTTGTTTGGTTTAATGTAATGTATTTGCAGAGCCACTTGAAACGGAATCATGTAAATCACAAGCAAATTACTTTGTTTCAAGAGATTTTGCTTGGAAGTCTATTTAATCATTTTTTCAAATGTATTGCAACTAATAAATCTTTCTTCAAGATTCATATCATGAGCTAAAATTGATATTCAAATAAGTGAAATAATCTGTTGTGATGGCACGACAAAAGGAAACAAAATAATTGGTTTAATATCTCATTTAAAAAACAAGTCCCTAAAGAAAAGAATGTAATTTATCTGTTTCATTTTATGATTCGATTTCCAAATAATGAACATTTGTTTGTCATGCCGTAAGCTGGTCTAGCGGCAGTACGTTGGCCCTTATCTCATCTAATTAAAAGGGATTTATCAACAAACATTTTTTGACAAAGTTTGAAAATATTCATGTTTATATAAGAACTGTCAAAAATTATTAAGAATTATGAGATATACAGGGATAATCATGTTTAATGATTTTCATTACTGAACTCACTGTAAGGCTCTTATTGAATGACTTTCGTCTGGAAATTTCATTATACTTTTAATAAGTAATAAATGTTTATTTGTTTATTTAAAAAGGTATTTAAATTTTATGATATCATGTAACCAACGATTTTCATAATTTTTTTAATTTGTCAAACACCAACGCATTGAATGGACTGCGTTTTGAGTTGATTTAGAATTGCATCAAAATATGGTGTTTTTAACAGTTAAGTAGTTTTGATTTTAGTTTAAGTGCGCTTGAGTATATTTATTTATTTTTTACGAATTTATTTGTGGTCACAGATATTTCTGGTGGTCGTTTGTATGAACATACATATTTTGATGAAAACAAGTTGATAAAAAATTATTTTACAATTTTATTTAATAACTTTTTTCTTTAGTACTGAATAATTGGTAAAAGTTTTCTGGCATCCACATGTCACTGTTTGCTTATAACGTTGCGTAATTAGCCTAGATTATTAATATACTAATTAGAATTTTCCCTGCACACTATGCTTGTTTTATATTTAAACACAAATCCCTTATAATCTCACAATTTATAGAAATTTGAGGGTAACTGGTTAAAAAAAATCTCTATCAAATTGGTTTTAACCACTGAAAATAAAATATTTAAGCCACATTTGGCTCAAATGATAGCAAATATTTTTGTGGTTGCACTTAATAAAATTTGAATAATTATTGATGTTATTGTTAGGCTATATATAGAAAGCAATGGTTGAAAAATCCCAGGAAGGAATTGTGCATCATAAACTACTCACCAGTGCTGCTTAGTTGTTTAATTAGGACAATGATTATTAATACCATGGCAAGTTTAGTGACACTGGCTTGCAAATTTTTCTATATGTCTATGGTTGGTAGTATTGCTGTTGTTGGATTTTTCTATTTATGTTACATACCTGTGGGAAAACAAATTTAATTAAAATTACAGTTTACGCAAAAGTTTCATTCTGTATAATTATCTTCATCAGATTTTATAGCATATTGCCAAATTTTGCATATTTTTCCTTTTATGGGTGCTAAGGTGGTCCGGATTTTTTTTTTTTTTTTGATTTTGATTAATTTTTTTTTGTCGAAGTAGTTTCAGCAAAATTTCTCTAGTTTACAGCAAGTAAATTTTCTATATGACTTCAAGAAGAGCACAGGCTGTCAAGAAAAATGCAATTCTTACTATCACCTTAACTTTTCCCAACATAGCTAACCGTCTGCCAGCCCACATTTTAATAATGTCGACTTAATACCTGACTGTTATAAACGAAATTAATATTTTAAAGCACAACATATAGCTTTGCATAATTCTTCAATGAAATTCTAGCCAAAATGCAAATAATTTTTCTTGTTTCATTTTATCTACAGTGTGAACTCGCAAAAACGAAAACATCTAAAAGCACTCTCCTAGACGTTGGCTAGCTGCAAAAAGACCACTTTAAAATCGTGGTAGTTTAGTTTTGCTAAAAATATGCTCGACAGCATGGTATATAATAGCTGACTATAACCCGCCCAAGTCATAGTTTTGCTTTAAGTGCGTGCTTGAATTGACATCAGTTTTAGCAATCATTGCAACTAAAGTGCAACTAGTGCATACGTGTAAAGTGAAAGACTAAAAGGAATAATAACTTGTGCCTTTTAAGCACTATTTCAGTAGAAAAAAATTCTTAGCATACTAACAGTTCCTGAGCGAAAATACGTAAAGGCTTATGCCTGATGGTACATTGTAATACATTAGTAAACCCAACTTGATCATAAAGTTGGGCAATCGTAAGTCAAAAAACATTTAAATCTCTTTCTAGTTATTATGCAGCTATAATAATTAGAATTTGTATATATGCATATGCTAAGAACTTCTGGTATTATTTATTTATTTATTTATTTATTTATATACTTCCAATACAACAAGTTATAAAATCTTATGATTATAGTAGAGGATTTTTGCGTTGCAAGTTATGTAGCATTTTTAAATGTGTTCAGGTTTTTTATTAACTTTCTATAGTTATCTCTAAGCATTGTTTTGTAAATTCTATAAAATAAACATTAGCTAACATTTCACTGAAATTTGTATTACATTTAACTTGGCTATTGTAATACATTTATATTAAATGACTTTTTCTGGCTCAAGTTTAAACCATGGTTGGTCACTTTTTTTTTACCAATATCAATTAAGTAAAGAATACTAAAATTTTATAGTTAGCATATTTTTAAACTTAATACAGAAATAATTATATATGAAAAAGTTCAAATAATAAGATATTAATTAATTAGCATATTCTTTAAAACTGTCAGTTAAGAGAATGAAGACATCTTTCAATTAATACAATCGAAATATAATATACAAAACAATCGAAAAAAAAAATAACAAAATAAATACACGTAATTAGTTAAAAGTGATTTTATTAGAAATGATAGGTTTACGTGAAAAATATTTCAACAAATTGATAAAAAATACTCTTAAAATATATAAATGTGTCTGCGCATTCTAAATGTTCTTCCACAAATATGTGATAATTAAAATTTCAATTGAAAACGTGAACAAAATCGTAAACGTGAATACTCTCCTCAAACATTAATTCTCATTTCCCTGAGTTCACTGTACATACGAACAACACACAGGCTGCTTTCTATCTGAAAACGTGTGTGTGCGTGCGAACGTATGAGTGATATTGCGGCTGCTTAAAGCCATAAACAAAACTCATACGCTGCATTCGCTGCCATAAATTCCAACTAATTAAATGACATTCTCTTTCTTGTATTCTTGTGCACCACAGAAGAAGAGAACGATGTAATGAAGAAATTTCTATAATAAATTTATTAAATTATGAGATTATGTTTCTTAGCACGTATGATTAGTAGAAGGAAAAAAGTTTTGTTATTTTCCACAGGTCTTTTTCATGGTTGTTTGGAATAAAAAATGTAATCAGGTTTTTTATTACTCTGCATTTCTTGCATAAAAGATATATTTTACTTAAAGTTTTTTTTTAACTTGAATATTATTCTACTTCTCTACAAAAGCAATTTTACTTTAAATTAATTCTTTTTACTTTTCATTTTATATATAATGAATGTGCAGATATAAGATTGTATAATATAGAATAAAATGCAAGTTTAAAGTTTCACCAGCAAGAACTTTAAATTTTATTAAAAACCATTTTTTACGGAGAAAATGTTGCCTTTTGTGGAAAGTTCCTTACATGTTTTATCACAAGTATTATTTTTTAATTTAAAAAATTTACAGCTGTGAATTTATGTAATATGTGTAACTTAATTTTTTCTTTTTAAAAAATTTGAATTTTTATTGAGAAAAAGATGCTTAATAGCATGGTAAGAGATACGTTTATCTCTTAGTTCTTATAGTAAATAACGTAGTCAATCAAGTTTTAACTTATAACTAGAAAAGCATGATCTTTGAAAGAATTTTTTTCTTCGTGCATTAAAGTGTTTAATTTGATTTGCTTGGTTCTTAACAAAGTCTGTTATCATTTATTTTGATTAATTTAATTTGTATTAAATTGCATTTTAAATTAAAAAACCATTAATATCAAAACAATGTATGCCATTTAGGGCACATCTGGGATATTAAAATCATTTGTTGCATTCTTTTTTTTTGTACAGAAAGCGGTAAAAGAGTTTTAACGTTGAATGATTTCGGCACAATTAATTATAGAATACAGCATGTGTATACAAGTGGCCAAGAAAAATGCACATCGAGTTTAATATACTGGAGGTTCCTATCTCAGTTGGAGGTAGCGACTCATAAAGTTGGATCTTTTTAGGAGCAAAGTTTAATTGCCGGAATAACTTTAAATAGCAAAATTAAAAAATTTACCATTTGACTGGTTTTTGATTCTTGCAATGTCCTTGATATGTAAGCATGAAAAAATAATTTAATTTTTTAATACAATATCTATTTGAGAAATTGGCAACGAAAATGGCTGCATGCCAAAACTAACATGTTTGTCATTTTAAATAATGAAATATTTTATGTAAAATTGTACGACAGTGATCAATGAGCCATTACATATACATAAGTGTGTGTTGTGCGACTTCCTTTTAGGTATTTTTTCTATAAAGCTAGCATATTAAAAAGATTGATAAAAATTAAAACGTGAGTAACACAAGCATACAAAAAATATCTAGTACACAGTGAGAAAATAGATTTTTTGCACCATTTCAAATTTTGTGCAAACAAATTGTGCCTTCTTTTAGTTTAGTCACTTCCTGTTGTTAAACTAATAAGAAAACTTTCAATCTTTAACTTACGTTGTTGTCTTTGTGATGTTTTTCTTTTTCACTTGGGGCACTCAAGCTATCTCAAAAAAGTCTAGGCTCTAGCATTTGCATAATATGGGCTATCTTGGCACCATCGATTTAGGCATCACTTTTGCTTAATCATTGCCTTGACAATCTAAAGTCTTACTTAAGATTATTCCAGTCAGCTGACACTGAGTGTCAGCTGACGTTAGTGATTGTTCTCACTCACAGTTTTTTTAAGCAATTTATTTTCTGTATGTACTTTAGCAGTTTTAAATTTTACTGCAACTTAACCAAATAAGTAATCGGTTTATAGATGTGGTAAGAAAATTCTGCTGGACAAAAATAAATTTTACGTTAAGCATACAGTTTTTGGCAGCAGCTTATTTGATTCTATACACTGTATGTTTGACTTGTGATATTGGCAGCCAATCGACCAAAAGAAGTAATCGTGTTTGGTTTTTGAATTTAAATGAAGAGTAGAACGATGCTTATGTATGTGGGAAAATTGATAGCAAAAAATTATGTGAAAAGTATTGCAAACACGAGTTTTAAATAGAACAAACAAGATGACAAAGTTTTTGGTTATAGACGTATTTTGTAGCGGAAGAGTAATTTTATTTTTTCCAATAAAATGCATTGTGTTTTTCAGAATGCACATCGTGCAGCTCTACAGTTTTGCCGTGAGCAGCACTTATAGACTTCGCCGGAGATGGCATCATTTAAACCATCTGATAAGGCGGTCCATTGCATTTGTTTGTTATTTAGGCAGTGATAAGGATCACATCTTCCAAAGATACAAGATATGCCATTTAGGTCTTGCAATTTTATGCATAAACAGAAACTATCTTCAAATTTAAACTTATTCAAAGTTTCCAAACAAATTTTTTATCTTAATAAACACCTCCAACACACATTAAGTTTTTGCTTTAAAATTTCCCAGTCATGTTGAAAGTAAGATTTTTTCACTTTTTTCAAACTAAACATTATTTTCTTTAACTTCATAAGTTCAATCTAAGGTTTCGCCTTACTATTGTTTCTATATTTTCAGTATGTAATGGACTTTTTCAATAAAGGTGCCATTAGTTTTTAGTTTGGCACTCAAAATATTTGCTTAAATTAATTACAATTTGATTTTGCAAACAAGCAGACATGCTGGGCACAACTTTAATTTATTATATGACGTACACAAGTGCCAGAACCGTAATTATTTTTTTAAATAATAGAAAAAAAAATTGTTGCATTAGGAAATGTTACGAACTACATCAATTGCAGATGAGGACTGCTTTAAGAATCACATTCAATAAATTCAAGTAATATTTATTCTTTTGCATGTTCTTAAAGTTTGTAGAAATGAAACAATGAACATAAAACAAAGAAAAAGTTTCTCAAAGCACTTTTAACAATTGATTTTCCTTTTCAATTTTCATGGCATACATGAACAATTAGTTTCTTTGCAATGCATTGCAAGCCATAAGTGTGCATGTTGTTATCACGTAGATTATTTGTAAGCAAATTGAATAGTTTTTGAACACGCACTGCAGCCATTTGTAAGCAGCGTATTTCGGGAACTGGTATATCATATTTTTAAAACATCGTTGTGGCAAAATTTGTTGCTTCTGTGATTACATTGTGCCATAATATTCTTATCTATTGTAAATCTTAAGCTTTTCCGTTTATTCGCATGCAATTGCTCTGTAACTTGCAAAGAAATTGTGGGAAAGCAAAGTGAAGTTGCTTTAATCTGTTGCTTGAAGATATAGTTTTAAAATCTTATTTTAATTAAAACACTTCCTTCGCTTGCATGTCCAACACATGACTGGATAGTGGCACTAAAAGTTACTGAAGTTACTTTACGAAATTCTTTTAACACACACATTCAAAACATCAGCTTTGTGCTAAAATTTATAGTACCGTTTTTGTTCTGGTAAACAACTAAATCATACAAGTAAAGGAGTTTATTACTTGTACACCTTTTTGAAGCGAAATAAACTATAAATACGGCTGTCAGTGCACTGATGGGTATAGAAAAGTCTATTTATCGTTTTGAGCCAAAAACACTAGAAACCCACAAAAATTGCTAAATTTTTGTTTTCTTTAATTTTCCCCAAATAAATCCATTAATTAAAAATGTTTGATTTTTGTGGTCAGATTTGGTATATAAATTTATAAATTAGTGTCAAAAATAGCTTTTCCAGGGCAAGCTTGTTAGAACTAAGTGCAGCTATTAATATTTGGAACAAGCAAGAAATTTGTATTATCTGACAAACAACTACCTGTTTTGTATGTATGACGATACTCGTCACTACCCAATTGGCCTTGCGCTCAGGCTCATGGCAAACAGAAACTATTTCTTGCAGTGATACTATTAGATCACTCTGGAAATAAATAGTAAATACAAATGACTGCCTTATTGCCACCTTCTCAACCTTGAAACAAGCTTGTGTTTAAGAACATTGCTGCAATTATAAAAAAATTGCTGGCCCCCAGCTAAAGAAGTCACTTTCAGCAATTTTCGTTACTTTTTGTTTCCTACAGACATGAGATTTCTTAAAGACTGGTTTTTTTCAGACAGTTATATTATAGGAATAAATAGAAATAACAAAGAAATGTTGGTTTTAATTTTCTGCAGTCTTTCTATTACGTTTCGCTTATGAACTGTAAACAGCTCTTCCGGCAAAAAAAGTGGTTGTTAAATCTAGCCACAAAGTTGAAATAAAAGCCATTGCATTTACTCAAAGCAATTTGCATTTATTTGCTAGTCCAAAGTAGGATAAACAAATATTTAGTTATTAAACAAGTTTCAGCTCTTGTTGTTGCTGCTACAGACAAGCCAGAAATATGCTAATTGACGATTTGCGTTTGCAGGAAACATTTCTGAATATTAAAAATTTTGCATATTTGCTAAATAAATAAAAGTGAAGAAAGAAAACTATCTCATTTTATAGAGCAGAGTAGGAGGAATGTTTTTTTTTTTCAAAACGCACAGGTACCCTGTTACTTTACTTGAGGTTTTCAAACTCAGCTGACTTTAATGGTAAAGTAAATATTTAATGGCCTGCTTTTGTGTTGCAATGCTTCGTGGCAAAGTTGTCAGCGAACGTTAAACTCTCGAATATATATTTTTCTGCTTTCAAAATATTTAAAAACAAAGCAATTTCATTCTTAAGCAACTTTATCGATGTATAAGTTTTACGCATTTACACATTATTTAATTTATTTCTTTGGAATTTCTTTCCAAATCACTTGGTCTCTGCATTATCCACTACACAATGATATTGCACAGAGTAGAAATGAAGCCACATATGTGAACTTATTGAATTGAATAGTTAATTCTGCAGCAGTTAGAAATTCGAATGTTCTGTTGAATCCTAAAGTTATCGATTAAGCATGAGATTAAGATTTTGTGGGTCAAATAAGTGCAAGTATTTTAAAATATAAAATTAAAAGCATTAAATATTATTACTCAACAATAATTGTGTAACCTTTTGTTTTCTACTCCGTAATTTAAAGCACGTTTAATAGCACAAAAACTAAATTCTAGCTTGTTAAAATCAGATGGAAACTATCAAAGTTACAGTCTATTTTTTATAAACATAAAACTGTTGCATTAATATATACTTTGATTGGATTATTCGCAAAGAAAAATTACTTAATCGTACCGGACGTAACCTGTAACAGAGGAGGGGGAACATTTTTAACTCAATGCCCCAACGAAATATTACAGAGAAGAATTATAGAAAAAATGCGACAAACTTGTAATGTAAACCCAACAAAGAATCATAACCAGGCTTAGGATTGGACACAGTAAACTTATCCACCAACATTATATAAACAAAGAAAATGCTCCGAAAAACTTACAAGCCTCCATGTTACAACAACCAATCAGTTACAACCAACCTCCTCAATTCTGTTCAAATACTGGATTTCAATCTAATTAAAAAACATATTCCAAATTATATTCTAAAAAAATTTAAAAAATTAAATATTTATATTTATGAAAAGGACGAAGGCCACAGCAGCCAGCTTCTGACAAGTGCTGTTATTAATATATACATTTATTTTGCTATATTAATAAATAAAAATGAAAAATAAAACAAATATAATTTAAAACATTGTGTTATTCTTTTGATCGTTTCATTTAGATATTAGTTAATCTTTGTATTACATCGTTTTCATAACATTGCTTAAAATAAGAAAACCATATAGAATAGAATCCACATTTCATTTGCTTTCAATGAAATTCTCTAATGTGGTTTATTTTTCATGTATAATGTTATGCACATTTTTTATATCAATAACTGGGTGATTCATAAATGTGCCCAACAAAAAAATGTGTAAACATATACACCCGTATTCACAAAAACTACTCGAAGGTTTATTACACGTTTATTTGACAAATATTCCGTAGAAATACATCAAATAAGAGCTTAATAAACTTAGAATAATTATTATGAATATGGCCTTAAAGGTATATAAAGGTATCAAATACAACACCAACAATTACTTCATGTATTTAATTGGCAGATATAGTTTAAATTCGGTCACCCATTTGTGCACGCTTGTGTGTTTGTTTTGTGTATTTTGACTTCAAGCTAGAAGCAGTAGCCAGCTGCTCTTGTAAGACTACCTGGTATAAGGGTATCTGGAGCTCTATTAACCGATGTTTTGTTCCAAACGAGTTGTTTTTTTTTTTTATATGTAGTTTGATGTTTCTCTTTTCGACAGAGTGTGTGTGTGAGAGAGAGAGAGAGAGAGAGAAGGAGTAGACTCACTTTGGAACAATTTTAGCTAGAATTGATTAAATTTTAATTTTGCTTCTGAACCAGTTGAAAAACCATACTGCACTGCGGAACAGTTTAATGTTTGCAGCACAATTGAAATGTGCTGCCACATCCCACTCTACCTGCATATTTATGTATGCTAAAATACAGAGTACAGTGGTCAAAGATTTTATATTGTATGTGTGTATGTATGTGTATTTGACAAAGTTTTTTTAAGACGATTTTTTCAAAAAGTAAACAGAACAAACTCATGCATAATTAAAACTGGTTCCGAATAAACATTTCGTTTCGAAGCCATAAGGGAATCCAGCTTAACAAGCGATGTCCCATAAATGTTGCATTGAAAAGTCGAACTAAATAGTTTTTAGCTAAAAATTGGCTTGTGAATTCAATCACTATTTTTGTTAAGAGGAAATGTTTTCAGCAAAAAGAACTTTACCACAAAATGAGCAGTAAAGCGCTTCAAATATACCAGACATTTTTAATGTTGTGGCCAATATCAAATAACTGATTTCTGAAGTGTTAATTATGATTTAAGTTTATAGCAAAAAATATACGTGCTGATAAACCTGGAACCGCATGTAAAAATAGTTTTTGTTTTCAATTTCTATTGCTGAAAATTATATTTTAATTTGAAGGTCTGAAGAGATTTCTAGTTCGTGTTTGTTGGGTGTAGCAATTTATGCGAGTGTAGTGATGTGCATTTATCGCATGCTTACACTCATTGTTGTCATTTGCATCTGCTACTTCTTGCACACAATGCATGTATTCAATTTCCTTTAACACTTTCCTATTTTTATTGTATTCAAAATAAATGTCACAGTTCTGCCAGACTGTCGATTGTTGTAATTAACGTATGAAAGCATTGTCTTAATAAAAAACATTTAAATATTTTGCATCAAATAAAATCAATATAACATTCAAGTTATTTGTAATAGGCAGCATCATATGAATCTACAGAGTGTTTAATATTAAATTAGTATTTAATGCAAGGCTTACAAATAGATACGAATAGGGGTGTAATATTTTTAAAGCAAAAATAAAATTTTTATACGAGATGAGTGAAAAGTATGACTGCTACGAAGCAGTATGGTAACTAAAGTGACCCCTGCCACTAAGGAACTGTGACCACTAAAGAACTGTGACAAGTGTAATAAGCCAATATGTCCTCATTATAGTGCACCCCTTGCACTATGCGACTACGACTGCAAACTCAGTCAGTGTCCATAAAAAAATATCCACTCATAGTTTGGACTTGGTTTCTAATTGAGTGCTTTATAGTTTGGCTGTACAAAGATATAGGAGATAGAGAAGAAGGGTGAGTTTCTTTTACTAAAATGCAGCTTTCAGATGAGAGGCGGTGCTTCTATTAGTTATGAAACATTTTCTTCTTCTATATGTTTGCAAAAAGAGAGTAGAGAGGCAGGAGAGAAAAATGCTCTTCAAAAAGATTTAAAGAGCTTCACATGAGATCTTTAAGTTCATTGAAATTTATTGAATTTAAATGACTTAGATTTTATAGACTCTTAAGTACTTTCAGCATACTCTAAGGTGCAGGGGGAATTTTGTATGGCATAAAATAAAGTCTTATTATTGGTAAATCGCTTATTAGAGTGAGGGGGGTGGGGGTGGGGGGGGAGGGGGGTAATATCCCTTAATGTATTCGCGCCTGCCAAGGTGAGATACTTAAAAAAAACTCCTCTTTATTTAAGATTGATTTGTATGCCCTCCTATTTGCTTTAAGAGATCTGCACTTTTTTATGACCACAAATTCAAACCCTAATTGAGTTTCTTCTTCAGTCCTCAAATATTAAGTATACAATTATTGTTCTCCCTCACAAACATTGTGGATTTGAAAGAAATGTGCCACAATAATACTTTTGTGCACATAAACGGTACTTGTTGGGCTCTAAATACATATTTGATGGCTGCTGTCAAGCGCATAGAACGAAATGTGCTCGACAGTGCTGTAAGTAGCCAACATTTATACACAAATACACGATTGCGTCAAGGCTAAGGGCACTTGAATGGCTTAGTAACAGCAAGCACCACATTTGTAGTGTGACAACTTATTCATTAAGAAAATGTGATGGATTGTTTTTTTTTTAATGAGAATATTCCCTTGCGAAAAATGAAGGCTAAAGGGAAACATGCTGTATTTTGTGCAAATATTTTTAATATTTAACTTATGAAAAGGGAGTATTGAGGCATAAAAAGAAGTCCCAAATAAAAACTCAGCAATTTTAAATGCCGCTTTCCAAATTGAAAAAACAAAAATGTCAGCGAAACAGTATAAACTTTTTAAACTTTTCATTGCTGTTACACACAACAACTAAAGAGGTCTTTTGAGATTAAAACAACTTATTTTATTTGTCTCTAATATTAAATTAGAGTTTTGCAATTAGTAACTGGATTTAAATTTATACTTTAAAAGCGTTAAAGGCCCTGCGGGCGCTGAAAGTCTTGCGAGCATTGAATGTAATATTAAAACAAACATTTTTATTATTATTTTTATTTACTTTTATTCATATCTTTTGTTTGTTTCAATACAACAACTGATTTCCACAGGTAGAAAAAAAACTAATTTGCATAGCAAGACCACAAATTTATTTTATGGTTGACTATTTGCTGCAAAATAAAGTTATTTCTTATTATTTTGATTCTCATATAATCCAGCTTTAAAATATGCTGCTACATAATAAACAAAATTGGTACGTACATACATATATACACACGAACATCTTTTAATGCCCGCTTATTTTCTTTTTTCTTTCCATTTTCCTTTGCATTTTGTTTTTTTTTTTTTTTTTTTTTTTTAAATTTTAACATTTACAGCCACAGAAGCTTTTAATGGGATTTGCTTTCCACTTCCCCATTTTCGTCATTACATAGACTCACTTTATTTTTGCATGCACTCAAAGAAATAAACGTTTTGCATATTTAAGTTTCTCGACTTTTCGTTTTAGACTGCAGGCAAAGCAATTTTTTGTACTTCGTTCTTAAATTGATTGGATATATTCAGAGCTTTAGCTGGAATAAATTTCTTTTCTATAAACACACAAAAACGACAAAACTGATTTTTGATTTATAAGCGGAAGGAACTGGTACAGCCCCCCCCCCCTGATTTTAAGGGTTCTTAGTAAATCTTTTATTAAACTTAAAGTTATTTTTAACAATTTAAATGAACCACAGGAAGAGAGGGAAGGAGGAGAGCCAGACATTAGAACACAAATTTATGCCAGTGCCCCACCTTCTCACAAGTGCGATCCCGATATCTTGCAAGAGACACCGTAACAGTAAAAAATTGTGAATGGCATGCAGTTCCTAGATACCTATTTGTCAAACTGTTCGTGATTAATTCCACGGAGAGCACAACAATTATTTACTGGCTTCAGTGCATGTCGCAACACATGGGCAAACGAGAACTTTCAATCAACCTAAACCATCCTAGTCATATTTTAATATAAGCGATCACTTGAAGACAACCCCTGCTTCCAATTTCTGATAGGTCATTTTATAATTTGGGGTAGAAGGTAGATTTGATTAATTATGGTTTGCTATAGTTTGCAAAAGAAATTATTTTGAAAAAAATTTTAATCTTGCTCACGATTATTTTATATAGCAACTGCAAGCAACTCAAACTTTGCTTAAGATGGCTTTTAAAAACGTTCGTTTTAAAATTATATTCTTTGTTATTACTCGTATTCAAACAAATAAATAAATAAATACAGTGTATTAATTTTTACTGAAATTATTTTGATTTGAAACAACTTGCCTTATTTTTTTTACAGTGTATGAGGTTTGAGTTTTTCAAAACTATTATTGTGCTGAAGCTGCTGCAGCGACACATAACTGTGAAAAATATTATAAGTTGCCTCAACAATAATTTAATGTTTATTTTTTGAATCCTGTTTATTTATTTCTTTTGTATGTTATTTATATGCTTTTTTAGGTCATCGTTCAAAATCATAATCCAGAAGTTTGAAAGTTTAATTTAAATCTTTTACTAAAGGACAAATTTTTTTTCATCTCATAGTTGTTTTTTATTTAATTATTTTCTAATAAATTGGAATTAATAAAATTTCGCAGAAACTGATAATGAATTGTTTTATTGCACTCAATCTTATTTTCTAATCCACCACAACGGAAAAGAATATGTAGAATAAGGACACGGCTTCAGAGTGAAATTTAAATGAGAACTCTTTAAGTAGATTTCAAAGTGAAGTCACTGTTACCTTTAAGTTAATTTCAAGCAAAGTATTGTTTAGTTAGTAAATGCTATCAATCATTTTCATTAGACTTAAGGACCTTTCTATTTTTTAACAATAAAAATATTTACTGCAGTGATTTATGATTTAATCTTGTTTGAGAAAACATCAGCTTATGGAATAATTACATGTTGATACAAATTGAGCTTTTTCATCTCAAGACTAGACTTATTTTCTTTAATGGAATATGTATCGTAATAAACAAACGTTAGATTTTGATACGAGCCCATCAGCACCATTTCGGCTAAAACATTTAATACATTTTTTTATTTTTATGGATTTTACGAAAATCCATATTTTGGTTTAAGCATATTTTCCATACCAAGTTTCCATGCCAATTTGTGATGTGTTTTCTTTGACTCAACATGCATGATTTTTAATTTACATTCTGCAAAGTTTTCGCAAGCACTTAATATGACGAAGTGAATTAATTATATCGGCGTTCTTTGTGTGACATGTAAAGCATCTTTAACAGTGCGTTAAATAATTGTTTTCCTTACTGGCGACAGAAATAATAATATTGAGGACAGTCCAAAGTTATTTAAACTCTGTCGAAAATGTGTTCAACGACATATACAGAAAACTCTATCCAAAATTTGCTTAAGCGTGTGAGCAGTTAAAAAATATTTACATATGTACCACCGATCATTTACTATTTTATTTCTACTAAAAAATGTTCAATGTTTTTTAAGTCCCTTACTCTAGTTCTTGGACGCTTTTCTTTTTGTTTTGTGTAAATCCTTTGGGCAAATATTTATAAAATCCATTTTAAATTACATAAAGTTACCCCACCCCTGGCTGCGTATAAGAAAGTCCCATACTTTTTTAATTCTTAAGCCTTAAGAATTAAAAAGAATTCTTTTTAATTCTTAAGTCATCCTTTTAGATCTTATTTGCTTAAAGCCATTTTATATTTACAGGCCAGCACATAATCATCTGTTTTCATTTTGTCTCCTTCCAAGCAAAATAGATTAAATTTAGAGCTGAAAATTATTGCTTCAAGAGAAATAAAAAAAACAGCCGATTTATATTAAATTGCGAAAGTGTGCTTTTGCAAAAATGAGTGCAATCATACCTCAAGATAAACGGGCAGATTTGATTTCAGTGTTGCTTAATAGTTAACTGTGATTTATTTAACTTTTAGAAAAAGGTCTATTTTATTTTTACGTTATATTTTTCTGTTTAATTAAATAACCACAAACATTTTACCTCCTTTCATCTGCCTTTTAATATTTTTCTAGTTCCGGCATAAAGAACTGATTGAAGATCAAAAATATATGTATCAAAAAATGCTGAGATGGTTTAGCTCTTGACTTCTTCAGCATTATTTGGTTGTTGTACTACTTCATTTTAAATTGTCCTTAGAAAATATAATCTCTACAGCAAGGCTTAATATTAGATCTTTGACTTGTGATTTTAGGTGTAGTATAATCATAAATATAGTTTCAAGCAAGTACCTGCCTCTATGACTGCAGCAAGAGCCATGTTGAGGCGTTCACCTTCACCTTAGAAGCGACACCTTTTCAGTCATGAGAAGGTGTCCAGCATATTCCCCAGTTGTGGGGAATATGCTGGATTAAATTAAGGAACTTTGTAAACGACACGGAGTTCCTATTAACCTGCGAGTCAAACTGATTATTGTTTAGCCATAAACCATTTATATATCAATACTTTTAATGGTTATTTTTATAGGGCTGGCCACACCCCTGCGATGGTAACACCCATCAAAGGGTTGAAAGCTGAATAGTAACCAATTTAATTTAAGCTAAACAATTACAAAGTTGTAGCCAAGATCTGCTAGAATTGTGGTTAATGTTAAGTCTATTAGTTCCAAAATAATGATCTTTATTTTTTATATGTGAAAATTTTACATAAATAATAATTTTAACTATTTTGTTGAACCTTCTGATTGACAATTGTTGATTATTTTATGAGGCTTTTAAATCATTTTTATTTACTAGGTTCCACCAAAACACAGAAAAAACGTGCTAAATTCTGAGGAAGTAAAGTCGAACTAAAAGATCAATAATGTAAAAGATTTATCTTTTTGTGTTAAATAAAAATTATACAAAATTAAATAAAAAAGATAAATAAATAAATGAGTAAGTAAATAGAAATTCTTATTTCTTAAAAATTAATGAAATAAATTTTTATAATAAATATTTGTCCATTATTTTTACACTAACTAAACCCTGAATTTTGACCTAGTAAAGCTTCTCAACTTGAAATATATTCATGTTGTTCTTACGCTCCACATACGTATATACACAGTTTGACCAAAAATTAGAATCTCTAAGTACTAAGACATAATAAAATTTACATATTTTAATTTTATTTGCTTGCTATTAAAGACATTTTAAGGCATAACTTAAAGTAGTATAATTTTGCTCTTTTTTGCACAGACTAATGGAAACGCCCACATTATAAGTCACGTAAGGAAACGCCTTCTTATTCCTTGTTGAACATAAATTTACTTTCAGTTGCATTTCATAAAACTAATTTTAAATTATTTTCTATGGAAAATCATAATTTCTTGTACCTGTGAGAATATTAAGTTATTCTCATAAAGAATAACTTAAGCCTACTTGTGGTTGAACATGTTTTTGGTGGGTTGTATACATGCCAGAGTTTAATAATTGCCTTTGCATTTCTTAACTGCAGCCTAGAAATCAAATTTGAAAAAATATGTTTATAAAATAAGTTTTAATTTTCATTAATGCTTCGATGTCAGTGAATTTTATTCATTCATTCATTTCGCATAAAAAGAAAAGCTGTAGTTTCTTTTTTTAAGACTTAGTAAATTTGAACATGAAAAGTACAAAGTTTTGATGTGCAAAATAATTTTGAAAAAGGTAATCATGTTTCAACTTAGAGCAGACCCAAATAAATTGCTTGTGCAGACTTAGTTGTATGGGAAAAGAAATGTGCTACAAATTTGTTTCACTAAATGTTGTCCAATAAAAAAAAAAAAAAAAAAAAAATTGTTGTTGCCACTAAATCATCTACAGCCATTCGTTATTTGCTTTTAACTACTTAAATTCTATACCTAATGAAGATTTATTATTTCTGTTTAAAAAATAAACCAGATAAACCAGATTTCTCTTTTCTTATTTATTATCTATGAACAGAGATGCTTTAAATAAATCAAGTGGTTTTTGTGAAATAATTTTAGTTTTTACTCGAGAGTTTGTAGAGGTTGTTTGCTTGTTATGCCTGCGGTTTTTGTGAATTAAATCTTGTTTTTTCGTGGCATGCAGTTAAAAAAATGTGCCTAGTTGAAGACTATTCAGCTCTGTAATAAGTGCGTAGTGAGGGATTACATGCAGTGCTCGACATGATGTAAGTTTTTAAAAAAAATATAAAAAAAGGTTTAGTTAAACATTTACAGAAGTTGTATGATTTGATATTTCTACATGACGGGTTTGCGTTGACAATACACCTTTTAAATTGTATAGCATTTAATCCCTTTTATACATTTAAATTTTTTCCTCTTCTACTTTCCATCATAAGTTTTTAAAAAGGTAGCAAAATATAAATCCAACATGTACCAACCCTAAAACGGAACATACAGAGCTGTGTGGGATTATTCCTTTAAATTTATTTTCATATGCATTCGATATTTAAATTTTTAAGCGTGCTATTATCAGTGTTTGGTTTGTCAATCAATAACGGTAAAAAAAATTAATCGTAGCTTTGTTACTGTGCAGAGATCTGTGAAAGATAATAATAGATCATAGGACATACGAACAAACTCACACATACGCATGTACACGAACTCATGACAACTTTATGTTCCGTTGCTTACTTCACAAAGTCTTCTTTTTGTTGTTGTTGTAAATACAGGCAAAATATCCTGAAATATCTTAAATATATTTTTTGCATCAACTGCCGTTTTAATCAGTCGGCTCTTGAAAAATCAAATATTTTATTTAGTGTCGTATGCGCCTTGCAATATCAAAATAAAATTAGTGCATTCAATCAAACTCTTTAACCGCCAGCTTCACGCTGTCACTCGGCATCTCGCTCAAACATACGGGAAACAGCAACAAAATATTCAAATTTATTATTGTTTTTAGTAAATCTAAGCAAATGAGCGATGTCACTTGACATCGGGAACGAAGTGTTGCAGAAAGAGTTCATAACTGATGACACGTTCTACTGTGATTGAAAACTATTGCATACACTCAGGATTGCAGAGGTGAAACCCTACGGGTCGTATGATGAATATCAACTAATCTCTAATATTGTTGACACGCATTAGGGAAATTTGCAAAAATAATTTACTCCTCATTAGCAGAGTTGGCGTTTTTGTTGTTGCAAATTTTTACCTTTCCCCTGTCAAATAGCAAAGCGTTGACTATTGCATATTTCTTAGAAATTGAATACCTCATTTTTTTACCAGTATTTCGCTGCACATATTGCTGGCAAGTGCATAGTACTTCCTTATTTGCTTTTTATGTATATTTTTGTTAATAAATGTTTACAATTTCTTATTTTGTCACCTACCCCTGTTGCATAATCCTTATTTTTAGATACGTATGCTATACATGTAGGTACAATTTTAAATGGCATTAATATACAAACCTTGTTTATCGTTTTATTTATCATTAAAGTCATAAAATTCCCAAAGAGGTTTTTAAAATGTGCACTTTAAATGTTTAGTTTAAAACGTTTAGCAGAAGCCCGATTTCATTTTCGCTTTGACAATTTTTTAATCATATTAAACATTTACTCTTAACAGCGTTATAAAATTTGCATCAACTGTATTTAGCAAAATAAATTTTTAAAAATAATTTGATTAAAGGTAATTCTGGCACAATTTCCCTTATCGATTTTAATCTGCTATGGAATTATAAAATGAAATTACTAATTGAAAATTTCTCTTCGGCATTCACTCAAATTTATTTAGATCCAAAGTTAATTGACAAGTGCTTAAATTAGTATTGACTTAAATTTTATGTCACTTAATTATCTGAGCGCAAACCAACATGCAAACAAATATAAACTAATTTGTTGACTTCTTGATAAGTTGTTTCCACATTATTTATTATTTATAATTCAGCACTCGTAACTTGAATGTTAACGGGGAAACAGCAAAACATAACAAGTCAACACATCTGCCACGAATCACAAAAAAAGGAAACGTAAAGTCACATATTTCCCACTAAAAAAATTACAAACACTAAGATAAACAAACAACACAATTTACACTCAATGTGTTTAAAGTCAGATATAAACCGATAAACAGAGCAAAGTTTTCAAACTTACACATTTATTCAAGGAAAATAATTTAATATGTTTATTTGAAGCAAATTTAAATATGTAATAAGAGGGTTCTTGATAAACAATTACTTACTAAAACACATTTTGAAACAAATTTGCGGTATCACATTGTTTAGCATTAAGAATACATTTTTAGAAAACTATAAGCACATCTCTATCATATTTTTTCACAAAAAAGTTCAAAATAAGTTGAGATTAGCTTAATACCGATTAACTGTTTCTTTTTTAATTGATCTGGTGCAATTTATTCCAAGCTGCTTTAGCAGCATGAAATTGTAGTAAAAACTCTGTAGAAAGAGCTCAAATTCACAAAGGTGTATTTCAGGAGAAAATTTAATTTAATACTTTCTAAAACCATAAGAAAAAAATTATCATTTCAGGTCTAAGTAGACCTATAATGTATATCTTACATTGTAAAAAGCACAACAGCTTGCAAAAGTGTAAAATACTCGGAAGGGAAAACTAAACTGACAATTTCATGGTTTTTTTTACCAGTTATGCTTTTTTGTAAGTATTTAACGTTTTTCTATGGATTCGGGTTTCCGTTTTGTGAAATTGTATCAGTTTCTGGTACAAGTTTTAAAAAACTATTTAAAATTAATTACGAAGTCTTGTAATTTTTGGCACTTTCACTTCCTGCTGAGATTTTTTCAATTAAATTAAATTAAATTAAGTTAAATTAAATTAAATAAAATTAAAGAAAATTAAATTAAAATGAATTAAATTTAATTAAATTAAGATAAATAAAATAAGTTCTTGATGCTGATTTTTCGACCTTTGTTGTTTAGTATTCTAATTTTTCGAGCTTTAGGTCACTTGTTTTTTACAAAATATTTATTAAATTCAATATTTCGATATCTCAATGGATATCTTCTTCAGGAATGTAGATTTTTTATAATAAAATCTACATTCCTGAAGAAGATATCCATTGAGATATCGAAATATTGAATTTAATAAATATTTTGTAAAAAACAAGTGACCTAAAGCTCGAAAAATTAGAATAATAAATAAAATAAAATAAAATAAAATTTAATTTAATTAAATTAATTTAATTTAATTTAAATTAAATTAAACTAAATTAAATTAAAATTAATTAAATTAAATTACATTAAAGTAAATTAAATTAAATTAAATTAAATAAAATTAATTTAATTTAAATTAAATTAAATTGAACTCAATTAAATCAAATTAAATTAAGTTAAGTTATATTAAATTAAATTAAATTATTTTAAATTAAATTAAATTAAATTAAATTAAATTAAATTAAATTAAATTAAATTAAATTAAATTAAATTAAATAAAAGAAAATTAAATTAAAATTAATTAAATTAAATTAAATCAAACTAAATTAAATTAAATTAGATTAAATTAAATTTAATAAAAATAAATTAAATTAAATAAATTAAATTAAATTAAATTAAATTAAATTAAATTAAATTAAATTAAATTAAATTAAATTAAATTAAATTAAATTAAATTAAATTAAATTATATTATATTAAATTAAATTAAATCAAATTAAATTAAATTAATTTAAATGACATATAGCAAGTGTTCTAAAAAACTTCTTAAAATCTTAAAGATATGCGTTATACATTGTGGAAGTACTGCGGCACATTTAGACGTTACTTAGTTATTTTATGGTGGAAAAGAAAAGGAAAGTTTTATAACTAGAAAAATTTTAAGTCCATTTAATGCTCTGCTCCTAAGTAAGAATACTATAATATTTTACCCAAACTCGTAAATTAAACGGAATATGAGGCGATATCCAAAGCGGATTTATGTAGCAATGCTTTTATGAGTGTGGGCACATAAAAACAGACAGACGTAACAGATGTGCACGTGTGTATGTGTACCTCTAAATTCATAAGTTATTACAAACAACAAGGAAAGCATTAAACAGTGTTTGGTTCGTTATTGTTAAATAACTTGGAAATGTCCTTGAGGCAAAAGTTTGTTTCCTCCGTGAAACAGAAATAAGATTATGATATTACACCGAATACGTGTAATGAATACACAAGGAAAATAAAAACCGAAATCTAAACAATTTACCCATTACACTCGACCAGAACTATCAATAGAATTCAATTGAATACCAGTATTATAAAAAATGTTTCAATTTAGCAACTCACACACAAACGCTTTTGTGTACACACGCACACAAATGTAATTGCTTTGGTTTCATTCAAGTTTTTACAAAAATAAATACTCAAACCAATAAAGCTGATACATACAATAATCCTTTTTTTGTGCGTGGCAAACCATTACTGATTATTGCCAATACGTATCGAGCCTTTGTTGCAATAGCGTCACAGCTCACAAAATGCAGTTTTCGAGTTTTAAAAAATATAAAACTAATCTTCGTTTCATGTTTTATGTTGTGTAAAAGATCATACCATAATTTTATATATTCAGCTCTTAAGAGCAGAATTAAGTTGTTGCTTATAATTAAGTTGTGTAATCTCAAAGCTTTCTGCCAAATAAGCTCTTCTGAGTTGTGACACTATGTGCTCGATATGTGTATTTGGTTTATTTTGAACACTCGTTATTTGGCGTTTGTTTACATCTACAGTAGAAATGCATTGCTGCCAGATGGAATTGTTTGTATTTCATGAGTGGGATTTCATTATCGGTGTTTTTTATATGTTTTTGTGAGCATACATTACGATTTTATAGCTTTTTAAGATTTTATTTTAATTTTTTTTTCTATTAAAGAATTCCCTTTGCCACTTTTGCCACACAACTGAAAAATTTACCATTTATGCAGTTACGCCAATCGTTCTCATATATTTTTGTATCGTTTTAATATTTTTTTTCTTCTGACAAACGAACTTTGTTTCCTATGTTTTCTAATCGCAGAAATTCACAGTGAATTGTTTAACTAAAACACAAAATGCGTCACAAAAATTATGAAAAATTGAAAAACTGCCAATCTGATGAAACTTGTGCAAGAATCTATCAAAAAGATTAGTACGCGATAAAACATGAAACCATAAAGAAATATACATGTATATATAAAATATACAAGCATTATGATACAAGCAATGCACAGTGGACCATTTCAGGAGAAGATTTAGGTTCAAAAGTTGCAGTTTGATTGGAATTGTAAGTGTGTCTTTTAGTTTTAGAGCTCAATTCAAAAATGAACTTAATTATTTATTTGCCATAACAGCGGGCTAAAATGTATTATTTAAGGTTTAAAAATAGATGTTATGAATTTGTCT
The DNA here is from genome assembly GCA_963662145.1 of Sturmia bella. Lineage (NCBI taxonomy): Eukaryota > Metazoa > Arthropoda > Insecta > Diptera > Tachinidae > Sturmia > Sturmia bella. Next base: position 123,971,615 of record OY759168.1, read on the forward strand.
GTCGCTTTCAGCCGTCCATATGCCGTTGACATTTCGCTGATGGACTCAGCAAAAATCTTAAAAATTATTCCATAATTTCAATGAACAAAATGAGAGTCAAGCTAACTCGATATCAGTTAGCCTTAGACTTACAATTCCAGCTAATTACGGTTTTTGGTCTAAATAACTGCCAGAATACACAACACAAATGAACAAGCTTGAACCTAAAGATTTCTACCAACAAAATACATGCAGTGTTTGTTGGTGTTGCGTTTGTTGTAGCTATGCGGCTACCTGGTGCCGAGGCACCTTGATGAATATAAAAGGCATTTTTTTTTTCTATGTATTAAAGGTTTTCCGATTCTCATTTTATTATTTTTTGATTGCTTACAATTCCGTTAAATGTTTGCTTATTTTCCTGCCCGAATTTTTATTCCGAATAATCAGCCCTGTATAAAATAATGTCCACACTCTTGTCTTCTATTATTTATTGTGAAAAATCAAAATACAAAATATCCTGTTTTCTGTTCTCAAAGAAAACATATTTTTCGTGAGAAATGTTGATGCCTTGCGAGAGAGATATTTTGTCAGGATACTCATCTTTGGGCTGAATACAAAATATCAATTTTGTTTGTTTTCAAAACAAACTGAGCGGAATTTATGTACGCTTTAGTTTTTAGCCTTGTCAAGAAACAAAAAGTTCAGGCCTCCATAAAAAGTTCATTCCCAACAAATCATTTTGGGTCAAATGACGTGGACGTAATCTCATTCACCTTTTTCCAATGTCGTTACCGTTACAATGTCGTTACCGTTACAATAAAAGACACGCTTACAATTCCAATCAAACTGCAACTTTTGAACCTAAATAATTGCCAATTTTTAGATAAAAACAACGTCCTTGCAAATAAGAATCGTGTAAAATTTTAAAAATAAGAAAATTCCAATTTCTTCTCATTTGCACATTTCTTAAACCCAAAGCTCACAAATATCTCGCAGATTTGATAATTGTGAACTATTAAGGCTGCCGATTCATAAAATGGCCCACAGTGCAATGGCTGGCTGTGCAGCAATAAATTAGAATAACACTTAAATTATGCAAACATATAAAAATTTTATTTAGAAAATGAGAAGAAGGCAAAATAGTTTTTATTGTTTTTGTATCTATTTTTTTTATTTATATGGTGCTGTTCAGTTGGTTGGTTATGTATTACCTCTCGGCAAAACAAAAACAAAATTCTTCTCGTAAATGCAGTCGCAGCGATTTCACAAATATTTCACAGGGAAAATGCGTCACATTTTATAAGCGCTAAATGTGTTTTTAAAAACTGTGATTTTTCTTCATAAAAGCCGGCGGGTCAAATCAGTTATGAGGTGCCGATGTACTCTTAGAGTGTTGTTATTGTATAATTACTTTTATTCTTCAGGTTTCCTTCACACATTTAACTAAATTATATTTGCTATAAATATCTCAAAAGAACTTAATTTTTAATCTCTACAATTGCAAGTCTTTTTTATCCCACATGACCGACCTTAAAAAGCACTCAAATGCTTAAAATACATTTTATTGATTTTAATACCTCTTAAATGCTCCTGTGTGTAAAAATATCGTTTCCATGCTGAGCAATAAAAATTTTATGAACATTCATGGAAAAGAAACAAAAAGAAAAACAATTTTGCTGGGGAAATAATAAAACATCAATTTGAGGGATGCGAATGAATTAATTTGATTTGCTCACCTCTCGATTGCGGTGCTTTTTATTACTAAATTAAACAAATACCTTTTCAAATAATTAAATTAAATCGATACAGTAGCAACATCTTTTTGCCAATGAACATTTAGAGCGAATAAAATGAAAATGCTAAATGTTTCTTCAAGCTTGAGGTCCAATTTTATAATTTATTTTAAAAATTTTTTTTTTCTTTTCCAATATTTCGCTAACCTATGGGTAGCATCATCAGGGCTAATGTTAAACAATAAATAAATCCATAAATAAGTATAAAGGTTTTTTCTTTTTAATATCCATCATAAATGGATCAACAATATAGCAAGTGTACAAGAAACATCAACATATATAAATACTTGGTGACAAGAACAAAACAAACTTACATTAAGGTATGTTTATTAAAAATGACTTTACAGCCACACGAAAAAAGCTCTTCTTTGTTGAGTTATTTTATATAAACTAGCTTACATGTAATTATCACAGTTTTTCAATTCTTTTGTTGACTAAATATCTATATATCTGTGAGAGGTTCTCAGTGTCTGTTTTATAATTAATTCTCTCATCTGTTGGAAGTTTTATTATTTGTAACATCTCTAGCATGTAGCGGCGCTTGTAATTCTTCTCAATATTTAAAACTTTTGTTTGATCAAAGTCCGGTATGTGATGTAAATCCGCACAATGGGATGAAAGTGCAGTTTTTTGTGATAAATTATATTTGTATTTTTGATCGGATTTATGACCAGCAATTCTTGTCTTTAGTTTGTTCTTTGTCGTTCCAACATATTCTTTTTTACAATTTTCCATACTATTGCCACTACAGGGTATTTTGTAGACTACATTCGCCATGTCCAGTTTATCTACTTTATCTTTGGTTCTACTATATAATTTATTTAGAGTATTACCAGTTTTATGGGCTATTCTATATTGGGTGTGGTCAAATATTTTTGAATTTCCCAATCTTTCAGAAACTTCAGGTATATATGTGATTGACTTGTATATTTTTGGATCGTCAATTCTTTCTTTTTTGGGAATTTTGCATTGTTTGATAAGGCTATTAATTAAATGTTTTGGAAAATTGTTTTTGAAGAGAATTTCTTTGATTTTTATCTTGTTGTTCTTGTGAAAATCCTTATCACTGATTTTTAACACTCTTTCTATGAAATTCTTAGCGGTGTTAAGTATAATTCTTTTTGGGTGTTTGGACAGGTAGTTGATTAACCTCCCAGACGCTGTAGGCTTTTGATACCAATTAAATTGTAGCTTATTGCCCCTTCTTATTATTAATGTATCCAAATATGGAAGTTTGGAATCCTTTTCCTTCTCAATAGTAAACTTAATACTAGAATGAAAACCATTTAATGTTGTCAAAGTATTGTTGATTGCATTTTCCGAAATGACACAAAACAAGTCATCAACATATTTCGTCAAAATCTTGGGCTTTGTACTGAATTTTTCCATACATGTGTCAAGTAGCTGTTCCATGACAATATCAGCTACGATTGGTGAAGCTGGTGATCCCATAGGAAGTCCTTTCTTTTGTAGATAAATCTTGTCGTCATATTTGAAATATCTGTTGTCTTTAATGCAAAACTTAAAAATTCGTAAAAATAGATCCTTAGTCATATTGGTATGCTCAGCTATATTATCCCATTTTTCTTCTATTATTTCTAGAGCTAGGTCTACTGGGACATTGGGGAATAATGACACAACATCAAAAGACACTAATATCTCATCAGATGATATTTCTTGACCTTTCAGCCGTTCTTTAAATTCAATGGAGTCCTTGACGTTGTATTTAGACTTATTTGTTAGTTTTTTGAGAATGTCGCTTATGTATTTAGATATTTCAAGGCAAGGTGAATTCACAAAGGAGCAAATCGGTCTTAAAGGGTAGTTTTCCTTGTGGATCTTCGGTAGTCCATATAGTCGGGGTGCTGTGCTAGTCTGTGTTTGAAGTTTTTGTTTTTCTTTAGGAGTGATAGTTCCCTGTTTTAGTAGGTCTTCTACAAATTGGTTATTTATTCCCTGTAATTTATGTGTTGGGTCCTTTTTTATTCTTTGGTATGACATCATATCGCAAACAATATTCTTTAATCTGATGTCGTAGTCCATTTTATTTAAGGCAACTGTAACATTACCTTTGTCGGCGTTTAAAATTAATATATTTTTATTCCTTTTTAAGAAATTGGCTGCTAACTCAACATTTTTAAGTATAACTTTATCCTGATTCGTCAGTTTGGTTTTATTGATGTGGTTATCAATTATCGTCGTTAATTTGGTTCTCGCTATTTCTTGTTCTTCTTTTTCTGGTAACGTCTGCACCAGATCTTCGCCTTCTGTTATTATATTTAGAATTGGGAATTCTTGTTTTTTGTAGGGTAATGCAAATTTTTTGCCCAATGAAAGAATTCTCCGTACATCTTTAGGTATGCTTATTCCTGTCTTATTAACGAACCAGCCTTCGTTAAAATATACTTGTAATTCCGATTCTTGTGAACGTAACAAGCAATCAAACTTTTTTATGTGTGTGTCCTTAGTCTTTCGTAGAGAAGTGTTTGTCGAATTATCTGTGAATTTGATGAATTTCTGCATTTCCTCCCTAGTAAAATGCTGCTCTAGTTTCAGTTCAGTTCTTTTTAAATCATTTTCTGTATCTCGGAGCAATTCATGTTTTTCTTTTATTGTTAAGTTTAAAATTTTATTATTTAAGTTTTGCATATACTTTAAAATCGTCCGTTTTATAAATAGTGGTCCGTTGTTATCAAAAATATTTAACGCATTCTTGGTTGAATTATGAATAAATTCCGGGATAATGCCTGACCTTCGGCACCGTATCAAAAATGTTATTGAAGACTTTAACTTAATAATCTTATCTCTTAATGTCTTATACTTGTTGACCATTCTTGTTACTTGCAAATTCTTCTTGAAGTTTTTGTAAGACATGGTTTTAATTATTCGGCGTGCTCTCCGTAATTTAATAATAATTGTTGATTTTTCGACCTTTTTAGTTTTAAAATGAAAATGCTAAATGTTTCTTCAAGCTTGAGGTCCAATTTTATAATTTATTTTAAAAATTTTTTTTTTTCTTTTCCAATATTTCGCTAACCTATGGGTAGCATCATCAGGGCTAATGTTAAACAATAAATAAATCCATAAATAAGTATAAAGGTTTTTTCTTTTTAATATCCATCATAAATGGATCAACAATATAGCAAGTGTACAAGAAACATCAACATATATAAATACTTGGTGACAAGAACAAAACAAACTTACATTAAGGTATGTTTATTAGATTATTAAGTTAAAGTCTTCAATAACATTTTTGATACGGTGCCGAAGGTCAGGCATTATCCCGGAATTTATTCATAATTCAACCAAGAATGCGTTAAATATTTTTGATAACAACGGACCACTATTTATAAAACGGACGATTTTAAAGTATATGCAAAACTTAAATAATAAAATTTTAAACTTAACAATAAAAGAAAAACATGAATTGCTCCGAGATACAGAAAATGATTTAAAAAGAACTGAACTGAAACTAGAGCAGCATTTTACTAGGGAGGAAATGCAGAAATTCATCAAATTCACAGATAATTCGACAAACACTTCTCTACGAAAGACTAAGGACACACACATAAAAAAGTTTGATTGCTTGTTACGTTCACAAGAATCGGAATTACAAGTATATTTTAACGAAGGCTGGTTCGTTAATAAGACAGGAATAAGCATACCTAAAGATGTACGGAGAATTCTTTCATTGGGCAAAAAATTTGCATTACCCTACAAAAAACAAGAATTCCCAATTCTAAATATAATAACAGAAGGCGAAGATCTGGTGCAGACGTTACCAGAAAAAGAAGAACAAGAAATAGCGAGAACCAAATTAACGACGATAATTGATAACCACATCAATAAAACCAAACTGACGAATCAGGATAAAGTTATACTTAAAAATGTTGAGTTAGCAGCCAATTTCTTAAAAAGGAATAAAAATATATTAATTTTAAACGCCGACAAAGGTAATGTTACAGTTGCCTTAAATAAAATGGACTACGACATCAGATTAAAGAATATTGTTTGCGATATGATGTCATACCAAAGAATAAAAAAGGACCCAACACATAAATTACAGGGAATAAATAACCAATTTGTAGAAGACCTACTAAAACAGGGAACTATCACTCCTAAAGAAAAACAAAAACTTCAAACACAGACTAGCACAGCACCCCGACTATATGGACTACCGAAGATCCACAAGGAAAACTACCCTTTAAGACCGATTTGCTCCTTTGTGAATTCACCTTGCCTTGAAATATCTAAATACATAAGCGACATTCTCAAAAAACTAACAAATAAGTCTAAATACAACGTCAAGGACTCCATTGAATTTAAAGAACGGCTGAAAGGTCAAGAAATATCATCTGATGAGATATTAGTGTCTTTTGATGTTGTGTCATTATTCCCCAATGTCCCAGTAGACCTAGCTCTAGAAATAATAGAAGAAAAATGGGATAATATAGCTGAGCATACCAATATGACTAAGGATCTATTTTTACGAATTTTTAAGTTTTGCATTAAAGACAACAGATATTTCAAATATGACGACAAGATTTATCTACAAAAGAAAGGACTTCCTATGGGATCACCAGCTTCACCAATCGTAGCTGATATTGTCATGGAACAGCTACTTGACACATGTATGGAAAAATTCAGTACAAAGCCCAAGATTTTGACGAAATATGTTGATGACTTGTTTTGTGTCATTTCGGAAAATGCAATCAACAATACTTTGACAACATTAAATGGTTTTCATTCTAGTATTAAGTTTACTATTGAGAAGGAAAAGGATTCCAAACTTCCATATTTGGATACATTAATAATAAGAAGGGGCAATAAGCTACAATTTAATTGGTATCAAAAGCCTACAGCGTCTGGGAGGTTAATCAACTACCTGTCCAAACACCCAAAAAGAATTATACTTAACACCGCTAAGAATTTCATAGAAAGAGTGTTAAAAATCAGTGATAAGGATTTTCACAAGAACAACAAGATAAAAATCAAAGAAATTCTCTTCAAAAACAATTTTCCAAAACATTTAATTAATAGCCTTATCAAACAATGCAAAATTCCCAAAAAAGAAAGAATTGACGATCCAAAAATATACAAGTCAATCACATATATACCTGAAGTTTCTGAAAGATTGGGAAATTCAAAAATATTTGACCACACCCAATATAGAATAGCCCATAAAACTGGTAATACTCTAAATAAATTATATAGTAGAACCAAAGACAAAGTAGATAAACTGGACATGGCGAATGTAGTCTACAAAATACCCTGTAGTGGCAATAGTATGGAAAATTGTAAAAAAGAATATGTTGGAACGACAAAGAACAAACTAAAGACAAGAATTGCTGGTCATAAATCCGATCAAAAATACAAATATAATTTATCACAAAAAACTGCACTTTCATCCCATTGTGCGGATTTACATCACATACCGGACTTTGATCAAACAAAAGTTTTAAATATTGAGAAGAATTACAAGCGCCGCTACATGCTAGAGATGTTACAAATAATAAAACTTCCAACAGATGAGAGAATTAATTATAAAACAGACACTGAGAACCTCTCACAGATATATAGATATTTAGTCAACAAAAGAATTGAAAAACTGTGATAATTACATGTAAGCTAGTTTATATAAAATAACTCAACAAAGAAGAGCTTTTTTCGTGTGGCTGTAAAGTCATTTTTAATAAACATACCTTAATGTAAGTTTGTTTTGTTCTTGTCACCAAGTATTTATATATGTTGATGTTTCTTGTACACTTGCTATATTGTTGATCCATTTATGATGGATATTAAAAAGAAAAAACCTTTATACTTATTTATGGATTTATTTATTGTTTAACATTAGCCCTGATGATGCTACCCATAGGTTAGCGAAATATTGGAAAAGAAAAAAAAAATTTTTAAAATAAATTATAAAATTGGACCTCAAGCTTGAAGAAACATTTAGCATTTTCATTTTAAAACTAAAAAGGTCGAAAAATCAACAATTATTATTTAGAGCGAATAAAAAAGCATTAGTTGCTAGTGCTACATTTTACAGTGATGTTTCCACAAGAGCAGCTGGAGTCTCCTGAGCTGATGGGGCCCAGGTTAGGATTAGATTATAACTAATAAGTTAGCCCCATCAGTTGAACCGTCAATCATCTGACTTTGTTCTACGCTTAGGAACAGGAGAGACGAACAGAGCTTACGCTGGTTTGCCATGTCGATTTGGCTGCCTTTCAACTCTGTATTCTCTTGACAGTTTTAAGAAGTCATTCTTAAAAACCAGCGTAAGCTCTGTTCGTCTCTCCTGTTCCTAAACGTAGAAGTGGCGGTTTTTTGACAGTTTTCAAAAGTTGTACAAAAACAAACTGCACGTTCTCTTTTTGTTGGAGTTGTTCTCACTGTAGGAAAAAAGGTTACCTTAGTTGTACCATGGGTTGGATAACAATTTAACTTGGAATGATTTTAAGATTTGCCTTTTAACAACTCTGCATGAGACTATGAAAAACAGTTGTTAGAGCCTTTTTTAAAGAATTCTAACTCAACTCGAAAAACGTTGAAACTATAAACCAAACATGGTACCCTGTTTAGTTTTTTGCGTTTTTGTCAAAGCTTATTGCTTTTGAGTACGCAACACATAAAAACAAACCACAATTAATCACACACTTTCACTTCACACATGTCTTAGCAGATCGTATGATTGTTTCTTGTAAAGAATACGTAAATAAGTAAAAATTTATTCGGGGGCATTCACACTGGCACTCCTTTGAAGTCAAGTATGCTTGGATCGCAAAGGTTTTAGCACGCTGCAGGTTGCTACGACAAACACTCGCTCAATCACTCAATTTCAAGTTCATGTTTTTGATCAGTTTCTATTCGATTATTTATGTTTGTCAAAGGTGCCGAAAAGAAAACTTGGTAAGTAAATGCAATCGTATAGATCTTTAAACAAATTCGCAAAAAAAATTTGTTGTTTTGAGAGCCATCTGTCCTAAACAAGTGAAGCATTCGCTTTAAATATTTAAATGTAAGAATATGTAAAAATTGATGACCTTCTTCCGAAAAGTTTTACCAGCGGCAATTTAATTTCCATTATACCCAATTTTACGAGTGCTTTCAGGGATAAATGAAACATGAGTACTTTTCTTTTAGAATTCTATGTTTTTTGCATGCTCTTTATGTTTCATATACAGCAATAGACTTTTTTTTCACTGGCTTAAAGGATAAACACTGCAGGTTGTTTGTAATAGATAAAAACCGGAAGCAAAAAAAAAAACGTATTTCAAAATAAATACACATAAAACTTTGTTGTGATGGTTGTTTCAGTTAAATTTAAGGCCGCATACAATTTTCGAAGAAGAACTCAGTTGGGAGTTGCAAAAGTTTTTGTAAAAGCCCTTTTGAACAAAGAGTTTAAAGAAATTCCATATTTATACCTTAAACTTATTTTTGCGATTTGGATTCATGGAAGCGCGCATAAATTAGGCTTTTTCATTACACGTGTAAGTGACATTTTAAGATTGTGAAAATACCAACTATTATTACACTAGATAACAAAACTCAATTCGGTTGCTGGAAAGAATTTCGACTCCAGTAAGTACTACACTCAGAATATTTAGACCGTAGTTTATTCTAGAAGTAATCAGTGCAGTTATTTTTAAATGACAAAACGTTTAAAAAAGAATACAATTTTAATTTTAACTGACTTAAACAGTTACGTGAAAAACGAACTACAGCTAAAGACGGACTTTCGCTGACAGTTAGTAATGACAGTAGTAACTTACGTTACACATACATGAAGGAACCAAGCTGTTAATATTTATAATTTGGTTTTTACATACATACTCTTTACTTAATTTGATTGTTGTTGAAGTTGTTCTGATTGTTGCGATGGCTGAGTGGGTATGGCAGCTGCTTTCAAGTCGAGCATGCAGCATGTTCGCATCTCAGCAAAGGCTGTGCAGTACAAAAATTAAAGGCGATGGTACAGATAGAAAACTATAATTAAATAAAATGACCACCTAAGAAAAAATTAAATTTTTTTTTTTACAAGTTGATTACGCATGAATTATTTGACAGTTAGAATAAAGGAAAAAATCATTATTTTTAGCGATTAGGTTCCGTAGATTTTTTTTATCATTTAAATTCAAATGAAGTAATCAGTATATTCAAATGAAAAATTAGAAGGACGGTTTTTCAATGAAATTTAATTTATTTTAAAGAGTGTTTTCAGCTAATTTTACTGACTAAGTTTTCTGAGTGTAGTATTTACTGGAGTAGTAGTAACTCAGGAGTTGCCATTTGTATACAACGTATAGTTCACACTTATTCTCGGTAGCACTTATAGAGAACCTCATTAAAAACTAAAACAATTACTCGACTTTGTTGAAGGTCGCCAGCTGCGATTTGAATTGTAAGAGTAACAAATCGAATCTAAATAAGCAAGTCAAGCCTATTTTTTTTGGCTATTCAAGCCACCCATTTCCATGCTAAAGTATGAATCGAGACAGCAAAGTCAGGCTCGATGCGCTAGTTTAGGCTGAACTATAAAAACAAAATATACAAAAAGTAGAAGCCAGTACAAAAACTATAAAATGTGCTTGCAAAAACCTTTTTGAAAAGTCTTTTATCAAATAAAATCGGTTGGTCCACCACAACTGCTGTGTGTTTTGTTATTTCAAGTAGTTGTTAGACCCATTTGCAGTTGATACTTTTCAGGCTTAAGCGTGTTACATTTTGCACTGATTTCGCCTGTGGCAAGCCTTCTGCAGACTTCTTCAGCATTCAAAGGCATTTCATAGATCTATTAAGTTAATTTTGTTTTGCTTAGAATTTTATTTTAAAATAAAATTTACGGTAAAAAGTCTGTCTGCCTTAAAAACTGTTTGCTTGCTTTATTTATTTGTATCGAAATAATTTTCATGTAAAACATGAAGCATAAAATCTTGTCCATGGGTGTGTGTGTGTGTGTGTGAACAACAAGAAATTTTGTAGCAACATAATTGCTAAATATTTTTACACCCAATCGTTCTGAAAATACTGCATTAGCGTTAATTGAAAGCGGTTTTAGCAACCTAAAATTAGTTGATTAAAGAGTCATAAAAAGAAAACAAAAGTTTAAATACATTCATTGTTCTTTTTTTTTTTTTTTGGAAAATTATCATATAAAAAAAGGGTTTGTGGAAGAATTATTTTTTCTTTGTAAAAAGTTTCAGTTTTACATACCAAGTTGAACTAAGATTACAGCAATAATTTTCTCTACGCTCACTTCACAAAGCTAGAAAATAGAAAAACTTCACATGGTATTTAGCAACATAGTTTTAAGGTATTTATGGAAAAAGTTTTTTTGTTTGTACTGCCTTATGAAGTCGACCGCCTCGATGGATGAATTGGTAGAGAGTCCTACTAAGAGTCCGCGAGGTCGCAGGTTCGATTCCTGCCAAAGGCTTTGGGTGTTTCTGCAAGACAAAGCTTCGCAGTTTTGTGTTTGTTATTTAAAATAAAAAAAAAGCATATCTGTCAGATTTGACGACTTACCGTCATTTGACTATTTTAGTTGTTAAAAATTAATGTTTTTTTACGATTTGACGATTTAAGCCCGAATTTCTAAAACTCAAGCACACAACATTTTTCATGAGTCCTGAATAAACTTTTAAGTAAATTATGTTTGTATCAGGCTCAAGTTCTTTCTATATTATTTTGGTGACTGATATTAATTAAATAATAACTAAGACAAAGAAGACATTAAGGACATTTAGCAGGGTGGACAATTAGTTGTTTCGAAGCCGCCACACTTTCTCGTCATCAGCCGTTTTTTAGCTCAGGGGCTCATATTTCGAAAGCGACAACCACGCTACTCAGCCACCCAAGTTGTTGTATATTTTCTGTTTAAATTTTTAATTATATCAAAAGCACCATTTTAATAATTTATTTAATTTATATCAATCACAAAAATAATATAGAAAGAAGTTGAGCCTGATAAACTTAATACAAAAATAATTATATAAGAAAGAGTTCGAATAATAAAAATTAATAAACTTTTAACCAAATAAAATAATTATACTCAGTTACGTCTGTAATTGTTAAAAGCAAGGAGTGGCATGAATAATAATGTTACCTTGCTATGTAAGTTTTTACTAGTTGTATTTTGTTAATATAATAATACAATCCACATTTTGTCCATTGACTAAAAAACTCTTTCATAATCGGAGATCTTTTAAAGAAATTCACTTTAAAGAAAAAAATTTTTATTTAATGTTGGAAGCATTTTTGTGACATGTCTCTGCTGTTCGTGAACCACTATTGAATTTCAATAGCAATTATGGATTACGACTTTTCTACCAATACTGATCCAGAATACCTATAACTATGAACATATATATGTACCCCATGGGTTCGTAAATTAAGTTTGTGAAAATTTTTATTATATATCGGGCATTTTATATTTCGTTTCTACGTTACAGTTCTGTGAGCGTTTTAATGATTTTTACACTAGTATATTATGCTTTTGAAAATGTACTGAAATCTTGGGGCCAGAGCCGTTTATTTTCCTACAGTGCAGTGTAAGTCAAGTTCAATTTCTGCAAACGTGCAAGAGAACTTTTTTTAATTATCATTTCTATGTTTTCTCAAACTCACTTTTAATGTGCAGCCATTTGGTTTAGTTTTGTCTTGTTATTTGTTGGTCATTTATATTTATTTCTCTGTGCACTTGATACTCCCACAGGTCTATGAGAAGAAATTCGCAACATTTACAGAGATAAACCAATTTTATTTATTTATTTTTTTTTTTTATGAATACTTGCAATTATTTTGCTCTACTGGTCATAATTCCCTTGAATGCGATTCATCCAAAAGCACAAGTAATTAGCTGAATGAATGCATCCAAAATTGTGCTGGAACTGCCAAATTGGTTTTAACCACAAAACTAAAATATTCACAACCGCAGCTGGTTCGGAGGATATGGAACATTTTTAATAATTTATTTTAATCAATGCTAAATGATCACGGTCAAAATATGCAATAATTTTCAAGCCAATTTTAGATTTAGATTTTGTAAATAAATTACAAATAAACGTTAAAATTATTTGATTTTAAATATAAAAAATATGCATTTATTCATTTGGATGAAAAACTTTACTTTTATGGATAATTTGTGACGGACACTTGCAGTTTGAGACAAAATAAAAATGTCATCGTTGTTGTACAATTATGGAATAGAACAGATTTTTGAAAACGAAAACAACTAAAAGATTTAAAAAAAAAAATTTGACAAATTCATGCAAAAATTTGGAGAAATTTTTTCAATTGTAGAGATAAATTAATTTCCTTTTAACTCCAAAAGCCAGTTATTTTTATTATTAGTCACGACCTGTGTTCCAAGCAGTTTGGCTGCTGATGAGCCCCGTTGCTGGCGTGCAACAGCCACGGCCTGAACCCCAGACTGCAACTTTAATTTTCTTTTCTTTTTTAAACATGTTGATTACGACAATTTTATCAGAAAAAAATCTTTCTCAGCTTTTAATTATTTATTTGCGTTAAAAGCCAATTGAAATGCATTATTTTGGTTCTAAAAATAGACTCTATTAATGATTTTTAGCCATCTATATGCCACCGACATGCTAATCATTGTTTGAACATTTCTAGTTCTAGATTTATTCAGGGGAATTTTGGAATAGGTGGTAAAGTTTCAAACAATATTTTAAAAATTTTTCGAGTCTAGTGATGAGTTGATTAGCATCAACGAAATGTCGGCGGCCTATAGACGGCTCAAAAGACACAACACATTATTAAGACTTGGTCAAAGTGTTAAAATCCTTGAGGCTAAATCTACAACAGTTGCGTTATAAGAAAAAATTCACTGGAAAATTTGTTTTTGATTTGCTTTTTTGATTAGAAAAACAAAACGCAATATAATACATTTTTGCGGCTGTTTATCTTAATTGTAATACACACTTGTAACTTGTGAGAAAAAAACTCTCCCTCCACGAGTTTTACACATATTGTTTCACAATTAGAAAGCAAGTATATATAATTAAATAGCAAGTGCAACTTGAAGTATGAATTGGAAGATGGCTCTACGATCAGTACTCAGATCGCAGTTGTAAATCCTGCCACAGGCTCTGAGTGTTTCTACAGACAAGTAAAATTTTTTTACATATTTGTGTTTTCTTACAGAACTTTTTAGGCTCTCATATTTATCACCCTGTTTTGCCGATCCGTTCCTCTGTGCGTTGCTCTTATGTTAAGTTATCTCTGAGACCCGAAGAAGCGGTAGGGGAACAACACCACACACCACCTGCTGGTACTGCCCTGAACCAGTCCCATGAACAGTTAAAATACTCCACTTTGTTAAATTCACACTTCGACACATTCGGCCACCCATGTAGTGTCGGTTTGGCTAAGTGATTTGCTGTGTTGTTAGATAGAGCTGATGTTCGGCAGAAGAAGTTTTCGACACTCTTCTCCTGCTCCTCCTCCTCCTCCTCCTCCTCTTCATCTCTGCAGCCCCTGCAGAAGTCATTGTATGCAAGAATAGCGTGTACTCCCATGACTGTGTCCTGTCAGAACCGCCACTGGGGTGTGTAGCCTTTGTTGTCGAAAATCCAACAGAGCTACGCTTTTCTAGTAACTATAGCTGGGCCATGTAAGCCCCGATATTCGACAGGAAATCTCATTCTTCCACCTGTGATGTGCAGTTCAGAACAGCTGTCGCTGTATTATCTATTCACAACTATTTAGGGTAGCGAAAACTGATACTTCGTTCATGTCCTCCAGTTGTAAGCAGGCACCGGATCTCGCCAGTTCATCCGCCACCACATTTCCGGGTGCACTGTTATATCCAGCGTTGCTCTCACAAATGTTTAAAGTTTTACCACCAGCTTTTAAATATCTTGTCCATGAGTTAATTCACATAAAACTTAAAAAAAAATTATTTCAAAACTTTTCGTTCTAAATGTTTTCATGCAAACGATAGAATGAATATGCTTGATGTGGATGAAATGGCACATGAAGCATATTATTTGTGGGCTCAATAAATTAATTGCACACAAATTTTTAACTAACATTTTAGGCTTTAACTTGTTGATTAAAATTAAGTACACAAATTAAATAAATTAAATTTAAAGCAAGAACAAGAATCATACCAGGCCAGGCTTGCAATGGGATAGTTTTGCCATCCATCTTTTGGAAATTTAATACCACACAAATACCAATTTGGTGTGTGCAAGAAGACTGTCCGAGAATTTTGTAACCAGATAAATAAGGGATGTGTTTTAACAAAACATACGAGTACACATATTTACTTTGGTGTGTTTGGAAAAAGCTGTTAAATGTTCTTTTGGCATTTATTTAATTTGCATTCACTTCAGTCGGAATTTGCAAACCAATTTGCTGTCATCCACACATGTACGTACGCATGTGGTTTCCATTCTCCGGAATAAATATTTAGCTGGTAAATAAAATTCATTGGGCAGTGAAATAAAATAACATTGAGTTATATGTATGTATAGTATAGTTTGTTCTGAATTTATTGTGGTATTTAGTGTTGTCAATTATTCATTTGTATACTATTTTATGGTGGCTGAGGATTCCAGTAAATATAAAAAACACAAAATTAGTTTACCTGCTACAACAGTTGGGCAGGGGTTTCAGCTGATTTTTAACCAATTTTTGATACCTTTGGTTAACCCCACAACGAATCCACACTGAATGTATGTAAATGTTTATGCATTTTTTTACTTTGCTCTGACGAAATGTTTTATCAGAAGCCAAAAAAAGTTATCTTGTAGAAATTTTTTATGTACGACCTTTGGATTTTGATGAAATAAGGTAAAATTTATGATACTGCAAGATATAGAATGACGTGTTGCAAATTGTTTGTGTTTTTATATTTATGCATATTTTCTATAAGTGTTTTTTTTTCTCTGCGAATAAAAAAAACATATTTGCTTAGATTTATATTTATAATCATATAACTAATAAAAGTTTACTACACATCTACGCAGAGCACCATCCAATGGGCTTGTGAGCTCAGCAACACTTTATTGCCAAATAAATAATTGAAAAAAAAAATTCATTAATAACATGTGTATTATGGCATGCGAATAGTTTATCAATAAGCAAATACAGCGTGCCTTATCAAAACTAAAATAAAAATTAGAAAATAAATAACTTTTTTTGGCTCTAAAAATATACCTTAATGTTTCCGGGGTTTTTCAGCCGTCTATGTATATGCCGCCGACATTTCGTTAATGCTAATCAACTAATGTTTGAAGCCCACCTACTTATTGCAAAATTCCCATGAACAAAATGAGAATCAGAAATGTTAAAACAAACTTTTTTTACAGAAAACATTTTACGTTTTGCAACACCTTTACTTCTCTTAGCACTTCCTTCAAACGGCTGACCATTGGTCATTTTAGATTTTTCGCGCCTACTGATGAGTTGATTAGCATCAACAAAATGTCGGCGGCATATAGACAGCTGATAGACTACATTAAGGTATATTGTAAGACCTAAAATATTAAATTTCAATTGGCTCTTATAGCCAATAAATAATTAAGTTCATTTTTAAAAATAACTTTTATAATAAAACTTTGGTTTTTTTTTTTAATTCAATACAACTTTAATCTACTACAGCTTAATGCATATATTTTTTATGGGCATGAGAATTAACCGTAAATACACAACATTGAGATTTCAACACTGGGCACGAATTTAGTCTTTTATGATTTGTCCACTTAATGTAAAAATGGATAATACTCATCAATTTGTCCGTGACTTTGGGGCTCTTGTAAGAGTTAGCGCTTGAAAAAAGGCAGGTTGCTGTTCTACAAGACCGGTCATTTGACTGACATTGAGGGTGATTTGAAAAGAATTAAAATTTTTCAAAACCACAATACTTTTCGTTGGATCAGGGCTGCATTTTATAATAGCGCACACAAAATAGCTTCACTGAGTCGATAGTTTTGCCGCCGATAGCGAGCCGTTGGTCATACTATTATTATTCCTTATACAACCAGATATGGAACTTTTTCTTTCGCATTCTTTCTATTTTTTGTTTACAATTGCTGTTAGATTTTATAAATGAGCTTAAGGTCACTCAATTCTCAATAAATATATTTTTTATTTATTGATAAATTTTTTCGATATTTCGATACTCCTTTGTGTATCTTCTTCAGGAAAATGTGTTTTCTATTATTTTATAAATTTTCAAATTTCAAAACAATGATTACAATTGACAAACTAAATGAAAAATAAAAAGGGTTTTACATTCATAAATAGGCTTTACATACATACTTATTATCTACACAATTATATATACATATATATCTATACTAATATTAATAATTATTTTATACATAATAACGTTTTTTAACATAACATTTTTTTTGGTTTTTTTATTTATATATATCTAATATACTTAAGAAAATTACAAATAATTCTAAATATAATGTAAGGAATTCAGTGCATTTTAAAGAGAAAATAAAGAATTTAACAATACAGGAGAATGACAGATTAGTTTCACTTGATGTGGTTTCTTTGTTTCCAAGTGTTCCTGTTGATTTAGCAATTGAAATTATAGAGGATAGTTGGGAGAGAATTTCGACATTAACGAATATTAATAAGAATTTATTTATGCGCATTATTAAATTTTGCATTGTTGACAATAGGTATTTTCAGTATGATAATAGGATATTCTTACAACGAAAAGGACTTCCTATGGGATCTCCAGCATCTCCTATTGTGGCGGATATTGTCATGGAGAGATTATTAGACACATGCTTAGGAAAAATGGTTGTCAAACCAAAGTTTATCACAAAATATGTTGATGATTTGTTTTGTATAGTGGATGAGAATGGGATAAATGTATTGTTATCAACGTTTAATTCTTTTAATCAGAATATTAAATTCACAATTGAGAAAGAATCAGATTTTTCAATTTCATATTTGGACACGATAGTCAGGAGAAGGAATAATAGATTGGTGGTAGATTGGTACCAAAAACCAACTTCTTCAGGTAGAATTTTAAATTATTTTTCTAAACATCCAAAAAGGATGATAATTAATACGGCAAGAAATTTGATAGATAGAATTTTAAGCATAAGTGATTATCAGTTTCATAGAAAGAATAAAAATATAATTAGAGGTATATTAAAGGATAATAGTTTTCCTAATGAACTCATTTGTAAATTAATAAGACAACATAATATAAGAAGATCAAACAACGACAATAGTACCTATGAAGCAGTGAAGTATAAATCACTAACTTATATACCTAGGATGTCGGAAAGATTAGAGGGCTCAAGTATATATGACAGTACTAAGTATAAGATAGCACATAGAGTACATAATACGGTAGGCAAACTCTTTAGTAGGACTAAGGACGTATTGAATAAGTTGGAAAAGTCCAATTTAGTTTATAGTATTCCGTGCAGTGGTAATGCTGATGAACAGTGTAATAAGGTTTATATAGGGACTACAGGCAACAAGCTTAAGACCAGGTTAGCAGGACACAAATCTGACCAAAAATATAGGAACTATAATTCTTCGCAAAAGACAGCATTATCCACACATTGTCGTGATCTTAATCATTATCCAGATTTCGAAAACACTTCAGTTTTGGGCACAGAGAATAATTACAAACGTAGATACATGTTAGAAATGTTAGAAATTATTAAAGTTCCATTGGAAAAGAGGATAAATTTTAAGAAGGATACAGATGGACTAGCTAGAAATTATAGACATTTAATTACAAAAACCAGAACAGGACTCAGAACATAATATCTTATTTTTTTTTTTTTTTTTTTTTTTTTACATTAATGATTTTTCATTCTTTTTTATAAAAAACTAAAAAAACCAAAAAAATGTTATGTTAAAAAAAAACGTTATTATGTATAAAATAATTATTAATATTAGTATAGATATATATGTATATATAATTGTGTAGATAATAAGTATGTATGTAAAGCCTATTTATGAATGTAAAACCCTTTTTATTTTTCATTTAGTTTGTCAATTGTAATCATTGTTTTGAAATTTGAAAATTTATAAAATAATAGAAAACACATTTTCCTGAAGAAGATACACAAAGGAGTATCGAAATATCGAAAAAATTTATCAATAAATAAAAAATATATTTATTGAGAATTGAGTGACCTTAAGCTCATTTATAAAATCTAACAAATTTAAATAAAAAGGTCGAAGAACGAGTATACAGAACGTTTACAATTGCTTCTAGCAATACAATTCAGTAGCTTGTTCAAGCCTTCAACTGACCAAACTTTTTTACAGCAAACGTTGGGATCTATATGAAATAGTTGTGTCTTCAATAATCTTATTTTTTTCTACAGAGGGTGCAAACAAAATTTTGTGAGATACAGGCATTGAGTTCTAAAAATCAGACCTCTCTATTGCAAAGTGTAGCAGCCGCATTGTATTGGTTAAACTTCATGGGCGTGAGAAATTTAACTTTTTCTGGATTTATTTAGAGGTAAGAATATACGAATATCTAAAATTACTTTAATTCCCGTTTTACTTTGGGCTTAGCACCGCTTTTGGCATGCACTGTCTTTTGCATTCAGATCGAGCAAATTTATTTATTTATTTTGTTTTTTGTACCCAAACTGCATCCATTCATCAAATAATT
This sequence comes from Sturmia bella, assembly GCA_963662145.1. Lineage (NCBI taxonomy): Eukaryota > Metazoa > Arthropoda > Insecta > Diptera > Tachinidae > Sturmia > Sturmia bella. The sequence continues at coordinate 123,991,031 of OY759168.1, forward strand.
CCTTATAAGACCAACAGTTTTTGCTTAATCTTACAGTACAGCAAAACTAAAAACTAAGTTTTGAAAATGTATCTGTGTAAAAAACTAACTATTCGCTTGCAAACACAATTTTACAATGAGCGAATTGTTGGCAACTTTTGCGTATTTCAGTTTATGTACATCAAAAATTTTGTAAAGTTTTGTTTCTGCAGTAAAAGTTTAAGTTTTATTTTCGGCTGTAACTTTATACATCTGTCTTGGGTGTCTTGCAACTAAATGTTTGTACTTCGTGTAAATGCAATTTAAACATTCCAACTTTAAGTTAAGAAAAGTTACGCCTTGTTCATATAAAACAACTTAAGGCTGTTTGTCAAGTGCCATTGCAAAAACTTTATGTAAATGCACACAAAAGTAGAATTTTAATATAAAATAAATAAAAGTTAAACATTGCAAGCAAATGATATTTATATGTCCCGTTTTTACTTAATTTCAAATTGTATTTCCCGTAACACGTTTATGACAACCATCCCTTGACAAGAAGGGAAAACAAAGAGTTTTCTTCTACTTTGGTTTTGCACTAAAACATGGTAACTAAAGAGCGCTAACGCTACATCAAAACATTTTTTTATTTTTCTTATTATAACGTCTGATAATACGAGTTCCTGGCAAAAATCGAATTTTTTGATTGCACAGCGTTGCCGCCTCAGCGCTATTACGGTAGGCGACATAAATAATGAGCATGAGAATTTTTGTAAACAAAAAACGCTGTCCACGTTTGCTTAGGTATATTTATTGGCAAAACTCAGCATCCAATTGCATAGCAAAGGGTATTTAAATTTTATGAGCTGATGTTGATGTTTTAATAAAGAACAAATTATCTATTTAAGAAATTTCGCCATTTCTTTTCATTATAATAATATTGGTATGGTTCAATTATGTGTGAAACAAAATGTTGGCAAAATGCTTGAAATTCTGCACACCTCCATCCATAGGACCAATTAATTGTTCGATGACGATTAGGAGTAATGTGCCGAATTGCCTCATTATTTAGCTCCTAAATTGTTACTGACATCTTTTCTTTGGAATAATTCCAAAGAAATTGTCAAATCACATGATCTTGCCGGCCACTTGACATTGCCACCAAGTGAGATTGTATGGCTATCGAGTTTATAGCGCAAAAGAGCAATTGTTTCGTTAGTTTTTGTGTGGTAAGTGATCGTTCACATCCATCTCTTCCAAGTTGGGCCATTAAAACTCCGAAAATGCCGCCATCCCATAACAGCTCCAAACAGGTACTCTTTGTGGGTGCACTGGTTTTTCGTCAATCACTCTTGGATGATCATTCGCCTAAATGAGGCAATTCTGCTTATTGACGAATTCAGTGAGGTGAAAATGTGCCTTATCACTGAAGGTGATTTTTTTCAAAAATTTATCATCCACTGTTGCCATTTCTTGCCACCATTCTGACCATTGACGACGCCGGGGATGATCCAGACGCTCAAGCCGTTGAGTCAATTGGACCTAGCAAGCATGTAAATGTATAATGTTCATCAACAACGAGCGTGAGAGGTACAATTGTTATAGCTCAGGTGGACGGCTCTTCAGTCATACTATGATGAACATCAGCAATATATTCTGCACTACGATCAGTAGTCACTTTCGATTTTATCCGTAAACCGATTTTGTTTAATATTTCTATTATTTTAGAGAATAGATGAAACATGTTTGTTTTTTTTTACCGACGCACATGTATGTTCATTCTCGAATTTATATTCAAAACATTAGCAAAATATGAAAATGTCTCTTTGCTTTCAACACAAATACACGAAACAAAATTTATGTACGTCTTAGAAAAACTGGCACATAGTTATTTGCTTAATTATTTTATGATACAACTCTGTAATTCCACTTTTATGGTTTTATGTGGAAGGCTTAATAAGAAAAATAAATAAATAAATGACTTTTGAATTTCGCGCCTTCTGTAGATTGCAACTTGATTGCGCATGTCCCTGAGGTGCTTGAATTTTCGGTTAAATTCACCAAAGTTCGCTTAGACGCCACAATTCACCTTTAAGATTCACTTTTTCTTGTACAAAATACTGCCCACTTTTTATTTATCTACAATTTATTTTACTTTTGTGGTGTATTTCTTGATGTTTGGCACTGTCAAGCGAAATGTTAACAGGGTGATCCCTGACTAGAATACAGCAATAATATTTGAAAGGCATATTAACAGTTTCCCACGAAAGCTGCATTGAAACGGTTGTGCAAACGGAAAATTATCTATTCCAAATATGAAAATATATAACTGATAAAACTTGATACATTTTGAAAGTAAATAAAATAAACAAGACAATAGCAAGCGGCAAAAAAAATCACAAAAGTTTTCAAACAAACAAAACGTTACAAGTGGATAATTAACAATGTTAACAAGTTTGTGTAGAACAAACTGAAATTATTAAATAAATACTATGGGTTGTTGTTAAGTCACAAGCCAAAGATGTGAAATGTAAGATTTGAATTATTCTAAGGCGCCGTCTTATGAAAAGTGTCAATAAAATATAAATTAAACAACAGATAAAAAATTATCAAAAACACCCCTTCACTTAAAATGTGTGTGAAAAAGTTTCATAATTTTTAAGCCGGGTGAAATATGTGTATGCTAATGCGAGTGCAATAAATTTACACATCGTTAAAAAGTGCATAGAAAATAAAATTCTTTGTTGACTGCCCGCTTGGAATATTAATTAATTGACATAATCGCATTGTGTTGCAGACAGTCTGTCTAAATGTCTGTTATCGTGAAAGACGTTTATGTGAGTTTCAGTTTGTTACAAATTTTTTAATGAAATTTAAGGGGCGCGACTTGTGCTCGCCTGATTATGGAGAAATGTTGATTGTAATTATATTGTTGGAAAAAGCAGCCTATAATTAACACACAGACAAATTAATAATATGCAAAAACAGTAGGACAATGTGAACGGCAGACGAACGGGGTTTATAGGTTCGTCTGGTTTTTTCTTGGGCGCTTTTACAGATTTACAATTACAGAAGGCGACCACCTCAACTGAAGTGAAAAGTTTTGAAAACTCGTTAACTACTTATATCAATAATATGCCAAGGTTTTGAATATGTATATATATATATATATATATATATATATATATATATAGATTTTTAAATGCATTACTAAAAATCGTCTAACTCAACTAGGCGATTTTTAACGACAAAAGAACTTGTAGCAACTGTGCTATTAAATACTAAAATTCTCTAGTCCGCTAAAGTTAGAGCTAGAGCTAAAACTCCTTACACTGAACTAGCCTATGATGGTGAGCATTCGGTATTTTTTTTCTTTTTTGAAAAAAAATTAATTTTTAGCAACCGCGCTAAAATTGAATTTTTGCTAATACAACTTAGTTAAGCCTGCTTGTTGCAGAAAGGGGCCTCAGTACCTGCTAGCACTCGTGCCGGTCCGGCTTCTCTTCAGATGAATGGCAGTCACGTTGAAAAGCGCGTAGGTACGATAGACTAACAACAGCCGTAGTGCTGCAAATGCCATTCAAGTACCAGACCCCACTAGCAAATATAATTCTGCCGCTATTCAAAACTATTACATGTTTATAATTTATATTTCAATATAAATATTATAATTTCCAAGCTGATAAATGCGTTGGTCGCTCATTCCCCATCAAATTTTTTTTATAGTTTTTGTTTTAAAGATATCTGTTGCTTTTCCTGCCCATGGCTGTTAATTTTGCAACTTTGAATTCTTTCTTAGTTTTTATTTTCTCACATTTTTTGCCGCCATAGAGTTAAAACAAATACATTTTCGATGTCCTTAAGTCATATATTATTTCACAAGTACATACATAGGTCTGCTTTTGCTATTCACTTGCACTGTCAGTCACGTGCAAAAGTTTGCCACAAAAATGTACTTTTCACTTAAGCACTTTTTAGCTTTCAAAATGTTTTATACTCTTGTCACTGTTTTTAATACTTAGTACAGCAAAAAATAAATTCTGCAACAATATGTCACATTTGATACCCAGCAGAAAAAAAGTTAAACTGAGTGAAAAACAACTGAGAGTAGAGAATATAATAATGATTTGTTTTCTTCTAATACAAAATCATTTGAACAAAATAGAGACACATATGTCCAAAAACTATAATATCCAGTCAAGGAATCTAGCCACGTTTTGTAGAGTTATTAACTTCATGTAGACGAGTTATTGAATTTGGGGAAAAAGGCAAAACTAATTTGTACTTTTGAGCAGCCTGAGGAAATCCTTTTGTGCGACTGTTGTATTATTTCTTCTGCTGGGTATACTGAGGTGATTGCATCATTTAAATGGTTTAGTAGGACAACATAACTTGCAATGATATTGTGATGGATTGTCTGATTTAAGGAGTTCCTGCGAAATATCTCTTGTAGGAAGGTAAAATACATCAACAAGAATACTATAGACGGCTAGGTCGAATTTTATATGCCCTTCAATTTAAATTTAAAACAATATACATATGTGCTTACTAACTATAATTGGTCGAATGTTATTTTAACGTTATTAAAATCATTTTAGATCGCTTGGGCTTATGCAATATCTCGGCTATATACATACATATAAACCAAAATGGTAAATTTTGATTACTCCACTATCAGACCCAAAACTCGGTGTATGCCATAAACGATGTGGAACATTTTTAGGTGTAACTTCTAATGTCAATACTAATTATAGTATACAAAACTTGTTAAAAATTTGAATAAATAAAATGCTGCAAAAAAATATTTACATTCAGAAACGCATGTCGCTGCATTGCAATGACCAACACATGTACCAATTTTACAATAGATGAGCCTGAGAACAAATACTCTTAGTCAGAAATTTCTCTCAGTACTGACATCACTCATTCGACTTTGCTCTGCCAAGTCGAAGTCAGAACTATAAAAGGCTGAACACACTTACACACACATGTGTGTATATACACGTGTCCTCAAAACACTGGTTGTAAATGTTATGAAAAGGCAGGAAACAATTTATGCAAAGCTTTTAAGTTTTTGCCGTAGAGACATTTAAAATAACCTAAAGATGGGGAGATGGTTCTAAATTAAGTTATACAGCCAATTTTAAGAGGGTTTTCCGGTAAAGATTTTCTTTATTATTGTTTTTCCTATAACCCTGTGCCATGACATGACGAAAGGAATTTGCAAACGGATTTTGTAGTCTATTCAAGAAAATTTTGATGTTTTGTCTACTCAACGATTGACCTGTTTTCCAAAGATGTCTGCTTAATGTGAAAAATTGTAAGACCCAGATTTGAGTACATATTCTCCAAAAGGCATTTTAATTAATGAAATTTAAAATAAACAAGACAGCAACTATGAACAACTTACAGTTCGGGCTGTCAAGACCACCTGGCAGTGTATTCCCTATGGACAAAATTAATTAATTATAGTTTCGTTAATGTATTGAAGCTCCGACAAAGCAGGAGAGCATAAATTCACAGTAATGCTGCGGTACCGAGTAAAATGAACCTAAAATTCTAATGCCACGGCTGTATGGCCCGCAATTAATTACCGCATGACGGAAATTAATTGGGGAATTAGGCAGTTCAGTATATATGAAGGCACAAAAATGTGAATATACGCTACAGAGTGCCTTCTTATTTTGAGGAAAACAAATTACAATTTGACTATTCAAAGTTTTTCTTAACAACTTTTGTACATATTGCAGATGTATTCGTTTACCTGCGTAAATGTTGTTTCCTTTTTCTTTTTGATTGGTCATCACTACAGTTTTTTTACTCCCTTAAATATGTTTCATAATAATAATTGAAACAAATTTCATTATTATTACTCAATATACTGCGTTGAATTTCTTGGAAGTATCTTTAATATTGATCAAGGATTCCATAAGGAGTTTGGCAGGAAAAAGTTTAAATACATTTTTCACTAATATATCGGTTTATTTATATATAAAAACGAAAAAGAAATATTTGCTGTGTTAAAGGTTTATTTGATCATTTCTGATTCTCATTTGGTTCATGGGAATTATGGAATAAGTGGTTTAGTTTCAAACAAACTTTTAAGAATTTTTCAAGTCTACTGATGAGTTGATTAGCACCAACGAAATGCCAGAAACGACAGTAAACATTTTGAAAAGGTTCATTTTTGGACCTGAATTAATACATTTCAATTGACTCTTAAAGCAAATAAATAATTAAGTTCATATATGTTTATTTATTTTACTTGTTATGTAAACATACATGTATCCAATGTCTATAAAATACATTTTATGCAAGTTAGCAGGCAGATTTTTCTTGTTTAGCTTAATATAAATATTATTTTCTTGTATTTTGTTTTCATATTCAATAATTTCCTGACAGCTTGGCGTTGCCATCAATCTGTTTGTATGCAGTTACTTCATACTTTATGGAATAAACTTTGCTCACTTGTCTGTGGGTAATACATTTAATTAAAAAAGTCCGAACCCAGATACGAGGCAGTAACCTCTCTAATAATTTAAACTTTTTATTTTGCTTATTGTGAATGGCAGAGTTTGGTTTGTTTTCTAATTTTGCCTTTTAATGTTTTGATCGTTATCTTATTTATTTAATTGTGCAAAAACTTACTTAATATTTATTTTTATTTCGAATTGTATTTGCCTTAGGGTCATTACATTTTTTATTCTCGATCATAAAAATTATTGCAAAGCGAGTGACATGAATGTGTTGAATGACATTTTAGATACAAAATGCCACAAGAATTATTTTCACACTTATAAATGAAGATAAAAGCGAAGAGATAAAATACTCGAGGGTGTCTTCATACGAGTAGGAATGGTGAGTGCAGTTCTTCTGAATGAAGAAAACGGAAACCAATATTTTCATACTTTAAAACTGGTGCTTAACAAAAGTGTACACAACGTTTTTTATGGCCTGTTTTTACAAGAAATTCTCTGTTATTTAAAATATGAGGAGTGCAGCCTTAATTAGTGCAACCCTCCCGGATATTCGTAATCGACAAATTCTTAGCATTAAAAAACCACTACTCAGAATTCTATCGAAATCGTCAAATTTAATGTGCATTTGAATAGCTGCTTTCAGCAAGCCATAATGGGCTTTTGAGAGATTCGACAAATTGCTGGACAAAAAATTGTGTCAACTAAAATTTCAAGTTTTTTCTGTTAAAAATTTATAAAATCAGGCAGCAAAAATTTTCTACTATTACCTTTCATATTTTATACAAAACCTACACATAAATTTGAGTTTCTATCTTTACCTCAACTTAATGTAATTGTATGAATCTCAAATCTTAATATTGGCAAGTAAACCTTTAAATTGTCTTTTTAATGCTTCCAACGAGGTTGTACTGTAAATACGTAGAGGAAAAACAATTTTTGCCGCTCAAACTACTCTAATTACAATGAATTTGTTTTTATTCCAGTTCACAACAATAAGTGCGTTTAAATTTATTTTACATTTAAGTTATAAAATCTTGCTTATGCCTGGAATATTAATGAAATCTTTATCTGGAACTTTTCATGTTTTAATTACTTTAAGTTTTATCGACCGACTCGTACAAACTTTTGTCGATTTGTGTGACCACAATACGCATGATAGATAAAACGAAAAAGTGCTGATAAGCCGAGGCGATTAAATAAATGATAAATTGTGGTGTTCACCAAAAAAAAAAAAACAAAAACAAAACAAACGCCGAATATATAATAGTGATAATGACCAAAACTGTCATGGAAAGTTTCACGCTCAGAGAATTAAATATGTACACATAATAGTCAAAGAAAATTTGGCAAGTGAAAGAAACGTCTTAGTATTGGTTTTGATTTAGTGTAAAACAGGTATTACGACTTATATTGTATTTGTAGACGAGCGACTAGTACAAATGATTACTATAATTAACAGCAAGAATAAATAATCATAAAAACGAAGAAGTCGCATAGTAAAATTATGGTTTGTCTGGGGCTTAACTAACTATTTCGAAGCCGCAACGCTTTTTATCAACAACCTTTTTTTTTATTAATTTACAAATTTCTTTGTTTCTGCTTTTTTGTTTATTAACATTAAACAAAACCAGAAAGAAACAAATTTACAAAAACCATTGGTGCTGATGAGAACAGTAGCTGCTTTAAAATAGCAAGTTGTTCCCCAGCCAAAGTCATAATTTTACTCTTTTCTCTTTACCATTTACTAATGATTATTATTTTTATTATTTGCTATTACCCTCAAGAAGAGTGACTTTATGAGCAACAAGTAGCGTGTTTACAAATACTTTGAAAGGAAAGAATACCTGATTTTCTTTCATTTCAAAATTTGTATTAATAAATTTAAAATTGAAATTTGTGCAAACATTTTATATTCGTATTCTTAAGTTTTGTTCAACTCTTCTCGGGATAGAAACAAGTAAGCCTTTAAGAAAGTTTATGACTGTAACAAAAGCAAATGTGGGCAGGAAAGCTTTTCTTAATTTAACTTTGGCACGTTCAGTACTTTATTTTTGTATATATGTAGATCAGGAAACTGTACGGTTACACCCCAAGTGTAGCTGAAACTGTGTATTTCTAAATAATTTTAGTATTTTAACATTCCCAAACATTCTCAGAGGAAGATATGATGTTACTTTTACTCGTTTTCACTCTGCAACGGTTAGGTAACGAGATATGTTGACTTATTTATATTATTTTTGTTTGGGTTTTGCCAAAATATTGCTTAAATAAATACTGGCTGACTTATTTAAAAAAACCCATAATCATAATACGAATAGTCATGGAAAATTATATGAATTTGAAATGAGTTTCAAGAATATTTTGCACAGAGCTTTTTAATTGTTTTACCTCCTACAATTGAGCCCACATAAACTCATTACACTCCTGATTGACAAACATTGTAAAAAGTTTTCCCACTAATATTTTAATAAATACAAAAGTATTTTCTCTCGAGGTCTAAAACAAGATCTTATCAATTGTTTGATGTCTTTTTCAGCCATCCGAAAGCGGCCAACATTTGGTTGATGCTACTCAACTCGTCCGTAGACTCGAGAAAACTTAAAAGAATGTTTGAAGCTTTATCGCTTATTCTGTTATTCCCCTGAACACAATAAGATTCAGAAATGTTCAACCAAACCTTTAAAACAGGAAACAATTTAATCGTCCTGCAACACTTTTACTTTTGCTATCAACTTTTATAGAACAATCAACCGTTGGCAACAACAATTTGAACATTCAACAATTAAAATAATTTTGCTACAAGAGACAAATTAAAAATGTTTATTCTAGATCCAAATAGACCTTATGGTTTCTATTTTTTGATACTGGTTCGAACATTTACAACTCTTATTATGTTCATGCAAATAGAATAGAGTAGTTAATAAAGTTTCAAACAATTTAGAAATCTACTGAAGAGTTAGATAATAACAACGAAATTTCGGCAATATTTACATTACTGGCTGAGAAAGTCAGAAAGCAATTAACAATATACTAAATTCATTTTTATAAATTTGTTTCGCAATTACGGCCGTGTTTACAGAACATATTTTATAACTATTGATTTGCTTAAGTTAAAAATTGTAACGATAAAACTGAAAACAACAAAGCAATAGTAAGTTGTGGTGTTTCAACAAATACCACCATTGTTGTTCTTATCAGCAAGAAATTGTTACAAAATTTTTTTTATTTTAAAGCATTTACGTTAAACGTTAAATTTACCACTCAGCAGAAACTTCTATATTCAAGAAGAAAAGTAATATATTCAAAGAATTTAGTTTATGTCCTTTTCAATGGTAACAACTTAAAACTCAAATCCAATGTGATGTCCAGGAAAGAGCGTTTTCCCTGTACGCACATGCGTGAGTAGTTGGGCTACCAAATGGTTTACAAAGTAGTGATTATTTAGCTGTTTGCTCTGTATGAAATGCGTTACTTCCACTCGTTCTATTCTGCAACAGCTTTCAGATATATTTCATAACGTCAACAGAGTTATCCCTACGAAGGTTTAATATTTTTCCTTTAGTAACTGCTTGGCCCCGCAATTCACGTATAGTAGTTCGCTCCCAAAAATTCATTTAAATTAAACATAAAACTTTAATAGAAAAAAAAACTAGTCACTCAATGATGAAATTGTTTTTTTGTGGAAAATTTCGTGTTATTGAACTTCTTTCTGAGTTAAAGAAATTGTAGTACTGAGCAAAACGTGCCGCCAGAAGTTGTGAGTTTGATTCTTTTAATTGCAGATTTCTAAACATTCTAGAACAAAATAGACTCACTTTTTATTGTGAATTTTAAAGATTCAAATATATCTGCCTTCCTTTTTGCCTTCCAGACTCTTTCCCCTATTCAGGGTTCCGTACTTATAGACTGAAAATGGAACCCTATTTTTGACTTTCGCGTAGCAAGAATCTTGTAGTGGCAGCACTGTCATTATAAGTGACATCACTCATTATTACCATTCAATACAACTGATATATTCGAAGTAATATTCAACGAAGGAGTAAGCTGCAAGAAGAGATACGATTAGAGCTGCAGTTGAGTTGGACCGCTTAGAGGATCAACGTGGAACAGAAGTAAACTTTGAATTGCCACATTAATCAATGTAACAAATAATAAATAAACTTTAACTTACTACACTCTGTTTATTTTTTTATAAGTGTTGAAACTACTCCTTAATAGCCAGCAATAAGTTTTATTTATGGAACAGGTGTGATCAGCAGATATGAAACTCTACGATACATTTTTGGTAGCTCTACCTGCTCTAAATGTTCACTGTGAACACGTTGCACTAAAAATTGGAGTGATCAATATTTTCAAAGAAGACAAGAAAAGTAAATGGATTTTCAGTTGTTTTTGTGTTTGTTGCTACTGTACCAGTGATGACTATGGTTTCAGATTTTGCGCCATATCCACATACATATCCATATTCAAAAATATTAAGGATCATATTGAGCACCTACGAAGCTTTTCATGATTAAAACATTAACAATAAATTTTTCGTAACTTATTTAAACGCTGGTAAGCTGATGCTTCGTTTGTAAGATAAATATATAATTCATCTATTTTTTTGTTTGAGCTTAGTTTTTTTTATTTGATTGCTTGAATACGTGAGATCTGTTTACGACAAGATGTTGTCAAAACACAACCTGAATGAGCAAATTTTATAGAATCATCACTCATGAAAATTTGCTTATTGTATGTTGGTGACTGGGGAACAGCAGCTCCTTGGCGTGTCTGTGAATTCTTCATTTATAATTTAAAGACGGCAGTGTTTATCGGCAACAGCTGTTATTCCAACAACATCAATTTATTTATGCGCTTAATTATTAAAACTCTAATTGAGTTTTTCACTTTGCCAGCGGGCAAAGTGAATATTCATTCATTGAATATTCCTGTTATAAATAATTGCATGCTTTACTTGAAAAGCCTTAACAAATTGCTCCGCTCATGGATATATAATGAATGTGCATGTGCTTCTTCAAATTTTTATAATTAAATTTACACATTGCCTTACATTGAATTTATGCACACGAGAGCACTTTTTAAATAAATATTGTTAAGCGCATGAATGTGAACATCACACTATCGACAAAAATTACTGCTGCTTCAGATATGCAGTGTGCTTCCTCTGTATTAAATTAATTGTATTTGCTTTTATTGAAAAGGATAAATTGAAAGAAACATCAGTGAGCAGGCAAATATCATTGCAATTGTTTCGTACAAAGAACAAAAATTTATGAGATGCTTAAGGTATTTATTCTTCTGCCAAATCATATTAAACATTTGCTTAAACGAAACGGGGCAGAAGTTTGAAAAGTTGTTGGGGCTCATTAGGACAAACATAACAGAAGAATGCAAAACCTTTTTTAAATTCCTTGGACTAGCCTAAAATAATTTTATTGCGCAAAACATTTGCAAGTGGCTTTGCAAAGGGCTGCACCTACCCCTCACACTTTTGTTTCAGTCAGTTTTAACAACAAATACCAATATTTAGGTAACTATATATAAATATTTGCAAAATATTACACTTTAAGCTTAATAGAGTCATCTATTTTTACATCTGTTATGCAACCTTTTAAGAATATGACAACGGAACTGACTACTGCCCATCTACGAAAAAGCAAAAACAAAAGTCTTATCGTCTAATTCATAAAAATTATAACAGGTTTATAAAGCTCTTATTTGACAGATTTTCCATACAAATATGTCAAATAACAGCCTTGTTAGGTTATGTTATGTTACGAGGGCCGCCGGTTCTGAGATCGACTCACTTGGGTCCTAGAAAAGGTCCCGTTGTGTTAAAATAACAGTCTTATAAGCCTGTAATAATTTTTATGAATTAGGGGTTTAGGGTATAAGTAACAAAGGTTTTTTAATATCACATTATTTTAAATCTAAAATAGACCTTGTTAATGTTTTCTGTCCCATTCAGCCGTCTATATGCCGCCGATATTTTGTTGATGCCAGTCAACTCATCAGTAGACTGGAAAAATTCTTAAGAGAATGTTTGAAACTTAGCTATTTATTGCATAATTCCCCTGACTAAAATTATGAAATAAGTAGTTAAGTTTCAAACAATCTTGTAAGAACTCTCCGAATCTATTGATGAGTTGATTAGCATTAACGAAATGTTAATAAAGTGTATTTTTGGACCTAAAATAAAAGGTCTTGAATTACCTTATTTCTGCATGTGCACGTGCAAAACAGTATTGCATACAAACGCTATTTTTCATTGGCCAAACTAAAGAAAGAAATGAAAAGATTAACAGTAATATATTTGATTGTACTGAAGTGGAAGATAGTTTTCAGTTTTTTAGGTGATCAATTCTAATTTCCATTATTTCTGATTCTCCATTTCCTTAACTGACTTCAAAACGGGAGGGAGCAGCATTTTTTTAAGTTGATTTCAAAAGAATTCTTTTCGGACGAAAGGGTTTCCACACAGTTGAGTTGAATAGATTTCCTAGAAATTAATTATTGAGCGAAAACCAAAAATCGATCCTCAAAATTTTTTAATTTAGTTTTATCACCAGGCTGAACAGCAATGTTTTAGGAAAATTCTTACGAATAGACAAACCATATACAGAGATATGCGGCAAAGTCTTGTTTACAAAAATACTTAAGACAATGCTAAAGGTACACATTTACTTAAACCTTCAAATTAGCGATTGTATTGAGGGGTGTTCAGTATGTCATGCAGGGTTTGGATTAAAGGATGGTGTCCCATTTATGATGACACTGATGAATGTAAGAACATATTTTGAAACCATTTTGTATGTTAAGTGTCTCGGCAAGATAAATATTTCATGTTACTAAACACAAGTGGAGGTATCATGTGACCGTCGCCCTCTAAAGGGTTTAAATACCACAGAATGATGGTATCAAGCGCAGAATTCCGTGAAATGTGCTTGGCCGCAGCCGAAATAACAATACCAGCCATTACAAAAAACAAATTATAATTCATTTAAACAAAGCACAAAAGAGCAAGAATTTCACTTTCACTTTTGAGCAATTTAATTTCCTGACCACGAAAACGCAGGACGAGTAAAATTAAAATATATGTATAATGAATGTGTTCGTGCAAAGAACTCATTATTCAAGTTATTCGAATACAAGCATGTTTTTATGTAGATTTAATGTACCGCAAATCATTTCGTACATATGGTTATATACATATGTTGTCAGATATGCTTATGTATGTGCTGTTAAAGACATTCTCTAGATGTGTACCAACATCAGTGTTACCATGTTTGCGAAGAAAAATTCTTTCAACTCACTTTTCCTACCACTTACTTTTATTATTTTTATTTTATACAGGCTTTTAACTTCTTTTTAATGAAACTCTGCTCTTTTGGTTAACTGCAGCTAAATTAAGTTTTAATCAAGATACATTTACGAACTAATGCCCATAACTAGAAATATTTTGCCGAACTAGGACGGAACGTGTTGATGCCATACAGACTGCAGACCCATATGTACAATTATTCAAATAATGTAGCATAAATCTTTCAAGTAGAAATTGTGTATTTTTAGCAGCATTTTGAACTCAAATCGGCCACAACAAGTATATATACACCTGTTCAATGTAACATACAGTCAAAGCCCGGTATAGCGAATACTCAGTTTATCCGAATATAACGAATATCCGATATAACGAATGTCGAAATTTGTACATTAACTGCCTTATATAGCGAATGGCAAACAAAAAAAATCTCGATTTAACGAATGACAAAGCAAAATACATTAAGAAATCGTTGCAGAACCGTTAGATTGTGTGTGTTTTTGGCTTCTTTGCCTTGTATTGAAAGAACACGTGTGATGCGTTGCTTTGTTCGTTAAAATTTCAGTAGTTTTTATTATTATTATTCATTGTGAAAATGAGATGTCGATTTCTTAAGAAATGAATAATATGAATGAAATGTTCCATGTTAATAGCATCCAAATATAAGTAAATATTTATATGCCTCTATGTACATTTATGATTTTTAATAAATTTACATATTAGAATTAAAAATAATTCCTAAATAAACGTTAAAACATCAATTAAATTTTTATTTCTACACTAAGTTATCAATACAATTAAATTTTGATGTTGTTAAAACTGCAGACCACCGAATTTTATAAAATTTTAAGATAAACAATGAATGTTCGATATAACGAATATCTCGTTATCTATCATTCGTTAAACCGGGCTTTGACTGTATTTTACTTATTTCCCACACTAGCATATTTTAAATGAGAGAACAGCTCAACTTGACGAGTATTGATGCTTTGAAAGATATTTTTCAGATTATTGACCCTTGATTATCAGTCAGCATTTTACTTTACGAAAACCTCATTTTTCCAAACTCTTCTCGTACTAAAAATATTCTGAATAAGCGTGAACCTCTAAAACAGCAACACACACTCATACTCATATCTGCGAATAAATTAGTTCTATAGACTACAATAATAATTTGATTAAACTTCTCTGCAGTCAATTATCTTCTCTTTGAAAATAAGTTTTGCAAAAAATTTATATCTTTAAATATTATCTGAAAGTCATTTATGTATGTAAAAATAGTTTTAAGGCAACAGCCGCACACAAATGGAATTAGACAAAATTATTCAAAGTTTTAATCCAGTGTTTAACTTTCACATTGATAAAGAGTATTTCTAAAGCTTTTCATTGTATTCATGGCAACGCTGATAAAAAATGCTGTACAAACATTTTGAGCATGAAAAATTCATAAGATGCAGAATGCAAACAAAAGTGTACAGAAACGATTTTTCAATGTCAGAAAATGTAATAGAAGAGTAAAATGCTTGGAATGTTAATAGACTACAAACGCAGGGACTTTGCGCAATATTGTAATGATGATATTTTTAAAATTAGTGAATACACTACAGGAATTTCGGTCAAGCCGTCTTTTAGCAACACATTTGCTTTTGAGCAGAGAAAATGTTCTAAATTCTAGTAAGAATATAAAATACATCACAAGCACTATCAACCGTACAGTAGATGAATATTTTTTATTTAATTGATTACCAACGATTTACTTAACCAACCATGAAAGCCTCATTTGTAGTAAACAAAAATTTTCATTCATTAACGTACAAAAGCAAATTAATTACAATAGTGATTACCTTATTTCCGCTCACTTCTGTTTGCCGCTTGTGCTGGAAAATGAGCGGACGGAAATTCATTCGGGCAGTCATAACAAAGGAAAACTTTACATTACTTGTGATATCAACGGCCTGGAAAAATAATTAGTAGTTTTGTTTTTATTTTGCTTTTTTAAGGAAAAGGTGGCAAAAAAGAAAAGTATTTTATGTCATTTAAACTTGCTTCTGCTGAAGCGGGCAAATTATTTATTTGAAAAGCGATTCTGCTTTATGCATTTGCATTTGCATGCGATATCACTATGACAATCGATTGTTTTTATACTTTTTGTAATATTTTATACATTTCTTCTTAATTTTAAATTTTTTATCGTAGGTTTTTTTTCCTATTATATGATTTAATATATGGATAACATGCAAAAGCAGAGTACAAAACAGGGGCCGAAACATCGCATTCAATATCGAGTTAACGATAGAGTAAAACTATTGTCAAACAAAAAAAAAAAAAAGAAGCAAACAACAAACACTCACCACAAACGATGGTATTTAGTCGACCACGAACGCGATGATTTGGCCCCAATTTGGCTTCAATCTGATATACGATATAGTGTATATAAATGTCAAATTCACAGCTGGAGTTAGAAAATGTTCTTTCAAATATTTCCATTTATTAAATGCTTAAGCAAGGATCTTGCCTTTAAGTGGTGACTTAAGATTTTATTAAGATTTTATTAAACTCTGTTAATGCCAAAAGTGGATAAATAAACCTTTGGCATTAGTAACAGGGATGGACTTATTTATCCCTCTTTTCACTTATAAACATAAGCTGAAAGTAGTCCTAAACAACGCCTAAATTTAATGACAGCTTAATTAATAAAGCCTACCATATTGGTTCCGGTTACTAAAATTTCATGCAAGACACTTGTACTTTGGATTCCTATGACTACGGTAACAATAAATATCCATATATACTATTCTAATTCAAAATACTAATTTCTTGGTTTTATTTATTTTCATTTTCTACGGTATTTTGAATTATTCGAGTAAACAAAATAAAAGTACGATTTTCAACTAGGATTTATTTTGTTTACGCGGTTGGCTCAGAGAGTGACTTCACCTAATTTTCCAGCCAGTGTCCAAAACTATTTTCACATTAACAAACTCCTTAGACATATTGCTTATTAAAGCCTTATGCAACGTTTCAAAATGCTTACTGGCTTATTTATAGAAATTGAACACTGACGTGATTGAACACTGACGTGACAACTTATGTATGGATATTTGTTGGTAAACACAAAGTGGTTTTTTATAAACAACGCTGCGAATCAAGTAATCAAACCAATTGCACTGTAGCGCAATTCTTGAATATTCAATTAACATCTGGTCATAAAAGACAGAGAGTGTTCGGAGCAGAGACGAATAAGAATTCAATGTTTAGTAAAGTGATGAATTTATAGAAAAAAGATAAATTTATAGAAAAAATTTAATACTTTAACGGTTTAAAAATACTATAAAATATTTTTATTTCGTTCGCAATGGAAAGAGAGCGCAAGCAAAGTGAAAAGCTAAGACGTAGCAATATTTCAGTGGAAATGAGTTTGCTGTTCTGAAAATCGCAGCACAACTTTTAGCTCAATACAAAATTTAGCTGAAAAAAAATTTCATAACATCTTTAATAATGTAGGAAAATTGAATTTTTTTTTCACAAGTTCGCTTACTCTTTTGTCATGCAACTAATTAATATTAAATAACTATTTGTTTTTGCCTTGAGGACAAACATTGTTTTATTTCGCTTTGCCTTTGTTTGCTTTTGCGAAAGGTCTTAGACCCAAATCTTAGACCGTTAGCCTTTTCATAAACTTGATTGATGCTCGCCTTTTCCTAAAGAATATCTACGAAGTTTGGCATCTTTGTGAGAAGAAGTAAATATTTGTCTGCATTTTTCAAAAATTCATTAGTAAAATCCATTCGGCAAACAAAGGATGGTCAAAAAAAAGCACGGTTTTGTCTTCTGTTTTTAAGGATATTAACATTAATTACAAAGTTCTTTTGTTTATAATTCGTAAGCGTCTATGCTTCAGCAAATAATTTGCTTAAAAATATACACATTCTCTTATGAAAATTAATTTAAAGGCTTTTGGACAAGTGTAAAGCAGTTTCATAGTAAGATTACAACTTGCTAAGTACTACTCTACTCTAGTATTTGTATTAGACTAGGTCTCGTTTAGGAAATGTAAAACACATTATTTGTTCCTAAAATGTTCCTGATAGAACATTTTGACTTGTAATCTGCTTCATAGCAAGCTGTTCCAGCGGGAAAAGTAGAATACGAACTAAATGTTTGAAGACTTTTTAAAGACTAAGCTAAGCTGAATGGTATTATTGCACAGTCCGTGCTATACTGACCGCTGTTGCCGAATAAATACAAAAAAATATAGTATTGCATAAAAAAAGGCTATCGAATAGAACCATATATATGTTTTGTTTTATGGATTTTATAGTATTGGCAGAGACCCTGATTTTAAAGCGTCAGAAAATTTTGGTCTGTCATTAAGATTAAAAGCCTCAGGAGACCACTAAACAATGTTGAGCAGCAGTTTCACTAAGTCGAAGCCGTTCGACCGTTAGCACAAATACATGTTTAACAAAAAGGAATTTGAAGATTTTGTTTTGGTTTTAAAGGCTCAATATCGTAACATTGGCTATTTATTTTTCCTTTTTCCTTTCTACGGCAGCAACATTTTGCTACCTGTTACTTCTTTTTATTTTTCCAATATGCATTTTTATTTAATGCCCAAAACCCAAACCATATGGGCGTCAACATAAAAGTATGTCGGTACAGCTTTGAATTTATTACCTCAATTAATCATTTACAAATTATGGAGTAGTTTAAAATATTTATTGAGAAATAATGCAAATTCAAAGGAAAAAATTTAATTCAAAGAAAAAGGCAACTGTAATTTGCTTTTAAAAGCATGCGGCTAACTTCCTGTTCAAATGTGACCCAGAAAAGTGGAAGGAAAATTAAACATTTTGCAACAGTCAAGTGGAGGTGAAAAACTGTTTGCCTGCCAACAAACACAAACAGTGTTCAAATCACTTCGCACAAAGGAATATTTTCTTCTTTAAAAATAATAAAGCATAGAAAAGTGTTGAAAAACCATAATAAAGCATAGAAAGCAACTCGATGCAAAAATGGAGCACCTAGAACATTCATTAGTCGTAGGCATCCGTTACATCAGCAATGAACTAAGTTCCTAAAACTGCAGAGTTTATGCATTCTAAATGCAACCCAAAAAAGGAAACTGATTGATAGAAAAAAAAATAAGGCATTTTACATAAAAATCATATCTTTCAATATCTCCTAACACTGAGTTTTTATTCTAAATAAATCTGATATGAGAGCTTAAATTGAATTGAATATCGAATCATATAAGCATAAACTAAAAGGAGAGTTATCTTGCGATATACTCTACCTAATAATTGTTTTTTGGAACGAAGTTCCTTAACGCGGCTTGCTGGTAGTGCAAATTAGTAGAAATCGTCACGAAAGCGTGTAAGTTGTTTATATGTATTGGTGTGTCTTCAAACAATTGTGTAGGTGTCTCCGCTGCTGTCAGCGAAGACACATACCAATAAATATTAATTAGTTGTGAAAACGGACACTATTGCAATTTGGAAAATTTTTCTTCTTTTTTAGCAGATTGACAAAAAAATACTGCATGTATCAAAAATAAAAAAATAAAACGTTCCAAAAATTTTAAGAAGCATAAAATTTAAAAATTTCAAAAACAACACAAAATAAAACATACAAATTTCACCTTGTATTACCTTCGAAGATGAAGAAAAAACGTAAGGAACTTCGTTCCTAACGGGGGTCCCCCGACCGCATTTCTTTTTTTTTCTTTTTTAGTCATCTTTATGCCGCCGACATTTGGTGGATGTTACTCAACTCGTCATTAGTGTTGAACAAAACTTAAAATAATGTTTGAAACTTTAATATACATATGTATATAATATTGCTTCCATAAACCCCATGGCAATCACAAATGTTCAAAACAAACCTTTATTACAGAAAATAATTTCATGGTTTTTCAACATTTTGTTTTCTTCATACAATGGGTTACCATTTGTTATAAAAATTTGTATCCAACGAAATGGTGGTGGCATATAGATGGCTGAAAAAGACAGCAAACAATTAATAAGGTTTATTTTTACCATACTATAAACAGTCCTCGTGCGAAACCACACATTAATCGTTAGTAAAAGAAACTTTCTTTAAATTCTGGCAACGTTGTGACAATCAAATAATCGCAAGATGTGGGATTTTAAGTACTCTGTTTAACAATGTGCTAAAGATTAAACATTTATATACATATGTGCACATAAACATTTAATCCTATTTGCGCTTTTGTATTTTGTATTTGTTTGTACCTTTTTGGTTTTGTTCGGTTCTGTTGTTTGTGTTTTGTGAAAGCAAAAGTTGGGAACACAAACAAATGAATATAAAACAAAGTTGTTCCTTTTGTAGCTGGCATCTGTTTTTGACGTGGATCCGCAAACCTCAGCAAAGCCTGTGTGGGATTATTGGAACAAGATGTATTAGATTAGATTAGATGCGCACATTTTTATACTAATAAATTTAGTATTTGACATTTATGAAGAAAACTTAGCAGGGCTGGATAAAAACTGAGCAAGGAATTGTGTGTGCTTGAGGTTTTGAAAAATGAAAATTAACTCAGATTCATACAAGTGTTTCTCTAAGGAGGACTACTTTGGCAAAAACAGCACAGCGCAACAGGCGGTTTGAGTATTTTTTGAAACCTAATGACCACACTAATTCGAAATGTGTTAGATATCAGAATAAACAGAATTTCGTAATTAAAAGAAATTCCAATACAACCGTGAGCCAATGATATTAAAAGTGTGCTCACATTGTGTGGGGGCAGTAATCAGTACAGGAAATTCACTCACGTTGCCAGTCTATGAAACCAACAAACAGACATAAACAGTGGATAAATATTGGTATAAAGTGTTTGGAAAAATATTGGTTTTGTTGGGATTTTTAACAAAATAATAGAAAACATAAATTGAAACTAAGCTTTAACCATGCCTGCTCCATGCAGGGCTGGTTATGTACTCAACGCAAATAAAATGTTAAATACAAAAAATTATTATATGTTTGCTTGCAAAGCTGTGTTGTTTGCATTAGATTTGCACTAAAGTTTTGTAACCAAAAATGAAATGTAAACAAATATGCAGGTTATCAGCGGAGATAGCCATACAGAAATATTATCATATTTTCAATTCTTCACTGTCGACCCCCCAAAGCTCTGATGAAATTCGGCAAAAAAAAAAAATTTGGTGATTTTCGTATTCCGGTAAACTGATGACCCTTTTTGGTGGTATTCTGTGCAACGAAACAAGACCTGCTGCCACATAGCCAAACCTATTTTACATTGTGGCACAAACAGTTCACTGGGTTTAAGCGACCATTCAGCAAAAAGCTGTTGGGAACTTTGTCCTTTTGTTTGTTGGGTGCAAACAAAAATGTTTTCTTGTTGACCAAGAAGTCAGCTCGCTTTTATTTGTTTGCACTATTCGTTGTTTTGCTTTGCAAGCTGTTATGGGTTTAAAAACAAATTTAACTTAGTTTGCAACTGCATCTCAACGGCAGTATTGTTTACAAAAATACTTTAAGGAAATTACTTTCCTAGAAGCCACCAGCACTCAAGAGCATGAGAAAATATTGTCAAATACTATAAAACAACATTTATTTGGGGAGAAAAAAATTTGTTCACTGGCTAATAAAAGAAATTCTGCAGTGGCAAAGAATGAAAACGGAAAAGCAGAACACAAGGACATTTTCAATGAAAAGTGTATATTAATTTTGTACTAAAGATATGCATAAAATATTCTCAAAGTTCATAATGCAGATGTGTAAAAGTAGCATGTAAATAAATAATAGGAAAATTCACACATGAACTATAATTGAAAATAATGAATATTAAAGAAAATTTCAAATGCTTTCAGGGTCAGCCTGTTTTTTTTTTTTTTTTTTTTTTTTGTAAAATAATGCTAGAAATATAAAAAAAGAGCCCCCACCCCTAATGTTGCCTACTTTTATGAACAGGAATGCTGCTCATTGAATAGAGGACATATTTTACCGCTCTTATATAGTGTTTCACTTTTGATAATACGGTATACCTTTTGCAACTTGCCATTTAACGGTATTGTGTGGAAGGAATGCTACTTTTCAGATACGTAGTATTTGTATAAAAACTAGTAAAGCAAAATTATAAAAAGGGCAATATCTTCACCTCGCTTAAAGCAGAGTGTGCGACAGGCTGCATCAGGTGTCAGTTTTATGTGCAACTTATTTAGAAATGACAACGCTATTAACCATAAGTGTGTCATAGTTTTCGGAAAAGAACATGAGTTTCAGTGAAGTCCGGCATAAAGGTAACATTTTCTCTAACTTTTTTTAAACATCAGTATTAATTTATATTTTCCATTGTAAATCTTTGCTACCCATTAATAATTTGTGTGTATATCCGCCTTGCAATAAATTATCTGTCACATAATGTCGAACGCCGCTGTTCGCCAGCTGACCAGTTACCAGCAAAGTGGCTGACAGAATTTATTCATGCGAGTAATAGACGAACTTGTATGAATAAAATTTAAAAAAGCAGATGAAAGGATATGCTCTTGATGCATTTGTTATTTTAATCTTAGTTTTACTTCTCAGCGATTTACGAGACCATTCTTGAGCCTGAGGCAGAATTTAAAAAATTTATTACCGTAAAGTTTGAACTCTTCAGACTTATCTTTTATTCGATGAAAGTACTTGAGTCTCTATTTATTTATTATTGAATTTATTTTTACAAAATATTTTCCTTATCCATGAAAGCAATTTAATGCATTTCTACCTTAAGAAAAACTAATTAAAAATAATGAGTTTTGAATGAATTGCGTTTCATTTACAATCATGCCAACTATTAAAATTGTTCCTGATATTTTTTAAAAAGATTTTTATTACTTTAGGCCTAAACAAAATAGATCTTAATGCTTTCTGTCTTTCTTCAGCCGTCTATATGCCGCCGACATTTCGTTGCTGGTAAACAACTCATCAGTAGACTTGGTAGCCAACGGTCACCCGTTGTATGGAAGTGCTATAAAAAGTAAAAGGTGTTGCAAGACTTAAAATGCCTTCTGTATAAAAAGTTTGTTTGAGCATTTCTGATTCTCGTTTTGTTCATGAGAATTTCATAATAAGTAGTTGGGCTTCAAACATCCTCTTTAGATTTTTCAAGTCTACTGATGAGTTGTTTAGCAGCAACGAAATGTCGGCGGCATATTGACGGTTGAAAAAAGACAGAGCGCATTAAGGTCTATTTTTTTAGACCTAAAGTAAAAAATTTCAATTGGCTCTTATAGCGAATAAATAATTAAGTTCATTTTTGAAAGATTTTTATTGTTACAATTATCATTTGGGTCAAAGTGCAGATATCGACCAAAAAGCTCTTTTATGTAGACCTTGTTCCCTATAGAGCGACACCTAGACTATGAGCAAAGCTTGTTAAGGAAGTAGGTTTGATGTTCCAACAACCCAGCGCTCAGGTATGTGGTTCGTCTGCGTCTATATGCAGGGGGACCTACGCAAGGGATGTGTTTCGCCGTATCCTTCTCTCCATTACAGAGTCTGCTGGCAGCAATGCTACCAATCAAAGTTTTTTTCCATTAACGTTTAGCTTACAGTGCTCCGCCATTGGCCCCTTATGTACTGTAATATTATTATTATTATATTTATTTAATCTTAAGGAATACAATTCTAAGACTAATATTATTTTTTCGGAAATTCACAATACAGTCAGACTTCACTGTGCTGGAGCTCAGCAAGAGCTTTAAGCTCTTCACTAGTCAGGAAGGCTTTCTTCCTCCCATTGTCGTAGAACGCTGTCCTTTAAACTGTGGTGAGCCTCGCAATATAGAAGGTTCTTGCCTGCCCTTGAAAGCTGATGAAAATTAGAAAACACAAAATAAAGAAAATAAAGATTCACCAATACTCAAATGTTGGGTAATATTGCAAATTTGTTAATGTGCTGTACTTTAAGCCCTGCTTTCTCACTCGCTTTCTCTCTCTCTCTCTTTATCTTTGGTCCACCATTATATTATGTTCTGGTTCAGTCAAAGACCATCTAACAACTGCCAAAGCCAGCAACTCGCTTTTAGAACATTTCAACTTTATTTAAAACTGGGTGCAAAGCAATTTTCTGCCCATATAATCTACTTAGTGCCAAAAAATAAAAGCAAAATCTTTTGCATAATATTGTAAAGGCAAATTCACAAATATACATTTATTTTCTTGTTTCTATTGTGCATAGTTTTTGCTTTCAGTACGTGTTTTTTCCATTTCTAGAACTTAAATAAAGTTAAAGAATTATTTTCACTTTCTGACATAAAATACTTTAAGAGGATTTCGTGTTTCTTTTTCTTTTTCCTTCTTATTATTCTGGATTTTATTCAAAGTGAGATACAAAGGCCAATGTTATTTTACAATTACATATTTTTTTAGCGATTGAAGATTTGGAAATATTTTGAAATATCTAAGGTACTAAGGATATATGCTACATGAGGTGCTATAAATCAAATAAACAACTTTAGCAGTGATAAACATGTTGCGGTCAAGTTTAACGATGCCTGGACTAGCATTTCCTAAAATTTTCCTTTTTTTTTTTTTGAATGGCAAACTTAATTAGTTTCTTTAAAAAAAATTTAGACAAATTTTTGTTCACAGTTCTGTTCTATTTTCGGTTGAATAAATACACCGTAGGCCAAACATAATGTGGGCCATGAGAAAGCTTAAAAAATTGAAAATTTTCTTTTTGACTTAGTATTTCTGCAGATCTATCATTTCATAACGAATGGCTAATGAATGATGAAACCAGTTTTGCAAAGGCAAACGTGTCTTATGGAATCATCATGTTAAATTAATACAGAAAACCAGCAAACGAAAATGGTCACAAAGCCATATTTTCTCCTCTTGTTTTCTTGTTGAAAACTTCAAAGCATAGTTTTACGTATTTGTTATTTGTTAAACATTTCAGCCGGATTAACCGGAACAAAACTTTTTTTTGCCAAAAGTTTTTTTCAATTGTAATGGAAACATTGAACACAAGGTAGTTTCTTAAATTCTAATTACTTCCTATTATATTTTTCTTTAAGCAACTAAAACAGTCATCATCTGTAATTTGGAAAAGTTAACCTTTAACCCTTAATTACTACACAGAACTTAAAAATAATGTACTTAATGGCAAAAAGTTTTGCTTGATTTTCAAAAACTTAAAATTTGCTAACATTTGAAAATAAGTAAAATAAAAAAATAAAGTAAATAAGTGCAAATAAATTTTTAATATTTTGTCCTTCTTTTTTTGGGTCTCTCTAAATATTTGCAAATGTTTTTAGTTTTAATTTTGGTTTTTTCGCCTGCTCTTGACCGAGTTTGTGCTTAAATGGAAAACATCTGTTGGGGAAAACATGCAATTGAAATGATTAATGTTTTTGTGTTATGGAAAAGCGGCAGAATTTAAATTTGTATGCAAAAAAATTAATAATTATAGCTAAGGGTCAAAATCTCTTGATATCATAAAGAAAGAAGCAGCACATTGAATTTAAAATCTATTAAAGTTTTAAAATTTTGCAGAATGCAAATAATAAGCAAATGCCTATAGATTATGAAAATACTACTCATAAAAAAAAGTATGGTAGCGAAAAGAAACATAATAGTGGTGGTTACCGCCTAATAATGTTTATTGTTAAATAAAACATCATCCATATTGGTGGTTATTTGGGAAAAGTGAATGCAAGTAAAGTGTAAGTTCACAAAAAAAAGCATATACAACATTTTGAGAATACGAACATATTGGTTTTATCTTTCATATAAAATTTACCGAAAGAGATAATTAATTTGATTCTTGCATTGTGTTGAAATCACACCTCGATGGATGAATTGGTAGAGTGATCTGCCAAGAGTCTCCGAGGTCGCAGGTTCGATTCCTGCCGAAGGCTCTGGGTGTTTCTGCAGACAAGCAAAAAGCTTCGCAGTTTTGTGTTTGTTTAAAAAAAAAAAACACAATTCGTAACATTTTGTTTGCCATCCAAAGTTTCACTTCTTTGGAGAGGGTTTCAAAATAATTGGCCTTTGTAAGCTTGTCATGCCTTATTCGCGGTACCGCTTTCTTGCCTCTTACTTATGGTCTGCTTATTGGTTTTCATCTATATCTAGTTTTTCTCTACAGTAGTTTAGGAATCTAGAAAAAAAAGTTTTTTTTTTATATTTCTAATCAGCCACAACAGCATCTCTGGAGGACTTTTTATGGTCTTTATTTCTTTTCCTTAAATGCAATAAAAACTGGAGATGCGCCTTTTCTATGTTAAACCATCGATATGTTTGTAGTATCTACCCAATTTCTTGCCATTTAGTTCTTTAGCAAATTCAATTACAAAAAATTTACAAACATTAATTGTTAAGTTTAATTGTTTTGCACTTCATTAACTAAACTAATCTCTCTCTCTCTCTCTCTCTCTCTCTACTTTAGGGATACTTAACCTAAAAAATTCGACAAAATAAAATGAGTATTAGCTTGCGAATATCCAAGAAAAAAAGAAATTATCTTAAAGGCTTAATGCCCGTAAACTTAATACATTCCCCCCCAACACACCACCCGAACGTTTAATTAATCTACGGAAAATTGTGAAAAATATTAAAATGAAGAAGAAAATTGTGCAAGAGAAAACATTATGGATGAAACTGCTTTTTATTACACCCAACTGAATAAGAAAAATAAAAACTATAAATTACATAAAATACAGAAAATAAATTCCCTTAAAAGCTGTAATACACAAGAGGTACTGTGTAAGCGTCATGCAAGCAATTTACTCTGCAGCATTTTAAAGAAGAAGGAAATAAAATATATATTTTTTAAGTGGCATAATAGAAAAGTCCATAGCAACTCTCATATAACGAAAATCTTAAAAAGGCTGCACAAAAATCCCTACATGTACTCATATGTTGCACACACAGTAACAGCAGCAGTCTCCACAATAGCACTGGCAGCAGCCGAAACTGCAACCACAATAAACGAACATCTCAAGTTTGTGTATGACAGTTCTCATGCCAACAATGAAAATCTGCAAAATAATACCATCATATTAGCCACCCCACCGTCAGCATCGCCACCATCATCAGCCTCCGCATTTGCCATTTCACTGGGCAATTTGACTGATTCTCTTGCCACAGGTGTCGCATCACCGTCTGCCTCTTTGTCAGCTGCACCTTCTCCTCACTCAACATTTGCAACGAATGCCTCAACACCAGCGGCACCATTAATCGAAGTAGGTGTAAATGTTTCGCTAACTTCTACGGATGATTGGTCACACTTTTATGATCTCATTCTGTCGTGGCGAGGCATTTGTTTGATTGCAGTCTTCTGTGCCTTCATTGTGATCACCATCATCGGCAACACGTTGGTTATATTGGCCGTCATAACCACACGTCGTCTCAAAACTGTCACAAACTGTTTTGTCATGAGCCTGGCGGTGGCTGATTTGTTGGTGGGCATATTTGTCATGCCGCCCGCTGTAGCTGTACATTTAATTGGTAAGTTCGAGTAGTCCTTTTAGTATCCTTTTCGTGCATTTTACATTCGTGTGCCTTAGTATTTGTATGGCATAAAGTGGCCGCGGCAGAAAAACATACATATCTCAAGGCTGGGCATAATTATATCAAAAACAAAAAAAAAAAAAACAATAATTGTAATTATAGCTCAGTTAAATAATTGATGTAATTTCACAGGAGTGGTGGTACAGTTAAAGGTGAGCTCTTACTTATTTTCCTTGCAAGTGTGTTTCCAAACGAAACGCAAGTAACAATCGAGTAAAAGGGCCGAAAGAAATGTGAATACAATGTTACTTTTTAAGTATTTCTTTAACTGGTCTTTGACCCTTCAACAACCCAAATTCAAAAATTGCTGATATGGCCTTATCAAACATAAATTTCATTCAGTAATGTCTAACTTTTCTATTCCCAAAAGGCCAGGCTTTATTTCACCCATTTTGGAAAAATTTTTGTTTTTTATATTGTATATACATGTATATGTGTGTACATACATTTGCATATGGGAATCAAATTATGAAGGGGGAAGTTGTAGGTTATTTACCTATTCTATAAAAGCTTCACTTGGTTGAGTTATTGTTCAAACACTTTAACACTCTTTATTTGAGCATAGTCATTGAGTGATGTTAATATGCATTTGTATCTATGTAAATATATTGTAAGTGAAACAAATAATGATCATTTATGGATTAACGGTTATAAATTCCTTGCATTCCATTTCTTTAAGTAAATAATATTATGTGTAATATTAAGAACTCACTTACTGAGAAACCATTCAATGAAATAGAAGTAAAATAAAAATGAATTCTTGAAATTGATAACGAGTTTTATATTTGAAACTGCTGAAGTTGTCACAAAATCAATTGTCCTCTACCGGCACTATAAATGGAGTGCCATGGCTCAGATGGTAAACGAGTCATTCACGGAGCGAAAGGGACAGATTTCGTAGCACAGCTTGGCTCAACAAAAATAATTTTGTTTTCTGACATGTCATTATGTGTATGTGTAGCAATAAATCGTCGACGAAGTAAAATTATTAATAAACAGGCTACTAAGTGCTTCACTGGCTAGTAAGCTAACTTAACAGCAGAAAGTGCTGCAGCACTGCTCCAAATATCAAACATGATGCGTAATCGCATTAGTTGTGAACCAAATGTAGCTCTTCTTTCTGCTTTCACCACCTGCCCAACTCCACGCTATCTCTTCCTGAAGATGGCAACTCACATTTCACATGTCTGTAGGCATTACTACATACATTTAAAAACAATTCTTAAGGTTATAACTTTTATAACTATAGCACCCAGCGCTACGTAGCGAAATTCTATAGAAGGAGAAAAAATGATCAGTCTGACGAAGTAAACATTTTATTTTTGGGCCTTTTGCCGGAACACTGCGTTCAAAAAAAAAAACACAAAAAAAATCTTTCTCACATAATTTTCTTCTTCGCTCATCAAATTCCTCATATTTTATACGGCAGCATTTATTTAAGTTCGCGCCTTTTTCCCAAGATTCATTAACTGAAAGTCTCCGTTTACTTTGCATTTATATTCTTTATGTACACAAGTTGTAAAAAATGAAATGGTTTTGCTTGCCACAAAGTGTTCACAATTAAAAGAAAACATTAACACAAATTAAACAAAAACAAACAAGAGTGGACAACAACGAATCTGATGCATACTTCTTAGCCTTATAATGCGGCTGGTTCAAAAGTTGTGATTTTCACGGCAATCTAAATTATTTAAAAGTAACAAAACATCAAGAAAGAGAAACCACTGATAGACGAATTATTCGCAGTTGGATACGAAAATGGTGCGGCTGGCATCCTCTTTGCACTCGAATTGTGTAGATGAAGGAAAAGCTTAATATGTTTAAATATCTTTTATTAATTAAAAAGAAAAAACTGATGCTGGATCACACATAGCACAATAGAATATCTGTTTTAAATAAAATTACTTTAAAAAAAGCTAATTGTTTGCTTTTTACAAAAAAAAATTAATGCGATACAAAAAAAAAACAATTGTTATTTTTTCTCTTCCTAAAGTGCTCAAGTAATTTGCTCAACTAATTTGTATCTCAACACTGACGACAAAATAATTGTGTGTCAAGTAAATCAAGACAACAGCTGCAGAATTAAGAACTTAATGGCAGGAAAAGCACTCAACTTGCAGAAAACATTTAACAAAATTATTCATAGTATTTTCTTGTTTACTTTTTTGCTTCTTTAGCATTTTTCATTAAGGATTATCTTTTAATATATAATTTTTTTTTTTTTGACACGAACATTTCATTTTGTAATCTTTTGTTTATTTGCTAAACTGCTTTAATTTCTATACATTTTTTTAATGACGGTTATCTGAATTCAAAAAAAAAGGTCTTTGTTACAAATTTGTTTAGATTCTCTAGGCTTAATATCAACTAATTTAGGAAAGACTAATTATGTCCTCAAACGTAATATAAGCTGTGATGAAATTAGTTGGCTGAGACAGCAAAGGACAAAGTTTTGGTGTCCATTGGCAGGGTTTTTGCAGGCAGATCACACACATTAATTCAAAGTTTTCAGGTTAATCTTTTCTAAACTAAAATTCAAGTTTTAACTCTTGATTTTAAAGTGGTGTTTGTTTTTGTTATAAACTTTGTGATATTTTCAACTGCGACAGGAATAACACAAGAAATATGTTAATTTTAATCTATGTTATATAGCCGGAGTATAAAACAAAAATCATTTTTTTGCAAATTTAAAACAAAAAACATTTTGTGTGTTTACAATATCAACTGCTACTACCAGTTGCAGGGAAAGATGACATAGTAGTTCTTGATTAGGGAGTAATTGGAGCCACACAGTTACACAGTGCAAATAGGTTTGGGAGTGCTGGTATAAAACGTCGTTTTTTCATACGAACTATGTAGTAAGAACAATGTAAAACAAAAAATAAATAAACAACAAACACACGACAGAAGTGACAGAATTCGTTCGATTACGAATGCCAAATCGTTGCCTCTACTTTTTTTGCAACAGAACGTGCTTTGTAACCCAGGTGACTTGCAGGAATACTTGAGAACAGGTAAAGACATAGTGTAGTTTATGGATTTGGTGGTACCAGCTGGATCTTTAAGAGGCATTCGATTTCTGACCTCCAAAGAAGGACTATGGTATGAACTAAGGTAACTGTTGAAAGTATTGTCATCTCATTTGGCAGCGATTATTAGATTGCAACTTTGGGCTGAATGTCTGTTAGTGGCTATTTCCCAGAGAATAAGATTTAACCTATTTCAAGGCAGGCAGAGAGAGGTTCAAAAGATCTTTGAGTGCCTTTAAAAAGAGTCACTTTCTCTCAAATTAACTCAGGATGCCTCCACGGTGCTATAGTGATCAGCTGGAGGAGATTTCAATTTCACTGTATTTAAAAAAAATTTCACTATAATATAGATGGATCGAGCTCTCCAGAGCCCTTTGACTTTTATAAGAATTTATTGTAGGGCAGTGATGTGGCTTTTGTCCACAGCGCCAACGCAAATCATCTTCCCATGTGCACAGAGCGAAAACTTCCTAATAGATTCAATAAGATTTTCTCTTTGAAACGTTTTTAGGCTGAGGGGTATCCCAGCAGAGAGAAAAGAATATTTTTCTATGGGTATTTCTTATTATTTCCATGTTGCAAATCTTATTAATAGTCTCAACAAGAAAAACACATAAAACCAAGAAGAAAACTTGTTACTCACGTTTGTTTTTACTCAGTTTCCGATTTGCATGGTACCAAAAAAAAATTCTATAAAGAAGAACTTATTAATTCTATTAGGTTTTCTTGTAAATTGTATACAATAAGGATTTCTTATTGATTTTATAAGGTTATCCTATTAATTTTTCCCTATATAAACACACGTAAATCATCTTTTTAATTTCATTAATTGTTGTTTTTTCAATAAGGTTTTCGCATTTAAAATAATAAGAAATCCTTCTTGAAAAAAAACCATAGAGATATTTTATTGATTTTGTTCTACTTTATTAGGTGCTTTTTTCTCTGTGTGTAAATATAAATTTCGGAAGTTTTTATAAGCGCCTTACTAAAGAATCGAGACTATTTAGTCCCGCTTGCTGTGCGATTCCCCGACCAGCTCGAACATCAGGTCGTCGTAGCTGGTAACCCGGAATCTTTGTGTAGCACTTAACCAGTTACGCCAGATGTTCTCCGTTCCAAATCTATATCTTCGAAACATTGACATATCGCCATTGCGTATACCTAATAATTAACGCAGTTATTAATTCATATGAAGTATACGCCTCCCGAATTCTAAGCAAACATTTTATGTGAAATTCACCACAAATGTTGATAAGATTTGAAACAATTATTTGTTTTCCTTTTGTATTTATTTGCTGTTCAAGGGTTTGAACAATAAACAAACAAATAAATCGATATCATTTATGTTGATTAAATCAGTGGCATTATTTTTATTTGTTTTTTTTTTTTTATTTGAATATCAAGTGCCATTTATTAAACTTATCTAAGCGATTGTTTATGTGTATTTAATATTTTACACTTGCTTTCTGTTCATTTATCCCTTAAGGTTCCTGGCAACTTGGTTGGGTGCTTTGTGATATTTGGATTTCTTTGGACGTTCTTTTGTGTACAGCTTCAATTTTAAGTTTGTGCGCCATTAGTATAGACAGGTAAGATTTGGCTGCTTGTTATTGACAAAAAACTAAAGCATTTTTAAGACATTTAATACTTCTTTATGTTTCTTCTCTATTTACTGCAGATATTTAGCTGTAACGCAGCCTTTGACTTATTCTCGAAAGCGCCGCTCGAAACGTCTAGCGCTTCTTATGATACTCATAGTTTGGGTTCTAGCACTGGCCATAACTTGTCCACCCATATTGGGATGGTAAGTACACCTGGAATTGATATTATCAAATAAAAAATTATATATACAGCCGAAAAAATTAAACTTAAGACAAGACTATAAACACAAATCAAAAAATTTAGTAGAATCTGTAAAAATTTAGAAGTAAAATTACAAGTACTTTCCGAATCCCCATAAAAAAGGGGAAGAAAGAAAACATTTTTGTTTTCTTTTGGTTTTGCCATAAACGCTTTCAAATAAATATTTAAAATTGTAGCAGAGGTCATAAGATGCTAATATTTGTTTATTGGGTTTTGCCAGTATCTCAATGTAAGACAAAAATTCCTCCCTTTCGCAATATATCCAAATGTATCTTCACAGATTTGTTGAGCAGTCAAAATTGGTTCTCATTTTCTTTTATGTTATTTTAACACAACTTTAATTTTTCAACGGCGGTGATAAATCAGAATGATGTTGATCTCAAGTCGTTTGTTAAGAACTTTATCTCGTATGCTCCAATCTGCCCTAGACTAAAAAAAAAACACTATTTGTCTTGAAAAAACAGCATAAAGTTATTCTGTTTTAGTGGCTTTAAATTAAACTCCAATCGAGGAACCATCCCACATTTTGCGCAATACACAACTTCTACCTTCTGTGTTACACTTTCCCCCAAATAAAATAACGCCAAATTTATTTTGCATTTTCATGAGGAACATAATTTTTGTTTATCTTATTTTACTTCCTTTTACACCATGAAAATTCTTGCTACCTAGAAAGCCAAAATACAAGAGAGAACAACTCTGGGAACTTTTCTGTGCCATATAAATCTTTAGTGGTAATGCAACTAATCATGTTTTAAGAAATATTTTAACTCCAAATTGCACAACTTCAGCAGTTGCTGTGAAGCAACAACAGTACTTATGATTTCTCATCTCCATAACTTACAAAACATGTGTATGAATGAATGTGTGCCTCTCTATAATATTGTCTCAGATTCAATATTTGTCATTAATCTGGGTATCGTATATTTTTCTTATTTGCAGGTACGAACCAGGTCGTAGAGATTTAAATGAATGCCGTTACAACCAGAACGAAGGTTATGTGATATTTTCGGCCATGGGCTCATTCTTTATTCCAATGGCCGTCATGATTTACGTTTATGCAAGAATTTCCTGTGTGATTGCGAACCGGCACGATAACATGACCGATATCAGTGTGCACAATAAGGTAAGACAGATTTTATGATTATAGATATTGAATGCAGCACATCAGTGTCAAATAGAGGGTCATAGCAAAAGAAGAGAATAATATGTTTTTGTTATTGCTTTTGTCAAAACGGAAACCAATTTTCGATCCACAAACATTTGCACATATTTCAGATACATAATTGCACATACATGCACGCATAGCAAAAATATTATCTGCTATTTAAATATTCATAAAACCATTAAAAGTATTGAGTACCAGTAAAATAGCAGATAAAAAAGGGTGTTTTTTTTCGATGTATAGAACTTTAAGTTGGCATTACTGTTCAAGATAACGACCGATTTAACAGGTGCCAAGTGATTTATTCTCAATTTGGTTTGGCAATTCATCATGAATAGACTCACGCCTGAACAACGCTTGTAAATAGTGCACTTTTGTGCAAAACGAGATGGCAGTTGTTCCCGATTTTCATATGCGAATTTTGTTTAGCGATGAAGCGCACTTCTGGTTGAATGGCTACGTCAACAAACAAAACTGCCGCATTTGGAGTGAAGCTGATCCTCAAGTGTATGCCGAAACACCGTTACATCCAGAAAAACTGACTGTTTTGTGCGCTTTATGTGCTGGTGGAATCATTGGTCCGTACTTCTTCAAAAACGATGATGGCCAGAATGTTACAGTCAATGGCGATCGGTATAGATCCATGATTACTAACTTTTTCATTCCTGAATTGAATAACCATGATGACCAGGAGACGTATTTTATTTTAGGTCGAAAAAATTTCAATGGGAAATTTGTTAATT
Source organism: Sturmia bella (assembly GCA_963662145.1). NCBI lineage: Eukaryota > Metazoa > Arthropoda > Insecta > Diptera > Tachinidae > Sturmia > Sturmia bella. Next base: position 124,025,131 of record OY759168.1, read on the forward strand.
GATTGTTTTAGGTTTATAAAATATTAATTATGAATAAAGCAGAAAATATTTATATACATACATACATACATGTTTGTAGCTTGATTTCTATATACACACGTATGGTGGTGCATGCTGTTACTATGGTTATATTTGTACATGGATGCCACCGAAACTCCGTATTTCTTTGTAGTTTATTTTTGCAACACCCGAACAATCAGTTACAGTTGAAAATAACTTCTGGACTGAACTTTAGCCAGTTACTGCGGAGATATTAAGATGGTAAATGTTTCAGAAAAGAGTCCTCTTTCAAATAAGTATTTAGGTTTGTATTAAAAATACGATTTGAAAAAGATGCCTATAAAAAATACTTTAAAAGCACTTAAAAAGTTCTAGGAAAACTATAAAGTTTGTGTCAAATATTGATGTAGTGGCAAAGAAAAATTTATGAGAAACCCTTTCGCAAATGACCAGCAAACGCTTTTCTTTTTCGTGTTTTCAGTTTATTTGTAGCATCCGTTTCCTATCATCTTTCATTTGTTAATTTTTTGTTTGTTTTGCTTTGCAGAAGTTCAAACGCTACACAGCCTCTGACCTGGACAATGACTTGGATCCAGATTTATCAGAGTTTTATCTAAGTTCTGGCCAAAAGAAACAACAGGCAGACAGAACATTTTCAAATCAAACTTTGGCCAAGGATTTGCAAGAAATTATAGCTGCCGACAATACAGCACAATGCCATTCATTGCTGGCGTTACAGCAAACAGCCACATCACCAACGAACAAAACTGGTTGCTATGAAATGAAAAGGCCAGCTTCATTGAAACGTTCACCTACTGCCTCATCAGTCACAACCACAATGACAAGCATGACATGCACGACCGGAGGAACTGCAACAGTTACATCAGGTATTGGTATGGAGAATCCTTGGACATTTACAAACACCAGCCAACAGCCACCACACTATCTGCATCATGCACATCCCAACAAACAAATGCGCACTCACCACACCGGACAACAGCACTCGTCAGGCAATTCTCTAGCCTCTGAGCCCATAGCCACTGGCAGTGGCTCCTCTATCCTCAGACCCCACACCCCCCAGCTGCGATCACATCATCATCAACACTCACATCACTGCGCAAATAAATCACTATCCAATCGCATTTCGTCCCTGAAAAAAGAAACCAAGACCACACAAACCCTCAGCATTGTTGTGGGTGGCTTCATTGCCTGCTGGTTGCCGTTTTTTATCAACTACTTAGTAACACCGTTCCTCGATGAGGATCAGGTTAGCAGTACGCTGGCCAAAGTACTGACCTGGTTGGGCTGGTTCAACAGCGCCATCAACCCCTTCATTTACGCATTTTACAGTGTTGACTTTCGTGCTGCCTTTTGGCGCTTAACATGTAAACGTTTCTGTTCGTCCGCATCCTCAAAGCCACAATTTCCCACAAATACCATGTCCATACGACGATAGTTAAATTGTAATAATGATACATATGTATGTAGATTAAAATCAGCAAGAAGAAGAAACAACGGCAACGTTTAAAATAGCACAATTAAGACATTAAATGTTTAAGAGTTTTAGATTTAAGAAACATAAAAACTAAATTATGATTAATGATTACAAATTTTAAATCAGCAAAAGAAGTTAATTAAACAAAAGACTCTAAGTATGTTTTAAAAAGAAAACTTTAAAGTGTTTTATTCAATTTTTAGAAGATTTTTTTCAGCTGAACCGTCAAGCGGAGGTGAGAAAAACATGTTCTCTGGTTCAAAGCGAAAAGATGCTCAGGAAAAAGTAAAATGTGTATTAAAATGAATTTATCATTAGATTTCTAAAAAGCAACTAATCAATCGTCACCAACATACGTTCAAGTACGAAGAAGCAAACGTTCTAGAAGTTCATCTGCCACAAAAGAATATCTTAAGTTGCTTACAACATTCCATGATATGAAAGAAACAAAAAAAAAAAAATTGGTAGAATTGTGGATTGAAAGTGGCAGCTGCGGCGCCAGCTACGATGCATTTCAACAAAGCTTCTCCAGCTTCAACTCCTTATTTCAATTGTGATCACACATAAAGTCAAATGTTTGTGTCATGAGTTTGCTAAACGAAGTTTGTCATTTGTTAAATGATGTGTGACGAAATTCTTGTGCATTGCTGCTGACAAAGCCACAATTTTTCTTAATTTCTTTTTGTAAGCGAAAATGTTTTGCCAAAGAAAACAAGCACAAGCATCGATATATAAAGCTAATTTTTTTCTTTTTTCTTTTTTGTTTGTAAACTCATTTTGCTCATTTAATTTACGGCAACCAAACATCTTGCTGTTCTTCGAATATTTCTTTGAATTTTGTATAGACTAAGAATGCATTTTTCATTTACCGAAAAAAATCAACGCCCCTGACAAGTTTACTCAGTACCTGGACAATTCAGATACACACTCATACATATATGTATGTATGTATATGTTTTTTAGTACTGATTTTGTGGTAGTGAATTGGATGTGTTACGACTTTTTATATTTGTAGATGATATCCTTTCTATTCAATTAATTACTATAATTGACATTATGTATGTATATAACACTGAGTCAGTATTTCAGTTAGTCGTTTTCGCCCATTCTTTTGTTGTTGCCTTTCTTATGGCCTCCGGAAGAATGAAAGAAAAAGTGAAGAAAAGTTTTAGTTTAATTTAAGAAAAATACTGTGATGTCTAGCAGGTCGCACGCAAAGAAAGGCATGTTTAATTATGGTTGCGGTAACAATGTTATGTTCTAATATGATATAATAGGGTATCTTTCAAGAATATTATGCTCCCATTCGAATGTTATAAAATGTTATAAAATGAAAAAAAAAAATAAGAGAAACAAACAAATTTACGACCGAAATAGTGGCTGATGAGATGTGCAGCGGCTTCGCAATAGCCAGTTGTTCCTTAATAAAATTATAAATTTAGCTTTAACAATTTACTGTTTATTTTAATGCTTTATAAAGAATACTTTTCTACGGTACAATCTGTTTAGACTCTTGATAAAAGGACAATACACAACTTGCTGCAGACTGCCACGGTTTTGTAAACAAACAACTCCTGTATGTCTTTTATGCTTTTAGTTTTACACATTTCTTAATGGTGTATATTATGACACAAAGGCTAGTTACTATTTCACTAGGAAAGAAGTAGTAGGAAATCATTATTACGTCTCATAACAAAATAAACAAAATCAATAAATAATGTGGCCACTGCAGTTTTGTACTCTATTAAATTTTTTTATAATCTTGGAAAGGAAAGCAACAGAACTTCTTATTCGTTTCCAATATATGTATACACTTCACTAACTTTAGTCATCGCTGTATGCTCCAGCTGCACCCAAACAATTCTCCTTTGATTTATGCTGCCGTATAGACCGTCCAATTTCAAGATAAAATTGACTGATGATGTGGCTGTCTGCCAAAATCATAAGTTTTTTATTTCTTTTATTTTAACTATTTCTCTTTGAACAATGACGTGACAAACAATTTCTAGGATGTTGGTTAGTTTCTCTGCTTATTTGGTTGGTTTTTTTTTACCATATTATTTAATTTTACTAAATTAATTTGGGTGTGTAAATTTAAAGACTAAACAAACAATATTAAAAGAATGGGCGACTGTCTAAAGCTGAGCAGTTTACAAAATAATGAATGTCACGTTTGTGAAATTAAGTGTTTGTTTTCACTTTTTCCATGAAAAAAAAATGCACAACAATACGCCACATACAGTTAACAAATTTGGAGAAGCACTTAACAGCCCAACCCAATTTCTTAATTTTTGCTCAATTTTCATCTATTCCTCTAAACATATACCAGCACATTTATGTAGAGATGTATGACTGATTCTCATTTCTAGTATATTTTTCGTGTCATTTGAAAGCAAAGGAAATAAAGTAGTTAAATTAATTATTCAAGCTTTTGATCTTTGGTTTTTTATAAAAATAATTTTAGACAATTATTTATTTATTTTCAATATTTCGCCAACAATTTGTTCCTGAAGATGCCAACAAATGGTTGGCAAAATATTGAAAATAAATAAATAATTATTTAAAATTATTTTTATCAAAAAAACCAAAGATCAAAAGCTTGAATAATTCATTTAACAATATAAAGATCAACTAAGGTGGAAATAAAATAGTATATAATAATTTTATCACTTCGAAAATTGTATCGCAGCTCAGAATTCAAAAAAAAAAAAAAAATATCTCTAATATATTAATTCAGGTCCAAAAATGAACCTTTTCAAAAAGGTTCATTTTTGAACCTGAATTAATACATTTCAATTGGCTCTTAAAGCAAATAAATAATTAAGTTCATATCTCTAATATAGCTATAAACAATACACTTATTTCTTGCCTACGGCTGAAACAAAATTTATAATTCAACACCCAAAAATTTGTAAGATTCAACAAATATCAGTACCTAGTTCTAGTTTTCTTATGTTGCTGACACAGGAAACTGGAATCACCCATATTAAATTTTATGTGTTCTTTTTCGCTAAAATTTTGACTTACTGACAAATCAACCGTAAAAGTGGCATGTGCAAAGTAAAACATAAATGTTTTCAACTTTAAAACACACAGAGACTATTTGTGTCTGTAGCTAAAACCACTGGCACGACATGAGCCGCTGTTCATTAAAACAGCTAAAAACGAATTGGAGCAAAATGGCTACGAAACGAAACATGTCAAGCCATGCAATTTAAGCTGAAAACATGTCAAATCACTTTGTGAATGTATTTTCCAAGGCAGCGCATTTCCATATTTTTTATAGGGGATTTGAAACCACCAAATTTCACATAATTTAAAAAAAGTTAGTATCAGATACACAAAAAGCTTTGCTTCAGCTGAAAACTATGGATGGACTTCTTTAGCCCCGAAAGAACCAGAATGGTGTACATATGTACATGTATAAATAGCAGCCTGACTTGATTTATTGCTTTTGGGCTCAATTTTCGTTGTCGTTTGGCCATAAATTATAAAGACGCAATGGTAAAAACATCGATTATTGTGACGCTGCGAAATTTACGTGAAATTATTGGGAGAAACAACTTGCCAACAAGACGCACTATTTATCGTGTAGTAAATGATTTCGAGGAAAGAGGGACTGTAGCTGAAAGGTCCCAGTGCTGAAAGATTGGCGGAAAACATGGATAGAGTTCAAAACAATCCATCAACCTCATTTCGACGCCGTGCTCACGAGCAGTAATGAAAATGTGCTTAAAAGGGCCCGCATTTGTGAGGCGGATATTTTGTCAACACTGAATAAAAAAAAGTAGTATAACTTGTAAAAGAACTAAAAAAATTAGTTGCCTTTTCTAATTCATACGAAAATAACAGGCTGCTGGGAATTGAAATAGAAACCTGTCCAGCCCACGTAGGAGAAGAATGCAATTAAAAGGATTAAAAATATTCCAGTTTTACTTTTTCGGCGGCACTAGACGCCGCTATTTGACTTGGGAGAATTTAAACGAAATTTACTGAAGAGTTACTAGTGTTGTAGCTGCCAGAAAAAAGTAACCAGAATTCATATTTTCAATATACATATTGAAGTTTTTCGTGTAGCGGCCAAGAGTATTTGAAACTCTGCTTAAAGAACAATTATGTAAATTTTTCTAGTTTTTAATTGGCTTAAAAACTGCTCCTTGTTAAATTCTCAATATGTTTTTAAAAATAAAAGAATACAATGGCAAATTTTCGAAATTCTAAAAGTCTGCTGATGAACTGGCGGGCGCCAATAGGATGTTAGCATATACATATGTAGATATGCTAAGCAGTCGTAATTGCTTTGTATGACTTGCAATAGTAAATGGGTCCCAAACTGAACTCAAAAAATGGACTCATTACTTACTCGCAAAGTTGAACTGGCCCATTTACAAAAGTTATTTTTCAACTACTAAATGCTTATTAAAAAAATATTGTAACAAAGTTTATCAAATAAGAGAGAGAGCTTCACTCAAAAAATATTTCCTACAAGTAAATTCGCAAAAATATCGGTTTGAAAATGTGTCTGTTCCCGGCCATAGCGCAGTGGAAATAAAACTGAAACATGTGGTAATGAGAAACACTGAATAAAATCAAAGTCATGCTGCCTGCAAAGTTTCGTCTAAAGTGCTTTATACCGACAGTAATGATTGTTTTCATTTCCAAGGAATTGGCGTGGCAATTATTTTTTAAAATAGTCAAAATTATACTTAGGAAAAGTGCTTAGTCTAGTGTAAAACAACGAGTTTTCTTATACGGAATAATAAAATTATAGTTGGCACATGTTCTGTAGAAGTGACTTCTTAAGAACCCATTCGACATTTTTCGATTTATATGTTAATTATACAATTAACTGTGACATGATGCTGTCATGAGCAGGCTGCGTTAAATATTACGACGTAATAAAATCACTACCTTGTGGTTTATATTATAGAATCTATGCTCTTTTTGTGTTAAGTTGTGAGGTAAGATGATTGGTTTCGGGGAAAATTTTATTGGTAATATCCCTTCCGAGTTGAACAGAACTAATTAGGGAACACACAGTTTTGCACATCTTGGCAGAACTTTTGGTGAACGATTATAACACAAGTTAAAGACACTTGAATTTTGAGTGAAGGTGACATCTGAAAACAGTCTCTTCACTTGCATATTTGTAATTCATACTTAATAAAGATGTAAAGCATATTCTTATATACATTATAGCTCGTTTTACCTTCGATATACATATGTAAGCGAATTTGTTGTTTTCATCACAGCTGTGACAGAACTTTGAAAAGTTAGTTAAAACTTGTTGCAGAGACATACATACATACATATGCATGCATGTATGTTGTGCTAAACAATGTCATAACTAAAAAAAATCGGTGACGAGATACTTATAGGGAATTGAAGTTTCTGATACGCACTCACCATCTTATGTACAACAAGGCAAGGAAAGCCTTTTATAACCTGATAATTACAAAAACAAGAATATAATACAATAAAAAATATTTTGCTGTAGATACTTCAGTATGGGCACTAACAGAAATTTAAACAAAAAATCCCCATTTCCCGTTTTAATGTCATTATTTTGCATGCATTTTGGGACTTAAGAAAATCAATTTTAATTGGCTTTGTTGATGTATGTATATTAAGTAAATATTTTTAATTACGAACAATAACAGCTAAATAAATTAGTGAAAGTTCATCTTCAATTTGGTTTAGTTTTTGTTTAAACTATTAAATCTTTGAATTAAAGAATACTTGAACCACATTCAAACTAAGAAAATTTAGTGTTTACGCTTTAGTCATTAAACAGTGCAACATATCAGCTGTTTAGCATTTTTTACAACTTTGCCAATTTTCCATTTCTAAAAAGAATCAATAATAAATAGTTCACTTTTTTGAATCTTAAACTGCAATTAAATTACAGGTAAGTTGTAGCACTAACTGATTTTTTTTATATTCTAAGTCATAGATTTATTAGCCTTTCTAAATAACACTTACCGTTAAAGAAGCACTTGCTTTTATATTCCGATGATGTAATTCTTAACTTTCTTCCTTAACTTTCTTCGCAGTTTTTATACTCACTCTTGAGTTGATTGCCAATGACCAATATTTTAAATATTTGATCTTTATCATATATTGCAAAATTAAACGGCCATTGTAAATGAACAGTAGACAGATACATATAATTAAGAATTCAGGTAGCAGTTATATGCATTATTCTATTTAGGTTTCGTTTATTTAGTTTACATATGTAAACTATATTTTCATACCAACTAGTAATACTAGTTCATTCTCCACGGAAACAACAAATTTATTAATATGCAGGCTAACAAATGGTCAAGGTTCCAAAAAGGCAGGCCAAGCAGCTTGTTAACTAACTCTTTACGTTTTAGTTCATTTAAATCAACAAGTGAATAAGTTTTAATTAAAAACATACAACATACTGTTAACAATTTTACTATACATGTGTATAAATATTCGAAAAAAAAAATCACTTTGCAGAGTATCACTACGCACAAGATTTTCAAATGAATATTAAGTGTGTTCCTCTGCTTGTAATGTTGGTAAAAATTAATTCGCGGACCCGATGGAAGTACTTACCTTATGAGGCATAACACTACTCAACGCAGCAATTTATAAACTATGATTTTGACCTTGCGATAGAAAATCAAGTTGGCTTCTTAATTTGGTGCACATACACACTAAAACTATTGCTACATATGGTAGCAATAGTTTTGACAATTTTGACTTAATAATTAGCAATTTATGGGCGCAATCTTGAAAACTGACGTGAGTTTGAAATGAGTTTTAATTCAAACATTCTATACAAAATCGTTTTGAAATTAACTTCAAACAAATCTTATTCTTTTATGAATATACCCCTTAATGCCTCCTTTAGTTTTTATTCACAGAGGGTTGTTCAACAAAACAAATGATATTGCTTTTGAATACACGTTGGCGCTTAGACTTAGTTGTAATAATCAGCGGCACAGTGTGTTGAAAGCAGCCAAAAATCAAAAGCACAAATCGTATGGCAATAAAATTCTAGTGATATGGTTTTTATTCTGTTGACTCCCTTTTACATTAAGCCGAAAAACATTTATGAATTATGTGAAACTTAAACAAAGTTCGAGCTACTTAAAATTTCAATTTTTTAGTGTAGAAGAGCCAGGTGTACAAGAAAGAAGTAGTTTTAAAAATAAATAAAAATTTATGTCTAAAGAAAAGTAGAAAAGCTTAGAGCACTTTTCTGTCTTTCAGTTTTCAGCAAGTACACATGCCGCCGACGGGAAACAGCTCTAAAGTTTTTGGTCTCTTGAAAATTTGCTCGGGCCACAAAGCAAACAATTATTACTATATTTCGCCTTAAAAAATTGATTTCTTTAGGGTCTTAAGAATTGGTTTCGATGGGAGGTGGGAGAGAGTTTGCTTACCGCATCGTGCTAAATAGTATTAGGGGACTCATTTTCTTTTGTCTCTTCATTTTCAAGGTTGGAATATGCTTTTTTGGTGCTACATGAAATTTGAGCGCGATCTTTTAAAAACTTCATTAAGTTACTGCTCATCGTGCTAATTTTTATTTTAAACACTTGAAATTGGGACATGAATTCAAGTAGTCCACATGAAAAAGATTCAAGTCTGAGATAATATTCTAGCAATTCAAATATGTGAACTCAATTAGAACACATAATCATATTTTTCACATTATTTTGTTATGACATCAGAACACTGTGCGAAGTGTCATCCAACGCGAGGTGAAAGGTCCCATTTCAAGTATGCTTAAGAAGAATGAATTGTATGTGTGCTATGCATAAGTTTTATATTTGCGTGGGAAACACCAAAACATTTTTTAAATATGTATATATTTTAAAATGTACATGTAGGTATAATTTTCTTTTCAATACAACGCCAGTGCTTTAAGCTACAATTTAAGAGTCTAAATTTAGACATATAGATGATGGTGGTGTTGGAAAAAATATTTCTTAGAAAGAATTACTGCAAAACATGCCGCACACCCTTTTCAAACGTAACAAGACCCAATTATTTTCTCTTACAAAAGACGGAAGAACAAATTGCAAATAAAAGCAAATTTCGTCAAAAGTGATAGGTGTTTTTAATTTATTTGAAACCAATAAAATTTATCAGCAACGTTCTTGTGGTCTTAAAAGTATCATCAAAACTAAAATACAACCATTTTGGCCAATTGTTGCTAAATCCCAGCGAAAGAATTAACTGGCCTTTAACAACAATTGACAGTACGAATCGACTTTGCGCTGATTGGTTGAAATATGGAGCGTTGGACAGTATTTTGAAGTTATGCCACATTTGGAGTGCATGTGCAATAAGATCAGAAGATAATTACGTAGGCGCTTCAATATTCGCCATTGCTGAATACATTAATGTTGCTACCCAAATTATGCTTCAGGGCTTAAATTACAAAAACGCTTAAATAATTCGAAACAAAGAAGTAATAAAATGAATTTGCGGAAAACTTTTTATTATTAGACGTACGTAAAGTGTATTGTTTGAATGAAAAGGAAAATGAAAGCTGAATAAAATACTCGTACAACTTGTAGTCAAAAACAATCGTTTACATTCAAAATTACTAAACGGCTGAAAAAAATATTTTTAGCAACCATTTTATGCTCAAAAAGAACTACCGATGCAGGAATCTGTTTTACTTGTGAATTTTAGTACATTAATGAGATTCCTTGGAGCAAATATTTGAAGGTGAACTTTTTAATTGAATCAATAAAAACTTAATACCGCAGTGGTCTTGCTCTGTGGTGTTAGTTTTTCTAGCAAACTCAGATACAGACAGAGTAATCAACTTAAAAGGTGGCAGTACATTAAAGAAAGTCCTTAAACTCTCAAAAAAAATATTTTTTTCTTTTTAGCAGAGGAAGTTTTGACCACTATTTGATTATTTTGTTGAACGAAAGTTGTGCTAATAGGAGAGGGGACAAATATACTTTACGGCTTAGAGCTCAAGCTGCTGTTAAACGGTAACACAACAATTAACTAAACTTCGTACTTCATACAAATTACGTTACGCTCTACACTGAACGCTCGAAATATGTATATGAAGAACAAATGCCGCTGATGGGAGTATGAATCGGCACCCACCTTCCCCTTTTGCAAATTTTTGTGCGCTTTGGAACTTTAAATGCTCATAAAATTTGAAAAAGCTGTCTTAATTATAGCTATTTAAATTGGGATTGCAAAATCTATTGAATTGTATAAAAAAGAAGTCGAAATAGTTTTCCTAGCACATTTGAAAAATATAAAAAATAAATTCACTTTGTCTAATTTTATTTTGAAATTAATGCGTACATTTCTTTTTACAATTTACTTTCTTATGAAACATGTATTCACTACTCCTGCAATAAATGCAAGTTTCGTTAATTTAAAGTTACTGCCAATTTTCAGTTTCTTGTATGGAGGCAGCCTTTTATTTTTTACTTTTTATTGATTTAGGTTTTTGTTGTCTTAGAACACATACATATGTAACCACATATCCAGGGCAAATTCATGTCTCCCTGTATTATGGTTCCATTTTTTAACTTTTGTAGTTTAGTTTTAAACTTTTTGTAGTTCTTATAACTGGCTGTTGTAGCGGCATGTCCTGTGCAAACCTTAGAACTCTTGCTCTTGCTCTTATCGTTTCGAAGAAGGGGCAGTGTATTTTTAGTAGTAGGATTCTTCGTTTTACTCTATGAGTACGTAACCCTGAAAAATCAGCTGTTCTCGTCAGGAAAAAGAAAACTGCTGCCAATTTATTTAAAGTGTTTTGGATGTTCGCTGACTCATCTTAAATGGTTTTATGTTGAAACCTGTTTCTCGATATATAATATTTATACAACATGAATACGAACAAATATTGTATTATTTACGTATGTAACACACGTTGGAAATGGACTTTAAATATGGAGTAACACGGAAAACAATTATGTAAACTTATTGCGACCATTGTACTTCAAAACAAAAGTTTTCTATGAAATTAAAACAAAGACATCCCATTCGGAACGCCTGGGAGATACATATGTACATATGAGGAAATATTATGTATTCGAATAGAACAGTTTTTAATTGGGTTGATGACTCATAAATAATATTCCATGCAGCACTCTGTTGTTAATGTTTTAGTTTTACATTTACAAGTGCCTTTAGCCAAAAACCAACTGTCAACTGTCAACTTGAGACATGTGTAGAGAAAACTATCATTAGCATAACAAAAATTGAAAGCGACAAATGGTATGAACGCATCGCTGACCATATTATATCAAAATTAATACGCATAAGTACGTTTGTGTGTGGGTAGGAAAAATAGGGACAAAAGTGTCAAGTAAAATGTATTCGTACTGGAACTGTCACATTATGTCATAAATAAAATAAAATTGAGCAGACTACAGGGCTACAGCACGTGTAACGGGCACAAACCGACTGAATTTGCTTTGTCAGCCACATAAATTAAAGCATTATTCTAATGTATTTTACTTCTGTTTCTTTCAGTAACAAATAAAATCTTGTTTCATAAAATTACCAAAATGCTTTAAAGGATTCTTTTTCTTCACCCACCGCTCTTTTGCAATTAATTTGAATGAAAAACTTAAACGAACAGTTCCTTTAGTATGTTAATTGATAGGAAATCATTAACCGGTTAATTCACTTAACTGTTTGCTTCATCTATCAACTACTCAATAGAAAAGTAGTAGAAAAATTATTTAATGCGTTTTATTCATTCATCTAAAGTATCGTATATAATCGAAAAGCTTGTGCAAAAACCAGCACTATTTTATGTATTACATACATCCGGCATTTAGGTCCGCTATTGAATAATTTAGCATTTAGTCGTATTATTTTCTAAACGGGTTTCATTTAACTGCTCACATTTGTTTACCAAATATTTTTCCAATGTGATCAATAATATATAAAATATTTTCCATTACACTTATCGGGCTCAAGTTTGGGGGAAACTTTAGAATACGGAGCCAGGCTTTGAAAGGAATGACTTTTATAGGTTTGTAGAGGGGGTCGTGAACCTACCAAATCAGAAGTCAAAGTCTGCCGCCGGCTTTTAGTTTATTAATAATTCGATGTTGAAGTTGCAGAATTTACTAAGAAAAGTATGAAAATGTTGGTAAAAGCAGTGCTGCCAGAGGAAAGTGTTTGCGCAGAACATAAAATCGCCAATTAGTAAACGGCTTCAAGCATCCAAAATCGTATTTTTTAACATTTAATTTAAAAAATTTTTTCATAGGTATGAACATTTTTTTCTTGACAACCGGACTTCGGCCGGGCTAAGCGGTCTTCTCCTCCATGGTATAACCAACACCCGCTTCGCGTTCAAAATCTGTAAGCATCTGGCAGCACCCTTTTTTTATTTTAGGGCAATTGGTACCATTATACTAAAGCCGACCCCAAGTTTGTTCTATAATATTATTGTTGTGATTGATAAACAAGGCAAAAAAAAATATCAATAACCTGTAGAGAGGGAACAACTAATTGTTTCGAAGCCGCCACATCTCTCATCAGCTCCCATCCTCATAGTCAGAGGTTCATGTATCTAAGGCGACAGTCATGCCACTCACCCTCCCAAGTGTGTGAAGAAGAAAAACTTTTAATAATAAAAATAAAACCAATTAATATATAAGCCGATAGCCACTGTTGCTAGCTGTAAAATAAAAATATATATATTTAACATAAACTATAAATACGTGCTTAAGCTAATGGATTTTCTGTAGCACAAATATTTGGCAATCATTTTAACATCTCTTAATCCTTCGTGTTTTTGAATGACTTACTGTCTGTCTGTCTGTCTGTCAATTTGTCGAGCCTTAAATAAAGCAGGCAATAACATATTTACGAATGCAACCAAAAACTTACAGCATGTATGCACAAGAACTCACACTGCTTTGCTGGATTTCGCAATTAGAGGGGCAAAATTGAAGTGAACTGAGGAAATACAAACGAAAAACAACCATTAACAAGATTTTAAAATTGCTTTATCGCAGCCATAAAAAAAATTTTTTAAATCTCTCTGCTTCAAAACACAACAGAATTTATAATTTTGCTGAACAAAATATAAAGAAGGACTTAAATTGCAATAAAATGAATTGTTTATCTCAATATATGTATGTACATATGTACATACTTCATATGCATGTAGTTCACAAAAGTGCAAAAGTAGGCACGTGCGTATTTACCATCTCTAAGAGGATGTTTGCAGTCATGCCAAGACATGACTTTTAATGTGATGATACACTATATGTTTTGAATTTTTTCTTTCTTTCATATTTTGCTTCTTTCGCACTTTTTTCGTAGGTATTTTGCACTTGTATGTATGTGAGCAGCAACGGAATGCAACTATTACTTGTATTGCATTATACAAGTTGAAGTGTTTTAATTTGATTACAATGTCAGCTCTGATGGCAATAAGAAACATACAGCTGGTAGTTGAACCTAAACAAGTAGTGATATTCACATTTAAAGTTTTACATACACAAAGTGTGATTTATTTCAAAGAGAGCAAATAAGGGTGGTAATTCTTAAGTGCTACTTGCATCACACCATCTTTCACTTTTTTCGAGAAGGTTTCACGCACTGCTCAGATCTTGTTTTCATTTCATATTGGAACATGAAATATTAAAAATAAATAAAAGAGTTTCGAGTTCTTAAGAATTCATTGCAAAAATCAAAATTGTCTATTCTCATTATGATTTTATATTAATGTCACAGGCAGTCAGTGTGAATGTGTGTATTTTCCAAAATTACTTATTTCTTCAAACGCTTTTCATTGAGAACAGTTCAAATGTTACTTGGCTTCACTTTGTCCTCACAGTTTCAAGCACTCTTTCGCTAAACATTGAGTCAGAGTTTTGTTTATAAGCTCGTGTTTGCTGTCTGCGCTCTATATGTACTCCTACTATTTTATGTTCAAGTATGGCAGCGATTTATAAAGGGTGTTTTTTTCGTTGTATAGAACTTTACGTTGCAACAAAACAACGTGCATATTTCAGCGAAAAGCGCATATTTTTGCATATTTTGCTATCAAATATCCTCTTATCCTCAATTTCATTTCATCAATTGATTTTTTACTGCTAATCCGACGCTCTCCCAGCACTAGTACTCCACAGTAATTCTTAGTTAACTTATTTACATTATTACAATTAAAGCGATAGCTAAAGGTAGGAATGTGTTAATCTCATTTCGCAATAATTTTTCAAGAGTCCCTGTCATGCTTAAAGTTTCCAATTATAAAATATTCTTGCAAAAGGCAGCCAGCCAAATCGTGCCTTTAAATTTCGGCAAAACATAAAAAAAGAACTACATAAATAAAATGAGTAAAACTTCAAGCAAATGTTACAAAATTTAATAAATGTATTTATTGAGAAAAAAAAACATTATTCTTAACTCTCTGTAGAAATAGATATAAATTACTAAAATCTCGTCTTAAAAATACTAACAAAAATTACATCTAAAGGCTACACACACAAAAGTTTGGTTGATAAAAAGGAGTGGTTTTGATTTCATTTAAGCTTTTAGCATAAAATCGCATTATGCGGCGGACGTCTAACAAATTATCATGCAAACAAAAGAGCTTAATATTATTTTATAAACAAATACATTTTTCTAATAAACGAACTATTTACCCGTGATTCTTAATACAAGATAATTCGAGATCAATTTTCAGCTTTCAACTTCTCCTGAAGCTCTCTTTTATTTTTCTCACATGATGTTGCTTTTTTTTATGTTTCATTAAACTAATATTTTCGCTTGTTGTGGCCACGAAAAACAGCATGAAAATTTATCCCCTAAAAATGGCCATGTGATTTGCAGCTGGCGACTTTTGCTTGCAAATCCTTTTACACGTCAGACGCCAGAAAGCTGTACGAAAATCCGGATTGTAAAAAGCATAAATAAATGGATTGATGGCACAATTAACCCAACCGACCCAAGTAAGAAACGACATGAGTCCTTCAGAGACAGCTGCGGGTGGTAGAAATGGTATCAGTAAGTAATAAACGAAAAATGGCAGCCAGCAGGCAATGAAACCACCCATGACCATTGTTAATGTTTTGGTGGTTTTCGTATCTCGTTTTGTTGTTGATACCCTCATGGGTACGCGATGATGCTGATGATTCTGTTGTTGATGACCACATTGGCTATTCGAATGGTGTCCTGTGTGTTGTACATTTGTCAAGTGCTGCTTTTGTCCGTTTGTGGCATAGTTACCCATGTGTGCCATGTGCTGGGACAAACATGTTTCCGAAAGAGATGTGCGACTCTCCATACAATGCAGTTGCTGAAGAGGCGACGATACGCTTCTTGCCCCCATGGTGTCGCCTATTGTGAATGTAACACTTGTTGATGCAGCTGCCGGCATACAGGCACCATCACCGTATTTGCAATTTATCGAATTACATGCAGCCAGCGTTGGCAAAACCGACGTTGATTGTACGGACAAGCGTGATATTTCAACGAGTTCATAGAATGATTGCTGATCTTTCAAATGGGGTTTCTCAACATAATTTTTGTTGCATTTATTACATTTCATACTGTTGCTTTTACTATTGCCAGCACTGAGACTGCCGTCGGCATTCCAACGTGATTTGAAAAAAAATCTTTGTGGACCACATTGAAAATGTTCTGACTCGGAAATAAAATTATCGCAATCTATGTCGTGATCAGCAGTGCGTTCGGAATTCTAAAGAGAGAAAATATAAATATTTAGTTTTTTTTTTTTTTTAATATAGTAAATCTAGTAATAGAACAATAATACAAATCTGCTAGAACAAGGAAAAACTGCTTAATTCTGGCTTTTAATTATCCCGCAAGACCGAAATATTTAAAAGCCAACGATTTTTCAATAACTTTGTAGTGAAAGTTTGTTTTGAGGAGAAAAAAAGATCCACTGCAACATATCAAAAGAAAAATCATTTTCGAGGCGTCCAATTTCCAATTTTGTGTTGGAAGCCTTCTAAATTAGACTTGGTTGAGTGGCTGCATTCGAAAAAAAAAAATATTTAGCAATAAAAATTGTTAGGCGCTAGTGACGTACATATATAGTGTGATGGAGGAAAACGTATTTTCGAGATTCCCGTAGACGATTCCTTGATATTTTTTCCAGCACTTTAACCTCGTATTGCGTCTCTTTAGAGGGTCCCCATACAAAAATAAAAAAAATATTGAAAATCAGACGCTTCGACAATGATTTTTTTGATGTGTTGTGGTGGAACTTTTTTTTCATGCTAAGAGCTATCGAACAATTTATGGCACAAAATCGATTTCTAAATGGACCGACCCCAAGGTACATGTATTTAACTGTACACAGTAAGCGTCAATTTTAAGATTGTGGTCTCTCAAGCTAATCGACAAATCTTGCTGGAATTTTTACAGTATCTAGTCTGTAATGTACAAGACGATCTTTGATCTTATGAGTGCAGCCACTCATACTCTCTTCACCTTTTTTTTTATTGTATTATATTTATGAAGTCAATACATTCAAAGACTTCAAAATTTATACTAGTGGCTCTTTTTATAATGTTCTATAGAGAGAGCGAGAGAGAGAGAGAGAGAATACTGCAGAGCAGATGAATGCTCGTTGATCCTTATGTATGTATAAAGCTTGTATATTGGTACCAGATCTTCGAAGCTGTCTCGATCTATAATCTTTTAGGAATTACTTAAATTGTTTTGCTGTATTCTGGTGAGAGAAAGTATCAGATTAAAATACGTGCTCGTGCCCATTTGTTGTAATATTTATTTGTTAATGAATTGCAAAGCTATTCTTCGAATAAGTCTTGAGGTTTTGGGTGACTTAAACTTTTGGCAAACAAAAAAGTAAGCTGTACAGAAAAGGGATAGAGGCATCGTGCATGAAGATGTTAACTAAAGATATGAATGTACACAGAGCGAAAACTTCCTAATAGATTCAATAAGATTTTCTCTCTGAAACGTTTTTAGGCTGAGGGCTATCACAGCAGAGAGAAAAGAAGATTTTTCTATGGGTATTTCTTATTATTTCCATGTTGCAAATCTTATTAATTATCTCAACAAGAAAAACACATAAAACTAAGAAGAAAACTTGTTACTCACGTTTGTTTTTTACTTAGTTTCCTATTTGCATGGTACAAAAAAAAATTCTATAGAGAAGAACTTATTGATTTTATTAGGTTTTCTTGTAAATTGTATACAATAAGGATTTCCTATTGATTTTATTAGGTTATCCTATTTACTTTTCCCTATTGGTTTTATTAGTTTCCTATATAAGCACACGTAAATCATCTTTTTAATTTCATTAATTGTTGTTTTTTCAATAAGGTTTTCCCATTTAAAATAATAAGGAATCCTTCTTGAAAAAAAAACCATAGAGATATCTTATTGATTTTTTTCTACTTTATTAGGTGCTTTTTTCTCTGTGTAGAAAACGTTCTAATTGTGGAGAGATATACTGTCTGGAGTAGCAATTTATTGGTGTTGCGAAGCACATTGGGTTTTAGCTTTTATTAACAACGAGAGCAATATCTATATTTAAAAACCTTCATCAACTTTAATCCATAAAATATTATATTTATCCCTTCCTTTTCATTGAATTTAAATCGCTAATAAAAACATTGGCTGTACAACATGAAATGCTCTGAATAAGCAAAAATCAGCAAAAAAAAAAAAAAAGAAACATAATTTGCAAACACATTCCACCCATCAATTGCACACGACTACAATCAATAAACTCATCCCCAGCACCAGCATCGCAACATTATATCTGTCGGCAATCAACACTCCACATATATGCCACCAACTTACCGCATCACGAACAATTCTCTGACGACGGGATGTCAGAACGTAGCCAATTTTTAAATAAACATAAAGCATCACAGCCAGTGGTATGAAAAATGAACCCATTGCCGAGAATACCACATAACCTTTATTCTGATTATAACGACAAACTGTGTAACCTTCTTCGCGGCGGCCCGGCTCGTACCTAAAAAAGAGAGAAAAAAGAAAAATCAAAGCCATTTAAATGACAAATAACCATTGTTATGTATGTTTATACAATGTATTCAAAAGTAATATGGTTCAAATACATTTTCATAAATAAACAATTATTCAAACAATATTTCAGTGCCAGAAGCAATGTTGAGCGAAGTGACGAATGCTGGCATTCGTTTCTTTTTTTTTTTTTTTTTTTCTTACACCAAGAAAGCGGATGCCACATGAAGAGAGAACAAATACACGTGTTTGCTGTAATACCCTCCAAGAATTTTTTTTCAATTTAAAAGCATTCAAATTGAAATATATGCCAATTTCAATCGTTACTATTTATCGGTGCGAAAATAAGACAGCAAAAGAAAACGACAAATGAATGTAAAGACCGGATGACAAACGTTAACCGCCTATATAAAATGTTAATAACAGCTCCTTCTTATTTCTATCGGATTTGCTGTGGCACATTGTAAACAGGAATTTGGGGTACTGACATTCTTGGTGAAAATGTCCTCAGCTTTAGCTGCACTGTCACCGCACGTGACATGTCCACACTTATAGAGTAAAATAGAAGAATTTTTAAAAATTAAAGCTACTGAGAAATCAATTGGTCTTGCTCATTACAATAACTGCATTCGAAATATCCCAGCAAAAACTACTGTGACCCGGCTTGTAAGGCAGAGTCATGCGATGACAGCTTACTTAGCTACTTGCGTAGCCTGTGATATTTTATGCACTAGTTTCACTGCCTTAATTTTCCACGTCCGTTTCACTTGCCGTTTCACATTAGTAAGCAATAAAAAATGCACACTACTCACTCGATCTTATGCCTCGATGCTAATCGTCGAAACCTTCAAAATAAAATTTATTCTATCAAGCTACGCAGTGCTCCTTGCGTGGCTTGCGACGGTGCAACTGTTTCATCGATTGAGCTTTTTCTTGCAAAAACAAATTTTGTACGTATTAATTCTCGCAAAAAAGCAAGAGAGGATGCATTAGTATAAATATGTCATAATATACCGATAATATTTATGCTGCTGGGGTAGTATGTGTTGGGATGTAGAGTGCGCATGCAGTGCAACCCTGTTTAACAATGCGAATATTTACTACTATGTTTTCTTTTTATGTTTTTCTTTTATTCTCCTTTTTGTACGTTCTGTTTTTAAAATAACCGATTTTTATATTACTCAAGAATAAACCTTTGAACTATAAGGACGTGCTGTTTCTTTTAATTGCGAAGAGGCCACCTAAAAAGTATTGCTTTCTAACAGTATGGAATAAGAGACCTGCCAAGTGGGGCATTGCGAATAAAAATCATGTAATGCGGAGGCAGGTTGGTAAGTGGTAGCACATACTCTCTCGCTTACAAGCCTGCTTCCAGGTAATCCGATATTCTTTCTGTGTTTGCTTAATTTAAAATAAATTTACCTTAGTCATACTTTATTGATTCCTTGTAAGCACTTTTGTAAGGCAGTGCATCAAGAAAAGTTATTTGCTTTCCAAAATAAATATACTTTGGAGCATTTAGTCTCTGTCGCCTTGCACAAATGCATTTTTCAAGACATTGAGAAGTGCTTTCATAGGCAAAAGAAAAAACTTACTGCTTACGAGTCTTGCATGAATTTTTGCTTGGACGCTTGTCCAAAATAACAGGGGTGATACGCAGTAACCAGTGTTGTGGACATACTTGTGAGCATATGATAAATATATTGCCTTGCAAAAATATAAATATAAAACTATAACAGCAAATGACAAACTAAACAAATTTCAATGACTAAATTAAAGCAAATTTTAACAGAAAACTGCTTTACTCCAATAATGAAACTTATTGCTCTTAATGCCACCACTTCCCCACGCATTTCGCTTACAGCCGGCATCGAAAACCGAAATGTCGCAAACTTTTCCTTTTTTTGTATTCCAGCAAACGATTGCGAGTTCATTTATTTTTTATTAAACTTATAAGCATTCGTGAATTTTATTACTATTTTTCTTTCTTGCAGCATGTGAACATGTAGATTATAAAATATATTTCCCTTGTGTTGCAATACAAGAAAACTACTGTGGAGGCGTGGAGTAAGAGGAAAAGCTTAGTGTTTGGACAGATTCTTATGTTTTCTTATACAACAGTTGCAAGTTTTCTTAAGTTTTCCTTTTCAAGAAACTACATTCTTAGAAGATAAATAAATACAAGTGAGTGACAGAAAAACTGCATGTGTTTTCGATTAGGAAAAAAACGGGGCAATGAATGTTGTGGCAGAATATAATTTTAGACAATATTATGTTTTATTGCCACCAGAAGGAAGATGTTCTTGTGACTTAACAGCCACTTGAAGGCATTTGCAAAATAAAAAACTGGCACTTGTTACATAATCCAAGTTGATGTTTTCTCTTTTCTCCTTCGCTTAATGGCAAGCAATAAAATATGACAATAATAAATAAAATAATACGTCCATATAAGCATGGCACTGTGACCATAAAAAATACGTGTTTGCATGTGTGTGTTCGAGTAAGTGTGTATATAATATGACTGTTTTACTTTAATGACCATTTCCTTTTCGTCACTTACCATCCCAAATACGGCGGACATGTTATGGACAGCGCCGTCACCCAAACAATAAATATCATGAACAAGGCTAAACGTTTTGTGCGTCTATTTTTGGAATAAGTTAAGGGCTGTGTTACTGCTAAGTATCTGAAAATAAAAACATGAAGAAAGAAGAGCAATGAAAATGTATTCAAGTCGAAAGCGCCAGAAAATTCTTGCAGTCAGTTTAAAATAAGCCATTAAATTGCAAATGTAGCTTAAGTCAACATGTGACAGGCAACACCATTATCAGGGGATTGTCATTGTCAGCGTGAATGCAAAAATAAATAAGAATTGTACTCCTTTGGAATCCTCATTAGAATAAAACTTGAAATATAAATAATGAAACTGAGCCCATAACAATTAAAACAAAGTACAGCAGCGGATGGTCCGAAAGCCTCTGCACTAACTCTGTCAATGCTTTACAGGTGGGAAATATTAAAAGTCATACCGTCTAATTCATAAAAATTATAACAGGTTTATAAAGCTCTTATTTGACAGATTTTCCATGCAAATATGTCAAATAACAGTCTTATAAGCCTGTAATAATTTTTATGAATTAGGGGGATAATATTTATAATTCTATGCAGTCGGTGCGTTCGTTGGCTGATTTTTACTGCAACTTTGTAAGCAGTGATTTTAAGAAAATTGAATTTTATTTAAACAGTTTTTTCAATGCTGACACGAAAAACAAAAATTTAAAAATATTTTACGAAAGTTTCCAACTCTACTGACACACGTATAAGGTATGTGCAATGCAACAGCTGATTGATTGTTTTCTTAGCTAGTTTTCCATTATAATGTCAAACGCTGTTTTTACAGGGATTATGCTTGAGAAGTTAATTTAATTTTTTTTGTTCACCTTAAAGTTGGTATTCCTGCACTGGAAAATAAGATTGGAAAATGATTTGCATTCTTAATTTGCGCTCTGTGCCTAAAAGAAAAAAAATCAAGGTTTGTTTTTTTTTTTTTTGACAGAGGACGAAAACCATCTGCTCATTCTTCCTAACCTGGTTTTTTCTGTACTTTGTTTTTTATTCTACAATTTTCTGACAGCTTGGCCACTCTTTCAATCTCCGTTTGAGTCGTCTCTACTTTATTGTATATACTATGGAAAGCGTTTTTGGCTTTCACACATATATAAAATTAAAATTTCATATGAAATACCTCTAACAGCTTCCGGTGTTATAAAAAATTTTAAACTTATTACATTAATACATAAAAATTCTGGCTTTACATTGTGAGTTCCAAAACCATGGCCTTAGATGCCTTTAGAAATTATTCCTTTCACTCACCTGTCTAAACTTATGGCACATAAACTTAATATTGAAGCTGTACAGAGCAGCACATCTAAAGAAATCCAAATATCACAAAGAATCCAGCCAAAGCGCCAAACTCCTGCAAGAGAAAAATTACACACGCCACGCGTTATTTTTAGTTGTGTCTAGAATATCAGGACAATAATGATACATTTATAGTAAAAACGAGTTCCGTGATAAATCTATTACAAAAAGTATCTGAATAACTTTCAGCTCTGGCAAAGGTTTACAAGTCTGCCCAGTAGTTCTCATACACTGAAACAATTTTGAATCATTATTTGATGTGTGTGATGATAAATTCAAATTTAAGTCCCCGGACACAAACCAAATTTTTTGAAGACAATTTTGCAGTTATCAGAGCTGTGTTAACGACTTAATAGTGGCGCAAATTTGATCATAGTGCAAATAACAGCTTGGAAGTTGCGCTGTGTTAACTGATCACAGGATCATCTAAATTTGTGTTGGAAATAAAAAAAACGAATTTTGAAAAATATGATTTTTGTTTTTAGTTTCTGGGGAAGATTAGGGAAGTCTTCAGCGGACTACACACCATACACAAAATGTGGAGTCCTTGGAAATTGAATAAAATAGATTTTAAGAGGATCCTATTTTTGAAAATATGAAAGTCGCTTACATTTGCGTTAGTTGTTGAATCAAATTTTTCGTTTTACATTTGAGGAAAAAGTTCACGAAAGAGCTATTGTAGTGGTAAAGCACAAAATTTAGTTGGCGGGTTGTAACCTCTGTTTTTTTTTTTTTTTTTTTTGGCGAACAGATGCCGTTTGATTGTGTTTTTTAGAAATTTAGCTAAAATACGCTAACTAAATTTTGTACTTTACCACTACAATAGCTCTTTCGTGTTTTTTTTAATGTGACAAATTTGTATTTTTTTTTTTTTTTTGTTTTTGTGAGATTATTTGAAAAATATATAAAATAATAAGGTATTACCACCAAATCTATACTGCCTTATATGTATGTGTGTTTTCTTTTTGTGCCACTTTACTGAGTAATCTCGTGCAAGATTTGATCGTTGCTGAGCCATATTAAAATGAATACTTTTTTTTTCAAAAGATTTCACTTCAAATTGTTTCACTTTCGAACAAATGAAGTGAGAAAATGAAATTACCATTAATCAGACATTAAGACAACCACCCCCCGCAAATAAACCAAATATTAAAAGGAAGCTGCCTGTTTTCAACACCCTGTAACACGGAAATAAATCACTTCCAAGACACATTTTCATATACAACATAATGTTCATGATAAGTAAAAGAACAGCTCCTATAACTCACATCGCAAGTGTGAAAAGCAGCTAA
This sequence comes from Sturmia bella, assembly GCA_963662145.1. Taxonomy (NCBI): domain Eukaryota; kingdom Metazoa; phylum Arthropoda; class Insecta; order Diptera; family Tachinidae; genus Sturmia; species Sturmia bella. The sequence goes on from OY759168.1 coordinate 124,048,816, forward strand.
ATTGTTGGATTAGAAAGTTTTTAATTAAAAGTGATACATATGCTGCTAAAAATGAAACTTTTTCTTAATAAAAGAATTTGCTCACTACGAAAACGGAACGTTTTCGTCATTATTGCTGTCAGTTATTTCTTTTAATAACTTTTACCCCAATATACACCATGCAATTTGTATGTTGACAGCAAAATAAATTAGTTACATAAAAGCGAAATAAATAAGTAATTATGTATTCCGCTGAAGCTAAAAGCTGGCTGAGGAGTTTTACTCAGCCAAGAAATATTGTAGGGATGTGCTACTAAGTTACATATTAATCATCTAATTTCACATCAATTCTTGTGATTAAATATCGAAATTATAATTTTAGACACTATATATTGGTGTACCCATGATATTATTGTTGATTTCCACATGACGATAGCTTTGAATTTATTTGTCTATTACGCTGTTACGAAACTTTACCGCGCAGAATTGGAAGAAAAAAAATAGAAAGAGGCAAAATCATACAACTATATATTAGAGAAGACAAATTCTTATAGAAAAAACTTGGGGGTTTGGGACTCGTTTCTGCTTGACTTTGTCCCTGGCGGTGTTTTGTCAAGTCTTTTGGCTCTTGATCATTTTAGATACATGTCACAATTTTTTTTTTTAGAAATTTATTTTTTAAAAGTATAATATTAGCAAATTTACTCATTTCAACTCAACTCAATTCAGTTCCCTGCTTTGTTCTTAGTGCAGGAAGGTATTGCATTAATACACACTATTACTTCAACACTGTATGAAATCGTGTTTCTTCAAAATTATAAAGCAAATTGAAAATCAGACATTTCGAAAATGATTTTTTGACATGTTGTAGCAGAACTTTTTTTTCCTTATGCCAAAGCTTTCGAAAAATCGACAAGTTTTTCTTCATACAAGTCGTTCGGCCCTCTAAAACTCATCACAGTCTAGGGTCACATGAGTTGTTAGATAAAATAAATATATAAAAAAAAAATTAATAAAACTCTTTGCTAAAGCTTTAGGTCTTTTATTTTTCTTTATTAACGATTCCTGGCGATGCTAACAAATTGTTAGCGAAATATCGTAAAATTAATAAAGAAAAATAAAAGACCTAAAGCTTTAAAAAATAGTTTTATTAATTTTAACAAGAAAGGTCAAAAATTATTGATAAAATAAATATATTAATTCAGGTCCAAAAATGAACCTTTTCAAAAAATATTTGCTGTATTCTTCAGCTGTCTATATGCCGACGACATTTCGTTGGTGCTAATCAACTCATCAGTAGACTTGAAAAATTCTTAAACGTTTGCTTGAAATTTAACTACTTATTCCATAATTCCCATGAACAGAATGAGAATCAGATATGTTCAAACAAACCTTTAACAGCAAACATTTCTTTTTTCGTTTTGCAACACTTCTACTTTTCTTTGCAACCTTCTATACAACGAGTCACCATTGGTTACTACGATTTGTATTTTTGAAAGTATCAAAAAGTAAAAGTTTTTGAATAGTAGACTTGAGTAGCATCAACGAAATGTCGTCGGCATATAGACAGCTGAAGAATACAGCAAATATTTTTTGAAAAGGTTCATTTTTGGACCTGAATTAATACATTTTAATTGGCTCTTAAAGCAAATAAATAATTAAGTTCATATTTGAATATTCAAAAACTTTTACTTTTTGATACTTAAGTTCATAGATAAAATAAATATATAGCAAAAAATGTATTGCCTAAATTTTTTAAAAAACCAAGAATCTTTGAGCTGTTTTCAGTCTATATTCTGTTTAATAGTATGTATTTAGAATTATGAAGTAAAATTCTAGTAGTGGAAAAACTAAAAATTGTTCGACTGCCTTCATATTATTTACAAACAATTACTTAAACTGTGTCTTACCTTCACAAATATAATGGATAGCAGCTGGTGGCATAACACACGTTCCCACTAACCAATCGGTTATGGCCAAATTGAGAACAAAACAATTCGTCACCGTACGCAGACGACGTGTGGTTAAGACGGACAAAATCACCAGAGTATTACCGAATACTGTAACTAAGATAAGCAACATGAAAATGGCCACCACAAGAGCCTTGGACCCCGTCATACCCACGACATACGTTTCGATAAAAGGTGGCAGAGTGGCTGTCGCATGGGCCGTGCTTCGCAGTGATATTGTGCTGGTGGAGGCGGTAGTTGTTGCATCCCAGGTGTAGGCACCACTAAACGACGACAGCTGTGATGCTTCAATTGAGCTGGCCAAATTGTGGTCCAAACTATTGGGGGGATGAGAAGACTTTAGAAAATCGCCACCAAAGAAATTTCTTAATAGGGAGGCATTGCCCCAAGGAAACGGCGACGGTGAGGGGGAAGGAACTGCAGCCAGCGGTGCAGTGGAGTAAAATGTTGCTGTTGTTGGCAGTGAGTTGGCTGTGAATGTGGTTGCGGCTGTATTTGTATTCATATGCTTTAGTTGGTATGTTGTTGCAGTTGCTGTTGCTGTTGCTGTGAAGCTGTTGCTACTTGCACTGTAGTTGCTTATTAATGCTGTTACCTTTGTTATGCGTATTGAAGTTGTCACTGCTGCAGTTCTTGTTGCCTTTATGGTTTCGTACAACAATGACAACAATTGTGGTTTCTGTTGCTGTATTGTCATATCTTTTCAAACACTTGTTTTCTTTTTTTTTTCTATTTACTCGTGCGCTAAAGTTCACATTTTGAATTCGTTTGACAGCGTTGTTGTGTTATTTATTGTTGATGACTGCTGAACTCAAAAAGTCATTTTGCTGATTGTTATGTTGTTGCTGTTGTTGTTACTTGTTTTCAACGTTTTTAATTTTCCTGTTACAGTTTTTCTGTGTTAATTTGTGGCAGAGTTTAACCGCAACATCCGTCAAGTCCTTTCTGTTGTTATTGTTTTTGGTCGCAATATCTGCAAACAAACACACGCACGCACCCATGCAGGCAAGTGTAGTATGTACATTAATGAATGTTGTCTTAAAGTTTGGAAATATGGATTTCTATTTTAAAGTCACCATATTTAAATAAATAAAAAAGCATTGCTAGTTTACAATAAAATTGTTCAGGAAAAGCTTTTCGAATGGCATGCGAAACCATACAGGCCAATAGAAGGAACAAAAACAAAGCTGCAAAGCTTTGTGATTGTCTTCAACAACTCCCCTAGTCTTAGGCAGTAATCAAGCCTGCGAGCACCAGACTGTTGGTGTGGAACTCCATCTCATCCATCGCGAATAAACTGGTAGATGGACCAACAAAACAATTTACAAAATCTTCAAGAGAAGACGTAATAAAATAAGAAGCCCTAAAGCCTTAAAGTACGTCTACATATAAAAGTAAGACACTAGAAAATTAAGAAACATTCTCAAGGTTTCCTAAATAATAAAAACAACAATCAAAATTGAATACTTTCGATGAAACTTCGCTTGCAGGACACTAGTCCGGCTCCACTGTACTCCTGATTTGTTTTGTTTTTTTTTTTATATACATACATACATACATATATTCTAATCTGCCCTTCCGCTTAGAAATATTCTCTGCATATCAAAAAATATTTCAATTCTATCACGCTGCATAGCGTTGGCATTACAGGTTTCAATTCATCTTTCACCAGAAGCTTTTAAATTTTCATTTGACAGTTTTTATTTATGACAATATTTTATCACAAAACTACTATGAGATTAGAAAAATAAAATAAAAACTTGAATAGTGAATAGTGAACTGTAAAATAATTTTCATTCTTGTGGCTCCCAGAGCAGGATAATCTTTGGCTTTTGTTATTGTGAGCACAGCAAGAAAAAAAGAAAACGTTAATAAAAATGCAATGTAATAACTTTAATTAAAATATGGCTCAGCACATACATAAATTCTTCTTCGATTTTGTAATAGCTTTTATCGATTTTTGTTGCTCTGTGTGGCCAACAAGCTAAAAACAATATGACTTTGACATTTACAATTTCATTGGAATAAGTTCTAGGAAACATTTAACACTCTGAGCAGCCACAGAGCAAACATTAACATTAATTAAACTTGTGTAAAAATCATTAAACATGGAAAGTATATTTTGAAATCATGTGACATAAAACACTGCAGGCAGGAGCGCATTCTTTTGACAGTTGTGGAAACGGAATTTGGGAACTGCTCAATCACCTGATATTAAAAATTCATTTAAAAACTCGTTTGGGATATTCAATTAAAAATGCGGAACGTTGCTCTCAAACATGCATTTATTGGCCTAGAAAATTGCGTACGTATGTATTTGGTTTATTTGCAAAGAAAATTAATGCAATTATTATAAATGAAATAGCTACAATCCAATAATTTCACTTTGTTCTAATCATCTAATTACCACAAATATCTGAAAATGTTTTATTTTTAAACCAATAAAGAAATTTCGCTCATGAAATTGAAGAAGCTGTTTGCAACGTGTAGCACATGTTTTTTCCAAAATTTTATTTCATATTTTTTGCTCGCATTTTTATCTTGATTTCTGTTAAATGTTTTAAATTTGTAATACATGAAAAAATGTGTGTAGCCAACCAAACGGGTATCGAAAGCCAAGCAATTACAAATATTTAATTTTTTTAATGATCGCACAATGAACACAAACATCGACAACTAAATATTAGACTGGCTCCCAATCATATGTTCAACTTAATCTTATTGATTGTTATCTAGTTCTCTTAAGTTTGTATTACATTAATGTAAAAAGTAATAATAACAGTAGTTAGAAATCCAGAAACCAGGAACGAGTCGTAACTCGCTTATAGAAGCATGAAAAACCAATAAAATTGTTGTTGTATTGGAGAAAATAAGTAATTGTAATTTTCCCAAAAAAAAAACAAAAGTTTTAAAAAGCTTTAGTTTTCATTGTACATAGAATTGTACTCAATAGTTTCACTCTTTCATAAACAAATTATCAAAAAGATTTTTTTTCGCCACAATTAAAGCTGCTTAAATCATTGTTTTATTCTTAGCAATTGTAAAGATTAACACAAAAATCACCCAGTCACTAAAATTACACTTTCGGCAACCAAACTCGTCAATCATAACAAACGCTCTCGGTAATGTTTTTCAAATCGGATTTCTTGTGAGCGCAAGCCTAATAATGTCTAATTGCTGCTAATAAATTAATTTCAGAATTTATTTGAAATGTTATACATGTTGAAAATACCAACAATTTAAGTTGAGTAAAAAAAGAAAATTACACACAAATTAGGAAATTAAAAATAGTTTGTGTAATAAATCGATGCGGTATCGTAAAAAAATGAAGTAAAATTTTCAAAATGTTTTCGTGAGCCGAATTACATTTGAACAAAAATAAATTATGAGTAAAACTAAAAGAAGCAATAGCAAATTGTTGCTTTTAATTTGCCAAAACAAAAAAAAAAATAAACCTGTGAGGAAAACAAACTGTTTCATTCCATTTATGATCTGTGCGTTTCAGAAAAAAAAGCAAATGTTTCTTTTCAAAAAATCATAATCCCAAGTCCCAAACAATTTCTCAGGTCGACAAGAGATTTGAGAATGCTTCAAAAGGGGCTTTAAGAGCTTCTAGTAAAATATTTAGTTGTCCGCAAAACATTATTATCATTTTCAATTTATAGTTATTATTGCTAATCAAAACAATTTACATATCACATCCATTCTTAAGTCAGATTTTATAGCAACAAATTAACAGCCTTTAAGGGCAATTTTTTTTTTTTAGTTTATGGAGTACCATGGCGCCACCACTTTGTTGCTCAACTCAAGTGCCCAACTGCTGGAAGATGGCTTCTTGGGCCACACTCTATCCCAAGAAAAGAAGTCGTTAGAGATTTTAGGCCATATTCATAATAATTCTTGTAAGTTTATTAAGCTCTTATTTGACGTATTTCTACGGAATATTTGTCAAATAAACGTGTAATAAACCTTCAATAGTTTTTATGAATATGGGTGTTTAAATTTAAAATGTGATAGTATTTCAATCGTTAGGAATTTTGACAAGAGAGCCTAAAATCAATATTCCGAATCATTTTGTCTAACAAAAAAAAAAAATGTTCAATCAATGCTCGCTTGTTCCTCATGTTCAAAAATATATGGTCTAATTATTCTTTTCCAAAATATTCTACATCATGCAAATGGGCGAATTATTCTTTGGCCTTGTCAGCCCCATATTCCCCAACATTATATATTCGCGTCACTGAAAATCTGCTTTGTAACTTACTGTGGGTCCATAAACAAGGTCGTATTTTTATGAGCACCATTGTCGAAAAACAAAAATGAGTCATGCTAGTCCTTTTTCCTACATTGGAAACTTCTTGCACCACGACATACATATCAAACCAAAAAAAAATAATTTTCAAGGAATATGACTTTAATTTTTTTTTTTTTTGAAACCCACACCAAAGAAGTGGTAGTCATTGTGTTAAAAAAAAATTTTGGAGAGAAAAATGTATTAGTGGTTGGTCACATATTTGACGCTTCCTTAGGGGCCCCGAAAATGCAATTTTCCCATTATCACACGATGCTCGTTGCGGAGTCGAATGCAGGACCAGTTAAGATTCGGTTGATTGCAGGGACATGCTTGTTTGCATTTTCGCCAATCTAATGCCGTTTTCATTCCTACAGCAAAGGGCAACATTTTTAAATTTGCAATTTAAATGGCAATCAAAATTCTGAAGGGCATGGTTTTTTTTAAATTACTTATGGTCATAGAGGAATTTTCTTTTGATCTAAGTTTCACTAAAATCTGTGGAGTTTTGCAAAAACAAAGCAAAATAAATGTTTAATATTGTGTAGCAACGAAAACGGCTTAAGCTTGTTGTGCACCCCGTGAATTCAACCATAAACAGTTTCACGCATAGGACTCTAGGAACTCTGTGTCGTTTGCAAGGTTCCTTTACTTCCTCCAGCATATGCCCGGTAATTGAGTTATGTCTGCAAACGTGTCCATTCCAAGATATCAGAACCGTATTTGTGAAAAGCCGGGGTACTGGCATAAATAGTGCTCTCCTCTCCACATGCTCTACATTCATGTCCTCTTGCTATTCCTAAGCGGTTAAGATGTGACAGGAGCTTAGAATAACCTGTCATAGCTCCCATTATTCCACTTAATTAAGGATTGATAAATCTCTCATACAATTTTTACATTGGTTTCCATGATTTCGTTATTCCAGTTAAATGGGCTCCATATGCCCAATTCTGTAGCTCAGATTTAACTGCATCAAAAGGTTTTGCGCCTACCAAGCTTATGTTACTTAACTCTTGTGCTCTTAAAGCAAGTGAGTTTGTCTCTCATATCCAGTTATTCCCGCATGCCACAGCTCTCATATGATGCCCAGTTTACCCCGAGTGGAATAACTAATAATAGGGTTTTGTGGAATACTAAAATATTTGTGATTTAATCTGCTCAGCTGAGATCACATTTACAGCTCCTGGCCTTTTTTCTTTCATTGAGTTCTCTAATACATTCCGTAATTGCCCATACTTCCGCCTGCAAAACTCTGTGATAGTCCTGCAAATGGAACAACAGTTACATGGTATTTTCTATATTACCAGGTGTTGTTTTTTCCATGCTCTTGATCCAGCCCTGTCACAATGAAGCACTATGGCTCAACTCACAAAAAAAATTTTTCTCTGTTTTTTTTTCAAACACAATGGCTCCGCAACAGGCTTCCTTACGGGGGCTACCACACAAAAACACAAAAAAATAAAATAAATAAAATCAGGCACTTGGAAAATGGTTTTTCGATATGACGTAGTGAAACTTTTTTCTAATACCAAAATCTGTGGAAAATTCAATGGCACAACAAGTTGTTGTCCATATAAATCGATCGCGCCTAATGCGAAACCAAGCTGTATTTTCTTTTATATTTCTCTTCAATCGTTTCCCAAATTAATTTCAAATATTATTATTCAATTTTTTTGTTTTTTTTTTGTTGGTTTATTGGCAGACATGATATTACATGTCTAATAATAAATTGTGATGTCTAGTTGACAAATCTACTAATCATCAACAAATAAAATGTGTGAAATGGAACAATTTGGTATTTAAGTTTTTTGTAAAACAGAGTAAGTTACAAAACGAAATTTTTCCTGCTATAAGGCGATAAAACTCTATTTTAGAAAAGTTTTTTAGAACTGCCCTTGAAAGATCTTAAATGTTGTACAGAACGTTAAATTTATAAGCCTTTCTTGCAGTTCTTTAGCAGAAAATTGAGCAGTTTTCCATACAGAAATCAACATATGTTCCAGCAGATATATATAAAGCAATAAAAACTAAACAAATCAAGGCTTAACCTCAGTTAAAAATTCGCCTAAAAATCTATTTAAAAAAAAACCCCTTGAAAAACGAACTCTGTCCATATCTGAGCTACAACTTGCAAGTACTTGTGTAAAAAGCTGACAGACTACTCCGAAGCTATTCGCAGCTTGACGGTGAGGAAGCTCACGTTCTATCAGTGTAATACTTTCACGATGCACAAATTTAAAAAATTCTGAGGAGATACCGAGGCTTTATATTCGGCGAAAATTTATATTTCACCAGCTTCCTATAACTCTTCCCCTAAAAAGATAGTTTTGTTTTTGTTATCAAATTAAATAAATTGTTGGGGTCACCAAATTAGGATTCCGTTGTTAACTAAGAATTTTCATATTCTGACTTGTGACTGCGTTGCAACAACCCGTTTGCTTGAAATAAAAAAAAAAACTCATTATTCAGGGAGAGTATTTGAGTCGACAAGATGCTTCTTATAAATATTTACTTATTTTTGTTGCTGCATTGTGTTTGGGAACAGCAAAGCATTATGCCGACACTCATAATGACGTTTGAATGATGATTATTGGTTTTGATGGGTTACTGATAAAAATTAGCATTACAGGCATGTAAAAATAACAACAACAATATGTCATTTTATTTGATTATTTTTATGTCGAAAACACTTGTTGCGGACAAGTTGTCTATTGCTGTTTTGTTTTCTGTTGAAACAAAGTCCAACAAATGGAATTTTGTGGAATAATATTTGCATTCAAATGGAATACAGTACAACTTTGGAAAATGTAATAGCTAATTTGTATGATTTTTAAGTTAAACTTTTGTTATTGTTGTTACCTAAGATAGAGGTCTAAGAAAACATTTACTGATATCATGGTATTAGGTGTGATCACGTGCTTTATGGTGGGAGACTTCGATATTCTAATTTTAGCGAAAAACTGTTCTCTTACGACAAATTTGGAAAAGCAAAATCGATCTAGCGAGAAAAAAACACCTTTTTTCAGAAAGTGGCGCCAATTTCTTTTAAGGGCAGATGGGAAAATTTGTGAAGCGATCTGCTGTTTTGAAACGGAAAATGGAAAAACAATTGCAATAAGTACCCCGAGTTGCCTGGCCCCATCGAAATATGCACTTGGCTAGTTTTTTTTTATAATTATAAACAGTCTCGATTTTTATAGGACTTGTCAATGGGTGTTTTTTTATTGAAGCCCTAATAGAGATAAACATGTACCACACAGCCAGAAGTTTGATGTTGTAATTCCAAATTTTTGTCTATGAAAAAATAACAACTTCAAAACTTAGTTTATTAATTTTTTTTTTTTTTTTTTTTTGTATCACTGTAGTACTTAAATTTACCTCTCTCTCTCTCCCTCTTTTAGTTTTTGTTTCAATTAACAGCTTTTTATTTATTGAAAAATTTTTTTTTAATCTTCAATGGTTTATCATGTGTAGACGACGCTGTTTTCATAGTGAATCCAGCAATAACCCAGCAAGACTTTTAAAACTCGCACAGGTGTTTCATTTCAAGGCAATAATTATATAAATTTAACAGAATTATTTTCAATAAAGTGAATAGAAAAAACTTTATTGTTTCATGTGTTATGATATTTCTTTTCGTTTAGGAAAATTTTTTGCTATTTTAATAAAACTTATTCATTAATTGTTTATGTTTATAAGCACTTTGTTTATTGAATATAATTCTTATTTTTTATTACAATTATTAAATGCTTTTTCATTCTCTGCGCTATGGCTATGATCATTAACCGTTTCTAGTTATAAATGAATTGCTAATTTATTAGTTAAGCCAATCTACTAATCCAGATCGTAGAGATTATTTGATGATCTCAATTATTTTAATTGAATTGCAACAGTTATTTCTCTTCCTTCAAATAAAGTTCAACGCACTTTTTTATTATACTCGTATCAACTAAGGAAATCAATTATTTAACGCGGCCAAATATTTACGCCCTTTAGCTGTAATGCACAGTTTGAAAGTTCACGTTCAACTGAAGACATACAATACAAATGAAAAAAAATGCTGTTAAAATGGTTTTATAACAAATTTAATCTCCTGTTGTTGTTTTTGCTCATTCATGGAAAACTTTGTTAGAACAGTAATCAACTCTCTCACAATCGCTCACCATCGCAAATAACGTAAAATATTGTAAACAAATAAATAAAATTGCTAACAACGAACACGTCTAAAATCATCAGCCTCCTCCATGCACATCGTCATGATGAACACAGCCAACAACAACCTGTACATCACAATATGTACATCATTATTAGCAGGGCAAAACTATCATTATCATTACTGTCAAGTTGTCGAATAAATCAACAAAAAATCAGGCAAAAGCAAACAAATGGTTGAACAAGAACAACAAAAGTATTGAGGCACAAGACATCGACCCACAAAAAAGATCTCACATCATATAAAACACCAGCAGACACGTTTGAAGGGTAGTACGGAGTGCTTACGGAAGTTCTGTTGCCCATAAGAACCGTGTGGAAAACGAAGTTATGAAATGAAGGTTTAGCAAATTTCTAATGCCATCACACACACACACACACACACAGTGGTATTTAGGTGGCAAAAGTTGCACGTGGAAAAATCTAAAATATTCTTTCTTAGGAAAAGAGTAGCACGTATTTTGTTTAAAATAAGTAAAGTCGCTTTAACGTTGTCTAATGAAAACGTCTATGATATTTTCACTGCGGACGCTTCAATGCCACCGCTTTTATTGAAACGCAATTAATTCTGTTTAATTAGAGGAAAAATCTGTTGGGAAGGCGTGTGTAGTTTTGGAAATTGGAATGACCTTATTAAATTCAGCATTGACAGTGTTCTTTGGCTTCAAAGAGAGCTCATATTTTGCAATAATTTACAAAATCTACCAACTTTCTTCCTGGTTCAGCAAATTTATAAACATTTCAAAGTTGTTCAGAAATCAATGGCGAAAAAAAAATTTTTTCATACAAAATTCGCTCTTTTTATTTTTAATAATCAACAAAAAATAGAAATGGGCAGCATTTTACATTTTTTAAGTTTTTCTAAATTCAGCATGGCTAAGAAATAAAATAAGCTATAAATCATAAAATTAACGAAATGTTTGTTTTATTCACAATTTAAAGCAGATATCTCTAATTATATTAATTTGTATATATACGAAAAACTATTTAATACAGCTTCAGATCGTTTTTATATAAAAATTTTTATTAACAATATTATTCAATATTTCGATAACAATTTGTTATCATCTTCAGGATAATATAGATGTACGCCATCATTTTCTGAGAGAAAAAAAGGATGCAAATTTAATTGATTTTTACCTATAGGTACTAATGAGATGGTTGCGGATTGTCTAACAAAAGCTGTTACTTTGCCGAAAAATGAATTTTGCTTTAAAAATATGGGCTTAAATATTGTAAAGTAAATTTTGAGTAGGGGTGTAGTACTGTAACAAATTTTACTTTATTATTTGTTTCTATATTTAAAAATTCTTAATCTAGAATCCCTTTGAAATTTATGTTTTAATTTTATTATTCAATAAAATATTTCTTCAGTCTTTTTTACAAATATTATCCTGAAAATGATAACAAATTGTTATCGAAATATTGAATAATATTGTTAATAAAAATGTTTACATAAAAACGATCTGAAGCTGTATTAAATAGTTTTTCAAATAATTAAAAAGATCAAATAAATATTATATATTTGTATATATACATTTGTTTATACAATCACAATTTTATAGCGCATCCTTACGTGATGGAGAAAACCTGAAAGCAGATTTGGGTTCAGAGCACCAAAATTAATATAGTCTACATATTTTTGTTCAAAACACAACCAAAAATTGTTATTTTGCAGAACAATGTTTTTAGGCATTTTTAAACATTTTGCTTCTTATTAATTTTTAGATTTCGAACTTTCAAGAAAATAATTGGAGCTTAAGTGGGTAAAATAACTTTCAACTTTCTTGTTGTGCTTACACAATAAAATGTATGACTGCTGAATTATTGATCGTATATTTTTTCAATTAAAACATTTCAACAAACTCCATGCGATTAATTTTTCCTTCCTGAAACATTTTAAAATCACCTTCGCAAATATCTTCTCTAATGTAAATTTTTCTAGAAAACTTTATTAATAACAAACACGCACAATTTGAAAACAAAAAATTAACATTGACTTTCTTCGTCCCACAATATCTTCTTTTTCAATTGATATCCTTGTTTTCACAGCTCTTAATCGTTTTCGTGTCCCGTGTTTTTACCAACACAACGAAATTTACACAGAGCTTTAAGATGTTCCCCGAGCAATTTATTGAATATTGTTTTCTTAAGGGAAAGGAACATCAAACAAAGTTGAGAAAAAAAAAGGCTGAGATTCTTTAATAGCCAAAGAACAAAACGAAAAATTGGTGCCCATGGCAAAGTACGAGTAAATATACTTTTTTATTTCTTAGGACTGAAAAAGGAATAAACTCAGCATATTGGAAAAGTTTTTTTTTTCCCCCTGAAACATGTGTATGTAGGCGTATTTGGGGATGAGTATTCATAACGCCCGGTCAAACTAATTCAATGGTGGATCATAAAATAGTTATGTGGTTAATGCGCAATTGTTAGCAAAATATTGGGGGGTCCTGCGAGTATATGAGACGGAAAAACGAATGTTTTCATTTGTACATCTCACCCTAATCAACAGTTGCAACGACTACTAACTGTTTGCGTGAAAGTTTGTGAGGAACTTTCTTTTATCCTCTGGAATGTTGGTAAGGCAGTGTACTGCTTCATCTTTCCAGGCACTCATGTTGTGCTGCTTGTTTTCGTACAAGTGTATTTTTTGTTAGTTGGGGAAACTTCTTTCAAGTGAACGATGAGTAGACAGTGCCAAATTGTATTTCAAAAGGCAGGCCTACTGCAGCTGCTCTTATGATCATGTATGTAGTATCAAATTAACAAACGTTTCACTAGTAAAATCCAAAATACCTTAATAGCAGGTAGCCTTCCTCCCAACTACAACAAACACAACTCCAATAAACACTTCATGTATTTTGTGAGTACAATTAACTACTTCGTATGCTGTCTCTGATTTGTTCAAGTTTGTTTGTTTGTGCTGTGTATCTATGCAGTTTGTAATCAAACCTTTGGCACAATTACGTTTAGTTTATTAAAAATTGGATTTGAATGAAATTACTATCTATTCAAATTCCATTAACTGCAATAAACGCAGTGTATTCAACAAAACTTGCTGAGCTAAATACCTAATTATTAAAATATTTGCTGTCTTTTTCAGCTGTCTAAACGTCTGACGACATTTCGTTGGTGCTAATCCACTCATTAGTAGTAGTAGTAGTAGTAGTAGTAGTAGTAGTAGTAGTAGTAGTAGTAGTAGATTAGCACCAACGAAATTTCGTCGGCATATAGACGGCTGAAAAAGACAGCAAATATTATTTAAAAAGGTTCATTTTTGGACCGAAATTAATACATTTCAATTGGCTCTTAAAGCAAATAAATAATTAAGTTCATATTTGAATGATAAATAAGCTACTTTATATTTTCAAGAAATAACGATGAAAGCTTCTAGGTTTTTAGAGGCTTATTCACAAAACCTAACCTAAACTTCAAACGGATATCAATTTACATTTTCCATGCAAAACTTTTCTTATAAAACTACCCACTAATCTCTGTTATATGTAGCTTCTCCTTCTTTAGTTGCCTCCTTACTAATATCAATGCACTGAGAATGGCAATGGTCGATGTTAAAAAAGATTTGTTTCGCAACAGATGGTTGTTTTACACTGGCTTTGAAAATGCGGTTGTTGGAAATCCGACAGTTTGCAGAATCTGGCTACACTTGCCACAGTTTTTGTCGGTTGAATATAATTTCAAAGTTATAAATTTTTTTACAATAGCGGTAATAGCTGATTGCAAAGTCTACTATCGATAACTTGAACATTCTTATGTCGTTTTCGTTTCTACACAAAATTACGCATTTATGATGCACTTTTCTCCCAAAATGCCACCTTTAAGAATTTGGTGAAATTGATATCAAAAGAAAATGCCACCATAACCATAAATAGATAAAACGTCGTTCTTCAGAATTCCCGTTGCCATGCAAAAATATAAATGTTGCCTTTTTTTTTGTGGAATCGAAAACGGCCTTAATCTACTTGGACATCATCGTTGTTTTCTGATATTATCTTTTCATAGCTGGGCTAAGGAGTCTTTGTCAAAGTTTTGTATTTTATGTGTATATAATTCGTTTACCGATTCATTTAAATTTGAACTCATATTTAGAAAATAGATTTTATTGAAAACAAAATTTTGCGGCTTCAACTAAAGTTTTTGGTATATTTTTCTTTCTTTCTTTCTTTCTTTCTTTCTTTCTTTCTTTCTTTCTTTTGGTATATTTTTCTTTCTACTTGACAAGTAAGATTTAATTTTGTACAGGAAATCTCATAACCATCTTCTAGATATTAAATAAAATCTCTAGAAAGTAGATTTTGCTTTAAAATAGATTTGAAAAACTGCCTCAAGGGGGTTTTCCACAGCCATTTTCTTTATTTTGTTACAACTGGTTTTGTCCAGGTGCCGGCAAAAGAAAAATCGAAAATCAAAGTTAATGTTTTTCTAAAAGTATTGTATTAAATTTATCATCAAAGACTGCAAACAAAATAATTTATTTAACTCAACTTATTGCTCAGCACAAAATTTGTTCGAACCATACTGAAACACAAATTAATTTCTCTTTTTCAGTTTTCACTTAACTTTTTGTTTACAGTTTTTTCCAACGCAAAACCACAGACACACACACACGCACACACACTTAACTTTAAAACAGCCTTAAAAGTTGTTTGTTTTGCTGGATTTCGTTGAAACCGTATCTTGTTGTATTTTCTTCGAAAACAAAACATGGTTTTATTGAAATTAATTTATAACTTTTGAATTATTTTTTATGACTTTTAAAAAGATTTCACAACATTTTGTGTTCCCCCTAGAACTGTGTGTTATTGTTTTGATTGCCTAATTATTCAAGCATAAGTTCAAATATGTACTTGTCAGAAGTACATACACCATTTTACTTCAATTATGTGTGTGCATACATTATAATAATGTCTAATTGAATTGTTGTTTAAAAACAAAACGAATATTTTTAGGCAGGAATAAACTTCCAGCTCATCTAAGTTCGTTACTTGATATACTGCCTAGGAGTATTAATGTTATTGGCCAAAGATTTGTGTCACTCACTTTAAATATTTTTAGTGGCAAAGCATACGCGCACAAGCGTGACCCATTAGCAGAAATAAATTTGCTTTCAGGTTTTGCCGATAACGAAATAAATGCGCCAGTTACACAAATCCAACAACAAAATTGATTCATATATTTAACCACATTTTGGCCATAAAACTTAAATATTAACCATCGTCCATTAAAAGCACACACCGGCCTCTTTCAATGCCACGAGTGTAATAAAAAGGAAGAAACAGAGACAAATTATTTTATGTGCACATGTGAATAACTCAAAATGAAACTATGAGCTCATTTACTAATTAAACTTTAAGTTACTACAAACCTAAATGATCGTACAATACATATTTTTTTTTTGTGGTTGCAATTGTAATTGAGGTACGGTTTGCGTCCGATAATATTTGCCCAAGAAAAGGTGACCAGTCTTCCTTCGTTTTATTATGTTTGTTTACACATTCAAATACAACGGCTTGAAATCATTACTTTGAGAGTACTGAGTGCCCCAATTTAAATGTGAGTGTCGTATGAGCTCTGCGCACATCCAGCTCTGCATAGTTTTGCGCTATATAATATAGACTTTTTCCCTTTGTTTAATATGCCTCGAGCTATCATTACATTTGCTCATTGAGTTTTTTAGATGACCTCCCTTTTAAATAATTTGCCGGTGTGTGTTCAAATTTTTATTACGATGAAGGATTTTCGTAAAACGTATTCTCTTTTTGAAATACACCTAAATTTAAATGTTCTGAAACTTTTCATCAGGCAAAACAAGAGATTTTCAATTTGATTACAAAACAAAAATTTATCAATTCTAAAGCAGCTTCATTATAATCAACCACCATCCCTAAGCCTTGCATAAAACTCGTATGGTATTATAGTTTTAGTGCGATAACTTACTTTAGAACTTGATTATTAAAATAAATATGATTATTAAAATAAATATAAACTTCCAGGTAGATACAATTCAGAACAGGTCATACTCTTGTTGTACGGAGACAAAAATTAGATAAATAACAATGAAATGCCGACTGTGCTGGTTAATCAGGGACTCTCTTTCGCTTGAGAAGGCGACAAACATTCGAGTGCTTGTGTGTACGATTTCGGCCTGATGCCTGATTATAAAGAAGAAAAAAAATCCTGCAATATAATTCAAATAATCAAAAAACAAAAAACCGATTTTTACCCCATTTGACTAGTGTGCCAACGGCGAGTATGGAAACCCAAAGCTAAAACTTTTACTTCCATCCATCAGAAACAAAATGTTGTGCAAGCAGTCTGAAGTGAACAGCATGTTACCAACCGCATTTTGCTCATTTTATGTGCAAATTTGCGTCTAACAAAGCAGAGATAATAAATTCAACATGCCATTTCTTTTGGGGGCTCGTGACTCCTGCTGTCATTCATTAGCAATTGCTAATTTTTTTTTTTGCTGCTTCACAATCAACAGCAAAAAACAATTTATTGAATTACAATTATGCGAGATAAGAGCCGCAAACAATTATCGTCAAACACTATCTGCAAAATGATATGAATATGATATGAATAGAAATTACATTCGACATTATGAAAGTTTGTTGCTCTCTGATAAGTGTGGAATGAATACAAACGCTTAAAAAAAGCGCACTACCAACTGAATTTTTGCTTATAATTATTTTATTTCTTAATTAATATTTTACATGAATTAAATAAAGCCATGGAACATTTCACATAGAAGCAACAAGACTGCTAGACATAATGTGTAATTGTTCGATTGCGAGACGCAGTCGACTTTAATGCCAGGCAGCAGGGTTCGACTTTTCAGGCAAATACATTTGTTTACTTATATTACAATGAATAATTTCATTGTGTTTAAAATGAGAATAATTTTGAAAACGTTTCACATGACCAAGTATTAATTGCAATTCTTTGATTTTTCTTGCTGAGAATAAGTCTTTTCATCGAATTAGAAAATTGAAAAAGTCGCTCGCTCAGACGTTTAGAAAACTCAGAATAAATTTTTATTAAAATAGTTTTTTTTATGCAGCTGCAGAAATTGTCCTTTTTGAAATCAGGTTTCATATTGTTAAGCCAAAAATATACAAATTTTAAAATTTAAATTTTATGATGGTTAAAAATAAAATTTTGGTAATAATCTCATCAGGCTGGAATTTGATTTTACTTCATCAGAATTAAGAAAGATGTCTTTGATGACACAAGGGAACAAAATTGAACTTTTTGAGTGTTGTTTGGAATTCTATAGCAATTTTTTACTGATTTGAGGTCGCTGATTTTAAATCTAAACTCCATGTTTCTCCATCAGCTCGACATTTTGAGATATACCGTTATGTCTACAATTATGGCGCTTCCTATAAAATTACTATAAATTAAAATTAATGCTTAAAATTTGCTAGACTCGGAGAAAAGTTTGCAACCGTTGTTGTCACTGATACAACAGCAACAAGCACAAAACTCAACCGAATGTTGGTGAGAATATATAAAAAACTATATGCCAAGCAACAGGAAAACACAGTGGTAAAATGAAAAGTTAATCAAAAGGATTAAATATAGTCAGTCAGGATGGTTGTACGCTGCTGCTTAAAAACAGTATGTAGTCAATCATGACCTAGATTTGCAGCAACTTGGGCTCTGATGAGCGACGTGGTGGTCCTTAACTTGGCTTTCTTGTGTTCCTTAAAAATGTTGATCACTCCAATTCTATCACGAAAAAATTTCTCTCAATGTTGAGGAAGTAAAATCGAACTAAGGCCTGTTAAAGTTATCAACAATTATAGATCATAAAGTTTGACTATAAAAAGTTAAAATATATTTTTAATACTGGCTTTTTCATCTTATTTGAACCGTCTATATGCAGCTGAGCTTCTATTGCCACTGCCCAACTCATCGGTAAACTGCAAGCAATTATTTTCAATTGTGCTGCATTTAGACAAACAGCCAAAAAACAGAAAAACATTGCAAAAAATTCGATTTAATCCACTTATGCTCACTACTAGCAAATCATAATAAAATTCTTGAGAAAAAAAATTTGAAAAGTGTATTCACATTTGTAGTTTTTCTATTCACATTAAAAATATTAATATCTAGTTTTAGTTGCACAACATACCGGCCCTGTTTATGTCCTTCTTCTGTATACGATCATTTTTTCTTTGCATTTTCTCTATGCGAGCCAATTTTTTCTTATGACTTTCTTTGTCTTCTCTTCACAGCAAATATGTTTCTAATTTGTACGTAGGCATAATAATAATAAATTTTCGTTTGCTTAGCGGCTTTTACTTTTTATGGCATATATAGACTTTATTTCTTCATACATACGAAGTTTGTTGTTTTACATGTTTCTTTTTATACTCCAATTAAATTCAACACAATACTTGCACATCCTTGTATTAGTCACACTGTGCTGCTTTATCTACCACACAGGTAAAAGTATAAAACTAAAATTAAATAGCGCTATCATGCAACTTTTGATGCCACATTTTTTATTAGGTTGAATATTGTGGTCTTTATTTTTACAATTTGGCTTAATTTGCTTTGTTTTCCATTTTGACAGTTAGAATACAAATTCGTTTATGCCTTAACTTTTTGTAGCTTAAGCTTAAATTTCTTTTTTTATATTTTTTTGAAACCCTTCGCTTTTGAAACGGCCAAAAATTATATTAAAAACCACCACCGGTGCTCTGTAGGCAAAAGAAGCCAAAAGGTTGCTAAACGTTTTAACACCACAACGTTTAAAAGTTGACTGAATTAATTAAAATTTTCCCTCGCCTGTCACACAAGATGTACTTAATTGCAAAAACATACATACATATGTACACATTGTCGCTCATGTTTGTTTGTTTGTTTGTGTTTGTTTGTTTGTTTTTTGTGCGTGGGTTCCTTCGGGTATGCCCTTAAGTATACAATGAAAATATAACAAACGTGTGCATAATCGAGGGTGTGTGAAATATTAAAAACATTGTCATAACTTTAAAGCACATTTAATTTGCTGTAAAACTTGTTAGCGCAAATATTAAAGCAAATAATGTTAATGGGGCACAATACAACAATCTCTTTGCAGTTATTTAGGTTCATGCAGCAGTGCATCATGGAGAAGTTGGTAGAGGGAACCGCGAAGAGTCCCAAGGCCAACAGACAAACAAGTAAAGATGCAGCTTTATGTTTGTTATAGTACAGTTTTCAGTGAAAGAGTCCTCAAAAAATCCATCAGCGACATTCATCAGCCAAAAACTCACTTGATGACAACCTATAAGGCCCGCTACATGATCAAAAATTTTAAATTTCGTATTTTTTGATATTTTCAACGCAGTTCTGTTTGTCGCAAATAAAAAATATATCTTGCTCAGCAGAATTATATGGCATTGTAAGCACTGGTTCCGAGCTTTTTGAAAGTTAAATCACAATTTTTTTTAACAATTAAAGGAACAGTGAAAACTAGTGCTGCAAAAGCTAGTTTTTTCTTAAATCGTGTTGCTCTGTCAAAGAAATATTGAGGTTATTCTCTCGTCTGCCTAAAAAGCGAATCAGGTAGGGAAACACTACCAAACGCATTTGCGAAAAGTGGACCAGTAAAACAAACATAATGGCAAAAGCCAAACGGTTGAAAGGGCAACCCAGCAACGAAGAGAAAAGTTTATTTAGAATACAGAACAATTAGCCAAAATAAGGGGTTATGTTTCATGGGCTGTCAATTATCAGGCTGGTTCAACAAGGGCTTAAAAGATAGTGGAAATCAATTTACAAAAAAAATTTTAAAAAAATACCTAAAAAAATTAACTAAGAGCAGATAGCATGTTAAAACGCTTTCAGCAGACCAACGTTATTCTAGCGTGAGGAATTAAGGTCTTGCAAAATGACATCGGAATCGGAAAAAAAGCCTACAAACTTTTATTTGCATGAAAGTCGGCGTTTTAACTACCTAATATTTAGCATAATACCAATAGTTTCAATAAACAAAAACAACAACAACAAAACTATAATGATTTGAAACTTACAATTTTATTCGCGGCTGTGCCTAAATTGCCAAATAACTGTCAGATATACCATGTAAAAAAATAACTTAAAATAATCAAAAATTAACTTAACTATTTATTCGCTATAAGAGCCAGTTGAAATGTATTATTTTAGGTCTAAAAATAGACCTTAATGTTTGCTGTCCTTGATGCTAATCAATTCATCAGTAGACTCGAAAAATCTAAAGCTTAAAAATTAGCATTGATTACTAGCGCACGAGTTGCAATATTGGTGGTAGAGTGTACTATCGAATAAGAGCAACGTAAGACAAAAGTAAAATAAACTACAAACACACAGCTTATATAATGGCGGATTCCCTAACTAGGTCCTAGGACTTACAGCTAAGAAAAAATATTTTTGCAAATATTCTCTCTTAGAATATTACTCTAATGATGATATACTTTTATTTTGGATGTGATTTTGAGAAACATTAGATCGACTTTCTAAGTAGGTTTTATTTTTGTGACTACCTGCTTATGTATTTCCTTATCCTTTTCTTTCTATACAAGCCGCGCTTTTAAGTTATAAAGTTGAAATTTGCTTAACATTTATTGCCTGCAAAAATTTCTTTCATTTCCTGTTTACTTCACTTACTGACAAGTTTCTGTGCGCATACAGCCTCGACCAAAATTAACTGAACAATATTTACTCTAAAGTGCAAACCAGATAGAAAAAAATATTTGAAATTCACAAAGTTTGCTTTTGTATAAACGAAGATCAGTCTAATTGGTGTTGTTTAAAAAACGTATATGCTTATATACATATATATATATATATAAATTACGGACTTTGTTTACTTTATTAAGTATTGGAATTTTTCTAAACCTTATAGACTCTCACAAGAGTTTCACTATGTCACAACCATTCGCTAAAATGTACGTAGATATTCTTTAGTAAGTGTTCACATAGCAAAAACGAGATTGTTGAATAAAATCAATGGTTTTCTTATCATATAGCACAAACATTATATTGCAGAGTTTGTGTGTATTGTTTTTTCGTTTCTTCTTTAGAAAGGACGAACGTTCAGTTTTGACCCGAACTGCCTGGTTTCAATATGTATTTGTGTGTATTATATGTTATACTACATACAATTTTCTCACAATGGCAATTCTATTATTCAGTGTCATGCACGTCGTATGAGTAATATTGAATTACGTTGCAACTAAACTCCTGGCACGGATGTATGTATGTATGTATGTATGTACTCGTAATACATTCAAGACGAAATAAAATACCGAGTGTTCGAAAGTGTTGCTGTTAAAAGGCACAACGAATTTATCATGATATATTGTTTCTGCTAAAAACTGGTTTTTGTTTTGTTAAGACTTAAAAAAAGTTATAAAAGTTAAATGGCATTTTTTTACTGTGTTGTTTAAAGGTTATTTTTACGGTGTCTTTTGTTATTAAGGCCTGGCAATTTATCATGACATTTTTTTCCTTCATGCATGTCGGCTTCATTAAAAATCACTGCTATTGAAACAGTCACTGCCAAGTTTAGAAATACGCCACAAGTTCTTTTTTGTGTCTGAGTAAATGGAAAAGTTTTTAGCAGCTCCTTTATTTACTTGCGCAAAAATGCAAGAATGATTTTGTATTTCAAATGAAAATAAATTTTCTTTTTTGGAACTTAAGAGTAAAGTTTTGTTACTAAGCAGACACAATTTCCATTTCCTTAATACCAAATTGGCTTCCACGAAGTTGTAAAGCATATTTGTAGCGAATTTCTTTAAAAAAAAATGCTTTACTTTGTGTCTGGTATCAGAAACTAAAATGTAGTACAACTGATTTTAGTAATTTTTATTTACACTTCAGACAGTCTGGTCTGGTGTCAACAGAATACCGCAGCTTCTGGCAGAAACCCTTTTCACCCAACTTAACAATAAGAAATAACTTTTGTCTTGAAAATTAGCAAATAGAAAAATTTATTTTATTAAAGGATAAATTCACATTTTCAACATTTTACTATTAACTAAAATAGTAAAGCCATATTTATACTTTCCGTCTGTTTAAAATTAATTTTTGCCTTGCATAGATAATTTAAACTTAAGTTTTGCAAATTAATCACTTGTTGTTGATGTTGTGCACAAGAAGCACTCATACATATGCTTGTATGACCTTTTATGTGGCACTAGACCACAGTAGACACAGCCTGTTGCAGGCCTATATATTGGGTTCACAGGAGTTGCATGGGATCCCACAGAAGGATCTAATACTGTTTCTTGATGTATTAAACTCGTGAGGGACAAAGGGTTGCACAATAGATTACCTATGGTCGCAGTGCAAAGGGCCATCCTGGACCAACCTAGTAATAATACAATACAATACAATTCTTCTTTAAACTAAGACCTTCATATTGTGCAGAACAATAGTTTAAAGAGAAATTCTGATAAAAATAACCTTTAAGCAGACTTATTCGTTAAACTTTTCAATTGTATTATGTTACATTATGTTGCATTACAGTATATTGTGTTATATTACAATGCATTACCTTATATTATACTCATACTATAGAGAAGCGCAACACATTAATTCACTACTTTCTTTCAAAATTGAGTTTACAAGTGACATCTTTATCAAATCTGCTCCAATGGCTAGTCATATCACGTTGCAGGATAAACATTCCTGCATAATTATATTTTAGTGAATTTCAAAATTTTGAAAACCACATACTTAAGCCCTTCGCTAAGTCCCTAATATAAATATTATACACCTGCACACCAGTAATAAAAACTAAAATAGCCAGGTTTTTACTCTCACCGTTGTATCTGTGATTTTAATGTTTCCTATTGCCTGGAACGAAGTTGGCTTAATGATTAAATCAAACATAAATACTTGTTCACAAAATTATTCATTCGTTTATTGATTACTTCATATTAAAATGCTGATGTTTAAGTAACAAAGCAGTATTTATGTACACAGAACTAGCTCAAACACACGCACACACACACACACACACACACACACATTTGTGCATAAATAATAAATGATGAATTACTAAAAATGGAAAAGCATAATGCAATCAATAGTTCCACTTGTTAAAATAGAGCGTAACGAAACGAAAACCTCTTTCCAACCGTTCACACTTATACGCTGATAATCTATCATTTATTTATTTTAAGACAGTCTTTCAATAGAAAAAAAAAACAGTTTTGTGTAACTTAACGTCTACACCTGACAAGGTTTTGTTGTGACAAACGTCAGGCTCTATATAAAAATTCTAGCAGGTGTGAACGTTAAATAAACTAAGCCAACAGTTCTTGATTTCCTCCTTATTATTCTTCCTAGAATTATTATTTCGTTCTAAAAACTTTTGCTTTAGTGAACTAATGTTATTGACTTGAACATGCCAGAATAAGGTGGGGAATTAAAGTAAACTATTTGGGAAAAAGAAAACCGGTATTCTGTACATTAAATCCAACAAAAAAAAACATTTTAATAAGTCACACAAACAATTGCTGATGTATTGACATGTTGTTATAGTTGTATCAAACTAAAAAAATATATAAGTATGTATATTCTTAAATTCATAGATATTTAAAAAGGCTTGATGGAATCAGCTCGAATTAGTAACACTGTTTAAGAAATGTGAGCAGCAGCGCTTTAAGTTGCAGAACATGATCCATTGCATGTATTGGCTTATTTGCTAACAAATATTTAAATTTCTCTAACGCTTATTTGTCAGAAATTCTATAAAAAGTTGAAAATGAAAATGCATTGTAGCCGTGCATATATGAATTGCTCTACTAAATTCTGAGTTTGCTCTACAGTGCACCTGGTGCTCCGCTGGCTACAAAAAATTTTTGCATCAAACATATGGCAGCTGTTCCCAAGCTATTCAGATGATTAGCCATATCAGTCAAGCAATAATTCATCAAGTTTTATAAGCCTGGGTAATAAGCCAAACACCAAATCGAGGTCAATAACTTAACAATAATGCTATAAATTTTTCACATTTCTGCCCTCTGTTCGTCATTAACCCAGGATCGTTAACCGCATTGGTGTACTTAGGTTTAATCTAAATAAACTAGTTGCAAAGAAAAAGTCAAGTTTAGTACTTAATTAATTCAGACAATTTTTTTTATTACTACCTCAAGATATGACTAGCAACGCGCAAACCAGAGAAATGCACGGTTGCTTGAACAATAATTTTTCGGTTCGTTTGTACTTAGCGGCCCTAAAAACTGACATGACCATTTTATTCGTGCTTCATTTCAATAGCTCAACACATTAATTTTACTGTTTACAATGTTACTATTTACAAGCAGCTGACGCACTGACTTAGAGAAATATTTGCTTAGCGTAATAACTGCTTTGCTCTTTAACCTTTTTAGCGCACTTTCTAATTCCCAATTGAGAACAACTATGATACCATTAAGATTATAAAGTTTTAGTACTGTAAACATATACAGAAAAGTATACACAACATGAAAGGAGAAAATCTAGCCTTGAACCAAAATCCTTAAACATAAACAATTTATGCCAAATACGAGACTTGCTCGCACATCCAGGGTTCCGTACTACAGTGCAAGTGGTAAGCTAAAGATGTATGACACCCTTTCGTTTTTAACTGTTTATTGTTTTTAGTATTTGTATTTGGTAATTGATTTTCAAACTAAAGGTTGTACCCGTGTGTGAACACAAATTTTTTGTTGTTGCAGAGGCCTGCAAACTACATATACTGTGAAAAGTTGAAGTCTCTATCTTTTACGGTTCAAGAACTAAAGACAATTTTCAAACTAAAGGGTGTCCCCATATTAAGAGCCACATTTAAATTTTCCCTTTTTGCTATCTTTTGTATTTGTTGTTGTATAGGATATGCAACTCTCTATCTCTTAAGATTGAAAAATGACAGCTAGTTGCCGTTTCTTTTCATTTCTATCAGCTCTCTATCTTTTACCATTTGGGAGGATTGGAGCTGTGACGAAAAGGACGGACAGGTGGAGAGACGGAGTAGAAGTCTCGGTAATAGGGTTCTGTTTTCAGTATTTGGGTATAGAACCCTAAAAACTGGGCAAATGAACACAAATGCTCGAAATTTTGATATCATTGCCAATCTAAAATAAGCGACTACCGACCAGCAGTGCGATCATGACTTCGAAAGTGATACGATATCTTTACCGTAAGTAAAACAAAAACCTAAAAGTTATAAATTCGGAGTTCACAAGATTTTATTCATGTCGGTATGGCGACGACGACATACACAACGCCCCACATTTTAAGACATGCGCACTGAGCTGGTCTAAATAAGTACACGCTGCAGATCACTGCTCCACACCTTAAACTACTTTATGGCTTATTATTTGTTATCCACTACACAACAATCTGTATTATGATAGTATTCATATTTCGGTGTAAATAAGGACATTTTGTTAGCAAGAAGGTGCAAAATTACATTTGTACGTGAACAGTTTATGTGAACATTATAACCAGCACTTTAATCCAACAGTTTTATTTGAAGGAATTCAATTACTGTTAACTTTTACCCCCTCTCTTACAAGTAGACATTGTGGCTAATTAGTAGCACACGAAAAAAAAAATAAGAACGTGTACGTTATGGTACTTTCAAATCAATTAAACAGTGAAATTAAAAACTTGTGCTCTAAGATTCATAATATTGAACATTCATAATATTAATTATTAAGAGCGCCTCAATGGATGAATTGGTAGAGTGGCCTACTAGGAGTCGTCCCCGAGGTCGCAGGTTCGATTCCTGCCGAAGGCTTTGGGTGTTCCTGCAGACAAGCCAAAAGCTTTGCAGTTTTGTGTTTGTTTAAAAAAAAAATAATAATTTAAGAAATCAGTTCATAATTTATTTCATATTCATAAAAAATAATCAAGCAAACAAAATGTCACCCTAACTGCATGTTGTTTAAAGTATATTTGCAACAGTATCAAGCTTATGTTGTAAATTAATTTGCAGACCTCTCCAACTCTTCAGTAAATAAAATTGACAAAATATCTTTCTGCATATTTATGCAGTCGTTGAAATTTTTCGGAAAAGCAAAAATTAAAAACTACAATAGTGTTTATCAAATTGTAAACACTGCACGATGAATGTACTTTCATATGGTTGCTGAAGTAAAAAGCAAAGGTTTTGCCATAAAAATATTTGTTTGTTAGACATATGTGTCAATATTAGAATAAAATTCATGTCTAGGTATTAATCCAGCTTCATTTGGTTTACTTATTTATGCATGTATATATGTGCTTAGCCATATTAAACTTAACGAAACTCAACGAAAACTTGCTCCAGCACACAAGGAAAATGCAAATATGAACATGTGTATTCGCACATAAAGCTAGGTATAGACGATTGTAAGATCTTACAATATTGTCAGAAAATGTATAGAATATTTTTAACCAATCGTGAGAACTTACAGTTTCTTCCCGACAATATTGTAAGCAAAAGCATTGGCAGGCCACCTACCTAACAATTAATTGTCAGTTAACTGTCAATAGTCTGAGCACTTTGGCATCATCATTGCTAGAAAATACATTGTCAGACATTGGCATATTGTAAAATGCATAAATTCTCAACACCTTACAATGGCGTCATTGTCAGAGCAATGACAAAGAATATTAAAGAAAAATGTGTGTGTACGAAAGGGAGAGAAAAAACAAGAGAATAGTAAAAATGTGAGTACGAGAGGTAAACAGTTGCAGAAAAGAGAATAAAAAAATTAAAAACATGGTTATTGAGCGAGAAAAATAAGGAATGAATAATGACAATTGGCTGACAATTTTTGATACCCCTGCAAGAAATGGCTGATGGAAACTAACACAGCCTATTTACTAACACATGCAAAGCAATTTTATAGCTTTCAGCGTTGCCATTACGATGATTTTTTTAATATTTTGATTTTCCCGTATTAGTTTGGTAATTTCATTTGGAACTACGTTTATGCATTAATGTTTTTATAGGTTCATTTGGTTTTTTTTTCTTTGAAAAAACATATTGCTGTGTATGTTTTTTCCATATGATTAAGTTTTCTATTGTTAAAACTGCTACTGACTACTGTTTTTCTCTTAACTTTATCTAGATATGTCTAAAATAATTTATTCTGTTCTCCTTGTATAGTTTTTTTTTTAATTATTCGAAAAAACTCTTTTTTTAATTAGTAATAAAGAAATAAATGGCATTGCATGTAATTTTGTGGGCATTTTGAAAAAAAGATTTCGAATGATCGCTTTGCTGAGGTGGTAACGCTGGTTAAAAAAATAACCACACGTACAGGAATGTTTACATCAGTTTTTTCATTTTGCCCTTAAGAAAATGATAGAAACCCTGATGTAAGAATCCATCAGCAGTGTCGGTCATATATGACCGACACTGTTCTTGCAGGGACGTACAAAATCTTACATCCATGTAAGCTGACAATTTTCGTTGGTAGCTAAATTTATTGTCAGGCAATTGTCTGGCAATGAAATTGTAAGATTTTCTTGCAATTGTCTAAACTGATAATTTTTTTAATGCAGACAATTTTGTATTTCTAGTAGATTCTGGTAATCTACTTACAATATTGTAAGATCTGACAACCATCTATACGAAGCTTAAGCTTAAGTTCAATTAAGCACATTATAGTTTGGCCATTACTGTTTCTAAGCCACATCATATTTTCAGTTACACTGTTCTGCCCATTACTGTCATATGCTTGCTTTAGTACATTTCGTTAGGATACGTTTTCCCTTATCCTTTGCTCTTCTGGGCATATTTTTTTTCTTTATTTTAGTTAATTTTTGCTCATAATTTAGTATGAAATAAAAATATTTGCATACGTGGTAATTTTCTAAAATAGTTTAAATGCTTCTTCATGTGCGTAAATTATACTTTAGCTTAACTGGACGAAAATTCCAAGAAATTTTCACACATCAGAAGGATTAACACAAAAATATTAGTAGGCAGCGCACTGGACAAACATTTGTAAGACTAATGAATGAACAAGACAAATTGTGTCAAAACTAATTATAGCCTAAAAATAAAGTTGAAACTTGAGCCAGCCCTCTCCTAATTAGCTGTTGCCTCAGTGCTGAATTGCTAAAAATAGATCTTTAATGTATTTTAAGATTGACTTTAAGCGAGAAGCTCATAAGAATTGCATTTGATATACATTTAAAATTTTCAGGGACTCCTGAAACTCAAGCAGTTGGGGAATTGTACAAAAATTAAGGAAGTTTTAGCTTCTGAATTACTGCTACTCCACTAAAATGTCATCAAAATAGGCATTGAAGTCACTTCCATGCTATTTCAAAATAATTACACTTTTTTTTGAGATTTTTGTAGTTGAAAGTTTTCCAAAAAAAAGGTGACAAGAGCAAAGAAAACAACTAAACAAAAATGCCTGCATTTTATTTTTATACAATTTTACTTTAGAACGACACGAGCAAGGGCGATGGAAGCCATATTATGCATCGAGCCAATCGACATGCATGTAAAATATGAAGCGGCTGTCACAGTGAAAGGCTTAAAGATCATCATTAACGATTAAAGATCATCGCATCCTCAAGAAATCTTTACAGCGATAGGCGAGTCTATCGCATATGGGAGACCAGACTGGATTCCGATTGCGAAACATTGATTCCCGACTCCCATTCCTGGTTGACCGACCATTTGAACTAGATACCAATGATGCCTCCATTGTTACACGGATGGATTATATAGAAAATACCACGGAACTGTTTTTTCGTCTGTCAAACTCCTGCACAGTCTTGCAGGCCGAAGCTCGGGCAATTACGGCTTGAATTAGGGAATTCAATGGAATGGTAAGGCCAAGGCCTGCGAATGTATTCACGAATAGTCAAATGACAATAGAGCGGTCTCAGCTGTGCTACTATTAACAGCTACTCCGTTCATGGTAAACTGCGCATCATATGGGTGCCAAGGCAGGCGGGAACAACTGGAAATGAGAGAACAAACTGATTCGCTTCCAGAGCATGAGAGTTAAATAATACAAGCTTGGTATGCGCAAGTCCTTTCGATTCAGAAAAAATCTAAAAATAAAACTTAGCAAATCCGAGTTACATAGAACAAGTGAAATTGAGACGGGTTGCTCACAACTATTGACACATAGGAATAGTGAACGTGTGGGGAGGAGAGTGAGACATTAGAGCACTATTTATGCACTCACAAATGCGGCCTGGAGATCGAGAAGCACCTTAACAGATATACGGGGGATTTGCTGGAGGAAATTAAGGAACTTTGTAAATGACACTGAGTTTCTATCGATCCATGCGTCAAAGCTTTTGCGGTTAAGGACACGGAGCGCACAACAAGCCTATACTGGCTTAAATGTATGACGCAAGACATGGTCAAACGAACGCCTCCAATTAACTCAACCAAACGGAAAAGGTCTCAAAAATTTAGATGCCTATGATTTTTCATCTCTCCCCTATCTGTCACGCACAATAAGTGATTTCAAAAAGTACTAAACTTTTTCCATCTTAGACGAGCTCAAAAGTCCGCTGTTCATTTGAAAATCACAACACACATTGTTTTTGTAGTGTTGCTGTGGCTAATATTTTAAAAAAGCGCAGGCAGCGTTAAGACCCCAGCTTCTTAAGCCAAGGGCTATCAAGCTATTTTAGAATCGCTGCAGTTCCCATCAACAGTGCATGATCTGCAAACTCAGGCCCAGGTGAGAGATACACTGGGCCTTATCTATAGTTTGCGTTTTATAATGCAAATAAAATTTTAAACGATTTATTTTTATTTTAACAGCAAAATAAAATTTTGTTACTGTGTATGTACTCAAAACACAAAATAGTTTAATTTATTGCACTACGGGAGTAAATCAATGAATCACAACACCATTACGGACGTTTTGGCAATAGATCCCCTTTAAAGTGATTTTCCTGGTATTTCATAAATCATTCTGTCATTAAAACAACTGATATATAAAACTGTAACCTTTTTTTTGCGATTATAACAAACTTATAAATAGCGTAAATATTTTTAATGCTGTTCGTCTTATTTGTCTTCATTTAGTCCTGCCGAAAGATTAATTACTTTCACAGATTGTTATTTGTGAACTCTCTGCAAACAGGAACTAGTGGTTGGTCAATGGCCGCTAATAGGGTCGTTTATTAGAAAAAAAAAGTGGATTTCCCGACAAAAAAAAAATATTTGTTTTCCCTTATGGTCACAGACAATTTTCTTTGCAACTTGATGCTTTCGAATATTTAATACAGAGATAATTGACAAGGGTCTCACCTTTTAATGAAACTTAATAGCAACCAAGCAATTCGACAGAATAAACAAACATTTGGTGACAGAAACAATATTGATATTAATTTTCAGAAACCAGTTGTCATTCATTATTCATATATATCAATATTTTTTGGTTTTTAGTGTCGTACTTTTCAGCTTCAAAGTGAAAGCAGCAGGTTAACAATTTAAAAAGCAAATGGGGGGGCATCATTAAATGGGGTTGTGTTTCAGCAGTTCGAAAATTATCAAAGCACATTTTATATACAACAGACTTACGTATGCAGTTTATTTTTATTTCAAATGTTTTTTTTTTTAGACCCAACAAAAGTGTGATAAAATTTTTAAAGAGGTGTTACAAATAAATGTGCCTGTTATTTGGTCAAATTGGGTAATAGTTGTGCCATCTTTATACAAAATAAGGTGTCCGCTTTACTGGCCGTCGTTGCTCTAGACTAGAAAATTGGAATTTTGCTTAATAGTGGAGCATTTGTGTGCATTTTACTTTCATAAATGCATTCCGTTGGATTATTTTGCACTAGGAGATATTTAAAGTAACAGGAAGCTATAGTTTGTAGTTTTGTTTGTGTTTCAGTATGATTTATCATTCAGTTGAGTTGCTGAAATCTTGTAAAACACACACATACACAAATTAGTAACAGTTAGTAGAACAAAACAACATTGGCCAAAAATTGAAATTGTTTTCAACAAGCAAACTATCCCTCTGTTTATAACTGTTATACGGGCATACTTAAATTTTCTTTTATACTTCCAGTGATATTGTAGACAAAAACCACGAGTGCTTTTTGCACATTGAAAGAGCTTTCATTTGCAGTATTAGAACAAAGTTGAATAAAAACGGCAATGGATGATGTAAAATACTGAGATGAAAGATATTACCAATTGTAGGATATTTGTACATATAGTGAAGCCTGATCTCTGGTTTTTTCCTTGTGAATTCTTCACAAATCTTTAATCAAAATAGAAGAAGGTTTTATTTTTAATTTTATGCTGATGACTACCACAGTTGGAGTCATAATTGGACAAGCTGTGTCTGATGTGCCTTCATTCATGAGTGGTCTTCTTCTTTGTTCTTTAAAACAGTTCACAATAATCCCTATCAATTTGTCTTAAATATCATTTACAGTTCGCCTTGATGATTTTGAAAAATAAAGTGTCCCACTAATCCTTTTTTGAATTCTATTTTAACTTTCAAAACAAGCATTAACATACTTCATTTTACTCTGTAAATTTGGTCTTGTTCCATTCCGTATTATTGTTTTAACTTGTCTGTAAATTGTTTGAAAATTAAAAATCAATGAATTTGGCGCAAAAAGGCGTAAGCGTTCTTAGCAGTAAAGACATAAAGAAAATCGAACGAACAACTAGTGGCAAGAAGTATGTATGGAAAAACTAGAGTATGAGTTCGTATAGGTGATTATGATAACAGTTGCGGACTCGAACCAGCACACCGCCAGCCTTAATCTTACCTACATCTGTCTCTCAACTTAATTAACTCAACTTAATTCCGAATAAATAAAACAAAATAGTGCCAATTAGCGGAAATAAAACTAAAGAACAACAAGAATTTTAGCACTTGAAAGACCCGTATGATTATTCTTTTCACTTTGCTTGTATTATTACTCATACGCATCTGACTAAAGTTCATATTTTCAACAGCATTACGGCTGCATCTGTGAAGCAATCGTAATTTTGCTTATCACATTAATTGATTTCTCATTATAATAATATTGAGAAGAGAAAACAACAATATAACAATGAAATTATTTGGTAGTTTTTCTGCCCCGGCAATGTTGATACCACTGCACTAATCGGCAGAATCAGATACGAGTGTGAGGAATAATAAATTGTGTCAAACAACTACAATTACACTGGTACCAGTTGGCAAGGCATTCGGTTACCATAATGATCTTGTTTGCTCTATAGTAAAAAAAGCAATTGAAACAATTTATTTCATATGTTCTTGATGTTAATTCTTCGACCTTTGTTGTTTAGTATTCTAATTGTTCGAGCCTTAGGTCACTTGTTTTTTACAAAATATTTGTTAAATTCAATATTTCGATATCACAATGGATATCTTCTTCAGGAATGTAGATTTTTTTTTTAACAATTTAAAAACAATTTATTTCATATTTTTCTTTTTTTATATTCATTTATTTTCACAGCAATTTGTTCAATTAGTTTTTACATTGGATTACAATATACATAAGTACAAAATCTAAATATTTCTTAAAATAAAATTAGTAGTAAACATTTTAGTTTAACACTCATGTGTA
This sequence comes from Sturmia bella, assembly GCA_963662145.1. NCBI lineage: Eukaryota > Metazoa > Arthropoda > Insecta > Diptera > Tachinidae > Sturmia > Sturmia bella. The sequence goes on from OY759168.1 coordinate 124,081,831, forward strand.
TGTATGTCAGTATATTTGGTTCTGGGTTATTTGGAAAATAAAAATTATTATTATGAGTGATATCATTAAAATATTTTGCTCAGTTTGTTATATTTCAAAAATGAATTAAGTAGATATTTTTTTTTTCAGCTATAGTTTTTGACCTAAACGACTTGTGGCCATTGCAAAAATGTCAAATGGTAAAATTCCGTTTATAAGTTCAGCAAAATTTCTTTAAGAGTGACTGAAAAAAAGGGTTTTAGCAAACTTTTCGGGGTCATTAAAAGGCAAAAAACCCTTGGTCCATATAGAAAAGCGAACTATCCCGCAAGACCAACCCATTTCTTGATAAACTGGCATCATAACAGAATTAAATAAAAAAAATAGTTGTGCTCATTAAAAAACCAAAAATTAAATGCAGTCCAGTGCTGAAACAATCGCAGTCCACACTCAAAATAATGTTTAGCTAGAAGTTGAGCATGAACATATCTGGTATCGGTGCATTATGGCACACGCCATTGCATATTCACCAACAACAAATGTACAAATTATAGCTGCGAAAGGTTTATTTGAATTTGTTCACATATCTACTGAGTAGGGGATTTAAGTTGCGGCCCTGCCGGATGTAGCACTTGTACTTGCTTTACATAGTTACTTTTTGAGTTCAAAATTTAGGTATTAAAATTACACATCTATTTACGTTTTAGATTACTTTCATCAATATACTTGTAAATATTTAACACATACATTCATACATACAGAACATTTTCATATAAATAAGTGCATTTTATATACAATTAGTCACTGCAATTGATTTAAACTTTTAAAGATTTGATTTCTTTATTTGGTGAACTTAAGAGCTAATTGTTACTTAGAAATATTCGTCAGCTACTTTAAACATCACATCATTTCGTTCCACTGTTCTTGTCATGTCTTTTAGTTTCTATTTGTTTCTCAAGAATTTTAGTAACCACATAATTCTTGTCAATTTAAGTTTTTGCATCGCAAGGAAAAACCATCGTTTCTATTAGATGAGCCGAATTTCATACAAAGTCTTCTTTGTTCTTCAGCATGGTTTGAGACTCTGGAGGTGTAATACTTTGTTGGGTTTTGGGAATCAGCGAACCACGTTGTATGGAGCATGTAAAATTAGTGGTTCCCGGAAACGAGATACTATTTTTGTATTTTAAAGCTTTTTGTTTACAAAGACCAAATCTAGAAGAGAAAAATTAGTGTATAAAATTTAATGCAGTCAAGCGGTGAAATAGTTCTGCAAGATTATTTAAACTACATGCTCATCCCTAAAAAGGAAGTGATGAATTGATTTTTCTTTTGTTTCACTAATATATACATATGCCTCTATAAAAGTGTGTGTATACATTTAAGTTTAAATAACTTGGCAGCTTTATACGCAGATGCACAAGAGCATGTTTTGGTTTTAACTCACTTGGCCAATAAGGTGTACAAGTCCTGGCGGTATTGTGAAGTTAAAATGGCATATAAATAAGGATCCGCACAAGAATTCAGGGGGTAGAAAAATACTAACAATATCTTTGATTTGGTAACATTTATCAGAGGATATCCCGCCAAGGCAGTCAGTGCAAAGAATGCAATAGGAGCCCAGCAAGCAAAATTTGTGAAAACCTAAAAGAAACAAAAGAAATTTGTAATATTAATGAACATATTTTTAATTAAATGAAAAAGTATTTTTGTAGCTACTATTTTGTGATGAAATACAAAATGAATTTTATAAGAGCAGCAAAGGCCTTCTGCGCTCTATAGTCTGCCAATTAAAAAAGCTGTGTGGACTATAATGAAGTTGCAGGCAGCTTAAAAATCAAACAATACAATTTTAGCTCCTTAAGAGAAAAACTATTTGAATAAAAGTTTTGATTTTTAAATTTAAAAGTTGCATAGCCCACAATTTTTTCTCAGTGTTATGAATAATTTTTTGACACCTACAGATCCCGGTAAAATGCAAAAGGCCACACAAAAATTTTATTTACATTCTTCGTCATCTCTCCCACCAGACTCTGGTTGCTACTGATACAATCAAATGCAGGGCTGGGAGGTTATTATGAGATTCAATTCGAGAGTAATGCTGTTCAAATTTTTATGCTTTTAACACAGATTTTCCTTTCAAATCAGATTGCATAATAGCCCCCTGACCACTATTAATTTCTTTTCACGAGCATTATGTTCAAAACACACCAGCCCACTCTCTCACCTGCATAACGGATCTCTGATGTAAAAGTAGTTTTAGATGTAAATTTTAATATTACAAAAAAGTGTACTTTAACATTTTTTGTTCGATTTTTTAAAACAGAAACTTACTTATAACCCGTTTTCACCGTTTCAAGTGAAATGCTGTCAAGAGTCATACGAAAACTTGCAAAATGTTTTATTCAACCATAACATTTTTCTAGCAACTTTATTGTTGGTACGAGGTATTTAATTCGAACGAAACTTCTGTTTTTTTTTTTTTTTTTTTTTAATGCAGGCACTAACAAGATTGAAAGTCGCTTCAAGTCCGAGCATAACAAGCGTACGATTTGCTTTTATAAGCTTGTCTCCACTACTCGCTTTAAATGTTTTTAAATGCATGTGTGTGTGATACGATTAGCATTGATATTCATTGAAGAAACGTGTGAATATCATATGTATTCCAAATCGTTTTTCATTACAATGATTTCATTTAAATATTTATTGTATTCGTTTGCAGCGAATACAGTAGTTTTCCCTCTTTTCATTGTGTACTCCATTCATATGGTTTTAGCAACATGAGAGCGAGAGAGAGAGAGAGACATCGTATTCAAGCCAATGTGTGTATGCATATAAATTAATGTCGCTCCACATTCTCTGCCGTTCTGATCAGAGTACTAAGCTGTACTCGAAAATATTTATTAGAAAATCTGCGCAGCTTCCTATGAAATATTATCTTCTCAAATAATGTAAAAACTTTTTATTTCATATCTTCACAACATCTTGTAAATTTTCTGTAGACCCCGTTTAGAACTTCATATTCGGCTAAGGAATTAAATAACAAAAACTTTTTTTAATCATAAAAAAATTATCGAGTATTTAATCTACAAATTTCTACTTGATTTGTATAAAAGAGTAATCTGCTAGAAATCACTATTGCTTCTAAGTCATGCGAGTATTATATTTTCTCTGTCGAACTGCGAATTTATCGTATGTTACTATATTTCAAATTAAAGGTAAATAAATGAAAATAGAGAACTGCATAGAAAACCCCTCTAGATGCATAACTCGTTTCTGCTGTATTTTCTAAAATACTTCTTGTGTACTAAATTTGAAAACGGAAATATTTAGAGAAGAAGACCACAAAACGACCTGCACTTGCAGGTTTGTCCAACGTGATAAGGAAACTAAAACAAACATATGCATTTAACAAATTTTGTTCGTAAACACCTACCAAAAGGGCCATTTTTTTGGCCACACTCATTTCACCCCTTGAGTTGCTGTGAGCATGACGTGTCTCCTCTCCCAGTGACAAATAGATTTGGCCATAACAAATCGCTATTATAAAAAATGCTGCCCCTGTGAGACCCATAATTGCCACCAAATAAACAGTATCAAACGGATCTCTATTTTCCATGGGCAAACATATGCTGAAAGAAACATAATTAAAAAAAACCCCAAAGAATTGAGTGGCTAAACAAAAACTTATTACCAATATGGTAATTTATTACTTTTATCTCTTTCCTTACCTGGTCGATGAGTAATTACTAATGCCGAATAATGGCAACAGCGACATAACAACTGAGTAAATCCAACCTGCAACCATGATGTAAGCTGCTGGTCGGATCTTAATGCGATGATTCAAGTACATGGCATGAGTTATGGCCAGCCAGCGTTCAATCGTTATGACGGTCAATGTAAAAACCGACAAATGACTGGCAAACACTGTAAGAAAGCCAGCCACTTTACAGCCCAGACCTTTTCAATAGAAGAAATTAAAGAGAAAAGATTTTAATGAGATTGATTTATGAGGCAAATAGAATTAAAGGCTTAAAAGGATGATAAGATTATGCAAAAGGAACTCAGATTTCTAAAGCATGGCAGCAAGTTTTTATATTTTAATAAGGTTTTGCCAAATAAATTTCAAAAACTGTGATATTGATATTGAATTTATTTATTACTGCACAGTAGTTTATTGTGCGCTCGAATTAAGTTTTGTCGATTTTAAGACACTGCAAACATCTTCAACTGCATTTATTTAGTATTGTAAGTACCTGCTTCGAACCAATGCATTCCTAGATTCTAAAACAAAAAATCAACAGGCACGTAGTGGCCACGTTTCTTTACACAAATATTTCTTGAATGGGTCACATTAGGTTTAGCATAACAGGTTTTTCTTAGCATTAGCCAAAAGTGAGCAAAACAATAGAAAGAAATTAAATTAAATATTGCCACAGCAAAATATTTCATGACTGCCGTGAGCTGAAATCGAAGCCCATTTGAATAGTGACAGGTAATAAGTCCACATTATTCACTTTGCGAATATTAAATCCTACTTTAAGCTTGAAGCCCATTTATGAAAATATTTCTCTCCAGCAAAAATCCTGCCAACTCTAAATCACTTGTAAGACTATTTATTACTGCACTTACCATATTGCCAATCGTAAGCATAATTGAAGTATTCACCCATTGAGTGGGCATCAATCGAAGCTATTAATAACAAATACAAGCCCAGACACAGGTCAGCAAATGCCAAATGACACATCAAAAAGCGTGGCACTGATGGCGTTTCAGCTCTGAAAGTGCAAAACAAGGAGAGAGAGAGAGAGAGAGAGAGAGAGAAAGAAAAACAATCATGCAGTTTGGTTAAAATGTCAAATATTCATGTGCGTGTGTACAGTGTTCGACAATTTTCGGTCACTTTACTTTATCGATAGAATCACAACGAGCACAGCAACATTTCCAATCACAGCCAGGCCAACCACAATCCAAACAGATGTACGCAGCCATTGATAACCCATGACATCTTCACAGGGATTCAAAGCATTCGGGTTGGGTAAACACTCGACGTCATGTTTCCTGTGGACAAGAGATTAAGTATTAAACCATGTAAATGTATGTGTGTGTGTTAGTGCTGCAATAAAAAAGTGATAAAACTAATGACTTAATGGCAATCACAATCATCATTAAAAAGCTTGAATCGCTTAAAAGTGCTTCGTTGAGCTAAAACTGAAATTTGAAATTTTCTTTGTTATTAACTTATTAAACTGTCTGTGCACGAATCGATCTTGCTTAAAATTAAAAGCGAATTATTTCATTTTTAACTACACGTGCGGAAACTGTCTTTGATACTTTACTCTTGTAGTTGTACTTAATTGGATTACGAACAGAAAAAATAAAATACACAATTATTTAGCAGCAAACACATTGGCACATTTATTGCAATTTGCTTAGCAGCAGTAATTGCAATGGCATAATTAATTTTTGTATTAAATTTCATAATTTTAATGGTTGTAATTGAAACCCTGCTGGTCTTGTGTTGTACAGCAAACTACAGTGTTGTTTCGCGTTAACGAACATCCGCTTTAACGTATTTTCGGCTTAGCACTAACGCTCAACTAACGCTTTTCACTTCTCAAACAAACAAACCAAAATTATTAATCGTAATCTGGGGAATTTTGATAAAATTAGAAAGAAAATTTTGAATACGACTAAATAAGCGCATATCGTCAGCATGAACTCAAAGAACTGCAAATGAAAAAGTTATACTGAATTATTAGGTGATTGCTAAACTAACGCTTAACAACAATTATTATACATTCCAAGTACAGTCTCTAGGCACAATTAACAAATACATAAATAGCCAAGAATAATTGGTTATTCCCTACAGAAATAATTAGAGTACACGGTCCGTTCTCAGTAAAAAGGAGTAGTGAACGTGAAATGCTTTTTAATAAATAAATGACTACTCTCTGCCGATTGCATGCTCCCCTACTAGGACATTGTAATCTAAAATGACACAGCTTTTTCCCAAGCATTTGGATTACTTTTGGTCTAGTCCTTGTCCCTTGTGGATTACTCTTTATGAGCGTGTAAGGAGTAGTATCAATATCTGCAGGGTTGCATCGCAAATCTAATGGAATTGCCGTACATATGGTTCAAGTAGGGTTGCCATAATCATAATGACAGTGCCGTAATCAGCTGTTAGTGCTTACGGAAAAAAGTAAAGCTCAAATGCTTACGATAGTATTTATTTAATTATTTATTTATTTTACAAATATTGATTATACATTAATGTATGTTCTAAAAGGAAATGTAGCTATAGCTACTGCTAAATTACGATAATATTGCTTCAAGTTAGTCCGAGTAACTAATTTTTTTTATCAAAACTGCTAATATAAATTAAAGAAGAATACATTAGCAGCTGAATTGCCAGTGTAATTATGGCAAAAGTAAGTAGACCTCATTGCCATAGATGCCAATTTAGCCACATGCTGCAGAGAAATTTTGTTTATTTTTTTGCATTAGTTAAACAAAAGCTTAGTTTATACGGTAATACAAAGTAGAACAACTTTTTGGGATTAAAATATTAATTTTAACAGCTGATTATGGCATTGCCAGTGTGATTACGGCACGACTAGTTTCACTTTGTCGACACAGCCACAAAATCCAGAAGAAATTTGCTTTAATTGAACAGCAGGACTAAAATACTTTTAAGAGATATCTCGACAGATATTGAGAGATATTTTGACAGCATTAATTAGTTATAGTTTATGTGGATATTTATCTATTTATTTATCCATCTAAGCCTATGGAATATAAGATCCTTACAGGCTAATAATAACTTAATTACAAAATATATTAAATAAATCCTTATATTCTAATAACAATCTAAAATCAGTAATCGGCAATGAAAATTAAATGCTGTTTAAAGTATTCAAGCACCATGTCTAGAAACATAAAATAGATTACTGGATCTGGACATGTCGTTATGGTGTTGCACGCTTACACCCTCATTGATAAAGCGTGCAATAAAAAGCTGAATATACCATTCAATTCAGGAACGCTAATTTCGTGAGAGCTTGTTTTCTTTTCTCACACCTCGCATCATGAATAAAATTATAAAATATATGCAAAAAACGCTAAAGAGCACTAACGGGACATAGACACCACCAAGCAACAACAATCAGACATTGTGATGCAACGAAAAAATATCAACCAGAAAAACAGAGATAAAAATTCAATTCGACCCCTATTTTTTCTTGGCGCAATTTTCCAGCAAAAGAAATTTTTTAAGCGAAGTATTCAATCCTCCGCAACAGCAAAACTTACCTAAATGTAAAATTTCCGCAATATTCATCCAATTGACTTTCATCGGGATCGATTGGTTCATGAAATTTACCAAACATTTCTTTCATTGAATCGGACAGATAATCTTCTTCAATGAAATACTCCACATCACTGTTTATTGGCTGCGACCACACGTTGCTCTCATTTTGCAATTCCTGTTGACTTATAGAAAAGTCCGAACGCATTAAGCGGCTGCAAATAGACAAACAAAATTAACAACTTATGGCAAACCACTTTGCACCAAAGTAAATAAAATCACGACTAAAAAGAACGCAACAATAAAAAATGTAATCAATATTATTTAATTGCAAGGCCGGAAGGCTTTTTGCAAAAGCCATCACTTGTTTAACTTTTTACAAGCGTATGTCATAATTTCATTTGTATTTTCTTTTCAATTTATGCGCTGTCACTCACACTGCCAAAGCAACGTGCAAATAGTATTGATACTTTTGATAGATACACCCTTGTCATCAGAAATGACACTTCAAAGCGGCTGTCTGACTGCAAAATTAGTTATTAGGAAATTGAATTTATTTGTATGATTTTATTAAGCCCATCAGAGTTATCCTAATTCCGATTATTTGTTGAGTAACATATTTTGTGGTTGTATATGTAATCCAGAAGAAAAAAATTATTGGTTGCAAACTGATTAGACCGACCACAGATTCACTGAAGAAATCAAGTCTCAAGCTCATTTTCGCAAAAATATGAACGTAGGGAACATTACAATTGCAGCCATTTCATAACTTAAGGGGCAAAGTGGCGTTAAAGAAATTATTATTATTGCAAAAAAAAAAATATATCACTATAGCTACAAAATTTAGCTTTTCTTTACTTAATTGATATTAATAAAAAAAAGTGAGCAACCAAGGGTGTAATTTGAGCCAGTCAAAAATCATATAATAAAAAAAAATATACTCTGGCAACATCTCAGATGACAGTTTTTTCGGTTAAGGACTTATTTTGGTTTATTTCTTTGATTTCAAATACATAGAAGAATCGTGTAGTTCGATTATAAAATTAATAGCGGTACTCAGCGCTTGGTGCGTTTTTGGTTGCGACTGATTGCATTTGCGATTATATTGCAACTGATATTGAGCACCCTTTTTAACAACTTTGCAAATTTTATTGCATTCCAAATAACAGCTGATAAATTAGTGCACAATTTTTAATTTTTCAGGTTTTTTTTTTTTTTTTGGTAATTGCTGTTGGCTCCATCTCTAAAATTTTTTGTTCGCTTTGTTTTAAAATGTCAGCTGTTCGAGTGTCAGTGTTGCAAACGCTATACTCATGCTAAAAAAGCAATACGTAATTAGCGGTGCGTAAATGCAAAAATATTGCGAGTGCAACCTTGTATATTTTGTTGTTGGGTTGCAAAGAAAAAGCAACGATTTCTTGCATTCGCACTTACGCAAGACATTTGCGGCAAATAATGAACTGCGCTAATGTTGATATTAACACAGAAATCAATTGGAAATCGATTGAATGATAGTGAGAGAATATGGAATATATTCCAAACAACAGAAAAGCACAGTGATAAAATGAAAAGTAGATCAACAGATTAAATACAGACGGTCAGAAATCAAGAGCTCAGCATACAATTAATCATGGCTTCGAAGCAATTTGGCTGCCGATAAGCAAGGTGGTGATCGTGAAACAGCCCTGGTATGTATGTACCCACTTCAATTTTACTTTAATTGTCTTCTTTAAAAATGTTGATCACCCCAGTTGTATCACAAAAAACTTCAGCTCAATCTTTTGCAAGCAAAACCCAAACTCAAGCCTGATAAAATGATTAGCTATTGTAAATTATATAGTTCGACTACAAAAATTGAAAATCCAAACTCTTTTCCTCCAAAAAATGTTTATTAACTACGAACTCAGCATGTCAATCCAGTACAATTGTTCATTTGGCATTTAAAATCTCCTTAACAACATATTATCCATTTGAATTGTATAGTCCCTTCTTATCTTATGCACATACATACCTGTATAAAACGCTGTTGGCATTAGATAATTCCTTTTCCTGGCTCCCTGTCATCGTTGTGTCTGCTAGCCTTTCAGACTTGGACGGTTTGTGTTGTGGTGCAGTTGACTTATAGAACATACCAAATCCAGAAGCAATAAAAGCACCAAAATTACTATTTCCAACACCATTTTGGTCTTTATCTATATTTGTGTCAGCAACAGATGCTTTTTTCACTGGCAACCCATTGGCATCCCCTTCACCCTCCTCCGCGTTTTTAATGCTTTCAACTTCGATTCGAATGTCTCTATCGGTTTGTTTATTGAGTTTTTGATTTGTAAGCCTTTTGGATTGTTTTAGATTAATATCATTATTGTTGTTATTACTACTGAGAGCTTCAATTTTATTGTTGTTGATGTTGTTGTTGTTTTTCTTATAACACTGCTGCTGCCATTTCTCAATCTCTTTTAAGCGTTCAGCGTGACGACGCGGGTCATGGCGTGAGGGAAATTTGAAAGCACAACAATGAAAGGAATGTGTTAGAAAGGCTTTTTGTAAATTCTAAGAAAAAGAAATATTTATTTATAAATATACATATGGAGTATTGTGTCTGGGATTGTCGAGGTTCTTGATTTTACCTTAAAGTTATAAATGGACGGTATTGTTTTTAGTGTATGCGTGTTTTCAATGCGCAATACTTCAATGTCTTGCAAACCCGCTGAAGGTAAGCGTACCAAAGAGGTACTTGAGAGATCTCTTCAAATGAAATAAATAGAAAAATAAAAGCTCAATAAGTCAAACAAATCGCCTTTTTTGATTTTTATATAGGCAATAAATCCCTTTATGGGGTATTCCAAGGTGAGTAAATATGGAGGATTTTAAAATACTGCGTATAAGTATAAGTATATATAAGTATAAGTATATTCTGTTAGCTTCTCTGCATTCCTACAAGAGGGCGCTAAATTCAGCAAAATTGTGAGATGAAATTCTTTTTTGCACTCTAAGATATTTTTATTTATTAACTCACAAAAGCTTCAACATTTTATTAGCGCAGTTCATTATTTGGTGCAAATGTCTTGCGTAAATGCGAATGCAAGAAATCGTTGCTTTTTCTTTGCAACCCAACAACAAAATATACAAGTTTGCACTCGCAATATTTTTGCATTTACGCACCGCTAATTACGTGTTGCTTTTTTCGCAAGAGTATTGCGTTTGCAACACTGACACTCGAACAGCTGACATTTTAAAACAAAGCAAACAAAAAATAGTAGAGATGGAGCCAGCAGCAATTACCAAAAAAAATAAAACGTGAAAAATTAAAAATTGTGTATTAATTTATCAGCTGTTATTTGGAGTGCAAAAAAATTTACAAATTTGTTAAAAAGGGTGCTCAATATCAGTTGCAATATAATCGCAAACGCAAATAGTCGCAACCAAAAACGCACCAAACGCTGAGTACCGCTATTATTTTTATAACTAAACTTTTTCATATCAAAAAAGTCGATTATAGAGAGGTTTTTCAAAATTTTTTTATATATATTATCGGCGATAACAGAGTTCAGGGTTTGATTGTAATACGGATAATGTAATTCTCATAATAATAACGTCCAAGTATTTGATAACTATTTAAAACTAAATTTTTGGAATATATGTATTTTCTATTATTCGAACTTTTTCTTATAATTATTTCTATATTAAGTTTATCAGGCTCAAAGACGGGTGCTGACGAGAAATGCTAAAATGTCTTTGATGTCTCCTTTGTCTAATTTAATTAATATCAATCACAAGGATAATAAACTTAATACAGAAATAATTTTTGGAAGATATGTACAGTAGAGGCGTGTCTGTAATTCTTCGAAAACTGTCTATTCCGTTTAATACAAGTATTGTATATCAGTGGACCAAAATGAAAGGCTGTTAAACAGCTCCATTTATTTATGTGAAATCAACGAACTGTGAATCACGACTGTTTCGGAAAATGCATACAAAAATAAATTTTCAGTTGCAATGTGAAAACAAACAAAAAAATTTAAATGTTGCATTTTTTTTTTTAATTAACAAAAATATTATCGAGCTGTAAAAACTGTATAAAACCATTCAATTTTACTTTCTTTACGACACGAAATCAGATTGGATGTAAAATGCTGAGTACCCAAATTAAAGAAACTTATACAGCGTTTTATGCTATTTTAAATTTAAAATTGTCTTCTATCTCCCTCTGCACCTCGGAATACTTGACCATTAAAGTACTTTATTTGATTAGAGATACGTAACTTACAGTTCTTGCATGCTCATGCCATAAAAGGCCTTTCGATGCACTTGTTTTAATTTACGATTTTCTTTTAAAATTCTAAAATAAAATTCAAATTAAATCAGAAGTTTTAGAGTTTTATGTCTTGCAAAACTGTTACTCACAATTTAGCTATTTGCGAACCTTGAAAAGCGGAATCATCTATATAATTTATATCATTATTAGCTAAAATTCTTTTAAAAAGTCTACATTAATTATTTGTTTTGTATTCATTTTAGGAAATCCCAATACTTACAATTGATCAGTCTTTATGTTTATCGATTTCGATTCAATTTGAGTTATATGATTGTTATCGAGATCTCTGAAAATTAAACAATTGTTGTTATATTGAAATTTATTGGCAAAAACTGGATTCACCTTCACTTGTTCCTCTCAACATGTTTGTTCGGACACAATTTTATTTTTTCCAAACTTTGAAGTACATATCAGAAAAAGCGAAAATGAATTTTTAGAAACTTCTTCGACTTAAGGTAAATTCATGTTTCACAATAATGAACTTATTTCTTGCACGCACAACAGCTTTATTTTTGAAGACAAATCTTTTAAAATGAAAACAGTGTTGCAGAAATTTCTCAAACATTGAAAAGTGTTGTCTGCCCAAAAATGTTGATCGGTATAAACGGGAGAATCCAGTAAAAGTTTGTCAAATTGACTTCCAAGTCAATAGAAATACGCTGACATGCATATGGGCATTTCCCGGTTGTTGTAAGTAATAACTTACACCATTTCGCCAAGAGCAAATGAAAAATAATTAATTCCAGATGTTTTACTCAGAGTTCAGCCAAAACGTTAAATTCCTTGTCTACCTTCATCTTTAGCTGGGTGTTCGCTGCCATGAAATTATTTTTTTTTTTTTAGTAAACAAAATAATACATCACTAAACGGGTGGAGCACCAAATAAAATTACGGTGTAACGTACGTGACATAAGAACTACGAGAATTTAAGATACCTTTAAGAATATAAGAAAATCTGGCCACATAAAGAAGAGTTTACTCTTATTAAAAGTATTATTAAAATTAATTTTTGAAGCACTTCACGCAAAATAGATTTCAAAAATGTTGCTGACATAACGTATGTGACAGAATTTTCTCTTAAAGTAAAATTAAGCTACAAAACAATTAGTCCGTAGAATTACTAATATACATTTCTGTTATTTTAAAAATTAAGGCTGTGCTTAAAAGCTACACGAACTCTCATTAAGTATGTAATTATGAACTTCACATATGAACTTTTCATACTTTGTTGTGGCTTCGTTGCCATGATGAAGAAGCGATTCGGTTTCTAGATTTGACTGATGTTTTTTTTCCTATAAAACCCAGCCTTAGATATGAACTTAATTATTTATTTGCTTTAAGAGCCAAGTGAAATGCATTAATGCAGGTCCGAAAATAGACCGATATTTAATAGGTCTATTTTTGGACCTAAATTAAAAAATTACAATTATTTAGTTTTCTCATATGCTGCTCTCAGATACACGGAATTACCCATATGCTGCCAGGAAAATTAATTAAAATTTATACTCACATCATTTGCAATATGTTTGTGGTTGGCAAGTGCATTAAGTCTGGAATTTTTGTCAAACCACTGTTAATGATGCGTCTAAAATATAACAAATGCAAAGAAAAGCTTTAATAAGTACTTAAACTAAAGGCAATATTTTATACGCAAGATTAGGAAGCGTGACAGCTTTAAAACTGCCGACTGTCCCCCAGCTCACATCAAAATTTTGCCAAAACCAGCTTTTGCCGACATATTTTTTAATTAAGTTCTTGCAAAGGCTCGTTAGAGTGCAAGAAACAAAAGTCGGAGATACCACAAACCGATAAACGATCTACGAGTAGAATCACGTTTGTGCTTAAAAGTTTTTTCTAGTATCAAAAGTACACAGAGCGAAAACTTCCTAATAGATTCAATAAGATTTTCTCTTTGAAACGTTTTTAGGTTGAGGGGTATCACAGCAGAGAGAAAAGAAGATTTTTCTATGGGTATTTCTTATTATTTCCATGTTGTAAATCTTATTAATTGTCTCAACAAGAAAAACACATAAAACCAAGAAGAAAACTTGTTACTCACGTTTGTTTTTACTCAGTTTGCGATTTGCATGGTACCAAAAAAAAATTCTATAGAGAAGAACTTATTGAATCTATTAGGTTTTCTTGTAAATTGTATACAATAAGGATTTCTTATTGATTTTATTAGGTTATCCTATTAATTTTTCCCTATTGGTTTTATTAGTTTCCTATATAAACACACGTAAATCATCTTTTTAATTTCATTAATTGTTGTTTTTTCAATAAGGTTTTCCCATTTAAAATAATAAGGAATTCTTCTTAAAAAAAACCGTAGAGATATCTTATTGATTTTGTTCTACTTTATTAGGTGCTTTTTTCTCTGTGTAGGTATTGTAAAGGTCTAAAACTATAATATGGTACACATATGTACTAGAAAGTGCTTTTCAAGGTATACGTGCAGTTGTCAACCTAAAAGACTCTTCTTTAGGGTCCACTTACAAGGTAGATATGGAATGAAGCGATTTTGTGGTGGCATAAACTGCTACAAAGTTCGAAAATAAAATATTGCGTAGCATTGTACGCAAAGCCAAAATCTATTTTTTCATTCCATTCAATCAATTTTATCTCATGCCACAAAACTGAGTCAATATTAAGTGTATACTCGTGTTTTGTCCGTACCCGTACAAAGTTTATAAAGAAATAATGGAAAAATTAGAGTTGTAATACTTAACAGCAACACAAATTCTCAGATGTGCAAATGTTTTCATTGTTATATTTTGTTTTTATGCTGCCAGAAAAGACAAACAAACAATGCAGACAGAGTATTAACTTGGTACCGTAATGATCATTACGTGAATCAGCAACGACAACGAATATTTTCGCAGTATTTCAAATATCTGCTACACGGCAAAAAGTATCAGGAAAACAGGAACAAATTTTCTTATGCCCAAAAAATCGGAGGCAGATAATATTTCTTTTCATTTTAACATATGTTTAAGCAAGCAATTTTGGAAATCAGTGAACATTTAAAGCTCCATTCAGCAAAAAATTTTGTGCGTTCAAGCTCCAATTATAATTACACTGCAAGCAGACGTGCCAGTTGACATTTGCAGCATTTCTTACCAGTCGTAGTTTGGAAAAGCAGAAATAATAAACATTCAACTGATTTACTAAAACTTAAATAATTTTTTGGCCATCAATAAAACTTTCTGCAGCAATGGCAAATGTTTCACAAGCATAAAAGATTGAAAGTTTTTCCAATAAGACTCCTTCTTAAGCCATCTAAATTCCTTTCAGAGTCTCTACATTCACACACAAAATTGTCTGATTCGGAAAATAGTTTTTCAAACATTTCTTTTATTTTTATTTTCTTTGAATGTTACAACTTCGAAGTGTTATTATTGTTCTGAAGTTGTGACTTGAGACAAACAAATTCCTTTACAGATTCACTTTCAAAGAAATCGAAATTGAATCCACCTTTAGCAGCCGTTTGTTTTTCTCTCTGTACCAATAACAGCCGTCTATACATGAAAACTGGGAATTTATTGCTTTTTCGTTTCTTTGCCACATCACATAAAACAAGCGCAGCACAATAGTTCTGCGAAGAATTAAAAATCTTGTGAATATATACATACAGACACATGTTTGTACATATGCATGCACTTATGTGGATATATTATTAGCCAGTGGGTATAGTTTTTATGTGTAAATTACATACCGAGATGAATAGCAAAGCAAGTTCGTAAGAATGTTATGGAAACTATACAAATTTATGAAACACAATTTAAAACAATTTCCCTTTTGTGAAATAGAAAATTTCTATTTTTTTTTACACAACTTTTCAATACATATTTTTGCATTGCGGAAAAAGGTGCAAAGGCTCCAAACCATAAATTAAAACAAAAAATGTTTTTAAATATCCAATTGTGGTAGAATGTCAAAAATAAATAAATAAGACCTCTATTAAAACCCAAATTTAGATGAAAATTTTCTCAATTACTCTTAATAAGTCGCTCCTTTTAAAAGTTCATTACAAATGCAAATTGAAATACATTGAAAGCAATGTTTTTTTAGTTTAAGTTCAGAAACCACACGATTTAAAATCACTTGTGAATTCAAAAATACAAACATGATTTAAAACAAAACATCACTTAATTTGAGCTCACAAATTTTTAAATCTAACATTCTAAAATCTTGCATTTTATTTGAAAATAAATTTAAGTCTTTATTTACAAGTCTGCCCAGGCATTTCATGTTAATATCTTCTCAGCCTTGCAAACAGCTTAGATAGTTACACCAACAAAAATGTATAAATCATATACGAGGCGTAAAAGCGCTTTTTATAGTCAGGATGTCCGTTGGAAAAATATTCTACTTTGTTCTGCCACCATTCTGGTGAAGATTATTCTTGACAGTTCATATTTGGCAGCCGCAAAGAAGACGCGTGGCAAAGTTATTATGCAAAAATATTTGGTAAGCCAACGAATTTTAATAGTTGAAACATTATATCAAAAATAGTCATTGTCGCAGTAAGAAAGTTACATGAAATATTTAGGAGAAATAATTTGCCAACAGGAGACATTACCTATCATGTAGTGAATGATTTCGGGACCACAACATACTGCCAGATCGGCTAAACACACTACTACTGCTCAAGAAAGTGCTCAAGAGAATGCTTCAACCTCAATTCAACGCCGTGCTCAGGATCTTCCAGGTCTTCCGAGCACCATTGGCCACAATTTTGCCCAATTACTTGCATTTGCTTCCATTTAAGATTCAGTTGACACACAAGAGCTTCTGGCCGAAGATCATTTACACCACCGTGCATATGCCAATAGGATGACATCCCCGATTTTCATGAAAAAATCATATTCAGTGACGAGGCAAATTTTCATTTGAAGGGATGTGTGAATAAAACGACTAGTCGAAAACCCTCAAATTATTCATCAGTTTTATTTGCATCTATGAAAAGTGACAGTCTGCTCTATAATTTGGTCAGGAGGAATCATTGGACCTCACTTCTTTGAAACTGAAAACGGCGCAACGGCAACTGTCAAAGGAGAGCGACATCGTGATATGATTGAAAACCCCACAACTGCGCATGGGCTTGATTAACATGTGCTATCAACAAGACAGTGTCACATCGCATACTTGTTTCAAGAAATGGTGACGTTTATTGGCCTCCACGATCGCCTGATTTGACTGCTCCGGACTCCAGGGATATCAAGGTTTGTGCAAACAAACCAGAAACACTGAAGCAACTCTAACAAAATATTCGTGATGAAATTAAAGAAATACAGAGTGAGATGTGATGACACTTGTGCTCCAAAGGGCTCGCATTTGTGAGGCTAACAGAGGCGAATATTTATCTGATATTCTGATATTTCGTACATAAGTGCTTGCATTAAGTAAAAAATTTATAAATATGAGATGCATTCTCTTTTAAAAAAGTTATGTACAAACCAAGTTATAAACAAACAATGTAGTATGCCTGTACTTTCGCTAATTTCAAAAACAGCATTGCTATATGCTGCAAACCAATCTTCCCATTAAATATAACCAATAAGCGAACTGCAAAAAAAATCCAGGGATGCTAAAATGTCACTCATCAAAATAACATACAAATATGTATGGAGACCTGGCACTGAAGAAGATATTTAAGATCCGCTCTAGCCGAATATATCACTTTCTTTTTGATTTCAAGTCCTGTCTACTTAAAGCACTTCTAATATGAACCTGTTCACTGAGTCATTTCCCATACTAGATATTATGTGGTTCTATTAATATGTTTCATACACACTTATTTGCTTGAATGGTTAATAGTTTGGTGGCCACATGTCTCAAAAGTTCACTCTGCTTTTGGCGCCCACATTGGCACAATTTTGCTATTGAAACGAACTCCCTCCCACTGCACAGGTGTGTGTGTGTGTGTGTTCAATACTGAAAAAAAAAATAACTCACATTGAAAACATATCACACACACCCTGTATGCGAATCCTGTCAAGTACATGAATATTTGAAGAGTTTTCACATGAAAAACTACAACTTAAAAGCAAACAAACAGTTTATCAACAACAAACACTCTAAAGAAAAACTTATAAAAGCAAATGAAAACATGCGGTAAAATGAGTGAGCTCTTTATAAATGTCTGGCTTATAATACCAGCTCGAGAGTTATTGGCCGCGAAAACTTCAACAGCTAAATTTAAATAAATAATCAAAACTTAATTTTTGCTTATTTAGTTTATTTAATCGAATAAACTGCAATCAATTATGACGAGTGATGCACAATATTTCCAAAGACTATTTGTATTTTTGCGAGGTAATGAAATTAATGAAATTACGTTGATTGTAACGCAGAGAATCACAAGAGCGAAAACACAAGTTGTAAAACAGTAAAACATTATAAACTTCAAAGCGTATTTTATTCAAGATCTTACTTTTTATAGAGAAAAGAAAGAGTTCTAAAACTGTATTTGTGTAAATAATACAAAAGAAATATTGGAAATAAATGGCAAAGGAATGCACAGTGTGAAGAAAAACTACTCATAACAACTAATTTATAATGAACAATCAAGTTGTGTTGTAAGCAACTAAATGAAATTACTCTGTAATGCGAATGCATAGACAACACTTAATAAAAGAGGCTCCAACACTTTTGTTTCCTGGAAGAGAGAGCACTTAATTATTAAAATGGCTGACAAAAACTATTTCCCGATATCGGAAGCTATGTTTTTTAAATAAATCTATTAATATTCTTACATTCTATTACATGTTTAACTTACATAATCTTTATTGTATCAGAGATGTCCTTGAATACATCTTTCGATAAGTAAGTCAATTTCGGTGCATGGGAAATGTAGCTGCAAAGAAACATCCAAATTAAAATAAATTACTTATAAAGAAATTTTTCTGGACAGCGAATACATATATTTGTTACAGAAAATCGTTTTTCAACAAAAACTAATTTTCGTCTTATCACATAAGTTTGGTATTATTATGTGGTGTGCATTCCAAGAAGTCTACTGGGAGGCAACGAGAGAATGGAAACCAATAAATTTTGTTGATCCAACATATGAGTACAGCCTTATCGCCTCCTAGGCTAGCACAATGGCGCCAATCTGTTTGTGTTTTTATAAGAATTTATTTGTATAAGAGCTTTGTGTTTTTCCTGCTTTCCGATATTTTTTATTTACCCAGAAAGAAAAAGTGCGTTCTAAATTTAGGTTTTTTCTACTTGATTTTAGTGCGAAACGTTCTTGAAAATTTAAGCGCACTTAAAACAATCTAAATGGGGAATATTAAAAAGAATCGATCCTCTTAATGCTTAAAATGAGTACGAAATTCTCGGGTGCACTTGTAACTTTTGTGTACTCGTATAAGTATTGAATTTTGTTTTATTGTTTTAGTCTCAGCGATAGCTGAATTAGTAGAGTAGCTAGACTGGCAGTAGTCAGTTAGGTTCCCAATCAGCAAAGGGATTATATAAATTATTATTGAATTAAGAAAATAGAGCACGAATTTGGGATCAAGTAGGCTCCAAAAACATCAAACGAAGTGCTTAATCATCACACTCAAAACAACTTCAACCCTTCCGTACTTAAATCAATCCCAATCAGTCTCAAAAGTATAGTAAGTACGAGTGTTCTTAAATCGAAAACACTGTGTGGTTACTTTTAAGTACAGATTTTAGCCATATTTAATTCGAAATCAGCGTAGAATATGGCTAAAATTAAGTATTTAATGCTTAAATTAAACAGAATGTGCTTGATTTAAGAAAATCTATACTTACCGCACTTTTGATTGATCTAAGCACAAACTTTTTTCAGTGTATATATAATCGCTTTTGCTACTTCACTAAATTTTGCATAAAAAATGTGTTAAGAAGAGTATTCAGGAACAAACATTGCATAGAAAATGCATTCTGTTGCAAAAATGTTCTACAGAAACTGGATATTGCAAAATTGTTTATGTATTATTTGGTTTTTTCGACCCCTTTTTTATATTTTATATAACTATTCATTTATTTTCTTGAGCTAAAGGTCTTTCTATCATTGATGTTTGAAAAAAAACCAATCAAAACTTTTTTCATTATTATTGTCCTGAAGAAGCTATCCGCAGGAGAGCGAAATATCGACAAAAATAATTAAATATTTTTAATAAAAAAGATCTTTAGCTCAAGAAAATAAATATACAAAATTATTTAAGTATAAAAGATATTTAAAAAATTGTCCTTATACTTCTGAAGAATATTTTCGCTACATACTTACAAAATTCTGCATACAAATGTCGCTTTTTAAGACTTCTTTGACTGTACTTTAGAAAAAAAAATTTCAAATGATAAAATTTATAGTTCTTGTAGACAAGAAAAGATATGCAATTTTTATTTTATTAACCTAAGAATCGAAAATTTAATAATTTATTTATAAAAAAAACAAGTGACCTTAAGGCTCAAACAATTAAAATACTAAACAACAGAGGTCGAAAAATTAGCATCAAGAATATATTAAGAATCGATCTTTATAATTTACAAATATTTTTATCGGTATTTTTATTTTTGATTTTACTTTCTCAGAATCGAGAAACATTTTTTTCTGGTAAAATGTTAGTGATCAACATTTTTAAAGGAGACAAGAAAAGTAAAGTTGAAGACTTATTGCCTGGAGTACCATAACTGTTTCATGACCACCACTACGATCATCAGCATGCGAATGGCTTCGAACCCGGGTTACAACTTATTGCATAATATGTTTTTTGGACTGTATGTTCCGCAGCCAATAAGTCTTCAACTCTTGTCTTCTTTAAAAATCTTCAGCGCCACAATTTACCTCAAAAAAATATCTCTTAAATCGTACTAAATAATTTTATTATCATCTTGTTTGTACATAAATGAAATTTGCTTGATTGACACAGGGGCATGAAATCTTTTAAGGAATTCTAGTTTATTTTTTGTTGTTGTTGCTAAATTATTTGCAAAACATTGTTGTTGCCATTAAATCGGTTAATAATTTTATTTAGGCTTGAACAAGAAAATTTTAACAATATCGTTAAAGTTTTACTGCTGAAAATTTTAAGCAAATGTCTTTGTTACATGTTTATATGTGTATAAGTGAACATGGACAAGAAAAAAGTTTTTGTTAGCTTTTATTCAAAACAAAAAAAAATCTAAAAGTAAATATTTGCGATGTTAATTTCTTATTTATTATTATAAAAGTAGCACCAGAAAAAACTTACATGGTACGCAGTAGTTTCAAACTAGCGAACGCTCCATCTTCTATGGTCTCAAGGTGTTTAAGGTCAGTCATTACACTGGCAATAGAGAAAAAATTGTTTGCTTATAGCTTACGCAAGTTTTATACATAATTATCGGTGTGTGAGTACATGACATTGTTTTAAAGTTTTTTCTTACATATCCAATATTGAAGCATTGTAGACTTTCAAGCCAGTGGTGCGCAGACGAGGCAAACCTGCTGAAGCGATTGTTAAACGCTGCAATGGTATGGTCAGAGTTTGTGGTACCCTGGTTAAAGCTTCGCCCTCGCAACGACATTCTATTTCATCCTGAAAATAAAATATCAATATTTAATTAATTACTCAGGCCAGAAGCTCCATTCCTATCGTGCATGGCCTATTGAACTGCACTTCGCGATAATACATTGTGAGTAATAATATTAAATCTTAACGTATACAAAACTTTACTCAAACTGCATCGCTTAAAAAAGACTGTACCGTTCAGCAGAATATGATTGAGTAAAAACTTAGAATGCCGAGGAAACCGCAGGCCTTTCCAGTTTCTTTGAACTTATAAATCCTTCCACGAATAGTTATGAATAAATTTATATTATTCCAGCTTAAATTTGAAGATCATTTTGTCTCGCTAAACGTGACTCTTATGCCCATAACCAATTTATCTTAGCCGCCTTACTTTACCCCCCATTTACACATGCTGCAAGTAATTTGTTGCAAGTTGTGTGTACATATTAACAACCAATAAACTTACATAGACAATAAAAGCTGTTACTACTTGCTTGATTGTTTACACTGCGCAAGTGCAAGCTCATTGTTAAAATGTCGTCAAGGAAAATGGTCTTAAAGAAAATTTCTTTACTTTCAAAATAAATAATTAAATGAAAGTATTAAAATTTTATCATATACCCCCCAAAAAAATTTCACACAAAGGTTTTTGAAAATTTTCTCCTTTACATTAAAAATAATTTAAGCTCAGATAAATACAAAATGTTTGTTATCTAATATCTAAGTAGAAAAGGATAAAGCATCCTAAACTCTTTAAGAAAATTATTGAACTTGTAAAAACCTTGGAAGATATTTATAAATAAAGAATTGAATTGAATTGAATAATAATAAAACAATTATACAAAATCACTAATCCATTTTTTTGTACTTAAGAATCACTATTTTTTGCCCTCTTTGTGTATTGTTTATTCTATTTTTGGCCGTCTACATGACTTTAATGACTGAGTTGCCAAAGTGATGTCATACGAATAGTTCTTTTCTTTTTATCAAATAAATAGTAAATTTATATTAAGAATCCATAAAAGCCCTATTTTACTTCATTTTTTTTTTTTTTTTATATTTTATCTTATTTCTCGGTATGTAAGATCAAAAGAAATCATTCCTTGTAAGTTATCCATTAAAATTAAAATATTAACTTTATAAGGTAACACTGTTTTTGCTTTTTGTAATTTTACTGTCATGCAAGTAAAAAAAATTACTGGCAATCAAAATCTCTTTCAAGTGAGCTCGCAACTTGCAGAAGGATGGTGGTATTAGTATAAAAAAAAATGTCAATGTATTGTATGACTTGCACTTGTACTTGCGTGTGTAAATGGGGGGTATCGCATTCACCCTCCATCCCGTATATGTATATAGTGATGTAAGCTCCCATACACAAGATAATATCACTCTCTCTATGCCTATGTAATCATCTCTTTCTCACTTATTAATTAAATAGATGTAAGTTTAGTTATTGTTAATTTTAGAAATAAGAGTAATTAGATTAAGAGGAAGAATTTATTGAGTATCTAAGGTTCTTTAGTTTGTAATGTTAATAAAAAAAAGTTTCTGTTCTAATTCAACCACCAAAGTAGAAGTTTGGGTTTCACTAAGAAAATTAATTTGTGCATTAAAAAATATACTTTTTGACCTGCCCACTTCAGCGAGCTCCACTGTATATCACAGTTTGAACTTCAATTCAAACGTTTAAAAATACTTCGCCTTCAATGTTCCAAAAATTAATTATGAAATTAATTTCACTTTGTTGGTTCATACATTTTTCTACAATTAATTCACACACGCAGCTGTTTGTTATTCACCTACAATCTCTGAGCAGGAGAAAATATGTAGCAAACGAAAACATTGATTCAAAATTTGTTTAAAGCCACATGCCACATACTATTAAGTCTTGCTTTTGCTTACATAACATTGTTGCAATTATTTGTAGAAGAGAAAGAGAAATGGAATCAACCAACCTCCTCCCAGTTGTTTACTTTTAATCACTAAAACCCCAAAATGCTTTCAGTCAAGACTATTTGCATTCATAATGAGATTCTCTACCCTTGTTTAATATAGAATGAGTTTAAATTGAAGAACATAAATACAATGCAATGAAGCAAGATTTGCAGAAGACAAAAATCCAGACGTATACTTCAAATTACTGTTCGAGGCAAAGAACAGAGTACAGCGTGAAATAGAGTAGATAAGGGCTGACTCTGCAAAACCACAATACTGATAAAGCAATGGCTCACAAAAGCATATGCTGGAATATGGAATCTAGTGCTAAGAAGTCTTATGCCTGCTAGAACATTACACATTTAAATGTGTACTGTTGTAAAAAATTATATACGATGAGTTCATAGAAATAATGTTTAATTAGTGTCTTGAGAGACTACACCGTTTCTTGTGAGCACCACGGAGCAGTGGGCTGATAAACCTAAGCTAATCAATGCGCTTTGCAAGAAGATGACATAACTTTACCTGCCTTTGACTCGCAAAGAAAATTACACTGCCCTTTGGATGCAAGAATGACCAGGGAGCTCTTTACATTACACACACCTGGGCAGTGTACTCTTAGTAGCGATGCTCGAATACTAGGTAAACCCTTGAGTGACTTTCTAGAAGTCAGTTGTCGAATGAAAACTAAAACGAAGACTTCTGCTGACTTCGTTAAGGAATTTTTAAACAGAGCAACATTTGGGAGAAAACCCTCTTTTGTAATACTCTGTTCACACATGCAGCAATATTCAAATTATAACAATTAAGGCCATCATTGAGACTAAATTTTCATATTTATATTACAATTAACTTATTGGCAATTAAGAGATAATTGTTTTAATAATGAATAAAATTTATAATACAACACTGCTAGATTTGTATTAACAGTACTAAATGCACAAGCTCTTACAACAACAGTACTTATTGAACACACCTTGTTCAAAAGTTGACTAATCGAACGTCAACAAAATAAATAAACAAACAAAAAAACCAAATTTTTACAGAAAAAATTTAAACAATAAATTCTTTACCTGTCAAATGATAATTGTCGTAGCAATATTTAGTATGTATGAACACCAAAAAGATATTGTCAATTAACTGAATATTGTTTCAATTAAAAAGGCATATGTGAACATATTATAAGGAACAGCAAACAGTGCTTACCTCTGACTACTCCCACCACGACTCTTCCAAGAATTACTTCACTCAATTAACTAATTTATGCAAATCCTGTCTTCTCTCTATCTCACTCTCACTCTCTCTCCCCCTCTCCTACTCTCCTACTCACACAGTATTTAACATATTTATTATGATTTGAAAATACTAAAACACACTTTGCGTTAAGTAAATAAATTTTCGATTACCATGCTTAATGCAATTCTATTAATTACCTGCCGCCACAACTAGGCTTTGTTATACTTGAAAACCCTTTCAAGACCTGAAGCCAGGAAGTGAAATGCCTTTGACATTGACACCTTCTAGAAGGATGTGCACACTAAGCATTGTGGGCGTCGCTGTGAGCATAGTTCACAGGTGTGTGGGGTGTGAGAGTGTACGCGCAGCCATTTGCTTTGTGGAATTTTCCATGTAGCAGTATAATTAAGTTTCCTCTGTTACTTTGCCACTAACACATGTTCGCCTACAGTTTGCTTGACTTCAGATAGACAAACATCGAAAAGTGATTTCAAAGTACTCTTAAAGCTCTTTCGATTTAACGAAATTATGCTGCCATTAAGAAAATAAATATGTTATTGAACGTGACTATAACACCATATTAATGTATGGCTGTTCTGCTCTAAAGTACACACTTCTAGCGCAAACCATTATAATGAAAAATTTGAGTTTAATTGAGCGTAGTCTAACACCTGAAGCTGTTTAAGCATTCATCGAAATTTTAATTGAAGCTCTTCAGTTTGACTTAAGAAAAAAGGAGAAAATCTTATAAACGTTTCGAAATTTCCGCTACTGTGCAAGAAATTTACGTAACAAAGTGCCAAAAATAAAAATAATAAAAATTCACAAATTGGAATGTGCTTAAGCACTTCTCAGACTCATCAAGCCTGTACAAGTTACAAAAAAAAAAAAACCTAATAAGTGCATTTGGCATAAATGTCTTTCTCAAAATTTCACTTTTTTTGTGAATGCTCTTAAGGTGGGATCATACGATTGCCGCAATGCACCAATTTTTGTTAAATTTTGTATGACAATCGTGTGATAGCACAATAAATGGGCTCATGCGGCAACCAAAGCGAATGTTGTTCCTATTTGTCCCAATCAAATACAAGCCTGATGCGACAATCGTGTGAACACTTGACATACAACTCTGCACCAATAAAAATTCTAAAAATGCACCAATATTTATTGTGTTCTTATGCGGCAACCAAAGAAGACAATACGTGCCAATAATATACATATGTATACATTTATTTAGTTTCAAAATTGTTTAAACGCATCTTCCAAACATTATTTTTACTTTTTTAGTCCGCACAACATTATAATAAAAGCCTAAGCAATTTTCTTTCTCTTTAAGGAACAGACCATATTTTTAACTTTTAACTCCCTTTTTTTATTTTTGCAAAACAAAGTTTGTCATCAGCTACAACAGCTGTTGCTCAAAGTTGCCGTATAATATAACAATCGTGTGACTATAATGCGACAACTATTGGTACTAAATTGTTTTGCGACAATAAAATTTCAGTAAAATGTGACAATCATGTGATTACAGAGAATTTGATTGGGACACAATTTTTATTGTGCTCCAATTCAGCCCCATTGAAAGTTGTGTAAAATTGGTGCATCGTGTGATCCCACCTTTAAGCTGATGCTGTCTGACAAAAATTCCTGATGACTTTGAAATATTCTCTGAAAACAAAATACAGGATATTGATGATTTTATGATTATTTGTTTTACTATGAATGTTCTGCTTTTAAGCCGTTAGCCATATTCCCATTTAAGGGCTTAAATCTACAGGTCAAACTTGTAATTTTAAAATCTAAAAAGAGGAGGAGCTTTATTAAGCAGAAGGCATATTAAATTGCCTTCAGTTGAAGTAAATGCACATAACAAAACAATGTTGCCCAACAATTCGGAATGTGTAGAAGTTTCGCAAAATAATTTTTTTTATGCTTTAAGCAATCGGCTGGTTTTTTTTTTTACTTAAATGACATTTGGCTTTAAATAAAATTCAATTTTCCTGGACTCATTTGATTGCAACTTGATTTTAAAGCGAAATTCGATTTTCCAGGTTTTATTTAATTGCAACTTGAATTACCAGCATTGGCCATTAAGGTCAGAGTCCACCACAAAGAGAGAACTCTTGAAATGGGAATGTACAGTGTGGACAAATTTGAGGCCGGAAAGTAATAATGCTGTCAATGGCGAAATGTCAAAAATTAAAGTGTTTTATTTTTGGGCTTCTTTATCCAAATGTTGGAACTCTTAACCATTCTCGAGCAATGAATTTAAAACTGTGAAAACTTTACAGCATCAAATTTTAATGGGGAAAAAATTACTCTTGAACAATTTTTTGTACAGAAACTGATCGCAATAGTTTAATTATTATTTTAAAATTTTTGCTTTTGGCGATATTAATTGGCCGCCTCTGGACTATTTTCTTCGGCTAATCCTGACAGCCTATAACATAATAACTAATGTTTGTGGAAGTCGGTAGCATCCCATAGACTTCCAAATCGACAGAATTCATTGTTGTTTTGAAGAAACATATTAATTACCACTATTGTCAGCCACTGTAGTTGAGTGCAACTGAGAAAAACGCCTGTCGCACAAAATGCTAAAAATAATTATTCATAATGGAGTTTTTGTTTGATTGTTGTTCAGTGAATCGTTAAGCATACAATTTTCAATTAACATGTTTTCATACACTGCGTTAGATTTAACCAACGACTGAATTGCAATTCAGCCGTAGTTATGAAAATTTATTTTAAGCTTTCAAACAGACAAAAGAACATGCCACATATCAAAATTAAAAATCAATTACGGAAATTATTTGAATTGAAATTGCTGAAAAAGACTTAAGTTGGCAATAAGATAAGACAGATCAATAAGTATTTATAGGATCCAAAGTTTTACTGTAGTAAAAAAAGGGTTTAGAACCAGAAAAAATTCTTCCATAACAGTTTCAGGCGATAGATTTGTTTGGCTCTTAGCTGCGTAGTTGAAGATCACCGTTCTCATTGAAGATCACACCGCAAAACAAATCTATTGACCTATGACAGTAAAAATCGCCTTGTCTATGGTATGGCAGCTTTATACCAGGTAACCGCACAAGACCCGCTGACTGCTGCTTTTGATCGTTGAAATGTCAAAGTTTTGTTTACAAACTGCATAAATGCACAACACAAACTTGTCTCAAGCACGGTAAATGCTTAAATTCTTGGAAGCTCTGCTATATTGTTCCGATTTCCAAATCTGTGGATCATGGCCTGGTCTATAATTACAGGCTCACTTGCAAAGATTTTTTGGACACTATATTTCCCAGCGTCAACTGGGTTTTATGCCAAAGAGGTCAACAATAACTAATTTACTTTTAATAACTCGTGATATTGTGTGTGTGCAATGGAACATCACTTGGAGGTCTCAATGTGATGCAGTCGGGGTAAACTTAGTAAACTGGGCTTTTCAAACAATATTTTATAATTTTTCAAAAGGGTTTTAACCGAAAGAAAGCTCAAAACTAAAATTGGAAATGCTTCATCTTCATTTTCAATCGCTGCTTATTCTGGTATTCCCCAAGGCACTCATATTGGCCGATTAGTTTTTATAATCTTCATTAACGATTTACCACCATTAAATTTTTAAAATCTATTTTATTCGACCATGACCTAAAATTTTTAAAATTGATGACTGTGAAGAGTTACAAAAAGATCTTGACAAACACTGACAGGCTAGTGTTCGAAAAATGATATGAATTTAAATATTTTTAAATGCTATATAACATCGTATGCTCATATTATGAACCCAATTAAA
Organism: Sturmia bella; assembly: GCA_963662145.1. NCBI lineage: Eukaryota > Metazoa > Arthropoda > Insecta > Diptera > Tachinidae > Sturmia > Sturmia bella. Next base: position 124,109,928 of record OY759168.1, read on the forward strand.
TTTAACTATTCTATCGGTGGCATCCTGCTTAAGCATGTGGCTGAAATTAAGGATATTGGTGTAATTTTCGATTCAACTAACTAACATTCGCTAGACATGTTGTTGCTAGAGCTTATTGTATGCTTGGTTTTATTACGAGAAATTCTAAGGATCTTGAAGACGCCAACACCCTTAAATCATTTTATATTTCTTTGCTTCGTAGTACTTTGGCATATTATTTTATTATTTCGAATCGAAGTCATTTGGGCTCATCTGGTCGTATTTGTTGTATTAGCGAGGCTAACTGGTATAAATCTGCATTGCTCTCGAATGCGAAGAGTTTAAATATTCTACATCCCTGTGATTTATGATCTCTGCGCAATGGAGCTCAGGGACATTTGTGTAACAAAACTTCCCCCAATACTATGCTCTCTAATGAGAGTTTCCAATCATCTGCAGCAGATGGATTTCAACTCCTAAATTTTATTTGATTTTAACTTGCGAGTTTCATGCAAGAAATGTTTAGACAAGCAAATTTCAATTAAGCCGAATTCGTTTGCAATAGCTTGACAGAAGAAGCTTTTCAATATGAGTTGTTAGCTTTTTCGGCAGTGCGATTTTAATATTTAAACTAAAGGAATAAGTGCTTTCAATTCGCAAATGTTACAGATGTTGAATTGGGATCAGTTCGTGTTTCAATTAAAAATACATATCGAAAAATTCATTTTAGCTATAACCTCCTGAAACTTCGAACAGGGCTGCTTTTGCATACGGCACGATGCTGGCATTAAAACAGAGATGGCTAAAGTGGTATTCCTTTTCGCCACAGACATTTTCGAAACATTTTATTTGAACAAGAATACATTTTTGTTTTTTGTTTTGTTTGCTTTTATTTGACTTACCAAACTTGTTGCATTCCAACAACAGCACTTCCAGGACGAATGTTGTGGCTGATGATTGGCACCAGCCAGCAAGTCCATTTTACCGCTCAGTTGGTTGACTGTATTGGCCAAAGGCTGCTGTAACTGGTTACTGATGTTTGATGTCAATGGTATTGAAGTGAAATTAGAATTTGAAGAATTCCCTGCCACTGTGGATTCATGCACCAAATGTCGGTTGGCTGTTGCGGTCGAGCCATTGTATATGTGATGGCCGTTAAAACCATTTTGATTGTCATAGCAATTTGATAATTTGGCACTGTATTCCATGGAAGCCTGTGAATGGCAGCAGTAGCAAACAAGTAGCAAAAGAAAGCGTAACATTTGATATGTGGGCATTTGCAATTGCTGTTGCATTTTAGGAATTTCAGCCCAATACTGACGATAGTACTGAGGATAAAAGTGTTTTTGGTGATGCTGCTGCCGTCTGTTATAATTAGAATATTGTTGGTGTTGATTCATTTTTTCCAGGCTTTTCTGCCACATTTGCCTGGTGCAAACAGCAAGCAACAGTACACAAATGTTGGAAACTGTGCAAATATTTTTGCTATAATTTTTAAGTTTGTTTTTAGTTTTAAACAAGAATTTCTGGATCTCTTTTATTGGCATCAAAATTCTTCTTTAAATTCTTTTAATGCTGTTGAAAGTATCTGATGGCCATCGTGTCAGCCAACACTCTTTCTTACAGCTTCAGGTTATTTTAGAACACTTTCATTCTGCTGTGAAGACATTCACAGCCTTTCACACCCAGACACAGTAACTTCCGCACACAATGCTTATTGCACAGTGTCTGTCGGTGACTTTTGCACCAGCTGGTGTTTTCTGTACTGTTTGTTTTATTTCTTAAAACACATTTTAGCTTTCATTGGTTTATACGCACTAGAAAGTCTTTTATGGAACCATAATAAATAATACATTATGTTGCCACTTAAAGTTTTTGTTGCCTTTCAATATGTATCATCAATCAGAAGAAGAAAGAAAGCTGCAAAGAAATACACAGGACAGATGAACATGGCATAAGTTTTTTGTTTTATTTCTTGCAAATATTATTAGGATTTATTGAGTGAGGAAAGAAACAAGAACATAAATAGTATTTATTGTAATATAGAGATCCTTCTCAAGAATTGTGAGCAAAATGTTGCATACAAAATTAATTCAAAATGACATTCTCCAGCTACAGCAGAGCAAAGGTTTTAAGTTCTTGCGAAGAGCTGATAATGGGCGTCTCTCTTAAGCCTAGTTCAGATGTGTGTCCACAAGGGTATTTCAGTTTTTTGATTTTTCTTGTCTAATTGACCAAATTTTAAAAAATAGGTGCTTGTAAACTGGGAAATTAAACGATTTGCTCTCTCAAAATTTAAATTTCAGTACGTAAATTCAAAGCAAATTTTTGAAACTATTCATATACATACATACGTATGAGTTTACATATTGAACAAGCCATCAATTGCAAATGTCAGTTTGTAATTATGAGATGGAACAAATACCATCCATAAAGTATTTACAAAAATATGATTCCATATATTTGACATAATAGAACAGAAAGTCATAAATTTATGACCAAAACGGATGCTGATGGGAGCGTAGCGGCTTCGGTATAACTAGTTGTTCCCCAGCTGATTACCATAAGCAATTTATTATTGTTTTTATTATTTATTATTGTTAATGTCAATTACAACATTCATTGGAATTAGCAGACGGTCTAGAAATGCAGTAAAAGTCGTAAAACGTATCGTTTCCTAAAACAAAAGCAATACGAGCAAAACGTTTTCTCAGAATTCATTGAATTTTTATGAAAGCACATAAGTATCAACCACATGTATCAATTAAACAAGTCTGTAATAATATTATTATTTGGACAAAAGGACTCCATTTGCACAGATGAATCTATTTGCAGAGATGAACACAAAAACTATAAATTATATCCCCCTAATTCATAAAAATTATTACAGGCTTATAAGACTGTTATTTGACATATTTGTATGGAAAGTCTGTCAAATAAGAGCTTTATAAACCTGTTATAATTTTTATGAATTAGACGGTATATGTTTTTCTTTTAGCATTTTTCCACACCGAAAGAACCTGGAAGAAATGGTTTCTTTTCATTGATATGGGAAATGGAGTGTTTACAGAAAAGCACAACTTAAAAATTTGCATTCGTTGCGAATCATTCACGCTGATACACTACACCATTCTTTGACCGCAGCAAAGTTTTCAGACAAAGTACAAACTCTAGAAACTGCCTGTAGAGGCAATAATTGTATGGTAAAATAATTGTAACGAAATTTAGGCAAATTCGCTATTCACTAACACTTTTAATGATAGTCGATGGCGACCAGAACCAGTTAAAAGTCCTACTGCCTTACTGTCTTCTTACTATTTGAACCGCCAACAATTACTTGTTGTTTATTTAACCGGTAAAGTGCGGTTGGTGTTTCAAATGTAAGCAAATAAATCAAACCAACAATAAAATCACAATTTACTAGTCTTATGAAAAGTTAAATTACATTTCAACGACTATCAACATCCTGAAGCGAATGTACTCACAAATACAGCTGTTGACCATCGTTAAAATTATGTTACAGAATCACACAGTCGTTACTGCCAGCCGCGAAATATATACAGACAAAAATTACGACTATCGGATCGTTAACGGCCACAGAATTGCACTACTGGTGCATGTTTAATTTTTTTTTTTTCGAAATCGTTAAACAGAAATAAGATTTTTCAAGCTCTCAAGAGTCAAAGAAATAAATTGTTGTGATGATGGCATGCGAGGAGCCACATGCTGTTGTTAAATAGATTTGGAGCCAAAATATTGTCTGGTTGTAGACAAGGACGTTTTCGTTAGATAACAAATTTAAGCTTTTCACACAACTCAATTCAAAAGTGCTCCCCTATTTTTCGATTTGCACTATTAGTACTATTAGAAAATAACAAATTAAAAATATATTTTTCTCACGGAATTGAAAACTTCAAAGTTTTTAAAAACAATGTTAATTTGTTTTATGACTTAGTTGATTGTTTATAAATTTCATGAGGCATGTTGGCCTTTTTATAGCTGTTTTTTCAAACAATAAAATATTGATCAAAACAACTACGCGCATCAGTTTGGCATAAAATAAACGGAAATCTTAAAACATGTGTTTATAAAATTGTTTATTTGTCTATAAAATTCCAGTTTGCCGCCATTTGTGAAACTAAATCATTACTTTGCTGATCTTCTTAGCGTACGCATTTCAAACTGATCTACTGAGTTCTGCCTATAGCAAGCACTAGGTTATTTCAAAACTATTGGCATACTATTTCTATATTCTATTTTATAGCTCTGTGTAAATTTTGATAGCACATACTACTTACAATTTTAATTGTATTTTTTACAAATAGAATGTAATATTATTGTATTGATGACACAGACGTGGCTGATGATCTGCTGACAGATTTCGTATCACATTTTAAAAGGATTTGCTGTTCTAAGGCTCTTCAACTACCACAACAGTTCTTTATTATACACACACATATATTTTTTAGGTTTAAGCCAGTACAGGCTTGTTGTACGCTCCGTGGATCTAACCGTAATAAATTTGATTCGTCGGTCTATAGGATTCTATGTCATTCACAAAGTTCATTAATATCCGCTCAATATATGCCCCGTAATTGGGATATGTCTGGTGCCAAGGCACTGGCATAATGCTTCCATGTCTCGCTCTCTTCCCCACATACTCTACACTCAGCTTCTCGCTCTATTCCTATGTGCCAGCAGCTGAGAGTGACCTGTCATTATTATTCTACTTAACTCGGGCCTGCTAAGTCTCAGCAGTCCCCTCGTGTTTTCTTCTTCTGAATCACCCCATTGAATTCTAGCATTGATTCCCACGGTTTCCTCTTTCCAGAGTGTTAAATATGCCCAATTCTTCACCTCAGATTTAATTGCATCCAAAGGCTTCGTACGTACTAAGCTTATGTTATGTGCATTTGCTCTCTCATTTCCAATTATTCCGGCACACCCTGGCACCCATATGATGAGCAGTTCCCCATGAGTCGAGTAACTGTTAATAGCGTTTTTGCAATCGCAAATTTAAATTATTATTATTTTTTATTCACTATTTAATCTGTTTTTTTTTTTTGTGTTTGGGTGACTTAAATGTTTACACAAGCTCTAAATTGCTTCACGGCTGTCGGCAAGTTGTTTTAGTAGGTGTGTGTGTGTCTGCCAATAAATCATGCATATGTACACATGTATCTCTGCTTGTGCCATAATTCATTTCTATGGTTTTGTTTTGGAAAACAAATTGAATTAAATGCTTTGTGAGCTTTCAAATTAGTATTTGTTTATTCGTATGCAAACGTTTATTTCCTGAAAGACTACCCTGCAGGAAATGTCAATAGAAAAACTCTAATGATTTACTATTGACATGGTCACCAGTACTAGTGAAAAATTATACCTCATACAATGATTTTTTCTATTGACATTCAACATGTGCTTGTCATTGCAAATCAACTAGTGACGAAGGAACTAGTGACTATGTGATTCTAATGCGACTATATGACGAACATGGTACAATTGTTTCTCTATAGCCATTGTCGCTACCCTGAAAGAAACGTCAATAGAGAAACTCAATTGAAAAATAAAGATATAAAATTTGTCTACTCATTAACAAAGGTTATCAACTCAATGTCTGCTTTCCAAATAAAAACGATTTTTATTTCACGATTTTGGTGGGCTTACAAATTTCAACAATCACAACACTGTTCATAAAACAAAAAATTGGAGACACTCTGTTGACAATTTAATAAAAAAAAGTCATCAATATAGGCTAAAAATGTAGCAACTTGGAGCCACATGTTTGTATTTTAATCCGCTCAGCTGACTATCCGTGAGTAAATTCACTGGTGCTGGCCTTCCCATTTCATTGAGGAGCTCCCTAATACCCTCCGTACTAGTCTGCATTGCAGCCTGAAAAACTGGGCTATTGCACAGTCCGGCAGATGGAACAATATTTCCGTGGTCTTTTTCACCTCAGCACACTGGACTTTACTAATGTAAATGAACACGTTTTTCCAGCAAAACATTTCGCTCATTTTCTAACTGATTTACTGATTTACTGCTTTACTGAGTTTTGTTGGTGAGTGGAGATGAATTAATTTTCCTTCTCTACGAGAAAATTTTATAGATTTTTTGTTGTCAAACTGTCTTAACTCAAACACCGCTTCTAAATAAAAGTTGTTATCAACCAATTTGTTAATATCAACAATTAAAGTCAATATTATTTTAAGTATATATTTTACAGCAAAAACAATGCATTAATTAAAAGGCTCAATAAAAAAAAACTGCACACATTGACACAAGCAGCCAAACACACAAACCTGTATACATATGTATATTAAACTACACACATACTCGCGCACTGTCTAAAGAGCCAGAAAAATAAAATGAAGCAAAATCATGAAAGTCTTATTAACACTTACACACACACACACACACATATCTAGTTTTGCGGGGTTAAATTAAGTGTTAATTGTGGTGAAAATTTCTTAAGAAAATATAATACGAAAATAAATTTTATTAAACGGTTGTTAGTTTAAACAAATGATTCAGTTTTATTTTATTTAATTCGTTGAATATGATATCAAACTTCGAAATATGTAGTTGAATCTGTTTTCTCAACAAATTTTGCCATAAACTGAATGTAGAGAAATGAATTAAAAAAATATTATTATAAATTTGTTAAATGACAAAAACTGCAGCAGTGGTAATTTAACAGAATTCAAGCAATTTTCATTAGAGCACCACTAATTGGAAGAAATGCAATCGAAGTGTTTGTTTTTTTCTTAACAGCTGGCTAAAGGAGGCATATGAAATAGAATATCCTACACTGGGAACTGAAACTAATTTCACAATAGAAAACAGACCGGAAAGCCATTAACTGTTTAAGTGTATTTCGTTAAATTGTCGTCTTTGTTCAGATAAGCGAAAGGGGAATCAGGGTTAATGAAGTAGGGCAGGTTTTTAAGGGAAACAAATGACAACATTTTGATTGTTTTAATCTTGTTGATTATTTTAAAAAAATGATCCGAACAGATCACAGCATGAAAACGATTTAGTCCTGCACTCTTAGGATCTGCTGGTATGAACATAAATTGTAATTGCTTTGTAAAATGGCAATATCTTGTTCATTTTAAGGAGGTTTCTCTAACTGCAAAATATTAACACCGGTATTCATAAAAAATAAAACATTGTTGAAACACATTTTACAAAAAAATTTTCATATAAAATTTGTTCTAAAATGTATTTGAGCAACGTTTTATTTTTTATGAATACCGGTGTAAATCTTTATTCATATTTGTATTCATACGAATCAAATATTGTTGAAATACGTTTTAGAACACATTTATCATATGTGACAAAACTTCTGAGCAACATTTTATTTTTTATGAATCACCGGTATTCAGTTTTTGAAAAAATTCAAAGCTAAAAAAATTTCTTTTCTTCCCAGTTGTTCTTTGCATGACATACAGCAAACTAAAATGTCAGGAAAAGTTTAATTACACAACAGTTTTCAAAACTCAATACAATTATTGTGCCCATTACAAGTTTAATCAACTTTTCAACATCCACTTAATTATTAAATAAAACTTTGCTGCAAGTGAACCCATAAAATAAATTGTTATTGAATTTAATGTTCAACGGATGTTAAACACACGACTCTGGCAACAAATCAAGTGTTGCTCTTCTCTTGTGTGTGTACTCACTCTGTCACATTGACTGCTGCGATGATGTTCGATAACGGAAATGATGTATGACATGTTCTGGGTAGACAGATACACTTATCTGCACATGTACACGTACATAATTGACATACAAAAGGATTTTGTATTGGAGCCAAGGACGATATAACATTTAAGGGAATACTGCATCGAAAAATACACAAAGTATCGCACAGTCGAAGTCTGGGGGACTGGCGGCCTCTTTAGTTGTTGTTGGCTGTTAAAAATCGATAATTATTGAACCAATAACTGCGCAATTATTTATCACAAATGTTTTTCCGTTGTAAAGGGACCCAAACATCTTTAGGTGCCCCATAAAACATTGCACGCGTTTGAAAATTATTTAAAAAAAAAAAACAATCTTCTACCACATTCTTTTTGAGGCGCATTAAAACTGACAGCCTTAAGTGTCTTATAAATACACGAGTATGACTTGATAAATAGTATTAAATTCGTAATCTATTTCCTTAACATTTCTTTACGATTCCATTTATGGTAACTTTCTTTAACCCTACTAAACTACGCTACCTCAATATCGAATACCACGTAAGTATTTTGCAAGTGCTGTGCAAAAGTTCCCTAAAATTAATGGGGCTGCTCATTTTCTCCAAGCTACCCTGTGCCTTTTGGCGGAGAAGCTCTAGGATGTTGCAATCAAAACGCTGTGCGTTACGCCACACTCTCATTTAGTACCTTCATGCCAAGTTTCACCCAAAATGTCTCTTTTATGGCCATTTTATTCAGTACTTCAAACCAATAGCAAACACTTATGTACATGCTCTATATGCTAATGGATAGGAATATAAATATTTGTATAATAATAATATAATAATAATAAATAGAAAGTAGAATTGCGTGAGCCAAAATTGTGAAACTTGACATGTCCAAAGTTCGTAGGGTGCTGATGAAGGGTGTTTGCCGATTGTCCACGTAGCTATAAAAATTTTACTTTACTTTACTTAATTAATATTCATTTAAAAAGTGACAAACCAAGATTTGAACTTGAGCTTGTAACAGTAATTTAATATAAATGTAAGTAACGATCATAGTTCAATAAAAATTAAAATTTCAGTAAAAAATTAATTTATATTTTACAGCTCATCATTAAAAATGGAAATAAGTTAAGTAATTTTTACGCGTATGTTTTCCAAGAACTAAACAGTAGACATGTCCATGATATGATGTGTTACTGACCACTGGGTAGACTTTATTTAATTTATAATTCTTTGGCAAGTTTCGCTTGGATATAATATTCGTGGTTGGCCACACTGGCTGGCTTAGTGGAAGTTGAATTAAGTGGCCCAGATAAAGGATTACCCCGATTGGATTTCCGCGGCACTGTAAATAATTTCTGCATGGCATTTTTTATTGTAATACGTAACGAGCCGAAGTTGAAAAGTAAATCTATTTTCACTTGCGTTGTGAATTTTTAAACTCTTACACCAATTGTTTGCCGTGTAGCATTGACAGACTTCAACAAACTACTCTAAATATATTAAGGTGTCTGTGCCAATTTAAAATAATAGTTTAAAAATTTGTATTTTCGCAAAACTGCAATTGAATTTAAATATCACAAGCCTCCACAATTTCTGATCCTTTCCGAGTGTAAGACTGTAACGCCATGTGAGTGTATTATAAGTGATATCCGATATGATGACACCCTTTTTTGTCACAAAAGCAAACACCATAAAATTTTATAAATAACTTAACACACAAATAATCATATCACAGAGATTATTCAATTTATTTTTTTTTTTTTAGGTTTGAATGATTAATGGGCAGCTGCTGAAACTTGTAACGTGTCCTGTTTTTAAGCAACAAAATAAAACATGAAAGGCAAATTACTGGCTGTGGTCACAAATTCATTTAAACCCAAAATCACACAGTTGCTGAGAAGTGTTGCAAGATAAATTACTGATTGGCTGCTTAGACATTGTAAAGAGGTGAGATTAAATAGTTTATTATGAAAGTATTCCTATTAATTAGGTATAGCAAAGCCCTCAACGTGTAATTTGATATGCTTGCATTAGGCCGGGTCGAATTCTTTCTTTTTCAATTGCTTTTGGTAGGAGGGAAAAAAAAAATTCACGCAAAACCCTAATTTTGGAGGCGTCCGATTTTCCATTTTTTGTATGGGAGGCGTAGTGCTCGGTCGGTGTATTCGAAGGAAATGTTTGGGAGGAAAGAATTGGTCATTGGTTTGGCTACTCTGTGGGCAATCTGGAGCAAGTTAGTGTGATGGTATCATTCGCAGGGTGCCTGCAGAGGAATCAAATGAATGACCAACATCCAATACACCGACCCATACCACTCCCCCCATACAAAAATTCCATATCAGAAGACTCGCAATTTTTTTTTTTTTTTGCTGAATACAAAAGCTATCGAAAAATCGATGGCACAATACCGATTACTAAATCGACCCGCCCTAATGTACATAAATCATTGGCGACAATGAGTCCAATAGAACTTTATGCCAATGAGTACTGACAACTTTGCAACAATCGTCTGTGGTCGTTTTTTAATTTACTTTTATATCTGTAAATTAAAAAGAAGAAGAAGAACCATGATAGCGGCCAGAAAACAATTTTATAATGCCTTTGCCCAGCAAAAAAATATATTGCAGGAATTTCGGCAACTGCTACTATAATTTAAATTTTGCCACCATGCATAAGCATGAAACAACTTGTTCTCATTATTTATACTTACAAATGATACAACGTAAACAAATCTGTATGAGATTTTATTTAACGATTCACCAGCTATGAATTATAATAAATAACACTTTGTCTGTGCAATGTTTTATTCAAATAATTTACAAACTAATTTAAAGCATTAATTAATTATATTCAAAACCACATCTGCACACCTGGAAATAAAACAAGCGTTTGTTTACATTGTACAACATTAGATATAAAACATTTTTATATTATTAAAATATTGCATCAGTGTGAATAGTACTAATATAATATATGAGACAAGTTCAGCTTATTGGTAGTAATTCTTTTTTTTATTAAACAAACACAAAACTGCAAAGCTTCTTGCTTGTCTGCCAGAGCCTTCGGCAGGAATCGAACCTGCGACCTCGGGGACGACTCTTAGTAGGCCACTCTACCAATTCATCCATCGAGGCGCTCAAAAAAATTCTTACTGAACTAAATGTTGGCAAAACTTGAAACACAATTTACAACCATATTCCTTTACCGACTTAAAAAACGAGTATTTTTAAATTTTAATTAAAGCAATCACGTTTTCAATATTATAATTAACGTCTCGTACTCCCAAAAGGATATTCAGATATTCAAATATCTGCCAAATCACTACCCAATACTGTAATAGAAGACATGCTCTTGTTGTATTGTATTGACCAAATAATAAACAAACAATCAAAAAAAAAAAAAAAAGAAATGCGGTCGGGGGACCCCCGTTAGGAACGAAGTTCCTTACGTTTTTTCTTCATCTTCGAATGTAAGACAAGGTGAAATGTGTATGTTTTATTTTGTGTTGTTTTTGAAATTTTTAAATTTTATATGCTTCTTAAAATTTTTGGAACGTTTTATTTTTGTTACTTTTGACACATGCAGTATTTTTTGTCAATCTGCTACAAAACGAAGAAAATTTTTCAATATTGCTGTTTTTTGTTGTGACATACTTTACTTTAGCGACATCTATCAACTGATAGTGTCCGTTTTCACAACTAATTAATATTTATTGGTGGGTGTCTCCGCTGCTGTCAGCGGACAAACACAATTGTATGTCGACAAATACACCAATACATATAAACAGCTCACACGCTTTCGAGACGATTTCTACTAATTTGCACTACCAGCAAGCCGCGTTAAGGAACTTCGTTCCAAAAAAAAATCGGAAATATTTAGTCACAACTTATTTCATCAGAAATAGTTAGAAACAACTAACCAGGAATTAAAATGAAAAAAGTATTGTCACAGTTAAGTTGACAGCAAGTGAAAAATCCTTAAAAATGCGTTTTATTTCCCGAAAAATCGGTGCAAACTCATCTTCAAGTTTGGTTTAATTTACGTTCATGCTGGTACATCTTTAAAACAGTGAATACTGAAAGCATTAGCGGATTGACATTTTTAGCAACATTGGCAAATTTCAAGTACAATCAATAATAAGTTCGATCCCATACCTTTGGCTCGAAGTCCGATAAAATGAGAGCAATTATGAATTTCTCTCAATAATAGACAAAAATGCACAAAAGTATGGAAACACTAAAAACCATATTTCTGCCCCCCCAAAAAAAAACAACAACATATGGCATATTTTGATGCGGCAATGAAAATAGAAACATTAACCGTCTAATTCATAAAAATTATAACAGGTTTATAAAGCTCTTATTTGACAGATTTTCCATACAAATATGTCAAATAACAGTCTTATAAGCCTGTAATAATTTTTGTGAATTAGGGGGTAAATGTTTTTCTGGATGCATTAAGATTTTAAAGTGCCCACAAGATACTTTTATATGAGATACTAATTGAAAACCATTAAAATGTTGGTTATATTGGTAGATTCAGCTGAACTGTATAGTTTGTTATTTCTTACTTTTTGCAACACCTGATTTGCCGAAGAAGAAGTGGAGACTATGTTGTGCGAGAAACACAAGATTATTTCTCATTAATTTTAACTTTATGAGTTTATAATTGCTAATAATTTTATCAGGCTTTTTAGCTCGAGTTTTACATCCTCAAAATTGAGAAAGATTATTATTTTTCTCTCAGAATCTCTGTCAGTTGCATGAACTTTGGGTACGGCAACAATTTACGCGGATTGGTACGGGATCGCAGCTAATAAAGTATTCACTGATTTTGGGCATTAATTTCATTGAAAAGGGTTTGATACGCTGTAAAAATGTATCTTATGCTCTATATCAGCTGTATGTATATAGACCGATAGCGACAAGGACTCAATACGACTTTTAGTACATTATTTTAGCTCTAAAGAAACTCGATTTTTGTTATATATCCTTATATGTTGCCCCAAAAAGGCTATCCGATGGAGAGTGAAATGTCGGTATACAAAGTACACACACAAAAAATAAATAAAAAGCTGACTGCAGAAAATTCTAATGCTATCTAAAACAGCTCTTTATTTAGGCATTGATTTAACTCAGAGGCCAATATGGTAGTCTGCGAAGCCTCCTCCGAAGGTCAAATATAACAGTACAAACCTTAGATTCTACTAAAAAACTAGTTAAACTTTTTTATTTTGGAACTATATTTTTATAAATGACAAAATGTAAGAGAACGTAAGAGATTAAATTGAGATTGAAAATGTCGACTGCCATACGGAAAAATAATTTCTGGGACCCTCAAGTCAGCTTCAAATAGAAACCAAGCCTTCGACTATAGAAATATCATCATTCAAATACGCTTTCTTAATTTTAGTAGATGATGAACCCAGCTTTTCGCTGTTCTCATCCGAAATAGAACTGTTTTTGCTTTCCAAAATCTGATGGAGCTGCAGCCTACAAACCGTAAGCGGAATCTTCTTGGGTCCAATATTCTCTAGTTCTAGTGTTAAACAAATTTTCAGCTTTATTACGTGCCACATGTGCAACTTTATATTTTCAACAAAATCTTAGCCCTGTTAATAGCACAGTTGGTATAGCAAAAAGTTTATAGCAATTCTAGTTGCTACCATGATACAATTAACAAGGTAGCCTTTTCGCTACAATAAGAACAACTTCAATAAAAATAACATGCATTTTGTTTTTGTACAACTTGTGCAAACTGTCAAAAAGACTCCACTTCTACATTTACAGAAGAAAGATGCACTGAGCTTACGCGGATTAGCTATCTCGTTTTGGCCGCCTTTCATCTCTGCAATCGCTTGACAACTTAAAGTAGTCAGATGATTAACGGTTTAGCTGACGAGGCTACCTTGTTAATTGTATCATGGTTGCTACACAAACTGGTTGCTATTGAGCGAAAGAGACAACTGGCGCTCACTCATTCCCATCGATTTTTCTCTCATCCTCTTAGCAAATACATACGTATACAGTACAAATTTGTTTGTTTTCCCTTAGACACTAAAAATTAACTGAAAATCTATAGATAAGATTATCGTAAAAATCAATTATTTCTTTAAACCAAACTTATTTCCTGAAACCTTTTGGACTTGCATCTCGTTTTCCTCACACATCTACACTTTATTGTCCACCCAATGGTGTTGGTCTAAACATGCCCTACTGAGAGTAGTTTATTTGAGAATTTTAAATAATACATAATCCAGGTTTTCCGAGAATTCACTCTTGCATAAAACGAAAGTTGTACATTTATGAAATTTAGTTATTTTCCTTTTTCCTCTTCAATTACCATGAAAACCTTTTAATATCCTACAATAGTTTTTAACTTTGTGGCTTTAATGCACATTCTCCAGACCAAAGCCAGTGCAGTTACATGAAATCACTTGCAAAAGCATGTGTGGGCTTATAAATTCTATAATTCCTTTATGGTTTTAAAAACAATTAGTTTCTGTCGGTGAAATTCTATAAATAAAGGACTCTACTTTAAATTACATTTTATAAGTGTATTGATGCATTAATTGTTATCTGCTGTAAACACAGATGCATATTGACAAAATATGTAATTTATTGTGTTTGTAATAATAGTGCTAATCTGAATAAAAGAAGAAAGAATAAGGCAGCCTCATCATCTTACTACATAATGATGGGAACACAACTGGGACGAACGACGAATTTCGCCCAACACGACGAATACGCGGATTGAAATTCGCTGTGTAAATTCTTCGTATGAAGCACAATAACGACGAAACACAAAAACATCTGTTATAATTGATAAAGTTGTTTATTGTTTGTTCAAAGGTAAAAAAAAAAAAATTAAATAAATCAAAGAATTTCAAATTTTGTAAAAAAATAATTCAAATAATGAACAGCATGTTCATTATGGTAAAAGCCTTGAAGTTTAACATTTTCAATTATAATTTCACTTGTATCCATTTGCTCAGTTTTTGAATTTTATCTTATTATAGTTGAACAGCTGATGGGGTGACCGTACTAAAAAAAAATTGGTTGCTAAAAAATTTAGCATTACAAAAAAAAAAAAAACAAAAAATTAAACACTACAAACATGTTTTATAATCTAATATGTTGGCTTTTTATTTTTTTTAATGCAAAAAGTCAAAGCCTAGCACTTAAAATAAAAACTATTAAAGTGAAAATTAACTGTTTTTACTAAAACACTTGAAAACTAAAACCAAAATGGCCACATGGTACTGATTTGTTCGTCGTTCGCCGGCGTAATAAATAGAAATAAATCTATGTATTTCAAATTCGCCGCATACAACGAATCGCGACCGACGCTGTGACTGTGTGCATTTTCATATACACCAATGTGTTTTATTTTTGACGGCGAATATTCGCCGTTCGTTCCAATTGTGTTCCTAGCATAAAACTGTCAAGAGAATATAGAGTTGAAAGGCAGCCAAAACGAGATAGTAAATCTCTCTTCTGTAAATGTAGAATTGGCGTTTTGGAAAACTGTCAATTTCAGAAGTTGTACAAAAAGAAAATGCATGTTATTTTTATTGAAGTTGTTCTTATTGTAGGGTAAAGATTACTTTATTAGTTGTATTACGAGCAGCGCTATATTCAAATATGGCACTTAGCCTTGCAATATAATCACTTCCATATACATACATACATACATACATACATACATACATACATACATACATGTATGAATATGTAGATATATACAGCAGAGGTATCGAAAATAATGATTATGGAATTCGTGAACGAAGTCGTAGACCTTTTATATACCGCTAAGACTTGTTGTGAAGCGTACAAACGCTTATTTCTGTGTCTGAGAAATATTTAAATAATTATTCCCAGAACTACAACTATGAAATACTTTGCCTAGTTTTTTCCAGCAAACGAACTGTTGGCAACAAATTACATCCTGTGGATTTGCATAAAAGAGCTGTTTTATGTAAATTTAACATAATAAACAAAGCTATTCGAAAAAAAAAATTCAGTTTTTTTCCACATCAACACACATTTATTGATTAAATGTCAAACCAGCCAACACAATAAATTCTTTCTTATTTAGCGTAAACCATAAGCAAACAATATTTGTTTTATTCGATGGACAAGAAAAAAAGAAATCCTCTTGGCAGATTCACTTAAGTAGACTTTTAGCTTTTCGATGAAAATCGTATAGATTATAATCAGTGTTCCCAGGTCAATGTATTTCTTAACCCCAGAAAAAATTTTTAAAACCCCCTAAAACTCAATGTTTTTCTACAAAATCCCCCTAAAAAATTTTGGTGAACATTCTGCTTTAATTTGCGAACAGTGTTCCCAGGTTAATGTATTCCTTCTCCTCAGAAAAATTGTAAGACCCCCTAAAACTCAATGTTTTTCTACAAAATTCCCCTAAAAAATTTTGGTGAACATTCTGCTTTAGTTTGCGAATCACTATATGTATTTTTCAGTGCATATGTTTTGATTACAGGCGTATGCATATTTATTATAAATTTTCGATTTATTCGTATTCACATATTTTGAGATCAAAGTACATATTCATAGACAGCTGGAAATTGTTATCTGCGTATCTCGAAGAAATTAAGTGTCTCCAAAAATATTGAGAGTTTCTAAGTCTTCTTCGCTCTTTACGTTCCTTTCACATTTTCATAAAAAGAGTTTAAATTTTATCAAAGGTTCTTAGATATTTTAATTTTACCAATTCTTAAGAAACGGAAAAAATTCAAAGAAATGACCCATAACGAAAAAATTCATTCAACTCAACAAAAGAAGTACTTGAAATTACCAGCTGCAAAATTCTGTACTTGCAGCTACCAGATTAATATAAAATATTTCATTTAATTTTATTTTACTTTAAAAATCGTTAAAGTCTTCAAATTTATCAGTTGCAATATCTTCTAACTCCTGCCATTTTGCCGTTCAACCAAACACAGAAATTCCATTAAAAATATTCCAAAAATAATTTGTTTCCCCCTAAATTTTCTCCGAAAGAATTTAACACCCCAAATTCACCCCTAAAAGAAAAAAAAAACCCCTAAATCTAGGGGGAAACTTCCTAAACTGGCAACACTGATTATAATGTTCCTAGTTACCTTAATTATTAAAAAAAAAATCTTAAATTTTCTGTAAAAGACCTGCTAAAGAATAAATCAAATGTTGGGCTTGAATAAATTAATAAATAAAATATTTTAATAAACATTAATGCTTGTATGCTAAAAAATTTAATAACAGCATATTAAAAATGTTCTATGAATTTTTTAGCATACAAGCTTAAACCCCTAATTCATAAAAATTATTACAGGCTTATAAAACTGTTATTTGACATATTTGTATGGAAAATCTGTCAAATAAGAGCTTTATAAACCTGTTATAATCTTTATGAATTAGACGGTACGTTCTTACTATTTTAGTCTAATAATAGACCTTAGAGCCATTATTGCGACTTGGCGGTACATTTGGCCGTAATTAAAGGTACCTTTAATTGAGGTGAGCGATAAATCGGAGGGCAGTTCAGACTACTATATATGTAAGTATTAATATGTACTTTCATTCCGCCTAACAAAAAATCCATCTTAAATTATATTTTTATTGTACAAAAAAAAAACAATATTAATATATAATTCTATGATTGCTTTTCATTTTTCTTTCACACTATCACGCTTCAGATAAAACGAAAAATAGTGCACGCCATGACAAAATCTTCATCGACGGCATGTGATGAAGCTAAAAGTAATTGAGAATGTTTAAAATTTAACTACTTATTCCATAATTCCTATGAACAAAATGAGAATCAGCGGAATTATGGAATAACTAGTTAAGTTTCAAACATTATTTTAAGAATTTTTCGAGTCTATTGATGAGTTGATTAGCACCCACGAAACGTGGGCAGCATATAGACAGCTGGAAAAACTCTTGAAAGGTCTTTTTTTGGAACTGAATTAATACATTTCTATTTCTATAAATAATTAAAATCGTTTTTTTAATAAATTTTGCACCAAAAGAATTTCTTTTCATAATTTTTTAGTATTACAGCTCAAAGTCACCTGCTCTTATAAAAACTTCATTTTATTTATTTTCTTGGCTCTATATCTGTCGACTAAGCCGCAGTGAGTGGTGCGTTAATGAGTTTGATAAACTCCGATATTAGATTGGCCTTTTGTAGAAGTGTATGAATATTTATAAAAGTTTTTATATGAAATAGTGGTTCTTATTAACTTACACTCCAAAAAATGTATTCCTGCCGAGTCAGGCCTTTTTTCATGTATATCATGGCAATTTTAAACAGTAAACAGTTTAAAAATGCCATGATATACAAACTATTAAAAAAAATGTCCCATTAAACATCTGCACAGATGGATAGAGCAAAAACATTTACAAGTACATATATAAATAAAATAAATATTTTGTAGTTATTGAAAATAATTTGAAGAACATTTCAGTTCATATAAAAATATTATTATTCGACAATATTTTGTGTATATTCCCTGAAAGCCTTTGGCTATTTTGGCATATTGATTAAATATGGTCTCATGTCAACAACTCTGTCCATATGTAACTGATGTTAAATATTTTTGAAGAGTCTCATCCGATTTCTCAATGACGGTCTAGCGAAGGCAAATGACACCTTCGCCAGAGTCATCATCATCATCAGTGAGTGATAAAATGAAAAAAATAGCAAATTGTTAAATAGTTGCTATCAAAGCAAAGTGAATTATTTTAATTCGCTTTGCTTTGAAATCCTACAAGTGACTTTATACTAGTGTTTTATTTTTCCTCTTCGCTTTTAAACGGTTACGAAACGAAACTTGCATGTTTGGCAAAGTATTCTTTTCGTTGCGTGTTTCTGTAAGCAATTGCATTAAAAATTAAGCTCATCAGGAATTTTCAGCAGCAATCAAACATTTACATTTCATCCAAAATGTTCAAGGTGTGAGCTGCCGTCAGGTCATTAACAGAGTTCAACAACTAAATGTGTACGAAACAAGTTGACACATGGCGTCGTGTGGTGGCGAAAAGCGCTACAAAATTAGAAAGTTCGCAAGTGTTTTGGGATTTGTTATGCTCTGAAGGTTAAAGCCTTAAAAAAAAATTCGCCACATTTTACGTAGAAAGTTTTCACAAATTTTAATTAGTTCACAGATGTGGGATAAAGTTCAAAATGAAAGGTATTTAAAATACTTGCCGCAAACATTTAATTAACCTTACTGCAATTAAGGGAAACTGGCAGAGCAATTAGATTGACTCAAACTGTGTGAGGCAGGCTAAAAACACAGCAATTTATTTTAAAAAGCAAACCCCAAGAATGGCTTTGTCTACAGTGAAGTAGATTAAAATATGTGAACAATAATGAATGTGGCTACGAAAAAGAGTTCTCTGCCTGTTTGTAAATTCGCTTTTTATAGACTTAGGCCTCTTTTTTTTTTGGATCAAGTCAGTGTTAGAAAACACCCTGCCACCACTATTCCTTTGTAGGTAA
This sequence comes from Sturmia bella, assembly GCA_963662145.1. Classification (NCBI taxonomy): domain Eukaryota; kingdom Metazoa; phylum Arthropoda; class Insecta; order Diptera; family Tachinidae; genus Sturmia; species Sturmia bella. Next base: position 124,129,117 of record OY759168.1, read on the forward strand.
TTTTTAAAAGGTTTTTAAAAAAAAATTTCAAATGGAAACATGTTAAAAGACATTTTTTCTAATGTACTTCTCTCAAAGCCACTTTTTTCAAAAGAAATCTTTTACTGAGAAGTTTTTGATTAATATCTAAATGAATTGAACCAAGCCAAGTATTACTGTCCAAAGCTACTGCTGGTATGGGGTACCCTTTAGTTTTTAACTTTTTATTCTTTTGAACATTTGCTGTTGTGGACGCCAGACAACTGCAAAAGCCGTGTGAATTTCAAGCCTCTATCTCTTACGATTCAAAAGTTATAGCTGAATTTCAAAGTAAAGGGTGTCTCCATGCATGAACACCAATTGAACTTTTTGCTACTTTTGGCATTTTTAGTTGTAGAGGCCTGTGAAAATAATAAGTCTCTAGTTTTTTCATCTTAAAAATTAAACCCAATTTTCAAATTGGAGGGTGTCGCCGTATCAAGAGCAACATTTAAATTTTCACTCCTTTGGAAATAATTTTTACAGGTTCGTATATGGAAATCTCGTTTAGTTTTTAACTTTATGATGTCTCGAAGTCTTATGAAATGGTACGATTTTCACACCTTATGTATACTGTGAGCATTCAAAGTCTCTATCTCTCACGGTTGAATACTTATAGAAAATCTTCAAACTAAAGGGTGTTTCCACGTATAGAGCAACAATTAAATGGTTACTTTTGGCAATTTTCGATATTTGTTTGCATATACTGTGCAAATTTGTAGTGGCTATCTATTAGGGTGCAAAAGTTACAGCTAATTGCAGTTTCTTGTATGGCAGCAGCCTTTAGTTTTTAACTTTTTGTTGGTTTTGGTATCTCCTGCTGTAGAACCTATGTGACCCCACAGCTCTATCTTTTATGATTCACAATTTACAATTTTTTTTTAACTAATTTTCACAGTTTCTTGTATGCGTATGCGAAGCTTTTTGCTTGTCTGCAGCAACAGCCAGTGCCTTTGGCAGGAATCGAACCTCCTCCGACTTGTGATACTCCCAGTAGGAGACTCCACCAATTTCTCCTCCATCGAGGAGGAGCTTATACCTAAATAATGTTGCCAGTAATGTTATTTACCTTAATTAATAAACCATGTTATCCAATTTGTTTCGCTTTAATTTCTGTGTCAGCACTTGCAAAAACTATTTTAATATTCAATTACTAAATCTGCCAAGTAAATATTTTGATTAATATTAATTAGCATTTGCTATTTAATTATTTTAAGGTACATAATACTTTTTGCTTAATTTTTGTGGCCCACAACTTTTCACTGTAAAATTGTGCAATTTTTTCTGTGCTTTTTTCCTAAAACATTTTTAATTGTTGTAGTTTTGCAGTAGTGTTTTTCTATGCACTATTTCACACATATTTTTCTATTGTTAATTTTATTTAACTTCTTTCGTAGGATTTAATTCGTTTTGAAATTTTAGAATTTCTCAGTTGCACTCCTGTCAACCCGGAAACCCGGAATTTTATTTCATTTAACTTTTCCTCCAATCAACACTTGTTGCGCTTGTTTGGCACGCATGCAAGTGCATGCACTTACACTGGAGCAAAGACTGACTGCCTGCTGCCGCAGGTAGAAGCACGAAATCTGTGCCAAATTGGTGAATACAAGAATACAAGTGTCAAAATCACTCAATTTTATTTAAAAAAAAAAGAAGGAAACACTCGTTTACGATTCGCTTACAAATGCCGTGTTTTTATAACAATTTATTTTGCCTTCCGTTCACGTCGCACGTCTGGCAAAGTATCAACGGTAAAATCTAAACTTCTATCTTCAGACACCGACGTTTCGTAGTACAATGAATTCAGCGTTGAAAATGTTAAATTCGTTTCGACACTTTAGCTGTGTTCGATTCAGTGAAAACTGTTCAAACTAGAACAGAAAAAAAGCTTTTCTTTTCTAATAAAAGCTGCCGAGCAGTAGCAAAAAAAGCTTTTTTTACCATTTTCTACAAGTCGGCAGTTCACAAACGAATCAATGTGTGTCATGCTTGCACTTTTCAGGTGCGTGAGTGTATGGGTGTAAAGGTTGCTGTGTGTATGTATCTGAGTGTTATTAAAAAAAATAACAATAAGCAGCTACTTGTTGCTTTCGCTTGTTGTACGGGGCTCTCGACATTAATTCATTTTAGGGGTACACAGTACATAAAAAACCTTTTTATCAATTAAAAAGAAAAAAAAAGAGAATAAACTTTAATAAAGCAGTTCCTTTAAGCGGAATATTGTCTAGGCAAAGCTCCTCCACAAAATGTCTACTCCATATTCATTTAAATTAAATAAATCTAAGAATAAATACTATTTTTTATAGCAAGTAACTTTTACAAAAAGTCACTTACAAAAGAGTACCTCCGAAACGTCCTTTTAAGATCATCATTTTCAAGAGGCTAAATTGTCCTTTCGTGTGCAGAAAAAAAGAGTATCTTTTTAAAAACAAAAACCTTGTGGAAAAATACCTTTAAAAAATGTTATATAAAACAACCTAAAATGAGTGCCTTCGGAGGAAGTGTTTTAGGCCGATTTTGATCTCGAAAAATTTGGTCACTCTTTTTGCTTTGTTTTCTTACAGTACGAGTTTTAATAGAACAATTATAAAAATTATTAAAAATGTTGCACTGTTCGTAGAAAAGAAAACAATATTAGCTTGCACAAAATATACTCTTTAACTATACGTATTAAAAAAAAATGGGTTCGGTTTGGTTGATTGGAGGGGTTTCTTTACCCAAGTCTTGCGACATACTCAATTCGGGCTTGCCAAGTCTTAGTAGTCTCCTCGTGTTTTTCTTTTCTGGATTCCCGCATAGAATTCTGGCATTAATTCGGACGGTTTCGTTATTCCAGAGAGTTAAATGTGTTCAATTCTTTGCCTCAGATTTAAAAACAAACACTCCATGCATTTTGTTGGTAGAAATCTTCAACTTCTGTCACCCATTAGTTTGTGCTGTGTATTTTGACAGTTCTTTAGGCCAAAAGCAGCAGTCAGCTGGGCTTGTAAGACTACCTGGTATCGAGGTACCTTGATTGCATCGAAAGGTTTCACGCACACCAAGCTTATGTTGCCTAACTCTCGTGAAGCAAGAGAGTTTCCTCTCTCATTTCCATTTATTACCGCACGCCCGTATGATGCACAGCTGTTCACAGTGACGTATTTGCAATTCCAGACTGTTTTTGTCATAGTCCGCTCAGCTGTTGCATTTATATTCCATCGACGTCCACCACACTATAGAAGCTTAGGTCATAAATAATTGAGAATGACCAACAAAGTTGGCCGAAATATTGGAGAAAATAAAATAATTGCTATATCAATTTAAATTTGGTGTAAAATTATTTACTAAAGGACCTCAAGCCGAACTTACTTTATAAATAAAATATTAATATTAAAGGTCAACATTATACAGTTCAACTAAATAATTAAGGTTGAAGAATATTAGCTAGAAAAAATATCTCTCAAGAAAATATCTTTCAAAAATTGCATTTTGAAAAATTATTTAAAAGAAAGTGTTTTTCAAAATGTGACTCTATGAAAATATCTCTTAAATAAACTGCCTTTTTAAAAGTAGTAGACTATTACAGAAATAACACTCACTTCTAGGGTCATCACTAATCTTAGGAACTGAGGAAAAGTGATTGGTGGGAGAAAAAGAGGGAGTGGTGTTTGTAAACAATTGATTAAACAAAACAAAAACAACTAAACAGGAAACTACTTGAAAAAAATCACGAAAAACATTTTTGAACAAGTTTGAGAAATCAGAAGGAAAGACAAGCAGTTAGAGAATCATTACTCAAAATTTCACTAAAATGGGTTGGTTGGTTATCTACGAAAAGTGATAGCTCACGATTTTCGTATTAGTCAGCAAAGTAAACGAAACCTTTCTTTATTAACGTATTATTCTTTGCGCACTATTAACAGGATTCTACTAAAATAATAAATTATCTTAAAATGTGGTTTTTTTAAATCACTGTAAAACGTCACTCCTTTAAGCATCCTTTCCATGCCGTTCGCGTCCTTTCCATGCTGCCTCCGATATGCTACAACTCGTATCATTGACGAAATGAAAATATAAGAAATTGAAAATTAATTTCTGTGGAACGTCTCTATTATTTCATTTGCTTTACTTTAAAAAAAAAATTACTCAAAATGCATGTATTGCTCTGGCATAAAAATAGTGCAAACATTTAAAAAGGAGTTTCAAGGACTACAGGTTGACCTGTTAAATTACAGCTTATTCGTAGAAAAAGTTTGTGAACTCCAAGAAAATTCTATATTTATATACAAACTACATACATACGTACATACGTGCGAATAAGCAAGCCAAATGAAACAGGGGAGTTTGTAACTTTGAAATATTCCTACATTACAAATATTCCTACATATGTATGTATGTGCTTATATATCCTTATTTATACAGCTATATATGTCGCATAGTGCTTTGATCCATATAAGAAGAGGACAAAATTAAAAGCAGCATTCGGAATGGCTTTTATTAAGACTAATGTATTTGTTGACAAAAATCTCCCAACAGATTCCACCTGCCGCCGACCTGAGCTCCATATTTGAAGAGCTCAGTTAGTAGGATGACTAAGCTCTGTATGCATTTAGCTATGAACTGGCTTAGAAGCGGTTCTGATGCTGGCTGATGAGCGTCGTGGTGGACATGAAACAGCCATGACAAGTACCTCAGCCAATAAGTATTCATCTCTACTTTTCTTGTCTTCTTTAAAAATATTGATCACTGCAATATTACACAAACTCCCTTTAATACATAATTTTGTTCAATTTTGGAAGATCCCAATTTCAGCAACTCATTTTTGAGTTAAAACGATACAACGACCACAAGCTATTAAAACAAAAATTCTATCACTGTTTTCTGTTTCTCCTGGTTTACCCTCCAAATATCAGCTGCTAAAGATGCAGCACAGGAACATGAACTTCAAACACGTTCTTGATTAAATAATTTTAAATATGTATGTAGTATATCTTTTGAAAAGCCCTGTGTGCTGCCCAATACGTTAAGTATTTTCTTTTTGCCCCAATCATGTGATTAATTGAAAATAATTACTTATTCACGTGAATCTTTAAATTTTTTTTCGCATCCTCCCTTTTTCGTTTACTCTTAGTTTTTTATTTATTAATTTTCTATTCAATTACGGTAATATTGTTTTCAATTAAAGTCGTTATTATTTTTTTTTTTTTACCGATTTTTACTTTGATATTAAAGGTAGTAATTAAATACAGACGGTCTCAAATAAGAGATAACAAATTTAATTCATGTGTATTGACTGAAGATATTTTGAGTAAATAAATAACGCTGGAACATGGTGTCGTATTTTTGCATAACGAGCGGTATGTTTGTATGTTCCTAAAGCAGACTTTTAAAGCAAACTAAAACAAAATTTGTCTTATAGAACGAAATACTCTTATTAATAAATTTTCTACCATTTATATTTTTTTATCGTTTAATTTTAAACTCAATTGTATAAATCCAAACGTCTTGAAAGCTTTTTTGTACGTGCACAAAAACTTCTTTGACTTGAAGCGTCTTTTCATAGAAATTCGCTTTGAGGAACTTAAAAAGTGTGCTGTTTTAATTCCGATGGCAAAGTAATTTTAAAATAAAAAGTAAGAAGAAAAGCACTCCATTCAGTAGAAGCACATACTACATACGTTAAAAACGTTTATACCACTGTACCGAGAATTATAGCAACTTTCGTCTTAACAAACCAAGTATGTACAAAGAAAATGAAAATTAATCGTGTTTCGAAGAATTGTTAAGGAACTTAACAATTTTTATTCACGCAGAGACGTCTCAAAATTATTTCTTTAATCGTTCAATAGAGCCTAAAGTCCGTTCAAAGTTTTTTACATCCAGCCATGCCTGAAATGAAACAAGCCATTTTGATGGAGAAAAAATAAAGGTACATATGTATGTATGTACATATATTGTTACTAAGCTGACCATGTGAGTGACATAAACTACATGTGATCGTACTATTAAGATAATTGAAATAACTTTGCATTTAGAAAAAGTTCCCTGAAAACTCAACCAGTACTTCTTAAAATGAAAGGGTTAAGGTGAAGGGTACTTTTAAAAGTATATTTTGATTAGGTATTGAGTAAAAAAAAAAAGACATGCGGTCGGGGGACCCCCGTTAGGAACGAAGTTCCTTACGTTTTTTTTTTCCATCTTCGAATGTAATACAAGGTGAAATCTGTATGTTTTATTTTGTGTTGTTTTTAAAATTTTTAAATTTTATGATTCTTTAAATTTTTGGAACGTTTCAGTTTTTACTTTTGACACATGCAGTATTTTTTTGTCAATCTGCTACAAAACGAATAAAAGCAACTGTTGGCCAATTTTTTAATATTGCGGTTTTTTGTTGTGACATACTTTACTTCAGCGACATCTAGCAGCTGATAGTGTCCGTTTTCACAACTAATTAATATTTATTGGTAGGTGTCTAGGTGTAGGTTTAGGTGTAGACACCTAAATTATTCTAAATTATTCTAAAGGACATCACAGGCAGGCATCTCCACTGCAAAAATTTCTTTGATGACAAAAAATAGAACGTCTTTTTATTGGTTTGTGTTTGTATGTACATACATCGACATAAACTCTCATTACCAAGATGAAAAAAATCACTGCCTTATTGCTTTCATTAAAATAAATCGTTTCTTTATAAACTCGCAAATGATTCAGTGCATTCATTCTTTTTTCAATGTATATCTCTTCTGTTTGGATTACAAGTTCTGTGCAAATTGTTTCTTATACACCTAAACATCTATTACGATTTTCCTTAATACAGCTCTTCTATCGTCTCCAAACAATGCAGATACATACTAATGTAATTTATTTTTTTTTTTTCTCAAATATAAGTATATTTTCTCAAGTATAAGCTGTAAGTAGAAACCCATCAGCATGCTTCTCTTAGCTCTTTGCCAGCACAATTTGCCAGCAAAAAATTCCATTTATTCAGATCAAAAGCTTGGCATGTAAGATCGAAGCTCGAAATTTACAATAAAACAACCCATTTGGAAGCTGAAGATGTTATTTGCCAATTTCCCAAATGTACATGGATTGGGGAAACTAAATCAAGGACCAAAAGAGACGTATACGTATTTGGGCGCTAAAACATCGACTTTTTGCATGTATGTATAGGAAAGCGACCGCTAAAAATTAAATTCGCCCCACCCTAATGTGCATTCGCAGCTGAGAGCTATTAGCCAATTTTGTATCAATTAATCAGTGATTTTGCAGTTTTAAACTCCAATGGTAATATCACATTGTTACAAATTGTGTTTGATGTTGTTAATTGAATGGATTGCATGTGCAAAAATGTGTTTCTCATTTTTCCATACAAAAAAAAAATTATTTAAGTGAATAACCAACTGAGCTGCTGATTAAAAACTGTTTGCTGTCTGTTTGTTTGTTTATTTGATTTAAATTGTGCTAAAAACATTTTATTAAAATAATGAACGCTGAAATTACAGGGAGATCAGTTTGAAAATCGAAAAAAATTCTTGGTTTTTACACCGTGAGTAAGAAAATGCGGCAACTCTGGATTTTGCGAGATGAAACAAACCCATCGATTCATCTCACATATTTTCGTATAGGACATATACATGTAAGCTATAAACTTTAAACAGTGGCTGTGAATATGCCCCTAAGTTTCTCTCGAAAGTCTGCGCATCAGTTCGGTTTTAATGCTGGAAACTGTAATCAAAAACCTGTTCTTTCAAATACATATTTATTTATATTAAAAATAAGAGAAGCCATATTTATTTAATAAATATGGCTTTATGAGTTTTATGTACAATTATTTTGTATTGCTCAAATTCGTTCCATACTAGTGTTTTTTTGTGATTGATATTAATTAAACATACATATTAAAGAAATCATCAAAGACTTGTTTCGAAGCCGCCACACTTCTCATCAGCAGCCGTGTTCGAACTCAGAGGGCCATGTTTCTAAAGCGACATTTATGCCACTCAGCTGCCCAAATGGTTGTATATTTTCTGTCTAAATATTTGTTTGATGACCACCACGCCATGGTATTTACCCCAGCCATTAATTCTTCACCTTCACCCTTCTTGCCTTCTTTAAAGTATTTTACAATATCTATCGAAAAAATTAACAATTGTAAAATCAATAATGAAATGAATAATAAAAAATTCCAAAACTTAATTTCAGCCTACTTTTCAAAAACAGTGTAAAGTAAGAATCCCTAGAAATTATTAACAAACAAAAAATTTTAAAATAAAACTACAGTTAAACCTCTATTAACCGGGCCTCTATTAACCGGCATGCAGATCTTTTTGATTTTTTACCTCTATTATCCGTGCAGCATTCATATGATTTTTTATTATGTTAATTTGAGTCCGGTGATTCATTCCCCTATTTAATGTGTGGACACAATTGTAGTGCGTGCTTCTATTTTAATTCATTATGTAAGTGAAATTTGATCTGTTAACACCTGTTTTAGGACGATGAAGGAGCCTTCAAATAGCAAATTGCCAAGAGAGCGAGAAAAGTTATTTCAATTAAAGATAAATGAAATTTTATACGTTTTAATAAAACCACTATTAACCGTGTATTTCGATTATCCGTGCTAGAACCCGGTCCCGCGCAAGCCGGTTAATCGAGGTTTAACTGTATGTATTTTAACAATTTATTTACTGCCAGTTTATCGATACCGAACCTGTTCGAATGTTCACATACATAGATACATATGCACATGTAAGACAAAAACCCAGTTTCGAAACTTGTTTTTGCTTCAGATGTATTTGGGCGATTACTCGAACATGTTCGACATCGACAAGCTGCCAGGTAATTCTGTTAAAAATTCATAATTAATAAGTACACATATGTACTGTAAAGCAAAATTGATGTCGGCAACGAGCGAACTGCCAAATTATTACTAATGAATAAAAGCTGTTGGGAACAACACATACATATGAACATATGTATAAATAAAAAATATAAAATAGCAATATTTACTCAGCGTTTTGTATCCAATAAACGAAGAAACTGACAGATCGCCAGACAAACGCTTCAGAAAATAGAGAATTTTATTAAATAAATAGAAAAATAAAATATTTTCATTAATAAATTAAATTAACATTCTATTGTTAATTCAATTAAATACTCATGCAATGGGAAACACAACTTTACATACATGTACATACAAACAGAAATAGAGCAATTTGCACGAACTAGAGAGCAGCAATATTTTCGTACATGTGATTTAATCACCAATTAATTAAAGGTAACATGCGGCACTTTTTGCACAAAAGCGGCAAGTTGCTTGTCAGATATATGATTATGCATTAGCAAATTAATTGAATGAAAATATCTCAAAACTAGTGAAATGTGAAAAGTTCTCGAAGTAGCTAAAGCAATATCTCACAGACAAGACTTACAATGCTCTTTAAAAAACACGATATCGCTCATCTCCAGTAGGTACCAATAAAAACGTGGCCTAGGTTTCTAAAAGAGAGATTTCGTTGAAGTGTTAAATCGAGGTACAGGTTAATTGTTTTTGGTGCCGTTGTATTCAGCGGTTGAATAAATTAATTGGCATCGACTTGTTTACTTTAATATTTAAAATTATGCTTTAAACACATATGTACATATCTATAAGATTTTAGCAAATATGACCTGTTGAATAGCAATAAGTTGGTGAATAAGACGCAAAACGAATTACAACTTACATATAATTAAAACAGTAAACAAAGTTTTTTTTTTTTTTTTTAAATATAAATAACTATATCAATGCAGTAAGTACATGCATTCAAATAGAAGTTGAAGTGCACACGTGGTGGACTTGCTCTTGAAAATGAAATCCTTAGTCATAAGAAATGAATACGTGATGCACTCATATATTTATAAATACTTCTCAATGCAAACAACTATTTTAACATGGTGATGTTCTAGGCAATGGTTGTCTAGACGCTGCATTACTTTTCAAGTAACTTAAAGCTAGCTACTTAAAAGCTAGTGCCCACAGAAAAGAAATGTGCATACTAAGACTGGTTTTATATTTTTCGGTGGTGATATGCCATTTTATTTCCTTTTCGAATTCCGCTTATTTTATTTTTGTACTGTCAAGCTCTTTTGTTGGCCTCTGGCTGGACTTGATCCGCAGCCAACATACCCACTCAGCCACCGCAACAAACTCGAACAACTGGGTGACAGAATTGATAACATTTCTGCCAACAGAATACATGAAGTGTTTACTGGTGTTGTGTTTGTTGAGGATATGCGGATACCTGTACCTCGTTTCTGTATTTCTCGTATCGAGAAACTTTTCCGTTGAAGTGTGAAACAAAAAATTCCATCGTTTCTCGATTTGCGAAAAAAAATTGTGTCTGTATTTCAGTGCGAAAACAATCAAAACAAGTGTTGTATTCACTGGAATATTTCCATTGATCAAACGTCAAATGAAAAATAAACGTCAAAAAGGAAAAATTATATGTCAAAAAAATTTTGTGTATTAAAAAGTAAAAAAAGAATTTTTTCTTGTTAAAAACAATAAAATATAAAATAAAAAAAAAGTTTAGAGAAATTGTGTTAAAAAAAAAATAAAACAATACAATTTAAAAATAAAATTATAAACAAAATGTATGCCGTTGCTGTAGTTGTTGCAGAAAATGATGACAGGAGGAACATGATGCGACTATATCGTCGGAAACTGAGGGACACAACTGATTCGTTCAGCACTAAGAAAATAAATCTATGAAAGAAAATGTGTTTATGTATTTACATATCTACAAAATATTACCTTTTTCCACTGTTCAACAGTTTTTTCACTGCCACCCAAGGAGTTCAATGATGTTGTCAGTGACGCCCATTCCTCTTTCAAACTGTTGTAGGCGTTAGCTGCCTTAAACTGATCTCTTGCGAATTCTAAATTCACTAGTTTCTGCTTCTGCTGCTTCGAAATTCGTTCGATTTTCTAAAATGATAATAAATAAAATTAACAAATATATATGTACATGTTTATCCCAAGTGCACTGCTTTTAGCAATAAACACATTCGACACATTTTTAAATAAAACAGTATGAATCACATGCTCAATTTCAATTAAATGCGATGATTTTACATATTTAAAACTTCACTATATTTTTTTTTTTTTAACAATGTAAGTATGTATGTATTTAATACTTTTTTTAACAAAATTTTTACATCCACATAAATATTAGTTTTTAAATGTTCTTTTTTCTATTACTCACCTTTTCGGCTAATTTTGAATCCATAATAGTTTACAATATGTTTAATGTTTTAATTAAAAAGGTTTGTGCTGAAAATTTTTATTTTGATTATTTTTATTTTGATCAATTAATAGATTTTGTACACTTGTACAAGTGTACAAAAGTGTTTTCGGATGAATGATTGAATGCGGATCATTTTGACAGTTCTTGCCGAAAGTTCTCGCATTATTTGCATATAGAAACACTTTTACTCGTATCTTTCCAATATTTAACCGAAAACACTCATAATGACAGCTAGTTCTCATATGTCAATGATACAGAAACACTTGTGCGAGAAACTGACATTTTTGTTTCAATTTACATTGTTTTTGTGTCAATTCCCTTGTTCCATGTTAGAAATTTCTCGATACGAGAAATACAGAAACGAGGTACTGGTATTAAGGTGGCTTGTTCGTAGCTTAAGTAGCATGACATTGCTGACATGTTCGCATAAAACATGTTACGACACAACATTACAAATGATGCCAGCATGAAAATGCATTGATGCAACAATTCTTATATTTCAGAAATATCAGGTCAGAAATGATATTTTTTGTCATCGTGTTCCTGTTAAAATGCATGACAGTTGTGACGGGTTTTCTATGAGTGTACATATAGTGGATGGCCTAATTAATAATAATGCTAATTATGTGCAAATATAATATTGAAATTAACAAACTTTTCCTATAGAAAATTTTTTGAAATATTAAAAAAAATTTAATGAAAAGTTTTAAAAACATTGGACTACAAACATTATTTTAGAAAAAATTTTTAATAACGCAGTAAAAGATCTACTAATTAAGGTTGCTTATAGAAAAAATCCTTGACAGCACCATATTTATTTTGGGATTCTCAAAAATTAACATGCATTATTTTATGTCTAAAACTAGACCTATTATTAATGGTTTCTGTCTCTTTCCGCCGTCCATATGCCGCCGACATTTTGTTGATGCTAATCAATTCATCAGTAGACTTTGATTCCCATGAATAAAATGAGAATCAGACACTTAAAAACAAACCTTTACTACAGAAAATATTTTTTCGTCTTGTAATTCTTTTACTTTTCTTCACAGCGGCCACACAGCGAGTTACCATCGGTTACCACGATTTGTGTCTTTGAAAGTATCAAAAAGTAAAAGTTCTTGTAAAGAAAAAATAAAACAGTTACAAGACGAAAACCTGTTTTCGGATTAGCATCAACGAAATGTCGGCGGCATATGGACAGCAGAAATAGAAGGAAACCATTAATAAGGTATATTTTGAGACCTAAAAATATATATATTGGGCTGCTTTCAATGCCAACAATTTGTTCCAATGAATATCATGTAGAAGAATTTTTGAAAATTAATTAATATTCTAGTGAAAATTTTTCATTGAGAAAAAATTTCGATAAGGAAATATTACTTTGAAAATATTCGCTATTGGAAAATGGTCGATAACACAATTTCGTGTGGCGATATTTTCCCAAAGAAAAAATAACGAAACTTTTGTAATACGAAATAATAATTTTTCAATTACATTTTTAAAAGAAGTTTTTCGATAATACATTCGTCTGTGAAAATATGTATTTCTATAGATATTTCCATAACACAGTTGCTTTGAAAATGTTTATTTTTTTTTTTTTTTTTTTGCAAAACTGTGATGTAGAATTTTTAATAGCACATGGTCATTGACAGAACAACTTAGCAGTTATGTAATTTATGAAGATAAAACTTTTCTTTTGCACAACTTAAGAAAGAAATAAAACTCCTAGACAAACTCTATTCCAAAAATAAAAATTAATGATAACTTTATTTTTACAATTGCAATTAATACTAATAAAAGTTAACAAAATAGTATATTTGTATACATTTGAGTAGTACAATTCATTATTTATTTTTGCAAGTAAGCAACAAATTTTTTTTATATTCAATTAACAAAGTACTTGCATATTTCATAAAATTAACGCATGTATTTCTTAGATGTTTTATTAAATATTTCAAACGAAAATTTGCAATTATTTTGCAGCTGAAATACCGCAAATTTTATTGAGTAGTTGTTTGAAATGGAACACACAGAACATGTGTAGTTTAGGTAAACTAAAAAGAATCTTACATAATGAAACTTTTCAAACTCTTTTAAATCCTAAAGGCTTCCAAATCCACTTTTGGTATAAGCGGACTATTGCATTTTAAAGGTTCATTGCTGAAAAAAAAAACAAATAATTTACAATGTTATTCAGTAACGACTTATTTTCGTTTCAATTGCTCACCCCGGAAAATCAACTCTCACAAAGGCCTTGGGTGGTACTTCTTCGAACATTAAATGATCACTATTATCGCAGATTATTCGGGCCAACGTTACTTTGCGTATTTCATGCAATTGATCTAAACTAAAGGCGCCCGGATTGATGGATTTATTGTACTCGTAGTAGTAACGATCACCCCGCTTAAAGCGCGAAAACTGATCAGCTATAATTTCGGCAAATGTATTGCCCACAATACCATCATCAATTACTTTTTCCTGCAGACCACCAACCCAGAGATCAATATCGTCTGGCGACTGGTAAACCTGTGATAGTTTCCGTGCAGCCTGAACAAGAGAATAATATAGATATTTATTTATTTTTTCTTTGGTTTATTAATTTGAGCTGAAGGTCACTTTTATTTATTTTAAAAAATTGTGCGATATTTCGATTCTTTAGGAAAACACATTTCCCTGAAGAAGATATGTACACAAAAGAGTATCGACATATCGAACAACTTTTAAAAATAAATAAACGTGACATTGAGCTCCAATTAATAGATCAAAGAAAATTAAATAAAAAAGGTCGGAGGACTAGTATCCAGAATATTTATTTTATTGTTAAAGCATCTAGATACACATACGTACTTTGGAAAAAATTCGAGTTTCCGTACTCACCTCCGCTGGCAATTGACTAAAGCTCTGCACTTTACGATTTCCCATCACTTCCAGATAATCATTATAGCTGCATAAGCCGTGATCTCTACCGCGTTGTATGTTTATTGCAGCCAAATCCAGGCCAAACGGATTTTTACCGCGAAACAAATAACGACTCAACTGCGAAATAAATCAAACACAAACGCATTATCTCAATTATTGAGTCCGTCCCATTCGCCCAAAATCACCCGCTTACCCCGTGCGTTATGGCACTATCAACTGTTTGCATGGGCTGTCTGAACATTGTCCTCAGCATGTCATCATAAAATGTTCTCGTGCGCATACGTGATGGATTAAACATTACATCGGGTATTTGCACAACGTCATCTTTCTGCAAATGCAAATGACCGACCACACTTGAATGGCCCATTCGAAATGCCGCAGCTGAAAATTCACTCGTTACGGCGGGATTCACTTCGCCGTTGTAATCGTTGCTGTAGCCATGATGCTGAGTAGTGAGACGGAAGCGATCCATTTGCATGGATCCTATCACAAGCGGTAAATATTCATTGTAAATTATATGCTGCAATTCGGCAATGACAATGCGACGTGATTCCTGGAAGAGCAATTCATCGCTGGCATGCGGCTGCAGTTGAGCAAGTTTATCGGCAATACGGTTGTGCTCACGAGCGAAAAGCAAATGTATGGCAAGTAACGAAATGATTTGATTCGCACGACCATCACCTGTCCACAAGCAGGCCAAAACAAACATACATACATAGACGTGTACATATAAATACATACATTTGTATGTGTGTCATTGTTTGAGATTTGTATGGCGAGAAATTGTATTTACATAAATGCAAACGTTTTAAAGTTACACAACTCAAAGAAGACAAAGGACAAAGAAAGTAAACGAAATATCAGAGTATAAAGCATAAACGATTGCCAAAATGAAGAATGCAAATGGCAAAGTTTGTCTTGTATTTGAATTATATACATACATACATATACATACTTAATTAACAAACATATTTTTCAATTATCGACCCCATTTGAGAACTTAGCGTGTTGTAGCGAAAAAGTGTTTGGCCATAGCAACAAAATAAATTCATGTGAATTTGTGTTTGAGATGACAAATTTGTTGCGATAAATATGCAATACCGTCCACTAACTCAGCAAGCTGAGAACGTAATTATGTTAATTTTATAAACGTTATTTTACTAGTAACATTTGTCACGTTAATCTAAAGTGGTTAGTCTTAGTGCCATTTACTTTAATAATTTCGCGCAGACGTACCATAACAGACGTCAAACATCATAATTATTGTGAGTTTGTAGCCACACTTTGTGTTGTAACATTTTATTTCTATTATGTTTCTATCAAAGCCAGAGAAAGAGAAGAGGGAGAGAGAAAGAGAGAGAGAGAGTGCTCTCGATTGATTGCATATCTTGAAATGCATTTTTCCATGTACACTTTTAAAAATCAAATTCCTTCTATACTATTTTTGTGCTTGTTATTAATGAAATAAGACAAACATTTAGCAGGTGGGACAACTACCTGTTTCGCAGCCGCCATACTTCTCTTCAGCGCCCGTCCTTGAACTCAAGAGCTCAAGCGACACTCAAACCACTCAGCTACCCAAGTTGTATGTTTTCTGTATAAACTTTTAATTATATCAAACACACCCATGTATATACCGGGTGAAAGACACAAAGCTAATGAAGTTGATATAATTAAAAGTTCAAACAGAAAACAAACACCAACTTGGGTGGCTGAGTGGCTTGAGTATCGCTTAAGAGACATGAGCCCCTGAGTTCAAGAACGGGTGCTGACGAAAAGTGTGACCGCTTCGAAACAGCTAGTTGTCCCCCCTGCTAAATGTCTTTGATGTTCTGCTTGTCTTATTTAATTAATATCAATCACAATAAAATATACATAGTTTGAACTTGAGGCCGATAAACAAAACACAAAATAATTATGTAAAATAAAATAGAATAAATCAAAATAATCAGTAACCGTGAGAGTTTTTTCTCTTTTCCCATTCCTCTTTTTTAATTTTTTTTTTTAACCTTCCCTGTTTTAGCCACATCGAAGGGGAAATATAGTCGGCGGAGGCCAAAATAGGTATTTTAAAAACATATGTTTTTTGTTTTTTCGTATAAAAAATTTCGATATTACCAACTTTTATTTTTTTGTTTCTCAGATAATTTATGATTGGAGGAATTTTTTCTCGAGAAACGTATTTTCCTTAGGAATAAAATTCCTTGAGAATATTCATGACTGGGCTGAATATAATAAAAAATACATATGTTGAATCACATTTCCGAATTTCAAGAAAACATTTGAAATTCAAAGAAAACGTAAAGGAATTGAAAGGACAACTCGTAGCACAATATTAATAAGAAGTCTGAAGGCAATGCCTGAGTACCAGGTCCTTTGCATTCTTCATTGCCATCAAGCTCTGATTATCGTCAGATAAGTTCAAAAAAGCACAAAATAGATGTCTTCGTTTGCTATTGAATTTTTTTGTATGTTAAATGTATTTCGATTTTTAAAACTTACCCGCTTTAAAACACACCGTGCCGGGCGCATCACTCCCACAGGAACTTTTTTCGCTTGTTAAAGGCAACAACTGCCTACCAAAATCATCAAACATGCGCAATTTTCCTCCCTTAAAGGCACGCAAATCACGCGAAGCTTCCAAACTAGAGCCATAAACTGGAGAGGCATCTATGAAGTGGGTTACTTTACTGAGCTGTTTGCCGTAACTGGCACGACATTCGCCGTTCGGAGCCAACGACGAACGTGCAAAATTCATGCATCGTATACCAAAAGCGCTATAAAACTCATCCTTTGCGTCGACTTCAATCGGATAGCAGGCGAAATGGCGTTGTTCGGGTGGCAAGAGGGCAGTATTGTCGGGAGTACAACATTGAAGCATTTCACCGTTTTCTGAATATGACGGAGAAATGTTGTAATTATAACATGACGCAAGACAAGTTTGTCTTGTTACCAATTATATGCCCTACTTACCCAATCTTATAGAGGCCGAATGCATGATGTCATGGGCCAAAAATTGACCAAATTGCATGAGCATTAGATTATACTTGTGATGAGGACGGTCAGCATCGGCCATTACGATTCGCGATATTTCGCGGGCACTTGTCAACAACGAACCATTTTTACCACGTGTGCGAGCCATCCAGATACCATCTTCGTAAGCGGGCGGCAACAAACGTTCCATGGCCTGTCCAGCAGCACCCCAATTAGAACGGGAAGGGTGGGGATTATTACAAGAACCGTCAAACGAGCGATATTTCGCTTGAGGATTCGAGCAATAACGGGGAGGTTGACAGCTCTGGGCTAAAGGGGTTTCCTCAAACCCGACATTAATATTATTGGTAATGATGTCATTGAAGGGAATTTGCTCTCTGGAAAGAATAACAAAATAAAGTAAACCAAATTCTTTTGGAAAGGAGTACTCTGTTTCCACAATACAAATGAGCGACTTGTTTCAAATCCGTACGCCCAGAAGAGTTGCTCTGAAATTAATCAGCTTGAGATTTATATTAATAAATTATTATGAATTGCATTAAAATCACACAGATACATATGTAGGTGTGTTTGGTGCCCATACGAAGCGCTTACTTGTTTTACGGAAACTCAAAATCTTTTAGAAATTATGATTTACTCTTCCGAAAGTACTTGAGTCGTTATCACTTGTTCCAAAGCTGAAATGGTTAAATGGAAATTTCGCAAATCCTCTTGCGGCGTTGAGTGGAAAACTAAACCGTGAAAAAAGTCCGGATGACCTGGAGCAATAGGCTGATTGATGGCACTACGCATTAAACTGTTAAATTTCATAAGTGACTCCTCCACAATATGAGATGGTATCAAATTAACAGTCGGCGTGCGGCCCTTGGTGGATTGAAGACCTACAGAGTTTTAATAAAGTTACATGTTTGCGCACATACTATGCCATTTCAATTATGCTCATTCACTTGCCTGTATGGTTTTGTCCCGTGACACAACAGAAACCAAATTTACCACCTGCTAAATCACAAACTTGTGGTTTTTCATGATCCTTCATGCGTACATGAGCTGGACATTGTATTTGAGGCACACACAATATACCAGCAGGACACGCTGCACATTTTTTCAACAAGTTGGAACTTTCAGGGCTCTTGTGATTCACTGTCAACAAAATGTAAAACACATTTTTTTTTATCTTTTTTTTTTTTTACTAGAATGCTTGCATTTCATTAAATACATCAAAATGTACAAAACATTCATGTATTCATATATATGTACATAGTATATAAATATGTATGTATGTACAATCGATTTTTCGATAGCTTTTGGCATGAGGAAGAAAAAAGCTCCGTTACGACTTATCAAAGAAACAATTTCCGATTCGTCCGTTTTTCAATTTTTTTTTTTTTGTATTTTTGTATGGGAGGCGTGGTACGGAGTCATTGGGTTCAAAAAAATATTGGGAAGAAAAAACTGCTCAAAAAACGGGCACAAGCCTGTCACAGGGGCCCTTATTTCGGCGTCACGAAATTCAACTTTTGAATTTCTCGTGAATTTTCGCTTTGATGTTTGCATCCACAAAACTGCAGTTAGCACACATATGCAATATGAGATAAAATTAAATATCGGAAATAGTGGTGAAAATAAAAAAAAATTATGAAAACTTCTTGTCGTTTTACTCTACTCCACCTTTTTGATATACATACATAAGTATGTACATACATATGTATGCCTCAAATCAATAAGGAGATGACTACATACATGCCTGTACCGCAAGTGTAATGCGCAGTTCTAACTAAATGTCTTCTACGTGGCAGGCTAATACGCAATTATGCACATGCATGACACACACACACGATGCAACTCACCGTGTGTATCTTCATATTCCACAGCCTGTACTGAATTTGATCCTTGATGATCAGTTGTACTCTCTTTTTTCGGAGGTTTCAACGAAAATCCATAGCAATAAAAATGTCCGCTTGTTTGCAATAAAATCCATGTGATAAATATTAATAAAATTTTTAAACTCCCACGTTGATTGACCATTTTTTTGGATATGAAAAAAATAAAAATAAAAAATAAAGCACAACAAATTTTCACAGCTTTGGTAAAGAGTTTCTTTCACAAACTGAACTGAATTGAACTGAACAACAGAGCAATTGAATGCAATGGAAGTTTTACAAAAAGCAGACAAATAACGGTAACCGATTTCTTGTTTTATTTTCCAGACGCACATGAGAGAACGAGTGATAGTTATTGCTGCAATTATCCATTGCACTCAATAAAAGAAGCTGATAACCATAAAAATAACATTTAAAAAAACGAAACAAGAAAATTCTGTTCAAAAATTCATATGTAGTTCTATACACGATTTTTATTTTTAAAATACACCGACATAAATTAAATCTAAAATACTTCTGCGTGAGATAATTTTTACCTTTTTCCTTTAAGGGGCAATGAATTTTAAAAATGAACTTAATTACATATGTATGTATTTGCCATAGAACCAATTGAAATGTATTATTTTAGCTCTAAAACATTAGACGTGAAGGTATTGAATTTGTTTATACATACACAATTTTTTTTAATAGTTTTTCAAGTATTATTTTATCTACATAGCTGGAAAGCTAGACAGAAAACAGTTAATGAAGTCTTTTTGAACTTAAAATTATAAATATCAATTGGCAAATACTTGATTTAGCTTTGAGTTTCTCAAACAGAGGTATTTTTGAGAGGTAAAATTAGTAATAATTTTTATAGTGTCTTTAAAACTAAAAATTTTTTTACTCACATATTCTCTCTTAAATACAAATGAGTGACAAGAGTTTTCTCACAGAGAATTTTTCCCACCAAAAAAGTAAATTTTTTAGAGTGCGTTTTTGAAAATTTGTTCATTCTTGATAAAAACTTAAAATGCTTTTGAAATGAGTTTGAAAAATATTTGTATGGAATATATGAACTGAAACCAATTTTACTAGCGTTTGAATTTTTATGAATAAATTGCACAGTGTTAATTTCATTACAGAATCTAGTTTTTCAGGACTTGCTTGATTGCAACTCAAATAAGTAACATTACTCATTAAGTCTAACAGATTAACTACCTGATTATGAAGTTTTTGAGTTGATATTCAAGAGCTGGGAGCAGTCATTGAAACGGTACAGCTGCCCTTTTAAAATTTGTTTTCAAATTCAAAAACCATTTATGGGTTGAGTATGCAAACACTTTTTTGAAGCAAAACCAATTAATGTATATGAAAAAATTACTTCGGTCTACAAACATATATGTATATATATACTTACTTTTACATGCTTACATATTTTGTCAACTATTAATATTCACTTTGACAGTTTTTATAAGCCAAATTGTTCACAAAATAACGCATTCAAAAAAAATTATTCGCTAAGATATAAACACAATTTTCTACGTTTATTAATTTGCCTTATCCAACACTGCTAGTTTCTACCGCAACCAACTCTAATGTTCACATTGACGCAGAGAGGTCGCAGTTGTAGCAGTAACAGAGTATACTTCAGGGATGATAAAGTTTATGTAATAGCAAATTTGTTACATTAGCCATCCTTGTTGTTGGTAGTGAAAAGATATAAACAGATATCCCAATAGTGACTTTTGTAAAGTGGCCATATCATTTGTTTGGGAGCCAGTCAGAAGTGAGCAGTACAGGAAATTGTAGCAACATGAGTGTATGAGACCAACTAGTGTACACAAAAACAAACATAAACAATGAAAATATGTTGTTGTATATTGTTTGGAAAAATATTGGTTTGGTTGTAATTTTTAAGAAAAAAGTAGAAAATATGAATAAAAAGCTTTGAAAACTTTTAAACATGTTTTAAACATGTTCCATGTATGTACAGCTAGTGATGTACTCAATGCAAATAAAATATTAAATACAAATATTTATTTTACTGACATTTTTTAATTTTATTGAACTATGAACTTAATTATTTATTTGCTTTAAGAGCCAATTGAAATGTATGTATTAATTGAGGTCCAAAAATGAACCTTTTTAAAAAAATGTTTGTTGTATATAGACAGCTGAAAAATACAACAAACATTTTTTGAAAAGGTTCATTTTTGGACCTGAATTAATTTATTGAACTATGATATTTTACATACATTTATATTAAATTATTATTCAGGCTCAAGTTTGCTACCCAGAAACAGCCGGTTCTCCACCTAGCATATTCCCTCTAAAATATAATTTAAAAATCAAATATAATTTAAAAATCATTCGATTATGGAATTATCCGATTGCTAGGAACAGTAGGCCAAAGATATCATTCTTTTCATTGTGTCTAAAACACCGTCGCAAAAAACACCATATAAGCTCCATAATATTCAATAAATCATATACAATAGTAGTTTAAAAAATATTTTTTGGCAAGCGCTTTTTCAGTCTTTGCGTTAGTTGTTGTTATTTATGATATCAAACTGACATACACAGCTAGAAGGCAGGGCTATCTTCCCTTTCTTTGAATCAAACAGTATGGCACCACCATTTGCACACACAACTTCTTTCATTCCGCCATTACACTGACATTCTGTTCAGTTCCAACAATAGAGAGCATTCCAATGAATTCAGTTGAGCAAAGACTTTTGTGGAAGTAAAACGCGCAAACGGATAAAAAGTGTTTAGTATTTTTAAACAGTAAATAATTTCTATATTCCCATATTTATTGCTGACAACTCTGTTGTGTCTTATTACTTTCAAAAGAAATTTAATATAAAAACTAAAATTCTTAAAGAATTTGAAGATAAATTGCAAAATTTTGCATGTGAATTAAGTGAAGAAGGAATTTCTTTTGTCTACCCAATTTGCAATTGGAACATACATTCGCTGCGCAACGACGGCTGCGCAAGCGAAGTAGTCAAACTCCTAACCAGCGAAGCTGCCATAACAACAACACCAAAAAAAAATAAAAAAACACCAAAAGGTATTTGGCAAAGTAAAAATCCAAAAAGCTTCAAAAAGTTCGTTTCAGTTTAGAATGTACGTGCCTGTGAATGTGCGCTTTATTGAAAGAGCAGGATAGCAAGTGCTTTGTTTATTAAGATGCTACAGGAAAGAATAAGATGTAGAAATAATTAAACCTAAATCAAGAAAAAAAGTTAACGACGCAACTTGTTTGAAAATCAAATAAGCAACAACACCAACTAAAGATCAAAAGAAAAACAATGAAGAAAATTTTTGCGAAAAGAAAAATTAAAGAAGAATAAAGCAAAGTGGAGTTTAAGAAAAATTTTGAAGAAATTTTACTGCGAATTTTGTTGATGAAAGTTCAGTATGTTTGCGTAGTGTTTCATTTTTTGCTTTATTTTTAATACATACAAATATAAAAAAAAATAGCTTAACACTTAAAACCTTTTAATATCAACAATTAAATTTTGCAAACACCAAATTACATTCCAGTGAATTAGTCAGTGCAACAACAATAGTGTCGAAAAAATTTTTATTGCTCTGTTTTTTGTTATACAAACTCAATCCACAATAATTATAAAAAAGGTAAGCATTATTTTTGTTTTCTCTTTATTTGCAAAGTTATTATTTATTAGTAAATCCCAGGTAAAAATTATCTCCTGCACAGTGGCATTCGTTGTATGAATATTAGTTTGAAAATATACATATGTATGTATATATATGGACATATGTATGTATGTATGTATGTAGCTGCTTCTAACGAAATATCTAGTATACAGTATGTCCATCACAAATAAGCAACTTTTGTTGTACATATGTACATTTTTTCATATATTCGCTACGTAGCTTGTATGAAAATAATGTTAACCATACATTGGTATACAATTGTGTTCAAAATAATAGGCCTGTTGAAAATCACAGAAAAGTTGCAACAAAAAAAAAACAAAAAAACAGTAAAACACTAATTTAAATTTGTAAGTAACTTATGCCCAGTTTTTGACTTCAAAATAAAATGCCATTTATCTTTGAAAACTGCTTAAATGCGATATTAAGTTTTTTAGTACGTAGTTAATTGCAACTTAATTGAGCAGCATTGTACAATTAACTTTTATTTAAGATGAAGAAATTATCATTTAGAGTAAAAAAAAAGCATTTTGAAAGTAGCACTTATTACACAAATTAAGTTGCAACAATGAAACGTGACTTACCGAAAAATAGTTGGGACACTGCCGGAGGCTATTATTTTCATGTGTGTGAAGTTAGCTTCGTTTTTTAACCAAACTGAATGATATCTTTGGATGTTTGTGAAGATAATTTTTAAAATTGTTTAACCACAGACACAAACCTTCAAAATTAACAGACCTCTGTTAATGTGATAACATGGCTCTGTTAAGCCCAAAAATTCAAATTTGTATAAAAAAATAAATTTAAAAACAAAAATTTAGAAAAAATGTATTGTTCATAAATTTTCAGATTGAATAATATTTTCAAATTGAATTTTAATGAAACAGAATCACGAAAGTGTCAAACGAAGTTGCAAATGAGGAAATTAAAAAAAAGGACTTTGGTCCTTTAAGAGCCCATCTAATATAATGTCCAACAGTCAAAATGTTTGAAAGTGCGTTTTTGTGAAAAATTTAAGCATTTTAAAAAATAAATCGACCACTGAAAAAAAAGGACTTTGGCCCTTTTCTCGAAAATGGTAGGAGATGGGCGAAACAAAATTATTGGACATCGTTTAAGAGCCCATCTAATATAATGTCCAATAGTCAAAAGTGTACAAAATTTTAAAACGGAAATATTTAGAGAAGAAGACTACAAACCGACCTGCATTTGCAGGTTTGTCAAAATGTTCGTGTAAAAGTTGTAATTTGACAAATATTGCATAACCTAGAACTGCGTAGACAAGACAAGAGATTCTATAAATAAAAAATAGCCCGAAAAAATTTGTGCTTATTATGTATGCATTTGTTCGTTTTCTAATTTTTTATACCTGGGTAATATTTGCACTATTTTGTTCTCAGCTAGACTAAGCAGTCCCAATCACATTATTATTTTTTTTTTTTTTTGGTGCCACACCACAAGTGTCCTTAACCTCTCATATTTATGTAGGTATATATGTACATTTGTATGTAGTTATGCGCTGTAACCATAACTAGGTACCTGCCTACCTACTAAGCATAAAAATATCTGATTGTGTGTAATCAGTTCATAAAATATACGTTTATTTTAATTTATTTAAAACGGCGGGATGTGGTTTAGTAAGAGGGAATGAAGAATCAAATAAAATGAATTCAAGCCAGTAATAAAGAAAAAAAAAAAAAACAAAACAAAAGGGTGCGTCCGTAAATTAAGTTTGTTGAAATAACGTCTTTGTTTGCTGTATATGTATGTATGTATGTACGTATTCTTTATTATTTTTGTTTATTTATTCAATTCTTGTGCTGTTTTCTTTCTCATTAAAAATTCTCTGACGGAGTGGTGGTTGAGATGTAGTTTTCTCCTACTACTATTGTACCTATGTACATACTGGCTACAACAAAAATAAAACATTTTGATGAATACTTGCTCACCTTCATTTCTTTACATGCATTTTGTTTTTCTTGTTGTTTTCGTTACTGTTTTCATAGTTTGTTGTATCTTAATGCGCACATTAGAAATACTCTGGATGGCTGTGTGGAGCAAAACAAAAAGGGAAAAAATCAACGGCTCACAAATTATTGACTGTTCTTAAAAAAATAATATTCGACTGACATATACATATTTACCTGTTTCCAGTTACAACCTCTTCTACACAAAATTAAAAACCTCCAGCTTATGAATAATAAAATTAAATTAAAAAAAATTATATCTTGGAAGATCGGAATGCGGCAGAATGGTGGAAAAAAATAGCACTTTCTAAGTGTTGAGAAATTATTTACTCATTTATTAGTTTAGAAGAAAAAAAGCCTTCAGACAATACATATGTCGTATTATTGGAGTTTGTTTCAAATCAATTAATAAATTCTCCATAGCCGTAGGTCGCCCGCTGCAGAAAAGAGAGCTGGTTGCCATCAGGGCGCTTGTTTGAACCTAGAATTATGACGGATTACTCTCAACTACTGGCACATCTTAACCATATAGGAATATTGGGAGGAGATGAATGTAGAGATATTAGAGAACTATTTATGCCAGTGCCTCGGCTTCTTACAAACACGATCCCAATATCTTGGGAGAGACACCTTACCAGATATAATCCAATTGTGGGACTGTGTGAATGCCATTCAGAGTTCCTACAGACCTACGGGTCAAACTGTTTATGTATTGGCTTAAATGTATGCCACAAGACATGGGCAAACAAACACCTCAAATCACTCAAACCCTAAACTTAGAATTATAATATCGGGAATTACTTACAAATGTTGCGACAGAAACTTATGTATGTCGCACTATATGAGAATGTGTAGCGCCTCAATAGGTGTGGAGGCCTCATGTAATTGCAATTCATAATTTTTGAAAATTAATTAGTTTTGTAGCAATTTATATATTACGAAAATAGTTTCCTACATAGAATTCTGAATCTTCTAAATATTTGCTCACAAATGTTCTTATCAAGATTGTTTCAATCCACCTCTTGTACGTACTTCAATCTTAAATGAAATTGTTTTAACGTTTTTTTTTTCTTCTTCTTCTGCTGAGTCTTTTAGAACACAAAAACAAAAAAATAGAATGAAAAATCTTTTTGAAATATTTACATAGGTATACATATACATACATAAGTATGTAT
The DNA here is from genome assembly GCA_963662145.1 of Sturmia bella. Taxonomy (NCBI): domain Eukaryota; kingdom Metazoa; phylum Arthropoda; class Insecta; order Diptera; family Tachinidae; genus Sturmia; species Sturmia bella. The sequence continues at coordinate 124,155,000 of OY759168.1, forward strand.
AAAAAGAGTGTAAAAAGAAGTAAAAATGAAAAATTGTAGAAATTTTCTATTTCTTGTTAAAATATTTTAATACTGTTGTACTGTTGTTGCAAAGTTGTTTGTCAGGTCTTTCTTTCTCTACACAGTTTGTGTTGTGCAAAGCGGTTCCTACACGCTCGCGGTCTTTAAGAGTGTGTCATAATATTGAAACATGCGCTACCACCTTTCCTTTCAGGTTTTTCTTATTGTTGTTAGTTGTGTTCTCGGTACAATTGTTTAATCATGTAATATTTGTTTTGTTGTTGTAGTGCGGTTGTTACTCTTTTTAAGTTTCTGGCAAAAAAAAATAAAAAACAATTTTGTCAGGGATGGAAGAATTGGAACTGTAACAAAGCTAAAAAATGGAAAAGTTTAGAATAAGGAGTCAGGCTTTGGAAGAAATGAGTTCTATAGGTTTGTTGACCTCCCAAAATTAAAACTAACAAAACCCTTAACAGAGCTCGAAAAATTAAGAAATTTCATTAATAGTGAAATTCCACATTTTGAATTTCTCTGGAGGGTCCTGGCTATTAGTTTACTAAAAGCAATCTAATGTGCACTAAATAATGTGCACTAATTTTTGTCCGCCCATCTTCCTCCATTCCTCCTGGATTTCATCCTCCAGAGAAATTCAAAATGTGAAATTTCACTGTTAATGAAATTTTCTTAATTTTTCGAGCTCTGTTAAGGGTTCTGGCTATTAGTTTACTAAAAGCGACCTAAAGAGTACCGATTGCAAGAATTTTTGTCCGCCCATCTTCTGCAATAATCCAAAGATTTACATTTTTCTATGACGATTATCAATTTGGACTTTTGCAACAATAATTTTCATTTGTTTTCGAAATTTATTTAATAATATGTTCGGCCCACTGTGTATTTTGATTCAAACGTCCAAGATGGTGGCAGCAAATCCATTTGGAGCACGCCTTCCAATTTTTCACTGCGAGGAAACCAAATGTTAACACGTTAACAGAGCACTGTTAAGAAAAATAGGTTTGTGTCCTGCGTTATAAATTTCGAAATTTATCTTCCTTCACACACATCTTTTCTAGACCTATAACCAGTACAAGTATGTAAGAAGATGCTGATTTCTCGTTTACTTAAATTTTTCTTTAGTTTATTTTAATTAAAATAAATAAATATTTATAATAAATAAATATATGCAATTATTTTCTTTGAGCTCGCGAATGTGTGTAGGTCAATTTTTTTTTTGGGAATAGAACCCATTGCGAACGGTGTCAGTAGCATGGCTGTTAAAGTATTTAAAACTCTTAACATTTGCGTTTTCATTTATTTCTAAATTTCTTCATTTTTGTAAGCTCCAGTTTTTGTTAAATTCACGCATATTTCACTGTCGTTTTCGTGTCACTACTCTCATTGTTGTAGTGCATACCAAAGTCGTTTTTTTTTTGCCCAGTTGGTGCATTATTTCTGCTTTAGTATGATTTCTCGCACTGTTGCTGTTGCTTCTGCTCGTACTGTACGAATATGTGTACGTACATTCATATAATACTGGCCGGTCATTGTACCTCATTCTTAATTTCCGAATATTTGATTTCAACCAGGTAAATAAATGTATATAGTATTTATTTCTTTACTTTTTCCTCTTGTTTTTGTTTCTTAACTCTTTTTTTTATTGCAACTAGAATTTTTTGCACTTACTATCTTTTTTTTTATTATATTTACTCGTTTTTGTTGTTGTACTCCGTACGTTCTTTCAGGTGATTTCTTGTATTGAAAAAAGTTGCTTGTGCTTTATTGTTTGATGTTGTTGGAGTTTAATGGCTTCCACTATTAGTCAGTGGTGGTTTTTGCACAAAAAAGCCTTTTGACTTTTACATTCTTTGTGCTCCGCCTGACTTGTTTAGGTGTATTTCGAAAAAGTTCAACTTGTTTGTTGGTCTTTGCTGATGACTCAAATTGTAAATATTTAATATATGAATTATGGAAATTATTTATTATTCAACATTTGTTAAAACAAATGGAAATTTTCTAGAGCAAAACCAAGGAAAGGTTTCTCGAAATGGCATTTAAATTAATTGCTATAATTAATAAAGAAGAGCGTTTTTTTTTCTATCAAACTTCTTCAAACTCGGCTACATACAGTATTGGGCAATACATGTTGGACTAAATACGTATGTACGTAGATCCGGTCAACCAAGTAACTCTATGAAGCTCAATAATGTGCAGCCACAGATTTAGTGCCAAAATAGCAATTAAACATCGTGGCAATTCCATAAAGCTAATGCTACAAGGTCTAACAAAGGTTGATTTCGACAGCAAGGGGTCAACGCTATGGAGAGGCCAATGCAAGTTGGCCAGATCATAATCCGATAGAATGAATACCTATGGGAAATTGCAACCAATTGGAAAGATCGCGAGCAAGGCCTATTCATCCGGTCAGTGCTGCGCTACAACAACAAAAAACGTGCTGTCAAATCTACAACAACCAAATACTCTTATACAGCTTTTGACAGTCTCACATCAAAAATACACAAAATCATATGGAGAGATGCATTGACCTGATAATTGGACCATGATTGCGAGGCTGTGGGTGGAGATAACAATGAACTATTCGATTGCATATCAGACATTTGGAACTCAATGAACACACAAATAATAGATAACATTATGACTTTCATGCCAAGCAGATCCAAAGCTGTGCTCGAAAATAAAACATTGTCCAGAAAATATGAATGGCGTGGCTCAGTTCAATATGTTTTGTTATTTCAATTTCACATTTCTGGACTTTCTCTCATAAAAATGAAATATATTGTCAGATATTTTAAAGGCAAATATTTGCATGCTTTATATGTTCTTTAATATTGGATTACTTAATAAATCTCTCAAGTCTTATAAAATGTATTCTTGTCATAATTTCCACATCTTATTCATTTGAAATATTTTTCCCCCAAAATCACTCTCTACATACAAACATATAAATTACGAGTACCTGCATAGTCATATCTATTATGCTATTGAATCTTATCTTGAAATTCAGGCACTCGTAATATTGCTTATTTTATTTCATGTCCCGTGCAACGTTACACTTTAAACATAAAAATATGCGCTTGCGCAACAAAGACCTCCATTAAAAAACTGTAATCAGTCATACAAATGCAAGATTGCGTACCCACCAAAAAGCAAACATACTTAAAAACAAATAAATTCCTTTTCAAAGATAATAAAGTTACATATGAGCAAACAGGTGTAACTAAAACTCAACTCTCATTATTTATTTAGAATGGAATGTTTACAACAATTCTGCGATAATGCAAACATGTTACGCATACAGAGATATGTATAGGTTTGTATTTATGTATAAATACAAGTACATACTACCCTGTCGGACATTGAGTATTCGACTATTAAAATAGTTAAGTTATGTGGGAATATACATATGTATAATCAAAAAAAAAAAAAAAAAAATTCCCTCAATTTAAAATATCATTTATGCATATATTGGTCACTAAAAATACAAGTTAATATAGTTAACTTTCTTTTGAGCACTAGCTTCAAGTTAACCAAATTCTATACAATCGATTTGATTAATTTTTTATAGACTTACTACGAGGGTTAACTTTTATAGTTCGGGATTAGAGAACAAGACAAATATTAATCACTTAATTGTTTTTCAAAATATTCCCCATGAAGATCTAATCACTTTTGCATACTTATGAGCCATTTGTCAAAGCACTTTTGCCACTCTCATTGAGGTATCTTGGACTAGAGGGCTAGTTGACTTGAAAAACGTTGACATCTCAGTTAAAGAAGAATGTATTCGGTGCCAAGTTTGGACTATACGGCGGATGACTCATCAAATCGATGTCTTGGGTGTTCAAAAATACAGTTGTTTGAGCCGAAATGGCGAAACAGACGAGGCAACCCTCGTATAAGTTAACTGCAAAGTAATGCAGAGTTAATCCAAAATTCAAATAACAACAAAAATGCATTCTTTGAAAAGAATCACATTGTCAAAATTGTTACTTGTTTGGCATTGACAAGTAGTCCAGGAGGCGTCAACCGTAGCTGTTGTGAAATAGTTAGCTTTAAGCTAATTGAAAGTTCGGAAACTTTGTGTCCGACAGGGTAGTTTCCACAAAAAGGAAACAAATTGAAATTGTTGCGTGTTAGTATTTAATCAATTTTAATAATTTTGAAAACTTCTTTTGTGCAATGTTGTTGTGTGTAAGCGATACTATTTCCCTGTTCTCATGTTTATTTGTTGACTATTCAGTTGTTTCAGAGAGTTTTAATGTTGATAAGAAAATAACTTTCAACATAATTGATTTTTAAGTGCCGCCCGTCTTTTATACAGTATCTATTGATATTGGTTTACTTTCACCTAATTGAATTGTTACAAACGCGGTGTTTGTTTATTTTGAAATGAGTTGTGGAAACTCATCGACTCGGTAAATATTTGTCAAATAAATACCAAAACATTTTTGAGTCTCTAGTGTTTTTAAATTAGCTTTTCATTCGAATCGGCTGGAGATATAATACATAATATTATACTATGTATGTATATGATTACAATGATTTATTTGTTCAAGTTCAGTAATACAAAAAGCCTTTCTAGGCCAATAAATATATATTACAAAGATTTTAATTCACAATAAAGAGCTAATATCATGTATAGATTATAATTTCAATAAATGAATGTAACATAATAACCAAATTATATCGTTTCAAAATAACAAATCAACGAATTCTCAAAGCCAAAGAAAAATTATTTAGTTCACTGTGGGTAATCAAAAAAGCAAAAGCTTTTACGATTGACGAAATAATCAATTGCGTAATTTTTGTTTATTTTATGCAACTTGAATTTGGATTTATTTAACAGTTTCTTTCATTTTTGCAAACTCCGTTGTAGGGCCTGATTCTCACATTCCCGTCACTTGTTTGTGAAGTTAACAGATATTTGGTAGCAATTCTCATTATACTAGAAACAAAATGTGACAAATGTCACGAAAAGTGGGAAAAACTATCACTCTGTGTTTTTGATAGTGACAATTGATAGTGACAGTGTGATGTAGCCGTGTGTGTGTGTGTGTCATACGTGACATTGACCATAAAAATTTTCACATTTGTTTATTTTGAAAAAAATTCAACACACACAGATACACAGTCTTCTCGTCACCAATAGAAGCAATTGCTCAGCTCGTTGCAAATTTTTATATAAAAAAATAGTTAAATCGATACGATTTAGAAAATATATGAGTACATCTGGATGTCTTTTGAGTGACTGTAAGTGCGATTGCACGTTTGCTGCTGCTCTGTGCGTTTGTTCATTCGCTTATAGAACTTGAGATTTTGAAACTTGTTTTTAGAACTTTTTTTTTTTTTTTTTGCTTCAAAACACAACATTTGACCGTGATTTTTCTGTTTGTCCGTCTGCTCGTACGTCTCGCCATCTCAAACGAGTTGTGCAACTCGGCATGTGACACACGATGTTTGTAGATACGTACATTTCATTGCAATAAAAAACTAAAGTCCATTTTAATGCAATTTTCGAAGTTATTTTTGTTTTTGTTTTTGAAATACCACACCCCTTCTTCTTTACATTTTGCTTTGAATCGCTTCAAATTTAATGAAATGTGTTTGTGCTGCACGTACTCTCGTATTTTGTAAGAATGCCATGAAATCATTGCAATATCATCTTCGCTTCCACTCACTTAATTTGCTTGATGGCTGTTGTTTACCATTCTTTGTTTTTCATTCTTCCTTTTCAAGTGATAAAAAAGAATCCAAGAAAGTAACATCTTATGAATGATTTGGAGTGAAGGCGTAAACTGTAATGTAATGATCACTGGCCTTGTTTTTCTTTTTTTTTTCTCGATTGCAGAACGAGAGCAAAATGTTTGTTTTGATTAATGAATTTACCATCTATTTATGTACATACGTATGTGTGTATGTATGTATGTGCTTTTAGTTGCCATCATGATGGCGTGGCAAAGAGTGACGTAGACGATTTCTGTATGTCTGTACTTGTTGCAAGTGTGCAATCACATACCCTCATCTCTCTTATTGAAATTGTCAATGTGCGATCCAGCGTACGATATTCATAAAACATCTTTATCGATCATAAAAGGATAAATGATTGTGTGTTTTTTCTTTCTGCAAACTCTTTGTTGTGTGATCTACAAAATTGCTGTAGTGTAAAAATCTATTGTTGTTGCGTTTTTGTTTATGTTGCAACACATTTGGGCTTAGATTACATATCTCAAGAGCTTTAATTATTTAGACAACAGTGTTGACAACTTTAAAATTTCAAAATCACTATTATACCTGAGGGGGGATTACTTTGAAAGTTACAAGATAGTTACTGATGAATAAATAAATACTTTTTGAAAAATGTTTAAATAACGGCTAGTTTTTGATTAGACCTCGTATGGGCACATTTTTGGAGTGCAACTCAATTCGTACCACAAAGATTGCTTAAAAAATCTCAAATACAATTGAGAAATGGCACTTAGTCCGGTCCATTTACAACTTGCCAAAATTGTTTCGATAAATACAGATTTTCTTTTTTTCTATTTCAAGCAGTTTTCTCTCTGAATTTATGTGTACAGAAACTTAGCCTCGTAGTTAATGAAGGTTTCAGCGAAAAATAAAATTGTTCCGATCCCAATATTTGTTAGGGAAAACACTTCTACGCCAATGTATTGTAAAATGTGGTTTTTCTATGTACAGTTGCTGTGTTCCTCTTACATTGAATATCAGTGTGCGGTTAAAGCTATTAACTTTTTTTTTAATTGCTGATTTAATTCTTCCTTCAGCGAAACAGTAGTTTTTTTCCTTGATGTCTATACGAATACAATAACCTGTAAAATAACACTTAAATTTGTTTGACTTTGTTACTGAAAAAACAAATTTTATTATATTGTTTTACATTTTTATCATTACAACAACACACACACACCTTCGGCCCAATGAAAACTTGTAAACAAGGTGGCTGCTATGATATCCGACTGCACACATACAAATCAGAATAAATAACAACCTGTTGCTCTCATTTTGTGCCTCCAGAGAGAAGTTTAATGCTGATATTTCAAAAAACAAGATAAACCGAAATAACTTTTTCCCCTACCCATTACTACGCTTGCTTTTTTTTACCGCTCTGGGAGGTTTTTGATATTTGATGAATAAAAAAAAAACAATTGCACATTCTTTCCAATAATAAAACCGCACACTGATCTTGCACAAATTAAATGTTTACTTTTTCTCCCCATCAACAATGTGTTCATACGAATATTTTTAGTTTCAGTTTTGTTTTGGTTTCTTGTTTCTTTATCTTCTTCTCATCATAAATTAAACATGTTTCGTTAGAGTAAGAAATAAATATCAAATTAAAATCTTAATAAGTTGAAACTAATAAAAATGGAATTCTCATTTGAATTCTGTTTTTTTTTTTTTATAACAGAATACATTCATGTGATATTTAGCCGGAAGGCTGTGGTTTTATGTGGATTTTTTTTTTTTTTTTTTTTGCATAAGAACCTGATATTAAAGCGGTACAAAATTGTTATAAAAGTATTTGTAAAGTTACTTAATAAGAGTTAATGTGATGTGTTAAGTTACCCCATTGTGTTTGTTTTAATAAGAACCTGTAAACAATTTGTAATTGAGTAGTAGACAGGTAGTTAGTTCTTAGTTAGGCCAGTGTGCCAAGCTGGCCATCTTTTGCAGCATATTAAAATTGGAACTCAATTCCATACTCCTTTTAAAGCATCTTCTGCACTGTTGTTACTTGGCAATAATTTTTTGAGTTAAACCAGAAGCTTTGGAGGCGAAATAAATCCTGAGACACTATTTAAGCATTAGCTTAATGAAAAATACAATTTTCTTAGTCCTAGATCACGAAAGGCTGAAAAAGCCAGGCAATTCACTTGAACTGTGTCACTTGTGTCTACATACTTAACATGAAAATTTTTTGACCTTTGAAAAAATTTTCATGTTAAGTATGTCTCGTATCTTGAAGGCCCGTTTGCTTAAAGCCTATCAACATTTTGAACAAAAGGTAAAGAAGGCTAAAATACTTGAACGAACAATTGGCGGTTTGTTTCCACCCTTTGATTTTTTTTTTCAATAATCAAACTTTTTAAATATATTATACAAAAAACGAAGCTAACTTCACAGCTTCGTTTTTAACGTAAATAAATGTGTTCACGCTTTCTCTAAAAATGCAGATCATTCTGTTAAAATAACAGCGTTTGGCTAAGCAAATGTAAACAAAAACAGAGATGTTAAAAACGGAGCCAATTGACGGAGCTAATTTCACACACAATATTTTGTCAAAGTACAACTTTTACGGGAAAATTTTGACATATGTGCCTGCTAATGCAGATCGTTTTGTAGTCTTCTTCTCTAAATATTTCCGTTTTCAAATTTTGTACACAAGAAGTATTTTAGAAAATACAGTAGAAACAAGTGGTGCATCTCGGGGGTTTTCTATGCAGTTCTATGGTATGCAATATTTGTCAAAGTATAACTTTTACGGGGTTTGTATAACTGCATTTGCAGGTTTGTCAACATTTTCCCGTAAAAGTTGTACTTTGACAAAAATTGCATAGCATAGAACTGAACTCTCAATTTTGAGAAAGTAAAACTCAAGCCGTCTTATAAAATTATTAACAACTATTTGTGCACATATTTATGTATGCACATAGTATGTAAGGAAATATTCAATGCCTTAGAGAAATAAATGTAGAGTGATTTTAAAAATCTATTCTTATTTATTCTCGTATTACTTATTAGCTATAAACACATGCATTCTCCTAAATTTATTATTAGCAATTTCTCAGATACGCTGTAAGAAACTTCGTCGTAAAATCATGATAAAAATTATTATATATATTTTTTTTTTTTTTGGTCTGCGGCATTTTCGTTTTCCCACGCCGATATGCACATGAGCATGTACTCATAAATATTTAACACCATTTTTAAACGTGTGGTCAACAAAACATTCTTTAAAAATACATTTGAACAGGCACTTTATCGAGCAGAATTATCCACTTATTGAAATACGTATGCGTTTGCCATTAAGAGACGCATTTCTACCCTCAAAAAGTCGCATTTTCCTTCATTTATCTTTTAAACATTATCCTGCGGCACTTGGCAACAAGAAATGTATTTTTAAATTAACAAAAAAAAAAAAAAAAAAAATCTTCAGATTGTCTTTACTCATGTCAGACATCCTTAGGGGCAACGTAACTAAATGTGCGTGTGTCTCTCATTGAATAGAAGAGAAATATTTGTGACATCCTATTGAATAGTTCTGTTTTTAGTTGCCAAGTGTATAAGTGCGTGCATAATGTTTAGTTCTTTGGAACTTTTATGGTTTTCTACTCTTTGTCTTATTTTGATAACATTTTTAGTTTGCTTTCGTTAACGATTACCGATTATTTTCTTCAATTTTCTTTCCTCCAATTTGGAAAAAATTTTCCTCAGCTGATATTTAATATTTAAAGGTGTAGTTTAGACAAAAATTGTAATTTGATGTGGAAGCAAATAAAGAAGAGCATCAGGGAATATGTGCTGGGAATCAGAAACCATATCTGTAGCAACTGTACAGTGCATTGTCGTGTTTTTATATAACAAGTAAATAAAACTGAAGCGCGGCCACCTTCAAAGGAAACTCCGCTTAAATGAAAGAGTCAATAAGGCACATATTTTCACGTCAATCTGTAAACGAGCCGTGGGCCCAAGAAGGCCTAGTCTAGAGATGGCACACGCCTTTGTAGTAGCTGAGTATGACCTACGCTCCTATAGTATGGTAGACGACACTTCGAACCAGATCCCAGCCCTAAGCGAAACTTCAGGCAATAACAGATTGTGGTAGAGAACTCAATGAAATGAAGTAGCCAGGGCTCGTGAATATTGCAAAATCATAAGCTTGGCATATGCGAAACCTGTCGAAGCAGTTAAATCTTTAGCACACATAGCCCATTCATTCAACTCTCTAGAATAATGAAGTCGTGAGACTCAGTACTGGAATTCTATGGCGGATCTAGAGGAGTAGCAAGCAAGGGTACTACTCGAAACTTATCAAAGCCGAACTGAGCAGAATAATGGGAGTGATAACAGATCATTCACCACTACTGGCACATCTAAACCGCATGCGAATTGTGGTACACGATAAATAAGTTTGATCCCGTACTTTTTTTTGGCAGAGTTCGGTAAAATGAGAGCAATCACGAATTTCTCACAAACATCATAAACAAAAACGCACAAAAGTACCGCACCACTAAAAATTACATTTCTATTCTAAAAAAAATAATATATGGTATGTTTTGATGCTGTAATCACAATTGAAGCCTGAATTTCGCAAAAATAAAACGTTTTTCTGAAAGGATGTGAATTTTAAACTACTTTGTAGGCACTTTTATATGATATACTATTTGAAAGCATAAAACTTGTGATGTTGGTGATTTAGATGAACTTTTTTTTGTTGGTCATTGTTTAATTTTTAAAAAAGCTGCTGACCAAAGAAGATATTTCTATCTCACTTGCATGAGCTTTGAGTGCGGGAAGAGGCAATTTGGTATGTCGTGGGATACCAAGGTTGAGTAGAAGATCTAATGTAGAGCATGTGGGAAGCATAACGAAACATTGCAGCATTATGCATTATGTCAAAGTTCCAAATTACAAATAAGGTCGCTCTACTTTCAAAGTGCCAGTTTACCAAGCAGAACCCAGCTAATGACCATGTGCTAGAGGAAATTACGTGTATGTCGAGTGGTATGGGGTCTGTTCCCTCTTTCTTTTTCACAAAATTAAAAAACCTGACAACACTGGTTCGAAGTTTCTTTATTAAGGGTTGTTTTAGAATATGATTGTCATTAAAATCAACTGAAATCGTCAAGAAATTATTTTTGGGGCAATAAAAGCTGATGTTGTTAGAATGAGTTACAAAATTTTATTTATTTATTTCTAATCCAGCAATTTGCAAAGTAATTATGTAAAGTGTAGCCGCCGAATATAGGCTGAATCACTGGGTCTATTAAGGCCTCATTCATACATATATACAGGCCGCTCAACGGCAGGAGGTAAAGGAAGTCTTTACTGTTTTCTGCTGAAAATAACGGTGAGAACAATTGACGGCCTGTGAAAAGTGTAAAAGTGGGCAGCTAAAGGTGTATCAGTTTATATAGCGCATCACATGATATGAAATACTTGATAGAAACTTTACTTGAGCAAAATATGCACACGATTGCAGTCGGCATTGTCATTAATACGCTAATTGTAATTGCCATTTTCCTTGAGGCAGCTTCTTTTTTTAAAATAAATTGTCAATAACAATAGGCGCAAATATATTTTTCGTATGCAAGTTTTTAATCATCTGTCCATTAAGCCAACAATGCACAATTTGAAACTGATTTTTGTACTCGCATTAATTGCAACTTCTTAATTTCCATTATTTTTTGGTTTTTTTTTTTGGTTTTGCTTTTATTTTGTGTCTTGGCCCGTTATGCTGCTGTCGTCAGATATTATTTTGCGTGTCATTAAATTGCATTTAAGCTCATTTTTAATCTTGTAGACAAACCGACAGCTGATTCTGCATTTGTTTTTTTCTCTCGTCTTTAACACGTCGCAAGCCTTTGCAATTAATTTTTGCATCTTTCAGTTGCCGGTTGTCTGTTGATTTATATGTTTAGTATGACCAATTTTTCGTTCCCTCCCCTGCCGGCATTTGGCTGGTTTCCAAAAGCAAAAGAGAAACTCTCAGTTACAGTTAGTTACAGCTACACGGCTACTAAAAATGTAAAATTTGTGTAACAAGAAAAACATCTGGTTTGCTGGTGTGTGTGTGTGTGTGTGTGTGTGTTTTACACAACCAAGTTTTTGGTAGCGCTCTTTTCATTCATTCTATAGATTGTAGTGAGTGTCGTGTTTGCTGAAAATTGTGCAATATTTTATCTTCTTTTTTTCTAAGATCTGTAGCAATGTTACGCTTTAGGATTCCGACTGCTGTTGTTTGTTTTCTTGTAAGACTTTTGTTGCTTTGCGGGTAAATATACCAGTAATGTGTGTTAATTAAAATAGTTCACATTGCAAATCTCGTTATCTGTTTGTTTTTTGTAAGTTGTGCAGCATTTGAGCACTTAATTAACATCTGCAGCGACAATATTTACTCTTCTCTTCAATTTTTTTTCTTTCTGTAATTATGCCGGTTTATGATGTAAATGAGGACATTATCAACACTTTCTTGGCAATGCTAATGGCGGCTGGCTCTTCCTGCACAATTTCTCAACAGCATTTGATTTTTCGTTAATTAAAGAAATATTGATTTGCATAAATACACTTTTTTTGTACTTTATTAGGATGAAAATGTTGCAGCTCAGCTCGAAATGGCTTTCACAAATTCTTGGAATCGTAATAGAGACTGTTTTTTGCAAGCAAAAGCAACTTAATAAAAATTCTTTGGTGAGGAACTCAATGTTGTTTTCTTTTTCTGTTAGTTGGAACACCAAATGCGAATCCGCCGCATTCCGTGTTTTTCTTATCATTTCTAGCTTTAGAGATATGTCGTTTTTTGAATTTTCTCGTTAAAGCTATGTTTACAATACTTTATATCCCAGCAATTTTCCACAAAAAAAAAAATTATGTTTATTCCTTGAATAAGCAGTGGGAAAAAAGAAAAAATTCTAACAGAATTTTTATTTATAATGGTAGGTTGTTTTCTTTAAAAAAAAAAATTCGTGAACAATGATGGAATTTTTTAACCAGCGCACTGGACATCCCAGTCAGAGACGTCTTAGCCGCGTTCATTAATACTTTTATGACATGACGACAACTAAAATGTGTAATTTGAACAGAAACAAAACAATAAAAAAACCGATAATTTTTCGTTGCATCATCTATTTTGTTCAAACCTCAAATTATAAAAATGAATAAACTTTTAGATTATCATTTAAACCGCTTTAGAAATTCAACCCTTAGAAAAGTAAATAAACAGGTAGAATTATTTTTGGTTGAATGGAACACAATCTCTCTTAACAAAAACTATCGTGCACCGCAATCTCCTACCCTTCAGGTAAATACAAATAAATAAAATACAAATGATATGGAAATAAATTAAAAAAAAAAAATATGTGCGTGTTGAAAAAATCTTTCAGACATAAAATGATCTAATTCAACCCTGGGTTGGATTTTCAGTTTGTTGGCAGGAAAGAAATCACTCAAGCATAATTTTTTTTTTTTTTTTGAGGACAATAAAACTTCTCTTTTATTTCACTACAAAATGCATTCCATTCCAATTCAATAGTAATAGTTTTTTCATATCTGTAATATTTTTTCCTACTAAGAAACCAAAGGTACAGTTTTGTGAAAAAAAGCTTAGTCAGTCGTATAGAATTAAATTTTCTAATGAAAATGATAATAGTGCATTAAGAAACAATTCATTTATTAAGATTTATAAACTTATCAGTAAATGTAAATGATTAACTTAAATGAAGGTTGAAATATCGTAATTTTTGTAGTATTTTTATTGTTTTTAGTGCTGGTGGTGGATGGGTTAAACATTTGCATAAGTGCATGTACCTGCTCTGCTGTGTTTTTCATTTCAAACGTGTTGTTTTCTTATGTTTAATTGTTTCCTGGCCTAATTTAACACATAACGGTTGTAGCACCTTTGTAATTCGTCTTTCTGCAGCAGCCGCTTGCAAGCTTTCTGTTAGCAAATGAAATGAAATTAAAGCCGGTAGATAATTTGAAAAATACAAAATATATCTGCTAAAAGCAAAGAAAATATATATCAGCATCTTAACGTCAAAAGACAGACCACCATCAACACCACTTGGACGCAACTTTGTAATGAAACGCAAAGATACGAAAATATTAGAAACGAACAACATGCAAAACAGCCATAACTTTTCGTTGCATACATAGTGATAAATTATAAATGAAATGAAAGAAGAAAATTACTGTGTAATTCATTCATTTAGCCATCTTTAAGGCTATAAACTATTTTATAACATTTTTTTTTATTTTTTCATAACTTTTCTTTAATATTGCAATTTAACTTTTATTAATTTATACATTTTTTTTGTCTTGTTTTCTTTGCAGGTGAGAAATTGTCTTGCTGTTTGTGTGTGTGTGTGTTTTTTTTTATTTCAACTGTGAAATTTACCTGTAAATGCTTTTCAAAGCAAATGATGTGGTAAGCAGCTTGTAATTGTAAAAATGTTTAACAACTTTTTAGTGTATGTTTATAGTTTTAATTTAATTAGTGGCTTAGCGGTATTTTTCCTAAGAAATTTATCATATTTGTCTAAAAGAAAGTTGTTAATTAAAAAAAAAAAGTATTTTCTTTAACGACCGCAGCATACATTTTTACAGATCTTACAAAATAAATTAAAAAAAAAAATTTAATTATGTGTGGACTTCTTTTCAAACAAGTTGTGCACTTTAACCCACTATTCAAAGCTAGAGGTTATTACGCATGAAATAAAAATTTTTGTTTGTTGTTAGGAGCCGGTAATTTGCAAAAAAAAAAAATACTTTTAAAGTATTAGAAAAAAGTGTTGCCAATACTATTGTGGCTGCACATCCTTCTAAATGGACAACAGTTCAACCTAGAGGGGTGATTTGAAACACTGAATGGAATATTGTTGAAAAGGAAAAATCTAACAAATATGGCAATTAATTAACTTAAGTACAAATTCAGCATAAGTTCAAGGTGGCCAGTGTATGATGGAAGATCTAGTATATTTCAATGAAAAGTACGGCGACGGAATAACAAAACTTATTTGTTGATATGAGTCATATATGGTTCCCAAACTTCGGATGTATATTCTGGAATGGGTTTCATAAGGTCGGTATATCGATATGTGTGGAGAAAAATTAATCGATTTTGTGCCATCGATTTTTCGATAGCATTTGGCATGAGCAATAACAAGTTCCACTCTGTTATATTTAATAAAACAAAAACACTACTATTCAAAAAAGATATTGGAAACAAACAATCATACATTTGACACCTCTGCGGTCACCCTGGGATTGATTAGTATGATATGGGAAATATGAAAATTCAAGATAATTGGCGGTGGTGTCATAGAATTCGATCTCATTGGCATCGGATTGGAAATCAACAAAAAATACTTTGGTGTCATGTTATCGTCAATGTTATCGGTGTTTTGTTCCCGCTAGGCACTAATACTAATTCGTACAAAAAAGCTGATACCATTTGATTTCGTAATGCCAAAGAAATTTTTTTTGTCGTTTTCAAATCCGATACCGATAAGATCGGATTCTATGACACACTCAAATATGAGTTAGGGCAGGATGCTAGTGGAGTCAAAAGTATGAGCAACCCAAGCCCGCATAAATTTTTTTTCTCCAATACTGTGCCGTACCATGGAGACTGCCACACAAAAATTCATAAAAATTTAATTTCGGATGCTTCGAAAATGATTTTTCGGATATGTCGTAGTGGAACTTTCTCTCCTCCAGCTAAAAGCTGTCGAAAACTAATCATTAAATTTTTTTTTGCCCGTCGTTGAATGAAATCAAGGAGCAACCATGCTTTGTTTACTGTCATTGAAATGAGCAAGAATTAATGTCCAGTAGCTAGACTTTGTGACAACAAGAAATGTGAAATGAATGGATTAAGAAACAGAAAAAGCTATTATTACATATAGAGTTCAGAGCAACATGATTTTTAGCTCCAAAACCAAATATTTCTTTTCTCAGCCGCCTGAGTGCGATAATAGAAACTTTACATTTTTTCAATTAATCTAAAACGTTTCTACTATGTATTCTCACATACACACAAATTTCTTTTGAAAAACGTAAATCCGTTTTCAATATTATGATAATTGTGAAAGTTGTTTCTCATAACATGTTGTGATTATTTTATGGCTGCAATGATTTTCCCGATAAAGAGTTTAACTCGCAACGAAAAAAGAAAACGTGCTGCAACATCCAGCACCTTAAAATTAAAACAAACAATAAATTCCACAAAAATAAGCTATCGAAATTGAGCAAAAGAAAAACCATAAAGATAAAAAAAGAAAAACAAAAAATCAATTACCACTAAATGTTGCACGCACTGCGAACAAACAGATCTTGTTGTTTCTGAAGCAATTAGTTGCTTCACGGATTTTGAGTGTGTGTCATCATGACATGAAAGTGGTCATAAAAATGAACACTTTATGAGAAAAAAAAAATGTATAACTCGCGTTAAAAAATGCTAACAATCTAAACGTTTGTGAAAAACTATTACGCACGATTGACAAATGTGTTGCAAAAAATGCTCAGGTTGCTTGAGTTTGCTTTGAATAAAAAAGACGCAAAAATCCAGTAAAGAGGTAATTTCTTACCCTGGCCATAAATAAGTTGAATATGAGTACTGCTTACATGCTTTTTCTATGGCCGTCTTTTAAAAGGAACTTGGCAACAGTCATTTATTTGCAAGCGCTGTCTTTCTTGTAATGCCTGTCCATGCTATCAGTGTGTGTGTGTGTGTTTTTTTTTAATTTTTAAGTGACTTGAAGTACCGCAAACGTATTAAATATCTTTTTATTTATCTCTAGTTGTGGTAGGGTATTACCACAATTTCCAACTGTCCAACCAACCACCACCTATTTTACTGTCATTGTCGATGAAATGGCAACTACTGGCCATTCATTATTTATGTATACCTGCTGCCAGTGGTTGATATAAAAGCTAAAAACAGTTTCCAATGTGTTGCATTTATCTATCTGGTGGTTATAATTCCAACCAATAATTCAAATGCAAAATAAGGGTGGTACCTCTTTGCAATAATTGTAAGTAATATTTGCTTTAAGAGGACTTTCATAGTTAAATAATCGTCCAGGCATGCACTTACATACATATGTATGTATGTATGTATGTGCACGTGTAAGCATATCTTGCAAAAGATAAAAAATTTGTGTATTTTAGCCTGCATTTTTTATTTATTTTGCAAGTCAAGTAGTGTGTTTAAAAGTCGGTGTACACACTTGGCCATTTACATACACATATTTTTAACCGATCTAGTCCAAACTTTAAGCCATGATAAAAATTGGGATTCTTCAACATATGTTTAACTGTACACCCTTACATTGCGTTGTTCTTGCCCTCTCCAAAATGCTGTTAAAAACGATTTTAAAAAACGATTTTAAAAAAATGGTCAGGTTCAGTGTAGATTTTTCAGTGTGATAAAAACAATCGTTAAAACAACTTGATTCGAAGGTAAACAAAACCACAAAGGACTCAACGATACGGGTTTTTTTTTCTAAACGATGCCGATGTTGTTCAGAAAGAAATATTGGCGAAATCAAAACTGATACGTATATTCAATTTAAAATTTACAAAACAAAAGTAGAGTGATTATTTTGTCATACAGAAAGAAGTACGAATACAGTATGCGGTTTTGTTCAAAGCTCAGCATAAAATTTATTTTTACACTTTACTGCGATTTAAATGCTATAACATTTCTTGATTATTGAACACCATTAACTTTATAACAATATCGGAACTCACCCTTCATTGCAAATTACCCTTGCAGACCTTGCAGATTATGCAACCGTAGCATATGTGCCATAGTCTGCAACACTACAAAAACAAAATGTATGAAACCGAGATTTGCATCACTTAAGCAAATATGCATAACTAAAAACCATTGCAGATCCGTATTTGCAAATGTTGCTAAATGCTAAAACAGCTGCTTGTTTTTCTACATTTCAACACGTAAACTCCTGCGCTCAAAAAACTGTATGACGACAAGGCCGCCACAAAACATGCCTGTGCTGGAATTAAATTAATGCTAACGTTGCTGAAAGAAGCATTTACAAAATAGTAAAAAGTGAATATTATATCTATTATTATTCATCGTTTTTACTAAATTTTATAAAATAAGCAAAAAATCGGGCGGTTGCTTCACGTGCAAATTTTATCGACGGCGTTGCTTTTCAAATATTGGCTGCGGCTTAGCTTATCTCATGCGGCAAACTCGCTTTATTACATTTTGTAAGCAAATAAATAAAACAGGGAAGAAAATGAATACGGAAGAAAGTAAAAATAAGATTAAGGCAATTAAACAAAAAGTCATCAATAAAAGACGGCCAACGAAAAGATGAATAATGAAATTTTTGCAATTTGTTTTCTAAACTTCATTCTCAATTTGCAAAACAAAAATATTTATATTTTCCGTTACTCTAAAACCAGCTGATATAATTATTTTGCTAAACACTTGAAAAAGACACTCACGCTTTGTAGCAAAAAATCATGCTATATCTGCTAAAATTGCAGATGTGCAACCAAGGGTGATTTCCGCTAATATAAGGTGTTGCACATTTTGTTCTTTTCGTCTATGGCATACAACACTGTGTGAAGCCAACAACACATTTTTCGTTGTTATGAATCATTGTATTTTTTATCTCATGTTGTAGGTTCCGCTAGTCAATACGCCTGCCATTTTTAGCTTTATACACGAGTATCCAAGAAACCCAAAGTGCGTTTCCTTACTTTTATAACCCACTGTTGCTTGGTTTCTTTTTATATTGGTTTTTGCACTGAACGTTTGCTGCCGTTGCAGTTTCATAAAAGCAAAACGTCGACGAAGCGGAGTTCACGTTGTTAATATTTCAACGAATCTATTGATTTTGTTTGCAGTAGCAATTCTCATTGTATTGCGTTCGTTGTTTTTTTCTTTGTAGTTTGATTAATTGTGTGAAAATTTATGTTCATTGACTTCGATTTGGACACATTATTTATATTTTAGGCGGAACGCACTCTGTTGGCTGCAGCAGCTTTCGTTTTTTATTTGACTATTTATTCTGGCCATTCGAACGTTTGTTTAATTAATGATTATGAAATACTTTTTTCTGGGTTTTTTCTTGTTTCTGTTATTTTATTAAATTAATTTCATTGTAGGTCATAAACTTTAATGGCATTTTTCTTGTTGTTGTTGTTGTGGTTAATGCAATTGAAATTTAAAGTTGATGACAAAAGTTTAATTGATTTTTGAACTACATTTGTGGCTTTTGATACGGGTGGAGTATTTGAGTGTGATGAGAATATGACCTAATAAATTTTTTAGGTTTTCAAAGAAAGTTCAATTTCAAAGAACACGAACAATTTGATTTACATAAATGTAAAACTGTTTTTTAATAAATGACTTCAACGTGATATTCAGAAGTACCATGAGTTATGAGATTCGCATGTGTTTGTAAATACTCTGTGAGTGAGGTGGAATATATATGTACATATAGATTACGCTGGATCATTTGTGTGGATAAAAAAATGTTGAATTGTGCACTCGATTGTTTGATATCTTTTGATATGAAGAAAAAAAGATCCACTACTGCTCTACGGGCAACTTGGGGTAATATAAAGGAGTCAACTGTTTCACCAACACCCAATAACCTTTTCTTCTCAATATTTTTTCGAACACCTCGACTCCGAAAAGAACTCGACCAAAAAAAAAACTGAAAATCGGATGCCTCGAAAATTACTTTTTTGACATGTCGTAGTGACCCTGTTTTTTCCTCATGCCGAAAGATATCGAAAAGTCGATGACACAATGTCGATTGGTAAATCGACCGATTCTAATATGCGTAGGCGAATCCTATCATGAATGTAAAAAGGTCGTGGGTTTCTGAGAGTAGAAACACGGAGTTAGGAATTTCCTTTTAGCTTTGTCGTTATCGGTGTTGATAAGGAAAAGTGGCTTTAGTACAAAATAACATAATGTCTCTTTGATGTGTGCACGCAAAGAAAAATACATGTTTAATTATGGCTGTGACAACAATGTTATGTTCTGTTTAACGATATTATGGGTATTATAGTATGTTTAAGGCCACTATATGATATGGTTGCTACCATTTAATATAATATGGTCTACACCCATTATATATTCAACCATATATTTCCGCTTCGAATACATATTTTGTCTGTGTGAATATTAACAAAATTTAAATTTGAAATTCACTGTAATTCTTTAATTTTAAAATTTTCTTTAAATTGCGTTTAATAACGATGCTGACAAGTGTCTGCTGTTGAATTAACTCCTTTTTTTAATATTGAAATAGCTTCTGCTAAGACTCGGTTACCTAAGAATATATCAAAATATGAAAAATTATAAAAAAATATCTTTCGAAATTTTTCCAGTGTATTACTTAAGGCCGTAATTCACTATCCTACTGAATCGTACGATCTGTTAAAAATGACATGTGTGTCCAAAAAGTTTGATAGTCTGGACTAAAAGTGTATGTGTGTGAAAGACTTTTTGACAAGTCTGTCCGATTTGCTAATCTTTTGAAAAATTTCAAAAACTTATCTTATTCTATGCGATCAGGAATGCCTTTTTGAAGCTGTTTACACAAAAGTATAATAGTGTGGCCATTTTGATACGACTTTTTAAAGTAGGACATAATTCTATCAGATTTAGCTAGCAATTTTCAGTGAATGAATCGTACGATTGAGTAGGATAGTGAATCACGGCCTTTACTGATAGTCTAAAAGGAACAATATTCTTTTTTTTTTTAATAAGTTTTGAAATAGTTGCTTCATATTTATATAAGGGAAGTTGTTATTATAGCATATGTATGGAACTAATGCAACTTAAGTTTTATGGGCATATTTAAAAAAATAATAAATATATTTTATTTTAATAAAGTTTTTAATAAATAAAACATTATCACCGGTATTCATAAAAAATAAAATGTTGCTCAAATACATTTTAAAACAAATTTGAAATGAAAAATTTCTTTTAAAATGTATTTCAACAATGTTTTATTTTTTATGAATACCGGTGTAAATATATTTCTTAATAATTTTTCATATTTTAATAAATTTTTAAATAATAAAATTTAAGTGGTCTCAATATTAAAAGAAAAATCAATTCAACAGCAGACACTTGTCAACATCACTGTTAAACACAAGGTGGTCCTCAATATTATAGTCAAGCAGTATTTTAAACTCACTTTTTTGCAAACTCAAGCTTTGTTTACTGAGCCAAAAAAAAAAAAAAACAAGAAACGAGCATATTTTCATCATTACGCACACTGGAAACTTTGATAAATATTTAGGCTTTTAATAAAATATTATTTGCATATAAAAAACTCAAACACACGCACACTGAAAAATCATTTTCATTTTATTAAACAATTAAACAGGGTGCGTCATAGGAGAAAACAGATGAATCAAAAATATTTTGAAACTTTATTAGCAAATTCATAAACGAAATAATTACATGCACATCGATAATTCATAAATTATTGATGAATTTCATTGGATGGGAAAACAACTAATGGGTTGGCGATTAAAACCTTAAAGACTAGAAAATATTTGTAGAATTACTCATTTAAAATATTAATTTCAATTACAAGTGAGTTGTGTGAAGTATGCAACACTTGTAATATCTTAACAGCTTTTGAAGCTTTAAAAATTAAAAAATTCCTAAACAATTCAATGGGTTCGCTGCATTCAATCATTGCCCACTTGCTCATACATATGTATGTATTTATTTTACTTAAAGGTTTATTTCTTTTAATAAAAAAAAAAAAAAAAAACAACATGATAATTGCCTTAACATGCATTTGTTGTGGTTATATTTTTTCAAATGAAAAAAAAAAATAACTTTAAATTGTTTATTACAGCAACATAAACAGCAAGCTGGTGGTTGCAGTAGCCGCCACTGTATCCGTGTAAATATTTCGGAGTGATGTTTTTGAGTTGGCCATAAATTAAAACGTGACTTAGACACTTTCTTCGTTTTCTTTTTTACTTTAATGAGCAATGTTTGTATTGCAGATAAGTTTTTCTTCTTCTGATCATCATGATTATCATTGTCGAAGCAGTTTATTTAACTGACAAAAAAAATAATAATTAGAATTGGGCGTATGGAGCAGAGAAGGGCATTATAATGGAAATTTCTCTTGGCGACGCGTGACTGTGTTCTTTACAACTCTTTGAAACTTAAAGATTGTTGAACTTATGAGTGTTGTCATTGGCATGGGCGTCTGTGTAAAGTGAAATATGTTCGACGTAGGACCACAGTTAGAGTTTTTCATTTCTCGCACTGCTTTCATTCCCGAGAATCTGCAATTGCATTAAAAATTTACAACGATATCGGAAATTGCCAATTAAGGGAAATTGTTTGAAAACTGTAATTTCGAAAGTACACAAATTATTATAAAAAAAAACAGAACAAAAATAAATTTCATTCGTTCCTTTTTGTTATTTAATATTAGTATTTTCTTGAGCTGAAATTCTTTTTATTAGATTTATTTTTTGTATTAATTATTTTTTATTATTTCTCATATAATTATTCCGGACTACGTTTATCGGGCTCAAGTTCTTTCTATATCATTTTTGTGGTTGATATTAATTAAATTAAAGAAAGAAAACATGAAAGTCATTTAGCAGGATAGACAACTAGCTGTTTCGAAGTCGGCACACTTCTTGTCAGCACCCCTTTGAACTCAGAATATATACAACTCAAGTTGTTGTATATATTCTGTCTAAATTTTGAATTATATCAAACACACCCATTATTACTTGTTTATTTATATGTATCATTGCATACATATGTACCTTGTATCACCCTATATGTACCGGGTGTACTCAAAGATTTTTTTGCGGTTTGGTCCAGCCAAACACTTCAATGAATTTGTTATAATTTACCCGGCATTTAGACAATTTTCTAACTTTCAACTCAGCTTTCAGCAAAATTTTCCTGAAAGTAATTTTTTGACATTTACTGAAAGTAAAGTGACAAGGCGGTAAACACGGTTGCCTACTCCACGGCACATACAAGTTTTCAGGATTGCAGTAGAATAATAATTGTGCATTTTAAATTATTTTGTACATTAGAAAATATTCAAAACATTTTTACAGCAAATATGAATAAAGAACACAAATGAAGTATATTTGTAGTGATAATTATTAAATTAATTAATAAAAGTTTAGTAATAAAAATTATTTTCGAAAGTTGCCCTGTAAATTTATGTTTGTAGTAGTATTGGCAACTCTATTTCAGTAATAAACAAAACTATAACGATGGTTGTAAAATAATAATACCTGCAACTCTTCGTTTTGACGACATTTTTAAAATGAACTTTCACGTTCCTTTGAAATTGAGCAAGACATTTTCATGAAAGTCACAGATTTCATTGATTTCATTTTTATTCATAATACGTATACAAAAATTTAATGAAAGTACTTTCCCGTCTAAATGCCGGTTTGTTTAGTATGTAAAATTTTAATCAGAATTAACTCATTCATGGCAAAATACTTCTTAATAATTTAATAAAAATTAAACATATTTTCAAACTTTCATAAGCAGTTAAATCAAACTTGATCACACGTGCAATTTGAGATCTTAAATATTGTTGCTAACGTAAAAAGGGGGAAAAAAATACCAAAAATGTAAAGCAGGCAAATTTATTTATTTTTTATTTAAATTTAAAAAAAAACTTGTAATTAAACTAACTTGTTGTGTCATGTTGGTAATTTGTTATTACTAATCATTAAAATGTAAATTGTTTATATTTATATAATATACAAATAATGCTTGATTTTGTGTATTCCTCATAAAAATGTATGTCAACATTTTGTGGTATTTAGGTTTCATTATCATGCCATGGCTATTTAATATTTAATACTTGAATAGTTTATTAGACTAAATAAATATTTCCTTCGTGCGGTACACATGCATACAACTCAATATCAGACTGTAATTATATGCCTTCGTATTATTTTTCAAGTGACACAACACACAAACAATAATATTGACACAAGTGATTAAATTTGAATAAGTTGTCTACATTTTGCATATTGTGGTTTTATGCTTTAGATAAAGAAATTGGAAATATGCATACGTATCGATACATATCTACAGGTATTTATGTATGTGTGTGTATGTACTCATACATATATAAAGGTATGTAAATATATTTTACAACATTTCAACAGAAACAAAGTTTTAAGTGTCATCAATCTTTTTTTTTTTTTTATATACATATATAGAGCAGCCCAAACTGATGCAGGTTTCAGCAAAAACTTTATTTGTCCACTTGCTCTGGCAATTGTTGTGCTCATGTTGCTTCACGCGTTGGCTCATCAGTAGAAGAAGCTTTGACAACCCTTATATTGAACTATTATAGTGTACACGTATAAAAACTATATTGTTCAGCTGACAATATTTTATGAGCAATGTGCTATTGTCGGTTCATAAAATTTAGCTGCTGCTAAAAATTTAGCATTTATCACAACAACATTGTTATTATTAGAACAACAATACTATAAATAGTTATAACCAGAGTCTTATAAGACAAATAATATAGATATTCATACTAGAAATTAGTTCACTGACACTATGGTTAACTATGGTTATTACTTATTATTCAATTGTCGTGTTGAACTATATTTATAATGTTACTCTCAATTATGTAACTTCTGAGGCACTGCGGTATCTACTAGCGAGAAAGAGAAATAAAAGTGGCCATATTATGGACATTATTCAGAAGAATATATTTATTAAGAATTTATTTGACAAATATTCTCTAGATATTGACCAAAACAATAATACGGTTGACTTTCTAACCATGTAGTTGGATATAACGTACGCACATGAGTTTGAATCTTATCGCTCGCATATAAGCCTGTGGTTTTCACGAATAACAAGCAGCCAATGTACTGTATGAATGAATAGAATAGAGATTGGTATTCTTAAAAACCACAGAAATACCTGTCAATTTGTACGAATACTTGAAATATCGTTGGCCGCATGCAGAAAGGCCCTAACCCGCATTTTTTCAATCTCAGTTTTTGATTAATTGAATTGAAAGATTTTATATTGAAATGTGTGAAAAACCTAAGATTGGAAAAATGTGAGTTATGGCATTCCTACATGAGCCCAATAACAACATACATACATACGTAATAGCAAAACACGATAACAGAACTTTAATTTACTGTTAGAACTCTATAACTGGGATTAAACTACGGCATTCGTGATTGAATGAATACCTTTTCTTTTTTTTTTACATAATTTTTACGTTATAATTCATTCGATCACGAATGTTGCGATCACGGACACTGATGATTTAGAAAATTAGGCTAAACAATTGTTACAACGAATTGAACAGAGTGAAAGTGTAAATGTTTTTATTGATTCATGTTTAAAGAGATAAACATGTTAATTTAACATGAAAATATTATATGTGTGTGAAGATAAATTTTAAAATTGTTTAACCACGGACACAAACCTTCAAAGTTAACAGACCTCTGTTAACGTGATAACATGGCTCTGTTAAGCCCGAAAATTCAAATTTTTATAAAAAATACATTTAAAACAAAAATTTAGAAAAAACGTATTGTTAATTAACACCAACTAATATTTTCAAATTGAATTTTAATGAAACGGAGTCACAAAAGTGTCAAACGAAGTCGCAAATGAGGAAATTTAAAAAAAAAGGACTTTTGTCCTTTTCTCGAAAACGGTAGGAGATGGGCGAAAAAAAATTATTGGACATCGTTTTAGAGCCCATCTAATATAATGTCCAATAGTCAAAATGTTTGAAGCTGCGTTTTTGTGAAAAATATAAGCAAAGTCCTTTTTCAAATTTCAGGGGTTGATTTTTTTTAAAAATGCTTATATTTTTCACAAAAACGCAGCTTCAAACATTTTGACTATTGGACATTTTGAGCTACTTCAAAGAGGTAGCTCAAAAATAAAGTTTAAATATTTTTGCTTAACACAGCAAAAAACAATTAGACAGCAGCAGTAGATTAAAAAAAATTAAGAATATTTCTGCCATGTCAGTAGAATAGTAAAAAAGAAATTGCGGAAAAATGTGTACAGATTCAAACACATTTTGCTTAGAAAATTGGACTAAATCTGCTTTGTTATCGTTTTTTATTCTTATTATTTTATTTTATTTTTTTTTTGCCATGAGCTTTTAACTGCATAAAAGAAATAACAGAAAAACAAGACATGTGTGAAACAAAACAAAATATATGTATATATGTACATACATTTCCAACTACCGACATTACACTAGCACAATTACAATTGATCTCCTTTTTTCACATTACAAACTGAAAAAAAGTTCTTATGTGGGCTGCTTTTCTGTTTCTTCTTGTTAAGTAACGTCGTTACAAGAACTAAAAAATTTAAAAACGTTAATACATAAAACAATTGTAAACTGAAATTGGAGATCTTTTGCCAAGTTATTGCATGTGAACGAATCAATAATCAAAACAAAAGTTTCTGCTGTAATTTAATCATTGTTTTTTCTGCTGCTGAGAACATACACATATACATATGTATGTCAGCCAGAGCTCGGCGGCGTTGAAGTGATTTGCTCGAATCAAGCGTGAATTATGTGTGATTTTATATATTTAGTTCTTTCTTTTTTTGTTTTCCTGTGTATAAGAAAGGCTTATGTTAACAGACATACGGTAGTATAGTTTCTGTGTGATTAGTTCACGATTGATTTTTTATACGGCGATGTCACAGTTTCCGATCGGAATGCATCATCTGTAGCAATAAATCGTGCTCAGTGCGCCATTTCTGCGTTGTCGCTTAAACTACTTACTTATCCATCTACTCTTCTAATCATATTTTTAATTTATTTTAAACACAAGCAACTGTTTGTCCTTATTGCTTTGATAACATTTGATCAGCATCAAGACGACCAGTTGAATTTTTCAACTACATACATACGTATGTGTATGGTATTGGTTGGACAGTAAGAAGAGTACAGGGGCCGTATAGTTCCACCAAGGCCAAGTTTTTTACTATGAAAAATTATTCTGCGTGAGAAAAGTGGAAACTCGATTTGTTACTGACCAACTTCTGTAGTAGTGGGTGCTATAAAGAGAAAACTATTATGCAGTGTCCAAGTACAGGGTGTTTGTTTGTAATTTTTTTAATTAAATGAATGCTTTATGTAATGCCATTATGTTATGTATACAATACAATATCAGATAAATGTCCTTTCTCCTCTACTAGCGTCACGAATGCGAGCCTTTTTGGGCACTTTTTCCATTACAAGAATCTGAAGACCAAGCTCCTGAACGTTGCATCGAATTGAGGTGGATGGATTGTTTTTAACATTTTCTTGACCAATAGTAATGTTTTCAGCCGATCTTGCAGTACGTTGTGGTCCTTCTTTCTTCGAAATCATACACTACACGATAAGTAGTGAGTCTTGTTAGCACGGTGTTTTCGCAAAATTAGCAAATGACGGTAAAGCAAAGTAGAATACCTTTCCGCCGGACACCATGTACATATGTCAACGAATCGGAGTAGAAGTATAAATCAAACATTGCTCGTGGAAGCAGGACTTTAAAAAGTTTCCAAAACTATCTTTCGAACTATCGCACTTGGATCTCAGAAATCAATTTTTAATTTCTTCGATTTCTTTACGTGTTACTTGTAGCTTTAATTTAACAACTACTAGTAATTAATTTTTACAATTTCAAGTAATTGAAATTTGTAATTATAATTACATAGCTATGTATGTAACTACAAGTTCTTCCAATTACAATTGTATAAAATTTGAGTTGGGTTTGTGTTCAATCAAGTTTTAGCTGCCTGACTGAGAGCAGCCACAACTAATTCGGTTTACTCATTAAGTAATTATACATATTTATCTTTCGCTGCTTGCTCAAGACTGAACATTTCTTTTGCATAATGCAACTTTATATATGTATGTATGTATACTACTAAAAAATTATTCATCCAGCTCTGCGTCTGTCTGGCTGCCTGCCTCTCTGACTGTCTGCATTTGCAACACTTGTTGCAATTACTTTCCATTGTTTTATTTATTGTGGTAACAGCCGTCTAATTTTCCAGCAGACATTTTTTACGAACGTCTTTATGTCTGGTTTGATTTCCTTCTGCGAATGTTCCAACTCTATTGTGTTGTGAAAATATATTTTCCTTGAGTTTTTCTTTACTTTCTTAAAGATTTGCAAAAATAAACTGCTGTACATATAAGAGTTTTTTTTTTGCTGGCAATTTACATGGAAAAAGAAAGAAATATTTTAGCAAATCTTTGACTCTGTGTGACTTAATGAGTGACATACATTTGAGATCCGCTGGCAAACTGGCAATTATTTATAAATTATTTAATTAAATTTGAACGAAGCAAAATATTGTAATACGAAGAATTAAATAATAAATTACGCTAAAACGGGAGTTTAGCGTCCCAAATTGCGCATAAGTTGTTGCATGATTATAGTGTTTTTTTTTTATTTTATGCTTTATTTTAATCTGAATGCAATCATTATGCTAATATGGCAGACGATATTTAGAGTTTCATTTGCTGCAATGCTAAACCAAATTTCAGAAATAATATATTTCGATTTTAAAATGTTTTAAACTGTAGAGTGAAATTCGTGTGAATGTGAAAATTTAAATTTTCCAAGAAGTTTTCAACTTTCATAGTGCCAAGTATTGCTATTAAGTAATGCAGAGTAATCATAATCATTACCAATTCGACTATTTTTATTTCAAGGGAAAAATAATTGATTACAATATGATTACTTTCGATTTCCCAAATAAGTAATCAACTGCAATTATAAAAAAAAATTTAAATCGTCAGAACTATTTTAGATTATTTAATAAGAATCAAAAAGAGCCAAAAGTAATCCAAAATTAAGGCGACTACTTTCAAGGGTTATCCTTGACCCGTATTGATTATTTTTCACACATCTTCATTTAGTACAAGTTTAGTTTAGTTCGTTTTATTTACCGTAAATGTCGTGCAAAGTGAAAGCTAAAAGGTAATTTTATCCGAAATCAGATTTTTAAGTAACGAAGCTGCAGAAGTAAATGAACTATTTGTTTTATATTGAAAATAGTTGAAAAGCAAAATTTGTTGGGTATTTATACAGTATGGGGAAAGAAATTATGAACATATAATAATTAAAACTAATTTTTTCTTTGAACTGAATTATTTATTTGCTGTAAGAACTAATTGAAATGTATTGTTTTAGGTCTAAAAATATACCTTATTAATGTTTTCTGTCTTTTTCAGCCATCTATATGCCGCCGACATTTCGTTGATGCTAATCAACTCAGCTGTAGACTCTTTTAGGAATTTTTCGAGTCTACTGACGGATTAATTAGCATCAACGAAATGTTGATTGGTTTCCAAAATTCCTTATTATATACCTTGAAGTGAATAAGATATCTTTAAAATCATAACCAAACCCAATATAAAGCTACTATTAGGTTAAATTTATTGGAGGTTTTTGTTAAGCCA
Source organism: Sturmia bella (assembly GCA_963662145.1). NCBI lineage: Eukaryota > Metazoa > Arthropoda > Insecta > Diptera > Tachinidae > Sturmia > Sturmia bella. The sequence goes on from OY759168.1 coordinate 124,184,243, forward strand.
GTAGAGGCCTGTTGTGCGCTACGTGGATTTGACCATAAACTGTTTGACTCACAGTTCTATAGGAGTTCTCTGTCATTCGCAAAGTTACTTAATTTCCTCCAACATATACCCCGTAATTGGGTTATCGGAACTGGCATAAACAGTGCTTTACTGTCTCGCACTTCTCCCCACATGTTCTATATTCACCTCCTCCCGCTATTCCTGTGCGCTTAGGATGTGCCAGTAGTTGAGAGTGTCCCGTCATAACTCCCATTATTCTACTTAATTCGGTCGTGCTAAGTTTTAGCAGTCCCCCAGTTTTTTCCTCGTCTACATTCCCACATAGAATCCTTGCATTGGTTCCCACGGCTACCATTGGCTATTAAATAAATTAGTGTCACTAAGCCGAATTTTTGGTTATGGAAAAACCCACTTTATAAAATTTGTGTCTTCTCTATTGACTACGTGTTCCCTTCAATGGACAACCCAATGCAAATATCTACATAAATACGATTGTGAACTAGAGTGGTGTTTAACTTTCGTCAATTTCTGGTATTTTATTTGAGTTCCTGGGACTACAACTTAAGCGATGAAATGAGAATACGAACACGTTCGCAGTGTGATTCACACGAAGTTATTTAATTGGTGTTTCCAGTCAAATGTCACCAACACTTGGCTGGTTTACTGTTGAAGTAAAATAATATGAGAGTTTCACATGCCTATAAGCATGTTTTCTCATTTACCTTGGCGATGTGCGCAGCTATGTACCTTTTTATTTACATAACCTGTCGTACCTGTCGTGCAAATCTGTGCGACAATATTTTCAATATATTTATCTACCTACATACCTTATTATATTTGTATTTGCTGACAGACGTCAGTAATTGAAGAGTCAACGGTTTGTCTGACCTTTCGAATTGCTCGGAACTATTAGTGGCCGCAGTGATTGTCTCTCCTCTGAGCAACAGGTAGCGAGTTACCAAAACACCATTATTGTGTGTAACCGTCTACAGCTTAGAAAAAAAAACTCTGTTTCAGTTTTCAACAAATTCTACAACTGACTACATCCCTTTTGTCAACGTCAGCTTATAATTTTGCGTGTTGAATTAAAAAAAAAAAGAGATCTGTAAAGTGAACAAATTAATTCTCTAAACATTATTGTCTGCTGGTTGTGTTTGCGTTTGCTTGTTAAATTGCGAAAATTGTTGAACAATGTAGAAATATTTACGCGTATGTTGTTGCACGTGCTGACAATTTTTTTTTAAGGGAAAAACAGCAGAAATATTAATTGTTTTGTGTGCTTTTTCCCCGGCTGGTAAAACTTATCTGGAGTTTATTCAACTTTGCGGGTAATTATTAATCTCATTTTAATTGCTAATGGCTGAAAACCATAGAAATGATGCTTAATTTTTGCTCAGACTATGAAATAACAATAGTGACACAAAGTGATTTTCTTGATAATCAAATATGTATGTAGTCGAGTCACAAAAATAATTAATGAAGTAAAATTTCTCATACAAGAGCTTTGTTGTAGATTTCAAACCTGATATCAAAAAATTAATTGAATTTTTTCAAAAACAAAAAAAATTAAATTGGTCTAGACGAAAGCAGTTGTTTGCATGTTTAGTGAACTTGCGCCCTCAGTGGTAGAAATTGTGTGAAATGGAATATATTGGGTGTTTTTTTTTTCGATGTATAGAACTTTAAATTGACAGTACTGTTCCAGATGGCGACCGATTTAACAGCTGTTAAGTGATTTATTCTCAGTTTGGTTTGGCAATTCATCATGAATAAACTCACGCCTGAACAACGCTTGCAAATAGTGCAATTTTATTTCGAAAATAATGGTTCTGTGCGGAATACGTATCGCGCACTACGTCCATTTAGCGACGAAGCGCACTTCTGGTTGAATGCACTTCTTGTTGAAGCTAATCCTCAAGTGTATGTCGAAACACCGTTACATCCAGAAAAACTGGCTGCTTGGTGCGCCTTATGGGCTGGTGGAATCATTGGTGCGTACTTCTTCAAAAACGATGATGGCCAGAATGTTACGGGCAATAGTGATCGGTATAGAGCCATATGATTATGAATTGGCCTCCAAGATCTTGGGATTTAACACCGCTAGACTACTTTCTGTGGGGCTATGTAAAGTCACTGGTCTATGCGGATAAGCCACAAACGCATGACCATTTGGAAGACAACATTAGCCGTGTTATTGCCGATAACAACGGCCACAAATGTTTCAAAAACATTGAAAATTGGACGTCCAGATTGGACTACATCCGCGCCAGCCGTGGCGGTCCAAACCATATGCCAGAAATTATATTTAAAATGTAATGCCACAAGATTATCTTTCGGATAAATAAAATTCATGTCAATCGAATAATCCATTGTTGTTTTATTGCAACTTAAAGTTTTATACATCGAAAAAAACACCCTTTACATACTTGGTTTGTTTTGCTAGCGTTGCTCCTAAGGAGACTTCAATTCGCATTTCAATAGCATCATCCGTTGAAGATTGAAGATTTTTAATCCATAATTCTTATATTGAACACGTGTCAAATGAAGTCGTAATTCGCTGTCATTTTGAATAATCAGGTGTATAAAATGTGAGAGTATTCAAAGAGAGTGTGCTTGTCGAATTGTTATGAAGATCTATTATCATCCCTGAAATTTTTCTGACAAATCCGGATGGCAATATTGGCTAAGCGATCAGAGTTGTATACTTTCAATTATTATTATTAGGGTTTCCTTCAGGACACCAGAAGCTTTAAAATCCTGCTCAGACTGACTTCTTCTTCTGGCTTCTTCAGTTTCAGGATCTCTTGATCCCTTTCGATCTTTAATATTTATACCTATTAAACTTGCAATTTAATAAAAATCAGGGTGAAAATATAGTACATAAAACTTCAACTGAAATTTTCATTGGTTTCGGTCATACCAATTGATAAACAGTACCACGATATAAGCAACTTTACAAAACCTCCGTAAGGGAAGTTCAAATTATTATACTTTGTATTAATATTTGTCACAAATTCAAATAGTATGATCTAGTGTGAATGCTATGCGATATAGAAACGAACGACTTTATCGTTTTTCGAAAATTTCGATTAGGTTTCTTTTTTTTTTTTTTTTTTATAAAAACACATGCTAAATAATTTTACAGACGATAATTTTGCTGCCTGTGTCAAATTGTCAGTGATTACGTTATGTTTCCTTGTAACAGTTGGGGCAAAAGCCCTGCTAGCATAACTTTATTCAAAGAAAAGTTTTTCTTAAAAATTTAATTTGGTCTTTACAATTTTTTTTTCCGTTATGATTAGAAACGCGATTCGCTATGCAACTTTCAGTTTTTGTTGAGGCATTTTTCATGACATCCTGCAACATTTCAAGCTCAATTTCTTCATTTTCATGACAGAAATATTTTCTTTAGAATGTTAAATGGTTTGCAACTTATTCACATAAACTTTTAGTAAACCCCATATGAAAATGTCTGGTGCTGTTAAATTCGGTGGCCTGGCTGACCATTGAGGCAATTTCCGCTAATTAGTAATAATAGAATGGTTATTTTCAATAAGTATTGTCACTATTTCTGTTCGTTCCCACAACCAATATGAAGCGCAATCAAAATGGTAGCGGGCTTTTGCTCCACCCGGTACAGTGGCTCTAAATTTGGGGTCGTATTAATCGCGTCAAAATATATACCATTCCCGCCATATCTTACATATAATGGAATTTCGATATTGATATTTTCGTGTTCTTGTCCATACCGATTACTTTACCTGCTGAATATTTCTAGTGGACGGCAGGGCGGCACGACTTCCGCCTACATAAAACTGTTCCAGTTTGAAGATATGTTTAAATTGAAATTTATGTTCATAAATTTACCAAAACGCTTAAGAGTTTGCGCTTTGCGATGTTCTTACTGTTAACAAATTTGATTAAATAACCAACCTCCTTCTGCCTAAAAAGAAGAATCGTTTTCTTACAATATTGAAAAACGACTAACTTATAGACAAAATCCAATTATTAGTTCATTTATTTATTTTCCCTAACTTTTGCGCATTCTTATACAACTTTAAAGCGGAACTATGCTTGAATTTGTTTCAAATATGTACAGGAACCAGCATGGCAAACAAATACTTGATTGAAAACAGAGAGACTACAACTTTAGTAGGAAAAAGTAATTTCAATTGTTAATTGTCTCTTAAGCAATTTCTTAGGCAAATACTTAAACTCAGAAAACTGCAATAAAGTAAATGATTTGAGCGAACAACATTGAAAACTTTTATGCAGAAAATTTGTAACGCAAATAGTTATTGTTGACAAAAGAGGGCTGCCAGAAAAGAAGACATACGGTTACGCTTTGCTGGTTGTTGCCTGTTACAAAAGAAAAGGCCAACAATTTGGTTGAGCCAAGAAACGGTTTGCCTCCCTTTGCAACATCTGTTGTCGCTGTTGGTTGCTTAAGTGGCTGGTTGGTCTTCGACGTGCAAATGAGACTTTGGAAGTTTTCAACACAAGTTTTCTCCACGTCTCAGAATAAGCAAATGCGTTAAATTAACTAACACATGTTAGCGACAACTTAAACTAAATAAAATGTACTTCCATAATAATGAGAAAAGAAACTCGGTTGATTTTCAGTCAAGCAAGACGCAGCTACTTACCGTACGACTAGTGCAAAAGAACAAACAGTTAAATTGTTAGTTAACGGAAAGAAGGGAGGAGGCCTGAACACGGTGCTACACAGCACCGCTCTGTTCAACCGCTGAAATAACGCAACTGACCAAAAGAAAATTTTACAGGAGCAGCTATTTTTATTTATTTTTTTTCTTCTGGCGCACAAAAAATATGCATGGCCATGGCTTTTGTTAACAAGCCAAACTATTAAAACGCATTAAAGTGCATTTTAAGAAAAAAAAAGTTCAAAATAAATGCACACTTTTTTCCAGAAAAGAAATTGGCATAAACTTAGTTGAACTGAGATCTCGAAAACCCAGCTTGAGTGTTAACAACTTAAAGCTTGCACTTTATTCAGCTGAAAGGAACGCGACCACTAATTCTTGCGATTTTGAGCACAAACTATAGCCTTCAACTACGGCCGGTCAGCAAGCAGGTCGCTCTCTGGGACTGGCCAATCCTCGTGTGGAAAAAACATTACCGCGCCTATCAGGCTGGTGAGAATTTCTTGCAAATATTAATCTTAGAAACATTACAAAGCAAGTAATTTTGTAGCCCTGTGTAACTTTTGCCCAAATAGATGTTTTAGCAACAAATTACTATATTGTTTGTGCTTTTTTTCATAATGGCAAAATAATTGCTTCTTTTTAAATTCTTATATTGTTTTCGCAGGCCAAATGAAACTGTTATATTTTCTTGTTAATTTTAAACCGGAACATGTTAAAAATTATTATTTCAATTTCAAGACGTGCTTGTTGTTTCCATCAACATATTCATTCCTTTTTATCTCTATTTTCTGTTTCAAGTGACGTTTATAATCGGCTTAAAACAAATTTCAACACAAAAAGAAAAAAAAGAACGCAATTTTGCGTTGGGGTTTGAAAAAAAAAAAAAATGTTTCACCTTTGCTGGAATTTAACTACAACATTTTTTTGCAAGCAGTTTTATTGATGTCAAAAGTCGTTTATCGGTTAATTGGATTAGAAAACGGGAAAAAATTAAAACGAAAATAATTGTTTGGCCTAACCGCCAGATATTTTTGGTACGATGGAATTTTTTTTATTTTTAAAAAATAAAAATTTTTAATTTATTGCATTGCAAGCTTTTTATCATTTTGAAATAGAGAAATGGCCATGGAAAACACATCTACTTGTCGTAAGTAAAAATAGTAATATGATTTAAATGCAACACGATATTGAATTTTAAATTTCCAATTCTTTACCGGCTCCTAAATCAAATACATAATTTTTTCCAAAAAAAAAAAAAAAACCAAACTGATTTTAAAATTTTCAGTGTAGTAGATTTTATCTGGCTAAAGTAGTAGCGGTCTAATTTAGAAACTTTGCATAAGACCTTATAAACAAAATGCAAAGGTTATTGCCGTAAACACAAAACAAGTAAATTTTTAATAACTACTTAAGGGTGGGCAGATCAACCTATTATACAAGCAATAATACTTTCATTGCGCTGTAAGAGATCGAGTCGAAATACATTTCTTGCGACTGTCAAAAAAAATCTAAAGTAAATTACATTTTCCATTCACATTGTTACGCTTCAAATAAAATGAAAAATAGTGCACGCCATGGTAAAATCTTCATCGACGGCATATGAGCAGTTTTGTGCAGGCGGAAGTCGTGCCGCCCGCTAGAAATATTCCACAGCGAAAGTAATTGTTATGTTTAAAAGCACGAAAATGTCTAAACAAAATCCCATTATCTGTAAAATGTGGCGTGAACGACATACATGTAATTCTATACGATTGCTAAAATCCAAATCTTTAGCCATTGTACGGCTCGTTATCGGCGGCAAAACTATCGACTTAGTGAAGCTAGTTATATAAAATGCAACCCTGATCCAATGAAAAGTATTATCGTTTTGAAAATTTCCAAAAAACTACGAGTCATATGAGATATCAAATTTGTATCGTAATATTTTTCGTTTGTATAACGCATTGCATTCACACCATTACACTTGATCGTATTATTTGAATTTTTGACAAGTATTAATACATAGTATAATAGTCGGAACTGCCCATTAGCAAGGACAAGACCCCTGTTATGTACATATTGTGGATTTTTTTTAATAAAATACAATTTCAATACTTATGCAATACATTTAGTTTATATTAAATTTTATTGATTTTTTCATATTAAATGAAAAAAAAAAAAAATGAAAGCTGTGTGTTTTTTAATCTCCAATTCAATTTTCCAACTCATCTTAGAAAAAAGAAACACAAACAAAAAATCATAAAATTCTCATATTCTATGAGTTGTAGGAATTTAAACTAAATACATGTAAGAATGCATTTTGTTTTTTTCTTGTTTAAAATTTAAAAGGAATGGAAATTGTTTATTTGCTTTGAAAGTGAACCCAACACAATTGAAAAAGAAGAAGAAAAAGAAACGTCTTGGAAGTCATGCACATCCAGAGAAATAGTTTTACAAACTGCAATGCAGTTTATTGCTGCTACAATTGATGTTGCTGGCATACTGATGCGTGATTATTTGGCATTGCTAAGAAGAAGAAAAAATTGTAAAAAGACGGAAGTTGCTTAAAAGCACCAACAGCCACCAAATTACACACACGTTTTCATGCTTTGGCTGCATTCGTTTTTCGACTAAATGTTAAAAACAAAATTATTTTCTTCTAAAATTATTTTCCATAAGTATTTAACCCATATTTTCCTTTATCTCCTCTCTCTCTCTTTCTCTCTCTTACAGATTCTTTACAAACGTCTGAGAAATAAAATCAAAAATTCGGAACAGTTCAACGAATAAACTGCCGTTAATGTGTTTCTTCAAGGAACGAAGAAAACATTAAAAAAATTACTTCTTTTTCTGTTCTGTTTTAATAGAATGTCTCATGAGACAAACAAAAAAATGTTGGATCGTGAAGCTGTACGTTCTGTAATACAACAATGGAATGCAAATCGTTTAGATTTGTTTGCCCTTTCCGAACCAGATGAGGTACCAAAATATGTTGTTTATTATTCATATCTTTCATACATATTTATACAATTTACGTGCTTAAAATCTTGCTTATTTAATGTTTCTTTAGAATTTGCTCTTTCACGGTGTGATGCGTTTTTATTTCCAAGACGCTGGTCAAAAGGTTGCAACCAAATGTATACGTGTTGCCTCAGATGCTACTGTTACCGATGTTATTGGTAAGTGTAGAGCTAAAGAGTTTATGCAAAAAGTATTTTTTTTTTTACTAAATATTTAATTTTATTTACAGAAACCCTCATAGAAAAATTCCGTCCTGACATGCGTATGCTGTCTGTGCCCAATTATGCGTTATATGAAGTTCATGCGAACGGCGAAGAAAGACGTTTAAATCCAGACGAAAAACCTTTACTGGTACAACTGAATTGGCACATTGATGATAGAGAAGGCAGATTTCTTTTAAAAAATATAGATCAAAAAACCACCGTAAGTAAAAAAAGGCTAGCAATAGATTTCACTTGTTTTAATAAATTGCTTGAACCTGCAGCCCATCGAACAAACTGACATAAATTTCAAAAGAAAACTCTCGAAGCGTGAGAAAAAAGAGCAAAAAAAGAAAGAAAAATTGGCCAAACTAAACACGGATGGCACTAACCCCACCGTCAATAGTCACACAAATGGTTTTAATGGTTTGGGCGGCAACGAGCCGGACACCGATGTGGCCGGTAAACTCTACACAGAATTGCCCGAAACCTCCTTTACACGTTCCATTTCAAATCCGGAGGCAGTAATGCGGCGCCGCAGACAACAAAAATTAGAAAAGAAATTACAACAATTTCGATCCAGAGACGGTGGGCCCGACACGGGTGGCACCTTGAAAATATATGGTGAAAGTTTGTGCCAAGATGTGCCTTATAAAACTCTGCTGCTTTCCATACGTGATTGTGCCCAGGCGGTGGTAAGAGAAATGTTAACAAAATATGGTTTGGAGAAAGCGGATCCTATGCATTATTGTTTGGTTCAGGTTAGTATGAAAATTTTTTTTTTTACTAGAATTCTTATTATTAACATTTATTTGATTTCTCTTATTCATTTGCAGGTTAATAGCGATAGCTCAGAGTATATTTTAGATGATGATGAGTGCCCTTTATCGATTTTAATGAATCATCCAACATCAAGGGGTAAGTCCATTTCGTAACAACTAAATATTTTAGAGATAAAATAGTAAGCCGAAGATAAGGAAACAAAATTAAGGGGGTATTGTTGATACGTTAGAATTTTATTACATACATACATACATATGTATGTATATCGTAATAGAAACACAAGGTGGATGCATTCTTTTAACTACACAATGAAAGAATAAAATACTTTTCCAGAATTTCACAACAAAGTTTTATAAATTTTATAAAAAAAAAAATTTCTTTTTTACGGCTTGTTGATAATTTGCCTTTTAATTTTTATTAATTTATGCTAATACGTATGCATATTAGGGCGGGTCGATTTAGCCATCAATATAGTGCCATCGATATTTTAATAGCTTTTGATATAACAAAAAAAAGTTTTTACTTCAAAACATCAACAAAAAAAAAGGTGGGGTATAGTTTCCATCCCAGGGCGCCCGAACTCCAATAATTTTTTCTCTCTAATGTTTTGTTCGAACACACCGACCCACAGCATCTTAGGCGGACCTCCATACAAACATTTTAAATTTTGGGCTCATCGAAAGTAATTTTTTTGATATGTTGCAGTTGAACTTTTTTTTCTCGTGCCAAATGCTATTGAAAAATGGATGGCACAATATGGACAAATCTACCCACCCTTGCAAATATGTACATTCATTTTTGACAAAACAGCATATCTCGAAAACAGGAACTGATTTGGAAAAAGGAAGTACAGCTGCGCATTTAGTGTGCCAAATAGACTTAAAAGAAACATTAATGGCAATTTTTTTTCTGAGAAAAATAATGCATTTACTTTGAACTTTTTTCTTAAAATGTGAATCTTAGCCCCAATTTTTTACTTGGATTTTAAATGCCATTTCAATTTAAATTTGATTTAAATACAAAATTGAGTCAAACAGTTGCTATTTAAATCAAACTTAAACGGCCTGCCGTGCCCATTTAAAATTGATTTAAGTTTTTATTACTGCCATATGATTTTGACAGTTTGGTTTTGTTCTGCAAATTAAGAAAATTGCACATGTTTTTTTGTTTGTTTCATAATTTGATTTTTTATTATTTCCAGAAGGTAATCAACTTCTGTGTCAGTGAAATTGGGAGTCCTTTTATCATTTTAAAAATTTTTACGTAACAATTAATTATTTTCTAAACTTTTCACTATTTCACTTACTTTCACATTTGTTTAAACAGCTGTTTTTTATTGAGTTATCGATAATTTTTTGACACTTACATTGTGCCGCCGTACTTTTATTACAATTAATTACCAAAAATAATTTTAGACTGTAAAACAGAAAGCTTTTTTAAATCCAACTTAAATTTTAAGGAAAATTTACTAATTTTGTATTTAAATCCCAAGTCAAAAATTGGGGGTTAATAGTTTAACGAGCCTAAGATTAAAAGAAAACGTTGTCCAAACTACGAATAGGAAAACAAGAATTAAAACCCATGTTCACCTATAGTTTTTGTGCAAAACAATATTGAAAATGTTGCACTTATTTCAGAAAGAAAAATGGCACAAGTTATGAACCCGTTACTGTGGTAAAAAATTTACCATTGATTATTTATTTACGTATTTCATTTATGTAGATACATACATATTTATGTATGCAGATTCTCCAATTTTTAACAACCACAACAGGCATGAAAAGCCCTATTTCTTAAACGCCTTTTCTGCCTGAATTTCACTAAAGGCATGTAGATAATTTTTGACTTGTTAATGCCGCTACTACTGGTAGTGAGTGCTGCGCATAACATTAACATACAATTAGCGTCGTCTTGGCCGTTGATTATTCAATGTTTTGTCAATAATTATGACTAGACTGGCAGGACCATAAAACAACTAAAATGCTAAACATTCATTTTGTGTTGATACATTGCTGGAAAAAACTATTAGTTGGAAAAGTTATCCTTCTTAGAAAAAAATAAAAATGAAAGAAACAGTAAAACTATTTTATGTTACTTTATAAGGGTTTATTTTGGTTGCTATTTAAAAACAGTTAGTTGACAACGAGAATTGAAACTGAACAGTTTTGATTTTGTTACAAAAATTATTTTGGTGTATACAAAGTTTTGTTTTGAAAATAAATAAACCTAAACAAAAGTTATCAAAAACGACCAAAGTTAAGAAAATTATTTTTTTTAATCCCAATCAAAGACACCAAACAGTTGTACGATAAATCTGTAAGTTCGTTGTCCTTAAAAATTGTATAAAAATCTTTAAATGTTTTTGTTTTAAAATTTTTTGTTTTTTTTTTTTTGTTTTATTAATTTCTAAAGTAGATAAGTTAATTGCTCCGAGTGAAATGTTTTCGCAATTGACTTTTGGTATATTTATCTAAATATTGAACTTGACTCATGTGAGCGTTTTAAACGAAAAGAATTGTTAGTTCAATTGTGAGTTCAATTCCGATAGAAAAATTTAGTATGTAGTTTGTAATATCGCAGCAAAATGCCACGAAACACTGAAACTATAGATTTTAAATACCTGTAGCTTATTTAAGGAATCTATTTCTTGCAGTGTATTGGAATAAGCTTTGAACAGCTGCTTTTTCATTTCCATTAAATTCTCTTGCTCATTCATAACCGAATGTTGTGGTTCCTACTCATGCGCTGGCAACAATGACGTCATATTTTATTAACACACTTTCAACAAACGTATGTATGTGCATACCATCACACCGACAAGTTAAATATTCCTTAGGGATGGTGTTTTCTTTCCTCTCTGCTCGTTAAATTTTTCGCCAGTTCTCAAACACACAACTTTCACTAACATGTCACGACAATACGACACTACTTGGACCATTTAACTTCATGCTTTTATTACAAATGAAAAAATTATAGAGCCAACATGATGACATTTAAATAATGTTTTAAGCGTTAAATTTAATTGTACACAAAGACGAACTTTTTGTCTGTTGATTGTGGGTTTGTTTATAATGTGAGTGGTAGAAAGGAAATTTGCGCCGCTAATGGAAAAATTAATTTTGTTCACAGAATTTTATTTTCAAAAATTATGGCGCGGTAAAATGAATTCCATTGGTGGTAATGAGTGGCATTTAGAATAAGAAATGCGTTAAAAAAAAGTTAAGGATATTTACGAGAACGAACGACTTATTAGAGCAATAAAAAGGAACACACAATTTTTATGTGAAGCTAAAAGCGTTCGTTAGTGTAAAGTGGGGTCACAAGCATCCTTTAATTTGCATGTAATTGTAAAACAAAAAAGAAATTACAATAACTCTTAGAATTCCCTTCTAAGCGAGAGTGCTATTTCGTAAAAATATTGCAAAATTTATTAAGTCAAGCAGCAGAATTAAAAACGCGCCGCTTAGTTATTTTCTTATTTACAATGCATGACTTTGGCACAACGGGACCTTCTAAGACCCAAGTGGTCCGGTCTCACGACTGGGACAATGCACGATATCATGCAAATGTGATGATATTACGAGAAGCAAGCATTTAAATCGCCGACAAATAAGGTGTCAAAGTATGAGTGTCTTTATCAAATAAACGCAATTTTTGTGCATTAGTACAAGTACCTATATTTTGGTTTAATTGAAAAACTACATGTACTCATTACCCTTGGCTTCTAAGTCTTTGACTTAGTCCAGACTTTGTTGATAGTTTCTAGTTCTTTCTCAAAAATGGTACAGAGAATCGTTTCTGGATGTTTCACATGATTTTGCTTTACTGGATGTTTCACGTCAATTTGACTTGATTTCATCTTAAAAGCATTAAAACGAACTTATTTTATTTATTTAATTCTATGGTTAACTTTAGTGTTCTGTTTACATTTGACTTAGGTGGTGGTAAAGAGTTTAGAAACATGTGTTCCTGTTCTACTTGGAATTAAGAATAAAACAAATTCTTAAGACTTATTCCATGAATTTCGTTATCAGATCAATTTATTTTAGTTTAATTCTACTTAAATGCGAATTCAACATGATCATAGCCTTTAAGAGTTACCTCAAAAGACCTAAAGGGACCATCGGCAAAACAAACGACGACGACATAATTATCAAACGCATTTTAGTTTCTTAACAAAATTGAATGCCTGATTGTAGACATGTATAATGGGACTGAAAGAAACAAATTTTACTTTTACATCTTTTGAGTGCTTATGCAATAGTATTAAAATGTAATAAATCTCCATCAAAAGGATCAAATGTAAATCAATGGCCTTTACTTTTATAGCAACAATAATATTTTGATGTTTAATTTTATTTATTATTCCTTTTTATTTCCCCATATCAAATTTAAGTCTGTGTTTAATGTCGTAAGCGCATTCTTCATAAGGCCTTATAAAATATTTGTAGCAAATAGGTACTTACAAATAGAAAATCACATGTTGGCTGTGGTTAGTTTCACTGAGGCGAGAGTAAAGAAATATTTACAGCACGTAAAGGCTGTTCAGGTCCTGCGTGGGGAAGGAAATGTCTTAATTTTTGGTTGTATAGATACCTTGCTACATAATTTTATAAATATCTCCTTGCCGCAACTCTGCTTAGAAACGAAAGTTCTATTTTGTGTGCATTATTTCCTCGTTTGATACTAATATATGTATACTTAGTGTTTGCGGCGTTTTAATAAAAGTTAGTATTTTTCTTATGTTTATGCCAAGTGAACAAATTTTGCTTTGCATGTGCGTGCGCTGAAAGCAATTGTAATTTTTCCGTTAAACTGATTCAAACTTAATTAGCTATTCATTTGTAAAGTGCTAAACATCTTTTCTAAAATAACTTCTTTAGCTGACAAGTTAATTGTATTGTTATTATTAATTAAATTATTGTAGACATAATAAATTATGAATACAAATAGCGTTAAAGGTACTAACAACTAAGTTTTTCGACCTAATCATTTTATTTATATGCGATTATAGATATTGCAATATTTCAAAAGGGCGCAGACGTTTTTAATGCTGTTGTGGTTAATAGTTTTTAAATATTCCGGAAGGCTGATTGTTCCAAAGAGAGTGAGCTGTGCGGTTTTTATGCGGATGCAGTTAAATATAATATGCTGTTGGAGAGTTACAGAGGTGTTATACATTCGGTTTCGTTTTTTCAAATATGTGTGCGTGGGTTAGTAGAGTGGGTTGTGTATTTGTATATGTCATGCCGTGACGATTCAGATGGGTAGCGAGCTGGAGTTCCGTGTGGGTTCAAAAATTTTATAAATGTGATCGTATGACGACCAACTTTCGGCTATTTTGTTGTAAGTTTCTGTTGAGATAATTCTTCCGATGTCTATTTTGTTGGTAGAGGGGTACAAAGTTAATTGTAGTAAGAAATTTCTTTATGCATTTGCCTTTCTAGTGTAATTGTGCTAAAAATTAGATAAGTGCTTAGATAATTAAATAAGCTCGAATTAATTTAGTGTGTACAAACATTATTGTGTTTAATTTGTGGGCGCTCCACCTGTGAATCTGATTTTTCATTAAAGAAAAAATTTAAGAAATATTAGCTTCTTCGAAAATTCGATTTCCCATTAACATAAATAGCAAGGAAATAATTATTTCCCGATTCCATTAAACATTTGAAGAGTAGCGTGTGGTTAGACATTGCATAGAAATAAAAGGAAGAACTGAAACTGGACCTACACAATTCGGCCGCTGTACATGTTATGAAAATTACTCCGCGCAATAATATTCCGGTGTTGGCCTGGCAACTGTTTTATGACAGCGAAGTCATTAGGTCGACTTTCTGCAAAGACATGCAATCGTCATGTTTTATTTGTACACTTGGTTAGGCGTTGATTAAGTAAGAGTTTTAAATTAAATCAAAATGTAACCCCCAAGTGTAAAACATCTCATATGGCTATATCGTAAGAAGTGCATATACATACTATATGTATGCTTGACATTTTTTTTTTTTGTGTAGACGATAAGAGCCTGTCAACTAACATGAAATAATTATTAGTTTCGTAATCAATACATGCGTATATAGCTTCCTAATGTCCTTTCCTGATTTGCTTCTCAATCGATTATAATGAATAGTCAGTGTTGAATGACGTCAGTTAAACGACTCCTCTAATTACACGTTTACTTCGACTAGTGCGACACAATTTGATTGAAAGTTTTGTCTACAAGATGTATTGCATACGTTTAGGTTTGTAGTAGTTGATACCTATAAACTTTTTTATATCTTCTATCATTTTATGTTATATTTTTGCTTAAAAATAATTCACATTTCCTTTCCATACCTGTAGATATGTATTTACAAGGTATGGCCAAGTAAAAACGAACAATGATAAAGTTGAAAATATTAATACACTTCACAAACGCAGACCAGAAATGCTTATAAATACTCTTATTGAGTTGTAAAGCCTGTATTTGTTTTTATTTTAATTTTTTATTTGCATGTGATTTCATTGTGTGATTATCTCTTATGATAATAAAACGTCATTTTAATAGTAAGAGTATTTTATTGACAAGGCCAGCTTAAGTACAGGCTAACGAAAAATGTAGGTATAGTTGTAAGGACATAAATATATAATTTACCAATAAAATAATTGTCTCTTGTCATGTTTACATTGTGTAACTATTCATTCTAATTGTTACAAATAGTTTTTTTTCCAATTATGCTATGAATTAATTAAGTGTTTTTTTTTCCATAAAAAGAGAGAACAAATATTTTTAGTAAAGAGTGGTAAGAGTTGATTGATTTAAGGGCCGATGTTGATTTTGAATAAAACACAAACTATTTAGGAAATTTTGTAATTTCTTTTTATTATGATAATATTGGTAAGGCTCAATTATACATATATGGAACAAAATATCTGCCAAATGGCCGACGCGATGGTTCAAATTTTCGATGACTCTGAGTCATTATTGAAGTTTTATGCCGTTAATATGCCGAATTATCTCATCCTGTAGTTCTTGAATTATTGCAGGCTTATCAACGTACACTTTTTCTTTTAAATAATCCCAAAGAAAGAAGTCCAACGGTGTCATGTGATTTGATATTGGTGGCCAATTGAGATTGCCACCACGTGAGATAACACGGACATTGAATTTGTCGCGCAAACAAAACCGCATATCGTTCACATACATATCTTTCAATTCGGGCCATAAACAGTTCGTTATCATCTCACAGTAACTGACTGACCGGCTTCATTTTGGAAAAAATACGGCCTGATCATGATCATGAGAGGTGCAGTTGTTATGCACTATGACGAGTTGAGGTGGACGGCTCTTCAACCGCGCTATCGCGAATAGCAACAATACTTTCTGCAGTATGATCTGTACGAGCATGAGACTCGGTTTGCTCAATCTTTCGCACGATTTTTTTCCGATTGGACGCATATTTTGACTATTAGATTGACCAAAAAATCACGAAGGGCACGATACGCATTTTGATTTGAACGGCCATTTTCATAATGAACCTGAATACCTTTAACGCGTTGCTCGATTGCGTATCTTTCCATAGTTCAAATTGAGTTAGACTGAAATTGCGGCCTTAAAATTTAACCCCCCGTTATTATTATTTTTTAACTTTACCTATAGTACACATTGTTATTACACTTGATTCCAGATGGTCTGTATATTTACATGTGTATCGGTTTTTTTTGCCATCGGTTTTTGATAGCTTTTGGCATGAGGAAAAAAAGTTCCGCCACGTCATATCAAATAAATCATTTTCAAGATGCCCAATTTTCAATTATTTGTACCACATCTCCTTAGGGGGAATTCCATTCGAAAATTCAAAAGAGAACCTAAGAATGTCTCTTAGAAATCGGTTTTTAAAAATATTTTCTCATAGTAGTAGTTGAGTTTATCCTAATAAAACTGCTATACAGAAGATGTCTGAAAAATGTTTTTAATTAAAATAATACTTTTTTTTTGGAAGTATATTATACCAAATCTAGAATATAATATTTTATTTAAAAAATAATAATTCACTAATTTTTATTCATAACTTTAAAAAAAAATTGAAAAAAAAACCATCGGTTTTAATAAGAACCCCTGGAAATATGACATTTTAAAAGTTGCAGAAAAATGTGAGAACTATTTTATAATCTTTTTTTTTCTAAATAAGGATTTCCTTTGCTTTTTCACTTATAATAAGCAAGCCTCTCTTAAATATGATTATACACTGTTTAGACTTTAAAATTTTATTACAATGCTAAATTTCTAACACTTTTACTTCATCTACAGATCCTAACCTACACGCACACGCACACACACATACTCACTACACTTCACTTATACCAGATATTTTTGTCCTAAAAGTATGCATTGTTTAGTTTAGCTCAATATCGTTGAGTATGCTTTTTATCAAGGACTTTCCTGTCTGTTTGACATCCTTCCCATGATTGTAGTAGAAAATACATATAGTTATAAATTTTTTTTATGTTTTTGTAGTGGATTTGCGCTCTAGACTGTTTTGTAAATGATTTTTCTTCCTTTTGCTGCTCTGCTCCCTAAAAGTATGCAAGTATGTGGCATGGATGAAGTTGTAGTATTAGAGCAAGGTAGTAGTAGTAGCATTCGGTTTTTTTATGTTTTTTTTTCTCTCAAATTTAATACACGCACATAAAAAAGATTCGTGTGCTCGGCTTTCTTTTATGGAAGCTCTCCCTCATAAACAACAAAATTTCAAATTGTCTTTTCAGTCATGTTTTAATTGTGCTCCAAACAACAACAATCAACAACTGAAAAGAAGCAGAAAAAATTTGTTTCGAAAAATAGAAAAATTTATTTAAATTTACGGCTAATGAAAATTAAAGTTCCTTTAATAAAATATTTTTCTTAATCCAAAATCATATTATTGTTGTTATTAATAATTTTTATTTAATAAAGCAAATTAAAAATGAAAGAAGAACGGTATTATATTTAAGAATGTTCGCTCCCCCTACGTCTGCTAAATATAAATACATTTTATTAATTTTGAAAGTTCAAGTGCTTGGCTAAGAAATCTACCCGCCGCCGTCTTTTGTATTCAAGTGCTATTTGCTGGCAGTGTTTATTCGATGCTATGATGAATGAAAAAAAGTTTTTAGATTTCAATTATCTCCATTACGAACCGCTGTTTCAGTAACAAACACGCGTTTTTGTTTCTATAGTGTCTATACCACAATTGCTGCCGTTGTTGTTAGCGTTGTGGCACAATGTGTTGTTACTACTACTCGTACAACAAGAAAAATCTGAATAAGAAAAACAAAAATGCATTTAAAGATAAAAGCACCAATGATGTTAAAAATGCTACTGATTCTGTTTCTTTTCAATAAATCATAAAAAAAAAATGATAATAAAAAAATCTGTCCAGTTTTGAAAGAAATTTGAACAATGATTTCTACGTTTTTAATATGTTGGACAAGAAACAAGACTCGTGAAAGAAATCGCTAAAAGAAAGAATATATATTTTACTTAAAGTGTTCTATTTATTTTACGGCAAAACTATTTTTCAGTTGGTTGTTTGTCAACATGATGGATTGGGGCATAAGACGTAAGTCTTTTCTCTAATTTTTTTTAATAATGATCTCAAGTTTGTACAACTCATTCTATATTTCTTAAGTTTAACAATTTCTTGGGTGTCCGGTTTAATTAAAGCAATTAAAAGTGCTTGTCTTGTTTAAGATATTGTGTTGGGAGTATTTGAAGCATTTCAGTGGAATAAAAAACAAATTGAAAAACGTTTGTTTGAATTCACCATAATTACTTTCTTCCGTGAATAACAATTCTTAGTGAACATTTCTATGTACAATGACATTCTGTGAACAGTCTGTTCCTGTTATTTCTTTTATTGTAACCAAAACTCGCAGAAAAACTTATTAGTAGGATTTTAAGTGTACCGCCTACAGCGGCAGGAAGGTTTTGAAATGGAATAAAGCAAGCTGCGTGAGGTGTTAATGAAATCATTTTATGTATGCCATTATGCATGTAATGTAATTTATTTTACGGTCGATTGCTGCTTGTTAGCATTGAAGTGATAGCTCAAGCAATCCGACCGGAAGAGGCTAGCAGGATCAACGATCTTGGTAGCCACTTCGCTTCACTTCACCTCCATATTCATATATTTCACGCAGAATGTGCATCATGGAGCCGCGTGCCGCTTCTGTCCATGTCATCCAAGACAGACAAGAAAGAAGTTGGTAACTATCGATATATAATATTGTTAGTTGAAGATGGTGGACTTTAAAACGTCCAAAAAGAACCAATGACTGCGCTCAAAGTGTTTGTGATTAATATTTATTAAGCCAAAGAGGGAAATCAAATAATGACTGAAGCTACGGTACAGTTGCTTAAAAGTCAAAACGCTTCTTTCTGGTCAGCACGTGAATGGACGTGTCAGTAAAATTTGGAACAAGTCAAATGATTGCCTAGCAGTCAACCAATAAATTAAATTATTACATGTGTTTAGTGTAAATTAGGAATATAGAAAAGTAACAGCACTTAGATGGCTGAGTGGTTGGCTTAAAATATGTTTTCTGGTTGTTACAAAAAAAAATCGTTTTAGTGAAAATGCATTTTAATTTTTATCTGGCAACACTGGCCAATTATATTTCAATTATACTTTTTACTAAAACAAATTGTGCACGAACATTTTTCCTAAAACCCAAAACATTCTGTTTTCGTTTACACGGTCAATTAATTGGTTTTTAATTATCGTGCTTTTCAAATGTTTGCCAGGGCAAAACATACACTTTTTAAGATTTTCCAACCATAAAAACGTTTCTTTTAAATGGTGAGTTTTTATGTTTTACTTAATTTAATTTTCATTTTGATTGGGAGAAATCAGTTCCAATTCAAAACGCACCTATTTCAGTTTTTATATTTCTTTGACGACAATTTTATACATTTAGGCTGAAAAGTATGTAAAGAAATTCGTCTTTAAATGCTTGCAAATCGTGTAACAAACAAAGGGACACATCTTCTTGAAATACATACATACGTACGTACATATGTACATCCATAAAACCTAAATAGCATTTTTCTTCAATTTAAAATAATGTTTCTGACATCACAGATTTAGGTTGTTTTGAGAAGTCATATTTGGCAACTTTATTGTTTGACTTTAAAAATTACATTTTGATGAAAAGTTAAATTTTTTAATCTTACTATTGTTTCTTATTTCTAAAAAAAATAACGAACTACCTTTGTTCTCAAGTAAATAGCTTAAAATTGTTAGTTTTCCAAATTATATGAAAGTATTTTAATTATTTCTAGTGCAATGTGTCTAAATATTGACACTGGAAAGAAATTATTTTAAAATGGTTATACTACATGCTTATCTTGCCACAGTTAGATCATTTGAGCTTTCTATATATTTATCGGATTTAAACTTTATTGGAATGGCAACCACAGGGTCAAAGCAAATCCGAATGAAACCTCAAGCCGCGGCTGGCAACTTTTAATTCTACTCTTTATTTATTTTACCAATTTCGAATCAAGCTCTTAAGGTGATTTGTGTGATGAAGAAAAAACATCCACTGACGAGTGGCACCCAACTCGAAGTAACGACATATACATTACAATGGGCCCCGCACTTGGGCGCTTCAAAAATTAAACTTCCCCCATCACACCATTTTGCTGCAGTGTGCCCGTAGGGAGGTCAAAGTTATGACCAACCCCCAATAATTTTTTCTACCTAATATTTTTTTTTGGAAGACACCGACTCCGTACGACGCCTTTTTAAGGGACCTCTTATACAAAAATGAAAAAAAAAATTGAAATCAAATGCCACGAAATTTGTTTCCTCATGTCTAAAAGCTATCGAAAAATCAATGGCACAATATCGACAAATTTTTGTCTATACAAGTCGACGCGGCGTAATATCGCGCTCAGATAGACCTCTAATGCGATTATAGCATGCCGTTTTTTGAGCTCAATATTTCATACATAAAGTCAATAAGTTACTGCTCAGTTAGTACAAAATTGTTTCAAATATTGAGTAAAATTTAAATGCAACACTGTAAATGGTGAGCTTTTAGATACTTTAGGGAGAAAAAATTTACCAAGTTCGTTTTGTTTTCTTTTTTTTTTTTATATAAATATAAAGACTTGTTAAAATTTTGACACCTAAAGTTTAGGCAGATTTTATATGTGTGAACAGAAAAGTAATTTTGTCAATCAGCAGAACATTGACTTATAAAGGTGTCCATCTCTGGACAGCTATATATGTATGTACATACATATATACCACAAAATTAGACACAAAAATCAGCTTTATATGCAGTTCACATATGCCTTTTTAATTGAAACAATATTCAGTTAATTGGCAATATCCTTTTGGTGTTCATACATACTTAATATTGCTACGACAATTAGCATTTGGCAGGTGAAAAAGTTATTGTTTACATTTGGTTATTTTGTAAAGGGTGTTTTTTCGATGTATAGAACTCTAAGTTGGCATTACTGTTCCAGATGGCTACCGATTTAACAGGTGTCAAGTGATCTATTCTCAGTTTGGTTTGGCAATATGTACATCATGAATAAACTCACGCGTGAACAAGGCTTGCAAATAGTGCAATTTTATTTCGAAAACAATGGTTCTGTGCGGAATACGTATCGCGCACAATTTTGTTTGACAATGAAGCGTACTTCTGGTTGAATGGCTACGTCAACAAACAAAACTGCCGCATTTGGAGTGAAGCTAATCCTCAAGTGCATGTCGAAACACCGTTACATCCACAAAAACTGACTGTTTGGTGAGCTTTATGGCCTGGTGGAATCATTGGTCCGTACTTCTTCAAAAACGATGATGGCCAGAAAGTTACAGTCAATGGTGATCGATATAGAGCCATGATTACTAACTTTTTCATTCCTGAATTGAATAACCATGATGTCCAGGAGATGTGATTTCAGCAAGACTGCGCAACATGCTTGTGCCACAAACGCTTGACCATTTGGAAGACAACATTCGCTGTATTATTGCCGATATACGGCCAGAAATGTTGGAAAAAGTCATCGAAAATTGGAAGTCCAGATTGGACTACATCCGCGCCAGCCGTGGCGGTCATATGCCAGAAGTCATACATATTTAAAATGTAATGCCACAAGATTATCTTTCGGATAAGTAAAATTCATGCCAATCAAATAATCCATCGTTGTTTTATTGCAACTTAAAGTTGTATACATCGAAAAAAAACACCCTTTATCATAAAAAATTAAAAAAAAATTTGTTTTTTTTTATTTATTTTGTTGACATTTGATTAGTAAAATTTTCACAAGGAGTGTTCAATATGTACTGTTATTGTACTGTTAATACAAATTGTACTGTTAATACAAATCTAACAGTGTTGCATTATAAATTTCACTCATTATTGAAACAATTATCTCTTAATTGCCAATAAGCTAATTGTAATTTTTATATGAAAATTTTGTCTCAATAATGGCTTTAATTGTTATAATTTGAATATTGCTGCATGTATGAACAGGATATTAATAGTTTTTTGATAATAAGAAAATATATGTATATGCATATATGTATGTAAATAGAACTGCTTATTATTATAATATTGAAAAGGACAGCAAATATTTTTTAAAGCAAATATTTTTTTTTTTAACCTAAATTAATATTGTTTAACTTTATGCAATGTTTAAGAAACCTTTAAGGCATTATTTTTGCACTCGTATTTTAATACAACTTACATTCATCTGGTCTAATTCCTTTTAAAGTAGTTATTTAATTTAAATGACTCAAAACTGTGTCAGTGCTCGGGGACAATATTAAATCATCCTTAAATTTTCCAATTATGTATATTTTCTTAAGTTTTACATTTATCCTTAGACTTTTTTGTTGTTATTTGTTTTGTCCTATTGCCATTGATATCATTGTTTGGGTTGGCCTAAAATTTCTCTGAATATAAGAAATTAGCATTTTCAATGTTAAACACAAAATTGGGGTTCAATGATAAACGTTTTCCTAAATGCGTGCCTTTTTGAGTTCTTGGAATTTTTGTGTATAAAAACTTTTGGTCTGCGTGCCAATGACTGAATGAATTTTCATTTCAATAAACTTTGAAAGCTATATGGGACCAAGTATTTAAGTATTTGCTACTTAATTCGGCTTGTAATCGATCGATTTTTAAAGCCTCCATCCACATTTACACACAATCGAACTTGTACACAAACAAACTGTAAATAATATCCTGTTCATACATGCAGCAATATTCAAATTATAACAATTAAAGCCATTATTGAGACAAAATTTTCATATAAAAATTACAATTAGCTTATTGGCAATTAAGAGATAATTGTTTCAATAATGAGTAAAATTTATAATGCAACACTGTTAGATTTGTATTAACAGTACAATTTGTATTAACAGTACAATAACAGTACATATTGAACACTCCTTGTGAAAATTTTACTAATCAAATGTCAACAAAATAAATAAAAAAAAAACAAAATTTTTTTTTTAATTTTTTATGATAAGGGGTGTTTTTTTTCGATGTATACAACTTTAAGTTGCAATAAAACAACGATGTATTATTTGATTGGCATGAATTTTACTTATCCGAAAGATAATCTTGTGGCATTACATTTTAAATATGTATGACTTCTGGCATATGACCGCCACGGCTGTCGCGGATGTAGTCCAATCTGGACTTCCAATTTTCGATGACTTTTTCCAACATTTCTGGCCGTATATCGGCAATAATACAGCGAATGTTGTCTTCCAAATGGTCAAGCGTTTGTGGCACAAGCATGTTGCGCAGTCTTGTTGAAATCACATCTCCTGGACATCATGGTTATTCAATTCAGGAATGAAAAAGTTAGTAATCATGGCTCTATATCGATCACCATAGACTGTAACTTTCTGGCCATCATCATTTTTGAAGAAGTACGGACCAATGATTCCACCAGCCCATAAAGCTCACCAAACAGTCAGTTTTTGTGGATGTAACGGTGTTTCGACATGCACTTGAGGATTATCTTCACTCCAAATGCGCCAGTTTTGTTTGTTGACATTGCCATTCAACCAGAAGTACGCTTCATCGCTAAACAAAATTGTGCGCGATACGTATCCCGCACAGAACCATTATTTTCGAAATAAAATTGCACTATTTGCAAGCCTTGTTCACGCGTGAGTTTATTCATGATGTACATATTGCCAAACCAAACTAAGAATAGATCACTTGACACCTGTTAAATCGGTAGCCATCTGGAACAGTAATGCCAACTTAGAGTTCTATACATCGAAAAAACACCCTTTACAAAATAACCAAATGTAAACAATAACTTTTTCACCTGCCAAATGCTAATTGTTGTAGCAATATTAAGTATGTATGAACACCAAAACGATATTGCCAATTAACTGAATATTGTTTCAATTAAAAAGGCATATGTGAACTGCATATAAGGAGTAGGATTTATTCAGAATTTTTCGATAGCATAAAAATTGCTTAAAATTCATAGTGGGCGCACAGAAAACTGTTAAGAGTGATTATCATTAATTTATATTATTTTATACACACACACACACACACACACACGCCTACCAATATGTATGCTCGTGTGGTTTTTCTTTGTGCAAATGCGTTTAAAACTTATCCCTCAAATATGTTTTAAATTGTTAATATGTAAATGTAAATTACAGTCAAGTGTTCAACACAGGTTATTTTTTAATTGGTTTTAAATAACAGTTTAAATTTAATAAAACAGAGTTTGCCTAAATTTTCAGTCACTTTCATTTTAGTAATTGAGTTTATAAATTTGCATTTTAATGCGCCTGTATCTACATTCAATTTATTGTACCAGAGATGGCATGGGGCGTTTTGAAATTGAACCAGATTAAGCCAAAAATGTTTACTTATTCTTCGTTTACGAAGATGTCGAGCAGCGCTTTCTTGAAAGGACAATAAACCTTTCCCATGGAGCAAAGTATTTAGAAGGGCTGCTCCATTAGCAACTGAAATGGAAACACCACGTGACTGGGGGAATTAGAAATGCTCATATATGATGGTCACTTTGAAAACGAGCTATACGCGCAAGATAGAGGCTGAGTTCAGAGATGACAACCTGACTTTATGCAAGGGCGGCTATTAACTATGCTCCCATAGGTTGGGCGACGTCGTTAGTGCAACAGGGATGTGATACAGAAAGTTCAAAGATGGTGGTGTATTAGTGGGACACTAAAAAGGTAGACGGAAGCAACATTATTTGTCGAGACCATTAAAATTAGTATCAAATACGAAGTGGTTCTTACGACGAGATAGCTAAAACTAGATGGGTCATAGGCAAGCTCACAGCGGATAATGTGTAAAGTCGGATGGCATATCGAAAGCTAAATTAGTGGTTCTTTGCGAAACATTGATTCGCAAGATTCACTCCTGCTTGATCGAATCCTCGATCCATATAAGACTACGCTTCTGCACGGACAGATGAAGAGCGATATGAAAAACAGAACTGGATATTTATATGGAAAGTACCGTTCCAAGCTGGTATTCAGTTTGCAGGAATACTACACAGTTTTGCACACAGAAATTCGCACAATAGCAGGAGGCCAGGAATCATGAATATATTTACGGATAGCCAGATGACTACAAGAGCGATTGGATTATAATGGGACACCTACACATGTTTCTATACACGCATTTGCAGCATACGACTGATAAATTACCGTATAAAATTACTAAACCTGAGGAGATCTGTTAATTTGTACTTAATCAACTTTTGGTGGCACCAAAAAAAGCTAAATTCTATCGACTTTACCAGCCCTGGTTTGTAAATTAAAATCCCATTATAGCAATTATGATCTTACTAGTTTAGAATAAAATTAAACAATTTTTTTTTTGTCCTTAAATCAGAATTAATGAACTTTTAAGCGAATTAATTTAACTGTTTTCAAAGGATCTTTAAACATTTCATTCAGTATTTAAAATATTAAAAAATAATCTTAAGAAAAGCCTTAAAGAAATTAGTGGCATAAAGATATTTATTAAAACGTACGTTTTCCATCTCATTTAATAATTATCATAGATGCTAGAATTCGATATGGTCGTACTAGAGATTTGCACGGAAAAGTTTATCAACCATTCACACAAAACAAAGAAGATTCAAAGGAAATCTTCAACAAAGATGAGAGCAAATTTTATAATTTTTAATCGAGGAATTTTTCTAACAGGAAGAAATCGTAATTTTATAGTTTTATCAATTTATAAACATTGCAGTGTGGGCTAAGAGTTTAAAGTGAAAGAATGCTTCTGATTGTTATTGAGATCCTAAGAAATATTCCAATTTGTAGTTTATTTGATTTAAAATTTTCCGAAAAGCATTTTGTAGGTTCACACTCTCAAGGCGACGATATTTACTCTCCTATTCAAAGAAATTATTTCAGGTGTATAAATTTCTTATTTGACAAATTTGTATGGACATTTTGTCAAATGAGAGTTTCATAAACCTTAAATATTTATTACGAATAAGAGCTTTAACTTTTCTCTCTCCTTTTTTTAGTCTATATTTTTTTTACTTATTATTCACTCAGTTGTGTGTTGGCTTAACGCTTCAATTTACAGTCATCAAAAATAATTTTTGCTTCATTACATTTTGAGATTAAATTATTTCCTGTTCTTTTCTTCGTGTTTGCATTTAAACTTGACCATTGCCTACATTTAGGCTCTGGCTCATATTGATGCGCTCCCTTCATAGAGAGTTCTTCTTCGTTCATCATCATGTTTGTATGCGTAAAAAATGCTTTTGTGTGTAACGCTGAACAGTTGTTATTTTACATTGAATATATTTTTATGGCTACACTGGAATTGTTTGCAACAACAAATTACACAGAAGCGTCCACGTTTTGGGAGTGAGTTGTTGCTTGATATTTTAATGTATGAATGTACGATAATAATTGTAGCGGTTCGAACATGGCAAAAAAATATAAATAATAGCCAACACAGTTTTTTTTTTTGTTATTGACTTGTTATGTGACAATGTATTTTACAAATTTCTGTAGAGCGATAAAAAAAAGAGAGGTTGTGGGCATTTTTAAGGCCATTCTATAGGCCAATACGTCACATACCAACACACCTATTTTGAAGTAATTCAAAAAATTTGTCATATTTGTGACATCTAAATCATTTCATCAAAGGATGTCACTTAGTGATTGAAAACAGCATTTACGTCATATAGTAATTGAGTTAATTTAGTTGTTTTTGAAACAAAAACGAAAATGTCATTGCTGGTAAAAAATCAGGTTCAAAGTCATGGAATATATTTTGGCTCTGTCACTCACTTCAATTGAGAAACGTTTCTCTACATGCTCAAACGAACACCTGCTCTCCAATTGAACCAGACCGTATTCACTTGAACTCATGACTCAACAGCATTTCTGTCATGACAGTTTTTGGTGGGATGTAGAGCGTGACTTTGTGTCCATAATGCCTCAACGAAGTAAAGATTAGTAAATTGTAAACAGAGAAAATAGTAAAAACGGTAGAAAAAGAATACATTAGGCTCTATTTTCTGGCTTAAGATAGAAAAATCAGAAAATACAGATGTGAAAATGAAGGAAGGCTTTTCGAATCCAAATCGTAAATAAAGTTTACAAGTCAAAAAAAAAAAACAAAACTATAGATTAGGAGCTATTTAATTACATTTTTCATTAAACTTCCCCACAAAATACTTATGACGACGACATTGATTACCCGACGCCCTATTAAAGATTATTGTACGTACTTTTAAAACTGCTTTAATTTTTGTTTGTTTTGTAACCTAAATGAGCATGTGAAACGTTTTCGTTTTGTATTAAAACATAATAATGAGTTTTTCCATACAATGGACTGGATGCTATACGGTATGTATTATCAGTTAGTCTGTAACAAAAGAAAAATACACAAAATTTGTTTTTTCATTTTATTTTTACACTTTTCTACAGCACACCCCATGCCTTTAAATAAGGTTAAAGTTCATAAAAGTAATGTTAAGCTTTTCTTAAATATTTTTATTGTTCTTAAATCTAGAAAATCATTATTGTTTGAAAACGTTATTTCATGCTTTTTTCTTGGCAAACAAATAATAAAAAGGAACACAATTCAATTCTTTCTTTTTTTTTCCATCATACTTCTATAATCCACAGCATTTGTTTGTGTGTGTGTGTGTGTGTGTGTGTATTTAGATTGGATATTTAACTCACTTGTATTTATTTATCTCGTTACTGAACATTTTTATTTTCTTTACGTTTCATTATCCCACATTAAACTGTATATTTAAATGTAGGTATTTATTAATGTCATGACCTTGAAAACGTCTGTAAGTGTACTAAATGTTCACACATACAAATGGATAAGTTACGTTTAAGGAATCGAGTGTTATTAGTTAACAGTGTTTGTTAACGATAAAAAGTTAAAGTTGTTCAACAACAAATATGATTTTAAAGCCTTTAAACGCATTTGCGCCTGTTAAAGAAAAATCTAAGCCCACCTCATATTTGATTGACAGTTCATGGATATCGAATCTGTTCGTTCGTTCGTTCACATAATTACAAACTGGCAATTTGTTTTAAATATTGAAAAATTTGTTTCTACGTACGCTAAAGATCGGGCAATAACCGAATTTATATAAAAACTCAAAGAAATGGGAAGGTCAGGCCCCGTGAATGCGAACAGTCACTTGCTTTCATAACAAACGATTTAAGTAACATAAGTTTGGAATGCGCGAAACTCTTCGACCCAGTTAAATCTGTACTAAGTAATTGGTACACATAGCCCACTCAGGTCTCTGGAATAATGAAACCGTGGGACTTATTACAAGAATTCTATGGAGAAATTCAAACGAGATAATACTTTGCAAGTCCGAATTGAGTAGAATAATGGGAGTGATAACAGTTCACACAACTACTGACACATTTAAACCACATAAAAATTGCGGGAGCAGATGAATGTGGGGCGTGTGCGAAGGCGACTGAGACATTTTATCACTATTTATGCCAATGCCGCTCTTTCACCCAAATAGGGTCCTGCCATCTAAGGAGCGATACCTTTTCGGACATAACCCATCTCTCTGGTATATGCTGGAGGAAACTAAGGAATTCTGTCTACGACACCGAATTCCTACAGACCTATGAGTCAAAACGTGTGTCGAAAGCCATGGGCTATTATGCCCTCTTATCAGCTTAACCTCGTTCCTACTTAGGTCAAGGCGAATGTGAAGATGTCTAAAAATTTCTAAATTTCGTATTTGACAATTTCTGCTCATAATTCGTTCACTGTATTTATAAGACTTACTTTCAAGTGGCAACGAAAAAGAAACAAACATATTTAATAACGGATTGAAATTGTATGCAAATTTAATATTAAAACATAAAATAAACAACAAATTTAGTATACAAGCAATTTTAAGGGTGAGATATCTTTCACATCCTTATAATAAAACAAAATTTATGTTGAATAACACAATTGTAATTTTTATTGCATAAATTTAAACACAGTTTGCCGAAGAATAAAAATATGCCTACAAAATATTTTAATATCCATTTACAAAGAAAAAAAAGTACAAATACCAATTTGAATACCACGGGCACGGCACATTCAATGTTTCAATATATTAATTTTGTCGTTTTTTTTTAATTAAATACAGGACATGCTTCTGGGATAAAAATACACTATTACAGAGTACATTAAACCATAAATGTATATGTACATACATAAAAAAAATGTTATTCCCAAAATTGTTTAGTAGAGCACCAATACTGTGTTTATTTTCTAAAGTGCCCACTCATGTACATATATACATACATATATGAATGAAAAAATAATTTCCGATATTAACTCTTATATCGTGTTTCGTTGTTATTTCTATTACAGTTATCGTGAAGTTGTCATGAATCATTTAGTGATTGTTTAATAATTTATCGGTTCAAATATCTATAAAAACAATATTCGTCTCGAGCAAGTATTTAGGTGTAACTTTTTCATGAAGATTTCATGTGAATTTTTTTTATTTGCATAATTATGTATATTTAAAAACTCTCAAAATTATATTATGAATACTAAACAATTTACAAAAGCCCTGCTGCATATAATATTTGAAAAATGGCATAAAGTTGATAAACATAATTTGGTATACATTTTTTGCACTAGAGTTATTATATTGCTTTCTAAATTTTTATTATTCTCAATCTCACCAACACCATGAAACGTCAAACATGTTCGAAATGAATAAATAAGTAATTTCCCTAAAGTATGCAACACATTACATTATTTGCTTTTAACTTGCAACTGCGTCAAGTTTATTTTTACAAGTTTATTTTCTTATATACAATTTGAGCACTTTGGTAAACATATTTTAATAGTTTATTTAAGACACATGCACACACACACACACACACACACACACACACATATGTTTAGATACGTGCATAAACATTTTGTGCATTTTTTCCAAACAAAATGACTGGAAAACAGAAAAAAGTTGTGCTTTGTATGTTATTCAGTTTGTAGCTTAACACGCTCAAAACTCGTTCATACATTCGTTCAAGAAGTATAAAAATGCAACATGAGCTACTGAAACTGAATAGCAAATTACACACGAAGCTGGGAAGTGAAGAAAGTGTGTGTGTGTGTGTAGCATGTTTTTCTTTTAAAGGATCCAACGAAATGCCAAGTAGTTAGCGAAAAATATCGTACATTTACTTATTTTGATCTTCTTTAAAAGAATGATTTGAAAAATATATTTAATTTTAATGTGGAAATATGAAAATATCATTTATTTATATCGTAATTTTAAAGAGAGAATATTAATTAAGTTGAAGGGGGAAATAGATTGCGCTTGAGAATTATTTTAAAAGAAAACGTTTTTAATGAAAATTAGTATCTAGGCAGAGCTAAAATTGTGAAATTCAGCACGTCCAAAGTTCACAAGGGTGCTGATAAGAAGTGCAGCGACTTCAAAACAGGCCGTTGTCCACCTTGCTATAAAATTTTACTTCTCTTTAGTTTATTAATAGTAATTACCCTGCACGTAAAATGAGAATCAAACTATTGTTGAAATATATGATTATAGTCGTAGTAATATTAATTGTTAAACAAAACTTGGATATTATAATTAGTGGCAATTTTCAGGGATGTGTTATTGTTGCCATCTCCAATCATACTATTGCCACCTCCAGGAATACTGATTTTCATCCATACTCTTTCCAATCATATTATGGTCATATCCATTCATATTGCTTTTGAAGAAGTACCTAGGGTTTTCATAGCGCAGTCAACGCCAATCATGATAGTGTTGTGAAGACTGATGTTATTGTTCAATATTGTTATAATCTACCGTAATAATACTGCGTATCAAACCATATTATTTTAGAAAAATTTGCAGTAACCGTATTTTTATCAATTTAATCATTATATTGTCAAATCATCATCACACTATTGTAACAACAAAATGTCAAACTGCAGCAGAAAACCTGTTTATGGTGACCGAAATATATTTGCAGCATATTAATTAAGACTATGTTGTTTGCCACATCGTTACGCATTGCTATAGAGAACATAAAATTGTTATCGCAAACATATTTTAAATTTTTTTCACTTTTCGTTTAAAAAATGTGTGTCAATTAAATTGAGTTCACTCAAAAAAACAAATAGATTGTCTAAATATACATATATTTTTAAAATTTTTTTTATTGTATGTGTCAAGTGATTTCCTTCAGACACATTTTCCCCTGCCAGCTTCGGAAAAAATTCTGTTTTAAGTTTTGGTCTTACATGCATTTTGAATTTTAGTTTGTTAAACATTTTTTACACAAAGAAATTTTCTCTGTCCTCTTTTATTTGTTAATTTTATGTGTTTTTCAATTTCATTCGTGCGGTTTAGTTTTTGTCCTTTTTCATACGTTTGGGTTGGAAATCCATGATTTGCTAAACAAAAAAAAAAAAATGTATGCATTGTATGTTTAGTGGGCTGAAGCTCTAGAGGTTTTAAGTTCAAAAATGGAAAGACACTTTCATTCATTCATTGTGTTTCATTTATACTTTTCACAATATCATTTTTGTTCATTATTTTCAGTAAGATTTTTGTTGTGTGTATAGGATCCAACGAAATGCCAAGTAGTTAGCGAAAAATATCGTACATTTACTTATTTTGATCTTCTTTAAAAGAATGATTTGAAAAATATATTTAATTTTAATGTGGAAATATGAAAATATCATTTATTTATATCGTAATTTTAAAGAGAGAATATTAATTAAGTTGAAGGGGGAAATAGATTGCGCTTGAGAATTATTTTAAAAGAAAACGTTTTTAATGAAAATTAGTATCTAGGCAGAGCTAAAATTGTGAAATTCAGCACGTCCAAAGTTCACAAGGGTGCTGATAAGAAGTGCAGCGACTTCAAAACAGGCCGTTGTCCACCTTGCTATAAAATTTTACTTCTCTTTAGTATATTAATAGTAATTACCCTGCACGTAAAATGAGAATCAAACTATTGTTGAAATATATGATTATAGTCGTAGTAATATTAATTGTTAAACAAAACTTGGATATTATAATTAGTGGCAATTTTCAGGGATGTGTTATTGTTGCCATCTCCAATCATACTATTGCCACCTCCAGGAATACTGATTTTCATCCATACTCTTTCCAATCATATTATGGTCATATCCATTCATATTGCTTTTGAAGAAGTACCTAGGGTTTTCATAGCGCAGTCAACGCCAATCATGATAGTGTTGTGAAGACTGATGTTATTGTTCAATATTGTTATAATCTACCGTAATAATACTGCGTATCAAACCATATTATTTTAGAAAAATTTGCAGTAACCGTATTTTTATCAATTTAATCATTATATTGTCAAATCATCATCACACTATTGTAACAACAAAATGTCAAACTGCAGCAGAAAACCTGTTTATGGTGACCGAAATATATTTGCAGCATATTAATTAAGACTATGTTGTTTGCCACATCGTTACGCATTGCTATAGAGAACATAAAATTGTTATCGCAAACATATTTTAAATTTTTTTCACTTTTCGTTTAAAAAATGTGTGTCAATTAAATTGAGTTCACTCAAAAAAACAAATAGATTGTCTAAATATACATATATTTTTAAAATTTTTTTTATTGTATGTGTCAAGTGATTTCCTTCAGACACATTTTCCCCTGCCAGCTTCGGAAAAAATTCTGTTTTAAGTTTTGGTCTTACATGCATTTTGAATTTTAGTTTGTTAAACATTTTTTACACAAAGAAATTTTCTCTGTCCTCTTTTATTTGTTAATTTTATGTGTTTTTCAATTTCATTCGTGCGGTTTAGTTTTTGTCCTTTTTCATACGTTTGGGTTGGAAATCCATGATTTGCTAAACAAAAAAAAAAAAATGTATGCATTATATGTTTAGTGGGTTGAAGCTCTAGAGGTTTTAAGTTCAAAAATGGAAAGACACTTTCATTCATTCATTGTGTTTCATTTATACTTTTCACAATATCATTTTTGTTCATTATTTTCAGTAAGATTTTTGTTGTGTGTATAGTATACGTTATACTATTATGCTGACTGACTTACTAGCGTTGTTTTAATTCAAAGAACGTCTGTCCTTTACTATCTTTTCACGATTTTGTTCAGTTTTATTTTTGCTGTGAAACAGTAAACGACAAATTCATATCCTGCCGCAGGATATCTTACGTTAATACATACATATATATTCGTGCAACTGTATTTGTAATAACAATTATTTGTGTTTTAATGGTTTAATTGACACTTTAACGTTGAAAATGTATTTTTGATTTAATTATCGGCGTCACAAGCGACAAGTTGTCATCGCATCGATTTTTTTGGCATCGAAAATGAAACATTGATTTGCATTTTCCTCAATACTCGTATATTTGGTAAATAAACACTTCCAATCTCAAACCGTATAAATCAGAACTAATGGTGTTTCAGTGTTGAGCTAAAAGGTTTTTACAAATTCTTGTACACTTGTACAATTATTGCACTTGTTGTTAAAAAAATATATATGTATAATAAATCAATATATGAACTTGAGGAAGCAAAGAAGCAGGACTGCATTAAGTTTTGTATTCGAAACAAGTAAAAAAAATCAATACACATGTTAATTTAGCTTTATTTTATTTATGTAGGTTTTTCGAAAACGTAGTTGCTTGTTGTATCTACTCTCTCTCTCTCTCTCTTTATCTCTCTCTCCTCACTCTCTTAACAGAATAAACAGCCAAATAAATAAAACAATATAATATACATTTAGGCTAAAGTGTTGTTTTTCCTGAATTGTGGTTAAACATTGACTCCATACATTTGAACATGTGGTTTTCACATTCTGATAATGTATGTACGTGCGTCAGTGATGCGACACGTGTTTGTCGCATTTTAAAGCAAAAAAAGTTTATACATTACATGTATGTATGTGTCTTTAATATTTTTAAACTATAATTTTAAATGTTTATTATACACACTTTTTTAGTTTCTTTAAATTTAGTTTAGGTCTGTTTTTTCAAATAAGTAAACCAATTTTAAGGTACAATAAAATGCAAAAAAAATACAAAGTTATTTTGATCGTCTAAAGAAACGAAATATGTATCTATGACATATAAAATATTTATGTATGCACTTGTCATAGATATACATATGTAGGTACTTGCACGGTGTCAGGAATTAAAGGAAACCAAAATGTTTTTAAGTCCTGTGTTGTTTAAATTAAATCTCGTGAGAAACAAAGTCCTGTGTTAGTTTAAATTAAATCTCATGAGAAACACTGTGATTCTGTATATTAAAATTGAGTTCCCGATCAAGGAATATGGCGACAAATGTAGCGATGCGAACGTGGCAAACTTGCAAGTATTTTTGGTGGTCATATGCAAAACAGGTAAACTTAGCAAAATTGAACACACTCAAATTTAGAATTTCAAATAACAATATTTTGTTATAAAATGTTTTTGATCTTCTTGAAAAATAATCCATGTCGAGCGGGAAATCACTTCCATAATGATTTAAGCAAGTTTACAATGTGATCAAGTAAACCTGATGTGTATAAAGTGTACTTGCTTATTTCTTTGTCAGTTCCTCTTAAACCTGCATTTACTTTCATACGCGCAAATTCTGTTTTATCAGTTTTAGTACAGTTCTGATGTTTTTTTTTTTTTTGCAAAACACCAATCAGTCGACTTTGTTTATAGAAAAAGAACTAATCTTGATGGTTTGCTACGGTCAAGTCTGCACTCCTTCCAGGCTCATGTTCTTCTTTTCCTAAAAACTCAAAGCTAACGACCCGAACTTGACGTATGTAAATTAGGTGTAACTATTTTGAAAATTTTGAGAAAAATACGGTGTTGGCAAGGACATTAAGCAAGAATTCAAGTGCATTGTATTGAAACACCCTTTTATTTGTTAGTTAAATGAACGTGATGATGGAAAAAAGAGAGCGGGAGTAGAAATGAGACAGCAAACTCACTTGCTTCAAGAGCAAGAGAAATAAGCAACATAAGCTTGGTATGCTCGAAGCCTTTCGATGCAGTTAAATCTCTGGAATAACGAAAGCGTGAGAATTTTACGGAGGATCCAGACGAGGAAGAAACAGGGCGACTGGTAAGACTTAACATGCCCAAATTAAGTAGGATGATGGGAGTTATGATAGGAATAGTGGGAAGAGATGAATGTAGATCACGTAGGGAGGACAAGGAAGCATTAGAGCACTATTTATGGCAGTGCCCCGCCTTCTCACAAATGCGGTCACAAATAACAAATGTGCTTGTATTAAATAAAAGTTTGAAAACTGTGTTAAAAAATTCCAGCCCTTCTAATTCCATATCAGTTTTTCATTAAACATTTTTTTCTTAAGAAAAGCAATAAATTTAATTTCCACCAAATTAAATTAACAGCAAGTTTTGTTGCAAAATCAAGTCAAGTATATTAAAAAAGGTTGCATTCACACCGTCTCCGTTGAAAGGGGGAAAACAGCATTTACTTTCCTTCTTCTGTACACAAACATAAATGCCTTCTTCTCTTAGCATATCTTTTTTTTATTTATTTTTAAATTAGCCCATACAAATTATTTTTCCTTGAAACTAAACAATATTAAATAGTTTCAAACATGCTTCATTAGTTCGAAGATGATGGTTTTTAAACAGCTATATAATACATATGTATGTATGTATGTGTGTATTTAAATTGAATAGAATATTGATATTAACGATTTCTGTAATGAAAAATTACTATTAAAGCTTTCAAGAAGTTGTATTAAGCTTTGCTTATTAGATTTGTGCATATGTACAAAATAAATAGTTTTATGACTACTAGGAAAATGTTTTTCCGAGAAAATTATTCCATAATTTCTTATTTCATTACGCCTTAATTTACACTTATTCTTTTTCATTATGTGTTTAACTGAAACATCAATGCCAAGTTATTCTTAATCACATTTTTCTGTCACAAATGCACTTTTATACTCCATGTGATGTCATCGTCGTTTATTTAAACTTTGCGTTATAGTTGGTTTTTGCCACTTACAGAGGATTAAAGGGAATTGCTTGAACTGACTACTTCCATTGTACGCTTTATAGCTTCTAGGATGATATTATCGCTATATACGAGTATACTATGTATATGTGTGCATGTATGTATATATCTAATACCATTACTGCAAGGTGATGCATCCATTTTACAGCTTTTTAAATATCTACTAGAGCAAAAAACAACTGCCAACAATGACAGTATTTTCAATAGCTGTCATCGTTTGCGACGACTCAACGTTGCTCAACATTTTTATTGGTTTGTTGTCATCATTAATGTTTAAATTAATTCAATTTCATTATTTCTATGCTATTGCCATCCAGTGTTGTTTTGTCCTCTCCCTTTCTATATATTATGCATGAGAGTATTTGTATGTTGAAATATTTTTCAGTTAATGCCTGACTGACTGTTGTTGATTGGTTTTACAAACCAGCAGAAGATTACAAAATAAGGACTTTTTTGCGCTGCTGTGGTTTGAATTAAATTACAAATTTAAAAATAGATGATATTTTTTAAGAGATAATTTCATTTCGACGGCATCGAATTGTAATAGAGGTAATCTCAGTGAAGTCTTCGCTTCAGTTAAATTTCAAATTTGTTATGAATCTTATTAAAGTTGCTAGTTTGAGTTCGGTTACTTTGCATCACGTAACTCCATTGCTCTAGTTAATGTTTAAAAAGTAATCGAAAGAGAATAAAGGAGGCCTGGTAAATAGACGATGCAGCTTGTGAACTTGATGTGGTGGTATTACTTTCTCTCACAGATTTCACAGAATTTGTATGTACCATTAAGGAACTTCCTTGAGTGTAAGAACAGTTTTCGAATCTTATTCCTGTTCGACTACACATGAATTCTAACAATGTTCCCGAAAAACCTGTAACTTCTTTGCACTTTCCAACCATACTGAAAAATCTCAAGCGAGGATATTAAACTCAGCCTCATTAAAAATAGTTTATAAAAACAAACCGGAGTATTCATCTAAATACCTCTTATACCTCCAAGTATGATACTGACTCGTACAGCAAGGTTTTCGTACACTCTTCCGTATATTGTTGTAGCGGCCAGGCTATATCCCGTGAAAATTTCAAGTTTCTATTTCTTGCAGTCCGAGAGTTGCAGCTAATTTAGAAGTTATAGGTTTCTCTGCTGTATTAGACACCATTTAAATTTTAGCTCTGTTCTTTTTGGTATTTGTTATTGTAGAGGACTATAAACTACATATACTGTGCAAATTTCAAGTCTCTGTCTCTTACCGTTCGAATATTACAGCTAATTTCCAAACTAAAAGGTGCCCCCATGTGTGAGGCACTATTTAAATTTTAACTATTTGGTATCTGGCCATTTAGTTTTCACATTTTTGTTGTTTTTAGTATTTTTTGCTATAGCGGTAGGATAATTATATATCCTGAGAAAATTTCGGTCACAGGTGTTAACGTTTCGGATATAAGAGTTAGACGCTGTGACAGATGGACAGTAAAGTCTCGGTAATAGGGTTCCGTTTCCACTTTCGTGAAATTACTACGGAACCGTAAAAAATACAATTTTGACTCTCGAATTTTGTGTCAACATGCCTGACACATAAAAAATGTTACAATGGTGAAACTAATGTGAAACAAAGTAGCTAAAGTTACCTCTAGATTTTGAAATGGGGAAAGTTGGGCACTTAAAATTTAATCATCTCTGTACTGAATAATCGTTAATAATTTTATCAAGCAAGTTAAAGACTTACATGTTGGGAAGACTTACTTACCATGGCTGTTTCACGACCACTACATTGAAATTAATGTTTGAAAAAAATAATCGATTTAAGTGTCAGTTAATAATTGTCACTTAAGCAAGAATTCAAAAATCGGGCACTGATATATCACCAGCAAGACACAATTAAAAAAAAAAAAAAATTTTTTTTACCAAAATCGCCATGAATCAATCTTTCTCCGTGTTTCGCATTAAAGGCTTTTACCACAAAAACTTTTCAATGGTTTTTATTTATTTTATTTCATGTTTCTTTGAAACTCAGACCATTAAACTTTTATCATGACTTTTGTTTAAATTTTTTTTTTTTTTTTTTTATTATTTTTTATTTAAGTTTATTTGTTTACAGTATTTAACATTTCATTTGTCTTGCTATTTATTATGCTTACATTTCGATATTATTGTTTTCATTTTGTTATGACTTTTTTTTTTGGAAAATAAATTGTCATTTTTATTTTTGAAGTTGTAATAAATCCACTTCTGTTGGCCCTGAGATTAAATCATGCGTTCATGCGAATGTCATTTTTTCTGTAAAAATAATTAAAATCTTTCAAAAGGATAATGTGCAAGATTTCGCAAAACTACAAGTGAATGAATGTTGTTCTGTCATGACACTGTCATATGTAGCTCTTCATCAAAAACACACACTGTGAATCGGTGAACTTTACGACTTTTTTTTATTTACCCCCTTGGAAAATGTCAAGCATCAAGGACGTTATGTAGATTTTGTCTTGTTACGTTCTGCCTGAAGATACTCTAACTGACAGTGCAATGATTGGATAACTTGAGGTGTTGAGCAATGCAACACTCCCAGGTGTATGCAACAATAAAAGAAAAGATTAACTTTAAGCATGTTATGTAAATAATACAACGTACATGTTGTCAAAAGAAAGGCTGATGCTGATATTGCACACCAAGTCTCTTTTTTGTGGTTAAAAACTGCATGCGAATGTGCTTTCTGACCGGCATGAAATCACCACAAAAATAAAACAATTTATACGAGTAGCAAGGATAATAATAATCCTGCTCCAAGTTGAGGGTATATATTCTTACGTGAGAAAAAAGAACAATGTCTGCTTAACATTTTATTAAATCCCGGTTTTAACAGGTACTTCACGGATACATTTAATTTATAATTATAATTTATATATATTGCTGTACAACAACTACTTTATTAAGTTACTGTCAACTCCTGCCGCATTTTTCGTTAACATTTAAACTTTTTAATGTTTTGTGTGTTTTCATAATTTCTTTTTTCACGTATTGTAACTTTATTAAAAGTCAAATCAATATGTTTTTTTTTTTATTTTAGCTTTTATCTGATTTGTAAAAAGTTACTTTACAATTGCATTTCTCTTGATTTTTCTCATAGAATTTTTCCGCTTCGTTAAATATTGATGACGTTTCTTGTTATTAAACAATATTCTTTTTTTCAACTTTCAAATTTGAATGCAAAATAAGAAATTTTTTTTAGCTTAATTGTATTTTGAATTTTTATTTAAAGCTTTCACGAATGAATGTAGGTAGGCGTTTCTTATGAACAACATTCCATATCTGCTGAGTATCAAAGAATGTGAAATTTGTATTATGAGTCGATAGCACTGTTGAAAATTTCGTTGCTCAGCGAAGAAATTCGAAACCCAACAGAAACTAGTTTTATTAATGAAGGAAACTCTTCAATTTGCAAAAGGTATTTGCACAAACATTTGCTTTAATACACACAGGTACTCTGGGCCGTGTCAGTGTCATGGAGTGAAAATTTAATTTTCGAGCTGGCAAAATACAAGCCCCTGTGGCTGCGTAGTGTGTCCGTCGATGAGTCAAATGTGATTATACATTATACCCCCAAATATATTTTTTTTTCGAACAAACCGATCCCCTACCAAGCTTTCTTAAGGGACTCTCACACAAAAAATTAAAAAAAAAATCATTACACCTCATGGTAAAAACTATCGAAAAATTTATGACACAATATCGATTGCTAAATCAGTTTTATTCACAGGATTTGATAATGAAAAAATAATGTCATTTGAATTATAGTTGTCTAAAATGTGGGTAAAAAAGGGATATATCGTATGTGACGTGAATTGCAAGTGACTTTGAGGTACATAAAAACACACATGTGAGATAAGGCGAAATTCTCGCCAAGTGTAGAGTTTTGTTTTTAGATTTTCAAACTAAACTAAAAAGAATTCTCAATATGTATTTAAATATAATGAAAATGTTTCTTAAAACACTCTGAAGCATTGAACAAGAAAAACGACCAAAGATACATAAACTCATTACCAATTGCGTACTGATTGCGCACTCTGATTTGAGGTAGAAAGAAATTTCCCGAACCGCATACTGCTTTTGTTTTCTTTTAATTTCCAACATTAAACTGAATCAATTTCCTTGACAACTTAATCGCGCTCAACATGAAAAACAATCTCTAAAGCAACGTTTTCACGTTGCCAGCGACTGACTAATATATATTATGCTTTATTCGGGTTGGAATCGGGGTTTTATTTGGCACAACTTTTGTTCGCGGAAAACTATTTTGAATATCTTTAACTACTTTGTAAGCAGATTATTGTGCTGCTTTTCAGATTTTTCCGATTTTTACAGCTGCTGTAGGTTCTTCTTGAAAAAAAGAGCAAATTATCAAAAATATATTGATTTTCTGAATATTTTTCGTGATTTAGGCCTCCATAGATTGTATATTCTAATGCTTTTGCAGAGTTCGTATGCAAAATCGTCAAATAAATAAATTTATGATGCTTGTGTATTGACACAAAAAAGTCTCCGGCCAAAAAATTTCATTTTCAATGTTCTGTAGAGAACAGTCATGGGTAGAAAATATAAGTACTCGTAAATATAGCAAAATGTTCGCGATGCGAAATGTAATGCGATGAATAAAAAGTTCACTTGTTGTTAAAATGTTCCATGATCTCACCTGATAAACTTTTGATGCGTGAATTATTTATTGGCACCTTTTTGTTAGGCCATCACTGTAATCTGTATCACAACTTCAAGCAAATTGGATGTGATTCAATAATTGTGTTTTTTTTTTTTGTATTTAAGCCAGTGGCACTCTATTGTTGTTGTTGTTGTTTTTTAATTTCCACTAAAAGCAGAACGAACAAACTTAAAAAATAACACAACAAATATGAGTTGGTGAAAAACTTGCACAAACTGCACTTTCAATTATTAGTCGCTCTTAAAAGTTCTCGTTAGAGACACTTTTTATTTTATTACTCTTCCTAAAAAAAGAAGAAAAAAAAAAAAAGGAATGAATTTACCGAGTAAATTGTTCTAACAAAGTTTAAAACAAATTTATATTTACTTTTTCTTCGTTGCAGGTTCCATCATGTTTCATGTAAGAAGACGTCCAGCAGATTCACAGCCGCGTAGACGTAAGAAAAAGCCCTTGGGTGCTTCCAATGGGACCAATAACATGGCACAAGACCGTGAGGGACCAATGTTAGTTGAAGTGACGCATAGCGGTGATGGTGGCAGACGTGTTAAATTGGGAAATGATCCCATTGAGGTGAGTGTGGCTTGCAATTTTAAATAAATTTAAACGAACATAGAACCTTTTAACAATTAATTTTAACAATTAACACTTTCGTTATTG
This sequence comes from Sturmia bella, assembly GCA_963662145.1. Classification (NCBI taxonomy): domain Eukaryota; kingdom Metazoa; phylum Arthropoda; class Insecta; order Diptera; family Tachinidae; genus Sturmia; species Sturmia bella. Next base: position 124,225,794 of record OY759168.1, read on the forward strand.
TTTACCTCTTCATGGCAGGTCGGCTCAGCCAATACAAATTGCCTACAATTATTCGGACCATCCATACAACCGCGTCATTGTTTAATTTCTCTGGTTGAGGGAGTTTGTACAGTAACGCCTCTTCATACGGATGCTTTGACCTTCGTCAATGGCCATCACATAACGCAGCCAACGATTTTGCATGTGAGTAAATGTCGTTAAGAAAAATTTATTTCAATTATTTTGCATTTAGCTGTCCAAATATGCTGTCATTAGATAATCGTAGACAATTGTATTTGGTCTGTGTTGGAATTGCATTAATGAGTGCATTAAATGTGTGTGTGTGTGTGTGTGTGTGTGCGAAAGAAAAATAATTTATTGCAAGCACATTAACGTGGAAAGTTGAAAGATTTTGTTATTTAAATGCTGGGCAAGCACACATAAAACAATGCAAAACGATCGTATGTCCTGCCTTTAAAAACTGTTCTCGCTTATACCCTTCTAAACTAAAAAATGTTTTACAATATGTGCATCAATTATTAAAAAATAATTATTAAATAATCGCAGCAGAGAGTCGCGGACATTCTTTGCCTTAAAAAGTAAAAATATACTTAATTAAAAAATAATATTTGAAGTTGAGCCAATTAAGAATTGTATGAAATAAAAATATATAGAGTGTAGTTTGTATTTGAACTCCAACTGGTGCATGCATCAAACCTGTTCAATCGTTATAACGCTTTTAACGTTTTAATACCATTTAATTTTGTAATGTAAACTAGCAGTTATGCCTGCTTTTTCCCGGAATATGAATTCCTTTTACATATGTACGTATATGAAAAACTTTTTACATTAAAATTTCACTTTTTTCCTTTGGTGCTCAAAAACCATTTTCTCTTCTCGTCTTCATCCTTTTTTATTTCTCTCAATAATGAATGCACCGAATGGCTTTGACATCTCAAAAAACAAAACTTAAATATCAAGAAATGGTTTTTAGCGTATGCAGACAGATAAACAAACATGTCGTACATGTTTGTTTATCTGCCTTTTACATACATATGTATGTACTTCTTAAATATTTGTATTCAAGCCCGCTGAAAATAATTGTTTTCTTCTCTAAAATTTGCAGATTTATTCGGTTGATTCTATAGTGTAGATTCGAGATAGCAATAATTAAAAAATTCTGTGTGGGAAGAGCTCTCCAATTTGACCTTTTTCACAAGTTCAATTTGAAAAATCGTCAAAGCATAGTTGCTGCCAATTGCTTTTCTGTCAGAGAGAAACTTTGGTTTATCGCCATTATACAGCCATTATTTTTATATTTAACGAAAATTATTGATTAAGGGAAATTATATTTTATTTTTTTAATTTTTGTGGCTAAAAAACGAGCACTTAATGAAAATGACAAATATTTTACTTTTAATAACGTTTTTTTGTGACTAGCATTTAATCTGATGACAATGTTTGCCAAATAAATGTTGAAGTTAAAAGTCATAAACAAACTGCTGTTAAAGATAGAGTACGAATAATTGCCATTATCTCCATATCCACAAATACAAATTCATGCTCATACATTTATCATAGAAATCGTATTCTCAAATTAGGCCATGAAATAAACCTCCTTTCTCATTTTATTTTTTCCGAATAAAATTTCAAAATAAAAAATGCAACAAAAATTCTTACTAAATTAAACGAATGTGTAGAAAACGGAAGCGAAACAAAAGATTAATTTTCATAATTTTAGTCTCCACCTTAAAAAAAAATCCATAAACTCTGTACATTTTCTCATTTTAATGTAGAGCTGAAAAACGCATTAAATTTATTATTTGTTCTATTAGTTTTCCATAAATTGTAATGGTTCATCGATCTTTGTTGCCGCATAAACATACGAAGTCAAGACAAAAATAAAAAGCTTTTAAAATTGTACAAAGCTACTACATACATACATATTCATGTGTGATAGAGTGGGCCGATTTGTAAGAACAAAAATTTTACGATATTGTGCCATCGATTTTTCGATAGCTATTTGGCACGAAGAAAAAAAAAGTCCCGCTACGACATATCAGTACCAGGATGTCCGTAGACAAATATTTTTTTCGAATACACCGACCCCGTACCACGGGGTGTCTTTGGAACTTATTCTTCCTCATGTTAAAAACTATCGAATTTTCGATGTCACAACATCGATTGATTGGAATCAACCAAAATTGAAGAAAATATGAGTTGGTCAGTCCGAGGCTGTCGTAGAAGACTCAACAGCTTCTAATCATTTTCCTTTCCAATATATTTTTCCAACATTATTTTTATAATGTTATATTTTTATATTTTTCCGTACCACGCCTACAACACAAAAATACAAAAAAATAAATGATCGGACACCTCGAATATTATATTTTTAATATGTCGTGGTGGAACTTTTTTTCATCATGCCAAAAACTATCGAAAATTCAATGGCACTATATCGATTGCTGAGTCGACCCACCCTAATGTATGTACATAAGTAAATAATTCGAAATTGCTCTAATTTTTCATATGTGGCATGTTATTTTAAAAATAAATATTTTTTTATACTCAAAAATTTTAGAGAAAAATTCCACAGAAATAAAATTGGTAATGGAATAAAAAAAATGTGTCATGTTAAAAAATTCCAATTCAAATACACTGTAATTATGTGTGATTTTTTTTTTTTTTTTATAGACCAAACAATTAATAAAAATGTTAATTAGGCAAAATAAAAACAAACGTTTGACATTTTGGGGCGTACAATAGTTTAAAATCCAGACAAAAAAAAAGTCTGTAAATGTTATAAAATGTTTACAACAATTTTCTTTGCCACAACCATTCAAATGAATGAATTTGTAATGATGCCCCAGACTGATGAATGACACATTAGTTAAACGTAGAACAAACATAATCTGTTATAGCAAAATTTACTAAAATAAAATTTAAAAAAAAAATCAATTAAAAATAAAAAAAAATACATTTGTGTAGTTGCTGATTAATAGAATATCATCTGCTTACGGATTGGAATTGAGAATAAGAGGTAATGGTGATTTGTCATGCAGTTTGTAAATTATTTTTTTGTTTTAAATAAAGCTCGAGACTAGCTTTAGAAATGCTTTCTTACTTACAACAAAAACATTAGAGCGTATCGATTTGTATGCGGCGAAAAAAACAAAAAAAAAAAGCCTTAAAGGGGACACCAATTCTAAGATATTTACGCGAAGAAATCCGAGTATTATATACAGATTCATGGAGGAAAACATCATGCCGACTAAAAACTTGTTTTCAATCTACAATGTATACGCACATATATACATACATAGCTCGCACACAGGCTCTATCGCGGTAAATACCGCGAATTTATAAACATTGTTTTACATGCAACTAATAATATATGTAAACTGTAATAATATGTAATAATATATGTAAAATATAATATGTGTAAACCGGTCCGGTTTACACATATTAGATTTCCATCATCACTTCTTCGTCATTTCTGTTTTAAACATTCATTTACACGAACAGTTTGTGTCATAAATTTTTCTTTCTTTTCAATTTTTTAGCAAAACACACAGAAATTGGCGGAATTGATGGTACCTTCAAGTCTGTATGTCTTTGCATTCTCTTCTCTCTTTTCTCTAAAGTACTAAATAAAGACTTGACGAACGAAAAGTAAATTATATGTAAGCCTGCGAACGATGTCGAGCGATATTGTGGGGCAGACAATAAATGTAAAATGAAGCTTTTAGCCAATTTATTTATTTTCAATAAATACAAGAGCAATTGTTATCTGTGCTGTGTGGTATGTCTCTGACAACAAAGCGTTGATAAGGGTTTCTGTGTCAGCGGAAACCGTCACCAAGTCACTATTTCTATACAGTTGTATGGAAGAAGAAGTAGGATATTGAAAAATGTGGGTCCGTCCAACTTGCGAAATGTTTGAAAAAAAAAGTCGAAATTGTATTTTTTTTTTATTACTTTTTCCTCTATGGCACCGCTAAAGTCCAAATACTTAAAAGCATGTGCGAATGCATTATGTATGTGTGAATAAAGTTCCTTTCAAATACATATGTACACAAAATAAGGAAAACAGCACCTAATAAATTTAAATGCATACATTCATTTATTTAAACATGTAATAATGAAAGTAAAAAATGTTCTTGTAAATGAATTCTCGTACTCTTTCATTCGAACCAAATTATACAAATTTTGAACTGAATCGTTGGCGGCATCACTGAATTAGGCCCCTTTTAGAGAACTATTCGATCGTTGTATACCCGTAGTAATATGCTTTATCTTAATTTAAATGTTGCTCTCTTCTCCCAACATTAAATAATAACAACAACAGCAACAACAAAAGAACACATAATGTGAATTAAAATTCTAGAAAGAATGGCGAGATGAAAGGCGTTCATTAAAGCGAACGCCCCTTGTTTTTAGTTGATTTTTAAAATTAGTCAATGTTGGACGTGTGTGTTCCACTTTACATATCAAAAATTTAGTGCATTTGCAGTCATACCAATTTTATTTAAATTAATTTGTGTAATTTCAATTATAGCTTTAATTATATGATCAATTAGGCATTCCGCTAAAACTATTTTTATTTTAATTTTAGAACGGATCGGTTGTCATGTTTGGTCGTGTGGCTTCTTATCGCTTCGTCGATTCACCAACTGATGGCCGTTACAATCTGGCCTTGTCACAATCACAATTGGATTCAGCGTGTCTCTACGAAAGGTGAGTCTTCGGCTGTTGTTTATTGAATTTCATTTATGTATATGCAAAATTACAGTACATCATACATAGAGATATGTATGTATGTATGTATATGTTAAAAAGTTTTGTGTGAAAATCAAAGTGTATGCTTGCTTCTTTTTTTTTGATGTTGCAATAAAAAGTTTAGTTGAATAGTTGAAAAAGGAAAGAAAATGTTTCGAGTGAAGTAATTGCTACTGCTGCAATTGAAGTTTACAGTTTTATTGTATTGACTTGGAAGTGCACTTATTTTTATATAAAGCAAATGGTATGCAGATGCCTTACGAAATGATTTCCTTCATTAGTCATCCAACATAATCCATGACAAGGTCTGAATGGAATAAATGTTGCATCTCGGCTAAATCGCACACTTAGCAATAACCTGTTGTGCAGAGCACTGGACAAATTTCTGCCAAGTGCACGATGAAAGAAACAACTAACTGCCTGTTCCTCAATGTCGCAGTCGTGCGATTGTTCGCTTTCTAAGCGAAAGAAAATTGTTTTGGGTTCCTCTATGAAGTTCTTTTATTCGAACGATGACTCGATCGACAAGTCGAAAAAACGTAAGTGTTTTCATACAAAATCCGATTCCTCAATATCGATCATGTCGTCAGCACTGCGAACACAAATGTCAAAATCAAGCACTTGCTGTTTTGCTATCGAGTGAGAGTTTTTATAGAAAAAATTTTTGTTTTTTTGTTAAAAAACTGGGAAATAAAACTACAAACCCCAAATATTTTTAATTTGTATTTTATTTAGTAAATATATTAAACAATTATTACATGCCTCCATGTAGTTTTCTTAAACATTCCACTTGTTTGCTGGATGGAAGAAAATCCTGAGTTTGCCAGCTCATCGCGTCAAAATACTTATTAAATGTCGATGCAAAAAAATACTTTTAAAACACCACAAAAACTATTTCCGCACTTTCAAAATGGTTGCTTTTTTATCACAGAGTACTCTGCACAGAATACTCTGTGGTACTCTCTGTTAATTATATATGTATTTTCTTTGGCTTGTCAAATGCAGCTGACCAGTTTTATGAAGGGTTGTATTTACACCAGAACAATTTAGTAGTTTTTTTCAATACTGCAATAAAAAATCAACTAAAACTTTAATTTACCGATCTGGCATCTCTGTGAAGTAAACGCCAAAAATTTCATGACGTAAGACTATGCGAACGCAAGCCGGCGACATAGAGGAATCCAAATTGATTCGAAATCGAGCGACTACATTTCGATCCCTTACATTTTCTTGCGACATTGAGGAACAGGCAGTAAATATCGAATTTGAATTTAGCGCATATTTTCGGCTTCTCGACGCAACAGTCGGAAGGTTGTAAGTTTGCTTACCGTCAAAGACTGGCAAAAATCTTTGCAGCACAATAAAATTAAAAAAAAAAAATTGGTTTCCACAATGAATACAAGTAGTGTAAATGATACTAGCATGTAACTATATACATACTAGATATATGCAAATGGACTATCTAGAAAAAAACTTCGTCTGCAGCGCTGCAAGTTTTCACATTGCAAACTGAATTATTTTCTTAAAATTGTACAAAATGGTTATTGGTTTAAAGATGCATTTGATGTATTAAAATGAACATTTGGTGAAAATGAATTTATTTCACTTGAATTTAATAACATTTTCTTTTATTTTTCCTTTATACTTAAAACGTATGTTTTAAGAGTATTCATATTCGTTTATGTATTTTTTATAATTTTTTATTCATGCATTTTTTAACATTCTTTTCATTTTATGTTGTATTTTATGTTGCATAAAAACCGAAAACATTTTTATGTTGTTTATTTGTTCTGTTAATAAACTTAAATAAAACTGCACCTCATACACACAAACCAACCAAAACCAAATATGAAAATGAACCAATCAAACCAACGAACGGACTTCTTTCTGTATACACAACATATCGCACAATCCAAATAACCTTTCGCCGAATTACAAATAAAATATTTAACATTTTTTATACACTACACAAACAAACACACACAAACACATACACCCACACACATACACACCAAAACTAAACAACAAATTTCCGTTAAAAAAAATGGATTTTTACAATGTACCAATGCCGTCTTCAGTCGTTCACCCACTTCGCCAGGTTCATGGAATGATGAGGATGGAGCCTTGAGTTCGGTAAGTTTTTTTTTCTATTATTAACATATTTAACAAACCATGAAAGGTATCATAAATAAAAACTGAAGATAAGAAAATGGAAAAAAAGATTTTGGCACAGGGGAAAAACATTCTTGTGTATTGACATTTTTAAGAATTACTTATGACGCAAATCTGTGTAAATTGGAACATGGGGTTATTTTAATAAACTTTGATTGAAATAAAGTTTGGAACGAAAATCAATAATAATAATGATACCAAATTTTGTGTTTGTATACATATGTATGTATGTATATAAAACATACATACATAATATTTCTGCTTGCACATGTCTTCCACAAAAATGTGCTCCAAATGGGTGGCATTAGAAAGGTAATAATGATTAAAGCCATGTAAAACTATGCATTAGGCTTGCTTGGTCTAGTCATAGGCCCAATTTAGCATTCAGCACTAGCGGCCTGTGTCAAGTCGAGTAAACTTTTTTCCGTGTCACAGTTGCAAATAAACATGCAACCAGAGTCACTTGAAAAATGACAACTGATTACTTTGCCCAAAAAAATTTGCCGCCTTGAATAAATATCTATTAGCTATTGCTGTTTTTAGTTTAATTATTTTTAATCGATCCAAATTTAAGCAACAGTCAGATGTAGCAGTATTAAATTTGAAAAAATAAACCTCTTTTAGACCCATAAAAGCGAGTACGATCCTCACAATGACAATCCAGTGGAACATACAGAAATCGATGGTAAATTACGTTCAAATGGTTTAGAAAGTAATAATCATACTAATGCAACATTAGGTGGTAATTTTACAAGCTCCAGTGGAACAGGAGGCAATGCCGCCGATACACAGAGTCTAGAAGGTAATTTGGAAAACGAAACCAAATCGATTTCCAGCTTAAAATCGGGAGGCTCAAACAGTCAAGACAGGTAATATTTTGTTACAATTATGAAACAAGCAAGATTTATGAAATAAATATAAAAAAAATTTATTTATTCTTCTCTTTCTTTTATAAACTCTTCCAGCTTTCACTACTTTACACACAACACATTAAAATAAGTTAAAATGTCCTGTTTGAACATCAAACAAATTCTTCACTGTTTTGTTCATTTATTGTTGCTAATTTTACTTTAATCATGTCATCAAATTTTTATGAATTATTTTAATATTTTAATTTAATTTTCACTTCATAATTTCGTGTGTTGTCTTGTAAAACTTAAGCTTTTAGAGTATTTTTCTTTCTTAAATATTGAAAAATCTTATTTGATGGCATTTAATTTTCATTTTCCCACATTTTGCTTATTCTTAGATCTCCTAAAATGCCTTCTACTTCGACCTCAGCTGCTGCCCATATCGAACCCCAGGGTCAAGAACCAATTCTCCCCGCGGTTTTGGAATTTCCTGAAACACATCAGGAATTATTTCTAAGACATATCATAAGTGAATTGGATGTGAATGCTCCACATTTTAAATTAGCTCCTGTATATTCATTATATTTATGTGCCAGGTAAGAAATTTCATTTTAAAATTATTTCGTATGCGTTGTCATGCATGAGCATGTTTTGTTGTTGTTTTAAATTATTATTATTTCAATTAATATCCATGGTTAGTGCCAAATGAGTACTGCTTTGGTGTTGCTTATAATATTGAAAGCATGTATTCTTGATGCTAATTTTTCGGCCTTCGTTGTTTAGTATTTTAATAGTTCGAGCTTTACTGTCACTTGTTCGATACCTGAAGAAGATACCCATTGAGGTATGAAATATTGAATTTAATAAACATTTATAAAAAAAAAAACAAGTGACCTTAAAGCTCGAACTATTAAAATATTAAAAGCATGTCTAATTGAGGAATAATTTTGTATACTTTATGATGCCCATTACAAACAAGAATTGAATTTCTTGCAACTGTTAAAGTTGTTATTTGACTTCAGGGGCCACTTCCACCCCACAGAAAGCAGAATACCGAATTTTGGAATACGTCAAGGCAACCCCTGTTCTCTCGGGGATTGGAAGTAACAACAAAAATCTTCTACATGGGATTTGAGATATTTCATTATGTATTCTATATTAACAGATGAATGAGTTTCTTATATGTCTCTTTAATTCAATCCAGATGTAATAATCGTAATCTTCAACAAAAATTTTTTTGTTTTTTTTTTTTTAAATAGTAAGAAACTAAAACAAAAGTTTTTGCTGGAAATAACTACAGGAAGTCACAAATACGTATTAAAAATCTGCAAGTGTAACAAGTTATATTCAGATGAAATCTAAGGATATATTTTTTAAAAAAAGCTTATTTAAATTTCAAACCTTTCTGTTTCATTTTAGATACCGTGCTTCAACACACTACCGTCCAGAGCTTCAGCCCACAGAGCGTGCTCACAAATTAACAATATTTTTACACCATGTTGCTAATTTAATTTACAACGTTGTCCAAGAGCAATACTCAGATCCCCGCATCTTGGCCTTCTGGATGGCAAACTCATCGGAATTTTTGCATTTTCTTAAATCAGATCGTCACATCAGTGCGTTTTCGGTGCAGGCCCAAGAAGTGCTAGCGGAAAGTGTACAAACAGCTTTTCGCAATTTGGTTAATTGCTTCCGGCTTGAACTGTCACAAACCTTGAATCAGTTTCTGTCAGAGACGATTGACCATGACTCGGCGGCCGGTTTGGTTTTGACAGTGTTGGGTTCTGCCATGGCACTACTCAGAAGGTGTCGAGTTAATGCTGCCTTAACCATACAATTATTTTCGCAATTATTTCATTATATTAATGTGATTTGTTTTAATACGGTGAGCAAGAAAAGTTGATGTATGATTTTGAGTTTTCTTTATTTTATATATGTATATATACTTACGTACATGTATTGTTTGTTTTTATTGTAATGATGAGGTTTATTTTTTAATTTGCATCAATTGTTTTGGTTTTAAAATAAATGCCATCACAATTTTAGATTGTCGCCAATTCCCATATGTGCACGGCCGAATGGGGCAAAGTTATGACGGAACGCTTACAGCTATTGGAACTGTGGGCCGAACGTCAAGGTCTAGAACTGGCAGCTGATTGTCATTTGGCAAAAATAAACCAATGTGCCCAATTCCTGCAGGCACCAAAAACATCTGTCGAAGAAATTCAACAACTGGCTTGCTCTTGTTTCCGTTTGAACTCCCTTCAAATGGCTGCTTTATTACAACAAGAGAAAATTCCTCGTAACCTGGTAGACACTGCTATACGAATGGCTGAATCTGTGGCCGACGAACTAACACGAGCCGATGGTCGGGAAGTTCGCTTAGAGGAATCGCCCGAACTCCATTTGGCTTTGCTGTTGCCTGACGATGGTTTCAGTTGCGATGTTGTGCGTGGCATACCTTCCGGATTGGTCGATTTTATAAATCCTTTGCAGCAACAAGGAATGTGCCGCTTGGCTGCGCAACCCACCTCGATTGGTCTATGGACCGTGTATATGCATCAATTCAATGCAAGTTATTGTAAACTTTTCTTCTCAGCACAAACTAATCTATATAATTCCGCTTTAGGCCCGCTCTTCGAGTGCTATGTCTAACAAGCTCCCACAGCCTGAAGTTCAAGTTATTAAACTGCACAAAAATTCCAATGGCATGGGCTTGTCTATTGTAGCAGCCAAAGGCGCTGGCCAGGAACGATTGGGTATTTATATCAAAAGTGTAGTGCCGGGTGGAGCTGCCGATGCTGATGGACGTTTGCAGGCTGGCGATCAGTTATTGCGGGTCGACGGCCAGAGTTTGATAGGAATTACACAGGAAAGGTAAGTTTGATTGCTGTGACCATTTCTGCATGAAAAAACTATGAACACTCGTATCACAGTACGATAATAAATCCCAACACAAATTTACTATCGTACTGTTTAAAATATTAAATATTTAATTTATGAAAAATATTACTTAAAGCTAAATCACTCAGGGCAACATTAATTGGGCAAATCTTGAGCTTTAAGAAGAACTTAAATAAAATATGTCGCTTTGAGTGCACACAATATAAGAATCATGCATATATAATTGTTAACTGCAGGGAGTGTAGGGATAATAAATTAATAAAATGATTTTTTTCATATTCAGAGCTGCTGATTATTTGGTACGCACAGGACCTGTTGTTACCTTGGAAGTGGCTAAACAAGGCGCCATATATCACGGCTTAGCAACCTTGCTGCAACAACCCAGTCCCGTTATACAACGTGGTAAGAAATTTTTAAAATAATTTTCAGTTCTTTTGCAACAAAAATGGAGGAGTCTTAGAAAGTTTGCAAGGAAAAAAAATAACTGAAAACAAAGGGAATATGAAGATCAATATAAATAAATGTTTCTTGAGGTACGGCCACGTTATCAAATATTAGCCGTCAAATAACACTACCACTACTCTCTGTTGCTGACCCAGCACATGGACACAAACAATTGAGAAAACAGAACGTAAAAACATTACATTTTAGAACAGTATATTTTAATGTTCAGCGAACAATTAGTTGATCTTGCAACAACTTTGTGAGAGCAAATACAAAATTTCTCCAAATAATATTCTTGCGCATCGAGCATATAAAACAATGAAATATACTGTTGTACCGAGTATTAGTTTTTTTTTTTTAATACTCAATACTTTAAAGGTTGCGTTTTTTAACCAAATTTAGCGGAATGCACTAAAGGCTGATAATAAAAGAAAACAAAAGTGCGCCCGATTGTTGATTCTAGTCCCTGACTGCAGAAAACATTTTTTTTCGGAAGCGAAATTCGCAATTATTCTTTACAGTGTTGTGGTATTGCCACATTATCGGTTCGGCATTGTAGATATTGTTCTTCATTTAGCTTGCGCTCAAACTTTATGGGAAAGAACAAAAAGGCAAGAAAATATTAGATTACAAAAGAAGAACAAAATATTTTAGGTTATTTCTTTCCAAAATAGTTTTATCAAAGTTTGAGAGAAAATTCAACAAGGGCATTTTAAATAAAAGCAGCAGCAATGGTTGGCATATTGCAGCAGTTAAGGCTTTACCTGTAGTTATTTATAACCAATTGTTCATAGGTGAACAAATTCTGGAAAGACTAACATTAATACTTGATGGTTCCATGTCGTAACGCATTTGAGTAGAAATATTTACGGCTCAGAGTATTGTTTTTGTATTAGCTACTAAAATATTGCATCTGTAAACATCATGAAATCAAAATGATTAAACCTTTTTGCAAGTTAGAAATTTCGAACTTAAATCTCATATTTTCCAAGTTCATATTCGATTTGCACTCGTTTTCTAGGACTCCTCACACATATGAAGTAGAACTTAAAACAAAAACACTTAAGCTTAGCTGTAATGCCATTAATAATACATACAAGTATTCATTTAGTATTAAAAGTAATTTAAAATGCTAATTAGTTGAACTAAATATTTACTTATCGTATAACTTCCCTACATGCTGCCATAAATTGAAAAATAAAACATACATTAATCTATAACAACAATAATATTTATAAAAAAAAATTAACAAAACCTAAAGAAGATCCAAATATCCTACAATTTCCACAAAATCATTATCAGCAACAACGAAGACATAGTTCTCATACCACAAATAATCGTTATTTCGGTTCGATATCCGATGACAGTTTAAATCGTAGTCGTCGGGAATCGTATGCGGGAATGTACACCACTTCATCTTCGCCACCCATACGCAGACTTTCGGCCTCTTCTTTGCTCGAAGAAAGATGTCTGATGGGCTATCAAATACCCATTGATCCAAGATATCGTGATACTCGTCCCATAGCACGTTCTGCTAGTAGTTTGTACAACATGAGCAAAGAGGTGTCGCTAAGTACGCATAACTTGACAAATACCCAGGGAGGTGGCTTAATATATCAAACAACCATGCAGGAGATGCCACAGCAACCACTATTCAGTCCTTTAAGACACCGTGCGCGAAGCGCTAGCAATACGAATATAACATACACACCCCCACCTTCAATTTACATTGAGGAGTATATGGAGCCAGGCGAGCAATCGAGTGCTAATAAAACGAATTCTCAAGAATCATTTACGAATTTCGTGTATACAGAAATTCATCAACCACTCAACGAAGAGGGCATAGCATCTGTGTCAAATACTGAAGAAATACCTTTTATTGACGATGGCTCTCCCACGGAAGAGGAAAATACTTATGTGCCAACAGAGCAATTCTCACAATTGAATCGCGGCATTATTGGTAATAAAAAGCTGCTCAACTTGAACACTCAGCGCAAAACTGTTAGCTTTGATTTGGAAGATATCGCTGGCAAAGAATCTGTAGCAGAGGTACTTGCAAATCGTAAATTTTATACCCATGATGCTTTGAGTAAATGTTGTTCGAACAGCTCCATTTCTTCTTCACAACACAATTCGAACGATTCCCTGAAACAAGAATCAAACCCTTTGTTAGATAAGAACGGCAAAGTTACGCTGATACAAAAAATTAGACGAGAACTCAACTCATATCGTTCGACTTCGGGCAGCTTAGCTAACATTACCACAGATCAAGAATCGGGTGGTAGCAACTCGAATTCTCTAATTTCCTCGTCGGAATCTATTGAACGTATGCCGTTGTTGATGCAGCGTTTCAGGAATGTGACCGTTAAGCCTAAACGGGAACTTAACAGCATAAGATCGACTTCAAGCGGTGGCAATTCCATAGGCCAGCAAAACTTTAAATATCAACTAAATCAAAACAGGTTTTGTAACCAAACACTCATTAATCGTGACTTTGGCAAGCAGCAGCCATCTACGCAAATGCACCATTCAGTTTTTCAAACACAAAATGTAAATACTTTTCAGAAATTTGTAAACGAATCCAAACACAGTTCAAATCCCATTCAAAACCAACCTGAATATGTTCCTAAATGCTTACAAAAGCCCAAATCGTTATCTCAAAATAATCTGCTAAATTCAGACTCCTCTGAGGATTGGCCAGAATTTAAGAAAACTTGGGGTGAAGGCAAGGTCAAAGAAATGGCTGATTTTTTTGCCAAAAACAAGAATTTCAAATTTCATCCCTTCCCAAGTCACAAAATAATAAGCAAATCCACTTCCGATTTGTTGGCAGATGAAAAGTCAAGCACTAAGAAACCCAAACTAACGCAGCCAGAGCAAACTGACATTTTAAAACAATTAAAAGAGTGGAGTATTTTCGGTTTGGAGGGCAGGGATTTTGATATTAATTTGAAGTCTCCACAGAGCCAGCAGCAATCGGTTAGCGATAAAAACAAACAACGAATTAATTTTAATACAAACACTATCAATAATACTAATAATAATTGTAGCGCTAATAATAATAACAATAATTATAGTGATGATTACCTTACACAATGTACAAATTCAGGAATTGATTTTTCCACCTTAGCTCCATGTAAATTGTCCTTAAGCACTGAATTGAATGTTAACTGTGAACCCTGTCCGTGTCTTACTCGTATTCCCAAAAACTATTGTCTCGAAAAAAGTTGCGTTCCTGTTGAAGCGCCTGAAACTCTGCAATGCCATGATGCATGTAAGGAAAGCCAGAACTGTTATCAATATCACACACAAAGCTCCAAATGCTATTGCTCTGTCAGATGCAACAAGAAATCAGGAAAATCTCCCACACCCACAAGAGCCTCCAAAACCAAAACTTTGACACGTTGCGGTACCTTAAAACTAAATCCTAAAGCAAAAACTGTACGCAGTATAAAACGTAAACAACACCAACAAATAAGTCATCAATCTTCAGCCGAAAATAGATATAAGCCTTTTAATTCTGCCTCGCCGAGTTGTAAAGTTTTGTCGTCTTTAGCCTCTAGTGATTCGCTCACTGCATCGTCACAGTCCTCCACATCGAATTCATCGAATTTCAGCTCTTCCAGTTGCCATCATTGCTATTCGGAGTTTGAAAATCATAACGATTATAATGATGCGATTAAGGATAATGATACAGATGACGATAACGTTGGCGATAATGATGAAGCTGACGATGTCGCTGAAGGAAATGACGACGAATGCATTAATAATTTACTCCACACTGTTGATCCTCATAAAACAAGTTGATAATAATGCTTTCGTAACTAAGAGGTTGTTGTGTTTGAAAAATGCTTGCTTTTGTATTTAAATGCTTTTCAGTGGATAATTTTTTTTTTTAATTTATTTTAATGGGCTTTTCATTCGTTTTTTTTTATTTTTATTTTGTATAAAATACCTGTTTCGTATTAACTAATGTTGATAGAATTATTTCATATTTTTTAGTGTTCTCTTGCGTTGGCTTAAGCTTTTGATTTCAAATTTTTTAATTGAAGTAAATTTTTAAAATACAACTTTTATACATGTAAACTAGCGAGATTGCACAGTAATGTAATGGCAAATAAAATGCTTCGTTTAGCTTTTCAATAGTCATGAACACTTTTCCGAAATAAGGGTCTAAAATATTAACCCCCCCAATTCATAAAAATTATTACAGGCTTATAAGACTGTTATTTGACATATTTGTATAGAAAATCTGTCAAATAAGAGCTTTATAAACCTGTTATAATTTTTATGAATTAGACGGTAAATCTGTACTGTTCTATTTCGTAACCTGCACTACAAAATTACGTTCAATGCCCAAATATACATATGTATGTATTTACTATTTAGTTGTAATAATATATATAGTATAAAAGCGAGCACCGTAACCTGTAACTCTTTCATAAAGTAAAGAGTTTGAGTAACCCACTTTTTTTTAACAATGCTGCTCAGATCAAAATGGTCTTAAATATGTTTTCCACCAAAACCATCACTTTAGTGGTCTGCCAGAACGGTTGCCTGTGAAGCCAGCGATGCTCGGTTAGCTTGTTTTAGTGCTAGAAGTACACTGAAACTTTTATTCGTTATCATCTGTCTCCTGAAACTCTTTTTAAATGGTAGTAGGGATCTAACTAAATGCCTAAAGGAATTACATGATATGAATTAATGAATAAATAAAACTCTTAGTATTGCACGATCACACTGCGTAACAGCGACTGATAATCATTGCGCGTACGCAATTAATCTTAAACTAAAAACGAACTCTAATGAAACAAAAAATAATTAAACCGTTTATTTTAATCGAAAAATTTATAAAAAGTTCTTTACGCAATCTTATAGTCACATGTGTATATTTCATTAAGTATAATTTACCCCAATTATATTTTTATATTTATTTCAATCTCCTCTGTTCAGGCGATTTACATTTTTTCTGTTTTTAATTTAAAACTTTTAAAACTGCTAACTCATTTTTATTATGTATTATTTACACTACTTTGTTATTCGCAATTTAACAACACCCCTAACAATCACCGATCAATTCTCGAAATCCGTAAAACCGAATAACACACACACAAACCAAAACTTTAAACCTTAATAATCTCAGGTAATCGTCGCATGTCTGAACGTGATTTAACACGCATGGGAACTGAGAGTAACAAGAGCATGAGTGGTGGCCCTCTATTAACAAATAATCATTTACCCAGTAGTAAATCCGTACCCGCACTACATCATCATTCAGGCAGTGGTACTATCTGTAAGTGTTTTTTTATTTTTATTTTTAACAAAATAAAACTTTGATATTTGTTGTCACACAAATATGTATGTACATATTTAAAATAATATTTTATATCTATGTAAATTTTTAGCCATGCCCAATTCAAAATCTCGTAGTACTCACAGTTTGGCCAATCCAAATTCAAACATCAACAGCAATAACAACAACAACAACAACGAACAAGGTTTTTATCAAAATTTAAGTGTGTATCGAAATCAAAATCAACCACAGCCCATTTTAAGTGAAAGGTAAGCTTTTTCTAGGTGTAAAGCAAAAAACTAACAAAAGTCTGGAAAACTTATAGCACTTTAGTTTCGGCTTAAATATGTACACATGAGTATTCAACAATTAAATAAAATATTGGAACATCTCCACACAAAACATACATTTTTTCGAAAAGTCTACGAAATTATTACATTTTATTCTGAGTCTGAGTCTCAAAACTTGGTTTCGAAAAAATTTTATTTTCAATGTAGTGCTATTTCTGTGCAAAAATCAAATGGGCAATTTAGAAGAATTTTGTATTAAATTAAGGATTATAGTGTGTCTTAAAGAAGTCACATAAGATTTAATTAAAACATGAAAACCTGCTATTTTTTATTAAGGCTTAGTTCGATCTTTATTAGAGACATTGAGATTTCACATAAATATGAAGTGTTCTTAGTAGAATACTGTAACATATATGATTCGATTTTGCCTTAAGTCGACTTAGGTTGTTATTGCTTGTATTCTTTATAGAAATGTAATCCATTATAAAAAAAAAAATTGTTTTAATCAGTGAAGTCTTAACTATTCAGTTGTGAGACGCTACCGAAATTCATTTTATAAAATCATTATTTGGAGAACTAAATGCCTAAAAATACGGAGACTCATTTTGCACTGTCTTTACAACAATAATGTACATATGTAGTATGAAACAGAGTGCTTTTAATCCCAAAATAGTCCTTAAAAATATAAAATTTAAAAAAAAAGCAATAACTTTTGACATTTTGTAGTGTTTACGGTGCATTTGTTATTATGTATTTCACATGACCAGTTAAAATTTGTAAACCTTATCTTCATTATTCTATTTTATTCTTTCTTAAACTATTAATTCTTTTTTTTTTTTACAATTTCGCTTGCAATCCGGCTTAGGATTATAATACGTTTAAAAAAGTTACTATATGGTTTTATTCCAATTAAAAAAGAGGTACAAGTTTTAGAAATGACTAACGTAAGTGATGAAAATTGATTTATTTGAATTTGTGTCATTAATTTTGTTTTGTAATTGTGTCTAACATCACTATTAACCAAAATAGCTGTTTTCATTTTTCAACAATTGTACTTGAAACACTACAATTTGCACATACAGTTAAAATTGAAATACCTCTTGCGGCAGATTAACTATCACAAGAACTTCCTGCCTTCGTAGTGGTGCTTAAATTAATCAGGTATGTGATGGAAACCGATTCTTAAAGAAAACATTGTTTTTGAAAATATTTTGTGGAGAATTGTTTTCTGATTACCTCTTGAAAAACATACAATCAATTATGTGTATGTATAACGTAAATTTGAATAAAATTATTCATTAAACACTAATGAAAAGTGCAGACTAAGAAAGTCTTTGATTTAAATTCGATGACCATCACATAACTAGCTCAATATTAAAAAATCGTCAAACATATTGTTTTCAAAAAAGTTTTTCTAAACCGCGAACAGCAGATGCCATTAACTTGCTCTTATTACAATCAGTATGGAGAGGAGTTGGAGCAAGAGCAGGTGACTAAGCTCTTTACTATGCTGTGGTGTTTTATAATCACAGCAAAAGCTATAGTACATAATTGTACTAAATGTAGTGAAATATAACAATCAATTGTTTTTCGGAAAAACTATTTAATTTACTTCTATTTCATAATTACCATGTTTCGGATATGATTTTTAAAATTTGAATATTTGGTTTTCCTTTTGTAAGTATTAAACTGTGCTTCTTGTACCGATTTCCGCACTTATTTTCAATTTTGCGTTTTAAATTATTCAAGAGCTTTTCTAAAATGTTTGTGGACAAAAGTCTTTTAAACCTTGTTTGCTTTTCGCATTTCGATGTTTAGAATATGCTGCTTTTTGTTTAACTGCTTCGAGGTATTTTTAAAACACTGTATTGTTTGTCACAAGTCTGTCATATGAAATCGTACATGCTGATTTTATATTAAAGCAAAAAAAAAAAAAAAACGCTTAAATAAATAAACGATTTAATTCGTTTGCAGACCGCAAATGGCATCACATTCCGCAATGAACGCGTACAATGGAAATTCCCAACAAAATTTACAAAATCCAATTCTCTCGCAAATAAATGGCACAAACCAAACATCAAATATCCCCCAACAACAACAGTCTTACCAGCAACCACATTCCCAGCATACAATAATGGCAACACCGCTTACGTCTAATATGCCGCCCAGTCGACCGCAGTCGGCTTATTACCAGCATCAAGCAACACCGGCAGCTGCCACACAACATCACCATCTTAATTCGAGTCAACAATCGCAACAATTTCCACAACATGCTCATGCGTTTAGTGCAAGCACAACTAATTTAAGCGGCATGCAGCCGCAACAACTGCAACATTTGACGCCACAACAACAGTATCAGCAACAACAACTGAGTCTTACGCTGGGCAATCGTTCAAAGAGCACACAAAATTTCCAACGCGACATGCAGGCTCAGCAGAGTTTGCGTATGCAGCAAATGATGGCACCATCAATGCCCAACATCAGCAATATGTACCAACAGCAGCAGCAGCAGCAGCAGCACCAACAGCAGCAACCGAACTCTGCATTGCAGCACCATAATTTATCCAATATGGCGGCCAGTCAAAGCATGCAAAATGTATCCTCAATGGCGGATGACAGCAGACATTCCCTCATGGAATCAGCAAACGGTTACCAACAACAACAACAGCAAATACCCGCTGCAGCACAGACTTTGAGAAGAAACATACGTGCCGAATACCTACAGCAACAGGCCGGTGCATCAGTTGGTCCCGAAAGTACTCAACACTCTCCCAATCATTTGATGCAACAGCAACAGCAGCAAAACAATTTTATGACTTTGCCGCCGAAGCCCGGAACTGTGGCACAACAACAACTGACACCGACCAAACAACTTCAGCAGCTGCCGCCCACAGCACCCAAGCCCTTGCAACAAAATAGATTGTCGCTGCAGCACCAACAACAACAACAACCCTTCAATGCGAATTTATATCAACAGCAATCAATTCAGCAGCCGGGCGAGGACAAACCGCCATTGCCACCTACTACCACCCATCCGCTTTACAAAGCCACGCAACAAATCACGCCGGGCATGAATTATGTGGCAAGTACTATTGATCCACCAAAAGGCGGTTATATGCCAGTATCTGCTTCAGCCTTTCAACAGAACAAAAATATTCACGGCAGCAATCCATGGGAAAGGGAAGAGCGCGAAAAGGACTTGGAAATGCGCAGAGAACACATACGCCAATGGCGTGAACAACAGGTCAATGAACTCTCTGCTCTGGTTCAGCGTACAGCACAACAGGAGGAACAACTAAAAACACTTATACTCGAAAGAGACTTTGAAAGAAGGGCACAAGAAATCGAACATGAACATGAGGATGAAAGTGAACCTTCGTATGAGAAGGAAAATGTACAAGAAGTATTCCGTTTAAGCCAACAACAAAGTGTCATACAAACACCGGTAACGAACTTTAGACAAACTGAAACCAAACTAGCCTCCGTTCTGGACAATCAAAGATCGACTAATAACTCGAATGAAACTTCTCCCTTGAGCTCAAATAGAAATTCAGACGCTGAACCAGTACCGCCACCCATTCCTGCACAACCTCCTCCGCCTGCAACCACCACCACCAGCACCACCATTGTTACCACAAACAGCAATTTAACCACCATACAACCAAAATCTATACTGAAAAATAATCGCTACGATGGTTCAAATACAGCGCCCTCTTCACCCTCTAAATCACAAAAGTCCACCTCGTTTGCCGATGATAAGCATTTGCAGACTGAACATCCCATTTCGTCCCTGGCACGTGACCTCAATCATTTAACGCTGGACAACTCCAGCAGTCACAATTCATATGACAACAATATGAATTCGGAAAATACTCCATTAAATACCAGCACAGCAGCAGCAGCAGCAACAGCCGTGCCGCCCCCTCCACCACCAGAACGCAATAGTTCTTACTTGATTATGTCGCAACAAAAGCTGCGCAATTCTTCCATTGGTCTGCTCAAGACGGCCACCATCAATTCGGCCGACCTGCAAAAGAAATCTGCTGCCTCCAATATTCTAATGAGCACCAATAATAACATGCAAAACAATCTCTTAAACTTGAGTTCGGCAAATGCTTCGCTGCAATCATCACCATCATCTTCCACCATGGACATGTATAATGCATCTGCTGCCGCTACTTCTGCCACTACCAATCACAGCAACAGTGCCAGTCCTTCAGCTTCAATGATGTTGTTGCGCGACAACAAACGTGTCTCATTCCACGATGACGACAATAATTTTGCCTCTAATAACTACCATAATATGGACTACAATGCAACAATGGACGCACTTTTGACAACAACGTCTGACTTGAATACCATACGAGAGGATACCAGTGTAAGTACATTTTGGCTTGGGGTGAAAATAAAAATCATTTCAAATAATATTAATCAAATTTCAAACCTAACAAAAATTCTTGCCTGCAAATCGGTTGTTTCTTTGTCTGCCAGTTATTAAGACCAGCTCACTTAGCTCCTAATTGGTGCGGTTGTGCTTGTGCTGCTTTGGGAAGCAGTGAGGCTGTAGCTCTACGCGCCACTCATTGGTTCCACTTTGAACCATCCAGATGAGCGGATGAAAGAATCCACCCTATTTAATCCACATTCCGACACATCTGCCAAGTCATGCTGTGTCGGTCTGCCTACATAGTTTGCTTTTGCGTTGGAGAGAGCCGGGCACCGGTAGAGCAAGTGCTCAACACTCTCCTCCTCTGTGGAACTTCTGCTGAAGTTCTGATACGGAAGATTGAATCTTCTCACATTTGTACTTTGTGTAATTCATGTCTTTGTCCTCGTATTATTCATGAATAATTTTATTATATGTATGTACATATGTATATACCCGCTTACATATGTACAAATATAGGCCAAATTTTAAATAACTTAGGGTTTTTCCAACTGCCTAAGGGATCTGCTACTTACACACACAAATTGTTACGCAGGAGCGGACAAATTTAGGTGTTCTCTAACTCAAGGTAATTTTCCTTTCAATCTACGTCGTACTTTTGCAATTCAATCAAAGAACTTATGTGTAAAATATCGCGATCCAGTCAACTCAGCGAAGGTTTTGTAAAGTCATTAGAGCTCAGTACCATATTCATGCAAATTAACTCAGAAAGCTGGGGCCACAAAAATCATAGTGTCCTCGAATGGTTCGAATGCAAAATGAAAAGAAAACTAAAATTGCAGCGATAATTTTAAAAGTTCATGAATAGATTAAATATACATAGATAGTCTGTGATCATACTGAATTTGGCTATGACATGAGTTTGAAACAATTTGGGTGCTGATGATCGTCGTGGCGGACGTGGAACAGCCATGGTATGCTCCTCAGTCTTCAACTTATGCATGCCAAAATATACCAAAAAAAAATCTTTCTAAATTACCAGGAAGTAAAATTGAACTAAAGCCGATAAAGCAATTAACAATTGTAGTAAAAAGTAGAAAGAAAATAATATAGACAGCATTTCTATTTCAGTTCCTTCCTGCAAATTTAGATGCTTCCATGTTGCCATCCATGCCTTCAACCCCCGACACGGCGGCATGGAATACCACAGTGCAATCAACACCTGGTGTAATCGGAGCTCAAGAAGTTTACAGGTACCGTCTTAAAATAATTTTTTTTTTAGGAAATAAATCAAAACTTTGTTTTATTATAGAGATCCTCGTACTAGGCGTTTGGCCGAAAAACAACAACAGCAGCAGCAACGTAGTACCGAAGCTGTACCAGAGAAATTATCTTTTAAAGAAAAAATGAAAATGTTTGCCTTAGAATCGGGCGAAGATAATACGCCTAAAGATAAGCTAAAAATATCCAGGGCACAAAGAGACATTGATGCAGTGCATTAAACAAATCGTACATAAAAAAGAAAACACCACATTTCATAGAAGTTAATAAATTAGGATTTTAAGAGTAAAAATATATACTATATAGTAGCAAAGAAAATGGAAACTAACGTTATTTCGAAACGTTCCAACGTTATTTCGAAATTGAAAACCATTACAATTAATCTTAACGAAGTTGCTTTAAACAAGCAACACAATTATTATTTTAGAAATTTATGTAATTATGTTTGGTTAATATTCTTAATAGTTTTTAAACGAACGTGCATAGAAAAACTGAGCTAACAAATATTAATTTTAATTTGAAGAAACATAGATATTAGAGTAAGTGTAACATGAAGTAAAAATCATTATTTTATAATATAATTTTCCTTTTAAAAACTCTAATATGCAAAGGATTATTTTTCATTATATACCGGAATTATAATATTAATTAATTTTTTCCGAATTAACAAAATGTATTCTTAAAGCTTTCGATTATAATATACATAAATAATAAACATTGTTATAAGAAGGAAGATGTAAAAATACATATATATATTACCGATGACTAAAAACTGCAAATTTCAAGAATACCAAGATTGAATACTTACTGTAAAATGGTCCAATATTTATAACTTAAAGTTTACGAAAAGAAATGAAAAGATTTTATTATAAAAAACTTTCATATAAAAAATTTATGTGATCTTAATTTTTTTTTAATAATTTTTATTTGTTTAATAATAGCTTTAAATTTTCATTATCTTTAAACGAGAACATTTTCTTAAGGTTTTCAATAAAAAAATATACATATAAAATACAAATAAATTTAGCATTCCATACTAAAATTTTTCATTTATTTTTACTTTATTACATCGTCCCAAAAATTAAAATTTTTGCCTAGAAGAATGCGAATTCTATGGCCCAAATTTCCCTGAGATTGGGTTTTGATGGGACTGTTCCTTGAATCGCTACCAATTTTTATCGAAAACCATCTTTAAGCAAAGAAAATATTAGCAAAATTCTAAAAAAGTTTGTTTGATCACCAACCAACCCAGCTCTGAAAAATTGTCAATCAAACGCGTTTCAAAATTTGTTATGAGTTACTAAGCGAACAGCACTTGGTAGCAAGTAACTTTCTAATAAAGTTTTTATTATAACGCCAATATCTCGGAAACTACAAGAGATTTTAAAACACGGATTTTTGCATTAGATCGGGCTCAAACTTGGCTAAATAATGGATGGGGTTTCTTCGGCCCACTGCCACGCCTTGCATTAGAAAATTTCGAGTTTTTACTTCACATCCAATTTTTTGGTGCATACATCGGTTTTACAAAGAAATATTCTTCTGCAGAAATAAAGCCAATATTCTAATCTATCGCTGTTCCAATTTTTATTGAAAACTGCGGTCAAATAACCAAAATATAAGCAATTTTTTAAATACGTTCCGAATGATTTTTATTTCTGTTATTTGAGCTGGTTAACTCACCTTTTTGTTCAAGGAAAATAAAGCATACTTTGAGGCGCTTTTAAAAATTTTTTTTATTTTTTTTATTTTAATAATTTTATTTGCTCCATTTTAATGTAAATAATTTAAAATCAAGTGAGATGGTTAAAAAAGATATTTCGATTATTACACAAAGAGAAAACAATTATTTTTACTGATAAATATATGTACATAAGAAAAATACAACATTTTTGAAATGGTAGCGGTAGTAAAACAAAAAACAATATAGCGATAAAAAATAAAACAGTAATTCCTATTAAATGCGAATTGATTTCACGAAAGGACCAATAAAAAATTTCCTATGAAGATTTTTAATTTAATATAAGCGGGGATTATTTTTCCCAAAAAAAAAACAAAAAACAAAGTTCTTCTTAAAGACAAAGTTAGATTGCATATTTACGAAAACACATTACAAACGGATCAATTATTTTATTTGAAAGAAAAAATACATTTTTGAATTACTGTAAACTATCAAATAAGCTCATTAAACTCTTTTTAAACCGTTGTTTGTTACCAGAAATCTTCTTTAATATAATCCTGTATAAATGTTAAGACGAAAAATTATAACCGAAATGAAAGTATGTTAATCAACTAGCACATACATATGTATATAATAAAGTAATTCGCTGAAACGAATAAACGAAAGTTGTTTAATTTTCAAAGAGAAAATGTTGCTTGACTTTGCGACTCTAATATAAAGTAGTAAGTAAAACTATATTTATATTTGTCTATACATATAAAATTGGAGTGTTACATTTGCAATGCCTTTTCAAAGGAATTGGACACTGTTGGCTACGACAACACTGGCTTAAAGAATTAATTAGAATTTCAACTAGATTTAACTTGAGATACGAAAAAACGAACTAATTTTAAATGTTGTTAAAAGTCTTTACATCTTTATAACGTTCTTTCAATTCATCAGAAAGAATGACCTTATCAGCAATCACTAAATATTGACGATCAGTGAGGCAAGTCAGTTGCTTTTCTTGCGATAAATCCAATACTGAAGGTATGTTTTTTTCATTTTGAGACCATTCCAGTAGAGACTTTTGCAAAATCCATTTGGAGGATAAATCCTTGTAATAATTTTTTCTTAAATAATCTACTGTTTGTAACTTCTTTAAGTGCTCGATGGTTTGATGGTGATATTTGAAACAATCTATGGCTCTCATTAACAAAGAAGATGTTAAGAGGCACCACTTGCTCTCAGGTTCATATTCCAAAAGGCTTTCACATGATTCCAGCTGAGACTTTAGTTCTTTTAAGACATCGGGCGTGTAAGATGTATTGGTCAAAGCATGAAAATAGTAATTGTGATTATTAAAATATTTTATATTTAGCACGGCTGCAAAATTGAAAGCATTCACTTCTAATTTTTGAAAGTCTAAGGGATTGCCTACATTTTCGTTGGTGTAGAAGGTAGTATCAGATACTTTATTATTTAAGGAGCGGAAATGTTTAAATTCGAATTGCTTGTCTTTGCCTTTTAGTACTACCCTTAAACTGTCGCAGGTTATGAGTTTTGTAAATGCCACTACAGTTTTATCTGGGCTACACCGAAAAGCTGCCACTGCCAATTCGGGTTGCGAATAACCTAACAACCATCTTTGGTAAAACCAAGCTGAACTATCATTCGGATCAGTGAAAGCAGCGGTTAAAACCATTTCTAGTTCCTCCTTAAGCTTTTCTTCACTCATTGGTCTTTTTGGTCGTGCTTCTCCTTCGTATGGATGTAAAGTAGGCAGCAATAGACTTCTGTGATGCCAAGAAGAATAATTTGAAAAATTTACCTTAATTTTTTCAGTACAAAAGTCCAACTCGTCTTGTTTAGCCACTTGAGCTTTTTCCACCACATAACGCCTATAGTCCCACGTATGAAAATTGCGTTCATCCATCTTCAAATACTTGTTGCACAATAACACTTCACGTTGCCAATTAGCTTGTGGTGCGTGCTCCAACAGCCACATGCGGTGGTGCCAAATGTTATAACTTTTAGGATTAACTAGCAAACATTGTTCGGTTAAAGACATTTCAGTGTCGAAAACTTTCTGTATATCATCTTCAATATTGACATTTTCACTATTTTCTTCGCTGGACTTCTCTTCCTCGTCTTTTAATTGTTTGGCTTTGTCTAAAATGCATTCCCTTCTTATATTCCACAAAGTAGAAACATCGGGATTCCTCTGCAATATTGGTGTGGTATATGCTAACATTTCATCATCAAATTCCGAGTTCTTCCGCTTGCTCATGATTTTTGACATGGCAGACTTATAGGCTTTAACCTTTAAGGCCTGCTCCTTCTTTTTCCGTTCCTTTTCCTCTTCAGTAGTGCGTATCTTCAAACGTCCGTGCATTTTCGTAACTGTTTTTAAGTATTTAGAAGCGAAATTATGAATTTCGGAATTTCCTCCCAAATTAAATGCAGTAAATTAAATTGGTGATGACAAATAATTTTTTAACAGATGTTCCGCATAGACAATTCCTACAGCTGTTTGTATTTTGTACAGCGGCAGATTTTCGATAGTAGATGGTGTGGATGATTTACAATTCATAATCATCGCCTCAAAACTAGTGATGACATTTATTAAGTACTATAATAAGGGAAATAATATTTTATTAGCTGATATAATCATGTATATATATATATATATATATATATATATATATATATATATATATATATATATATATATATATATATATATATATATATATATATATATATATATATATATATATATATATATATATATATATATATATATATATATATATATATATATATATATATATATTCATTTTAATTTTCCATGAGGTAAAGTTCGATAAATCCTTAAACAAATTATTTATCCATTATTCCAGAAAATATACATATGTACATCATTTTGCATGTTAGTTATATTTTGTGTATTTCTTCTCGTTCTACGTTCAATTCCTGCAAAATTATAATACAATTTAAAACTAACCACTTCAAATCGTTTGACAAACATTCGATTTGCTTGCAAAAAAAAAATAAAAAATAATTTAGAAATTCTTACAACCCTGCTTCAAACATTTGTACAAGCACGCAAACATCTCCATGTACAAAGAAACATGTTTGTGCAATCCTAAATCTTTCTTTCGTTGGCCAAGTCGTTTTTTTGGTTTTGCTTAACAGCAACTTTGCCGTTATTTTTAAAAATATGCTTTACCCAGCACACAAATTGTTGATACAGTACAACTAAAACATAGACCTCCTTATTTTGTGCAGTTCGGAAAAAATACATGAGCAAAAAATGTGAGTGGAAGGGTGACAGCTAATGACTGCTCATAGAAGTCAATATTGAAGGGAAAGTTTCATAAAGCGTGCTACAGCTGCCGAATAGCCACCCCTAGAAGGGGTAAAATGTATAGCTGACTTCCATTAATATCTTATTTTCAATAATTTGTCCGGACTTATCCGCTCGCTAAGACCGCTGCCATAAAAAATTAATTTTAATGTATACTCTTTAGAAAGCGCACAGTTATAAAAATAACTTAATAATAAACATAAATATGTCAAAATAAAAACCGAATTCACAGAGAAGCAAGGCGAATCAAGTACAGGTGGTCGCAATTCAATTCGCTTCAATATTTTCTCTCGAGACGTCATACATTTTGCTGTCGTTTGCTATCAGCTTTGACAACTCAGAAGATAAAATCGTGGAAAAATGCTGAAGCGAATTGGTATGCGGGCACCTGTAATGGATTCGCCTTGCAGAGAAGTAAACCATTTATGCTACCAAGGCGAATCCATTACAGGTGCCCGCATACCAATTCGCTTCAACATTTTTCCACGATTTTATCTTCTGAGTTGTCAAAGCCGATAGAAAACGACAACAAAACTTGTGACGTCTCGAGAGAAAATGTTGAAGCGAATTGAATTGCGACCACCTGTACTTGATTCGCCTTGTATGCTACATACTTGCGCAAATACTCATTTCCGTTTAAAACGGATATAAGATATGAAAGTCATTCTTTTGCACATGTTTCTGTTTGCGTAAATCAAAAACCATAAAAACTCGTGGAAACTCCCTAGATCGCATCTTTTTTATGGCCGAGCCTTTGGATACAGATAAATTAAAGTATTAAAACATGCACGAAAGTGAACTTTGATAAAAAATGCGAGTTGGGAGGTTTTTTCTTTCTGATTTCTTTGAAAACGATTATACATACATATGTATATAAAGTCTATCCAAGTCTGATTGATATTTTTTCTCTTCTTGTTTTAGATCAAAATGTCAAACGCGGCTTTTCCTTGTATTTTATTTTTCCATTGTTTAACTTGCTGACGGCAGGGCGGCTTTCTCAATGTGTATGCATTCAGTTGCGTTTACTTTGCACAGGCACTTGCGTTTGGTTATTAAATACTACAAGTGTTGCCATTTCTTGGATATAAAACAGTAGTAAAATTTTGAGTTTTTAGTTGATAATAAGCTGGGGAAAAAAAGTTTGAGAAATTGAAAATCTGAAGTGCCCTTTGCTCCCCTATCCACGTCATCAAAGCTACTTACAAACAAAAAATACTGCCACTGCATGGCAAAACGTCCACTAATCATTAGATAAACAATTAATATGGAAATATACGTTATTATTCATAACAAAACTCTTTTGGCTCAGTAACTTCCTGCTGGGGAGAGCCTCATGGGAGCTTACACACAAAGAACTTTGCAGGTAGAAAGTTAACAAATGCTATTTTGTTACGAAAAAGGTACATGCATTTTTAAAGAGTGAATATTATATTGCCAGGAATAAGAGGATTCGAGTATTCCAGAATTTAATTTAGGCATTTTTTATAGAAAAACAAAATTAGGACAATTTCTTGCACTTTTATTAAAACTTATTATTCTCGTTAGCAGTTGACGTCAGATTTAAATCTTGCTTGCTTGAAGTCAACTTTGTAAAAGAAGGCGCTTAAATAAAATAAAAAATAAACTACTTCTCACTCTCTTTCACATTCATGAATGAATTCGAAGAGTGAATTCGAATTCTATTGCGAGACAGCAAACCAAAATGCATCCCTGATATAGAACCAGCATGCAAACATACGTACATACATACGTACCAGTACATGCTGTTTTTTTGTATACCAAATGGGATTATGGAAAACAACAAACAACTAAAAAATAATAAGGACTTTTAAAAAGTCCTTATGAACAAAAATAAAATAAAAATTATTGTATGTAGATGAGAGTTGAGATGCTGTGGGTCTAAAAGTGTGTTCTGGGTTGATTGCTGTTGTCGATATTTTTCATAACGATGACGATGGTGTTTGCTTTCTTCCTTTTTGTTTTTGTATTTCTATTGTTTCCATTCCGGTTGGTGCTGCTGTTTGTTATTGTTGCCATGAGTACATGTGTATTATAATTTTATTTATTTAACAAACGTAACGCATCAATTTATGATTTTCCCCCGAAATAAAAAGCATATATGCTGAGTGATTTTTAAAGAGTAAAAGGATTATGTATTATAATAAATGCAGGCGTATGATTTGGTGATGACTCTGGTGGGAGGTGGTTTGTAATATTCAATTAGAATAATTTGAATGGAAAACAGCAGCAGCGCTCTTATGTAAGCTGCTGCTATACCTATAATGTAATTTGAAAAGTGTTACCATGGAAGTATTTGATACGTGACGTTTCTTTTTTGTTTGTTTCCCTTCTTAAGCAAGGAATTTATTCATAATTCTCTTAAGTTTTTTTTTTTGTACTTTAGGCTTAAAAATATTTCATTTGTTTGCTCAAAGAATTTACATATAGAGTTTTTTGAAATGTAATAAGTCGAAAGTGTATAATGAAGCACTTGGTGGATGTTCGTAGAAAACTTAAAGAAGAAAAAAAAAACTGTCAAGTATTTCAAATTTTATGAGAGTCATTACCAAAAAAGTTTGGTCACTACAGACGCAGGGTGTACGGTGTGTAACAAAGACTGGCTAAACTAACAAAATCCTTGCACATCCTGATTCACAAACATCAAGCGCGACTTGTCAAGCATTGGGTTTTAGGCAAAAGGCTGGAAAGGGTTTCAAACTTGAAAGCATGTACTCGCTAAGTTTATTTTGTTTTTTTGTTTGTAAAAATCGGAAATCGATTTAACGATGCTGGATTGAAGCATAACAAAAATTGTATATGAAACCAATTTACCCAGATATCAGTTCGTTTGGGCCACAAAGTAATACAACGGTGCAAAAAAAATTAGGTTTAAATAAAATCAAAATAGTTCTTGAATTTAAGGTATCTAAAGTATTGTAGTGATCAAAATTTTCAAAGAAGATAAGAAAAGTGAAGTTGAAGACTTTTTGGCTGGGGTACATACCATGACTGTTTCGTGTCCATTCCGAACACAGGTCATGACTAGTTGCATACTGTTTTTAGCCATTCTGCTACATGTGCTTTTCATTACTGACTGTCTATATTTAATCTTGTTGATCAATTTTCAATTTTGTCACTGTGTTTTCCTGTTGATTGGAATATATTTTATATTCTCTCACCAACATCCAATTCACTTCCTATTAGTTTTTGTGTTTGCTGCTATTGTTGCTACTGTAATTTTTTTTTTTTTTTTTTTTCATTTAAGTTGCTGCCTATTTTTTAAAATAAATCTTACATGATTCACTTTATTTACTAGAACCTTTTAGTTGTTGATCAGAATAAAACTAACAATATAAATTATAGACGTTCCTATTCGTTTCCATCGCAGGAGCTCATGTAATTGATAATTTGGTTGCTCTCTGTATATAAAAGCTAATTTCACATAAATTTCGATTACAGAAAACAGCATAATAACTTGCAGAAAGAAACAAGAACACAAGTGTGGAAAAATAACAAATGAAACATTTAATTTATCATGCAATACATCTGTAAGGGATTTACGAAAGCAATTTAAAATTACAAAAATATTCATAGTCTTTCATATTAATTTCATTTTTCTAAAGCAGAGAAAAAATGTCCTTGAAGGACATTCTGCTAAAATAATAAAATGCCATACACCATAGACCTTTTTGCTTATTTGTTTGCTTTTTAATTTCTAAAAACGAAGGATACTGGCTGGCAGAAAAGTAATTGAAAAGTATAAAATGATAAAATGCTTAATTGGGTATTAAGGGTTGCTTGATGTTTTGAATGTACAGATATTCAAGCACTCGAAAACACAGGATGTGAATTGAAATTGGGAAATAGAAAAGAGCACGAAGTATGAAAACGTGTATAATGAATGGATATAATTGTGATTACAACAAGCAAGCTGTTGCCTTGTCTATTTTCAAGTAAAAAATAATAATAATGTAAGAAAATAGATATTCATGCACAATGAAAAAAAAAAAAAATAAATAAATGTTCTAAATTACGAGAAGAAGGCAGACAGCCATCGGTAGTGACAGACAAACACAAAGGGCAGACAGTCAGTCAGACAATTTAAGCAAACGTTGATCTCTTCCATAAGCCTTTTTAAACCCAAAGTTACGTTATCGTGTTATTTATTTAGGTCTAAAATAATATGAATGAATTCACAGGAAAACAGGGGATATTTCTGTTAGAAAAATAAATAACACATTACAATGCTTCAAGGCAAATGTGTTACAAAATGCAATTAAATATTTATGAAATTGTTTGATGCAAAGAAAATAACACTACTTAAATTAAAAGCAAATAAGGCATCAACTACAACTATAACACTTTTCAAGAAGCAAAAGTATGAACATAATCCCGCAGAACGAGGAAATTTTAATGGATCATTGGATATACATAGATAATTCGTTTAAATGTTTTTTTTATAAAATTGGACACATTGTATGGTAACTTTTGGTGTAGATTTTTAAATTTAAAGTTTTAAAATATATATGTAAATATTTGCAATACAATTTGAAGGAACAAAATACTCGCTCAAAACATGCACCCATAACGTTTTATATAAAAAAAACCTAATTTTAGAGGGACGTCCGCACGGAAAAAAAAATATTTTGTAAAATGTTACTTTTAGCAACAAAATCTACTCCTAGTACAACACATAACGTAGAATTGTTTAAAACAATGGAAAAGTTTCAAGTAGCACAACTTTTTACATACATACATACATTCAAAGATGCTGCTAATCAGTGTTGAAGTTTGAAAGCAGCCTACGAGCTACTGGGAGGAGCAGTCGTACTGTTGACTTCTGAGCATCGATTTCAGGCGGATTCATAATTGTTAAACAAAAGCAAAATTAAGAAGACTGTCTACCGTCTACTCACTTCCAAATTTTATAGAAAGCTTTCCATACAGCGGCTGTTTGTTATTGGGAGAGCAAGACTATCATATACTATATTAGTGTTTTTTCCATAGTTTTTTTTTCTTCTACAATACTCGTATCAGCAGATTATTTTATAAAGGCAGCTTGAGGCGTCTGTTATACATAAATATGTACATTCCAAAAATCGTATTCAAATTGTGATACCATTTTGCGTCACCCACAACCGAATTACACAACGGGAAGCATGTCTTGTTGTTCCGTATTAAGATTATGGTTATAAAATGCAATGATTAAAGACTTAACGTTATCGTCAGACTTTTTAAATCGCATAAATCTCCCAGCGTTCTTAAAATAATGCAATTAGTGGCATTTGTATTGTATTCTGCATGCGGAGCGTGTCAGTTACACACAATTAGAAAAATAATAAAAGTTGTAAATGGTGCAACAAGGACACATTTTCATACCGGGAGTCATCACAAACAGATTTAAGAGTTTTTAAATTAAGATTTTTTGTTTGTTTGCTTCATAACAAGCATATTCAACTGCTTGCTGTCGGTCAATTGCGACGATGGCAGTTGCTGGCCGACATTAATGACGCACAAAAAAAGTCATAATCATTTGTTAGCTTTTCTTTGTTGTCATAATTGTCGTCAAAACAATGTAACGAAGGGAGGGATATTTTTTCATTTGTTTGAGGTAGAAGACATGCCACTCGTATATACTTATGAATGTACATACGTGCAAAATGTATATATGTACAAAAGCTAGATTCTTGATTTCGATAATGCTTCGGTGCCGGGTTCATATTTTATATTTCGAGGAAATATAACAGTTGAGTTTGAGACAACTTAAGTAAAGTGGTGCCAGGAAAAGATCTGTACTTCTTTCTTACTACGGATGTAAGGATGATTTACGTCAGCACCTAATGTGTAAAATCTATCTGACAGTGGGTCGAATTGACTTGCAATTGTCAATCTGGGAAGCATTTACAATCTTGCTGAACACCTCATGCTGCAGTGGAATTTCGCAGACAGCTACCAGAACTGGTAGCTCGAAATCCACGACTTAGGTGTTTCACATCACACAATTTTACATAAAATCGCCAACTAGAAATAGTTCAACGCTAAAAGCAGTTGTACGTCCAGTGCATCAAGGGCCCAAAACTGTACGAGCATAGATACGAGTTTAATGGACAAACATTTTAAAACTTAAAAACTAAATTTTAAATTGTGCGACTTCGAATTGTTTTTTTATTGTATTTTCGTGTATGAACAAAAATTCTTCACATTAAAATCGTGTTCCGATGAAAGAAAAAAAGAAAACAAATCAAATCTTTCTGTGGCATGCATTATAAATGGAAATAACAATAATAATCACAACGTTCAAGAGGCGTTACAATTGTTTTGCTCAACAACATAAATGCACTTTAGCTCAATGGCAGTTTTATTTTCATTTTCAAACATAATGCAGACAAAACAATAAAATATATTTAAAAAAAAGTATGTACGTACTTGTACATGTGTACGATACCGCTGAAGATGAAAGACTAAAGTGTTTGCAGCAAAGAAAAAATGCTTGAAAACTAAAATTCATGAATTCAGTAAAACCACTAACATCATATCATACAACATCATTTTGTTTGCTTTTGCTTATGAATGCGAGAATTATATCACCATCGCTAGCAAATTTATTCCTTTCATGGTATTATGTCAAATTGAAATTTTAGGTACTGGTGCTATTTTTTAAGCATATGCTCTTATATCTGTGGCTAATGTCAAAATAATTGAAGTCTAATTTTGCTATGCATGAGTTCATAGTTACGTTGGCTAGTGAAATCCTTTTGAAGCAGTTCTGTGTTAAATTAGACACTGGTGCTGGTCAAGTGAGTTTTTTTTTGTGAATTTTGCTTTCCATTATTATTAATTATTAAGTTTCTTTGACGCTTTTTTATTTTGATAAGGAGAATGCCTTCAGCTCAAATAGTAGAAGAATATTATTATCAGTTTCTACTTTAAAGTGTCTCTTTCCTCCTCCACATAACTTATTTTCCCAGCTCCTTTACAATGCCATGAATGCGAGTGTATGGGGGCCGTCCCCTGAGTAACTGCCGCAAGTCAAACATATTTTATTTATTAATTAACAGATTTTTTTTCCAAAGCAACCGTTTTTTTGGTAGAAAAATATAATTAAAATAAGGTATTTTTTTGGAAGTGTATAACAATGTCCATCCCTGTAAAGGATGCTGATAAAAACAAGTTTTCTTTGCATTTTGAGCCATAAAACCTAAACAAAGTTTCTTTAAGAGCATACCATTTAACCAAGATTAGAGAAAACTCCATTTGCAAATATTTCATACATCATAAAGTGTTATTATTTCTTATGCAAAGAAAACAACTTTTTCAAAGTGATTAATTTGAGAAACAAGTTTTCAAAACATATACATATGTACATATAATGTAAAGCAACCTTGATAAATTTATCATATTTGGGTATGTTTTTATTAAAAACCAATTAATACTGTAAGAAACCAAAATTGAAACCCACAAAAACTCAACCAACACACGCACTTATACCCGTACATTGGCTTTAACACAGAAAACGAAACTCATCTACACGCATACATACACACACACACACACATAGTTTCATTTCCTTCCTTCCGTTTAACAAAAACCAGTAAGAAAATTGTAACTTTATATGTTTGTTACGAGTATTTCGTGTAATTTCTACCATAAAGCAATTTAATAAAATAAAGGGAAAAAAATGAAGGGAAAAGCAAGCAAGACATAAAAATATACAAAAAAGATTAATTACAAACTAACCTCACGTAACTTTGGCACTCTTGCTTGAATGAGGACAAAGTCAGCAGCAGCACACTTTTGTTAAAATCCCTTTTCTTTTTGTTTTTCTATATACAGAAAGTGATGATGATGATGATTGTTCTTCTGTTGCTACTGCTGCTGCTGCTGGTGGTGCTATTTTCCTACATTGACTACGGTTACATTACTTTACTGAAGAACATATATATTTTGTTTTTTGTTTTTTCTCTTTTTACCAAGTCTAATCGCCCTCACTCGCTGGCAAGATAAAAAAGTTAAAGCATGCCAAGAGTAACTTTTTTGTTGCAGTATTTTATTTGGCTTGTTGGCAGTGTTTTTAAATATGCAAGTCTGTACAGTGTGCAGTAAACGTAGCAAACCACTTACTCTAAGCAGCTCTCATCACAGTATACAAAAAGTTTGACTAGTGCTGTTGACTTCTACTACGTTTTACTACTCAATACAGCAGCAGCTGATTCTGGTTTACTCAACTTTGCAAAATTAAATCTTCTGTCTTACGTTGTACAGTTTATGTTTATTAAACATACATACATATCTACATACATATCTACATACATATCTACCTCTTTAATACGTTTATATTTTCTTAGTGCCAGTACAATGCATTTTATTTGTAGGGTTCATCTCCTGAGTACCGGTCCAAAATAAAAAAAAATCTCCCTACTTGCCATTTCATCACTCAATCTCATCATCACCTTTTAATTCATTGCTAGTGAACTATTCAAAATAGTTGATTTTCAAATGAAGTTGCATTTTCATTTTGAATGTTGAGTAACAAAACTCTGCTAGCATAAAGTTACCACTATCGAGTATTGAGCACAAAAAGAAAGTACAAACATGCAATACGGGTACTTTGTCCGCACTTTAATATACACCGATTAAAAAAGCCTTCCCGTGTTAACCATCATTTTTAAAGGAAAATAATAAAATAACGGGAAAAAATCACACTCTTAAAACTCGTAAAAGCTGCTGGCATTTTTTAAGTCATAAAAATAATTGATTATATATACATACAATGTGTGTACACGTTAGAGTGGGTCGATTTCCACGGACAAACATTTGTCGTATTGTGCCGTCGACAAATTTATCCCCCCCCCATCAGTCCCAGAGGGCCTGTAGAGTTGTCAAATATATGACTAAACGGCAATAATTTTTTCAGTAGGCAATTTGGTCATAACTTGTGCTCGAAGCGATTTGAGTGCTGATAATCGTTGTGATGATGTGAATAAGTTTTCAAATTTACTTTTCATGTCCTCTCTAAAAATTTTGATCCCTACAATTTTACCACAAAAATCTTTCTCACCCTTAGGAAAGTGAAAAACGAACTAAAGAGCGATAAGTAGTTAACAATTGTAAATTATAAAAGTTCGAATAAAAAGTAAAATTAATGATATAGTTTCTGGTTTTTGATTTTATTAATATATAATATGTTTTCCACGGTTTCTATAATTTTGCGTGTTGCTGTAAAATGAGCTTATTTTTATAGCTATTTATTAAATTTTTTTCTTTTTTGAATTTTATATTTTGTACTCAAAAGGGGACATTATACAAAAAAAAAAAAAAGAAATAAATAAATAAATAGTGGCAAGCAAAGGAAATTCTCCCTTCTTTAAGTAAAACATTGTTGGCAGTTAATTGCTGCCTGTTACGAACATTTGAAGGTCTCATTTCCGTACAGTGACTAAGAGGGATACTTTTCAAGGAAAATATCTAAAAACGATGAGTTTTCTAGAGCAACATAAGGTGTGTAGTGTCATTTTTATTTTCATTTAGTGATGTATGGTCAATATTGCAAAATAAGGAGGTAAGAAATTAATAAAAAAATAGAAAATCTTACATTCTAATCTGTCTTTTGCTAAACTCCCTTTCAGACTAATACTTTTTTTTAGATATAATCGTATGTATGCGATATAATTAATGTAAACTTAGGTTTGTGATCAAGTGGGTGATGATGAGAAGCGTGGCTAACCGCCATGACTTTGTTGGCTGGTTATGCCCCAGCCTAAGTTATAATTTTGCCTTACGTGATTTTATCTTTAATTAATGTCAGTCATATCAATCACTACAAAAATTTAACCAGACCCTACCTAAGGTAAGTCATAGTATAACACTCTCGTACTTTTCAAAAGGTCCAATACAAGTGCGATAAAGAAAGTGGAAGTTGTTGTTTTCGAACGACAACTCTCTTGTAAGATAAACGTCGTATACGACAGATATCGTAGCATAATTTTTATTAAATTGTAATAGATTTTTAATACATGTTTAGGCAAACGAATGACAATGAAAAATTAAAATAAAGTTAACAACTGTAAAAATAATGAACCTCTTGAAACAATGATCTACAATTGCTAAAGTGAAATTAATGATCTCTTATAATTGCCGACAGCTGCAACTTAACGTTTTTTTCTTCTTCTATAAAATGAGACTGTCACACTTCTGTATATCCGAGCCAATAACGTATTTATTACCCTTCATTCTTGGTCAAAGCTTGACAAATTGTTTCTGGATAATAGTGGATG
Source organism: Sturmia bella (assembly GCA_963662145.1). NCBI lineage: Eukaryota > Metazoa > Arthropoda > Insecta > Diptera > Tachinidae > Sturmia > Sturmia bella. Next base: position 124,263,478 of record OY759168.1, read on the forward strand.
CTCAGCCATAAGTTCTGTTATAGTTGCTTTTTGATTTCCGTTTACATGTTTTATTTTTACAAAACTAAAACTACTTGTGTATTCTCCATATCAAAGACCCGTAGGTACCGAAAAGTACTCGTATTACCTCAAACTGCGACTCATTACAATCGCTATCGATTGCCATGCTGTCGAAATGATAAGTTTCGGTCAATATCTCTTGATAACGTATGTATGTGGTGATTAGACCCCAGTTATACTAAACATTACCAACCAGGTAAACAAAAGCTTGTATACAAATTAGAAGAACACGATAATCAAATAGTCCCAAATTAGCATGACGGGTTTAAGAAAATCCAATACCTTAAAGTTCTCTTTCATTTTAACTACTGTGCAAATTGCGGTTTATTTGCAAAAGGAAAGAGGAAAGAAATAAATTACAACGAACACGAATTAAATGTTAGCGTATATACTCTTAAATACATAATTTCCGTTTTTGTTTTCGTTTTGTATTTTTCCCAGCACGTTGCACTGTAGTTTAAAAGACCGGGCTGTCGGTTTTTGTTAACCGTTTTTTGCGTTCTTTAACTTCTTCATTTTGTCCATTACAGGGAATCTTTTGATAATAAGTGTTTTGTTATTACATGTTGTTCTTTCAAGCTGTTGTTATTTCGTAATTTTAAGTTTGAGAGCTGTTTGGTTAAGGTTGAATGGTTTCCTCTCAGAAGTAAACTGTTGTTTTTTCTTTTTTGCCAGTTGTTGGTGTGGCAAATGTGTCATTAGGCATGTTTCACGATCCTCTGTCATGCACAAAATAATTATAATTTAATACACTTGATGTTGCTTATTACGAGTATTGCTGAAGTTGTTGTTATTGTCAGAGTATGCCTTCATATAATTCCTTTTGCTTTTTAATTTATGTATTTTAAATACATTTAATAGTGGTAGTGGTAGGTACGTATATAACGTTTTTTTTATTTTTTTTTTTTTACTTAAACCCTTCTAAAGGATACAGCATCTAAATTCATGTTGTTGCTTGCTAGTCAAATACAAGTTCTTGGCAGTAACATTGACACACATACATACAGACATACACACATACATACATACATACATACATACATACATACATACATACATACATACATACATACATACATACATACATACATACATACATACATACATACATACATACATACATACATACATACATACATACATACATACATACATACATACATACATACATACATACATACATACATACATACATACATACATACATACATAGGTATTCGTACTGCCAATAGTAAAAATACAATTCTTGAAATTTAATTTCTGTTTACGCCATCTAGCGGTTTACGTGCTGAGCTTCATTTATGATTAATCTTCAGCAGGCACTAACACTAAAGTAGTGCTTGCAAAACTGTGTGAATATCTAATTCCACTGCTAACTGTGCAATTCGAAATGTGCACTGCACACAACTTTTGTTGTGCACACAAGTGTGTTCCAGTATGCTCAAATAAATATGCATGTTTCAATTTACATTGTCTATTCATATTTACATACATGTGTAATGTTTTAGATACTTTGCGGTTTAGTGCTAAAGTTTTATATCTTTTTTTAATTAATGTTGTGGTTGTTGCCGTATTTTCCAACCCCGTGAACATTGTGCAACTGCTGGTCGTTTTGTGTTCTTAAATTTCTTACATCAAGGTATTCATTTAGTTGTTGCTCGTAATGACTTTTTGTTCGTCAGATTGTTTCGGTTTTTCTCTAATTACCCACAATTAGTTGTTTGAACAGGATGTTTTTGCTGGCTTGCTTTTCCAATGAACACATCTGTATATGAAAATGCTGTGTGAATGACATTTTAATGTTTATCGTTGAAGAAAAAGCAATTTAATTGTTATTGTATTCCGTTAATGTCATAACGTAATGAAATATGCAGACTTTTCATAATTCATGTTTTTGTTAAAAGCTAATTTTGAGCAACATTAATTACATACTAAATATTTTTAATTACACATGATACTAACGACGAATCAAAAATAGCTCAAAATCTGAATAGTCAACCGCCGGCTTAATATAAATTATTATTTTCGATAATCTGAAAACTTATCTTGAAAAAAGGTGAAGTTGGCTTGGCACCTCGTCAATTTGGAACACTGTCAGAGTAGGGCTCGTGCCAGCTATTGAAATGCACAAATCAAACTTACTCGTTTGTAAGATAAGAAAATCAGAGCGACATCAGCGCTTGTAAGACCCGCATTGTTTAAGAGCACATAGATGTACGGCCGGCGATACTACTTTATCTAGCCATGTTTTCCATGGCGTGAAAGAATCATTTAAATGCGTCTAGCCGACCCGCAATGGAACACAAGACTCATGTTTGACCGGTATCTCCAAGCCTGTTTTGGTATTAACCTACCATGTTCCGGAGACCGAAAATAATCTTATCGATGGCGTGCATTATATACAACTCAATTCACTCACTGTACCATCATTGCTGTGTGGGCTGCGTTAAACTTTTTTATCGAAACTAAAATGAATGTCGCCGAGATTTTGTTACCGAGACCCGCATATTGTCGTGCAATACACTTGCTCATCCATTCAGTCGATTCGTCAGTGAACAGTAGAACGGTTTACAGAGAGAAATTTATTTTTTCGGGCGGACGGCTCGGTGCGCTGTAGATAAGGTACCTGCATTCACATCTCCCGCCACCTACAGCTTAGGAAATTTCAAGACAAAGGCCGTCAATCCACCTCCTTACTTCCCTTTTTCCTGTTTCGGTACAATACATTGCATATGTCGGGGTAATCTCTAGATTAACGGTTCACGTTAGAATTAAGTAAACAACCCATTTGTTTAAACTGGCGTTTTATGTATGAGCAGCACTTTAATTGAGTTCCATATACACACAAATCTTGCTAATTTCTTTCAGACAATACATCATACTTAAAAGAAACAAGTAATTACCGCGTTACTTTGAATATTTTTAGACATGCCGTCAAACTAATAGTCAGACATGAGATTTTAATCATCCTTATAACAGCTGTTTTTACACCTTAACATATATTCGTGCAACAAAAAGATATTCCTTTAACAAACATTCTCAAATATAAAAAAGTGGGCTCCAGTTACCGTTAGCACATGAATATAATTGCAGAAAACTGTTTAAGTACACCCCTCGTCGTTTCCTTCTCCAACGATATAAAATAAGTCTCAACTACCTGAAAACATTAACAGAAAGACAACGCAGATCTCCCTTGAAATTTCATACTTCAGATTTTTTGTTTGTTTGGTTTTTCTTCGTACGAAATTTATTTTAAGCAAACACGCAAAATTTTTTTTACTCATTTAAAGAATTCTCGGTTTTGTTTTCTTCGAACAGATACTGGGATACTGGAATACAACAAAAGTAAGCAACTTTTTTGTCCAACTTTTGTGGTTTTATTTTTTTTACTTTTCTACTCACGCACACATTTGATTATCTTTTGAAGTGTACGTAAAAGAAACTCCCGTACTGCAAAAAATGAAAAAAAGAAACGGAATACAGAACGGGAAAAGGTGCAAACATCCTGTTTGATAAACAGCAAAAGCAGCAACTTACGAAAGTGCGAGTGTATAAATCTGAAGGCGTCTGACAGTGATTATCTTTCACTTGTTACTAGAACGTATGAAATTTTTAAAATAAAGAGAAAAAAATGAACAAAATTTCACACAGTCTTGGCAATGCAAACACTTGCATTCAAATTTACATTGAAGCAAACGGTTGTAGCCTGCTGCACAGGAATAATATTTGAGTCCAGAGGAAAAGAAACAAGCAAAAATGATGTGCACGAAAACCCTTTAGGGTTGTAACTCGAATAAACGGAATATTAAGCAGGAAGATGGTGTCTTTACACACTCAAAGTGCTGTTAACTTTTTACACACGTTTCATTTCACTCCCAAACGCAGGAGGGTAATCGATTTCAATTCAGAGTGCCTTAAAACGGAAACTGCAAAAATTATAAATATACAATATTTTAGCGTAAAACGTTACACTTTTTCTGTATTTTCACATTAATTAAGGAATAATTGAGAAAAAGGAATTGCAATATTTCTCACACAGTGTTCAGATAGGGCCCTTTATTGCGGATATCATAATAAATGCCATCACTGAACTCAATATGCCACACAAAAAGTCAAACTGCAAAAAGTGAACTTTTTTACTGAACTGTAGCTCTCATAATACCCGTATTCGTTTTATTTTTAATAAAAAAGGATCTTGAAATGTTGTTAGGCATTAAGCAGAAAATTAGTTTATTGTATCAATTAAAGTAGAATATTGAATCGATTAAAGTATATTAAAGTAGAATCAATTAAAAATGCCTCTCTGAACAGGGTCACCGAGATTTATATTATATTTTTTGGAACCACACCGACCCCGCACCTCCTGATGCGGTCACTCATAGAAAAAAATTAAAATGCGCGCCTAATAAGGTGTGGTACGGTGTCGGTGTCGTCCCAAAAAATATTGGGGAGAAAAGACTATGAACTCGTATTTGGGCTCCTTGAAAATTAAGTTTTTCCACCATCACACTAACTTAACCAAGGCTGACAGTAAAGAAGTCAGATGTATGACCAACCCATAATAATTTTTTCGCCTCAATATTTTTGGAACATTTGGACCTCACATGGGGGAAAATATTGCGGAGCAAACATTATTGGAACAGGGCTTGGTATTTATATAGAGAATACCACGGAACTGTTATTTCGTCTGCCGGACTTTTGCACAGTCTTTCAGGCAGAAATTCGGGCAATTACGGAGTGTATTAGGGTGCTCAATGAAATGGGAAGGCCAGCATCTGTGAATATATTCACGGATAGCCAAATGGCCATCAGGGCGATCTCAGCTGAGCGGATTAAATCACGAACAGTTTGGGATTGCAAAAATGCTATTAACAGTTACTTGTCTCATGGTGAACTGCGCATCATATGGGTGCCAGGGCATGCGGGAATAACTGGAAATGAAAGGGCAAACTCACTTGCTTCAAGAGCAAGAGAGTTAAGTAACATAAGCTTGGTATGCGCGAAACCTTTCGATGCAGTTAAATCTGAGCTAAAGAACTGGGCTCATAGAGCTCATCTAACTCTCTGGAATAATGAAACTATGGGAAGCAATACAAAAATCCTATGGGGGGATCCAGATGAGGAAAAAACGGGGGTATTGCTAAGACTTAGCAAGCCCGAATTAAGTAGATTAATGGGAGTTCTGACAGGTCACTCTCAACTACTTCCACATCTTAGCCGCATAGGAATAGCGGGAGGAGATGAATGTAGAGCTTGTGGGGAGGAAAGCGAAACATTGGAGCATTATTTATGTCAGTGCCCCGCTTTCTCACAAATACGATCCCGACATTTTGGGAGAGACACCTTACCAGACATAACCCAATTACGGGGCGTATGCTGGAGGAAACTAAGGAACTTTGTGAATGACACAGAGTTCCTATAGACCTATGGGTCAAACTGTATCACGGTAAATCCACGGAGCACACAACAAGCCTATATTGGCTTAGGTGTATGTCGTAAGACATGGGCAGAAGAACCCCTCCTTTCAACCTAACCTAACCTAAACATTATTGGAGGTTGGTCATACATTTAGCTCCTTTACGGTCGGTATTTGGGAGCCCCTCCTATTACATTAACTTGGACCACGATCCTCGTAGGGAAGTCAGACCAACCCCTAATAATTTTTTCGCACCAATATTTTTTTTTTTCGAGCACACCGATCCTGCACCATGTTGTGATACAAATGTGAAAAAAAAAACTGAAGATCGGACGCACTCAAGAATGCTGAATGCAGACATCCAAAACTCTTTATAATTAAATTTATGTATGTTTTGTAATCAAAATTATTCATATTTCAATTTAAAAAAAAAAAGTTATTTTAAAATCTCAATATATAGTGACGTCTGCGCCACTGTACTGTTCATATAAAGAATATTCCATTATTATTTTTTTTTTAAATGACTTTTATTGTTAAAATTTTAATTTTTTTAACTGCAGCATCTGCCATTTTTTTCCAATATCCTCTTGACAAATAAAAAAAACATGCATCTTTAAAACGTATCAATATTTCATTATGATTGATGCTACAGCGCGAAACGACAATATACACTTTTTGATGCATTAATGTCCGCAAATGATAAAGTGTTAGATGCAGACATCATCTCATTGACAAGTTGTCTGTCTGCCAGAATAAGTACTTTTATGCTCTTCTATCTGTTAACACAAGTGCATTTTATGATTTAAAACAAGAAGCAGCTGTTTGACGAAGGCACGAAGAACACCATCATCATCAGTTTCAGCAAATGCCTGAAGTTTTTATCAGCCACTCGAGCAGTCAGCGTGAAATAACAAACGGCAGATAGATTTTAAAGACAATCGAAAATTTACCTTGGCTTTGATTGTAGACAAGTAACAACATTTTGTGGTTAAGTGTGTGATAAAAGGAAAGATACAATAATGATTTCATAAAAAGTGGCCGATATTTGGAGCGTTTAAAAAATTTCTACAAAACCTTGTCTGTATTCAGCATGGCAAAAAAAACAAATATTTCTTTTAAGTAAAATATAAAAAAACGCAGTTCTTCAGGTCTTCTTTTTTATCGGGTGCAGTAATTGCAAGCCATATAATGGGTTTACTATTTAAGACAAGAATTGCTAGAAAAATTTGTTTGATGGCTTCATAACGCTAATAAAGTTGAGAGACATGAGCGCACCTGAGCTATTTGTTGGGCAAACATTGATGACCTTCTCCTTCCAGGGCCCAACAATTTTCAAAGGTTTTGCCGAGTCACACAAAATCGGCCAATTGAGCACACGGTCTTGTTATCCGTTTATGTACAAGCAATTCTTCAATTTCCTGGCCAGGTGTTATTTTTCTAAAATTTAATCACGATCCCGCGTGATTCACGCGTAACACGATATTTTCACGACAACCGCATATTTCGACTCGAAACCATAAGTTATTTAAGAAGTACACAATCAAGTGACCCTTGTTGCCATATTTGTGTTTGGTTCCAGTTAAATATTTATATTTATATTTTAAGTACTATACCAACGATATTACAACGGCCATACGATAAACTTATTATTTCGAAAAAAGTTTCATCTCCTTGGGAATATGTTTCACTAAAAATTTGACAAAATATGAAACTTACAATTGGGTTTTCGTGTTTGTAATAAATTATACTTTTTTTCACTATTGACAATTACTTTTTTTTTAGTTCGATTTCAGAACTGCTAAGAGGTTGTTGTGGTGGAATTGTATTTTGAAATAAGAGAAGAAAAGTAAAGTTGAAGACATATTGGAGGGAGAGCAAGCACACCTTAACAGTTTCACATCCACCACGACGAGCATTAGCGCCCAAATTGTTTCGAACCCAGGTCATGACTAATTGCATACTCTTTTAAGCAGCAGCGCGTAGTCATTCTACTGCCTGTGCTCTTTCTTCACTCCTGACTGCCTACACTTAGTCTATTGATTAACTTTCAATTTTATCATGGTGTCTTTCTGTTTAATTGGAATATTTGTTTTTTATATTCTCTTGCCAACATCCAATTGGTTTTCAGTGTTTGCTGCTACAGTATCAGGGATGACAGTGCTTACAAACTTTTCGCCGGGCGAAGCGATTACTTTGATATTTTTTAAGCCCAATTGCCTTAATTTAGATAAAAGATGTTGTGATTCAAAAAATTAACACTCGGCATTAACATTTGAAAATGATTTCGGTCTTGTGCCATAGCGGCTGTTCTCAGCGAAACGTATTCTGGAAATCACAGCTCGACGGATCCGTTGCTCAGATGGAGAATGATGTGCGCTATAAAAAGCATGTCGTCACTTATGAATTCAGCGAATCCGATGACGGATTTTAAATTTGCACACGTTGATCATGTTTCTCAAACTCAAAGTATACTGATCATAAGCGAGAAAATATGAGACCAGATCTATCGGGCTCAAGGATACCCAATGTAATAATGCGAGTGCACAGAACTTAATAATTTATAAACGTACATGTGTATGTATTTTAAAATGTACAGCTTCCCCTTAAGAAATCATGCTACGCAAATAGTTAACAATGGGTTCATTATACCTACATAATACGCATGTACGCATGTATGTGCTTAAAATGCTACACAAGCTTTGTGCCCGTATTTCACGTTTATTTAATGACAAATGTCACTGCATCAGTTTCATATAGAATTCAAGCATGTATGCTGCAGTAATTTTAGAACTTTTATTGCTTAACACGAATAAGAAAAATATTCTAAAGAATCATGATTACTTTACAATCTGCTCTTCATACTTAATTGCATGAAAAATAAAATAAAATAAAACATAAAAAGAAGGATGCATCAATGGTTGAGTAAGTGCTGAACCAAATTATAAATTATTTTTATTCACGAGTTGGATTTTGTATGAGAATGCGGCGGAATGGCATGATGTTTGTCTTGTACCTCATGGCAATTTATTTTATTTGTTCTAAATAATTTGTTGTTGTTTGCCTGCTTGTACACCCTGTGAATTTCTTTTATATAGTTTTTGCTACGGCTGTGCTTAAATTTTTGTTACGGATCATAATGATTAAGAGGATGACGATGATGATTTTATTCATGCGTGAAAAATGAGCGCAGCATGTACGAACATTGTTGGAATGAATAAATGATTGCATAGGGAAGTTTTATGTATATTTAGTTTATTTTTCTTTCTGTTTTTTTTTTATAGTAAAATAAAACCCTATCTTAATTGGTAGGAGGTATAAACCACTTGTGTTGCTAGGAAATTATTTTTTTTTCTGCTTAATCCTTTTACAAATTAATGTTTATGTGCAGAGAAATACGTTCGATTGTTCAAGAAAAATTGAAAATCATCTTGAAGAAGGTGAGCGCCAGAGGCAGCCAGCCATCTATTATAAAATGAATTATAAGTTCTATTAAAGTATTAAAAAGTGTAGGAATTGTGAGAACAGGGGACTTGGCCCTACACTGAATTGTCAATGTTGTGATATACAATACTAGTTCTCAGTTTCAATTTTCTTCAAACCTTCTTCAATAGAGCATGATTTTCGAAATTTATTTCGATTTTGATATCGATTCTAAAAACTACTTATGCATTCCTCAGCATGCAAAAGAAACTTTTAATTTTACATCATATTCACTGCATTGCACCTCCACTTCAACGAAGTTAGCATCTAAAATCTGCGTAGCAAAATTTTAGTTCAATTTTGAAATCATATTAGCCATTTTCCCTCTTATTAAAAGTAAGTTTTTCACATTGTTCTAAAAGAATTCAGAATAAGTTTATTTCTATGTTTTCTTCTTCCTGCTGAAACTATCAAACGGCAACTTTACTTAGTCAGTATTTACTTGGTCAGTATTACAAAATTCTGTTAAAATTGTTTATTGAAACAATGTGATTTTTGATTTTAATTGTGAAGAAATCCAGCATTGTTTCTATAGACGACACTAAATAACAGTTGTGTGAGACCATTTTAAATCCCTTCATTTAACTAAGAAAAACTGCATTGCAGAGCACCATTCTAAAGTTGTTTTGCATTTATCTTCATATTTACAGTCAGTCGCTCAAAAGACAAACTGGCAAAAAAAAAACACATTCGTATTTTAGTTTCTATGGCTTAAAATTTATAGCTACTATTAAATGCCCGATAAATAAAAGCCGTATCGAAATAAATCAATACAGATTAAATCGCATTTATAATCCTTATAAAGCACACACACACACAGAAATGGCCAAAAAAAATAAACAACAATAAAACAGAGATCAACATGTTGGCGACTACAACTTGGAAATATGCTCAAATATGTTCAAAAAACCATGACGTTGTTTCTACTACGTGGTCGTGGTATCCAATCATTATCATGCATGCTGGCATTAAATTTACATCATGTGTACACACTTAACACAAAGTCTAACTTTTATAAAAAAAATCGTTCTACGTCTCATCAAAATGAGCTTTATGCGAAGCAGCATAACTTATTTATGTTTAATAATAATCTCATACTCAATAGAAATATGTAGATTATTGAGCGAGTAGAGTGTAAGATATACTGGGAATACATGTACATACACACACATACTCTTGCATGCAAAAGCTGGCACATAGCAAACGTCTATCGGGGAAAACGCAGATACGAAGATATGCTTATAGTTGACAACATTACCGCTGTTTGTGGCACGATTTTGAAAGCTCTGCCTCGAAATCTGTCTAACTTAAAGCTATTTTCCAGAAACCAGAAAAATGGATAGCTCCCGAGCAAAGTTGGGCTCTACTCCATAATGCTTAATAGGTTTTCTGATATGTGTTCTAATACTAACTTGGCCTCAATGACAAAGTCCATGGTATATAAATGCATTTTTTCTTAATATAGTTCGGTGTCTACGGTACATTAAACTTGGTGTTAATTTTAGACAACCGGAAGCATTTCTTCACTCTTGCTTCAGGCGCAACATTTTTCTAATAGTTTTCTTTCAAAATTAAATTTTTATTTAATTAACGAACGCAATGTGTGTAATTTTCCATTAACATTTCATCTGCATTCTGTACACAATCGTTTACTTGCTCAAACGACTCAAAGAATCTGAGCAACAAAAATGTTTCATTTAGTTACTGTCATTACATGTAACATTTCAAAATCTACAAAAATTCCCCATAGACGACTGAATTACTTATGCAGCAAACAGTATTTGCCACAATTTTATATATGGACATTCAAGAATTAATTCCTTGCCTTATCTGCTTCAAAATCTATAAATGATGACAGACAGGCAGTCCTTTTAAGTGAAATAAATGAATGAATTGAATTTACAATAAATGCAATTCAACATTTACTTAGCCATACTCTTACTTGTGCGAAGTGATGGAGGCAAAAATTCAAAACACGTTTTAAACTTTTTTCTATTCGTTTATGTTCGTTCGTTCTTCTGTCTTCTCTGGTCCCAAACATTTCCATCAGCAATTGGCATAGAAAGGGTTTTTAGAATGCGGCCGAATATGATTAAGTGTGATTACACAGAACCAGTAGCTAAGGCAAGAACAGAAGCAGAAACCAACTTAATTTGATGCCAATGCCAGGTAATGCTGATGAAGATGATGGTGTGTCGTTGTCGTTGTCGCAGTCTATGGCGATGTGGCTGTGTTTGTGTTTGCGGCGGTGAAGTGTTCCAACATAAATACAAATTGTTAAAATAAATCTAAAGGGTATTGTGGGTCTAATTTATATGGTTTTCTATGAAACGACTACTCGAACAGATATCAATGCCTTAAAGACTCCAAGTTTTAAAACAAATAGTTCAATACTGCTTGAATGCCTGCTTGCCTGCCTGCCTGCCTGCCTGCCTTATCTGCTGCATTTAATTTATATTTCATGAATAAAACTTCATCATCATTCCTATTGTGTTGATATGAAAGGCGAAGACAGCATTAAAAATTCCAAGTTTTTGAAATATTTATAAGATTGACTGTATTATAAGTGATGTTAAGAAGTTCTGAGCGAAGTTTTGTCTTCTTTTGTTGTTGTTGTTGTTCAAATTAAATTCATTATTTAAGTTGTAGTCCTTTAAGAGACACAGTTTTGCTACAATATAATAATGACATTATGCTGGCAAAAGAAAACAAGAATAAAATAAGAACAAATACTTAAACGGAATTACAAGCACCAGGAAGTGAATAAATTTAAAATGTGATTACATTTTCGATTGCAGAATGTAAGTGGCATGCGTATGTTTTAATTAAACATTACAAAGTACATGCAATGGAAGAAGTAAAGCTATTACGTCAAGTCAAGTAGCTGAACTGACAGTTTTTAATATTGTAAACTTTATTTCTCTATAAAGCAGACAAATCGTCGAGTATTGGTTTCGAGACATGATTTGCAACAATCTTTAGTTTTCTTAAGCAATTTAATAAGTTCTTAAGTGGTAAATACATATGTATGTATGTATGTATGTACATAATAAAACTTTTATGGTGCAACATTGAACTAGACACAACTTTGTTTAGTCAAGGAAATTTCGATTGAAAAGCCAAGGGCATCCAAATATTTGCATAAAAATTGCATCAAAAGCTTACAAATGCGGAACAATTCTTTAATAAAAGAAAACAATAATTTATTATGTTTGATGGGTGGAAACCAGGAAAGGTATCTTTTGAATCTTCAAACAATCGTATTATCCCAACAAAACTAGGCATACAAATTTTAAAATTAAGACATGAAAAATTATTGTTTTGAATTTTTAAAATTTTTTAAAGAAGACCAGACAAGCCCAACCCGACGCTTATCAGCACCCAAATTATATCGAATCTAGGTCATGACTAAAATCGGCATGCAACTAGTTTCTAGGGCTAGTGTAAAGAAAAAATTATATATGTATATTAAAAACTTTTGCGCCTTCGTACTAAATTCATAGATCTTCAGAATTAAGTACGAAGGCGAGAAATATTTTGAAAAAATGGAATGTAATTGAATGAATTCAATTTTAAAATTCGAATTTCAAAAAAAAAAAATTCAAGCTATTTGCATAATTTTTTCGGGAAAACGCTTTGGTGCTCAATTCTAGCATGCTGTAAGTGCTAGCTTAGTGTTATAGCACATAAGGCATCAGGACACTAGATCTGTGATAGGTGTACAAATATCATAAGAAAACAAAACATGTTTACTTTTCACTTTTAAAATGCGAACATTTTAAAGGCTCTCACTTCAAGTTAAAGTTTGATCATTGAAAACTGGAGAAGTAGACTGATTTGTTGTCAGATATTAAAAGTTGTTGTAAACTTTTTTCCAAATAAGTATCTGATTTCAAAGAATATAAGAATTCATTAAGCCCTAGCCGCAGCAGATCAGTGTTGAACATGTTGCAATCTCCTATTGGAACACCATAATTATACAAATTTTTGAAACAAAATAATTTTTTTTTACACTTTTTCCCCAAATTCCTTTTTATTGCTTTTGTCATTGAATTCAATTGTCTTATTAATACGAGTATGAAATGGGTGTGGAGAAAGTATAAACCAAATCCCCTCCTTTTCTGTTCGTTCTTTAAAACACTGAATGCAAGCATTGAATATTCAGGATGGTGACTGCTCTCTATTACAACACTTTAAAATCGTACAAGGCAACCAAACAAATCGTACAGGCAACCAAACAATGCCATACAAATGAGCAGAGGTATAAAACTTAAAAACGCCAGTGGCAAAGGAAGCGTTTCCCGTTACAACCCACATTTTTCAAATTTTGCTTTTGTAGCACCACAGCAGCATAATGATAAAAGCATGGCAGTATTTGTTTTGTATGAGTTGGAATAATTATTATGGGTATTGAAAATGGTTTCAAAAAATTCTCATGATAAAATTTAATTCTTTTTCGTGTTATACTTTTTTAACACCCATTTATTGGGGAAAAAAAAGAAATTCCTAAAACAATTAAATATTGAGTATCTAATCCCAAGGGGGAGATCAATTCACTATCGAGCGAGTTTTGTTTTCTTTCTGTACATTTTAGTTCTATTCTAATGGTTATTGACAAATGAACTGAGTTTGAAAATCAGATCTCAGAAGTATTAAACGTTAAAAAAAACGTTAAGCCTCTAGAATCAAACAATCAGTTTCTGTCTGTTCATTGCTCTGCATTACTTTTTTTTAATTTTTGCTCAATGACAATTGATTGTTTGCCAAATGCTTAAAACCCCATACAACTCACTCAGACATTTACTTTTGAGGTATTTATTTTTTCAACGAACAAATAAACGAAACTGGCGTCAGTCAGCATTTATTGAATATGTGAAGTGAAAAAGCAATAATAATTTTCAAAAGTAATGCAGACAGCCACACACTCTTAAGCGAAAATAAGTTTTGAAAGACGTTCTTTGTAGTAAGTACTCCAAATGCAAAACAACGGCAGAATATTGACGTGTAAGTTTAAGAGAATTATGCAGGCGGAGGGGGAAATTTACAAGTTGTAGGGGATAAATAACATAATATATTAATAATAAATATTATATACACAAATACATATGAACATACTTACGGGCTTATAATGTAAGTATTTGTAAGTACCCTTGTAAGAATTTGTCCAAATGCCTGCAATGATGAAAAACAAAAGGTGATTGAATAATTTGTGTTAAAATTTAGATGCTTTGATAAATTACAAGGAAACAGTAACTTTGAAATTTTATGATTGAACTGTACTTAAGCGAAGCCGCGAATTTCAACTCTGAACTCTGGTTTTTTCCATCAGCAGAAAAATGCCATGTTCGATGTGAAATAATGAAAGAACAAGTCAAAAATTATTTCATATACTATTTAATATTTATCATGATATGAATTCATCAGGTATAGACACCGGCTTACATATATATTATTGCACCTGCACGATGTAAGCATAACTTGTTAATGATTCTCTTAAATGGTAGAATAAAAGAATTCAAAGCTCAGTAATGAAACTGTCCTTATAGCATGCACACTTTGTTTCTAAAACTTTCAAGTAGTTTTAGAGATATCGCACAGGTTTTACAGCAAAAATTTTGAACTTGATTATTTATCTGCTATAAGAGCCAATTGAAGTTTATTATTTAAGGTCCAAAAATATAAATTATTAATTGTTTTCTATCTTTTTCAAACGTTTAAATGACAACGACATTTCGCTGATGCTACTCGACTCGTCAGTTTTTTTTTTTTTTTTTTGCTAAATATTTTATTATTCCCATAAACACATTGATAATCGCAAATGTTTAAATAAACCTTTTGTACAGAAAACATTTTTGCCTTTTCTTTACAACTTTCATACAACGAGTTACCGCTGGTTGCTACGATTTGTATTCTTGAAAGTATCAAAAGCAAAAGCTTTTTGAATTTTCAAAAATGAGGTTAATTATTTATTTGCTATAAGAGAAAATAATAAATCATTGTATTCATAGCAATAACAGAATAACAGTGTAGTAAAGTTTCAAACGTTCTTTTAAGTTTTTTCGAGTCTCCTGACGAGTTATGCTACTCGACGAAATGTCAGTAGCATATAGACGGCTGAAAAAGCAAAAACCAATTAACAAAGTCTATTTGTAGAGTTAAAAAAATAGGCATTTCTTGTGTTTCAAAAATTCATAGAAATTGTATCCCCCCAAAAATATGATGTGCTTCGATCACACGTCACAACTCATCACCCTGTGTCAACAATTTTTATTGACATGGCATACAAACATATTGTGTAATTATGATTACGTACATATGTACCAGAAAAACCACCTAAATTGCAATCGAATTTTCATGGAGCCAGTATGATAATGAAAAACTGTATTTACAGATTTCCGTAAACAATAGTTCGAACCATTGAAAGTTTGTAACACATTTAGAAGAATGTGTGTATGGAAGTGTTTGTTCATTTCAAAGAACTGAAAAAAAGATTTACAATATAAAATTCTAGAACGTACACATTAACTTACGAACAGCACTCACTTCAGGAGAAAAAAACAGAAGGATTTTTTTTTTTAGTTTTCATATTGTTTTTTGTTTAGCAACGAAGCAGATTGTATATTTTTGCGCATATTAAATTCTCTTTCTAAACCGCACGTCACAACAATTATTCGCAATGTCAGAATGTGTCACTGCCAAAGATGTGACGACAATTGCTGCTGACTATGGAAAACTTTAGAAGCAGAAAAAAGCAAATGAAGGAAAACATCTTAGAATTTCTGCAAGAAATTTTTTCCACAAACAATAAAATTTGCAATTAAGTTTTCTCACACGTTTTAGTAACGATTTAGTGAGCTGTATGAAACATTATTGCAATTTGCCACTATTTCTTTTTAATTACTCACATTTCAAAAAACACAAATGCTCACATACATATAAAAAATACATATGTACATCTTTTTTATTTGTTCCTCTTCCCAGGAATAAAGTCGCAGCCAACAAACAAAAAAAAAAAAAAGGAAAGAGAAAAAATTGCTAAACATGTTACAAAAGTTTTGCAACATTTTATGTTCAAATAACTCAAAGTCACACTTGAAATATAATTGAAACTTAAAACAGTGCTACACAAAAGCAATAACTAGAATTTAAAAGAGGGGGTAGAAAAGTGTGCACAACAATAACAACAACAGCAACAAGCTGTGAACAAATAAAATACATCACACTTTAGTTAAGTTTTCATCACCATCGCCATCATCATCATCATCATCATCATGAAACCCGTGCACACATGCCTGCTTTGCACTTCACATACAAACTGTGTGCCCTACACTTTTAGAAGGATGAGTGTGCTACTTTTTTCACAATGCTGTGTTAAGTTTAACTTTTGCTTAAAAGGGGGCAACACTTCTCATTGTAGTGTATCAGCTATTAAAGCTGATTATTACAACTTACCAACAGCTACGGGTAGGTTCTTAGTGGCCATTTTGTGCAACAATATTTTATAATTGGAAAGTTTAAGCATGAATAACTCAAACCTTTGCTTTTTAGGAATCTAAAGTTCTAAATTATGAAAACTTATTGCACAATGAGGATTGTACAATCCTGCCATTAGCTATCGAAAAGTTGTAATAACGGGCTTTAAGCGAACCAGAGCTTGCGAATTTGTATATTGGTATACCCGCGCTGAAGTAGGGTTTTACAACTATTTAAAACAAACCAGAAATTGTATCCTTTGAAGTTCTGGCTCTCTTTTACGCCGGAGTTTTTTGTACGACAAATAGAACCACATTGAAAGCTGGAGAATTCTGAAGACTGAGCCAGATCGCCGTCTAGGGAATATACTATATCTTTGTAATGGGGGATATGAGTTTTGTCGCTGGCAAAAAATGCCAGTACCTCACGGTTTCCCTTCTAAAGCTAAGCAAGATAGCTATCGCTAAAGAGCAACTAGGACTTATATAAGAATTAGCTACATAAATCAATGAGTTCAATTTAAAGTAGAAGCTTTTTGTATTTTCATAAAACGTACGACAAAACTTGATTCTGACACACGAAGCGAAATGTTAACAATTCGAAAGGCTCTCAATCGATGCAGTACACCGAATTTCATCGTCTGAAGGTAAGAATTTCGTAACAATAAGAAAAAATAGCATTATTTCTGAACAAATGGACAAATAAGAATCTGGTTGCACTATACTGGAGTAGTAATAGACACATATACACATACTTATTCTCGAATTAATTGTGAAATAGGACCGTTTTTGCTTACCACCTACGAAAGTATCTATTGCAGTGAGACGTCATTGGCATCTCATTTTTAAAGCTTTAAAAGAAAAATAATTTTTAACTCAAAATCTATGAGTAAGGTATACCAGATTCACTATGGACTTTCTGTATTATTCTCTAATACAACAACTTAAGAAAGTACATATGTACAATGTACATGTTTGTATGTTAAAAAAAAAGTTGTTCTCAAAAGAAGCTAAGGGATACGAAAAAGTAAATATTTTTTCAGCTCAAGACTAAAATGACAAAAAGCTGAGAACAAATATGAAGAAACCCTACGGCTGCGATTAAAAGTACACATGAGCACGTTTGAACACATAAGAAAAAGAAAAAAACAGAAGGTGTAAAAAGTGAGAGAGAAAAAAAAAAAAACAAAACAATAAAACCAGAATGTGCAGTGATTTTTATCGGCCTTTAGGACATCAAAGTGAATGTTGTTTCATCAGCAGCAGCATCATCAAGATGAAAATAAAGAAACCGAAGAAAAGTATTGCACAATTTTTTCCCTGAATTTAAAGGTAATCGAGGGAGAATTGTTTTTTTTTTTCTCTCTTCAATGTGATGGTTTTGAAAAATTGATTGTGTTTCTTTTTTGTACTTGGATTTGATGACTTTGAGAAAGAGAAAGAAAAAAAAAGCAATTGTGAAACCTTATACAGGACAACAGATGATGTTGTTGATAATAAAAAGGCTTCGTTTTTCATTGTTGTTTGCTTAACGCTCGAATCGTCACAATTATTTGTAATTTTATTACATGCGCCTTGTATTTGCTGGTTTCCTGAGGGCTTACTAAGATATCAAAAACGATATTAAAAATGTATGTGTTAATGTGAAGAAATGATTGTCAAGTGCTTTAACTTTTGAGATTTTATTGGAAAAGTAGAAAAAAAAGTAAAACACAACTCAGTACAATTGCAACCTTAAAGTTATTATTTTTGTTTCTTGCAGCAAAGTAACAACATTTTGTACAAGTAAGGAGTTGTGACTGAAAGCCCACCGAAACACAACACCTCCATGATTTTGAGTGCATAATAGTATAAGAATACTAGAGGTTTAATGTCAGCATCATCTTACAGAATACTTGTACATAACTAAATGTATATTCATAAATTTGTCTGGTAGACTTTTGGCTCTGGCTGTCAGTCTGGCCTTTTGTGGAAATTCACGTTAATTTCACATGATGTCGTATTAAAATAACATCGGCAACAGACACAGACAGATGCACATATAAATTCGTGGACTCTTAAACTCTATAAATGAAGAATTAAAATAAACCCATGGCACCGCATCCATGGAAAACGACAATAACACAAATATTGGATCACTTTAAAATAATTTTATTTTGCGTCATTTGTATTTTTTAGAAGCGATACTAAAAGCTATTTTATGCATTTCCAAACGAATTAGTTGTTAAACAGTAAAATAAACCGGCCAGCTTGGAGAAATGCAACAAGCAAAATTAGCCTTTAATTTGAAACAGCAAACAGACTGTTCTCATATATAGTTATATACACTTTTTCTTTAAATTTCTTTTCCTTTTTTAAACACTATTGCGATTTATCACTCCATGCTTGGCTTTGTTAAAAATTATCCCTAAGTAAAGAGTTATTCCGTTGGCATATGCCAACCAACGCCACAACTATGTGTCCTTGTATGGCATTAACACAAAACAGATAATTATAATCCTATCAAATGAAATTTTATCTTGTTGCTTCTTTAAAAATCTCATTAGAATTGCAAAAAAAAAAACATAATTAAATAAAGAAGATAATATACATAATAAAAGGAAAAAAAATCAAATTAAAAAAATTTATTACATATGTATGTATCAGAATCCTTGATGATATCAGCACCAACTAAAAGCATCATATTCCCAAACATGTTTGTAGAAAAGAAGAAACAACAACGTAAAAACATCAATAACAAAAGATATGCAGAGACAGTGATGTCAACTTCTTCGCAAACTCTCGTGCTTCTGTTCCGGTTGTGCTCTTTACAACTGTTTAAAATGTTTATGAACTATCGCATACAATTTCGATAAATCTAAGACAGTTGGCCTTAACAAAAATTTTCAAAATTAAATTTTTTTGGGTGCACTTTCTCATTGTCAAATAGTCTAAATTTCTTTTACTCGACACCTTCACAAGCCAGAACACATCTAATAAGGCAGCTACATCAGCTGAACCGTTAATCATCTGCCTACTTAAGACTTTTAGGAGAATACAGCGTTAAAAGGCAGAAAAAACGAGATGACAACTCAGCTTAAGCTCTGTTCGTTTCTCTTCTGTAGATGTAGAAGTGGCGTTTTTTTAAACAGTTTTCAGGAGTTATTTTTATTGCAGTTGTTCTTATTGTAGGGAAAAGGTTCTATCGTGTCACCAGCTATCAACTTGAACATGACATGATGCCGACAGAGCAGCAATATTAATTCGCTCATGGTTTTGTACACGGAGAAACACGCTTGTCCAAAATATTCATAATTTCTGATTTGGTGAAGTGTTTACTTCGTTCATATTTTTGCTTCATTTCAGTATTTTATTATATGTATGTATACACTGAATTTATTTATTTTTGAATTTGCAAAATTATTTTTTATATTTTTCAATCCTTTTTTATCTCTTTTCTGTAGTGTTTTTCATGACAGCTAAACTGTCAAAAAGAAAATGATATTTCATGACTAGCATGGCCGCCGAAACCTGCACATGAGCCATCTTCATTGGCCATGAGCTATGTTCGACATCATGTTCACGCCAAGCTCATGGCTAATGGAGACCCCCTGTTACAAGTATTTAGTGTTTTTGTTAAATTGCTCTTAAATATTTTATAACTAGCTTAAATAATAATGAACACCAACATCACTAACGCCATTGTTTAATAAATAGCTGGTCGCTACAAACCAAAGTGTATAAAACTTGAAATGGCAAACAAATGCTTGTCAAAAAATCGTTTAATATTTTCAGGAGAACAGAATTCGTGAACATGGAGTACACGCTTAAGCTGAAGTTACACAGCACGCTTTCTACGCGTCGACGCTTTTCACGCGGTTGTCAAAAAAGTAGGATTAGTGCATTTGTATGTGACAAGTTACAGAGCACAAAGCATAGAACGCGAAGACGCGTAGAACGCATAAAGTAGACCTACTTTCTACTTTTATATGCGTCACATGCGTCATGAGAAAATGTCATCTGGTTTTATTAACCAATGATGTGCCTACTCTCAACGTTATCGATAAATACCTTTTATATCGTAAAATAATGTATAAAATCTTTTGCAAAAAAAACGTTTTTAATAAAAAAGAAAAGTTTTGTTACAAATTTTATAAACATTATCACGAGTAAGACAAATTGTAATTGTTTTTTTCAACACTTTTTTCATTAACAAAATTTTGATTCAATTTATCGATTGCGTTTGCGTACTGAGTATCATCACTGTTATGTTTACAAATATTTTCAATATATTAAAACAAGCGATATGGAAGAGAAGCTAATAAATGCAGTTAAAAACCACGAGCTTTTATATAATAAAACCTTGCTGCTCTATCAGAACAAAAATAAAAGAGCAGCTGCATGAGCAGTTCCATTTTGTTAATATTTTGTTATTTGTTTTGTATGTTAAAAATATTTGCACAACAGCTTATCAAAACAAAGAAATATGGCGCATACGAAGCGTTGTATGTAACTTGTAGTATGAAACGCATAGAACGCATAAAACGTATAAAAAGCATGAAAAGCGTGGACGCGTCTAAAGCGGGCTATGTAACTTCACCTTTAGATGTGTAGTAAAAACTACAAAAACTCTCAGAAAATCGCTTCATTGGCCACACAATTTAAATGTGTTCAAATACAACTCGTATATGGTAGCAAACATTTTAAACATCTATGGCGTGGAAAAGTTTTGCCGACCATCGGACGGACATGCACACAAATGGGCACAAAAAAAACAACAACAGCTAAAAAATGCAACTTATGTTGAACCATATTTAGGATCAAATTACTTGTGTGACTTAAATTTGAAAAACAATCCCGACAGACGCAATGACGCATCCAAACGTAAAAAAAACACACAAACACACACGCACACACACATACAGCAACGACAAACAACAAGCCAACTTTGTAGGTATAAAATGTGGATTGATGGACTTAGCATTGGACAGACACGAAAACGGATAAACTGTGATTCAATAAGGAATCACACAAAAAAATCGAGCCAACTTGCCAAAAGCAGAGAAAGCCAGAGGGACAGACAGAGAGACAGACAGACAGACAGACTTAATATCGCATGGTTCAATTGGTAGCGCTGCCTGGTTGGATTTGGACAGACTGGCACAGTTCGTTGTGTTGTTAACTTGTTCATTATGAAATTTTGCGGTTGAGCCTTTTGCTGTTGGAGACTGCTTAAGTTTCAGCAACTTTTGCAGTCACATTAGAGAAAAAACGACAACAACGTTTGCATGTAGTTTGTGGCAGGCAGCAGCAGCCTTAACTGAGCAACATGAGCAATTTGTGATGAATGTTATTTAAGACACCCGATATAAAATTTATTTGTAGGAGAGCAAAAAATGTACAAAAATCTAAACAAATACTTTTAAGAGGAAAAATAAAATTATATGTATGTATGTAGTTATATATGTATGGCTATGGCAACTGGTGCTTCTGTATCAGTTACTGATATATATACATATGTATTTATTTGTATCTTTCATCTCTTTATTTAGTCATTAAGATTAAGATGGACATTGTTCGTTGGCAGTTTTCTGCTGAAGTAAAATAAATTTCTTTTATATTTTTAACAAGGTCCATCCATCCATCCATCAATCTTTTTATTTATTTACACATACTTACATATTGGCAATGTACAAAAGTAAATAATAGGTCTGCTTCTTTGCTTTTGGGGTAAAATTCGGGTAAATGAGAACAAACGAGATGAAATTTGCGGAAGATATGGAAACAATAAATTAAATTTATAGTAAAAACAATAGCATATGGTATGTCTGGATGCTGTGATGAAAATTTAAACATACATTTTGCTAAAATGAATTCTTATTCTGAATGCATTTATATTTTAAAGCGTTTTGCAGATAATTTTAGGTACATTGCACAATAATAGTTGTAAAATATCTAAATTCTTGTTATACTACGATGGACTTTATTGTAAGTTGTTGCTAATTTTTTTCAAACAGCTGATTGTTTAGTGCAATAAGAAAAATAATTGAATTCTCTGTGAACCACTCTTGTCCACACAAATTTGAAGTACAGGAAAACTTTCGTGCGCCTGCGGATGCTGACGTTTCTCAAAGTAGAGTAGGGATGCAGACCTAATGTATGTGTACTAGTGGTAGCAAAAATGGTAGGGTTTTTGATCTCTTGATTTCTTCTTATTCTCAGTATTTAATGTTTTCGGGATATAATATTAGCTACAATTGAAACTAGGAATGGTCTTACACATTCACTTTACTTCCAAATAACAGCAGTTATTGCTGAAAGTATGCCTAATAAAAATCGCCAAAAAGCATTCAAGTTCGTAAGGTTTTAATTTAAACATTAATATAACTTTATATTGGAATATAACTTTATATTATATTTTATAAATAAATACTGGAATTTCAATATCAGTTTTAATACCTCAAAGTTGAGAAAAATCTACATTATTAAGGAGAACAAGAAAAGTAAATTCGATGACTCATTAGCTGGGGAACATGCCATGCCTATTTCATACCCGCCACAACGATCAGCGCCCAAGTTGCTTTGAACCCAATTTATGACTAATAAGATGCTGTTTTTAAGCAGCAGCGATTAGGCATCCTACTATATATCTAAGCTTTTCATTGCTGGCAGCCTATATTGAACCAAGTGATAAATTTTAAACTTCATCACTGTGTTTTTCAGGTGATTGTAATACAATTTATATACTCTCACCAATTGATTTTTGTTGTTGTTGCTATTATATTACATAGATGACAACGCTTTCAAATCTCGAAGCAGTTTGGTTGCTGATGATCATTGCGGCGGACATGTAACAGCCATGGTATATTCCCCAGCAAATAAATCTTCAAAACTACTATTCTTGCCGTCATTAACAGCCTTAACCAATTTTAAGGAAGTGAAGTATCAATTACCAAATAATTATCAACTATTTTAAATTAACTATTGTTGTACGAACATCTTTTCGTTCTTCTTTACCATGATGTGCTGTTCTCAAGAACTATTTTAAATATACTTTTGCATTTCTTATACATATATTAAAAATTTAGTATTTGCAGCATAAAAGGCTTGCTTGTCGCTGTTCTCCACACTGTGAGAAAATAGTGAAGTGCTAAAATGTGTACAACGAATTTTGTAGTTCGCGTAGAAGGGAGGGGAATGCATTTTTAACAATTATTGACAAGAAAATCCAAGTCCTGGTAATAACTATGTGTGCAGGGAAGTTTTAAAAAAGCCTTAAATACAAACCTATAAACCAACTACCAGTTCTTCGAATCTGCTCATTATTATAAATATGCTTAAAACAAAAGAAACATATTGAAACTTATGAGACCGGAGCGAACTGATATGATATCGAAGAACTACGTGTAAATTGAAGTTCTACCAATATTTCAATACAAAAGAATTCCCGGAATCTCAAGATATTTGTTTCCTAAATTCTCGCAATCAAAACCCTAACAAATATTTTTGACAACCTTTTAAATTACGTGGTATCTATGGGCATCTAACAGCATATACAGATGTTGTTAGGAGCAACAAAACATGCGATAAAAATAAAAGGTCAATATCTACACATGTAATAAGGAGTTCCGCAGAAATGTGAGCAAAGTACATGCACTTATTTATAGATACAATTTTTGTTTATTATTAAATGTGGATTCGAAAACACAATAATTTTAGATTAATTAACTTTAAAAGACTCAAAAATTATTGCACACAGAAATATGTGTCTTAAAAGGCGCTATACAATAGCATGTAAAATTCAAAGATCGGACAATGAATGACGGCACAGTGCACAGAAAGCTTAAAGGGCCAAAAAAGGGTCAAAAAGGGCGTAGTCAAAAAAATAACAACAGTCGCTTCCATTTATATTAAATTACTAATTTTTATTCTTCGAGGTGATTTGCTCCACTTGTTTTGTAACGGAATGAAATCGCTGTGAGGTACATGCAAATAATGAAAAGCATTCAACACTTCATTGCAAGTTTTACGATACGTGAAACCCGTTTATCAGCATTAAGAATGAGGGAAAGACTACAAATGTGCATTTGCATTATAATACTTGTCTTAGTTGTTTGAATACTACATGGAATCGAGGTAGATTTATAATGGAAACCTCTTCAATAGTAATTAATTTTATTAATTTAGGTCCAAAATGAATCATTTTAAAGAATATAGACAGCTGAAAAATACAGCAAATATTTTTAAAAAAGGTTAATTTTGGACCTAAATTAATACATTTCAATTGGCTCCTAAAGCAAATAAATATTAATTAATTTTATTATGGCGAAATAGTATTCCAAAGAATAACTTGTAGGTCTCACACATCCAAACTGATACTCATCACATCCATATAAAAGATTTTTTCGTATACACAAACTCATTTATCGAAGAAAAAAGTGAATTGTGTGAACTCTTAATATTCATTTCATTATCAGCTGTAACGTGAATTCTGGCATGCATGTGTCAATTCGAGTGCACATTTAAAAGAAAATTTACCTGCACTCACAGTGAAGGGTTCAACTAAAACGGAATATACATACGTAAATACATATGTATTTATATTCATGTCACGAGTTTAGAAAC
The DNA here is from genome assembly GCA_963662145.1 of Sturmia bella. Classification (NCBI taxonomy): domain Eukaryota; kingdom Metazoa; phylum Arthropoda; class Insecta; order Diptera; family Tachinidae; genus Sturmia; species Sturmia bella. The sequence continues at coordinate 124,288,510 of OY759168.1, forward strand.
CTTTGTAAGCATGTATGACTTGCGGTCGTTCAAACTGAGACACTATCAAAAGTATGTATTAGGAAGAGTGAGTTTTTGTACATCTGTACATTAGGGAGTTTCACCTCTGTGTGATACCTGACCTATCTGTAAATCAGATACTTCAAAAAATAGAAAATCGATTAATCGAAACAAATTATAAGTGTATGGCCATGGCAACTGGCCATGGCCATATCTTCAAATGCAGGTCGTTTTACGGTCTTCTTCTCTAAATATTTCCGTTTTCAAATTTTGTGAGGAAGAAGTATTTTAGAAAATACAGTAGAAACAAGTTGTGCCTCCGTGGGGAGGGGTTTTCTATACAGTTTTTTGGTTTTGAATATTATTTCTTCGGAAATTGAAGTTTTCTTGTAAATAACAAGTGGTATTTTTTCTTTTCATTCCCTTAAATATTTCTTTTATTTTTCGGCATGTTGTCTTTAGGGGAAATCAAGAAATTGAAAGGAACAATCCACAAAAATAATTGAATTTTACTTAAAGACCCCACGATCGATTGTTTAAACACATTTCAAAATTCGTTCAAGCAACAATTTTTTCAACCGTGAAAATAAACAACTTTTGAATGCCTCAAACTGTTCATGGCAAAATATTAAATTAATTAAACATTTTAATGGAAACAAAAGAGAGAGAGAGAGAAAAAATTATTGAAGCAAAATTTTGTCTACAACCCTTTCCTTTAAAATGTATTTTTAATAAATACTTGGCCAGTGGGATGTTTCCTAAAGTTTCTGCTGTTGCTTGTTTCCTTGTACCCAGAGGGCAGATTTAATTGAGGAAATTTCGATTTTTATTGTCTGTTTTGTAGTTTGTTTGCTGTAGTTTTGCCACTGCCAACAAACAATATTATGTTTTATTTTCTTAAAGTAAGAGGTGGGTTGCAAATGATATTATAGAGGGCAGCTTTACTTGAAAAACTTTTTAATTTATATTTATTTAGATTCCTCAGATGTGACTAAATGATTAGAGAACATGAACAAGTGAGATAAAAATTAAAAGTCATCTATGGTAGTTATAAAATATGCTATGAACCAGAACTATATTTAGAAGAAGTCATTAACAGAAATTGCTTTTCAATCAATACGCTCTAGTGCAACTTCCTTTAAGCCCAATGCTTAAAAGAAGGCACACAAGTGCTGATTAGAATACAATGTGCAGGGAGAGGGTTTGAAGAAAAATTTCTAGACATCAATTTTAAAGAAATTTCATGCACGATTAGGGAAAATATTAATAATTACTAGCTATTGTAGCTCAAATTGAGAAGAAGATTAAATATTGTATGATTATTAACTGGGGATCAGATGACAATCGTCAGCAAACAAATTTACTTCGAGCTGAGCTCATAACAAACATGCACTGTTTTATTTGAAGAGCCAACCAAACCTCTGAGTGTTGTAAGGCTTAAGTTCGGTAAGAAAAAGTGGGACCCTTCAAAATAAATCTTAGCATTTTCATTGAAAAAAAAATCACTGTTTCTAAGGGACTTCACTTACATACATATGTATGTCCAAGAAACTAGTGAAAGTTAATCTCCAAGTTTGGTTTAATTTACGTTTATTATAGTGCAAAACATTTTTTACACCGCTGCTAAATTTCTCTTTCTAAAAACAATAAATATTTTACTGGTAACCTGTAAAATAAGTCCTCAATTAATACATTTCAATTCGCTCTTAAAGCAAATAAATAATCAAGTTCATATTTGAATATTCAAAAAACGTTTACTTTTTGATACTTTCAAAAATACAAATCGTAGTAACCAATGGTGACTCGTTGTATAGAAGGTTGCAAAGAAAAGTAGAAGTGTTGCAAAACGAAAAAAGAAATGTTTGCTGTGTTAAAGGTTTGTTTGAACATTTCTGATTCTCATTTTGTTCATGGGAATTATGGAATAAGTAGTTAAGTTTCAAACAAACTTTTAAGAATTGTTCAAGTCTACTGATGAGTTGATTAGCACCAACGAAATGTCGTCGGCATATAGACAGCTGAAAAAGACAACAAACATTTTGTAAAAAAGGGTTAATTTTTGGACCTGAATTAATACATTTCAATTGGCTCTTAAAGCAAATAAATAATTAAGTTCATATTTTACTGGTAACAGCAAACTGCAGTCTTCTTACACTATAACTTCAACTCGAACTGGTTTTTCGGCAGTTAAATTCACATAATATATGTTCTAAATTACATATTTTATTATCAATTGTAACCTCTGCGGTATTCCGTTGTCATGACAATTTTGATTATGTTCTGTATAGTTCAGAACAAATACATCTGTTTTTCTTTTGGTGTTGAATGTGTGCTTCATATTTTCTGTAGCGGTTTTCTTTTCCAAAAACATTTGATGCATAGACGCGACGCGAGCCACCACTTGCCCATCTCTGTATAATAAATTGTTTTCTATTCAATGCAGTTCTTTTTTTTTTTTTTTTGCTATAAATTCGCTTTTTGTGCCTAAGCATTTCAATATGTATGTATATTGATGATACATCACAAATGCGGATAAAATGCAATTTATTTTTTTCTTTCTTTTGCCAGCGTTTGTGATCTTGATGACCCATCACGACTCCTTTTTTAATGTGCTGTATCTTCTTTTTTTATGTTTTTGTTTTTGTTTCATCCTCTTCAAGTTGAAATTAAAAACAAGAAACTCTATTGGGTATTTTTATTTATTTATTTTTTTGCAAGAAATGTGGTCTGCATTTTTCCCTCCTGTTTTTTAGTGTGCTGTACCACATTCTCAAGAGGGCAGTTTTATGATGTTTAAGTTTTTTGCACTCCTTATTTTGTTATTGGCTGTCTTCGCTTGTGGTTTATTTTTTAATGTTTCTAAAATAGTTTGGCTTCTTTCTCAACTACTTATGGCGACTTCATGCTAAACTTCGGTTTCAATGTTTGAGGGCTTTTAAAAAGTGGCTTTTTTATTGCTACCCTACATTTCTTGGATGGAGGACTGACTCTAAGTTTCAATCAAAACGAAACTCTTCTTGGCGCAAGTAATAATTTGAATTAAAAAGAAATTTTATACAAATTTGCAAACGAAACGGTAGAACGGGGTTTTTTACAATTTTGGAAATTTTGAATTTCGGTTCAAAAAACTACTTTTGTATATCGCCTTGATCGCCTTATAGTTTCTTTCTCTAAAAATGCTGAATGGAGTACTTAAATTTCGTTTTCTTAGACGATTATTTTATTTTACTTCTGCCCCTTCTCATTGCAATTGCTGTCATAAAAAAATAACTGACTACAACATCGTCTTTAATGATAATTTTGCCATTGGCAATAATGATTATGAGTTACCACAACTGTCTTCGTAGGGAGTGTTATGGACTTTGTCAGGGTAATTCAAGCAATTTTATGTTTCTTCGTTTTTTATTTCTTCAATAAAATGATTTCCAGCAGATGCTTTTATTGATGATTTGACCACAAATGAATTATTATCGTCATCATTATTATGACCATTCGTTGTGAATAAAAAAGGCAAAGAAATTTTGAAACTAAAGAAATAACTTTACATTTGTAAATTGAAAAAATTTCTTTAAGAATGAAAACACAACTTTAAACCCTCTCACAGCTATAAAATTACGGGAGTATATTTTAGAGACAACAAAGAGAAAACAACCATTTTTTATAATTTTCTATGCCACGTTCATTAATACGTACATGCAGATGTTTAACGGGTTACCAATCATGAGACCGGCCCACTAGGTTGCGGCCCTAAAAGGTTTCGTTGTGCTAATGTACATGCACATCCATCCGCCACTGATTTGGCGTATATGATAAGTGCATACGATACGAAAATTGGCCATTAAATTTTTGTTTCTTGGTTTTATCTATGAAAAATTTACTTTAAAAAAATCAGACATATGCAGGCATACATAAATAAATAGAGAGAAAAATTGCGAGATGTTTCCAATATAATTTGGCACGACTAAAGTTCGAAACGAGTGCTTATGAAAAGCATTGCAGCTTCGAAACAGCTAACAAGAAATGATTTAGAAATTAAACTTAAGGCTGCTTAGAAAATTAGATAATAAAATTTATGCTGATAGAGTATGAGCAAAGAAGTTTCAGTAATATACAAAATATATATTTTTATTAATATTATTATCTGTTCAGTGAGTAAATTGAGCGTAAGAAAATTACTTATTTGTCTTGATGTTTCAAGGTGGCTCAAGGCCTGAGAAACTATTTCTTTTCTTAAACATCAACTATACTACAAGTATAAACAAGTCTAAAGTGCTGTCCACTTATTTTATTTTTAATGCCAGATATACAGATACAGTTGTTGTTTCCGAGACAAGATATTTAGTGTTCATATCAGTGGCCATCCTTCAATTTTGTTACTCTTATCCAGCAACTAAATTAATTTTATTAATTTCATGTCATCCGGAAATCGTATTTTAAAACTTCAAGCGGATACGAAATTTCATTAAAAATGTTTCTCCTTTTACATGAAACAATTTTTCTCATTTAGTTATTATTTAATTTAAACATTTTGTAAGCAACTTTCCTGCTGCTTGTTAAGCTGCTAAAATTTATTGTTTTAAAGAATATAATAAACAAAATTTAACGCAAGTGAATAAAAAACAAATTACTTTTAAGGAAATTTGGATGTTGGACTTTTTTCGCTTAGATATAATTTCAAAAAAAGACGCGAGTTTCAAACAAAAGGCAGCTGATGCTTCATAAAAACCAAAAAAACAAAAAAAAAAAATAGATATTCATTTGTAGGCAAATGTTACTTTGGGAAGGTAGAAAATAAAAAAACTGTAGCACAAGACAAAGACATAAAATCTTAAATTACTTAGAACAGCGTATGGTATAAAATAAAATAATAAAATTTATGCTTTTATATCCAAAAAGGGCTTTTATGTTGTACAACATACCAATGACCATAAAATAATTTTAAATCCATAAAAACCCAAATAAACAAGAAAATTGTAATACAAAAAATTTTATGCCCGTGTTCTTGTCTATTGGCTTGAGTTTTTATAATTCCTCTTTTACTAGACGACGGACGCATTTATGACAAAACATGCTGCCTGTTTGGGTCTCTGTTTCAAATGTTCTCTTTGTTGAGCAGCACGTTAAGGACAAAAACAAAAACACAAACACAAAATGTTGGCACGAAAAGTTTAAAGTTTTAAAGATCTGTAAAATATATGCCATAAAGAAAAAATAATTTATATTGTATAAATTTATTACCTTTAAGCCAAATGGCTTAAACTAGTAAACACATGCCACCAGCATTTTCAAAATACAAAACAACTACTCGCAGAAGTACGTGTGCATGTACATACATACATGCACAAAGGTTAAAACCTTTAAGCTTCAAAAGATCTCTGCCAGCTACAGAAACGTAAGTAGCGAGCACAACATGTATTCATGTTCATTTAATCCTGAAATTTAAAACTAAACCCTGGTTTTGGGTAGCACTCATTTTTTTTTCTTTTTCGTCGTCTTCTTCTTCTTCTTCTTCTTGCCGTATTAGTCATGTAACACAAGCCATTGTGCAGGACTCAAATATAATGCCATTGTTATTACTAGTAATTAAAACGAAAATCTTTTGGCCGATTTTAGTTGAAAATAAAAGAGGCAGTGAGCAAACGAAAATTTAATATGATAATGAGCGTTGCAGAAGTTGAATTAAATTTCAACCAACGTACACCAGCAGGCCAGAGACTAAAGACTAAAAAATTATGGCAAAATTTTCAACTAAAGTCTTGATTTTTAATACAGAGCTTGTATATTTAATTTATTTACTTATTTAGCTTATAATTGATATTATTAGAGATAACGAAGGGGGCAGAGCAATAGCATCGAAGGCTGTCAGCTCTTATTAAAATGAAATATACATCGTCGTTGTATACTTCTAATTGTAACGGGTGGTGACATTTAAAGGGCTGATGTTGAATGTGAACGACATCTAAACGTCAAGTTTATTTTTCTGAATATTTCATTTGACATTTTGCAATTTTAGACTGATTCAATTTGAACCATGGAAAGATGCACAATCCAGCGACGCGTTAAAGTTATTCAGGCTTATTATGAAAATGTGAGCTCAATTCAATTTGTTGGTCAATTTAATCGTCCAAATGTGAGTAGAATCGTAAAAATTGTGCCAAAATTTTAACAAACAGGGTCTGTAGGAGAAGTGAAAACACCACTTCATGCTCGCACATGAAAAGCCGCCCAACTCAATTCGTCGTCGTGCTCAACAGTTGCACCTCTCACGCTCGTCTTTGATGAACATTATGCATAAAGGCTTGCATTACACGCTCACAAGGTGCAATTGAGGCAGCAACTGAACATTCTCTTGAACATTCCAAGCGTCGTCAATGGGCAGAACGGTGGGAAGAAATGCCAACTGTGGGTGATCAATTTTCGAAGACAATCAGATGATGTACAGAGATGAGGCACTTTTCACTTCAGTGGATTCGTCAATAAGCAGAATTGCCGCATTTGGGCGAATGATAATTGTGATTGTCGAAAAACCAATGCAGCCCCAGAGAGTGAGTATTTAGTGCGGTTTAAGGGCTGGCGGCATCACCGGGCCGTATTTTTTTCAAAATGCGACCGGTGAATGGTGTTCGCTTTTATGGCCCGAATCGGAAGATTTGAATGTGGACGATATGTGGTTATACTATATATATACAACACAAATATACACTTTAGCTCAGCAGCTGTTGTAGCAGCAACATTATGCTTCGCTTCAAAAGATTTCATATATATCCATGTGAAATTTTTTAATCCTATCGTAATTTCGATTAAAGAAGTAACATCGAAAATAGCATCGCAGCTATAAAAATATGCGAAACGATAATTCCTACGTATTTCAATGTTATTGCCTCAGCTATAAGTCTTACCACCTTTCCACTGGCTGGTAAAATAAGAACAGAGATAATTAGCAAAGTAAATGAATTGTTAAAGGTCACCACATTGATCACCCAAATACTACATTATTTCCACAACTATGGCATTGCGCTTCAAGCGATTACCCCTTGAGTTACCGCGCCAATGACATACCTGTTCAGCTCTGTGCTATGAGCGCATACATTGAAGAATGTACAGCGTAGTGCGAATGCTGATACTTAAAAAAGAATTCATTAGTCGTGACTAAATTTGTGTCGAAAATATCTTGCCGCAAGCTTACATTACATTGCAGGGAAAATACAAAAGTTAGTTTTTGTTACCTTGTCTTACAACAAGCTTAGCATGTTGGTTCTTAGAAAGCTGAAAGGATTAAGAAACATGAAAGAAGGAGATTAAATCCATGTACGCCTGCAAAACATTTAATTCTATTCGGGACATTGTTTTTATAAATGTACTTTCCTCATACACATGGGGGAAAAAGTTTTTTTTTTTATTTATATACTCTAGTAAACCTTTTATAGCACGGGTTTTTCTATTTGAAGCAGGCAAATGTGTGTTTTAACTGTGAACATTTTAACACCATTTTTAACATTTTCATACTTGTAAATTTTATTTGTATGTTGTTTTGCATTCCTTTCTTCTTGTGTTTTGTATTTAAGTTGGTTTTTTTTTTTCGTTGATATGCAACCCATACTTTAGATCCGGTGAAAAATAAAAGTAATTCCAATAACTAGAATTTAGATTTTTAATATCATGGCACACACGCAATCTTGATTATTTTTTTTTTTCTAAATGGCTTTGCTTTTAATTTTTATCGTACTTTTTTATTACAGTTTTACAATTATTGCTAGCCGGGCACTTAACTGAGTAACTTTGCTCTTTGCAAAGCAGTAGCTTTTCAAAAGGCTGAATGCAGTACGCGCAAAAATTTTTACATTTTCTTATTTAAATTGCAGTTGTACACAGGACCACTGTCTTGTGTCTTGTGCTCGTATGAGAGTCATCGACGATGTTTGTATGAGAGTTAATGAGAGCTAGGGTCTCGAGGCCGCCACACTTGTAATCGTCACCCGTCTGAACTTTGCTAGTGCTAAAGTTCATACAAATTATTATTTTTTTCAATTTGTTATGAAATTTGCAGCTAAAAGCTAAAATATTATTGAACTTGATTCATATTGAAGGAAAACCTGGGTCAAATTTCGGCGTTCGTGGTCGAACGAGTTCATTTTTGTTTTTGTTTTTTTTTTTGATTTACAGTAGTTTTCCGATTTAATAATAAACATAATTTCAATCGCAAATAAAAACACCCGTGAAGCAGCATGGCAAAAAAAAAGGGAAGATTTATTTTTAAATTTTGTATATTTATTTGAGTTTAAGGTCTTTTGGAATTTGAGTATTTATTTTTGTCAATATTTCGCTCTCCTTCGGATAGCTTCTTCAGGACTCCTTCCGAAGGAGAGCGAAATATTGACAAAAATACATATATAAAATATAAGAAAAAAAGGGGTCAAAATAACTAAATATTAGATTTATTTTTATATTATTTTATTATTCGATTTACAAGAAAAAAATGCTAAAAGGTTAGAGATTAAAATATATGTATATAAAACAGTTGGCTGGTTGGAAATGCGGACTGTTTTGATTAAACAACTGTCATCGTAATACCGTTCCTTGAGTCCGCAAACTCCTTTACATAATCAATGAAAATTTAATTCAACAGTTTCTGAACTTTGGGAGGGCACTGTACCGTCTGCTGTACACTGCAACAGACAACAACCACTTGTATGTTACAAGTACACATACTACATATTTCCAAGATCCCCTTAAGTATTAAGTCGTGCTTGCATATTTGTTAAAGAACGTGTATATTTTATTAAAAATGTGGAGAAAAAAACGTGTAAACTCTTTTTCATACTTTACAGCTTATGTTTGCCATTTATGTTCAAATACATACATACATACATACATAAGTATGTATGAGCGAACGTCTTTTGGTTTTCCGTCTAACTATCATTTATCTCCTACAGTTTGTCGGTATGTCAGACCGCCTTTCCGTGCGTATGGCTGTGTTTTTTTTTTTTCTATTTATTTAAAGCAAAATATAAAAACAAAACATAGAAGAACTAGAAACATTTTAAAACTTTAATACTTATGAGTACTTTATGGTTCAGTTGCGTATTTATGCAGACTTATCATGTTAAATTTACAAAAAGCAAAATACCAAAGAAAGATATAAAAAAAATGAACGCAAACGAACAAAATAACATTAAACTGAACTACTTTTATTTCTATTCGTAATTGCACATGTATTCAGAGTATTTAAATATCTGTGTCGAGTACATGTTTCATGTTCATTTTTTTCCACACTTGGAAGGGGAGATACTAAATCATTTTACCTCGTACATGCTTGAGCTTCTCTCATGAGGGGGGCATGAATGAAGGAGGACTGAATGGCTTACGAGACTGACTAAGACGAGTAGGTCAGCTGTTATTTGGTTTGTTGCTCTGTATAACGAATATGTACATACGTTGAGTAGGTATGTTGCCAATGCGGATTATAAAAACAAACATTGGAATATGAACACTCAGTTTTGTTGTTCGAACATGTTGCCGTACGGGGGGGCAAAAATATCATTTCTAACGAATTGTGTAAATGTTAATCATACTTGTATTTTGGTATTGTAAATGTATTTTGTTACACTTTTAATTTATGGTAGCTTGAAAGAAAATTAAAAAACGTATATTAACACCAAGATTATATTATGCATCCTAAAGAGATATCAGTGGTATGTTGCATTATGTATTTAGTCATTATGGCCCCAAAGGCGAACAGAGACTTATTAATAAAATAGTACCTTAATATGTATAATATGAAAAAAAAAAAACGATTTTGGCAGATGGGGTTTCTGAGTTCTATTGGAAACGCACCAAAAAATCATGTAAGAGGTCGCTAACACTCATTGATTGATGCCACACGGTTGTAGAATGACAGAGTCAGAAGTGTCTAAAGGTCATTCACTTCACCTGTGTAGCAGTTGCTTACATTAAAATTATACAGACAATCAAGTAGAGCCGACAGGACTCGATTTCGACCCTACAATCCATCATGTGAAATTGTTGTTTAAACCTTAATGTCTGTAATCGCTGTACCCCATCAAGTTTGAGGCCATCAGATATCTCAATAGGTCACTAACTCTGGGCCATGTGTTCTAAAAGCAGATGGAAAACCTTTTGTCTTGTTTTGTCTTGCCTTGGCAGCTACGAAAGTATTCATTCACCATTGAATTATATATGTACATATGTCGCTTCAATCATACACAGATAGAAAAAGCTGGTTCTAGATTTAAGTTTTTTCTACTAGATTTTCTTACTTAAAACAAACCAAATAGGGATTATTAAAGAGGATCAATCCTGTTATGGCTTAAAATGAGTACCAGATTCTTGGGTGTATTTGTAACCAGCACTTGTGTGTGTTTATAAAAGTATTGAATTTTTTGCGATAGATGAACTGGTAGAGTGGCAGGACTGGCAGTAGTTAGGTTCTCGGTTCAAATCACCAAAGAGACAAAATAATTTTTAAATTATTATTGCACTAAGGAAGTAAAGCGGATCAATTTATTACGAGTTTGGGATAAAATGAGGCGCAGAAACAGCGAATCGTTACACTCCAAACAATATGCTAAGCACAGCACCAATGTTCTCAAATCAAGAATGCTTATTTTTAAGCACGGATTTTAGCCATATTCTATTCGAAAAAGAGATTGAATGTGGCTAAAATTAATCCAAAAGTGGCATAGAATATTGCTAAAATTAAGTATTCAGAACTTGAAAATTCCGTGCTTAATTAAAATAGGCACAACATACATAATTTAGGAAATGCGTTCTTAAAATACTTCTGCATACCAATGGACTGAGTTGTTTTTCAGTATACATACTAGAATTGACTTCCACCCATAAATGGTGGTGGAGGCCCAAATGTGTCTTGAACTGATGACGCTTAGCAATAGTTGAATATTTGCAGAGAACATCTCACGCCAAGTAATTTTCCCAATTTTCAGAGAATTGTAGGACTAAATTTGTTTACAGATTTTTCTAAGAGCGATATTTATGGCCAGGTGGGTTGTGTTGGCCAGCGTAACACTTCCAGCAATGTAATAAAACAATTATACATTCATATGTACCTATATATTTCACATTACGGAACCAACAAGTTAAAGAACAACTTATTGAACATGATGATAAGCATTTCATTTGAATTTGCAATTATCATGGGAATTTGGTGCAAAGCCATACATACAAAGAAAAGCATCAATGACAAAAAACACAAAAAGACTGGAAAATAATACATATTATTGTTGCCGATACAGTTTCAGACTTTTACTATAAATTGCAAGAAAAAACATCAACATCCATAACGATACGAAAAGCTGAATAGGAAACTAAATACATGACTGTCTGTAACATTACCTAAGATTATTTTATTTTTTTTTTTTTGCAGGCACTCGCCATAACACACAGCAAATTCTTTTAATGATGTCGATACCAAGATGATGATCAACAATCTCCTCATCAAATGGCCTTTTGCAGAGTACATGCAAAGAAAATCTATTTTTGTGCTCAACGTATGGAATAAATACCGTTTACATAGTACGTATTTCGTACGAGTACGTTGGCAGTTGATTGCAGGTTTTCTTTAATTTCTGTTTACATTTGGTATCTCTAAATTTGTATCAACACGAAATAAGTCATGTTTTAATGCTATAAATAGAAAGAAACGAAACTCTTTTAAGATGCATCATACCAAAAACGTAATTAACTCGCACCGTATGCATTCTTTTCATCATGTGTATGCACATAAAATATAAAATATGTAAGTTGCACGAAAGTGCTTCCTTGCTTATTGTATTTTTGTACCGACCGACGTTAAAACACAAAAAACTGCAAATAAATTAAAAATTCAGCTAAAAGAGGAAATATAACGAAAGGATTATTGTGTTCAATGATGGTATACATACATACATTCAATGGTACAAGAAGTTTACATGCGTTATTTTGTGCCATCGATTGTTCGACAGCTTGTTGCATGACAATATACGATATATCAAAAAAATCATTTCCGATTTTCAATATTTTTTTGCACTTTTGTCTGGGAGCCGCCCTACTGAGGAATGGTACGGGTTTGATGTAGCGCTCAAAAAATTGAGGAGAAAAGATAATTGGAATTTGGTCATACATTTGAATCCTCTATGGGCATCGGAAAGGCTTTAAGGGGGACAACGCGTTGTCCAATATAAAAAGCTGCATTTTCATTAGATCGTATGAAGTGCCTAAAACAATAACTTAAATGAAATTGTATGCTAGTATCCAAGAGCAAAACAGCGTGTATTAATAATATTTGGCAAAGGTTGCATTCTAGCTTGGCAGTACCCACTTCACGCACAACATTTCACCGCACCCTGACAACTATGGTGCAAAAATGAACCTGAACAGCTGGATTATCATTTTACTGAAATTTTAATTTTATGGAACTATGATAATTTTACATACATTTATATTAAATTCCTTCGAAAACGAATGAATACTCGAATCCTTTATGAAATTATTGACCCCTGGCCCCTTGTTATAAGTTTTGTTGAATTGAAATTTCATGTCTTGTTGTGTTTATTTGCTTGTTTGTTTATCTTTGCCATCGTTGTAAAATTTTCTTTTTTATTGTCATGTTTGTTCATATTCTTGTCATTATTATAGTTCATTGCTAATATTGACATTTCATGTTATTTGCTTAATAATGTCAATAAAACACAACACTAAATTGCTATAAAGTACAACAAAAATAAATTTATTTATTTTTAATATAATATTTAAAAGATTTATGTTGTTTCCAACTTCAACAGTAAGGTCGTTCACTGAAGAGGAGTGCGCGTGATTCCCAGCGCTGGAAATATGTTCGCTATAAATTTGGAAAATAAAAATTGCAAAAGGCGGCACTGATTTTTATCAGTGGGGCTTTGTGGAGTTGCTAAATTGTTTGCTGAGCCCTAACTATTTGGCTGAATTTGTTGCAGGTAAGTTAAAAGCAGGTACGAACAATAGCAGGTACTAACATAGATTATTTCCCTTCTATAAAGCCGATCCTGTTTAAATGTAATGTCGTCTTAATCACAATTTAAAATATTTCTATATTGCAAAATGATGTGGAATAGGTTAAAGTTGGGATGCAGTTGCTTTGAAGTCATAATGCTGAACGTCAGTACCCATTCCGCATTGAGCTTGTGTTTTGAATACACATTTTGCCAGTGTCGTTTAAGCCTTGCAGGAAAACTAACAGCAGCGGTTCGATGAGAACAAAAGGGGAGCCCCACCCTGAAGCAATGCGAGAGCGGTCACAGGGTGGAATAATTGGCTCAAATACCAGAATCAGAACTCTGGCGACAGTATCTGAATGCGTCCCATTCCTTCCCGAAAAAAAATAATAATAATAATACACTTTAGACACTCTGTTTTCACTAGCGCAATCATATAAAATTCATATATTTCATTAATTGTTTCCTTTAGTAATAAACAAAGGTACTGCTTCATTAACTTGATGACCAAAATTCCTGCACTTTATGAGTTCTCTTAATGAGACAAAACCAATGAATCCCAACGGTGGTTGAATATTAACTAATTTTTTCCTTAAATTGAAATTGATAGGACTTGTGAACAAAGCTCTTTCAGTACAATCAAGTTCTTTTATTTTTCTATTATTTTTTCATTTTCTATTATTTAATACCTTCAGTTATCGAGTTTTATTTTATTCATTTATTTAAATTATTGTAGACATAATAAATTATGAGCACAAAAGAAAAATGTGCTAACAAATAGGGTTTTCGATCTAGGTTTTGTAGTTTATCATCACAATGTTTGAACAATTCTCGGAAAGAAAACATGTCGGCAATACAGCTACAATTTTGTGCTGGGATTAATAAATTGCCTGTTATAGCTAATACTAGAATTGTTTAGCTGAGTTATTTAATAAGAATATTTTAACAAAATAAAACAATTAGCAAAACCTGAAAATGGAAATTGGAGAAATTATGTTTGAGAATTAAATCCATTTATCGATTTATGTTCCCTTAAATTTGGCTGACTTTAGCGAGCACTGGTGAAATCTAGGAAAGTCAAACGAAATTTGTTTCAGTTGTTTTGTTACGTACGGGACAATGTATTTGTCATTGAATCTTAAATCTGATGTTTTTATGTTTGTCTATAAATCAAGGCACCGTGCTGCGTGCCCTGTGAATTGGAATAAATATTAACTGAAGTACATAATTCATGCTGTTATCTTCAGTATAAATATAAACATTAGATTTCATTGTTTGTTTTTTCATTCCAGTTAATGTGTTTAGTTTTTGACCCAACCACCTCTATTTATGTCTTTTCATATCTGTTAATAATTCATATATGTATGTATGTATGTACATGTTTAATAGTAAATATTCAAATAACAATTTATTCAATTGTTAAATTTCATGCTACATTTTTGTCAATACTGAAAATTACAGAGCCAGAAACAGAGCCAGGTAAACAATATTTAATCCTCATGGGTGCAATCAATATTCACAAAAATTGTGATGAAATAATTTTTTTCCTTAAACATGTCAGTTTTCTCAAGGCCAGGCTGTTGGCATATTTCGATAATTATCAGGATTTGTATTGAAATCTACAAAAAAGAAAACTTAAAGAAACAACAATTCGATTTATGGACGTTATGCATTAAAGTCGCGATATATTTATCAAAATATGAACATATCTACTGTATATGTATGCATTGGTGTATGTTGAGCTTAATAGAAAATAGTTTGCATATACAATAAGTTTGTTCGAGTTAATTACAGGTTAAGTGCGCTAAAATGAGAGTATACGGAAAATGCTCTCCAAAAATTATAATTACACAAATTCACATTTCAAGTCCGAACATGATACACAGTTGTTGTGCAATGAAAACGTTGAAGTACAAAGAAATGCACAAATTCAAATGTGTTGCGAGTCACCCTCGCATAATTTAAGTTATTAATAATTAAGTCATAATAATAAATACTAAAGACATCCTGCGATTCCTACGAGACCCTCCAGGACAGAATAATAAAATATTATAAAATAGAACCGCAACAAATGCAAGTACATACATACATATATAAACATTTTTGGACAACAAAGATTGATGGTAAATTAAAAGAATGTATGCAGTTCTTGTGTAACTAAAACACTAAAGAAAGTTATGAAATAAATTGTTTATTTGCTTTAAGAGCCAATTGAAATGTATTAATTCAGGTCCAAAAATGAACCTTTTCAAAAATATTTGTTGTATTTTTCAGCTGTCTAGATGCCGACAACAAATATTTTTGAAAAGGTTCATTTTTGGACCTGAATTAATACATTTCAATTGGCTCTTAAAGCAAATAAACAATTTATTTCATATTTGAATATTCAAAAACTTTTACTTTTTGATACTTTCAAAAATACAAATCGTAGTAACCGATGGTGACTCGTTGTATAGAAGGTTGCAAAGAAGAGTAAAAGAGTTGCAAGACGAAAATAGAAATGTTTGTTGTATTAAAGGTTTGTTTGAACATTTCTGATTCTCATTTTGTTCATGAGAATTGTGGAATAAGTAGTAAAGTTTCAAACAAACTTTTAAGAATTTTTCAAGTCTACTGATGAGTTGATTAGCACCAACGAAATGTCGGCATCTAGACAGCTGAAAAATACAACAAATATTTTTGAAAAGGTTCATTTTTGGACCTGAATTACTAAAGAAAGTTATTTTGAAAAAAAAAATAACATAATTTCTACTTAGTTTTCAAATACAGCATTTTAATATTTATGAATAGTATTTTGCATTTCTCTGTGTTCATAAATGTCAAATAGCTGGTAAAGTCATTTGGCAGTTTTGCCATTTTGCCCGAATAACAAGAACGGCTAAGGTTCGGTACAATGAGAAACACATTTTACTCTGATCATCAGCATTCTCATTTTCCCGTTTTCCATAATTTTCTACACAAGAAACGCTTTTCGGGTAAAATTGGGATGTCGCGGTAACGTACTGCGAACAAACTTAATGTATGTTTGGGTAGCAGTTGTCATTACATTTTATAATACAGAGTGTATGAGGTAATTTAACAGCTTTATTATTTAGACAAAAAAAAATGAAAATTTCGAGTTGGGCCATGCAATAATAATGGGCTCATACATGCATTTTGTAAATAAAAGTTTTAATCAAATATTTGTTTATTTTATAAAAAAGTTTTCTTTTTTTCTACTCTATTTTTGTTTGCATTTATCATTTAGTTGTGGTTTTATTGTTATTGTGCAATTTGTTGTATCTGGTTTGCTCAACGTATCTCGACAAAAGTTGAGAAAGTACATTGGTAACACATACATAATACGTACGGTAAGTTATGCACCGCAGATGTAGACAAAATTATTTCTTTTCTGTGTGGTAGAAAAATAAAACAAACAGCAATAAGTATATTTTAGTTAACCAGTTACCGAAAGCGCTGTTTAAAATGTTGAACTAGCTGTTAGCTGCGCTCATATTGATGACGACCACCACACAGAGAATAAAGCACCTAATAAAGTAGAACAAAATCAATAAGATATCTCTATGGTTTTTTTTTCAAGAAGGATTCCTTATTATTTTAAATGGGAAAACCTTATTGAAAAAACAACAATTAATGAAATTAAAAAGATGATTTACGTGTGTTTATATAGGAAACTAATAAAACCAATAGGGAAAAATTAATAGGATAACCTAATAAAATCAATAAGAAATCCTTATTGTATACAATTTACAAGAAAACCTAATAGAATCAATAAGTTCTTCTCTATAGAATTTTTTTTTTGGTACCATGCAAATCGGAAACTGAGTAAAAACAAACGTGAGTAACAAGTTTTCTTCTTGGTTTTATGTGTTTTTCTTGTTAAGACAATTAATAAGATTTGCAACATGGAAATAATAAGAAATACCCATAGAAAAATCTTCTTTTCTCTCTGCTCAGGGTACCCCTCAGCCTAAAAACGTTTCAAAGAGAAACTCTTATTGAATCTATTAGGAAGTTTTCGCTCTGTGCAGGAATCAGGCGCTCTGGTTGTATACAGACGGTGTGTAGAAAGAGATGGCCGAAGCCACCGGCCTTCAGGTTACAGGACATCAGGAGGAAGGTCTTTGCTGGTGGCATCAAGTCGAAAAATTAGAAGTAAGTGTTGGCATTTCCTTTCCCTGATGGCGTTGTGCTAGTCAAGGCCGAAGCCACAAGTAAAAGAGAGTTTAAAACTGAAGAACGAAAGGCCGGATTTATGGGGCGGACATTGAAAATTCGACAGCAAATGCCAGATGTATCTATTAGGAGATATTGAGACATTCGAACGTGCAGAGGTTTCACATAAAAATTTCTTTATTAATCAACTGTTTGCTTTTATTAAAATTCTGACTACGGCTGCTAGTATTTAATTTATTTGTAATTCAATATTTAAATCCTAAACCCACAATTAATTCAGTGTCAGTTTTATTTAACACAATCTTTCCGAAAGCATTGATTTATATGCAAAAGCGAAATAATAAATGAAAAGTATATTTTATTCACGAAGGATTTTAATTTTATTATCATGAAATTTGCCTGCCGTTGAAACGAACTCAATTCAAAAGGTCACGTTTTTTATTTTGCACAGATATAAATTGTAAACGTTTATTTTGCTCAGAGCTTAATTTTTGTTTATTATTCCTGCGGAAATGAGAATATCCAGAGAATACAACAAATGCAGGAAAGAAGAAAAGAAAAAAACAAGAAAAGTTTTAAAGACATCAAAATAAAATTGTATGCCAATACTTTTTACTTGTTTTATTTATTTTCTGAATAAATATTGACTTATGGGACTTGATTTCATTCAGAACTCATGCATGCATCTCATTCGGATGTAACGAAATGTCAAAAGATACGAACAAAGTGTTTGAGTTTGAAGTACCCTTCTTTGAGCATTGTGCAAATGTGCCTAATAAATTTAGCACGGAAACCGATGCGATGATTGGATACGAATATTTGCTTTAAATTGGTTCAATACAAATAACGCAACAATGAAAGAAAAAAATATATGTACATACATATGTATATACCTACAATACAAATGTAAATGAAATATTCAAAAGAGTTTTTTATTATTTGCTAATTTTATTTGGAAAACAAAATCTCCAAAGTTATTTTGGCTTTTTTTTGGGGGGGGGGGGGGGGGGGGGGAGGAAGCGGTAGAAAAACGCATAATAAATGACCACAGCGATGGGTGGAATTTGCTATTGGTTTTTGTTTGATGTTGCTTTAAGCCAACTAAAACCATATCCACAGCGGGAATTAATACAAACCGTCCTATTACCTCCGCTCGCCGTCGCACTCGCATGATTCGCAACATTTAAACTTCCTGCCGTAAATCATGATAAATTTTGAAACAGCACAAAAGTCACACTTTGTGCCACAATATTTAGTTCGTTTGGCAATTCAATGTTTTAATAACTTTTTTACTTGATTTTGCACGCTCTCGGTCGACAGTGAAAAAAATAATGTATAAATCTTAATGTTGTACGTTTAACGTTCTGCCATCCAAAGTTGATTTATCTACGATAAATTTATATTAGTTTTGAAATCACATTGATTTATTGAATACAAAGAAAGAAACGAGAGCAGAAGTTCTTACACATACAAACATCTATATGATCAAAAACTTTAACAGCTTGTTGGTATGACAAATGATGGTAAAAAGCAACTCCAAACGGTAAAGCAAATTTAAGAAAATTTCAAATTACAGTGCAGTTAGATATAAAATTGTTTCGAGACGGGCATGAGAGAACTTGGTGAAGTCTTTCTTGAGGTTTTGTCAGATTCAAAAAAAAAGACAAAAATGAGACAATTGATGGTTCCATAAAGTTAAGCTTTTTTTCAGCTCTTTATTATCTCATAAAAAAAAACTAAGTATGAGTGTGTACAGTTGCCTACAGAAGGACTAAGCGAACAATAACGTTAAACGCTGTTTTCCAATATGATGTCGTACAAGCTAAATTACAAATTTTTTTCCCCTATTTATGAAAAAAGCAGTATATTCCTAAAGGGCAGCTCAGACTACTATACAGGTATTTATACGATCATTGCACTTTGAGGGACGAACACATTTCTGGCGAGCAGCGAAAAACCTAAAATTAATTCTGATTCTGATTCAGACACTTCCAATAAAATGAAAATTACTACACGATCTGCTGAAATCTTCATCGGCGGCATATGAGCAGTTTTATATTGCACATAGTACATTGGATATAGTATTTCTGTGCGGGTCATCCCGCACATCTCCCGTAGTCAGAAAATTCGACTGTTGACAATCCATGAAAGTATTTTGGGAGTTTGGGAGCTGACAGCTGAGCTACTTGCCCAAACTAGCCCGAAGAAAAAGTTCGGGCAGTTTCGTGCAAGAAGAAGAAGCATATTATTCTCTCACAAGTACTCTCATTTGCCCGAAGTACGGGAACGCTTTTCGTGCAAATTGGGATGCCACGGAATTCAAAAGTAGAGTAAAGAAACAGAGCTATTGTATTAAGAATTGTCAAGATTGATTAATAAAAAATATATTTTTTAATAATAAACTGTTTATGGAACTTGCTCGTACGCTTAAAACATATTTATGGCTTTTTCACTTATTAACTCCCTCTCTGTTATTCAATTTTCTTGTCTAAAAATCGAAATATTTTTAGTTTTCTTATTATTTAGTAGTTACATGTAAATATAAGTTGGTGTAAGTACACAAATATTAAGCTTACTTTATTAAGCGATTGTAAGGCTTTTCATTGTACTGCTTTTAAACAGCATCCCTCTGAGCATTATTTTTATCTCCCCTTTGTAATTTTCTTTTCACATACCAACATCTTTTGTATTCACATTTCAAAGCATGTCATGTGTATTTAAATATGAATATGATTTGCTTTTTAAAGAAAATCTATAGTATTATTAAATGAAATACATACATAAATATGGCATGAGAGAATGACGATGGCAAAAAAAAAAAAAGATTATACCTAAAGAAAAATAGCAACATCATGTATGCCGAGATATAAACGTGTGATAAGATCGGTATAAGCAAGAAACTTTATTTTGAATGTGTTTTAGCAAACAAGGCAACACGAATTTTCAATTGTAAACGAGGGTAGTTGTGAAATGTCAATTTAGAAGTGCAACATAATTACATAATTAAACAAGAGGTTTGTCTGCGTACAATGTTTACTTGAATAACGCCACGTTAATCAAATCAACTAAATCCATATTTGTAAGATTTTATATTACATCACTGCAAGGAAATTCTATTTACGGCCAAAAATTTACTTAGCTTTGTGGTCGCCCAGTATATGCTTTATAATTGTTGATCACTTTATCTGGCTATAGTTCGATTTTTACCACAAAAAAATCTTTCTGCATTCTAAGAAAGTAAAAATCGACCCAAAGCCCAATAATGAAATTTACTATTGAAACCAATTGAACTTTATTACATCAGATTCAAAAGATGTTTCTATTTGTTTTTGTTTTTCCTAGATTTTCAACTGTATATATGACTTCACCAGTGAAACAGTTGCATCAGCGAAATTTCGGCCATTATCTTTATAATCTTATAAATAACATCACACAAAAAAAAAAAAAAATCCATGAAAATATTTATGCCACATATTCTATGCTACTTTAGAGACTTTTGAATGGCACCTCGCATACAGCATGTTTTAAGTGGCAACAAAATTAAAGGGAGAATAAACTGTTTGTTATGTTTCGTTATTTTTTTTCATATTTTTTTCTTTTGTAAGCAATACAAGGTAATTGGCACACTCCACAACGGAAATCCCAACAAAACTGATATCAAAGGCAACAGAAGCAGCAGCAACCGGCAAAAATGGTCACACAAAAAAGCATTTACAAATATTCTAGAAGTGAACAAGTTTAAAGTAGACTGCTTTTTATGCTACTTTAAAGCGCTTTAAGTTTTTCTGCGTTGAGTAATAAAATTGTTTTTTTTTTCATCGAAAACTCAAAAATGGACTTAATTATTTGTTCGATATAGGAGCCAATTGAAATGTATTATTTTAGATTTACAAATAGACCTGAATGTTTTCTGTCTTTTTCAGCCGTCTATGTTGATTCGCATCGACGAAATGTAGGCGGCATATTATTTATTATTTTTTTTTTTTTTTTTTTTTTTACAACTTTAGATAATACATTAATGTATGTTCTAAAAGGAAATGTAGCTATAGCAAAGAAGCCTTAAGCTAAATTTATTATTTATTTATTAATAGATTAAATAAAATGCATACATATGCACATATTTATAGATAATTCATTTATGTAAGTATATTATTTATCTACATATATTAGGCTGAACATTTTTGTTGTAAGCCTGATTGACAGAATACAGTTATATTTAAATACATAATTCATTTTGATACATAAGTTAATACCTAACAAAAAAAAAAAAAAAAAAAAACAAAATTTTATTAAATTTCATCAGCAATCAAATTCATTTACCAGCAATTATCTATAATTCATACACAGCTGTATATATTTGTATAGAGCATTATAATCATAGCCATGCAGGCGGCATACCCCTTCCTCTATTTTTAGACCCAAAATAATACAATTCATCGAACACATTTTTCTGGTTTGAAAACGGTTTCAACAGGTTCAGTGAATTCCAATTTACTAAAGATAACAAATAAATTCTAAATTCATTATAACTTCTATAAGTTTTGCAATCATTTGGCCCAAATTTTTCTGAACACGCAAAAGAACACATCAAGCCCCTTCTAGCCGAAAATACTAAACCAATCGGTGAATCATTTGCAGAGCTGAATGCATTTCCAAAATAAAATAAATGTTGGAAAGCTCGTTGCGCCTGAATAGTCGAATGCTAAAATTACAAAAAAAAAAAAAAAAAAAATTCAGCATATGTGGCCCTTTGCTCTCTGCTGAGTCCTTGCATTACAAGTTTTTCAAGGTTAGTGGCGATAACAATCCCAAAAAGTAGACGTAAACGAAAAATGTATGCATTTATTACTTGTAAATATGCAGGTTAATTATGCGGCGCCTTGTAAAATGTTTATGCAGAAATGAATGGAGAAGAAGCAATATTTTGAATGCCTTCTGAGTTGGAACTGAATGTCTAATTTCGTACAAACTGAATTTCCAAATCGATAAACACAAAGACCAAAACAAATTGTAAGGTACTATTGAGAAATATGCAAGAAATTCATACATTTATTTATTGAAAATTGCAAATTTAACAGAGCAGAACATAATTCACAACCTTAAGATACCAGCAATAACAACAACAACTACAGCAGCAATATTGTTAATATATTGTTGCAAATGCTCGTGTACACACAAACACACACATGTTCTGTTATATCTGCATGTTTTGTTGCCCACAACGAAACGTTCATACAAATATTTGCCACTACCAAATACAAATTTATTTGGCTTCGTTTGGTTTTCAAGAAGCAAATCTTTTTTAACTTTTTTTTATTCAATTTGTTTTTTTTCTTGTTGTTTTTTGATACAACTTTGATCAAATAAATTAAATAAATTGCCAGCAACATTCATTCGGTCTTTGCCGTTGCCGTTGGCATTACTAATGCCGCACTGTTGTTGCTACACAATGGCAGCTGTTTTTATTCTGTTGCGGCTTCCTGTAAAAAATAAAGAAAAAAAACAACATCTACTCATCGTTGAAACAACGGCAAAGATAAAAACGATTTGGTTTTACTTTCATGTTTGTTTCTCATTTCTATGTACATGTGTACCTACACACATATTTATTTGCATTTTCATATTTTAGCATTTAATGTCAAACCAAAAAAGGTAAAAATCTCATTTTAATTTCAGTTGAACCACATTAACTGTCTGAGGAAAGCATGGGAGGAGTGTGGATAATCTGTAGGATTGAAAATATGTATGTACATGTGTATGTATTTCATTTTAGCAAGTGTCCGTAAGTGGGAATGGAAACAATGTAGCAGTATTCAGTTGTTATCTCAATAATTATTGGTTGAAACTTAAATTTATTTTTGGCAAATGTTTTATAAGGATTCTTTGAAAAAATAGAAGACTTAGAAAGTGTGCTATTCTGTAGAAAAAAATGTTTTCTGTTTTCTTTGTATCTATAAAAAACATTTTAAAAGAGGATTTTATATTTTTAGTTGTTATTTTCAGAGCACTCGTGTGTGATTTGATATAGTACTATTTATTTACTGCTCTGATTGAAAAGGTGGGGGAGAAATTACAATTAATTTGTCTGTTAATATTTATGTATAATATAACAAGGGTAAGAATTTTATATTTGTACTTTGAAATGTGTGTTGTGGGCCGACGGGAGTAGATGATTTTGTATGCTTACAGAAATTCAAGTCGAAAGTTATTGACGGCAGACGATGTCATTTGTTGGGCTCTTTTAAAAGAAAATCTTTTTAAATTGGCCAATCATTAAAAAACATAATATAAAAATAGTATTGCTAGCTATTTCGTTCTCCCCTCAATCTGTTTTCCTCACCCGGTCTAATTCAATACATATGTACACTCAGAAAACTTTATCAGTAAAATTAACTGAAAACACTCTTTAAAATAAATGAAACTTCAGTTAAAACCGTCCTACTTATTTTTCATTTAAATTTACTTATTACTTTATTTCAATTTAAATGTTAAAAAATCTACGGAACCCAGTCGGTAAAAATAAGGATTTTTCCTTTATTCTAACAGTCAAATAATTGATGCGTAATCCAACTTGTAAACATTTTCTTATTTTTTCTTAGTTGGTCATTTTATTTAATAATAGTTTTCTATCTGTATTATCTCCTTTTTCATTTCGCTAATTTAATTTTTGCTAATTTAATTTTTGCAAAGCCTCTGCTGAGATTCGAACATGCAGCATCTCCACTTGCAAGCAGCTGTCATACCCACTCAGCCATCGCAACAATCAGTACAAATTCAACAACAATCAATTTAAGTAAAGAGTATGTATGCTACATATGTAGGTAGAAACCAAATTATAAATATGTATATACATATTAATAGCTTGGTTCCCTCATGTATGTGTAACATAAGTTACTACTGTCATTATGAACTGTCAGCGAAAATCCGTATTTATCTGGAGTTAGTTTTTTAAGTAACTGTACAAATCAGTTAAAATTAAAATTTCATTCTTTTTTAAACGTATTGTCATTTAAAAATAACTGCACTGATTACTTCTAGAAAAAACTATGGTCAGTTACTGCAAAAATATTCTGAGTGTAGGAGTTCCGCACCTGAGTACTGGTCCAATATAAAAACAAAGTCAACCTTAGAAGCACAATTATTAAATTGTTCAACTTAATTCCTGCTTGTTATACATTTATATTAAATTACTTTTTCAGGCTCAAGTTCAACCCTTGGATTTTCACTACTTTTTAATCAATATCACACTATGTATTAGTTTAGGTCTAAAAATACAACTTATTTGATTGTTTTCTGTATTTTTTAGCTTTCATTTCGTTGATGCTACTCAACTCGTCAGTAGACTCCAAGATACTTACAAGAACGTTTGGAACCTGACTACATATTTTATTATGATCACATGATCACAAAGAGAATCACAAATGTGCAAAGCAAACATTTAGTACAGAAATGTTATTGCCTCGCAACACGTTTACTTATTTTAACAGCCTAAAATAATACATTTCCATTAGCTTGCATCGCAAATAAATAATTACATTCATTTTTGGTTAATCCAAAACAAAATTTAAAAAAGCAAGCATTCAACATTTACACCTCTGAAAACGATTTGGAACGGCATATAAAATAAAAAAAATAAAAAACCAAAACAAAACTCATTCAATCATGTCTACCGCTTTCGCACGGAAGTATCCTTGTTACTTTCATGTGCAAGCAAGGAATTAAGATTAAACACATACCTCTTACCTAAAAGTATTTAGGGAAGTTTACACCACCCTTTCTTACTTTTGCTAACTAATCATAAGTTTAGTCTCCATCCCTAGTGCAGCATTATGCTCAATTGAAGCCTTTGAGTAGAAGATAAGACTTACCGCTGGCACTAAATGAACTGCACCAGTGCGGTGCAGCAGTTTAGTGTCCTTAAAGTAGGGCACAAAAAACTATTTCAACAATACCACCGAGAATAAAAGCCAGACTGGAAAACAACAACAACAACAACAATAAGGAATAAGAAGCAAAATTTTTTTCAAGATTCATTCAATATGTATCGTTGTACTCTGTCTTCATGCTTGTGTGAATAAAATACTTGCAATAAGGACAGATATTTTGTATTGTAAAAATTACTTAAGTAGAATGAGAAGAAAAAACGTGCTTTAGAAAAAAGTTTGTAAATAATAGAGAGAAAGAAAAAAACCAACTACAACAAGGCCTATTGACAATAAAGGAAAACTGACATGCACTGAATACAACGGCCAAACGGATGGCCAGTGGGGTGGGGCTGAAGGCTCTCCCCTGCTGCATACGTTCGCTTACATTTCAACAAAAGAAAGACACGTAAATGGCAATAATATTCAATGACATGAAAAACCATAATAAATAAATGATAACATAAGGGGAGGGAAAAACTTCAAACATTAATATAAAAATAAAAAACGAAAATAAAAAACAATTCAAAACGGAAGCAAGTTCAACATTTCGTACAACGGAACAAGTTTAACAAGATTATCGATAGCGATGTAAAAAGCTGTAGTAATAAAACTAAAGCAAAACCATAAAACCTGAACTTAAATCAATATTTCAGAACACAGAAAATATTATCGCCAAAAGCACTACAATTACCAAATTCGTATTTTTTTTTCTTTGTTAAAAAAAATGGTCTAACATCCTGCCTACACTCGTTTTTAGGTTGGCCATAAACAGAGAAGTTTTCGTGTGCAATGACTATTTGGGGAATAATATTTGGAAATAAGATAATTACAACGAGAAAATGAAATCGATACAAAATTCAAAAAGCTATAAATAAATAAAACAAATAAAGCTTTAACAATAAAGTTCTATTAAAATAGGACTTTATTGGTTTTTATTCTCAATCAAATTTTACTTTTGTATGTATGTATGTACAAAACTATAAGGACAATTTATGACATATGGAGAAGAAACATTTTCATTGCTGTACTACAAAGAGAAGGAGGGAGTATTCGATTTCGTCATTGATTTATTTCGACACTTTTTTTACACATGAATGGATGAATTGGTAGAGAGTCCTACTAAGAGTCCCCGAGGTCGCAGGTTCGATTCCTGCCGAAGGCTTTGGGTGTTTCTGCAGACAAGCAGAAGACAAGCAAAACTTCGCAGTTTTGTGTTTGTTATTTAAAAAAAAAAAAAAAAAAAAACATATTAACTGCTTTGACACTCTAACCGGCCAATAGCAGCTGCCACCTGGTGTCACTGCTTTTGCTATCTTCCATAGATTAGGGAATTGCCACATGCTTTTGAGATCATAATCTCAAGTTTAATTTCGAAAACCGCCAAAATTCCAACACATCTTTTGTAAATATTTTTGTTAGCATACAAGGATGTTTTGATGCTATAAAATATTTCTGCTCATCAGAAATAATTAAAACAGCATTTACACATATCTACTTTAAATATCATTTGTTCACTTCAAGCCCAAGGCAAATCTCATTAATGTGAAATTCTGTAAGTATACATTTCTTATATTTAGTGCTGCGAAAGCGGCTCCCAGCTTGTTTGAATATTTCCTTCACACATGGCATAGAATTGAACTTAGAGCGAAAGGAACAGAAATTTTCTTGAGCTTAAAAACTACGTCCACATTCAATGGGCTCAAAACTGCAAAAGACAGGATTTTCTAAGGCGCGAGAGTTTCCTCTAAATTCTTGCAAATCCTGTTAAGAAACTCAAGAATAATTTGATATTTCTGGGGACCAGCTACAAAATCATTCCAGGTATTTATATTATTAAGCACGACCTTGTAGCAATTGTAGTGTTTTCTGAAAGAGCTGGTCAAAAAAAAAAGTCTCAACTCCAGCGCAGTCACAAAACTTCAGTCATTTCACAAACTATATATTTTACTAATATATGTTTTTAATTTATTAAAATAAAATTTCTTATTTTAGGTGTAAATAAATCTTATTAATTATTAGTTTTAATTTTACAGACGAACTATATGATTTACAATTGTCAATAATTTTTTCGGGCTTGAGTTCGATGTTTGTTATGCGTTCGACGTTTACTTTGCTATGTTTACTTTCTCAAATTTGTGATAAAACTGGAGTGATCAACATTTTTATGGAAGACAGGAAAAATAAAGTTGAAGGCTTATTGTTTGTGGTACATAGCATGGCTGGCTCATGTCTACCCCGATGCTCATCAGCACCCAAACTGCTTCGAATCCAGGTCATGATTAATTGCATACCGTATACTAATTGGTGGGATGGTACTGAAACAGCCATGGTATGTACCCCAGCCAGTGAGTCTTCAACTTTACTACTCTTGTTTTCTATAAAAATGTTGATCACTCCAGCTTTATCACAACTAAATTTTTCTCAAGTTTGGGGAAGTAAAGACTTTACTAATTGTTTTCTAGCCATCTACGTATAAGCCACCAACATTTTGTTGATGCTACTCAACTGCTCAGTGGGCTCGAAAAAACTTAAAAGAATATTTCAAACTTGTACTACTTATTCTTTTATTTCCATGAGCACAATGACTGTAACAAATGCTCAAACAAACCACTTACTGACTTATTTACAAAAAGTGCTTCATGTTTATTAAGCTTTTATTATACAAATAACGTATAGAAATTTGTAAAATAGTAGCTTAGTGAGCCTAAAAACTGTTATAAATAAGACCGTTAATAGTTTTTAACACTTTTACTTTTCTTCACAACTAAAGCTAGAATAATATATTTCTACTGGCTCTTATTGCAAATAATAATTAAAATCACTTTAAGATAAAATTTCAATAAATTGTGGAATCTTTATATATGTATGTATATAACGATATTTTTAATTTTCTGCATACATAAATCATAATATTTAGTCCTAACAAAAGTTTTACGTAGAGCGCAATTACAAGTGCGACCGCATTGCACAGATGCCTTTCATTTGCAGGTTGCATTTTTCTAAAATTTAGGACACGGAAACCACAGTTATCTTTCCAAAAACTTCAATGCTAACAAGTTCTTTCTATTATTGTATATAGTGTTTATAAATGGGAAAATCTTTAAAAATCACTAATTAAATTTGCTGCCAAACTGATGCACAGCAATAAGTATCCCACTTTGCAATTTTATTTTTCTCCCCTCCCCAAAAAATAAAGCGAATTTGCAACAAAAAGTAAAATGAGTCATAGACATTTTCACAGTAGAAAACATTGCAAAGGCGACTTTGTTGTGTAACCAACAAAAGAAAAAACGAAAAACAAAAAAAAACAGAAGCTCCGTCATTAAGGAAAAGTTTATCGTTAAAATAGAACCATAAAATTGTAATAAAATTGTGTAACTTTTATGCGTTAAAAAATTGTGTGTTCCTTCACCCACAATTTGCAGCCCACGGTCGTATTTTTTCTGTTTTTAATTTTTTTTTTTTTTTATTAAATTTGTTAACATTTTACGAGTTTGTTTCCTGACTTCAAAGGCACGTAGAAAACATAAAATAAGAAATGATAGAACCTTTTTTATTTGCCAAATAAAACAATTTCCTTACGTAAGTAAAACCAGTATTACACAGAATCATTTAAAAGCAGTCAAAAGGATATTTGAAAGTATTTACGCCAGCACTAAAGGGATTTGATAACACAAAGGTGAATTGGATTTTGCGATCAAGAAAAATGTTGCACCTTCTTAAAATATTAATAAACAGATAACATTCTAACTTAAAACATCTATAGCTGACAAAATCATTGAAATAATTTTTGTTCTCAATTTTTTTGTATTTTCATACAGAGTCTGATGTTTGTCTTAAAAAGAGTTTGTCAGGTAATGGATTGGTTAAGCCATTGCATATTTATTTATATATTCTGCTCAATAAATGTAAAGCTTTTAAAATTTTAAAAGGGTATAAACAAGTTTTTTGTGGAGCCATAAACCAAGAGTTGGTTTGTAGTAAGAGAAATATAAATACAAGATTTGTCATTGTAAATTATTTCCTCTGCTGGTGTTAAACGAAAGTCGTGTAACAGAACGAACATTTCTCATGCATCTAACTTGGCAAAGAAAAATATCTAATTTCTGTACAATGCAAAGCAAAAAAAATATATATAAAAATATAATAATAATCCGTAAAACATAAGCTAAATACGAGGCATGCCTTTTATGTTACGGACTTGACAGCCTTAACCCTAATTTTTGACTTGGATCTTAAACGCAGTTTCAATTTAAATTTGATTCAAGTAAAAAATTGAGTCAAACAGTTGCTATTTAAATCAACCTTAAACGGCCTGCCGTGCCCATTTAAAATCGATTTAAGTTTTTCGTACTGCCATATGTTTTTGACAGTTTGGTTTTGTACTGCAAATTAAGAAAATTGCACATGTTTTTTTTGTCTCATGTTTTTATTATTTTATTACTTCTGTGGCAGTGAAATTGGGAGTCCTTTTATCACTTTTGCTACTAATTTTAATAATTTTTACAAAACAATTTATTATTTTCTAAACTTTTCACAATTTCACTTGCTTCCAAATTTGTTTAAGCAGCTGTTTTTTATTGAGTTATCGATAATTTTTTGACACTTACATTGTGCTGCCGTACTTTTATTACAACAATTAATTACCAAAAATAATTTTAGACTGTAAAACAGAAAGCTATTTTAAATCCAACTTAAATTTTAAGGAAAATTTACTAGTCAAAATCGGGGGTTAGTGTTTTAATCTGGCAACTGAAAGCTCTATCGTAAAGTTGGAAATTTTTGAGGTTAAATGTACTCAGACAGTTTTGACATACGAGCGCTAAAATGGAATTACTTCGTGAACATTATTTTTTACAACTTTCTACGTAATCAAAAATTATAAAGATTTGTTGATGTTTCTACAAAAAGGTTCACTGGAATCTGCAAATTTTTTAATATTTTATTTCGCTTTTGAGGAGCATGTAAATTGCACCCTTGAAGCGTTGCCATTGTTAATGAAGAAAAAACTAACAGCGCTCTAAACCAGTATAACATATACATATATGCATATATTTGAAATTTAATAGCACCCAGCAAAAAGCAAATATATGTTCATTTAACTTTTTTTTTTATAACAAAGTATTAGAGTATTTAGCACATCGGCTCAACAAACATGTGCTTAAATTATTATTTTCTCCCTCAAAAGAATCACAGACAATCATCCATCACCTATAAAAAACCTTGAGTATACACATAACACCTGCTATTAAAGGCACATACGGATACGTTTACAAAGTCTAAAAACTATTTTATAAATATCTAATGAGCTCAAATCTTCGTTGCTTAAGTTGGTGCTTTGAAAGGACCTTTTGTTTATTTTGCTTAAATAAACAATTTTCGTTTTGAGGATGCACAAAAAAGTATTATTTTCACAAATAGAGTATACAAAAAAAAAAAAAAAAAAAAATAATAATAATAATAAGAAGACAA
Organism: Sturmia bella; assembly: GCA_963662145.1. Lineage (NCBI taxonomy): Eukaryota > Metazoa > Arthropoda > Insecta > Diptera > Tachinidae > Sturmia > Sturmia bella. Next base: position 124,319,072 of record OY759168.1, read on the forward strand.
ACAACAATAAAAAAAATATACAAAGAGAAATATAAGACACTTACTGAGCACTAAGAGCCCTGGGGGGTTCTTACATACATACATATTTCGTCAGTTAAGTAATTTTTTGAGAATTTACTTGTCTTTATTTGAGACAAGAAAGTGAAAAAGTGGAACTGTAGTTCGCATTAAAAACAAGTTAAGTTCAGTTTCACAGTTTTCATTCAATTTATCTATTTCTCTAGACAAAATTGCCGCCTGCTCTGAAACAAATCGTTTTTTTCTCTTCACAAAACAGCTTTCTAAGGAACTCAGGTAATTGTGAGCCGGTTTTGTTTTTAAGAGCAGACACATGAATAGATTTTGTAGCCAATTAGTCCTCCAGGGCAAAAATTTCAAAGATAAATATGTTTTAATACCTTTTAGTTATTAAATGGGGTGGTATTTAAATGGATTTTTCAGAGAGCGTGTCTTAACAGCCTACTGATGGAAGAAGGGACATCGCTTAATTTTTTATCAACAGTGATCCAAAATATACATATGTTAGGCCAACTCGGTTTCTGCTATCGATTTTTCGATAGAAAAGACGGTATCACTTCGACGCATTAAAAAATCATTTTAAAAGATGCCGAATTTCAATTGAAGGAGACGTGTCCTTCGCCATAAGGTGTGTTCGAAAAAAATATTAAGGAGAAAAAAAGTTATTGGGCCTTGGCCTCACATTAGTATGATGGGGGAAAACTTTATTTTCTAAGCTCCCAAATACGGACTTTTAATACTAATCAGTCCTAGAAAGCCCATATAGAAGCCAAATGTCTGCCAATGTTTTTTGCGAGCACACCCACCTCGTATAACGCCTTCTTGGAAGGGCTGCAATACAAAAAAAAAAAAATTAAAATTGGATGACGTAGCAAAGCTTTTCTTCTCATGCCAAAAGCTCTTGAAAAATCGAGCAGCAAATCGATGTATTTTAAGGGGCCGGAAATTACACACATTTCTATACATACTACGTAAATACCGCTGACACTTGTCGTGAAGTCTATAGGATCTTAAAATTGAGGTGTTCTCGGCTGCGTTCATGCAAAATATTTCAAAAGAGACAACACGACAGGTTATAAATTGAAATATCAAGTAAATAGATACACATGGATGTGTGTGTGCTTGCATGCTATTTTTATGTAATCGCACAATTTTCTTGGCGGCATCATCATCATCCTGTTAAGCCCGTTTCCTGTTTTATCGTAAAAAATAAACTTGTCACGCCTCCATTTGTTATTAAAAAAATATATTTTTCTTTCCTACGTACATACATACAACACAATTAAGTTTGACATTGTTTTCTTTGAAACGAAACAACACGAGAAAAGCAAAAATAGAACATCTACTATAAGTGTACGTATGTACGTAATCACAGGCCAAAAAAAAAAAATATCAAACAATGAGTCGTATTACAGTCAGCAGGGTGTATGAAAAGAAAATAGAACATTCAGAAGCAAAAGCATACAGCTGACGCAAATCATCTTGTAAATTCTTAAACATAAGGTGTCCTTATTTCATTTCTTGCTTGTAAAACAAAGGACAACGTAAAAACAACGAAACTCTAGTTGCCATCAACTTTTCTTGTTGCTTTGTGCTGACGAAGTATGACGATTGACATTTGACAACGCAATTCTCAAAACCGGGCTTTGTTTTCCTTTTTGTGTTTTTTTCCAAATATGGTAATTTAATGTTAAGCATTTCCTAATAAAGTTTTGGCGTTTAAGATACATACGTACTTGGATTTGTAATTCAGAAGTGCTTATGCAGGAGATGGAAGAGTGAGTGATTTTTGTTATTTACGGGCTGTTCTTCGAAAATATACACAGAAAGAAAAAGCTTGTTCTAAATTTAAGTTTTTTCTACTTGATATTAATACGCAGCGCACTTGACAATTTAAGTATGCAGAACACGCAAGTGTACGCAAAACAAGCCGAATAGGGATTTAAATTAAAGAGGATCAACCCTGTTATGGCTTAAAATGAGTACTAAATTCTTAGGTGTATTTGTAACCAGCCGTTGTGTGTGTGTGCTTGTATAAGTATTGAATTTTGTTTCATTTTTTTTCATTGCTGCTGTGGCTGAATTGGTGGTAGAGTGACTGGACTGGCAGTTGTTAGGTTCCAGGTTCAAATCACCAAAGAGACAAAATAACTTATAAATTGTTATTAAATAAAGAATGTAAAGTGAATTATTTTATGTAAGAATTTGGCGTTCAGAAACATCGAATGAAATGCATATTTGATCAATCATCACACTCAAAACAAACTCAATCCTTCCGTGATTAAATCAATCCCAATCCCAGTGTCAGAAGTATGGTAAGCACCAATGTTCTTAAGTCAAGTATGGTGTTTTTTTTTCAGCTTAAGCACGGAATTTAGCGATGTTCAATTCGAAAGTAGGATTGGATATGGCTAAAAACAATCTGAATTTGATTTGAATTAAATTAAGCACAACGTATTTGATTTAAGAAAATCCTTACTTACCGAACTTCTGGCACCGTTTGGGTTTTATTTTAAGTACAAATGAATTGAATTGTTTTTTCAGTGTACAAAAGTTTTAATTTATGCATATGGAAAACAACAATGAATTTCATTAATTAATTTTTACTTAACCCAAAAAAAAAAGAATTCAATAACGCAAACGTTTGTACGTTGCCGAAAAGAGGCAGTTGTTTCAAATCCTCGAACAGCATTGCAGTGCAAGGCTGACAGTGCACTACAACACTACTGCCTGAGATAAACATACTCCTTTGTCTGCTTATGTTGCACATGTTGTCATGATAGTTACTAGGGAACTGCACAGCTTCCTGAAATAAACATTTCAATATCCGAGTTTTTTTACATTTTTAAGAAGTTATTTTTTACTATTCTTTTTGCAAGGCTTCATTCACCATCATATGCCATCTTTCCATTTCTTAATTAATCTGTTGATTTTGTCTATTTGTGTTTTTTTGTGGTTAATGATTTTTCTTTTTTTTATTTACATGACACAGTCATATAAATAACTTATCACAACCACATTCTCAGCCTTTCAAATGTATTTTATGTATACGCCGATGATTGGTGGTTTTTGGTGATTTTTTCCAAATCCTCCAGTTTAAGAGATTGCAAGAAAAATATTTTGGAATCATCAAATATTGCAATAAAGTAAAGCTCTTCGAGTTCGAGAGCTAAATTATTGTGCATAAATTTTATAACAGACACTACACATGCATGTAGTGGCGGCTAATATACATACATATGTATATGTACTTGCGCATCATAGAGGTTTTCATTAATGCAAATCATATACAGTCATGTTAAATTCTACCACTTGAAATTTTTTACCTGCTTTCAACTTCTTCAAATTTTTAATTTCACATGTTAAAACTAAAAGGTATTACAGTCGAACTTCTCTAACTCGAATTTGCTCTAACCCGAACTAATTTTGTTGTCAGTAGCGTTAAAAGAACAAATCACATACAATTTTCCTTCCGTAACTCGAACTGCCATAAGTCGAAGTTCTCCATAACTCGAACAAAAAACATACACATGAACTCTATAACTCGAAGAATTTTGCTTGTTAAATTGGTTTTTTGTTTTAGTTTAGTTTTGGTTTGTTTGTTTATTTGTTTTACTCTCTTTGGTTGCTTGAGCTGGTTTGTATACTTTAAATGCTATTTTTGCTCAGTCACTTATTTCAAAATATTTCACTTAACTATAAATTTTTAAATACATATGTATATGAGTACATATGCTTGTTCTTTTATATTCTTAAGTATGTAGTTTTCCATTAGAGGCTATTTTAAATACAAATACATGATACAAAAAGAACCTTTTATTCTATTTTGATGAAAAATTCTGTAACTCGAAGTCTCCGTAAGTCGAAGTTTTTTTTGGGATAATGGTGATTCGAGTTATGGAAGTTCGACTGTATCAATAATGTCAAGTCTTGGGTGAATAAAGGTTTGTTTTTGGATATACACATACAATTTTATTGATGTTACTTAAACTCTTATGGGCGTGTTAACTGAACGATTGCAAATCGGAGGTACGAATAAGATCGCATTAAGCGACAAATAACTGCGAAATTAAACCATGCATCCAACAAGTACATACGTGATTGTATATTCTATAAGCTCACTTTCTCATAACCAATAATGAATACCCAGGTAGGAAATAGCTAATGTCATCTACATGTGCTTTTGTTTCCAGACAAGTGTAGTACACTAGGTATATAACCAAATGTGGCATAGAAACATGTCCTAGTAACCATGTATATCATAATCTCTTGTAGTTTTTGCCAAAAAACTCACACACTAATTGCTTTTTCTAAACAGGTGTATACAAAATTATTTAAAAATTTATTATATTTTAAATTACTTCAAGTGTAATGTACATATGTATGTATAATAAAACAAGAAAAATTTAACATATTATTTAATTGTCCTAGCAAAAAAAAAACTAAATTTTTTCAAAGTTCATTGCGGTTGGTGCGTGAACTTTTTTTGACCTTATATTTTTTTTTAAGCTCTATCGAACTGTGCTATGCCAATTTTGATATTTTGAATAAGTTATATCCCTAGTGTACACTATAGATCATCTCACACTCGCTGCAGTTCTCTGGTTGTCACTGTTGTGGTGGTGCGAACGAGGTTAAACTTATAATTAATGTAATTGTAGTGTACATTTCACTTCAATAATTTTTCCCAATAGTGTTTTAAACAAAAAACACCTTCCAGTCCCCGGGGTGACTAAAACAAAATTCGTCACTTTCTTATAACCAAACAGCACACACATTTTCTTTTTCTCATGCAAATTACACATTAAAGTTTGTTTTATTATTTTTTGTTTGTTTTTCATGTCTAATTGCAAATTTCCATTAACAGAGATAGAAAACGGGGTTAAAGCGTTGTTTGCCGTTGTGTGGCATGAGACAAAAATTCGTTATGCATTTGGCATAGAAGTGCCAATATAAATTTATGAAATAATACACACACTGGGAAAGACAGTTGCAGTGACATATGGACACAAACGGTTTTCATGTGAACAAATATGTATGTATGTATGCGTATTTGTAAACAAATTTAATGACAGTTGTCACCTTAAAATTTTCGCATGTTAAGCAACGATAAATTGTATTAAGAGAAACATTTTTAATTAAGTTTTTTTTTTTTGCTCAAAATAATGGCAAAAACTATTGCGTGTGGCGGCAGATCATAGTTTAAATTGCAGCACTAAATGTTTTAATTTTTTTTTTAATTTTTCATGTAGTGCTGTAAAATTAATAAAGGAGAAATCAATTACATGTATGTATGTTTACGTATGGGCGAGTGTATGTGTATGAGGATTGTTTGGCAAATTGGATTTGTGCTGTTTTGTTAAAAATTTGGATTGAAATCTTCTTGCCACAATCAAATTAAGTACCTAAATGGGTTCTATAAAGCTTGGAGCCGAACAAAAAAAAAAAAAAAGAAAATATATACATATATATTTTATTCGTGTAATTGCAGTTTTGCCTTAAAATTGAAAATTACATTCGTGAGCAAAAAACTTTAAGTAAACTTAAACAAAAAATTATAGTGAAAAGCAGTCGCAACTTTGGTACGAGAATATATTTCTTAACCAAGAAAACGAACGATGCTATTGAATATATTTGCCTGAAATACTAAGATAGAAGCAAAATTTTAGTGTTTAAAGAAGTTATACATATAATGTAAAAATTTGTTTGCATTTGATTTTTCTTTCCATCCAACGTTGTCGGTATCACATATACATATACATATACATCATGCATACTTGTTAAGTATTTGGCTCGTCCTTTCATAAATCTGGGTAGATCGCTGTGCTCAAATAAGTTGTTCTGTTCCCAAAATAAACACGAGTTGTATACAAAAATGTGTGTCTCGTACATATTTGAGACAATCTAGAAATTATTTTTTTTTCTTGTGAGCAAATAACAAAACTTGTTATTTTATTCAGTTTCATTAAATCATGACAGCAAATATGACACAACATTTACATTAAAAAATTAAGATAATATATGTATATCATTCTTTCTGCCATAAAACAAACCCAAATCAAAAACAAATTTAAATATTTAATTGACTAATTGACATTAATAATTGGAAAAACTAAATAAATGAAACTGATTATAACTAGTGAGCATGTGGGATAGAATGAAATGGGAAAACATCACAGGAATGGGAGACAATGGGCCATTACTATAGACAACGAAAAAGTATACTTTAAGCAATTTTAAGTCACTGCTAAATAAAAGTAAACTTTTTGTCTGCTATAGAGAAGATAAAACCGACTTTACCCGCAAAACCAGCAGAAGCTGTCTCCAACTTATTTAGCAAGAGCTTTGTTCAAGCAAATGTCACTTTTAAATGTAAAAGTTTTTTAATGTAAATTGTTTTACATTAAATAATTAAATTAAAGATTTTTTAATATTTATTACTCATCAGTATTTTCATTGAAATTTTACTTTTATTCAATTCGTTTTGATGTTTTTTTGTTTACTTACTAATTTAATCTTACATTTGTATCTGTGTGTGTGTTTATAAGTGTAAACATACATTTCGAGAGTCATTTTATTAGAGAGATGGGATTTTACTTAAATTTGTAAAGCCCGTATGACACTACATTTTTCTTGCATTGTTCAAATTTTGGAGAACAGTGCAAATATAATGTAATAGTAGAATTTAGTATGTGCAACGCGTTCAGCTATATTAAGATAAATGCAAAACTGTCAACATTTTTGTTGAAGTTATCGATAAAAAATGAGATGTGAAAAAAAATGTAAAATTTTTCAACTTAAAATTGACATTTCAAGCTTGAATGTTGCTGTGTCAGCGGTTTATGGACAATTTTTGCGACTTAACGCTTCTTTTTTGGAAAATTTTTATTTCCTAGCGCTTTCTTGAAATAAAAAGAATACAACACTTACAAAAAAGATGCCAGTTTTGTTTACGTTTTGTATATTTGGTTCTTTCTAGCAATTGCTGTTTCTTTCTATCAATTCTATACCAATTAATGAAAGAACAATGAAGTATCATACGGGCTTAAGCGGTTGTATGAGAAATATTTTAACATTTTCGATAAATAATGTGGCATCCATTTAAAGCTGGTTCAACTTAATGCCAACTGTAATTTTGACTATAGTTAGAAAAAAGTTAGCAACCCTTTTTATTAAAATTTAAGTTATTTCTAAAAAGAACCGACTTTAGGCGCAATCTAAAAGGGGAAGTGTCGGTGATATTATTTTAACAAAATTGTGCCGAAGATGTACAACTGATAAAACCAGTTTTCTGATGAGTAGAGACCTCAGACAACTCAGGAAATATTCCGAGTGCTTCTCTCGGCTCTCAGTCCCCATAATCGTTCTACTAGATGGAAGGTTCACTCTGTGGTGGTATAAACACCTCCTGTTGAAGCCATCAATGTTGTGCAATTGTGCTGCTCCATTACCCATTTTTTGATAGAGGCTTTTGCGCAAAAAGTCACATAACTACTATGGCCTTGATAACATAAACCTTGCCGTTAGTCAAATACAGCTCGATTTTTACCCCAGAGAAGGAAGAAAAACTCCATCAGTCATACATTTATATTAAATTTCTTTTCAGGCTCAAGTTCAACCCTTGGTTTGTCACTTTTAAATCAATATTATTAAGTCATATTACAATAAATTAAGTCTCTTAAAGAAAGTGTTAATAAAGCATTAAGTGTTAAAGAAAGAAAGTTTTGAAACTTAATTGGAAAAATATTTGAATTTTACTGAGAATGAGAAAGAAAACAAATTTTGAATGACATCATTTAGGTCTAAAAAATCAATAAGCTCTATTGATTGTTTTCTGTCTTCTTCAGCCGTCTATTTAGCAAATAAATAATTGGATTCAGTTTTGAATATTTGATACTTTCAAGAATACAAATCGCAATAACCAACCGTAACTCATTGTATGAAAGTTGTGAAGAAAAGTAAAAGTGCTGCGACAGGATAAAATTATTTTTTGTGTTAAAGGTTTTTTCGAACATTTGAAATGTTCTTTGTGCTCATGGGAATAATATTTAGAATATTTAGTAAAGCTTCTAACATTGTTTTTAGTTTTTTTTCCAGTAAACGATGAACAAGTTTGCGTTCGACTTGTTTTTTTTGGTAGTGAACTCATTAAGAACAAAGAAATTAAATGCGATATACGTTGCCCGACCTTGAGTGCTGGCACTTCAAAAGTGATGGAATTTGTTGGGAATTTTTGGCCAGAAATGATAAAAAATTACTCAATTCTAGAATTATGAAAAAAAAAAAACAATTTCTCAAGTCTTGCACTTTTTGATAAAATTAATCAACTTAGCTAATTAGTTACAATGCACAAAAATTGTTTCGTAATGTAATCGGTTATGCTGTGATACTGTGTGCCATGGATTTCACAGTATATGTTACAAAAATAAGCCCACTCGAAATGAACAGTAGCAGCACATTAGTAATTTGGTACTTTAAGTGAATTAAAATTGAACTACTTTTAGTCGAGATTTTCGAGAATGAAGAACTTGAAATTGGGGATGGAGTTCAAAAAAATCTGGGAGCCCTGGGTATGATGCCGACAGTCCTCTCACCATAATACCAAATTTCAATGATGTTGCGCACGCTCTTTGTTTTATTTACGCTCCAAAAAAAAAAAAAAAAAAATACAGAAGAACGCGCTTAATGGAAGAGCCTGCGATTTTCAATGCGCTAGCTATTCAGCATTACAGGCGGGATTTTGTATTTATGTATATTCGATTCATTAAAATGGTAGCACGGTAATCGTTATTATGCAAAATAATAATAAAAACACACACATAAAATATTCTGCTAAAATGATAACCAAATATGCAACAAATACAAAGAGAAAACCACAATCTGATAATAACTGGGTTACTTTGCATAAAAGCAAACCCCGAAAGGCAGACAGACATACAGACAGACACCCTTATGGGGTCTGTTTGTTTTTATCATTTCGGCCAACCTGGCAAACAGTTACAAGTAACACATACACATACTTTATTTTTAGTGTTTTCTTTTTTTTTTTTTTTTTCTTTTTGGATAAACATCTTAAAGTGCTGAAAGGCATAATTAATGAGCCAAGAAGGGAAAAATAATCGCATGAGCAGATGTGTGTGTGTGTGTGTGTGTGTTACGTTGATGGTGAACAGTTCCAGAATGAAAACAATCATGCCACCAATGGGAAAACCTGAGGGTTCCTTTCTGCAATGTATGTATGTGTGCAGGTATGTATGTAGATGTGTATTTGTTTATTGTCTAAGTGTAAAATGTTTTGTGTCGCACAAACCCTATCTTCGAGAATATATGTACATATGTATGTATTTTTTATTTTGCAAAAATTTGTTTTTTCTTTGTGTTGAATAAACAAGAGAAGAATAAACAAATACCCGTTCATACTTTGTTAACAATACGCAATTTATTATCATTATTTTTGCCTTGTTTGTCTTCCGTTTTAGTTCTTTTTGTTTGAAACTTATTTTTTTTTATTTAGTATTAAAGCGTTGCATAAGCACATTTACAAATAAAATTGTACATATTTTAAAATCAAAAACCCAGCTGCTAACAAGGGTCGGTCGGTCGGTCGGTCGGTGGTTCGCATTTGGAACACATATGTATTCAAAGATATTTTACATAAACCGGTGACTAAAGGAATGAAATTACAAATCGTCAACTATTCGTATTACTGGCTCATTATTGGAAAAAAAATCATATAATCTGAAAAGCATCAGAAGATTTATTTTTTGACATGTAACAATTGCATGAATAAGTTTTAAAGCAAATGTGGCCCTGATTGGGTCATTCTTAAAAAGTTACTCTGTGCTTAAAATCGATATACAAACGAACGATATACAAAACTTACTTAATAACGAAAAGAACCATGGACCCTCCTTAAGTTCATTTCTGGGAGTAGTTCGTTCGCTACCCAAACATCTCTAGTCTCCATCTCAGTGTTTAGTCACATGTGTATGCAATATGTGAACTATTTTATGGAACTAATTCCTTGCGAAATCTGTTTAATTTTCACATCTTTTTGTTGAAAACAAAAACATTTGAAAAACATTATTTCCTTTTTATATTCATTTATTACTGTTTGGTCTCCATAGAATTTTGCTTAAATCTTCATCTGAAATGAGAAAAAAGTGGAACAACAGAAAGATGAAGAGAAATACAAAAATGTAAGTAAAAATGTGTGTTGTGTTTTTCAATGCAGTTTTTATTCCGCTATTATTGTGGCTGTTTAAAGGAAACCCTCCTCTCAGCTCCAAAGTAGATAAATGTGCTTTCGTTGTTATTATTTGCAATGTGAAAAATAGATTTTAATAAACAATTCTTTGAAATTATATTTATTGTTTGCCGAGTGGTTGCTTGTTTGGCACGTTTAAGAATTCAATCATTAACCAACGACAAGAAGCTATAAAGGAAAAACTTTGTATTCCAAACAGCCACTAAAGTTGTAGCGCAAGAAAACAAAAGTTGAGTCAAAAAGTTTTTTCATTTGTACTTAAATGTTGGACGAAACGAAAGGCTCATAGAAGTATGCAAAGTAAGTTATTTGCATATATTTTCTACAAGTTTTATTGTTGTGGTGCCTGCTTAAATTTTATTTAAATTAAGTTTTGTAAATTTATTGAATTTGCAACTTTCCAACAGTCGACAGGCAGAGTCAGCAAAGACAGCAGCGAACTGATAGTTGTGAAGTGAAAAATGTTTGCAAAGAAAAAGTTTTAACAATTAACGCAAATAATTCGAGAATGAGAACGGACTCTTCTTGCCATTAAGAACAATTAAAATTTCTGCTTGGCAAATATAGAGCAAGGGTGCTCGCTTGCTCTTTGAGTTATTTCACAATTAGTAACAATAATAAATTTTTAAACTCTGCTTTGCACAGATAAAGTTTTACGGCCAGCTGTTTTTAATCTCAGACATTTGTTATTTCAAGTAATTAAAAATTCATTTGTAATTAAGCAAGAAACATTTTGATTCCTCGAAAAAAGAAATTATAATTATGACAGCATGAAAATGTTAAAGAAGAAAAAAATAATAATAAATATAATGCGCTCTAATCAGTGACAGTTGCAGGCACAAGTATGAAGATAAAATTCCAAACATGTATTAAACAGAAAAATATACAATGAAATAAGAACATAACAATCCAAACACATTACAATGGAATTCGAAAAAGTTCACATTATGACACTCCAGGGATTTATTTAGAAAATAATAAAAATTCTACTTTAATTACGTTAACAGAGCAGAGCGACAGAGGGTAACAAACAACTCACAGGCACAAACTTGAACAGAAAAGGAAGATAAATGGCATGAAAATATAAGGGACCATTGTGCACACAACAAAGCAATTGTTCTGTGTGGAATTGTAACAAAAGCCAGAAACTTTTAATATTGTTAGACTGGCAGTCAGTCAGTCAGTCAGCCAGCGTGTCGAAATGAATATTCCTAGTTAAACCTCTCAAACAACTGGAGTAAAATAAAATTATGATTTGCTGATTCCTCTTTGACTGATCCTTTATTTTTTAAGTAACAAAATCAATTCTCATAGTTAAAAAAAAAAATGTTAAATGTAAGCGACCTGGTTCAATTGCAATTTTTTAACAATGAAAACTTCCATTAATCAAAGACACGACAAACTGGGCTCAAAATGGCACTCTCCATGCAAAACTAAAGGGATGCGAAGATGAACATGCCATATAAATACGGCTTCAACTCAATTTACAATCGTTCCGTATTCTGTTGCAAAATCTTTTATAGCAGTAGAGGAAATCAAACTTTTTTCCAAATTATTGTAGACAAGTAAACAAAAAGAACATATTGAATATTCATATAAAGTTTAAACGCTAAACATTGCGCTAATATTCCACATAAATACTCAAATATTAATGAGGCATTACCGAAGTGACCCATGTGGTCACTAAGCACATGATGAGTAGCTTAGGCTCACTTGTTTCCACCAATAAAGTCTCAGCGGACAAGCTGTGCCCGATGTGGGAGATTGATTTTCAAAATTTTATTTTAGAAGAATTATTCTAAGACAATGCAAAGCCTTGAAGATAAGAATTTTAAAATTTTATTTTAGAAGAATTATTCTGCAGAGCGCTGAAGACAAGAAGCAGGCGATGCATGGGAAACAGGCTAGGGTATGGACATTCTGCCAACGATAGATATTGGATAAATTATGTATTTATAATTTTCTATTTTAGCAAAATTCTATTTCAACATACAAAATTTTGTACCTGTCCAGTTGACACTTTCTAGATTTTCATGTGAAAAGTGAAAAAAAAAATACTTCAACTTGCCGTATTCTGCAGAATTGAGAAACTATAGAACTCGAACAAAGTCCTAAATCGAACTAAGGCCCATTAAAGTACTTGAAAATTGTAAATCGTAAGATGAATGTTTAAAAATCACTCTCACAACATTTTCACGAACAATATTTTTTCACTTCTGTGATATTTTATAATATCTTACGGAACGCGTTCGTACCCTGAAAATTTTCTGAGAATGAATAAAACACTATCATTCTCTAGGAATTTCAAAGTGGTTGTTGGTAACCGTTCATCCTAGAGAAATCATAACGTGGTTGTAAAACCGTGCTCCCAACTCTGGTTTGCAGATGGCTCCAAAATGGAGGATTGCAGTGGAAGCATTGCAATAGTTGAAGCTAACGTTCAAAAAGCGTTTTCAATGGGGAAAACAAGCTTTGTGCGGAGGAATGCTTACGTTGGAATATATCTGCATCCTCTCTGATAGTCAAGCAGCTCTAAAAACGCCACCAACTTGTTCACTCCAGTCAAGGCTAATTTCGGATTGCTATGAACCCCTTCAGGACATATTTCTAACGGAGCACGAGAGCAACGAAGAGGCAGACTATTCAGCCAAAGAGGCACAGTAAGGTCCCTTATAGGTCCTGAACCGTTCTATGGGGCTGACAGCTGTTTTAGGGAAACCGGTAACTACTGCTGGTTTTTTCTAAAACATACACAAATGTTTATTGCTGAATTTATATTCACAAAAAAAAAAATTACAATAACTTATTAATATGAAAATTTGTTTATGTTTTCACCACGATACAAAATTTCTGTACGTTTTAAAAAAAGCGCTCCGAAAAAAGTCCTATTGTTTTTGTTGTAAAATCAAAACGACACATTGTATTGCTACCAAGTACTCACAGACAGTGCAAATCATGCCAATGAAATCATTTATTAAAAAATCACAACGCGAAAAATATGTGGCTTGAACTTTTACTCCTGTTACGATGACACGAAATGAGGAAATATTACGCATCTGCAGCTTAATTATTAAACATATTTACCCAATTCACAAGCTGGTCGTATCGTTGTTAAGTTGTATGGCGAGAGAAAATTTCAAAAACAATTCTTAAAGAGAAACGTGAATTGTTTGAAAATTTATTTGAATTTAAAAAATTTTGTTTTAAATTGCCTCTTCAAATACGACTTAACAACAATACGACCGACCAGCTTGTGAATTGGGCAAATGATTCTCAATTTTTGTTATTAAAAGTTTTTATTTAAAAATATTGTATGTGGTTCCAAGCTAAAAAAAAAACTTTATATAATCTATTCCAAAAAACAATTATGTAAAATAAAATCACTATTTTTAAGTTTCTTATGAACGTAAGCATTGACTTACATTTTCTAACCACCAATCGAACATTATTTGTTCGAGTGCATCTGCAGCAATTTGAAAAAGAAATATGCTAATTTCATGCTAACATGCTAAATATGCTAATTTCAATGTATAATTTAACATTCTATAAATAAGTTTGAGTGGTAAGAAGTCAAATATCTATTGAAGGGTGCAAACATGGTCATATGCTACACATGATTTTAGTTTTGCTTGAAAAGTAAAAAATGTAAATGATTTTAGTTTACGTCATTTAATGGTTTGTCATAATCAAGGGCTTACAAATTGTGCCCTGAACTTGAGCAGGTAATGAATGATAACATTGATTTTATACTCTCGGGGTTGTTGTTAAATTGTATGACTAATTTTTGAAAACAACAAGACATAAGCCAGGTCAGACCACTTTACTTGCTCAACTATATTCAACAGCTATAATTATAAAAAAAAATTTTATTTCTTTTCAAGAAATTACTCAAGTAAAAAATTATATTGAGTTACAAGTATCAATCACGTGTACAAACTAATGATTGGTTAATGTTCTTGATAAGAATCACTGGTGCATAATAAATGATGGGCAGGTGGTTTTTCCTCTTTTACAGAGGAATTGCAGTTTAGAGCTAATGCAAGTACACTGAGCTTGTGTTTTCGTACACAATTTCAATAACAACAAGGGCGAAAAAAAATATGTAAAGGTTAGAAAATCGTTTTTGTCTGGACTGAGCTTTAAAAAATTTAAACAAAATTGTCCAGCTGACAACTGGGGTGAAAATGACAATAGTGTTTTTGATACTTCTGTTTGAGCTATTGATTGGGGGTGTTTAATGGGGATTTGCGCCGAAGACATTGGGAGTGTGGTGATGGCTGTCACCAATTTGCTTTTTGTAGCTACTTTAAAATCTTAAAAACTCTCTATTTTTGGCCAGTTGTCTTCTTTATCTGTGACTGTACTATATATTTATTATTTGAACTTTTTTTCTATAGTTTAAAGGTAGGAAAAGAAAACTTAGAGCTCAAAATGTAAGAAAAAAGTTATGCATTGAGCTGTAATGCAAGCTTCTTACAACACAGAGGTGAATAGGTAATGATATAGTAATCACCCGGTGCAAAGGTAATGAAATATATGTAGCAAAAAATAATAGTGAGTAAATTCAACAACTGAGTGGCATAAGTAGCGTCTCAGAAACATGGGATTCTGAGCTGCAGGACGGCTGCTGATGGGAAGTGTGGCGGCTTGGAAATAATCAGTGGTCCCCCAGCTAAAGGCATTTTATGTTTTCTTTGTCTGGCTTAATTAATATCAGTCACAACAGTAACACAGAAGAAATTTGATTCAACAATTTTGTTGGGGTTGACAACAAATTCGTGGCACAACGAAGCTTTAGGACCCATAAACTTAACAGTGGAAAGTAAAGGTTGGCTACCAATGAAATGTTTAATCAGGGGCCAAATTCTGGCACTGGTGATTGAACGATTTCGTTATAGAAAGCTGTGTGTTTGTTGCTCATTTTGTTTTTGCTCTACATTGTTTTTATTATCGAGTATATTCGATCACGAATGCCAGAATCCGGCCCCAGTTCACGGTAATGGCGGCGTATAAAGACGCAGGCTATATACATGATTTTTAGAATATTTAGGGTCATGAGGTGCTTCAATGCCACCTCGTCTGCTTTACGAACTTTGGGAAGCCTTTGTCATATGTGTACGTAAAAAATGGAACTTGGCTCGCTTGTAGCTAATATTATAAAACATATTAGATTGGAAAAGAGCAGCCATAATTGAATCATTTTGTTTTTTTTTTCTGTGTAATAAATTTAATATTCAGCACATTTTGTTAAAAAGGAGCTTTGCGTTTGAAATACAGTTTCCTTATTTTATTCAGTATTTGCACGTTAATCCAATTAACTAGGGTAGTAGTGTATCAAACAACTAATCCTCACAAAAAAAAAAAAAAAATTCGAGAGTATGCTTGTAATATTTTTTTATTCGCCCCACTGTCTATTGTAAGAAAATAAACAAAATGCCTTAAAATATTCCTAACAGTTTTAGTTAATTATACATTAAAAACCAAAGTTTGTTTTGAGTTAAAAATTAATAAGTTTCAGCATGACTGAATTTGAAATTGGCATTTAATTTAGTGACGAAGTAAAACTGAAAAATAGAAGAAAAAAACTTGAAAATAACAAAAACTAAATAAATAATGAGTTTTTTGAGAGGCATCAAACAGTTTAACTATTGTGGAATACAAAATAAATGTGTATGTATGTATATAAATACAAAAAAAAAAAACAGACCCCTTGGATAGTTTTACGAGCAACACAAGAAGGGGAAGACAAACGAGTGAGTGATTGACGTTTAAATTTAAACTTCAATTTCATGTTAAATGGGTTTTTTTTGTGCTTAATTAACATTTCTTTGCGTACACTGTACATTCTCGCAATAATTTTGTTTCAATTTTGTGTGCTGATGCATGAAAAATGTTTTCAAAAACACTAAAAAATTGTATGCGTAACCAATAAGTTGCAAGTGAGAGACAATAATCTGCATTGTATGCATGTGAGTTTGTCTGTTAGTGGGCTCTCCAGAGAAAAAGCCATACACATGGACGTGTGTATGTATGTACATATAAGCACGTACATATACTTATGTTTCAATTTTTAATAAATCGTTTAATAAACTTTTTGTCTGTTTCTTTATCTTAAACAAAATTGTGTGTGTGTTTTTCCTCTTTTACCCAAAATGTTATAAAATAAAAACACAATAAGGGTCGTTTGAAAAAACATGTTACACATTGATGGCTTTCGGTTGCAGCCCACTAAAAAGTAATTTATGTCTTTTGTTAACTTCATACATACGAGTATTATGGCTCATCTGAACGTGCTTACACATATGTGCACATTTATATGTGTGTATTCTTATTCGAATGACGACTACGCTTTTTTGTTATTCAGGCAAAATGAAACCATAAAACTTGTTACATGTGTATGTACTAAAAAAAATGCTAATTACTGGCGTTTTCTTTTCCACATTAACAAGAAACAAGAGTTTCCCACCCTTTTACCTGGGATTGTTCAGTGATTTCTCCATTTTCATTTGTGGGCGGTTATTTGAGGCAAGTTTGACAGTCCACGTAAGCTCTCGTGGACTTTGCTATTAAATCATTTTCCCTTTTAAGAAAGCCATCTAACTCTAGTTGGTCGATTTACGCGATTTTTTGTTTCTACTCGTGTTCAAAAACAAATTCCCATAATTCTCTGCTTGGTTTTATTAAAACTTTTGGCAGAAAAAGTCTGGCATTTGCAAAGCTGAAGAAAGAGTTGTTTGCTTCAGTTCTATTTTGTAATTTTATTATTCTTCACTTTAATGAGAATAGTATTAGTGTTTGTTTTTTACTTTACTTATTACAGATTATCCCCCTAATTCATAAAAATTATTACAGGCTTATAAGACTGTTATTTGACATATTTGTATGGAAAATCTGTCAAATAAGAGCTTTATAAACCTGTTATAATTTATATGAATTAGACGGTATATGTATAATGGGTATTGGATTAGGTATGTTTGGAGTATGTTTGCCCATGTTGTTTGACATATACTTGACCCAGTATAGGATTTGTGTATTATTAGAGGGTGTTATGTATCAAAAATATAGGCAGATAAAGCAAAATTTATGGCTTTGCAACCAGCTGTTTCGAAGCCGCCACGCTACTCATCAGCTCGCTATTTACTTTAAAATATCTAAAGTTATATTAATATTTAAAAATTTTTTGAAAGAAACACAAAAGTAAATTAGTTATGAATTAAATGTTAGTGAGAGAATGAAAAATATATTCCAACCAACGGAAAAACGCCCTGATAAAATTTAAAATTTATCGATAAAATCAAATATAGACAGACAGTAGTGAAGAGCTCAGCTAGTTCCTAAAGGCTAAAGCGCTGCTGCTGTTAAAAAATAGTACGAAATTAATTATGGCCTGGGCTCGAATCACTTTAGGTACTTTTGAATGTCATGGTGCACATGGAACAGCCTTGGTGTACACCCCAAGTCTTCAACTTTACTTTTCTTGTCTTCTTTAAAAATGTTGCTCAGCACAATTTTGCTGCAAAGAAAAATCTCTCTCAATTCTTAGGAAGCCATATCGAACTAAAGCGCCATAAAATAATGAATAATGCTGAGTCACATGTTACTTATACATATATAAAGTTTAATTAATGCTTAATAAATTCTATTTTGTAGTTTTATTCTTCTAAACTTTACAGAGACTAGTGTTAGAGTTCTTTTTCTTTTACCTTTAATTGTTACATATTATAGTGTTTGCATATGGGCTTTTCGCTTAAATAATTGATAAAAAATAAAGATTTGGTATAAATAATAGAGACAAATATAGCAAAATTATGTCTGTTTCGAAGCCGTCACGCTACTCATCGGCATCCGATTTTGCCAAAAGCGTATTACTTTTTGTTTGCACCAAACTATATATCATATTATTTTTATTCTGCTTTTGGACAACATGATTTCTTCCAGCTACGTCGACTCATATAAATACATACATACATACTTATGTACCTGAGTAGTGACAAATTTTAATTAGCAAAATAAATTTTAATATTTATAAGATGCCCCTAGCTTCCTTGCCAACAGCTGTTGATTATTTTCAAAGTAGTTATGGATTAGTTTTGCCCTCCTCTGTGTGGCTCAGTATTGGTAAGAATACAGTTTTGGTTCTAGTGTATTTGTAGAGCGTTTTCTACATCGCTTCCGATGTAGCTTTTCTTTCTTTCGATAAGTAGTAGCGCGTGTTAAGCGAGTTTTTTTGTTTTGTAACAATATATGTACATATGTACATGTATATATTCTCAGGCCCATACTCTGCAATTTTCTACAACCAATAATTTTACAAGTTAATTGCCATTAATTAAAAAATGTTCAAGAAATTATAAATTACAAGAGAAGAAACCTCTTTGCATGTTTAATAATATATATGTATAAATTTTTTTATTTTTTTTTTGATTTTTTAAAAACTTTGGTGCCACTTTTCATTCTGCTCTGAAGTGCGGTAGTTGTTTAACATTCTTGACCAAAAAATATTTAAGGCAAATTGTTTCAATAAAATTGTTGTGTTCCTTAAAAAGTAAAAAATAAACACATACCTACAAATTAAGCAAAATAATTTTGTTTTAACGAGTTTGTCAACTTTATCGTTTTTCATGTTCAAACAAGTGAAAACCTGCCATTAATAAAAGCGGCATGTAGTTAAATTGTTTACAACAACAAAAACAAAAACACAGACGGGAAGGCCGACAGACAGGCAGACGGACGGACAGGCGGTCTAACACAGAAACTACAACAGGCAGGCAGGCAGGCAGGTCAGACCGGCTGGTTGGTTGTCTTTCCGCCTGTGTACTTTTTCGGTTGTGTGAACTGTGGGTTGCAAGAAACCTTTTCGGTGTTATTAGTTTTTGTTTTAGTTTAATATGCATTTGTTTCTTGCCGGTGACGTTTTTTTTTTCTTTTGTAAATTTCATGTTGTTACCATCAAATATTCATGGTAGATTTGGCAATTAATTTTGTGGCATGTTTTTTCTTTTCTTTTGTAATTTGAAAGAGGCGTTTAAAGTCAAATGTATATTTTACAATTTTGTTTATAATTTGATACGTTTGTTTAAAATTTCCGGTATAATTACAATTAATGCTGGGACGAACGACGAATTTTTCGCCGCGAATATGTGACGTCAAAAATAAAACACATTGGTGTATATCAAGGCGAATCAAGTATAGGTGGTCGCAATTCAATTCGCTGCAACATTTTCTCTCGAGACGTTTAATTAAGTTTAATAGGAGAGTGTTCAAAATTGTCATCGTTTTTCTTACATATTATGTGTAGAAATGCAAATTCAACATGATGTAGAGTTAATTTTACATAGACTTTCTTAAACACTGCAAAATTTCACAATTTAGCAATCAAGAAAAAAATAATAATTACAGGTCGCATTAAGAATTTATCAAATGATTCAAAAACACTGTATTCCCATTTCCCAGTTTATTTGAGGCTGACGATGATGCACTATAATCACGAAATCTTGAATTATTGATTTAATGCGCTTGATTTAAAATCACAATAAACAGATTTCTAAAAAAATATGCACTTGGGGCATGCAACAATATTGCTCTTCCCTTACAGATCCCTGAAAAATGAAATAACTTAATACAGTTTAAGTCTCCCTTTCGTTTTTTGCACATCAACGGATGTATGTATATACATATGTATGTATGTACGTATACTTGCATGCATGTACATATTTATTTTATTATTTATAAAATGACAATTTAATCCATGAATTTAAACAAACGCTTATTAATGACATCATAATAATTTAAACAAAATCGACATGGATGTGGATGTACTTACGTCTGTATGTATGCAATTTTTATGACATTTGTCAAAGGATTAAAAGAAAAAGAGAACATTGGAAGGATTCGCAACACAACAACAGCAATATATTCCAGCCAGCACACACGATGGCAAAAAAGCAATAACCAACCCATGGGGGAATGTGAACAAAAACAAGAATTAATTTAAAATTGTTTTATGGCCAACACAAGCTGCTCATGTACATTTATATGAATTCTAGGAGATTTTTGTATTCTGTACTTTCAAGGTTAAAAACATAATTAAAACTGTTGTTTACAAGCAAAGAAAGTGAACCAAAATACATACTTATAACTAAATATGTTTGTATGCGAAAGAAATTCACTGAGGCGAGGCCAAATCAAGTCCAATGTTTTCTTGTATTTCCGATAAATGATTTGAAAACGCTGTGATGTAAATTTTTTTTCACAAATTTCACTAAATGGAATTAATTTGGTATCACAAAGCTGGATGAAAGAAAGAAAAAGTTGCTGCATGACAGCGTAGAGAAGTGAAAGTAGTTCTTGGCAAGTGGCGAATGGTTCTTCTTCGTCACTTTGGCTGCTCGTTATACTTCAGCTGAAACGAAGTAGATGTGGTTGGTACCACACATTGCAGTATGAAAAAGTTGGTAGCTCTCAATTATGAAATTCATGAATTTTCAGTTATGAAATTCGAGTCCCTGCTTGAGAATCCAAATACAGCTGTGGTTGCTTTGTAAGAAGCCGAATTTGAAGAACGGAAGGTCTGGAAAATTTCTAAAAGGTGAATGAATATTCATATCACAACAAGTTCAAACAAACAAAACAGGTCTGAGATGAGACAGAGTTTTTCACAAAATTTCAATGACTTCGTAATTTATTGATCCCTGGGAAAGGAAACTAACTCACTTAATTTATTCAATGAAAGATTCCACCCCGAATTAAGGACGAAACCTAACAACTGATTGACCGAGGAGCAAGTGCTCCTCGATGGAGAAATTGGTAGAGTACCCCACTAAAAGTCCCCGAGGTCACAGATTCGATTCCTGGCGAAGGCTCGCAGTTTTGTGTTTGCCAAGAAATGCACTTCTTTTCTCGTGTATTGCTAATTTCAGATGTTGTCTTTCCTTCATTAACCCTCATTTTCGGTTTATTTACCTTTTTTCAATTATCTTCTAAGCATAATAGACAGTTTTTCACACTCTACTCTGCAAAAAAAAAAAAAAAAAGACATCGAATTACATGCATTAAAATCAGGTCATTAGCCGTATGCTCTTTGTGTTGGTTTTCCTAAAACATACAACACAACAAAAGTAAATGTTCCCCTCAGCATAAGAACAAAAAAAAAAAAACTAAAATAGATAAAATAGATAAAAATTGCAAGAAACTCCATTTAATGCTTAAACGTAGCAATGACAACGACCACCAAGAGTAACAAATGCTGTTTAAGTTGTTGGCCTTAATTTTTGCCGGAATTATGTGCAATTTTATTTCAATACATTTTCAGCAGGGTGTGGAAATGAGAGTCAGTTTATCAGTGAGAGTTGTAATCTGTTGGCACTGCTGTGCAGCACAAATTAAGAACTTAAATTGGCTTCAGGGCACGTTAGTGTCAGCAGATTTTAAGAGTGTAGACAATTTCGAACACCAGGAGCTAAACAAAGAGCTGATTAGCTCATTATTAGTAAAAGCCTACAATCCAAGGATTGTCAACTGCAAACTCTGCACAAATATTAAGGCTTATTAATTTTTAAAATGAAAGGCACCAAATTTATAAAAGAAAACATTAAGTATTTAAATGAAACCTTTTCGCTGTTAGTGAGTTTACTTTTGTTACTAAATTGAACAACATTTTTCACGCTCTCTTAATGCTTTAGAGTGCAAAATAATTTCCTTTCTGTCTTTGGCACATAACTAAAACGTTATTTTCCGTACGTATTTGAACTCAATGGCGGGTTTGACCTGTAGGAGGTGCATTACAAATCGTTCCTTTGTTTTGTTTCTATCACACGACTTAAGTTGTAATCCGAAAAGTGAACAGGAAAAAAAACGTTTGCATTAAAATATGATTGCCTAAAGCTACTAAATAAAACTGTATGGGAAAGGAATGGTAGACTTGTCGTAAATCTGCCATTTGGCACTGTAAACTGTAGTGTATTTCCATTTTAAGTTTCCAAACGGAACCATATTACTGCAACTTCGATTACCGTCCATCGCAGTGCCCAATCGCTGTGAACTGTGAAAGCCAAAAAACGTGAAACTCTCAAAGGGTAGTAGGTGCCTGACTGCTTTATCCACCTGCTAAACTTTCGCTGGATTTGGCTGAGGCACCTTCACAGCTGACAAGAGTCGTTGGGTCGCTGTTTTGTAAGAAACATGATTACCTGAAATGCTGTTCGTTTCTGTTTCGTGTATTTAGCAATATCCTCTTCTTTTCTTGGGAATCGCATCCCAGATAAGAATTCTAAATCTCCCAATCCCCCTTTCCAAGCAGAGAAGATAACTCATACATAAGATATCCGGGGGAGATAAATCTTAAAAGTGTTGCGTTGTTGCCAAAACTTTCTTTCACTTTTGCGACAAATTGTACAACTGGAAGAGGAAACCATAATCCTTTCCTGAAAAGGACCCTCAAACTACTGGCACATGCATTTCAACTTCCTTTGAGTGGCAATGGAATTCTGAAAATTTTAATTTACACAGGACAGGCCATCACACAAATTTCATTTGCTCACAATTCTCTGTACAATTAATAACCGGCTATTCCTCCCTGAATACTAATTAAATTTTTAATTTTGATTTTCTGCTTCAATGTTGCATGCAACATCTGCTAAACGGCAAGGAAAAGGAGAAACTTTTTTTTACAGGAAAAGAAAAAATCAAACTTCATTAGAATTACAATTAAAATTGAATTAAACTGAAATAGAAAATAAAGATTAAAGTAGAAAAAGAAACCTCGTACCATAAAACTGGTCAAACAGTATTTTTTTTACAACTTCAGGAGATAAAAAGAAAAAAAAATTACACACACAAAAAAACCTTTAACAACCCAGATAAAAACATTTTGAAAGGAAGCATTATTAAAATAAAAATCACACATACAAAAGACGAAAGAAAATTTTAAATAAAGGAATAAATTTTAATATGCAAATAAAATACAATAGCTCTCATAAAGTTATAAAAACGAAATAATAAATTATGCACAAAAATAAAAGGAAAAGAAAAAAAAAATGTGCACAAGAAATGAAAGCAACAACAATAAAAGAAATGAAATAAATTTGAATTTTTAATACATGCCTACATTAAAGAAACACAAAACCCGCATCAACTCACACCAACACAAGGAAAACATATGTAGCACATTTACATTAGGGGAGTTAGCGATGCCACAATGAAAGCCAGGAGAAGCGAACGATGTCACTCGACATCGTTCGCTCAAACAAAAGCAGGCAAGACAACAACAAAGTTATAACTTTTGCCTGCAAGAAATAGCCCTGCCGGCAACTCAGTTAACTAGTAATGAATTATAAGCTAACTTTTTTACAGGTGATGGTGGTTGACACTTAGATTATTTTTAATGGAGATGACTGACTATTTTAACATTACGATTGTGCATTACTTTTCAACTAACTTAAAGTTAGCTACTTAAAAGTCAGTACCCACAGAAAAAAATGTACAAATCAAGGCTGATTTTACATTTTTCGGTGGTAATATTATATGTGTTATTAAATTAAATTTCATCTTACTTTTTTTTTGTCAGCCTCTAGTGGGAATCGAACCACTAAGCCTCAAGACTGGTGAGCAGCCAACTTAACCCACTCAGCCATCGCAACATTTAAAACGAATGCGACAATAGGCAATTTAATTAAAGAGTTATTTACCGTGTATGTGTGTATGTTATTATTTGAATTTTGGGTTAACTCTGCACTACGTTTCAGCTAGGTTATAACCAGTACACGAAAAGTGAATTACAAATCGATTGTATTGTAGCTAATTTGAAGCTAGTCCATAAAAGTTAACTTAAAGTTAATTATTTTAGTAGTCGACTACTCAATGTCCGACAGGGATGAACTATAAGTCGATTTTATTTGTAGTCGACTACCAACTTGCTGGCAGGGAGCTGATGGAAACTAACACATTGACAACTTAATTACTAACTAACACAAGCCAAGCAATTTTATAGCGTTCAGCGTTGCCATTATGTTGATTTTTTTAGTATTTCGATTTTCCCGTATTAGTTTGATAGTTTCGTTTGGTACTACGTTAATGCATTAATATTTTTAAAGGTTTATTTGTCCTTTTTTTTTAAAATGGTGCTGTAAAATTTTATTTTTTATTGTTAAAACTGCTACTGATTACTGTTTTTCTTTTAATTTTATCTATACGTTTTTCTAAAATAGTTTATTCTACTTTAGAATTAAATTGTTATTTTTTAATTTTTCGCAAAACTCTTTTTTAATTAATAATAAAGAAATTAATAACATTTTATGTAATTTTGTGGGCATTTTGAAAAAGAGATTTCGAATCATCACTTTACTGAGTGGGTAACGCTGCTGGTTAAAAAAAAGAAATCACACGTACACGAATGTTTACATCAGTTTTTTTCTTTCATTTTGCCCTTAAAAAAATGATAGAAACCCTGATGTATGAACAACCCATCAGCAGTGTCGGTCAAATGATGCATCTGATACTGCTCTTGCAGGGTTTTTATTGTTTTGCATGTAAACAAGCAAGCGAGCGATGTCGAGTGACTTCATGGGCCTGGTAGTAATTTTTTTTTTGTCAAACGAAGATTTCCCTCTCATCAGGTGCTATAAACAAAGTGAAAAGTATTTTAATTTATTTAAGCAACTCTCTCGGAAACAATTGGCAAAAATATAGGACATATGTATATGCTCGCACAATCGCCCAAAAATGTTGCAGTTTCAACCACTTGATGTACGTAAACTTAGGCGCCCTCAAAGATATAAGACCACAACTCCTAATCCTATTAGGACCGTACTATCACCATTTAGAAGTTGGAGACATATTTCCATATTTCTCTCAAAATCCGGAATTGTGATAAATGAAATTTTCTGTCTACATATGTATGTATATAGATTGACATTCTGCAAGTTTATATATGAAAGCAGCTACTAGAAAAAACACAAAACTGACCGACCCACCCTAATGTAGATGCATGAATTTGCATATTCAAATATTTGAACATACATGTGTGTGTGTGTTCATATTTAAGTCTATAGGTAGATTTGTATGCTAATGTTTATACAGTCGTTATATTGTTATCCTTAAGGATTTATATGCATTTTAAACTCACACACACACACACATATTTTGTATTGTTTTCTTTCTTGGCTTGATGTTAAAGCTGATACTACACACATACATACATATGTATGTACTAGGCAGCAGTATTACAAATATATCTGAGCATTCGCCTTCAGGTTGTTATGAAAAATGTATGTTTCGGTTTGGCAAAAGTTGTTAAAATGAAGATAGGGAATAATTTGGGGAGTTCTATCGCTGTGCATAAGAACTGGATGATAAAAAATAAAAATTTTAGCAACTGAAAACTACTTAGTTGTTTAAGCCATTTGCAAAGGCCGCATCAATGTGAAAATCATTGCCGCTTAGGAGATGTAATTTGTTAATGAAAAATTGTACACAATACAATGATTTGCGTCCATCTCCGCAAATAGGACGGTCGGCTATGTCCGGGATCCGGGATCTTAGAAGTGTCAACACGCTGCATTTCAAACATGCTTTAAAATAAGCAGCAAATATTTTAATTGATTAAGAGACCTTTTATTATATATACTTTAGTAAATGTACTATTGGATTATTTTTGTCGATATTTCGCTATCTTTCGGATAACTTCTTCAGGTCATAGTCATTGTATTGTTAGTAGCGAATTATCGACAAAAATATTCAAATAATCAAAAAAAGTATATATGTATACCAAAAACTAAAACTTTAGCTCCAGAAAATAATAATAATAAATAAAAAAAGGGCCGAAAAAAAACCCAACAAAAAATAGAATAGAAAATCAACTGCCAGTTTCACAACTTCGAACCTGTTCGAAAGTTTGCACAAATATATTTAAGCCAAAACATAAATATTGAAATTTTTTGTTTGTTTTAAATGCATTCATGTGAACGCTGAAACTGGTTCGAAATCGTGAAACTGACAGTAAAAATTCCAATTAAAAAATCAATTTGAAATTCCACCATGTTTCTTTTTTTGTTGCGAAGCACAATTTTAGCGATTAGAAAAGGAATATTATTTCATTCAAATAACTGTCGCAGCTGGTCCTACAGAACCAGATTCGATCTGCTCAAATTTCAAGCTCTTTTTCAAATGTATGGGGTCGTATCTCGGGAATGGCAGCTTGAATGTTGGCCTTCAAATGCTCAATTTGTCTCTGGTTTGGTGGCCAATAACTCTGTCCAACAAAAAATAGTTTAGCTGTGTTAAATCGCAGCTTCTGGCTGGCCAATTGACATCACCATTTCGCTTAAATAAACAGAGCCAAAACCACCTAATAGAATCCATAAGATTTTCTCTTTGAAACGTTTTTAGGCTGAGAGGTATCCCAGCAAAAAGAAGCTAAGATTTTTCTACAGGGATTCCTGGTAAATTTTAATACTAAAGAAAACACATAAAATCAAATAGAAAACTTGTGATTCACATTTCTTACTCAGTTTTCATTATTTTTGAGTCACACCAAAAAGTCACTTGCAATGAGTGAGTGCATTGGCTTCTGTAAGACCACTAGTGGGCGTCTGGGCCCCAAAAGGAAAATGAGCTTCATCCGATTACATGATTTTTTTTACAAGATCTCTAATAGCAAAACTTGCAAGAAATCCCAACTCGATTCTGTGACAGAAAATAATGACCAAAATATTGTCAGGGGTTAAAATTTTATCTGCTAGATAACCCATCTCTTGCTTTTAAAACACACGCAGAACAAAAGGAAGTTGCACATAATTTGGCTTGATGCATTTAAACATTTCAATGGAGATGATGACACAAGAAATTTTAAAATGTCTTTTTTGCAACTCCAACTTAAACAGAAAGTCGATGGTTTTATTTTGAAAGCATTTAAGGAAGAAAGGGGGAAAAACTCATTCCAAGAAAATGAAATAAAAGAATTTGTAATTATTAGACAGGAAATGGCAGAAAAATACTTTGCAATTTCCTTTCAAAAATATTGCTGTTACTTTTTTTCTTTGTTTTTTTGCTTTAAAAACGATACGAACAAAAATACTATTTGAAACTGCACAAAACTTGTAAAACGGAAGACAGGAAAACTCCTTAAGCTGTTTCTCTTTCTCTCTCCCTCTGCACTGCTGCTCATCATACAGCCTTAATTCATGTTTTTCTTCAAGTTTCAAACATGAGGGTGATAATGTTTGTAAAAAAATACTAGTAGAAAATGTATGTACGTATTATACAAGAAAAGTATATTTTATTGCAAATAACGCCCATTATTTGGTATGACTGTGTGAAATCATACTTTTATGGAGTTTTGTAATTCCTTTCAGTTTTCGAAAAGAAAAAAAAAAATTAAAGGCACGAGTTTAAATTGCTTCTGTTAGAATACATTAAAGATGCTGCAAAAATGTTTTCTATTGAAATATTACATGCAACTTATGTAAAGTCTTAAGTTTTTATTGATTGTGAAAAAGAATATTTGATATAAATTATCTGACTATTGTTCATTTTGTGTGAGGAAGTAGCGGCAATATTCTAAATCTTTCCACTGCTCCAACAGGGGGGTCCACTAAGCTTTTCTGTTGCCAAAAATTTTTGGAATTGAAATTTGAATTGTAGTTTGAGACAAATAGTTTGAGAAATGGCCCAGGATTTCGCCACAATGATTTTTTTATAAGTGAACACTAAAATGAGGCTTCACCGACAGCCACAGTGTTCACTTTTCGTTCAATTCAAGACTCAATTAATTTTGTTGTGCTGAATGAATGTGAAGCAGCCATGGTATGTACCCCAGCCAATAAGTCTTAAACTTAACCTTTCTTGTCTTTTTTAGAAATGGTGATAACTCCAATTTTATCCCAAAAAATACACGCAATCTTACGTTTTAATTAGGACTTTAATTTATAAAAGTTCCTTGCATATGCTTAAACATTTAGGGGTCCTCTTATTGCTTGACATTAAAAGCAACCAAAAAAAAAAACCCCCCCAGCCAACCATCCAATCCATCTCTATTCGTATATTTCGCCATATGTGTGTCGCCTTTCGTATCTGATTTTTTTAAGATCTCTTACTTTTTGCTGTTTCTGACGCTTCATGTCACAAACTCGTCCTTTATTATGGGTTCTTGCTGTGTGATTATTCCTTTTCGCTGTAACTTTTGTTGGCTGGATGAGTGTGTGTGTGTGTGTGTGTCTGTCCTTCTGATAGATTCTAGTTTTCTGTTCTCTCCTCAGTTGAGTTCAACTCCGCTTAGTTGTAGTTTTTTTTCTTGCTGTCATTTGATTACAATTCTTTTGTGGTTTTAATAGATGTTTGAATGTACGTACATACATACATACATATGTACATATGTATGTATTCGATTGCATCTTGCTTTGGGGAATTTTATCTGGTGTTTGTTTGCTTCAAGTTTTATATGTGGAATTTCGTATGACTTCCAAGTTTGGCTGTCACTGACTGGGTGTAGTAGTACTCTTAGTGTGTCTGTCCCTTAATTTCATTTGATGTTCAGCCTTTGAGTCGACTGTTTTTTCTTTTCTTTTTTTGCAGCTTATGGGAATCATTAATGACTGTCTGTTTGTTGTTATTTTTATCAGTATGAAGACGAGAAAATTTTATCAAAATGATCACGACAAAATCATTGCCTTTTGTATTTCTTGTCATTTGAGGGCTGTTGTTTTTTTCGTGTGTGTTTTCACTTGTTTTGTATGTTAATGATTTTTCTTGATGACAATATTAGTTTTGCCCATTAAATTGTTCAATTTAGCATTTATTTCTTTTAATGGCCTGATCGCTTGTATAAGATTGTTTATGACGAAAATGATAATGGGATTTTATATTATTCATTTCATACATGAGCAGCAAATTCATTTTTAACTCGAAATTAAGTTTTTTCTTTGGAAATAATTGTACCTTCATGACTCAGTTGCATTTTTTAAAATTGCGGTTGTTATTTTTTTAAAGCGAAAGAGAATTTTTAAGCTGAATTTTTTATTTTTTTGGTGACTTGAGAGAAATTTAAAATTTGTGGTCAAAAGTATTTTATGCGTTTTAAGAATTCCGTGTGAGTAACTCTGAAATTCAATAAAAATAAAATACAAAAAATTTCCTTTAATTTTGAAGTGAAACTTTTTCCCTTGGTTTCGGATTGAAACAAGTTAATATAAATATTAATATATATATGAAATTAAACTCAAACTCGAATGTTGCAATGCCCACGGAACCCATCGTATGGTCCAACTTTACTTCTAGCTGAGAGATTAAGTAATCAAAAATATTACATTTTAGTGGAACAATGAAAATAGTAGCGGAGGAAAGAGGAAGTGGTGGATGGCAATGATAAAACGGGAATTGTTTGTGATTAAGCAAAAAAAAAAAAATAGTTACGTAAAAACACATCTTATATTTTTGCAAAGTTGAGCAAAGTTGAGAATTAGCTGCCGTTTATTCTGTGTGTCCAGTGTATATAAATTCAACACTATCAAGTTAACAACATTTAAGGCAGCCTCTTTAGTACCGCCAGACTTCGACTACACAAAGTGAAAGCAGACACATCACAATAACCGCCGCTGTAAAACCAATTACGAATGTTTACTTTAACGGTCTTATTTTCAAAAGTATTCCAGATTATTATCATCTTATTTGAATTTTGTGCTGAATTGTCTTAGTTCCACGAAAAATTCGATATTTGAGTACAGAAAAGCTATAGATATCAAGAATAAACCGATTTTGAAGGTAAACGGCTCAAAGATGTAAAATCAGGTGTCTCTTTAAAGTCGTTTAGTGCTTCCAACCACCTTCAATTATCCCATTATTCAAAGCATTCTTAATAAGAAATTTTCATTTATTCAATTTGTGGAAGTGGTTGCTCCAGACAGCAAAAAAAGGTATTTCTCATTAATGACACAACTTTGCAAATATTTGAAATTTCATCACTAAATGTTTTTTATAAATAATGTCAAACGTTTCGCACAAAATCTACATAAATGTCATTTATAAAAAGCAAAATGCTTTGCTCATTAAAAATTTCTTTCATTATTTTTTACTTAAAAAACAAAAGTTAGAAAAAAAAGAGAACATTTTTAAATAATTTCTTAAAAATCATTATGATTGAAGCTTGTAATTAAATTTTTATTCCATTATAAAACAAAAATAATTTCACTGCAGCAAAAAGAAAAGTAAAGAAACTCAAACAAGCAAACAACTGAAAAATATATAAGAATCCTTATAAAAAGTCCTTAAGAGGACGATGAAAAAAAAACACTCTTAAAGGACAAACAGAAATTATTACTGTTGAAAAAATAAGAAAAACAAGTAGTGCAAGTTAAACAGCCACCCCCCCCTGAAAATTCATTATGTAGAATTTTTGTTTAAAGAAAGACGAAAAAAAACTAAATATAATTTCTCTAAAGACTTCTCATGCCACTGAACAACATTGTGGGGCGGAAAAAAATGATAAATTTCACAATTAATTGAAGGAAATTTTATAATGCTGAAGTCAGCACAGCAACAATAAAAACAGTGAATAAAACCAGCATTAAGTTAAACATTTATGTTTGTGTGTTGGTGTATGCAAGTCATGAATTCAGTTGTGAAAAACGTTCGTTCCACAACATGCCTACACTTTAATTGGCCCCAAAGGGCATGATGCCAACATTTTCGCAACCCACTCCAAATGACAACTACAACAACAACAACAACAACAGCAGCAGCAGCAACTACTTTGCACCATTACTGTCAGCACAGCGTGTGCACATAAATAAAGGATGACGACAGGCAGAGCGGAGCAGCGCAAAGTGAAAAGCTCACTCAAACAGAGAGTCCTTTTAAACGGGGTAAAAATGTAATAAATGTTTATTATTCTTAATTTAAAGAAGTCATTTTATGCAGGGCTAAACAAAATGTTTGAAGAAGTTAATACAATATTATAGTTCTGGGGTGCTGGACAAATGCAAAATTTAAAATTTTTAAACGATACTTTCAGGTCTCCTGCTTTGGCTGTAATATTCTGGACATTGTTTACAGCCTGGTAGCTCCCGTTCTGGGAAGATCAAACATGGTTTTAGCTTCTGCAGCAGATACCTGTTTTTGTATGACAAAAAGATGAGCTTCCTGATAATATCGAGGTTGCAGACGTAAAGAAAAAATCCGGTTGAGGTAACCATATTCGAAGGAAACATTTTGTTGTTGAAATATATGGTTACAATCTAGCAATATTATTTGTTAAGTACCAAGCGGGAACCATATTATTGTTTTTTTTGTTAGAAAAAAGAATTATAGCTTCAAACCATGCGATTTTCAAACAACCAAATGACAACAAAAAAGTTTATACGTTTATATCTATATAGCAATAAATTTCCTCTCATACACACACACACGCGCGATATTAGTAGATCTTCATTTGTTCCTTATACATACATATGTATATATTACGAAGTTCTATCGGGCGTAGCAGCTGCAGTTGCTTTAATTATTTTACTTTTTTATATAAGAATAGTTTTTATACGACGAGCAGACACACACATATTTTCAAATGCAACACAAAGCTGAGAAATAAATTAGATGTCAACGGCAACAACAAAAACATTGTTATAGTCCACTATAATTTCTTTATTTCAATAACAAACTTTGGTCACCATATAATAAATCAAAAATATTGTGTTTGTTATAAATATATTATGTTCAAAAGTTTATTATACACACATGGCTGCAGATATATTTTGTTGCAAAAATAGTGTGGCCATATTTCCATTTTTCGAACAGTAACAAAAACATGGTCAAAAGTATTTTTACTACATTTTAAATGAAAATAACTTGTTTGCCACAACTTTGCACATTGTTATACAGAACATTATGTTGTTATAGCAAGCAGACTTTAAAATATGTTTTCTCTGCGTGCAGATGACTGTCTGCAGACAGCAACACAGCTGTAATCTTCCCAACAATCTATCTGCTGGATTATTTAAAATGAGCTGTTACAGATGATAGTGATATAATGGGACAGGTGATAGTGATAAAATGAAAAAAGTGAAATTTTTGATACAACGAAAAAAATTTTATTTTCAGGAAGACGAGCAGAATAAAAATTAAAGGAGGATACTCAAAAACAAGAGCATTGGTGTTGCTAGAAATTTGGCTTTCGCTGTTGACGATGACAGCAATAATTATGGGAATAAAATCTTATGAACTTTAAGCAACTACAAGTACTGTAATATTCTTTATTCATTTTATGTACATAAAAACTGGTGCTTTGTGTTGCGAGTATGGCGATCAATAAATAAAAATAAAAAAAAACTGCAGCCGTAGAGTCTTGAAAAACTAATTACTGACACTGTTATTGGTATTAAAATTTTTGCTAATTGAAGTTTCTGTTAGAGCTTGATGGCAAATACTCATCTGCTATTGCATGCAATCAATTTTTTTCTTTCTGCTAAGCCATCTAATTTGATATTAAAAAATTTCCACCTCTTTATCCTTCAAAGCAGAACTCAGCAATCAATTTCTTTTTTACACACGTTTTTACTTTCCTGCTTTTTTTTCTTTCTTCCGTATCAAAATTAAATTATTTTTTATCAATCTTAAATGACAGATGAATGGATGGATGGATGGATGGATGGAGAGATGAGCTTTAAAGATGGTTGCATGGACGAACGGTAAAGATGAACAAATGACTGACTGAACGTACGGTTGGTTAAATCACAACAAAAGCATGTTACAAGAAACAAGAAAAGTGGAAGCCAGAAATAACAAAAACTTAAATGAATTATAAGACCCGTAGGCGAACATGTGTGAACTTCCGCAACCACAGTTGGCAGCACAGAATACCAATATAAACAGAGTTAAAAACACGGACAGATAAATTGAAAAACAAAAACAATTCTCTTTTTAACCCCTTTTAGGATCATGTAGCTTCCATTAAACGCATAAAACCGCCTGTAGTGGTTCAGCAAAATGATTGGCAAGTACAGAACGAACGACAGATTGCCCGACTGCCTGCCAGTTTCGTTGGTTCTGTACGAAAAATAATGTGTAAGCAAAAAATAATAAAAAATTAACTGTAATATCACTTAAAAACAATTTTATATATGTATAAGGTAAACATTAAACAATTGAACAATTGCGTTTAAAAGGTAACAAACCGTCATACATGGCTGTCAGGCCACTATTTAAATGCTTTAAAATACTTAATAATAATAATAATGAAAGAAAAATAAAGATAATTTCTATAGAATGAAACGACAAGCACTGAGAAAGGATAATTACTTTTTAAATACGTTTCAAATGAAAGTAATAATATAATTATGGTATCGTCAGTTTTACACTGCGATCAAACTGAAGGGGGTAAGCCAAGAGAGAATCGATGTAAAATCACGAGACAGTCACAAAACACATACCGTTCAAAAGTATCGATCTTGAGGTTGAAAGCAAATTGCAGTACGAAAAACACTAACTTTAACAAAATAAAAATATACATACCATAATATAAATAAAATCCCGCAAAAAAAAAAATTTAAGCCTCAGAATAACAATTGTATGAAAATTCATTTTAATACATCTATTTATGGGAGAATCCAGACCAGGAAATAAAAAAGAGGGAGCTGCTAAGACTTAGCAAGCCCGAATTAAGTGGAATAATGGTAGTTATGACAGGTCACTCTCAACTACTGGCCCATCTTAACGGCATAGGAATAGAGAGAGAGAGGAGACTAATGTAGTCATTAGAACACTATTTATGCCAGTGCTCCGTCTTCTCACAAACACGCTGCCGCTATCATGGGGGAGACACCTTACCAGGAATCATCCAATTACGAGGCATATGCTGGACGATATTAAAGAGCTTAACGAATGACACGGAATTCCTACAGAGTCAAACTGTTTGTGGTCAGATTTGCGGGATCACAACTTGCCTATACTTTCTTAAGTTACTCTTAAGAGGCCAGGCATGGGTAAACATACCCCTTCCATCAACCTAACCTAACCTTATATTTACATACATACATATGAACTTGTTTCGAAAGTTTGTTAAGCAGTGTTTTAATCAGTGCTCCCAGGTCAATGTATTTCTTCCCCCATAAAAATTTTAAGTCCCCCTAAAATTTTACGTTTTTGTGCAAAATCCCCCTAAAACATTTTGGTGATCATTCTGTGTATGTTTCAGTGCGTATGTTATGATTACAGGCGTATGTTTATTTATTATAAATTTTCGATTTATTTGTATTCACATATTTTCAGATCTAAGTACATATTTATAGGCAGCTGGAAATCGTTATCTGCGTATCTAGAAACAATTAAGTTTCTCCAAAAATATTAAGAGTTTCTAAGTCTTCTTCGCTCTTTACGTTCTTTTGACATTTTCATAAAAAGAGTTTAAATTTGATCAAAGGTTCTTAGATATTTCATCATTAATCTTTTTCATTAATTTTTTTCATTTGCAAGTGGAATGCCAAAACAGTGTTTTTAATAAAGTTTTATTACTAGCGCATAACAAATGACACAAAAACATAATTCAGCCATCCATCCCAACAGATTTTGGTATTTTTTCCTTGTAATGAGACCGTAAAAAAATTTAAACGAGAGCGCGCTCGCAGTTTCTAAAAATCTTTAATTGCAGGAACTTTTCAGCATTGCAAATGCAAATTCATAATAATTTGCAAAGATTTTTCAATTGATAGCCAGCACTCCTGCCTGTCCCCTTCCTTTTAGTACCGAGTGTATTTCAAATGTACAAGACAACATAATAAGTTTTATTGCATTTAAACTCATTAAACAACTAAACTGACATTTTGGGGAGAAATGCCTGAAACGCGAATGGTATGAATGAATGAATTAATGACTGACTGGCTCGTACAACCAAAGAATGCAAGTGAGCGATTGGGTGAGTGACGGTATGAATGAATGAATGCTTTTTAATAAACAATAACATATAATGAATGAATAAACGATTGTGTTTGGATCTGCACAAGAGGCCAACAAAATTGAAAAACAAGAAATAAAGAGAGGAAAAACAAATTCGTATAATTTATCTAACTAAAGCAATAAGCTGCAAAATATGCAACCATGCATGAAAATACTACTCCTATCACGACCCAACGAAAACGGCAAATGCTACAACATTTATACAAGTAGTTTTAACGTTTTTTCTTTTTTCTTTAGTTTCGTTTTTTTCTTGTGCCAAACACTCGTTCCCAACAACAACAACAACGAATTCCGCACACAGAGTTTTACTCGTACTTGAATTAACATTGCATTCAATCATTTTTTCAAATTGTCTGCGCCTGAAACCTTAAGTCTCTTTTTAAAATTAACAAATAATGTTTGTTGCTTCCACCGTTTGACTGAAAG
The DNA here is from genome assembly GCA_963662145.1 of Sturmia bella. Taxonomy (NCBI): domain Eukaryota; kingdom Metazoa; phylum Arthropoda; class Insecta; order Diptera; family Tachinidae; genus Sturmia; species Sturmia bella. Next base: position 124,354,716 of record OY759168.1, read on the forward strand.
TCAGTTTCGTTCGCATCGTGTCGTTTTATTTTTTTTCCTCTACTGCATGTGATTGTTGTTTATTGCAGGCATAAACATTTCTCCAAATACTCGAACACATTTGCCCCGCATCTATCTTTCACACTTATTGCATTTGGCATGAAAAAAAACACCGGCAGTTCGAGTATCAAAAATGCAAGAAAAATGCTGCTTTTGGTATTATGACATTAATAAACGATTACATATCATTTGAAAAGCAAAAAAGCTACAAAGAAGAAAACAAATACACATTACTAAATTGTATGCATGCATCCTTGGAAATAACTCAATGCGGTTCGGTTGTCGTTAAAGTGTGCGGTGTCCGACGTATGCGAACTTAAAATGATTTACACTAAATATTATCAATATATGTTAGCGATAACTTTGCTTTCCGTGCACGTGTTGCTAATAGATTTAATATTATAAAGAGCAGCCATCGCATGTGACACCTTCTTAGGGAGTAGATATCGACTCCACAAGAACTTCTTAAAGCCATTATTTCCCTGCGGAAAAGTAATCTAATTCGAATTACATATACATATGTAAATTTGTTTCGTATAAAAAAACTGATTATTGCTAAAAAGTTAACTAATAGTCGTTAAATTGCTATCGGAAATTTGCTTTTTCGTAAATCGCACGAAATTATACAAAATTTGTTGACAATTTTTCTCTACAAATATTGTCCATTTTGTTGAGCGGTAGTATTAAATGTAGACAGTCAGTAATTGAGAGCCCAGGCTGCTTAAAAACAGTACACAATTAGTCATGACCCGGGTTCAAAGCAATTTGGGGCATGGTGGACCAACAAGTTTTCAACTTTACTTTTCTTGTTTTCCCTAAAAATGAAGATCACTACAATTTGATCGCAAAAACAATCTTTTCCAATTCTAAGGAAGTAAAATCCATCTTAAGCACAATAAAACCATTAGCAAATTATTCATTTCTTTCGTCTTTAAAAGAAACCCATTTATGCCTAGAGAGTTTATCGACGACTGTCGATACCTTCTAAAATGATTTAGATAATTTCACTTATCTTAAAGATAAGCTGCCAATGACTTTAGTTTTGTGTAATAAAAGTTTTCCACCGAAAAGCTATCGATAGCGTCGCTCCTTTACAGAAAAATTAGCAAAACATTTTTTTTATTTCAATTATTTATTTGCTTTAAGGGGCAATAAATGACATGTGAAGAAAGGTGTAGCGAAACAATAAAATTGATTTCTGTATTAAAGGTTTGTTGGAAAATGTTTGATTTTCATTATTTTTTTATTTTTTATTTAAAGAAACTTTTTGGAACGAAGTTCCTTAACGCGGCTTGCTGGTAGTGCAAATTAGTAGAAATCGTCACGAAAGCGTGTGAGCTGTTTATATGTATTGGTGTGTCTTAAAACAATTGTGTAGGTGTCTCCGCTGCTGTCATCGGAGACACCTACCAATAAATATTAATTAGTTGTGAAAACGGACACTATCAGTTCGTTTTTTAGCAGATTGACAAAAAAATAATGCATGTATCAAAAATAAAACGTTCCAAAAATTTTAAGAAGCATATAAAATTTAAAAATTTCAAAAACAACACAAAATAAAACATACAGATTTCACCTTGTATTACATTCGAAGATGAAGAAAAAACGTAAGGAACTTCGTTCCTAACGGAGGTCCCCCGACCGCATTTCTTTTTTATTATAATTACTATAAATAAACAATATAATAGTATAAATAGCAAATAATTATACACTGTCCCATAATCGAGCTCTCTAGTATAAAAATATATACAATATATACATTTTTTAAAACTAATTATATTTTTTATTCAAATTATATACGAGATATATCTGTTTTAATAGCGAATGATTCGTAATGAAAAATTATTCAAAAAACATTACAATGACAATAATTACATATAATAAAATGATTCTCATTGTGTTCATAGGAATATTGGTGTATGTAGTAAGTAGTGGTTGCCATTAGAAATCAAAAACCGATTTACGATTTTTCAATCAAGCACTTTTCATTCCGATTAATTGTAGCTCAAAGTCGACTATTTTGAAGTATTTTTTAGTTTACAAAAAATAAATGCAAAATGATGTGGGTTTCTAAATAAATTCTAAATTGTATTTACAAAAATTTCATTAATAATTATTTCGTGATATATGTAAATCAATTTAATAAAACTAATCTGTCATATGACAATTGTTTTCATCGATGTCACATTAAGTCGCCGTGAAAAACTTTGCCGTTCCTTTCTCACTACCAACAACAAATGAGTGATCATAGGCTTTATCTAGTCCTTAGGTCTCTTTGTTTTCAAAGATTGCACAAGTCCTAATTTATCGACGTTGACTTGTTGTCGATGACGACAACTAGAATAGGGGGGAATGCAAATTCTTTGGCACATTAGTTTAGCAATCAATCAAATCATAAAGACTTGTATATGAAGTTTTAATTCAGATTTAATTTAATGTTAACTTATAGGAAAATGAACTTCGATATAATTTCACTATGGGCTGCAAATTAATTCAATGAACCGAGTCTTGTGAAAGATAATTGGTGCTCGATGGCAGAAAATTTTTTCCTTTTTGCAGCGAAGTTTTAATTAAACTTCTGCAATTTCTTTGATTACAATTTGTACACATTCTTGAAGTAGTATACTTTGTTAAATGTGTTATGCTTCCATAAAAAGACAACTCTTGTAGATGGAGCAGCAACTTTTTTGATATAGTGCTACACATGATACATATTTTCAAACATGTATCTACTTATTTTGTTTTGTTAATGTGTAAATAACATAATGTTTTGATTTCAACAAATTTTCCAAGCCAAATAACTTTTATCAAACACTCGCCTTGTAATTATTATTATTTTTTTTTTATAAACAAATAAACATGCATGTTTTTCCAGTCATATCGATTAAACGGAGTCAAAAATCGTTTTCGAAATAAAGTTAGCAATGAATAATCGATCGTAAAATAATCGAGTTTTAAGACTGAAAATCGGTTATAGACTACAATCGAAGTTGACTTATCATTCATTAGTCGTAAGATTGTTTCAAACACTCCTTTCAGTTTTTTCGTGTCTACTGACGAGTTGAGTAGCGTCAACGAAATTTCGGGGGGCTTATAGACGGCTGAAAAAGACAGAAAGCCATTATTAGATTATAGTTTTTACACACCTAAAGTAAATTTTTTTCTTCTGCAAAAAAGCGATTGCATGAAAAAGTTATTGCGAACAGTACTTTTCTACAGAAAAGGGATTCATAGTCCTTCTCTGCTGTAGAAACATTGTTGAGAGCCTTCCCATTGTCACAAAATATTATCGATAGCTTTATTGGCCTACATTCAAGCTATTGATTGAGTATTTTTTATTTATTTTTTTTTTTTTTTGTTGTAGAGACAGTTTACTTTTCTATATGAAAGTTATTCATAGTTTTAGTTTCAATAACATTACTTTTATATGGATAAGCTACAGATAATTAGTATTGGCTCTGGGAAACCTTGAAGTAATCAGTAATCAGATCAAATCGATGTACAATTGCGAATACCCCGATTTGATCTGAAGTATTTTCACATTTATTTTGAAACTATATGACGATATGTAAAAGTATCTCAATTTCATTCACTGCTTGCTGTAGAGTGCATAACAAATATTCACAAAACAAAAACAATTTTCCAATATCTTTATGGCACATTCACATGCAAACATTAAATTATTTCTGATTTGGTGCCTGAACGTACATAAGTAATTAAGACATGGATGGGGGTATGGACAGACAGGAAAAAATAGAAAACCAAACGCATGATGTATAGAAAATTGCAAATCAAATCCCTCAGTGTATAAAAATGTTTTAAATTATAAACTTAAAATTTTAATTATTTATTTTCTAAGAGAGCTGTTATTATTTTGCCAAATCCAGAGCGACCCGATTTCTGGCAGAGTTTGAAGCGTCAAATTTAATGACAGACTTAAGAATGGTTAAGAAATTCAAACCTTAACAAAACAAGAAAATGATTTGCCTACAAAAATCTCTAAGTAAATATAAAAGCCATTGAACGATTGGCTAAATAGCAAAACCAAATTTATTTCTCCAATGAAAATGGGTGTGCTTAAAAAAGGCGACAGCGTTTGAGTTCTCGTCTGGCTGCTATTTTGCTTAAGTGAAAGTCTGCCATTTAATTATGATAAATTGTTTTTAGCAAAATGTATACAACAAAACTGGAGAATCATTTTGCTACAAACTTTTTAATTATAATTATTTGATGGGTGCTTCCTTCATAAAGGATCAATATCGAACCTGATTAAAGTTTTAAAATTTTAAGAAATGGCACGTAATTAGTGCTGGCAATATTTTGTGCCAGCCATTAATTTTGCAGTTTCGTACGAATATGCAGTCTGTCACACCTTAAATTCTTCAAAGTAAAGCATTTGCACAATTTGCTTGCACTCAAAACAATTAGTTTTCTCTGCTGTACTCTGGCAATAAAACAAAGAAAATATATTTCAAATCGTATTTAAGAACTTTCAAGACAATTACTGCAAGCGGTAACTGCTCGAGCCATTAGTACGAACGCAACGAAAAGCACTCACTGGTGGTGCTCTCGAAACAGATGTCTGGTGCGATTATTTGGCTTTCAAATTGTCATTTCATATTTATGCCTTAAAAGTAACGAGAATATCTTTTGAGATTTATGATAAAATTACCACTAATTTTATATTTTTTTAGATTTTAACACACTCGCGTCATATTAAAAAAAGTACTAAAATTTTAACAAACCTTCCATCTAAAAGTGGTTGCATATAATGAAAAAAAAGACTGTTATTGCAAATGACAGCATTGATGGAAAAAAAATTTCAATGGTGAACATTTTCATTGTTCAAGAGCAGACAATAACTGAAAACTAAATATACAAGAAAATAACCAAAAAAAATTTTCACAAATTTATTAAAAAACAAAATAAATAAACAACTCGCAACATGATTTAAATGTTGACTGAGCAATATAAGCAAAACTTTGAAAGGAAAGAGATACCAAAAACTTCGCTAGTAAAATCAAAGGAGTCATGCAAAACCAGTTCTAGACCATTATAAAAGTACTAGACAGCATGGGCAACATAAAAAAAAAACTTGGTCATGAAAAATGTGTTGTCTTCGTTGCAAAAAGGAGAGAAAAAAGTAAAAAAAAGAAGCTTTGATATCTGCTCAAACACCAGCTAATATAGTGTTTGCAAGTTGGGGTTTCTATATAGAATTAAAGGGTTAAATTAAAGAGCAAGCAATTTATGTTATGACATCGACTACGGAAACTTCTAATTCGTATTATTTATTTTTTAATTATTCAGCGCATTAATCAGCCGTACACTAAAAATTAGTGAACATTTATATGCATATATCAGAGATGGGCATCGCTTCAACCAGCCTGCAAAGTTGTTCGGATACTTTGTTATTCTCTTCGTGTTTACTTCACAGCCAGAGCTGCTACAAAGACAAACATTTTCCTAACAAAATGTTCCTTAAAACCGCCAGCAGTTTTATTAAACTGCTTTTTGACTTGGAAAACACCGGTATTCATAAAAAATAATATGTTTCTCAAATACATTTTAAAACAAATTTGATATGAAAAATTTGTTCTAAAATGTATTTCAACAATGTTTTATTTTTTATGAATACCGGTGTAAATGAATTAATGAACAAATAATTAAAAATAGTTACCACGCCAGCGCAGTAAATGAAAAAGAATTTTTATATTAAAATAGAGCTGTATTTGAGGAATGATAATTTCGCTCATTTACTACTGCTCCCAAACAGAACATTTTGCACTTCTTGTTTCTATTGTCAATATGAACAAGGGCAGCCCTAATTACAACAACAAATTTAAGTGTTTCACATTACGGGGAAGGCACATGACAAAAAAAATAGATTTGCAATTGAAATACAAACCAAATACCTCAGATATCTTAGCTATGGAGTTTGTGATTAACAGGGAAGAGCAGAGATGCCAGATAAATTTGTAAAAAGATGGGAATTTTCCCAATAAAAATAAAAAAGTTGGAATTTTCGTTTTAAAAGTCAGCACCAAACATTTGCAATGCAGGTCCGAAACTTTCTTCACTACAAAGAATCAAGCACAACAGTTCAACAGTTCATAGGTATGCATTTCCCACATAGTGAGATCAAAATAAAAAAAAAAAAAACTTTCAAATAAATCTTATATGGTGTACATGCAAATGCATGGCTGGGTGGAAGGGGGGAAACTAAAATTGTGTACAAGCACTCTGGGGCTGATTAGCAAAAAAAAATTCAAGATTGAAGAAAATATGAGTTAGGGAACTGAATGGCTTCGAACCCGGATCATGACTAATTGCATACTGTTTTTAAGCAGCAGCGTTCAGCCATTATACTACCTGATCTCTTATTTACTGAATACCCATTTTTAATCTGTTGATCAACTTTCAATTCTAGAAAAATAAACAAGCGCAAAACCACTTTACTGTTCGCTTATATGTTTTCAGATCAAGGGGAAACTGCGTGTTTGTGGGAACCCCTACAAAACCATAAGTCCAACTTCAAACAATGTTTTTGCTGTAGTTGGTTACATTTTTTATAGACTGTCTAGTGTCTGCTTTAGTCGTTTATACTTTTGTATTTTTTTTATGGTAAAGGATTTAGTTGTCTTTGATGCTTTTGTAACTTTGGCTTTAGCTTCTGGTTTTTATTTTTTCTCCATTTAAAGCCAGTATTATTGTGCTGAATACAAGAGCGAGCGAACGTTCTGGGCAAATGAAACCATCGACAAATAAAAAAAAAAAACTATATAAATGGACGGATGAATGAATGCAAGTATGAGTGGACAAACGTATAAACATTTATATGACTGGCAGGCTGACTGGCGGTTTTTATGACCCTCTTATTGGATTTTGTGTGCAAACTGCTACTTAATGTTCCTGTTCTTCTTCTTCTGAAGCATTAAGTAACTTTGGTTGGTGTCAAACATAAACTGGTTTTGTGCATACTTAACACACTGACATCAACATCAACATCAGCATGTTATAAGGACAAAGAGGAAAACGAGTAGTAGTTGCAAGCGGAGAGAATATGCAGAAAAACTTTTGCTTTTAAAAATTGATAACAGAAGAAAAAAGCGTCAGTTTGTTTTGCTTTTTTGCATTTTCTACAGTTTTAGAAAATCTGACATGTGTGCGAATGTGCAGATTTGGTTTCTATTTTCCTGCCAGTTCTTGTTTTTATAACGTAACCCATTTAAAAAGGAAACTTACTAGACATTTTTATAGACTATGGTAGTCTGTTACCTCCTTGGCCGGCATTGCGTTAAATTTAATTGAAATTTGTTTAGAAAACAAAATGCAAACAAACAGTTTTGCTTTAGACACAATTTATTGCAATAAATTTTGCTACGAAAAAGTTGAGGTATTTTGACATTTGTTTTAAGAAATAAATTAAAACTTTTACTGTCAAATGTTTGCAATAAACATTTCTATTATAAAAATCTATGAGAATGCGAGCTATAAAAGGCATAACTTACAAAGTTATGAAGTCAATTCTGTGAATAAAGAAAAATTCACTTTTTTGGTACAATTTCCATTGTGCATAAACTCTGAGCGGTGATACACAACAAGTTACTGCTCATAAAATTCAACTATAAAATTTCTCCAAAATTTTGGTAATTTTTAAAATAGCTGCCTCATCATGTATCATACAAAAATGTAAGCCGTCAAAAGTGGCCACTAAGTGTTTGGAATGTTAAGAGATTGTTTGGAAGGGCCTTGGGCCTGACCCTATCGTTGTCTTAATTTTGCAAATTGGCGGTCTACACTAATTGTTTAGATTACTTTAAGTCTAAAAAAATAGACCTTAATGATTTCTTTCTTTTTTCAGCCGTCTATATGCCGCCGACATTTCGTTGCTGCTAAACAACTCATCAGTAGACTTAAAAAATCTAAAAAGTTTGAAGTCCAACTACTTATTCCAAAATTCTCCTGAACAAAATGAGACTCAGAAATGCTCAAACAAATTTTTTATACAGAAAGCATTTTACGTCTTGCAACACCTTTACTTTTTATAGCACTTCCTTATAACAGTTTATCTAATTGTTTATAGTTTAACTAATTGTATTGTAGCTACCGATTTCGAAAGAACCTGGCGAGCCAAGCAATTATAATTTTATTTCCACTACTTTGATGCAAATAAGTTTTTAAGAAATTTTAGTACTTAAATTACCATCGCTCGTTTGTGTGTCCAATTACTTAATAGACAATATGTTAGCAGTTGTAGCGTAAAAGTGGATTATACTACTAAAAAGATCACATTCTTGGCCCTTCTCCATGCGGCTCTCAAACAATGTGCGCATCTACGTCAAAAGTCTTTCGAAGATCATAAATTTTTCACTTAGCGAAAATTTAAAAAAAATATTATTGAGAAATGGCACTTATACCACTAAATAGACCACATTCTTGGCTTCCTTTTCCATGTGGTCCAGTTGAATTAAGCTTCCAAAATGTGCCCATATACATATGTCCCAATTCTTTCAGAGATCATCGATTTTGCGCGGCGTTGTTGCTTAAATTTTTTTTTAATTTTCTCAATTTTAAAACTCTGAAGATTTTTATTCAAATTTTTAAATATTCTTTTATTTTATTTTAAGTATATATTTATGGACATTTTTTATTTTCCCACTTAAACATATTTCGCTTACGAAAAACATATTTATCTTAACACTCAAATATGTCGTTACGTTATTTCGTTACGTCAAACATATTTATCTTCACACACATTGAGAGTGCCTCGGTCTAATGCTTTATCTCCTGTTTACATCAGATATTCCAACTCCAGCATCAAACAATCATTTGCTGATATCTCTGTTTTAATAACATCCCACGAAAAGGCCACATGGGCCGAGCAAAACCTACAACTGCTCAACAACACGTTGGACGGTGGTTTCGTAGTTGGGGAATAGAAGTAAAGAGTGAGAAAACAGTTCAAGTTGCTTATGTAAACAGGAAAATACAGGAAAACAAATGACTCACCCGCCTATCGGATACAAAAGCAAAATATTTTAATCCAAACTCATATGGAAATATGTATCACATTTCGCAGAAGAAAAACGAATTAAACAGCAGGTTCCGAGAACTATTTTGGCTGCTAGGGAGAGCATCCAAGCTATCAACACAACACACAAACTTCTCATATGCAGAAAAATTTAATAACATACCGAAAAACTTAAAATACAGAACTTGTAGCGTTTTCTAAAACACAAATTAATTATTGGGGGTTATTTCCCTGCAGCAATTCAAAGCATTTTTTTTTTTTTCAATTTATTCGATTATTGATAAATTTGTGCCGACTCTGATGAAGTCCAGGACAGTCCGGGGAGATCAATTCGTAGAAATTTGTTTCAGCTTTTGTCTATCGATCAATATGTGCTTCATCAAGTGTTGACACTGAAATAATTTTCTTTTATTTTTTATCTCTCAGCCAAATAACCCTGTAACGTGGCAGAAATTTGTTTTGTGATTTATCATGGATGCATGATAAAAATGTTCATATGGGGAAAAGTAAAGATTGTTACCAGGCCCTCTACTTTGATTTACGCCAGCCTCGTTCAGTCTGGAATAAATAAAAACTTGTCTTCAATTGCAGTAACATAAAACACTTGTTTAACACTTAAAAATTTCGCAGAATTTTCTAAATAAATGTTTGATTAATTTTGATTTTTTTTTAAGGCTGCCTTGTGTTGGCAAGCATCTTCAACACTCGTGCAGAGAAAAATAAAAGTTGCTAGAGTTAATTACAATATTTTAGATCTCGTCAAACAGACAACAGAAGAAACCTCTTCAGAAAGACAAATAAAACGAGCAGACAGGGCACCGGACGCTATCGGTTTTTTTCTTTGTTTTGCTCAATGATAAGAACATAATTATAATGTAATCCATACGAACAGATTGTAGTGAATCCCATATCGTCTTAAGTCTAAAGAATAAGTTTCCTAAGAAACACCAACAAACATGTCATATACTTAAATGCACACTTGAAAAAAGATGTTTGCTTGTATGGGTAACTAATATGCAAATGACCCTGTTTTATTTCTCTCTTATTTTCTTATAACTTTCAGGAAAACCAACAACAACAACAACGCACAAAGCAAACACAAACTTCTCCGATTACCTTTAATATCTAGTTGTATCGTTAATGTAGAGAGTACTCACGGAATGGCCATAAAGATTAAGAAAAAACAGCGCGTGAGCCAAAAGAAGGAGGCAGCAAAAAAAAAAACAACAAAAGGAGATATCAATTTACACAAACATTTATTACCTGCTTGCCAGGAGTATGTATTGTTTTTTTTTTTTGTTGTTGTTTGTGTTTAAAATCCTTATTTAAGATTCAACAAAATGAAGCTTTGAGAACTGTGTTGTAGTTAAAATTGAAGGTGGAAAAAATAATTAATTCTCAAACTGGGAAAAGTAAAGACGCAAAAGTTTCAGCTCAGCATCAAATCAAGAAAAAGTTTACATTATTCAGCTAATGCTTTTTTTGGCAGAACAGAAACATTTGGATTAAAAATGACTGCATAATTCAGTCATGATACAAACCACTTTCCAAAGCTGATTTCCATTACAGCTAAAATTTGTTGCTCAGTCATGGTTGCTAAGAAATTTGGCAAAAGAAATTTAAATAGTTTGATAAACAGAACGGTTGCCTTAATAGAAATTTGCTGTGTTTTTTAGAGTTCCATCTGCACTCATACAGTGAAATTGATACTGTGATTTCGTTGACCGTCCACCCGACCCTCCGTTATAGCACCCATTCTCCAAAACATTCCCACACGGAACTCAAACAGTTGCCGGCGAACTAAGAACAGGCACCCAGAAGACTTAAAGGGCAGTTCACACTATTATAGTATGTATTATTACTTGTCCAAAATTCAGATTATACGATCAAGTGTGAATAGTGTGAATGCAATGCGTTATAAACAAACGGAAAATAATACGATAAAAATTTGACATCCCATACGACTTTGCCGTTTTCTGAATTTTTACATATTAATTTTTTTCCCAGGCTCTGAACAAATTTACAGAATTTTTAGTACATGCAAACAAGAGGAAAATTTTCTGAATTTTTTGACGAAATCTGCTAGAAATCAAATCAGCAAAATTTAAATTATTTTTTAAAGCAATACTGTTGTACATTTTTGGAGCTACAAATGTAGACACATTCCAAATCCTTGAACATATGACATCCTCAGAGTTTGTAAGGCCTTACAGCTATAAAATGCCTAAAAATGTAAATGGGATATCCTCCTTTCAGCCGGCTTATCCAGATTTTTGGACACATTTCTGTAAAAAGGTTACAGCGCAACCTTTGAAGTCCTTGTGGGTTCTTAAAGTAGTGAGTTAGTTTGAGAGCGGTCAGTTTAATTTGCACCGCATAACAAACTTTGAGCAGATTATCTGCTTATGTACAGGCTCTCTAGCCCTTCTGATGAAAATAAGTCAATAATACATAAAATGAAAGAACGGCTATTTAATTTTCCCAACACATTTCAACATGCGTAGATTTTCATCATAATTAAATGATTTTCATTTGAAACTCTTAGAAGCAGACAACAAGCTGATTGCTTTTGCATTAAACTGTCAAGCCAGTCCTTGAATACATTTTACTTTTACAGCAGGTAACCCTTATAACTAAAGCGCTTAAGAAAAAAAAAAAAAAAAACAATTCAATTCTCTTAAGTGAAGGCCGCTTGCTGCAGCTACACATTTCCATAAATTCTTTCAAAGTATCCCTTCCATAACAATTGCCCAGGAGGCACTCATTCTGCAGCAAGTACTCGGCTCATACAACGACTTTTCAGATGATTTGTGTCAAAAATATGTTTTTATAACATCACAACAATAAATTTTAATCAAAACTTTCAAGTCAACCGTGTGCAAAGCGACACATTGTCCGTCCGTCGTTTATGCATTTGCCTTGGCCCAAGGCAACATGTGGATATGAAAACTGTTTTATGACATCAAAGTAACAGTGACATGTGCGTTTGAATTTCATTTGAAAATTTTTAAACAAAAGCCAGAAGACAAACGACACGAAACAAAAGCCAAAAGAAGTGAGTACCTGTAACGAACGAACGAAAAAAAGCAAACACAAAAACAAATAATGTCACGTTTAATAAATTGATGCCTTCACATGGCGGTGCGGTGCGTTGGGTTGGGTTGGGTTGCTAAGGTTGCACAACATCCACGGCAAACAGCCAGCAGGCAGACATGAGTGCATCATCATGCATGACTTAAACAGCAGCAATCAAATCCGTTTTAAACATTTTTACTTAGCAACATTTTTAATAGAGGTTGCAAGAAGCATTTGGTGCCTTAAACTCCGCACACACACACACACAAAGAAATAACGACTGAAATATTACAGACATTAAGCAGCTCAAGAGGATTTAACTCAACCAAACACACAAAAAAAAAACAACAACAACATTTAATAACAAAAACACAGCATGTACTTACTATTCCTTTTCTCAATATACCAGAGATTGAATTGAATTATTGTATGGTCGATGAAAAATCTAAATACTGATTTACTTTATTTTTACGATTTCGAGTAAAAAATTAGAATTATTTACTTTTAAATGAGCAGAGCATTCAGGGGATTTTATGATCTTTCCTTTTGTTAAGGACATACTGGCATGTGAAACTGTTGCCACATTCACCACTCATGGGCCGTTGTTGTAATTGTAGAATTTCTAAAGAGAATTCTTTGGATTTTTAGAAACCAGCAGCAGCTACAACAAGCAACAGCAGTAGTTAGTGTCGCATAAAACATCGACAAAAACAACAACAACAACAACAACAACATTGTAACAGCCATTCAATTACCAAAAAATAAAAATAAAAAAAATAGTTAGAGATATTTTTGGAAAGATTAGACAATCCTTGTGCCAACCAGCCAACCATCGCTGCTGTCTCCGCGAAAGAAAACTGAAAATGGATGTAGACGAGAGTGTGCTTGTCGAGAGTCCAATTGATGGCGAACACAAAATTGTATTAAACATATAACAGCAGGAGTTGAAACGAAAGCACTTTCAATGTCATTTGGTAGAGTTTCAAAAAGAGACGATTTTCTCGTTTTAAATTACAATTTAAGGTGAAGAAAATCAAGCTACATATATACTTTTTAGGATTCGAAATACACAAAAAATCTATATGGAAATACATACAGTAATCAAGTTTCGATTCACATTTAAGTTGTGGCTCTTGAAGGTTTTCTGTATAAGTTTTTATGTAATTTGCTCTCTTTTCTTTGTACGGTGGGCGCAGCAGAGCATTTGAAAAACCCAGGAAATGAAAACTAGAATTAACAATATAGTAAGACAAAAAATATACAATGACTTTAGAAGTCGCTCAGTTCAGGGACGGGTGCTGACGAGAAGTGTGGCGGCTTCGAAACAGCTAGTTATCCACCCTGCTAAATGTATTTGATGCTTTCATTGTCTTATTTAGTTAAGATCAATAACAAAAAATAGTCTAGAAAGACCTTGATCCCAATAAACGTAATACAAAATAATTACATACATATGTAAGATTAAGTTCGTCGAATACTAAATAGTAATTAAGTGAAACTGCAAATAAATAATATGTGTCGCCATTACGGCTAAATGACACTTTCGTTTATTATTTCATTAAACAAGAACATTTTAAGCAAAAGTAAGTTGTTCTGTCAAAAAAATTTTATGTAAAATTGGCAATTTTCAATTTAACTTAGATCCCGAATATCCAGCCTTAGTGTTCATACTTATGTATACAGTAATTATATTTCCAAAAACAAATTGTAACCCTCGTCATGCTGCTGCCATGTACTATTTTCAGGCCAAGTGTCGTAAAGAGTTTTTAAAATTCCAGTTAAATGCTACCATGAGTACGATTTTAGTTTTACTTTTATTTACTTTAAATAACGTTTCAATCATTTTCTAAGCCTTTTATTTTAGTTGTAATCCTTCACAAGAATTAAGAACATTTCTGTGACAATAAAACTGCATTCCCAATAAACCCTAATAAACATAAATTCTCTCTCTCTCTCTGCCAGCAGTACCTTTGCAGGCATGTAGTTGCTTGTGCATTTATGTAAGCAGACAGGCAAACAAGCGAGCGAGCTTAACAACCCAAAACAACTTTTTAATCAGGCCATCAAACTACCAACAACAAACAGCCCAGCAAGTAGTCTGTAAGTCAGCCTGGTGTGCGTTTTATACCTATTTCTTTTAATCATCATCAGCAGCATCATGAAATAAATCTCTGGCATTTATTTCAGCTTAAACTATCGTCCTACCTAAAAGGCCTAAAACTTTATGTTGCCGAAACGTATATTATCTGCCTGCCGTCCATACGTCCGTCCTTCCTTCCGTCTGTCCTTAAAGAAAATTGCTAAAAATCCTAAAACAAAAGAATTTTATTGTTTTATTTTTTTTTTCCTTTTATTTATTTCTCTGTATTTTGACGAATAACTTGAAAGTTGTTTTTTTGTGCCATACGAATTGATGTTTTTATGCTTTTGGGCAGGGAGGATACCAGCTCAAACCAACCTCACACACACACACACATACATACGAGTACACAGATATATCCAGTAAACCTTTTAGGAATTATTTACAACAATAGCAAGCCAACAAACTGATTCTTTTTTTATCCATTTTTATTTTTAAATGGAAACATGATTTTCAATAGAATAAATATGTATATCAAGAAGGAAAAATAAGCAACAAAAGCAATGATTTTTTTTTTTTTGATCAGTTTTAGTTAAAACAGCCACATTTTTTGTGCCGTAAATTTTAAAGTACTTTAACTGGTTTTTTATTAAGGAAATTCTTGTTTTTTTTTATTTATTTCTAGGCTGGAAGCAAAAGAGCAAAATGTTGTGTATCCTATTGTATAAATTTTAATTGATTAGTTGTGCACAATAAGCTTTTGAATGTTTTTTTTTTATCACAAATCTTAAAGAAGCAGCTGTATGCCAGCGATGGGAAATGAGGGTTTCATTCCGGTATCAAGATAGATTTTTTAGTATCCTTTTGTTAACGTTTTTCTATCAACCCCTGCCAGTGACTTTATGAAATATTAAACAAATTTAAGTTGATCTGTCGCAGAGTTTGACATAAATGCTTACTACTACTTACTGCTGAAGGGCTAAATTCTTAGTCAAGTAATTTTTTTTCGCCTCTCATTGCGGTTTTGAGCGGAAACTATTCACTTTTTTGATGTTCCTAAATTGTTTCACAAAAAAAATAATCTTAATTTGGCATAAATGCTCACCATGACGTGAAAAGCGAAATTCTTTGTCAAGCAATTTTTATCCCGGTCCACTGAGGTGTTGAGCGGTATTCACTTTTTTGAGGCTTCTTAATTCGGCTATTAAAGTTGTTCCGAGGCAAATGTAAGGTATCTGGGTATGGCATTATAAATGCCAAGTCGAGGCTTGTTACGCTCTGACATTGTGCTATCGAATAGTTATGTTGAATTGCTTTTCTCCTGCTTGTAGACCACACACCCCACATTGGGCTGCAGCACAAAATTTGACATTAAGTCATGCCTCCTGATGGCTGATCGGTTGAAAATATACACTTATTTGAGGTTTCCTAATTTGGCTGTTAAAATTGTTCCGAAGCAAGACAAAATTGTAGCTGTCCTATCTCAACGTTTGCTATAAACGCTCACTATAACTTGAAAAGCGAAATTCTTAGCCAATTAATTTTCCTGTTATATTATCTAGAGTATTTACTCTGCCAATATATGTTTTAAAACTCGCCCATTCAAGGTTTTATTTGGACATGTTAAGGGGTGGTCTAGAAGTTTGGAAATGATGTGGAACATTGACCTACGCCCCTAATGCAAAAGGGTATGGTTATATTTTAGGACCCATTCACTCTTCGGGAGAATGGGCATTGTGTGGAACTATCGGACAGGCGGACGTTCTACGTAGTGTTAAGTTTCGCTTTCACTCCTCAAGTACGAACGCTAAAAATGGCACGGCGTTGCTTTTGAACAAAAAACAGCATAACAAGTATAATCTCAACGCAACTGTCATTGACATTAATAACAAATGCACTGTTATGACACAGGAGAGTAACAAATGTGCAACTTTTCCATCCCTGCCTGATAAAAAATGCTCTAGCAGAAATATTTAAAGAAATCTTCTTAAGGTTTTTGCTTATACAAAACGAATATTTTCGAAAAGATGTTAATTCAAAGAATTTCAACTCGAATTTCTCAAATGATTTCCTTGAAAGACGAATTTAAGGCAACTTCCACATCCTTGACATTTTGCATTTTATAGTTCATATTTTTAATGAATTGCTTTAAGCACTCTTTTGCTGTATTATTCTCGAATTCGTTCAAGCATTGAAGCTATTTGTTGTCCGTTTTCAAACGCATACAAACGATTTTGTATTATTGGTCTTGCACAAAAAAAAAAATAGTATGAGGATTTATCGTGATTCCGCGAAGTAATTGAATGTAAATTAGCACCATAAATCTTTGTTGAATTGCCTAGTTTGTTGTTTGTCATTTCGTTCTTGGTCGATAGTTTTGTTTGACAGAAGACTGTACAGCACCACATCAGAACAATAGTTTTGCTTTATTATGCTTCAAAATGTAATGTATTAAACATGAATAAAGTGAATCCAAGAAACCATTTTAATCACTCCGGGTAGAGAACTCTACAAGATATTTTAAGAATTAAACAAAGCACAACAACCAATCAACCCAGCGTATAAAGAAGCCTTCCGTATTAAAAGTATTGCCTGTCATTGATTTAAAGATAAATAGAGAAATGAAGTCGTGAAAGCAACACCTGGTTTGCAGGTAACAGATATTCAAATGCCCAACTTTCTTTCTTACTGGTATTTATATACTCATATGGGCAAGTCGTTGTAAAAATTTGCGTTCCCGGTCCTTAGGCCTCAACTTTAATATACATTTTTGAAAACCAGCACTAACATTTTTTCCACAAATTGTTTTCTTTTAATGCAAATAATTCTGTTTGGCAGCAACAATAATTAAGTACATGGAGCGATTCCTTTATTGCAACGTAGTCATATCTCGGAAAAAAAAATAAAAACCGGCAAATAGTATTTTATATTTTCAAAACAATATGAGTTGACAAGACCTTTTTTATAAAGACCGACATTTTTTGCACAAATTAAAGAGGTATTATGGAAACATTTTCTATAAAGACCTTTAATAATGTATTTCGCCAAATTAGGCTAAATATTGCATATTTTAGCTCTGTAAAATTAATGTATTCAGGGTTTCGATTCAACTTGAGTGTATCTCAGCTGAAAGTTTTTGCAGAGGTAAAGAAAGTAGGAAAGATACATTTTCCTTTGGAAATTTAAAAATTTTAGTTATTGGAGTTACGACTATGATGCAATAACAGTGCGATATGTACCATTATTAAGTTAATTACAAAGTCTTGGTTGGCACTCCCTTTTCCTCGTTTCGCATTTTTACCCAAAAAACAACACATACAATTTAAGTTTTTCCTAACAGGAAACTTTTTTGCTGTAATGTGCTTTAAAACATAAGTTTTTCGAAAAGAAAAAAAATGAAAAACTTTTCTACTTTTCACAAGCGGCAAATATTAGTGGCGTCAAACCAAAAACTTCTCTGAAAACTCTAATCTTGTTATCAAAAGTATTCGTTTCATAAGGAATCGACAAACTTTTGTGTAAAAACAACTTGCAAAGAAGCAAAATATAAAGAAAAGACTTGAAAATGTTGCTGAACGTAGCACCAGAAATATAAGAAAAAAGTTCTTTTTTATGATTTAAAACAAACGCTGACACAAGGTGACAATAATCGCATTACAGAAACCAAATTAAAAAAAATGTGAATGTGATGTAAAAGTTGGGGGAAAGACAGCTACAGACAACTAATAAATAACATTGAAATTCCCAATGACAGTATCCCGAAAGAAATCCTGCAATTCTAATTTAAAAAATGCTTCAGTTTTTTATACTTGCTCCCTTAAATTTGAAAACAAATATCCATCCTCTCTCACGCACTCATGCTCAGCAAAAACGATGAAATGAAGATTTATTGCTTTAAAAACGGATGGTTTTAGATCGCAGACGAAGTTCTGTAGGAGGGAAATTACACAACATTCATGAATACCTACGCTATAGGTGTTAGGGAGGCCAATAGGTGTACTGGCAAGGGGCTGTGAAAGTCTACTTTTGGTCACCAATTTTCTTAACTCAACATAACATATTGAGAGAGATTTTAGAAAATCACATATTCATTGCCTGACCCACAATTAGATGAGGTTAAAGGCAATGATGCTTACACGCGGACCAAAAACGAACCAAATAAAATAGAACCTTAGTTTTAATAGACAATGGTTAGGAATTAGGAAAATCTCACATCGAAACCTGCGGAAATGGAAAACATAAACATAGTGGGTATGTGTGTGTCAACTTGATAGAATTTTTGGCTGCTTTTTGAAGAATTCTCTCATCTCCATTCTAAATACATGTGTGTTTTCTAACCAATACCTATTACATACATACCTACATGTCTTTTTCTCTTGGGCGTTTTCTGCTGGCACCTGGCAAATTGTGATGGATTGATTGATTCATGGCGAATCAATAAAAGGTAATTTCAAGTTTGTTTAATGCCGCCAGCGGTTGTTTGTTGAAAACTAGTGCTTGCTATTATTTCCTACTATTCTTTTGCAAGGAAGAACCAATTACTAAAATCAAGGACAGATTCATCATTTTGCCTTTTTTGGGAGCTTTGAACTGTGGACATGAGTTTACACCGTTCAAAATTTAGTGCAGGAGCTGTGGACTGAAGTGTTTCGGTGAAGAGTGTATGAGTGTTTTATATTTTAGTGTATGCCTCGTGTTCTAAAGTTTAGAATTAATTTCTTAAATTGTCGTTAGTTTTTTGGGGCTATTGACAGAGATAAATGATTATCATTGTGATAAAAGGATATTGTGAGAAGGGAATGCGGTAGCAACCAACAACAATGTAAGTAGGTATTGCAAATATTTAAGTATTGCACAAAATTCAGCTCAAATACCTAAATTCTCTTTCGCTCTCTCATTCTCCCTCTCTCTCTCCCCCTCTCTCTCTCTCTCTCTCTCTCTCTCTCTCTTTCATCACCTCTCTTGAAAACAAGTGGAAAATATACAAACAGCTCATTTCTTAGCAAAACTCTCAGTTGAGAGAGTTTCTGGCTGATATGGTTGGTTGAGCATTTTTCGTCTCTTTTTACATTGAGCGCAATGTAGAGAAACACACCTCCTCAGTGCATGTGCGTTTTTGTGTTATGCTTAAGTATTTGTAATTTTCTCACAAAAACAGCTGATTTGTGAGGCCAGCAAAAAATTAAACCCAAAACAAAACTTGTTTTGTTTTTGTGTTAAAACAAGTTTAGCAAAGTAATAACAACAAATATAAAATTTTTTGCATGAAAAAGAAGAAAACAAAAAACAGCTGAGTTTTGAAAACGAAAGAGAAAATGAGAGTAAATGCATTGTTGTCGGAGAGTTGGTGTGCTTCCTAAACATATTTTATTATTGTCTACGAAAAGGAAGTCCGGTATTTGTTGTAATACATTTTTCTTGGGAATTTTAAATGAGTAGATGAAATGAGTTGTTTCACTTTGGACTCACTGGAAAATAAATACGAAAATGTGCAGACATCTTCAATTAGTTTACAATTTTATTATAGGTATGTTGTTGTATGAAGCTCAGTTTTGTTTTTGTTTTACATATGTATGTGTGTATCTATAATGGCTGTTATGCCAACGACCTTCATGATTTTTAGAAGAGCTGATTTTATTGTTGTCGCTTTTGAGCATTAAGTATTTGTACGTTTGTTGGATTGTTGTTTAGTCAAATTATTTTGAGAGCGGCAATTCTTTAAAGGGCACCGAAATTAATAGATGTAAATTGAATATGCATATGAGTGGATAGATGTATATACATAATACCATATGTATTACTTTTATTAGACACTTTTAAAATTTTTTTTGGGGACATTTAAGACTTTGGTCATGTAAACCTTACACATCCAAAATTAAAAGGTGCTACCTTGGGGACAACTCCACTTTTAGACTTTTCGGGTCCAACGATTAAGAAGAGTGTCATTGAGATTTTTAAATGCTTTTTTCACAAAGTTTTCTCACTTCCTATGTTGATCCCTCATACTTAAATCCTTTTCTATGCACTCGATTAAAAAAATTAGATAGGTACCTACCACATAAAAAATAAATATTAAAAAGAGATGACTATTGGCTTGTTGGCAGCCATTTATGAACTTCCTGAGCAACAATAATAACAACAAATTACTAGTGACACTAATTTGAAGACAAAAAACACAGTCGTTTATTCTAAAACTGAATAGTATATATTCTACTAAAATAAAAAGCAAACGAACAAAAGCAAAGCTCATTGCATTCCCAAGCCCTTCAGGCGGCTTTTTACTTACCCCCCCACCGAATAACAATAACAAAAAAACATCCTAACAATTCGAAATTGAGTAGAAAATGCTAGAAAGAGAACGCTGTAATGTAAAACATATGATTTTTCTACTGCTTCAACTCTTTAACAACAACTACACTATTAACACAATGTTTGAAAAAATAAGCCTAAAATCTATACATTTAAAGAAAATAAATTAAACTCAAATATAAAGATGGCCGCCGTACAATGGCTGAATGTATTTGACACAAAAACAACAACTGAAACGTCAACAACAAATTAAAATAAGGCATAACATATAAAAACAAACTAGCACATTTTTATCGGCAAATTTGAGCGTTTAGATATTATAATGTGTAACAAAACAAAAACACTCTGAGAGAGTGAGTTATCATTCCCACAATTATGGAGAGTTTAAGTGTAAATGTAGTGAATAAGAAGTTTGTATAGTGACAACTACTTCAGGGACAAAATATCTTTGGGTGAAAGTACTTTTGAGAGATATTTTTTTAAGCATACAAGCAGCTGTAAATGGCTCGCCACATCTAGCCTCTATATCATAGCTCAATATAAGGCTTACTTAAGACTAGTTGTAGAATAAGCGTCAGAAACATTTTTTACGATCAATTTACGGTGATCGAAAGACTCTTAAACTGCAACAGTACGCTCTCATCTGGAGTACTCACTTTTTAAACTCCAATACTCCCTATTCATTTTTAATACCAGGTTGGCAGGCTCCAGGAATATGTAGGTAGTAGTATTATAATTCTGTAGCAAAAAGTGTTTCGCAAATTCGATATTGCTGGTTGAGCAATTGTATTAGCTCATGCATCAAGTTTTTCTAGAATATCATTGGCTAATCAAGGCATCATACCTTTGCAGAATAATAATGTCTAGAAGTTCGATTAGATTACACGTGGTTTACGTAAAAAAAACTGTTTTCCAGGCCCTGTGAAAATAAATAATTGAGCCGACATCCAATTCAGGCATACAATTCGGCTAACAGTCTATTAATTTTACACCGGTTGTTATTGAGACAACTCAGATTTCAGTTTTTCATGTAGATGTCTTTTAACTTGTTTTCCCTATATCACAAGGAACAATTGTACCACTCATCTCTATGGCCAGTGGTGATGTACAAAAACAAAATAGTAGAATTGAATTACCTTCTCAAGAGAACAAACTTTTGTATTTTACGGTTTCAACTGAGCAGGCAAAACTGGTGGAATTGCAAGAGAGCAATGATTTAAAATTGTAATACATTCTAATTGGTTGTTAAATAAAATTTAGTGAGTGTATTGAGTGGTTATTGCTTTTATTTTCTTTTATAGATGAGTAGCTAGAAAGTATAACTTTGACAAGGCTGTTTCGTGGCAACAGCTGTTTATGAAATTCAACTCAAATTCTACTTACTGCTAAACATATGTTGCCATTAATACTACTTGATTTGAGGGGTGAGCAACGTTTTTATGAAAACGCAAGAGAGAGAACGAGAAAGAGAGAACAAGAGAGCTGCCACTAAAAGCATAATTTAAAATGAATAAAAAGAAAAGCAAAAGCAGGTAAAGATTATAATGGAAAAAAAATGTTCAAAAGTAATATGCGGCAAATTGTATGGTCAAACAGCTCAGTCGGTTGAGAGAGCTTGTGTGATACAGACGTTATTAACGTTGCTTCGAACGCGAAATACTTTGAATCAGATATTTAACCAACAACAAATAAATACTTATGAATAAAATTAACGTGACAAGAGCTCAGCTTAATTTTTACTAAATAATACATTTTATTTGTAATTCTTGAAAAACAATTAAGAAATTTGATTGTGATATTTAATAAATGAAACAACTAAGAATGCTAAAAGAAAGACAAGACCTTAAAAAGAGTCTTAAAAATATAAAAAAGTAAGAAATTATTGTAGAAAAAAAACTTTAAAACCAAAAGAATAACAAATGTGAGTTAGAGAAAAAAGCACTCATTTAAACTCATAAAAAATACTAAGTTGAGCAAGAGAGATCTACCATCAACAGAGACATCCAGAAACCCACTCTACTAATTTAGAAAAGAGAGTATTTGTTACTGAGTGATTCTCGTAGTCAGAAAAAAACTTGACGTAATCATAACGCAATTTAATGTTTACGTTGTAACGGATTCATACCCAGAGTTTGTTACTGCTGACTTTCGCATAACATTTAAGCTGCTCGTGCTATGCGGACGGACAATAATAAATAAACTTATTTACCGTTATATGAAACGCCAAATATCGCAGAACTAAAACCGTCGTTGTTTTAAAAGCAGCTTTAAGCAAAGAAATTCAAAATGATTAAGACTGACAAAAATAAAAATTAGTTGGAAAACAAAGAAAACCATTTTTATAATAAATTAATTTAAAACCTTACAAAGACTGATTAAAACTATCTAAATTCATATAAAATATTAAAGTAAAAGCAAAAAACGCTAAAGTAGTTATATACGGGTCTCTAAATAAATTATTTATAAAAAAGCATTAAATATAACGCAATACCTGCTATAAATAAATAAAAAATAAAAAACAGAAAATTGAAATACCATTAAATATTTTACACTCAAAATACATGGATTAACGTTCCTGCAAAATAGTTTAACAAATCAAATTATTCAAAATTTCATTATAACAAAAATAGAAAAAAATATATATAATAGCCCTGTGGATTACCTATATTATATATATTTTTAATTTAATAACAATTACAAAACAAGCTTGGATTACCAGTGCCAATTAAATAAGCAAAGGAATATAATACAAGGCATAAGTTTAACGTCTAGAAATAAAAGCAAGAAAATTTGAACCCAAATGTGAAAGGAATTTGATAAAAAAAAAGATTGGTTTAAAAATGTGTTTATTTTGCCAAAATTAAGTGAAAAAGAAAACAGTGATAAACCTATTTTACGCTCTCACACAATTACAAATATCTTGTCTAACGGCATAGGAAAAAGGATATTTGATCCTTTTCTCCCCAACTGCCGTGTTATTGAAAAAAACGTCAACATGACTATGGCCGCTTGTTATGCCAACTATGATATGGCCAGTCTGGCCACTCATACCATGGCTCAAACACAATCAGCTGCACTCATGCAACATCACCATCATCAGCAACAGCAGCTTTACCAACAGCAACACACACACCATCACCAGCCACAACAACACGCCACATACCACAGCAGTCAACAGCAACAACAAACAAGCAATAGAATGTCAACACTGGCGGCGTCGGTCAGCCAAAATGCCATGAACTCTAATAGTTCAGCTGTTGCCGCCGCCGCCATTTTGCTTAACTCCACGACATCAACATCTACATCAACAGTTTCCAATACTGCAGCCACAAACACCTCTTCAAATGCAGGAGCCGTTTCAACGGCCAGCCAACAACAACATCAACGTAACCAAAATGCCTCTGTAACAGCTTTAACACCCGCCTCACAACAACAACAACAACTCAACACAGCCGTCAACCAAACAACAACGGCTAAGGACTACACAATACCTTTACATGTGGATTGTAGTGTCGAATACGAATTGCCTAACCAGCCTAAGCCACCAGCAGGCCAAAGAGTCGAACCGTTGCTGATGATACATCCCTGCTATTTTCGCAAAATGGAATCGCAACGGCGGAGTCCCTTTGTGAACAATATGCCCACAGCAGCAGCTGCACGCAATACGGCAGCGTTGGCGGGTACTCAGGCTCAGAATAGTACACAGCAAAATGTGGCCTCATCTAGAAGAGCCCGGCAAACTCAGGTTGTTCAGCAGCAACAACAGCAACAGCAGCAACAACAACAACAGCAACAACAACAACAGCAGCAACAACAACAACACCACCATCAACAACAAAGACAGGCTGCCGCAGCTGCCCAACAATATCAACAGCATTTACAGCAGCAGCAACTCAGGCATAACCAACAGCAACAGTCTCAGCAAATGTCACAAATGTCTCAGCAGGCCCATTATCCGGTTCAACATCATTTACAGCAGCCCTCTTCCTCCTCCACAGCAAACGCCAACACCACTAACAACAATTCCTCCTCCGTCACAACCTCCGCCATCAACTCATCAAACAATGCTAATCAACCAACTGGCACTTATTTACGCTCTAACCAAAGATCCTCACAAACGGCCGGACAAAACCAACAAAGAACAAGCCAAAGCCAAAGTCACCTTTTAGTACAACAACAACAACAACAGCAGCAGCAACAGCAAAGCCAACAATGGGATCATTTGACTGCTGCAGCCTCATTAGCCAATCGTACTTCCATGACACCAGCGTATGCCAACAGCACTAACAACAACAACAACAACAATAACAGTAAGGCTCTAAGTGGCAATGTGGGCAAAAGGGATGCTATGATTTCTGGCAGTGGCATTTATGGCAGCAAAGCTCAGCACCAACAACTCTTATGGAATGCTTCAAGTCAAGCGGACAATATGATAACATCCGTTGCCACCGCCGCCACATCGGCCGCGAATGCTTTAAGCAATTCCCAAGCCAACATAGCAAGTCTTATGATGGATCGCAGTCCTATGGCTACAGTTCCTAGTAACTATCAGGCTGGGCCTGAGGCCACACCCCTACTAAACCAAAGTTCAAATGCCAACAATAGCCACAACCAACAGACACCACGTACCACCACCAGCCACTTCACATCAGCGCCCACAAATACCGCCTCAACAGCCGCCGCGGCAGCAGCTGCAGCAGCGGCCATGACTTCCCACCATCATCATCACCATCATGCAGCCGCTGTTGCGGCCGCCGCCCATCATACCACCCAACACTATCCGGACAAATTGAGTGGCAAATATCGGCAATATTTGAGATCTCAACGTATGCATCCCTATTTAGCGGCGGCCACTTCAAGTGCAGCCGCCGTAGCCGCTGCGGCCAATTTACAACAAAGTTTTCCACAGTTCACTGCCGCCACTGCTGCGGCAGCTGCTGTAGCAGCCACGCCATCATTCCAACATTTGCAACAAATTTCCTGTTATAATGTGTGATAAAACTAATTAATTTAACTAAAAATTTGTTTAAAAAAAAAAAAAACAAAAAATTCAAATAAAACCCAAAGAAAATTTCGGCAGCAAATAAGTGATAAAAACCAATTAAAAACAGCAACTAGCAATTAATGGAAAGTATAGGAAAACCTGAAAGAACTAAGAAGTTTGAGTTGAAAAATGGCATAAGTGACAAAGCGAAAGGCTTGAAACTTTAAGGTTTAACACTCCCCGCAAAAACAAGTATACGTGCAAAGAACAACAATAAAATAAAAAAAAAAATTACTTCATACCTAAAATAAAAAAAGAAACAAATATTTAAACTAGCCATAGTTGTAGCAAATAAAAAAACCTTAAAATCAAACAATCAAAAACCCAAGAACCAGTAAAGAAAATCACTCAACTTCTTTCTTTCTCAGAGAAAACACTGGTCGAGTTTTAAAGAGCACTAATAACGATGATAACCAGGGGACTTGTGTCATCATCCGCTATGATGATTTCGACGTGATGTTATTTTTGTTTGTTTTAGATGAGGTATAAGAGTTGTTGTAATGCTTGGATATGCCTGAATACGCGCTAAAATATAACTACAATTATTACTCCCACACACACACACACTCACACTACTCTCGCTCTCTTATTACATCAAACGCATAATAAAACATGTGTTTATCATTTACGAACGAGGACGGACGGACGAACGGACGGCCGGGTGGATGAATGGATGCAAGGAAACCAAACACTGCAAAAATATAATTGAAAGGAAAGACTACAGCAAAAATGTGTAAAGGTTTTTTTATCCTTAAATTTATTTCCACTTTTTGTTTCTTTGTACCTGCAAATATCCTTTGATCCCAGCAAACAATTTGGTGAGAGTTTAGTTCTATAGCAAAAGATACTTCTAACAAAACATATTAAAATTATACAAGGGAATCTATATAAACATTAATTATAGAACACAAAAACATAATGATTAATCTTAATTTATTGCTAATAGTAATATTTATACAAACTAAAAATACCTACTAAAAGCAAGGCAAAACAGAAAAACCAAGTAATTATTGTAAAGACTTACTTTGTTTAGACTCAAATCAAAAGAAAAAAAGCTAAATTTAACTAAAACATCAGCATCTTTGTCAGTGTAAAATATTACATGTACATACGTACTTTCCAGTCATTCAAGTATATTTATTTATTTGCATTGTTCTCGTTTTGAAACTCTCTCGCTGCGCTTTATTTTATGTCTTGACATCTGTATAAAAATTATGTCTGTTCCTTCTATGGATGTTTGTTGTTTTAACATCAAATGCAGTTTTATGCAAAGTTTGTTGGCTTAAATTGTAAAATACATATATAAAAAACTGAATAATATGGAAAAATTACAACAAAAAAAAAAAAAACAATTCATTGAAAAAATTAAGAAAATAACAAAAGTGTGTAATTGAATTATTATTTTCGGAAATGTCTTTAAGCATTAATACATATCTTTCCCTTTTACGTGTGCATGCACACATGTGCCTCTATGTCAGCTAATAACTCCCCAAACTTTCATTAGATTCGAATAAACAAAATTTGTTTATTTTTTAACTCCACTTGTCGCCTTTCGGTATTCTGAGATCATTTGCTGCCTATATTGCAGCCTACATATCTGTTGGACCCGAGCCAAAATTTAGCTTTATAGGCAAAATAGAAAATGTTGAAATTCGCTGAAATATATGAAACAATATAAAAAACCAAACGAGTACTGACAAGATGTGGCGTAGCCTGATCATAAGCATCTTGACTATCAGCGTGCCATTGTGATTCCAGTCTTAACAAACCCCCTTCTACTGCCGTGGCATGGGTATGCTACGTATCCACTCTTAGCCATTTCAGTCATTAATAACTGGCGCTTTATGTGCATGGACACTTTTGGCTTATGCCAGCAATAATTTTGAGAAGAGTACTCTGCGAGTGCGCCTCCTGCTACACACTTAGTGTAAATTCTGTAGAAAGCCTCCAGCTTCGATGCTTGCGAGTGTTTTTCTAATAATAAGAGGTGTAGTGTGTTCATATTCAGGTTCCACCTCAGCTCCTGAAACATCTTCTCCACATCATTGTTAGAAAAGCTGGGCTCCGGCTCCCTCCTCCCCTGCCACCACAGCACCTAGCTTAATTATCTTTGCCATAAATGGTTCTAGCTGTAGCGTTGGAAAGATGACAGAAAATTATAAGCTGCTATGCTTATACAGGGTTCCTATAAATACTTGGATAGTACGAGAATTGAGTCAGTACCTTACAGGTCTCATAACTAACATTGCCTGGCAATGTCCAGACTAATTGCTTTAAATTTGTCTGAACTGGTGTCGCTGACGCTTTCTGAAGTTTAAATCTTCAGCTTGGCGACAACAGGTACATATCATTTGTAGGGTGACGTACGTGTTGTTATATTGCTCTCTCTGCTCACACCACTTAACGAGAGAACATCTGGTGCCATTACTTTAAGCTGTGCCACTCAGGAATCTAGCTATAGAGTTGCGGAGTAGGTAATACACAGTTTACCTTTAAATGCATTGCATTGAGAAGAGAGAGAGAGAGATGATACCAACGCAGTTTGGCTGCATGTATTAAAAACTGGTCTTCCCCAAACTACATTCATAGTTCTCAGGAGTTGACCATATTTTGACTCCCTCAGCAGCATTAAAGAAGCAAATGCCGACAGCCTTAGAGCGTACAAGATCAATTGATCGTCTTAATACATTTCACACTCAAATAGAATCTTATTCTCTGTCACCAGAATTCAAATACCATCGAGTGCCCATAATATTTCAAACTGTTATGGAGCTTTGGAATACTTGAGAGAAAATTCTATACTAAAAACAGAAAATTGCATTTCGGCCAAAAAGGAATGGGATAAGATTTCGCCAGTTGCATGGCAAAAAGTTTCCGCTTCTCGAGGAAGCGGCAACAGTCATAATTGAGCAGAAATTAGAGTTTGTGGGCAATGCGAGGGGAGAAGGTGGCACAAAAAACTCTCGTTACTGAGAGTAGTGCTACAAAGGCTAAGAAGGATGCAAAATGGGGAAAGATAAATGTCTGCATTACGGTTTTAACGTTACCGTTCTGTTCTGGCTTAGAGCATCCTACCTCCAATATTACAATATCTAAGTGGCTAGCGTGGCGACGTTGTTATGACCTCTTATTAAGTCCACGAACAATTACTTAGCGCTTGTTATATTATAAAAAAAATATTACCCACTACTTCTACATGATTACGTTATAAATGCTATCAAAGTAGGGACTCAAGGTATAACATACATATGTTTGCAATGACATCTTTTCTGAATATTGCTGCAGCTAAGGGGATTGTCACTAACACATTATGCCTTAATCCAGGTAGGAACAATTTACATAAGGTATCAGTAGTAAGCAAGGCACAGCTTCCATACTTTATCGTCAGCAGCCGTTTTACTTCAATGTGCCAAACGTTTGCTTTTTCAGTGTGAATACAAAGGATAAGCCTAATACTAGCATATCACACCGGATATAATGTGCAGCAAATTCAGGAGCAGACTGACCGGTACACGAAATTCAAGCCTTTGACTTTCTTAAGAACAATCTTGAGTTGAAGTTAAATTTTGATTTCTATATATAGAGAAATTTGCAGTAGTGACATTTGAATAATTCTTTGCAATTTCATTGCTCACATTCCGTAAAGTTCAGTGAAGCAGAGACCTGTTTGCGGCCGGCAAAGCGAGGAGTTATTGATGACATTTCTTTTACCAGCTCATTTTTATACTTTCTTTCCCACATTGCATTTGTGTACCAAACCTCCTCCAAACAACTCTTAGCAAATTGTTTTAAAGCCGGGATATTCTTCCACTTCAAAAACTGTTAAACATTCACTTCACAAATTATTTGAGTAAAAGTAAAACTTTTCTTTAATTATTATTTCCAATGTGTGTTAAAAAAGTCCCATTTGAAAATTCAAAAAAAGAATATATAATAATGCCGTTATTATATGGAAAATTATATGCTTAAATAATTATTACAGAAAAATCTTAATGACACTAAAATTAAAAAAATAAAAAATACGTGTATTAAATCATTTGTAAATCTATTAATAGTTTACATTAATTATAATAATAATAATAATTATAATATGAAACAGGAAATATCAGACAAATTATAGCTGACAAGCTTGGGAGCTGAAACGGTCATTGGACAAAAGCAAAATACACCGGAAAAAATATAGTATACATTAGCCAAACTAATTTCAAATTTAAATGATCGCCCGTAAAGCTCTTAAGCTTTTGCTTAATATGAAATGTAAGCAGCATTTAAGCGTGAGTTTAATAACAGCAACAGCAACAACAACAACATATTAGACAAGCCAATATTAAAGTTATTGAATAAAATAATAATAATAATAATAATACTATAACAGCATATTTATGCATGCAACAACAAGAAAATAGTCGAAAAACTAAACAAAAATATATATGTATATTAAATTAAAACATAAAAACATATGGTAGTGATATTTGTTATAAAATAATTTTCTTTTAAGTAATTAATTTAATTTAAAACAAAAAGATTAGAAAAGAAGAAATAAGCTATATATTCTTAATATATACCTAAAAATTAATATTAATTAAAGAACATAAATACTGAAATAATATTCAAAACTGAAAACTACAATAAGTCTTTGAAAACTTTTATAAAGCGATATACACACACACACACACACCACACATAGTTTTCGTGTTCAAAAACTTGCTTTTATGATTTGGAATTATTTTTCTTTTTTTTTTTTTTGGTAATTTCTGCTGCTTTTGAAATTTCTTCATTCAAAAGTGAATGTACGACTCGAAGCTTTAACTAAAATATTATTTTTACTTCACGAAAATCAAACACCATGTAGAGATCGCGCTTTATCAGAGTTCTGCACCCAATTATAGTTTTCATCCCCCACCCCTGTTCCTTAGGCAAACCATTGTAAAAATGTACTTTATCAATTAAATACAATTTGTAATTATCTCCATGAATGTATAACATTTTAATTTTAACCACCATAAAAACAAAATATTTATTTAATTAGTTTCCTTTTTCCTATTTCAACAATATTTTCCAATCAAACAATTTTCCCCCAATAATTTCTTTCCATAACGTAAAATTCGTCATACAACAAGTATTGTATAGTAAATATATATATTATATATAATTATTATAGTAATAACTTAAATAAACAACAAATATTGTTTGGCATATATCTCAAAAATATTTAAAAACAAAAAAGAAAATAAAAACTACAAAATTGGAAGAATAAGATGAAAAAGAAGAAGGAGAAAAAACTGAATTATCAGAATAATACTAAAAATAATGAAATAAATAAAAAGAAAATCATGTTAAACGCCATAAATTTCGATTTGTGTGCAACAAAAAATGTTACCAAAAATTAAAACGAAAACTGTGTTTTTATTTCAAAGGATTCGCAACTGTTTCTCACAGTGTTCGTGTAGTTGTGTTTAGGTCTGCCATATTCGGGGTATTTTCATCGCTAAAGAGAGAGCAAATTGGTAGGTATTTGGGTGACCCAAATTGTAATTAGAATTCCAACAGTTTTGTATTGAAATCTGCAAAATTGACACAACGAACTTTAATTCGATGCAAAAAAAAAAAAAAAACAAGAAAAGTCTTTTTCATAAACGCATATTTTGGGTAGGCTGATAATAAGAGTGGTGGTGGACGCGAAACAGCCAGGGCATGTACCCCAGCCAATAAAGCTTCAATTTTACTTTTACTGCCGTCTTTAAAATATGTTGATCACTACAATTTTACCACAAAAACAAACCTTTCTCATTTCTGGGGAAGTACGAGGGTTGCCTTTTGTGTTTCGTTGCTGTCTGGCAACTGATAGCTCTAGCGCAAAGTTGTACATTGTTGAGGTAATACGTACTAAGAACATTTTGACATACGAGTGCGATTTGTGTTGTTTACAGTAACTTAAAATATTCATCTCGGTCCAAAAATGGTATGAAATGGTGAACATTTTGGGGCGATTATGTTTTACAACTTTCGACCTGCAACAGTGCATGAATGAATTTAATGAAATTTTTGATGATGCAGCTCCATCAAGGACCGGTTATATATAGTTCATTCCAAGAGGAATTTCACGAAGGTCGTCCAAAATCAGTTGTTATGAATGATGTTGTTCCGAAAACCATTGATGTTGCAAGATCGTCGTGTGACTGTGAGATTGAGACATTAGTGGGAGTATTAGTGCGAGCAGCCTACATTCAATATTGCATAAACATTTGAGTGTCAAAAAAATTCCTTGACGTTAAATCCCATACAATTTGTCAATCACTCAAAAAAGGTTGGGGTCGATTGGTCGAAAGATGTGCTCAAAAAATACTATCGCTGTGCTTCGAAGCAGGTCTCTGTCAGCGTGACAGGCTATGAATCATGGATTTAGGCACATGAGCCCGAAAGTAAACAGCACTCGAGTGTATGATTGTTCCAAGTCAATGGCCGCCTGTTTTTTCGGAAGAACTGGAGTTGTTGCAACCCTACCACTAGAACAACGCTAGAACAGTCAACTCCGACTGGTGCACAACGATTTGTTTGCCAGTTGTCTCACAAGAAATCAGAAAAACCAACTTGCGGAAAAAGCCACTCTGCAGCACGAGAATGCGGTCTCTCACACATCGGATAAAACAACTGCACTTTTAAGCACCCAAAACATCGATTGGATGAGTCAACCGCCATATAGTCCTAACGAAGTCACTCGTGGCTCTTGGGTATCGATATGCAAGTTGTTTTTTACTTCCGTCAGTTGAAATTGCTTTATTTTGATAAGCAAACAAAATATTTCTTCCATACTACTTTCATTTCATAAAAAATTTTTTTTTTAATTTTTGAGGCCTCGTCAGGTGACCGTTTGAAACTGCAATTTTTGATTTTTTGTGAATAACTTCCAAAGTTGTGCACCAATTTTAGTCATTTAAGGCTTCTTTTGTTTGAAACTTTATTTGTTATGAAATGGTTAAAATTCATCAGCATAACTTTGTTTATAGACTTTTTATGCTGTTTTAAAGAACAAAAAATTTCGAACTTTTGCAAAACATTTAATTTTTTTCATTGAAAAAATTTTTTATTTTCTAAACTTTTTTCTTTTTCTGGACTTTTACAGCTATTCAAAGGTAATTTTGTTGCCGAATTTCGGTTTTTATATTTTATTCAATATTTAAAACGGTTTTTGAGTTAAGCGAATATATGTTGTTATACCTCCTCCATTTTTAAGATAACGGTAAAGAGCTAACCTAAAAAAACGGTTAGCACCACTGGGTGCGCTAAACCCAAATTAGGTTTGGTCACTGGGTGCCCCGTCTGTCGGTTTTTTCAACTAGCAAATTTGGTATAGAAAAATATAGTTTTGGTAAATTTGCTATAGAAAAATCGTTTAAAAAATTTGTTAAAAATTTGATTTTTTTTTTCAATAAATAAACTTAATATAATACTACAAAATTTTATTTAGGTATGTTAGAAGGGTTTCGAGCGCAAAATATTCGACAGTGCGTTGCTGTTGGTAAAGTATTTGCTTCTCCTTTCATTTTATTTTTCATGCGTTGCCCTTCACAGTCGTCGTTGTTAAGACTTAAAAAGAAATTAACTTTTCATCATGCCAGTAAAATCAGTTTTCCCATTATTATAATCCGAGTATTTTATTTGATTGCGGCAGTAGATTATGAATCTTTTCCAGCACACACGAACAGTCTATTACAAGTATTATTCATTTTCAGTTGTTTTTTTTTTTCTGCAATCCATTTTTAATTATCGCTTTAAACAGTGTAAAGCAGAATTTCAAAAATATTTTATCTTTCTTTGAACAGCAATCGGAAAAACTTGTAATCTATCACGTCCAGTACTTGGATTTGCCAATTTAATTTATTTCATTGAGTATCATCAACTGCTTGCTGCCACTTCATGTGGCCGACTTTATTTCTTTTTTATTCCCTTTTGAAACGAGTTCATTTTTTCCATTAATTTCACTTTGTGAAATCTTTTGTTTTAAACAACAATAAAATACTTCTACTGTATTCTAATTGTTAAGAATCTTAAACTCTGGCTGTGTTTCCAATTCAATGACCCTCTTCATATTTAATCATTTTCATTTGATTACAGAGAACAAAAAAGACCATGAAATAAAATATGGTTTCTTGTATGGATTTTATTTCTACCTACTTTTGTTTTTAAAGGTACTTTTTTTTCATTTGTTTGTTAAGTTTGTTAAGGAGAAATAATACTGTAGGAAACAGCAACAGAACATTAAAAAGATTAATTTGTGTCGTCTGCAAGCAACTGAACTAGAAATAGATTTTCATTAATATTGAAATTAAAATCAGATTAAAAGATAAAATTTGCCGGTTGAAGGTTTCATATGTAAAACGATGAATTGAAAGTGTTTGAATTTTGTGCAGCTCCTTTGCAAATTTCATCAAAGAAATGAACATTTAAGAGCGTACTTTTTGAAAAAAAAAAAAAAAAAAAAATACCTTTTCTAAATGAGAGGCCAACAACAAAAGGATTTAAAGTGTATTTTTGTTTGCAAAGCTAAGCTGATATTCAGAGCATTAGCATTTTTCATTAAAATGTGTTTCTCGCTTGGAACACGAAAAAAACAAACACCCAGGTTCTTGGACCAACAGCAAATGTCTTCGAAACAACATTTCATAAGGAAAATTCCTTTATAAAGAATCCTACTAAAATATTATCTTTTAAAAATCCGCTTATTTAAGGAAGTACCCCTTAAAAAAGTGTTTTTTTAAGTACCTTCTTAGAAAATGCCCTTTACAGTAAAAGTGAATTTTCAGAAATGCGGCTTCCCACATATTTACAATTGAAATGGGTGGTTAAATTTTAGGGACCTATGTCAAATGGGAGCCGCACCTAGACATCAAGTTTTTCCTGCAATTTCAGACTAACTCAATTGGAACCATAGAAAGATAGCTAATCGAGCCACCCATTAAAGCAATTCAAGCTTATCGGCGTTCAAACTAAAATGCATATCGTCCACTCAGCGACTTTTTCGGTCAATTGAATTGTCCAAATGTGCGTACAATCGAAAAAATCGTGCAAAAATTTGAGCAGGCCCGGTTTGCTAGGAGATGTGATTACACTAGTTCATGCTCGTACGGCTCATACTGCAGAAAATATTGCTGCTGTTCGCGATAGTGTGGCCGGAAAGGCGTCCACCTCAACTCGTTCTCGTGCCCGAAATGTTCGTTGTGAATATCTTCGTTGATGAAAATTATTCATAAAGGCTTGCATTTACACGCTTACAAGGTGTAATTGACTTAACAACTAAAGCTTCTTGGCCACTCTAAGCCTCGTCAATAGTCAGAATGGTGCATGAGCAAATTTCGAAGAAAATCATCTTCAGAAATGAGGCACATTTTCACTTTAGTGAATTGATAATCTAAGAATGATTGTCGAAAATCCAATGCACCCAGAAAAAATTAATTTTTAACGCGGTT
This sequence comes from Sturmia bella, assembly GCA_963662145.1. Lineage (NCBI taxonomy): Eukaryota > Metazoa > Arthropoda > Insecta > Diptera > Tachinidae > Sturmia > Sturmia bella. Next base: position 124,389,764 of record OY759168.1, read on the forward strand.
TATAGGCTGGCGGCACCATCGGGTCGTATTTTTTCTCCAAACTGAGGCCGGTCAGGTAGTTGCTGTGAATGGTTTTCGCTATCGGCCTGAATTGCAAGATATGGCTGTGGTCGACATGTGGTTTTAATAGAACGGTGCTACTTGCCACACACCTAACTAAACAATGGCTCATTTGCGCTACAAATTCAATGGCCGTTTGGACTTTTTTCTTTGGGGTGTTACCTACAAAAAAAAAAAAGTGTACGTTGATAAGCCGGCGATAATTCAAGAACCACAGTATGAGATAATCCAGCACATTAACGGCATAGAACTCGAAAATTTGGTGTGCTGCAGAGGTCGCGATGGCTATTTGGCTGATATTTTGCTCTATACATAATTGAACCGTACCAGTATCATCATATTATCAGAAAGCGACAAAATTTCCTAAATAATTTGTGTCATGAGCCCTTAAAATTAAAAAAGTACATTTCATGCCTCATTCCACCACAGGGGGCCCCTACGAAAAAATTAAGTTTGGGCGCCTCGAAATTGAGTGCTTGGACATGGTGTACAATGTACATGGTGGACAATTTTTTTTCTGATGTAATTTTTTTGTTCTTACAAATCGGGCCCGCCTAATGTGTAGGTTATTAAATATCACTGTGATCTTGAGTAAGAGTAATCAGAATAATTGCATAACCCATCTATGAGCACCCACACTTAACATTTTATAATGCATCACTGATCTGTGATGCGTAGTTTAAATTCTTTCTGGAAATTGATTTTCAGTATCATCCTTTTTGACTTTTTTTTATAGAAGAAAATTAATAACTCGGTATGAACTTCTTGTTTGTGTATGAAACCCAAATACATGCAACCACATTTCTTTGGATTTCAACTCTGCAATGTGAACGAACATATTTGCAACGTGGGAGCGAAGCATAGAATTTTCCACTCAATCTTTCAGTCTTTTATTATTTTTTTTTTTATTTGAATTTTTGATTTCCATTATAAGGCCTCTTTGACCCAAATGCCTTCATTTAGAGGAAATAAAGCAAAATATTTATATAAAAAAACATTTTACTGCTTACTGTGAAACACACACACACACTCACTCACTTTTGAAACGCAAACGAGTCCAAATTTTTTGTAAAATATTTTCAGTTTCGAACAGAATATTTAAGTTTCTGGTTTTTTTTTTTTTTTGTAATAACAAAAGTGATTACTTAAAATTCATAAATATTAAGCTAAGCTAAAAAGAATATACATATGTATGTATAAAAGAAAACGACGCATTGACAAAACATTAAGTAATAAAAAAATTAATTTTGCTTAATGAACAAAAGGCCTCATTCACACAAGAAATAATTTAAATTTATTAAAAGTTTATTAGACAACTTTTGTGTGGAAATTTGGCTCATTAAAATTTAACAATCAGAGAATATATTTTATTACTAAGACCTTAAGTTGAGAACAATAAATTATTGTAGACCTTAAAACACAACCATTTTTTTTTTTTTTGTGAAACAGCTTTAAAAAATTAAATTTGTATTGGATAAACTATACATTCAATGATTTTATATTGAAAAAAGTTACTTTTTCAAAAAACAGTTTTATGTTGTTTTACATAAAATTAAATAAATTCAAGCAAGTACGAGGCTGACGCTCACAGCAAGGGTGCCTTACTACCCTGCAATAGACTTCTCCTAATTCACTGATGGCAGACCAACAACTTTTTTCGTTTTCACTTTCGTAAAAATCAGTTGAAAATATATGTGGAATGCGGAGCACCTCCCTCCCGGGAGCACTAATGCACCTTACTGGTGGTCATGTCCAGCTTGGTGCTGCGTTACTGGTGACCAAAAATCTAAGCAGGTCTTGGGTGACCTGCTGACACCTTCCACCGTGGCCCAATACGGAAGTAAGGGGATCGGTGCCCTGTGATAACTCTACGGATGTTTCTCTCTCTCATGGCAAAGAGCGTTGGTAACTAAACTGATCATATGGCCTTTGGGCCTATGTTCGCGGGTTCTATTGGGCTCGTAGTGTGGTTTCTAAGCAAAAGACGCTGCTTTATAAGGATGTAGAACGGTGGGATCATCAAGGCTGGTTAAAGATCTGATATTCTTGGGAATTTCGGGCTACCAGCCGTAGCCGTAGCAGTGGCCGTCCATGGAAATGTACTGAAGCAGAGATTAGAAAGCTCAAACTCCTCAGCCAGAGGGCAGACAAATTGCCACCCGAACAGTGTAATCGACAACTCGGAGGCGGTGGTATAACGTCAGAATTACACAACATGGTTGGCTACACCGTCGGTGTACGGTTAGGGCTTCCTGCCAAGTACTGACGTAAAATTATCCCATATCTGTATGTGAACGCCTCATCCGCGGATATTTGCAGGGCATCTGGGCTTTAACTCTATCATCTTGGTGATTGAAATTTTAATATTATGGCCCCTTGGTTTAAAGATCTTGGTGTCCGTTGTCCGAAGGTCAATCGGTAACAAGGATTGGCTCTTCAGAGCTACTCTAGCCTTCACTCACTGACACACAGAGTGACACCAAAAAAATCGCTCGGGGCTCGTACAAATATCAGAGGAACTATACTTAGCAGGATGCATTAAGTTAAGAACTTGGTGCTCGTTTTATAGGGATTTCGATCTTGCTAATAGTATGGTCAGCGCCCTTGCAGTACAGGGGTCTAAAATATAGAAGAGTTGCGTAGTAGTAACCTCCTTAGCAATCATTGTATTACCGACCAAGATAAAGTAGCAAACAAATTGCCACCTGCACAGTTCTAAGCACTATTTGGGGGCGAAGGTGTAGTCTGATCCACCACCGGGTTAGACCTAAGTCCCGACATCTGTGTGAAGACGCCATTTACGCTTATTGTGGCATTTCCGTCTGAATTCTGTGACAAAGTCACAGGATTAAAGTTTTTCAGTGCTTCTTGTGTGGGAAGACTCTTTAATTTTTACGTTTCTCTTCTTTTTGGCATTTGCGCATGTAACAGTCTATTGTATATCGGAAAAATTTCAGGTCACGGTCTCTTACGTTGCGAGAGTTAAAGCTAATTTTCACAATTTTTTTGCATGGGGAGCTCCTTTAGTTTACAGCTTTTTTAGTATTTGTTGTTGTTGTAGCGGCCACATATTATGTATATTTTAGAGAATGGGAGCTGTGACGAACCGACGGACAGCAAAGTCTCAGTCAAGAAGAAACAAGTATTTGTAGTTTATATTTATGGGAAATTGCTGAGGAACGCCCATCAAAAATACAACACTGAAAAAAATGTTACTTTGTTATTCCACAACGACACCAACAAAGCAGAAGAAGAAAATTTATTTCTCAAAAGATATTTTGTGTGTTTTGTGCAATTTTTAAACATTTTACGATAAATGATTAATGATCGAGGACTGTCGCTTATAGCAGTTTGAGTTTTAAGTTTAAAATTCATTCATATTTATAATTTAAGGCTGCTACTTTATTTGGAAAACTCCATACACGCTTTATGGAATTTTTTGTTTGTAAATTACATTTAATGGCCGAATGGGTGTTTTCGGTGCCAGTTGGAAAAACACTCAGACACATTTTAAACTACAAATATTTGGGGCCAACTTCACGTCCCAACTGGTTTGCTGTTGCTTTTAATTTGAGTTGTTTTTATGGCTCCACATTAACAATAAAGACGTTGTTTAAAATTGTTATAAAATTTCATAAATACAATGTTTATTTTTTGTGCTCTTTAATTTTTGCTTTTTTAATTTTATGAAGTGGCAAATAAATTGTTGCTGCTGCTAATGGTGTCTTGTTGTTGTCGTTGTCGTTGAGTTGTTGGTAATTGTTGTTATTTAATTTCAAACTTCCAGTTCATGAGGCCTTTTTGTCGTATTGTACTTTTTTTTACTTGTTAAAATAGTTTTTTTCATGATTTAATTAAAGTGTTCGTTTTCAATGAGCTTTTTTGTTTAAATATCTTTTTAATTTTTTTTCCGTCGTAAATTTTTGTTTGCTTAACAATTACGATGTTATAACCAAAATACTCGTACTACTTAAAAATTATTCATACATGAGTTTATGACTAAAAGTTTAAATGGAGTTTAAGATTTCAGCCTTTTTCTTTTTTTGCTTTGGCACTGCAAAATCTTTATATTTTTGACATTGACACTAAGCAAACGACGTTTTTTTATTGAGAGCTTTTTAATTCCCAGTTCAAAAAAAAAAAAATAATAAAAAAATTAATAATGAATAACCATGATAAATTTTTTTTTATACATTTGTTTTCTTTTTATTCAATTAAAGATTAAAACAAAATAATAAATAATTTTTATGCAACAACATTAACATGCAATTAACGAAAATTTTATTGGAACCTTGAATTATTTTTTTTTTCGGCATACAATTTCGCAATTGATTGTTTTTCACCCATTCTGCACTTTAAGCAAAACTTTTCTTGAAGAAAACAGTTTTTCGAAAGCAACATCTGCTTTTTAAGAATTAAAATTTAAGGCGATATTCTTGACAAATGTTTCCTAAACCAGCTAATACTTGGAAAATTACTTTAAAAACTAAATTTAAGAATAATATTAAAGAAACATATATTTTGAGTGAAATTAATTTTGTAGCAATTGAAATGGTGCATTTAAAAAAAAATTTATTTATTTATTTATGTTGACTTTTTGTTTAATTGCCTTAATTTTATTTTTACTTTCTTCCGTATTAATTTTCTTCCCTGTTTTATTTATTTGTTTACAAAATTGAATAAAGCGAGTTTGCCGCATGAGATAAGCTAAGCCGCAGCCAATATTTGAAAAGGAACGCCGTCGATAAAATTTTCACGTCAAGCAACCGCCCGATTTTTTGCTTATTTTATAAAATTTAATAAAAATGATGCTTAATAATAGGTATAATATTCACTTTTTACTATTTTGTAAATGCTTCTTTGAGCAATGTTAGCATTAATTTAATTCCAGCACAGGCATGTTTTGTGGCGGCCTTGCCGTCATACAGTTTTTTGAGCGCAGGAGTTTACGTGTTGAAATGTAGAAAAACAAGCAGCTGTTTTAGCATTTAGCAACATTTGCAAATACGGATCTGCAATGGTTTTTAGTTATGCATATTTGCTTAAGTGATGCAAATCTCGCTTTCATACATTTTGTTTTTGTAGTGTTGCAGACTATGGCACATATGCTACGGTTGCAATATCTGCAAGGTCTGCAAGGGTAATTTGCAATGAAGGGTGAGTTCCGCTAATATTTTTTCAAATAAGTGGCTTAGGACATAACCTGGCATTTTTTTTTCTTTAGAGTAAAAGTAACATTTTAAAGAAAGTGCAGAAGAGCACCTTTTTCTTCAGTTTCTTTCATTAGATCCGTACCCAAAAGACGAACCAGAAAAATAGAAGATAGGAGGGAGAAAAGGAGAAGTAGTGCTTGTAAACGGTTGGTTGGAGTCTTCCTACATTGCCAGCGATGGCAAATACGTTTGCAAGCAGTTTATTTGGCAGACCGTACGAGTAAATAACAAATGTTCCCTGTAAGCCTAGTGTGATTCACAGGTCCATCAACTGTAAGCGAGATGAGCGTTCACTGTCTTAAGAGATGGGGGTTTCGGGAACGAGACCCCATATCTCGTCAGAATAGAATCCCTTGTGGTAACTTTAAATCAGTGTAACACAGTTTACACTGAGACTGAGTCAATATATATCGATCGCGGTGATTTGAATACAGGTTTTGACATGGCACTTAATAGTGCTGTTAGACCAAATTGTAAGCGAAAAATGAAGTAAATCTAAAAACGCGTTAACGTCGCTTTCGTTTGGGCCAAGCTAAGCCCAAAACAAAATTCTGCTTTCTGTTCTTCACTAGGTGTGGCTGTTAGTAAATATAATCTAATGAAAAATAATGAAAATAAAATATATTACTTTAGGTCTAAAAAATATACCTTAATGCTTTCTGTCTTTTTTCAGCCGTCTATATGCCGCCGACATTTCGTTGCTGCTAAACAAACAACTCAACTTTCAGTAGACTTGAAAAATCTAAAAAGAATGTTTGAAGCCCAACTACTTATTCCAAAATTCTCATGAACAAAATGAGAATCAGAAATGCTCAAACAAACTTTTTATACAGAAAGCATTTTCTGTCTTGCAACACTTTTACTCTATTCGCTCTTATAGCGAATAAATAATTAAGTTCATTTTTGAAAATAAAATATTGTATTTTCACCAGCTGAGCAAAAATTTGGTCTTTCATTTACCCATAGATATGACATTGTGCTGAAGACATTCAGACCCTTCACCCTGCACTCATTTTTCAAATTCTACACACTGAGGGAGTTCAAAATAATGCAGTGAAGAAAGTCGAGCAGTTGGTTGGTTCCACCCCTCTGCCAATATTCTCAAACCATTTTCTCCACACTCAAGTTGAAATGAATGCGACGTGTTTGTAAAAGTTTGAAAAATATTCGTGCTTAAGTTGTTATTTCACATTTAATTAAATTTCCGAGAGAAATTCCAAAACAATATTGTAATGTGATCATGAGTTCTCACAAAAACGTGATAACACTTTTCTTCCCATAATAACTCTGAATCATTTGAATGACACAAAACGAGAAAAAAAACGCCATTATTTGGAGCCACTATCGTTCATAAAAATGACATTAAAAACCCACTTGTCTGCTTAAATTTACATTAATTAATTTTTTTTTTTTTTTAAAATTATAAGAAGAAAAAGTTGTTAATATTTTAAAGCAAATAACTACACAATCTGCCTGCCTGCCTGCCTCTCTCTCTCTTTTTTTAGTGTACTGAAGGTGTTAATTATACTAATGAACATTAATCTTTATTTAAATTTTTATTTCCAAATATCGTTTTGATTCTTTAATAAATATTTGTTAATGCCTGAACGATGATGAAATCAAAATGAAAACACGAATTCTTTTAATTAAATTTGTTTCTTAATAAAATTTAAAGACTTTCGTGTTTAATTCCTTGAAGAGATTAAAGCAATTAAATGAAATTCAAAGGCCAAAATTAGTCATGTATTAATGAGATTCATTGATCTTTTTGTTCCTTATTGATAAAATCAAATGCATAAATTCTTGTTTTAATTCAAATATCAAAAACTTAACAAAAAAACATTTTAAAATAATATATTTTGACTACTCTACTTAAAATATACAAATGAAATCGATTTTGTTTTTGTTTCGAATTTTAATGTAAACTTTGAGAATTTAAGATTTAATTGTGTGACTGTGTGTATCTTTTTAGAAGTGAACAAGTGAACTGACTGGTTCCATACGTAAGGCTCAAACGCTTGTTTTAAGGTAGAACCTGTCCTCACAAACCTTCAAACTTGTGTATAAGTAGAAGCAAACTTTTGACAAGCAAGAGTTTTGCGCTCTCTCACACACACACATGTCCAATGCATCAAACTATCCAATATGCAAACCATTACTCTTCAGGAAATCGAAAATATCTACTCAATGTGAACTCATAATCAGCTCTTCACTAAAAATAAAAGTTATGCAGCTCTCAATACTCTCTGGCATGGGGCACTACGATTTTTCACACTTATCAGTGTGTGACTAGTGCAAGACCAAGCTAACGAATGTGAACCACTTATTTTTGCATATTGGGCAGTTGGAGGTGGTAGGGACGATATGTATGTGTACTTTCATCACGCCGTCCACCCAGACCCAGCATCTGTACATTTCTTTTACTGCTTTTGTTGTCAGCTCAAATGAATGTTTGCATTTAAAAAGTTCATCGAATTAAAATTTCAATTTATTATTTGAATATTAATTTAATCTCATTTTTTATGTGTTTATATTTATTAATTATAGCGGTTTGTATACTTTTATTATTATTGAGAAATTGTATATTATCAAGGGAATTTGTAATAAAATTATTTATGCAAGTTTGTGTTTCATTAAAAATGCAAAAGCAAATAAAAAATGATAATAATTGAAATTTTTAAAATGTGGCATATAACCGCTTGAGTATGTAGCCAAATGGATTGCAAAATATTTGCATTTTATGATAAAATACTACAGTGGCTTTGCAAAAACGAAACGAATCTATAAAAGTTAGCAAATTAAATAATCAACACTCGACTGAATTTATATGCAGAAGATGAGTAAAATTAGACAAAAAATAAGACAAAAATTGTGATTAACTTACTTGGACAGATTGAAAAACCACAAACTTTTCTTATTTAAATGCTTACAATTTTAGTATGAAAACCCTTTTTTTTTTTGAGTCATTTGGATGAATAGAATACCCCACTTGCTTTGAGGCAAGTGCACATAGAAAATTAAAATAGGCAGTCGTTGCATTTCTCTGGTACAACACCTAAAACTGCTGTTACCATACATAAACATCGATTATCCCAGGTTGACTTAGCGCAAAGTTCTCAAATTTTGCAAGACTTTACATCTCTCTGAGAATTTTGACACATGCGGGAGTTTAAAATTGAAAGTTAATTTAATGTGCGGTCCAGCAGCTGAAGATCTACAATTTACTTTTCTTGCTTTGTTCACAAACTTATACTCTAGACAGTATTACCTTACAAGCAAAAAAAAATTAGGCCGTACACCCTTTAAAGTTAAAAAAATAAATAAAACTTTTTTCATGCCGAGCGTAGGGGCCGCCCTTTTTAAATTTTTCTCCAAGGTGCGAATCGAAGTAATGGGGGATTTAATGAAAAAAATGCAGGCATTGACTATGGTTTTATTCAACGCCATCCAGAAGACATAAAAATTTTTTTGGGAAGACTTGGAGCTCACATTAAATGGTTCCGCACCACCAATAAAAGATGCCGGTAGTTGGAGAAAGGTATCGCTTATAGTGTTTCTTAAATTTTGTTCATCGTAGCTTGACTTGCAGTTTAAATGTAGTAGATATGGACAGATTACATATACAATTTGTTTTTGAAATGCAAAGCAGCTTCTGCGAAACTAACCTTGAAATTTAATAAAACAGAGCGCATACCGAAGGAATGAATCATTGCAATTTCCCTATCGATGGATATTCCTTGCCGTTAAATTTTTCGTTCTATGCGGAATCGATGATACTACCCCATGTTTCTGCTGAAACTATTGAGGAACAATTTTATGCATTTTTGGGAGCTTTACTTGACATTGGTGTGGCGCAAACAGATCATGGTTGAATAAATGCGACGTTTACGTCTAAACATTGGACCACAGGAGACAAAAACACCAATGTATCACACTTTGAGACCAGGCTATACTTGTCTTTTATTCTTACAAAAATAGTTATCAAAGAGAAGAAATAAAATTTGAGCATGAGCAAAATTTAGAAAAAGATCTATATTGTGGAATCAATAATACAGCACCACAGCAACGAAATGAATAATTGTAAATTTTATTTCCGCAGTCGCGCAACAGAATCAATAATCGGACCCATGATGTTCTTTAACTATACAAAAAAAAATCAAACAAATTAAGGTACAACATAAGGTTGAAAATTTTAGTCAACCATATACAATCTGCTTTAACCATATACAAGAGCTTTAGTTTTTGCGCCATTAGGGCGGTACTTTGCAGTGATATGAACTGACCTTTGGTTTTTAAATATGTACAAGAAAGGCATACCTAACAAGGCATGTACAGAAAGATTGGAGTATCACACTTTGAGATCCCACTGAAATTGTTAAAGATGTCATAAAAAATGTAAGAAGACACCCCTACGTTCGGCATTAACATATATTTGATATAAAATAAGAAGCCTCACATTCTTAGCATAAATAGTTCCTATTGCGGGGTGTGATAGGCGGTGTACGGAGAGCTTTCTTTTAAAGGTACACACCAAGTTCAATTCTTTTCTAATAATCTTTACCTTCATTTCATGAAAGCCCCTTGAAATGAGTTGAAATGTTGCTATTTATAGAATCAATAATTTTTCTTTGATTTAATGCACTGAACTTGAGGTCACTTTAGTTTTAATAAATCTATTTTTTCATTGGTTTATTTTTATATTATTTGATGTTTATATTGTAAAATTAATTATTCAAGCTTTTGATCTTTGGGTTTTTTTTTTTTTTGATTTTCACATAAAATAAATAAATAATTGTTTAAAATTATTAAAAAAAAAACAAAGATCAAAAGCTTGAATAATTAATTTAACTATATTTTTTTATTATTAAAGTCTTCAATATTTCGATACTCCTTTGTGTATCTTCTTCAGGGACATCTGTTTTCTCAGTATATTAAACCAAAGAAGAGTTAATAACAAAAAAACGCCGAAAAACTGGCAGAACATTTGAAACAATAATTATTTATTTTGGAGACATAACTGCAGGCGCAGCAACTGAACTACCTCTTTTTTCGGGTGGTTTATGCCAGCATCACTCCCCATTTTCATTGCTTAAGGTTGCCGTCTGCTAATGCTTGAATAATCAGCTACTCCATTAATGAAGGATTATTGTTGGCATCAAGCAAAATTATTGCCACAAAACTGAATACATTTATTCTTATCAATCTTTTGCTTTTCATACATTTAACAATGATTAAACTCAAATAACTATCACTTTGAGAGATCAGCTACAAGTTCGGACTTTGTTCAAGAAATTCCATTAGACCTGTGTTAACTTTATCTTTATTTATTGACAAAGAAACTGCACTATCAAAGTTTGGCTGTTTTTCTTTTTCGTTGTTATGATATTTTTGCCTTGTTTGAAAACAACGTTTTTAAAGAATTGTCCATAAATTTCAAAGATATAAATCATGGAAAAAATTTACACACAGATCCATAAAACCGGCATACAAAACCGCCACATAAATTTTACCAAAATGAATGACTAGATAAAATACAAAAACAAAAACAAAAAAACTAAAACAAGGTGAAACCAGCTATTTTATTATTGTTCAGCAACCAGTATGAAATCTAAAATAACATAAACATTTTTTTTATATGTATGAAAAATCAACTACAACTACAACGGCAACAACTAAAATTAGCAATTCTAGCATTATATTCAATTTAAGCCACGATATATTTGAAATGTTGTTTTGATTATGCCTAAAAACATAAATTAAATTAAAAATATGTAATAAATTTAACTTGGAGAGAATACTAATCATTGCTAATGTTAATAATAATTTTGTAAACGTCCGTCCGTCCGCCCGTCTGCCTGCCTGCCTGCCTGCCTGCCTGCCTGTAATGTAACACCGCATTTTTTTCTGAAACCAAATCATACGCTCACAAAATTATTTAAGTAAGATTTGTTTGGCTCTTGACAACAACCTAATCCTAATATTTTTCAATTTCGATTTTTGCCTACAAATCTATTATGCTAAATAAGTTTATGTTTTATTAAAATGCATCATTTTTCGTTATTTAAATATCATGAATTTAAAAACATCTGACAAAAGCAAATAATTATGCATAAAATGTTTATTTAATTTGCGTGTCTCTACAAAGTTTTTTTTTTTTTTTTTTTTGGTTTTCTTTATTGTTGAAAACGTGACCTTTGCCAATTTACACATTTTAAAATTTCTTGATCATAAAAATTTCTGCACCACAAATCGCTGAATCATAGAGTATGAAAAAAAAAACAAACAAAAAACATTGAAAGGCGCAACTCAAAAAATATTTCACTATCATCTTGATTTAGTATGGCGTTGCTAATATTTTATATTGGAGCCCAAAAACATTAAAAGGGGAAATTTGTGTATGGGGAAATGGCTGTCTCATTCGGCTCTAGTTAGTTGGCCTGCGATCAGTGATTTTTTAACAAAAATTCGATTGCGGCTTTACAAAAACGGATTTCAAAAAGAGTCTTGCAATCAATTGATTTTTTGTTTTAAGAAAATGTGATTGCGTTGTACAAAAAGAGTTTGAACTTCAAAATACCATCATTAGCTATTACAATAATGCGATTGGGTAAAACCATGTTTTGCACAAGCTCAGCAGATTTGAGCACGATCGGAATTTGTGATACACTCTACACAAATAAGCTGCATACTTTTTCATTTCAAAATTATAAGCAAAGAAGGCACAGGTGTGGATAGCGCATTTATTTGTAATACAAGTTCATGTTCTTCATAATTTTATCAAGCTTTCTAGTTCGATTTTTATTTCCTCAGAATTGAGAAAGATAAAACTGGAGTGATCAACAGTTTTAAAGGAGACAAGAAAAGTAAAGTTGGAGACCTACTGGCTACTGGACTACATTCCATGGCTGTTTCACGACCACGACGTCGCTCATAAGCACCCAAGTTGCTTCGAACCCATTTGATTGCTTAGAGTTTTCAATTTTCATCTACGTCTTAATTTTTTTGTGTCACGCTATACGTATTCACTACACAGTCTTACAAAGTTTGCAGTCCAGCCTAAATCAGAGATTAAGCTGTATTATTGCTGTCTAAAGGTGCCTTTAGACTATGCTAATATTTGTGCAAAATCATAAAAATTTTGTTTGTCCTAGTGTAAACACTCGAATTTGTTAGCCTCCAAATATTTTTCCACTGTTTGTTGGCTAACAAAAATGTTTGTTTGTGAAGAAAGCTTTGGATAGTGTAAACACTTTGTCAGCACGTCGCAACAAATATTGTGCTCGATATTTTGTTTGTTCTCGCAATATTTTTGACGGAACAAACAGCGACAAATAATTGTAGAAACGTGGGTTGCCAACAGTTATTTTTGACAGTGTTTAACATATAAAAAATGAAATAAATTGAAATGGCAATACTGGTCAATTCGTTTGACAGATTGGTAAGTAAAAAACGCGTTTCCGTAATTCTTAATTATAATGCATATTTTCTGAAAGAAAATGGACAACAACCCTGGCAAATGTGTGATTTTCTTTGTTATAATCGGCGCCACTAGATTCAGCTTTATGTGAAAAACATGAACATATATTTAATGTTAATAAGATGAATATGGTAATCAAATTACCAAGTAATCGAAGTCATTTGAACCCATGCGCACGAAGTTTGTATGCAGCGAAGGTTCTTCAGAACGCAATTCCTTCAGAAGATTTTGGCAACATCCTTCCATTTTACGGCGTTGCACCCAAGCTCGAACCCACATTCTTCTGGATCTTTTTTTTTTCTTTTTGCTGGGTTTCTGAAACTGCTAGAGCTCCAGCAGTTATTAATAATAAATCTCCAATATCACTGTCGCTAAACATTTTAACTTTTCACATTGCTTCACAAACACAATTTGATACGGTTTGACAGATGGATTTTATAAACATAACAACATTGTTTGACAGATGTTTGTCATACACACCGGGCAAATAAAATTATTAGTATAGTGTAAAGGGGTACACAAATATTTGTACCAAACATGGCTGACACAAAATTTTCCGTTATTTGCGCAAATAAAATTCAAACAAATATTAGTGCAATCTAAACCCATGCCCAAACATTTGTCACAAACCATACTATTAGTCCAAACAATTATTTGTTGTGTTTGGACAAATATTAGCATAGTCTAAAGGCACCTTAAGGCATTCATTTTGTTTGGAAATTAGTAGTTTAAACAGCAAAAAACATACGCTTGACGCGCTAGCTTAGCTTGGATGTCAGTAAATTGCAAAACCTAATTTGATCAGAACGCAAATATGGCCACACACATAACACAAACGTGTTTTGCCGTACCAGACATGAGCAGTGAAATTGCGTTATATGTGGGTATACGCAAGTTCTCCTCAGCTTGTGGCCAATTTTTTAATAGATAATCAAAAGCACAACATTTTTGTTCAGCAATTATTTGACTGCAACTTGTTCTAGGAACACAACTGGGAAATTCTAAAACACTTCTTCACAAAATTTGAAAACGGAAATATTTAGAGAAGTAGACTACAAAACGACCTGCATTTGCAGATTTGCTGGCACTTTCCCGTATAAGTCGTAATTTGACAAATATTCCATACCAAAAAAAAAAAAAAAAAACTGCATAGAAAACCCCTCCCCACGGATGCACAACTTGTTTCTGCTGTATTTTCTAAAATACTTCTTCCTCACAAAATTTGAAAACGGAAATATTTAGAGAAGAAGACGACAAAACGACCTGCATTTGCAGATTTGCCGGCGCTTTCGAATTTTTTACGATTTTTTCGCCGCGAATATTCGCCATCAAAAATAATACACATTGGTGTACATATATGAAAATGCACACAGTCACAGCGTCGGTCGAAATCCGTTATACGCGGCGGACTTGAAATAGATTCATTTCTATTTCTTACGCCGGCGAAGGGCGAACAAATCAGTACCATGTGGTAATTTTGGTTTTAGTTTTCAAGTGTTTTAGTAAAAACAGTTAATTTTTACTTTAATAGTTTCTATTTTGAGTGCTAAGCTTTGACTTTTTGCATTTTAAATAAAAAGCCAACAAATTATAAAACATGTTTGTAGTGTTTAATTTTTTGTTTTTGGTTATGCTAAATTTTTTAGCAGCCAATTTTTTTCACCCCATCAGCTGTTCATATAATAATATAAAATCATGATACAATTAACAAGGTAGCCTCGTCAGCTAAACCGTTAATCAACCGACTACTTTAGGTTGTCAAGAGAATGCAGAGATGAAAGGCAGCCAAAACGAGATAGCTGATCCGAGTAAGCTCAGTGCATCTCTCTTCTGTAAATGTAGAAGTGGCGTCTTTTTGACAGTTTGCATAAGTTGTACAAAAACAAAATGCATGTTATTTTTATTGAAGTTGTTCTTATTGTAGCGAAAAGGCTACCTTGTTAGTTGTATCATGGATAAAATTAAAACACTGAGAAAATGGATACAAGTGAAATTAGAATTGAAAATGTTAAACTTCATGAATGTTTATATAATCTGGGATAATGTTCGTTATTTTAATTATTTTTACAGAATTTGAAATTCTTTGATTGATTTAATTTTTTTTTTTTATCTTTGAACAAACAATGAGCAACTTTATCAATTATAACATAGGTTTTTGTTTTTCGTCCTTATTGTGCTTCATACGACGAATTTACACAGCGAATTTTAACCGGCGTATTCGTCGTGTTGGGCAAAATTCGTCGTTCGTCCCAGTTGTGTAAGTAACAATCATGCGGTTGGTTTGGGTTGGGAGAAATGTAATGGAATCTGAAAAAGAGTCATCTCCGAAAAGAACAACAGCTTTACGCAACGTGTAAGAAATGCGACAGGCTTTTCTTCAGGAGCTCGA
Organism: Sturmia bella; assembly: GCA_963662145.1. Lineage (NCBI taxonomy): Eukaryota > Metazoa > Arthropoda > Insecta > Diptera > Tachinidae > Sturmia > Sturmia bella. Next base: position 124,404,903 of record OY759168.1, read on the forward strand.
AAAATCTTAAAAAAACTTATGCATTATTAATTTTTAAAAAATAAAATGGGTTTGTTTTTAATATAAATTGACCTTGAGCCTGAAATAAGCGATAATGATAAGGTTTCACGACGTGGTGGTCGCCAGCCAGTAAGTCTTCAACTTTACTTCACCAATTTGGTCACAAAAAAAAAACTTTCTCACTACTGGGGATATAAAGTCGAAGTCAAGCCTTATATGAGGCACAAATTTATTCTTGTTATTTGATTATTTGTCAAGTCTCAGACTCGCAGGTGGCACAGACAAGCCGAGAGCGTTGCTTAAAAATGAAACCCACTAATGTACGCACGTATAATAAAAAATCCCTCAATTATTTCCCCATTGCGTCGTTTAAAATTAACATTTGCTCACATGTTTGTATTTTCATTAAGCCTTATAAATACATAAATCAAAAACAAATAAATTATTATAAATTTCAATTAAAAACTTTTACTTTATTATCAAAGCACATTTTTTTTTATAAACTTATTTATTATTTATATCATTTCCATTTAATTGAACTTTTTTTCCAAAACGATTTCTAATGGAATTTTTTTTTTTAAAGGCTCATTAGACATTATGGTGTTATTAATTAAAAAATGAAAAAATAATCGTGTCTATTTATAGCAAATTTTTAATTGTCTATAATTTCGAATGCGAACTGGCTTGACATTAATTCAGTCGTATCTGTTTGTCGGACGATCTGTCTCTCTGTCTATCTGCCTGCCTGCTTTCAAGCCTGTATGACTGTATGTCTATCATGTGCTATTTCATTTTATTAGTCATTGTTTTAAAAGAGATTAAAGAAAATTAATGTAGTGTTTTTTGCTATTAATTTATTGAATTTTTTTCTTTTAATTTAATAATAAATTGTCGTTGTTTTTATGCATAGTAGAAACTACGCCCACGATGATGATGATGACGAGTCTATTAAAACGGCTCCATATGTGGAATAGTGTAAGCCTTTTATGATAAATGACTACATGCGCCTTAAAATGAGCAGTGATGTTTTCTTGAAGTTTTAAAATTAGTTGGAATCGCAAATGTGTCACATATTGTTGTGGCACTTCTTCGACAGGGAAAATTATTATTTTAACAGGGTAATTATAATTTTTACAGCAAGCTACTTCACACAAATTGAATTTATTAAATTTAAAATGAACTCTTTAATATTAGGACCGTTCGAGTGCTTTGCCAGTAAAATCCAGTAACTGAATAATTGCTGAGTACTTTGACGAAATTACTCTCAAAAAAAACTTTTTCATAAAAAAAGTACGTGACAGAGAATAGTAAAATCCAGTAAAGCTTTTGCAACAGCTGACTGCAAATAATTGCTGTGTTAAAAAAAAATTAAACATTTTTGACCTCAAATTAATTTGAGTTATCAGCGGAAGCTTATCTGGTTCAAAACAGCTCCCGTGCAATAATAAACTTACATTGAGAAATAATATGTGTATAGAATGACCACACAGTTTAAAATACATTTGTATAGCAAATGTATGCACATAAATATGTAGGTAAGTATATACATTGTACATTACACATACACATATTTTAATTTTCTATCACTAAAGCCCATATTCATAATAATTATTTTAAGTTTATTAAGCTCTTATTTGACGTATTTCTACGGAATATTTGTCAAATAAACGTGAAATAAAGTTTCAATAGTTTTTATGAATATTGGTGTAAATCTTTATAATTCTTAGAAAGTTCATATACATGAGCAAGATTTCTACAAGAAATGACTGATGGCAATTAATACATGAAAAACTTAACTACTAACACATGCAACGCAATTTTATAATTTTCAGCGTTGCAATTACAAGGATTTTCTTAAGATTTGGAGAAGTCACACGTACACGAATGTGTTGCCCTTAAGAAAATGATAGAAACTATGATGTACAAATCCATCAGCAATATGCATCATATGGTACAATATGTGACCGTTATTGTTCGTCAATGCCAGGTAGTTGTATAACTACAACAAACATAACATCAAAATTCTCTTCGTGTATTTTATTGGTAGAATTACTCTCTATTCCGTCTCCTATTTCTGCTGATTGTAACCAAAACTGTTGATTATTCAGTTCTTGTTTTACACTACTTTTATTCGATAGTTCTTATGATCATGAATTCCGTGATTCGACCCCAGTAGTTAGCTACTCTTGCAAGGCTGCCTAGTAAAAAGATAAATTGCATATGAGCTTGCTTTTAGTAGATTTTGCTGGCAAAAATGTTCTCTCATATTTCGCTCTCATCCAGTAAGAGTTTTTAGTACTCAATAAAAGAACTGTAATTTTACTCTATCATATCTAGCTCCCATCCAGCAAGAGTTTGTAGTACTCAGCGAAAGAATCTAAGCTAAACTCTCTCATATTTCGCTCTCATTTCCTGAATTTTGTGTACGCGAACGCAATCCAGTAAAAACAACGTAAAAACTTTTGTGCTATTGCATGGACTTACTGTAGTCTCTAGTTTATCAGAAAATTTGTCTAAATTGCCCATTTTGATGTTTGCAAAGAAATTGTCCAACATTGAAAACAGGATGAACTCGAATTGAGGTCTTAAGACTTGAGCTATTAGTGCTCTTGACCATAGATTTGATAGGTAGTGTTAGCTATATACGAGTGAAAATAAAATTTAAGATTAAATCCAAAACCAAATTTAAATGTTAATTAATTAAAATTTTTCACAAATAATTTTCTTAATGAGCACTTTAAAATTTAAAACATTCAACTTTTTTGTTTTGAATGTGCATCTGTATTTGTGAATCATTGAAATCCAATATTTCATAAATAGTTTTTATGTATGTATGTATTTTGAATGAAATTTCACAGTAAAGAAAAGAGCATTTTTTTATCTAAAATAAAGTTTAAAATACTCTACTTAGAAAGTTGTTAAAAATTGTTAAAACTTAAATTTTTCCAGCAACACAGATTATTTTCTATCTGGTTTAATTTAGAGAATTCAATTATTAACAGAACAACCATTGGAGGAAATTTTATTGACATCGTAAACATGTCTCTTCTTTTTCAAATTCAGCATCAGCATTACAAGTTCATTCAACGAAATTCATGCTCAATGAAATGCGCATATGTCAAATGTTTAATAAATGAAAAAAGAACGTTCAATAACAATAAATTGTTATTGAATAATAAACATATTTATTTTCATTTAAGGCCCGTTTGGCAATTAAAACAAATTGTGTTCAAACATGTGAAACCATTGGAATAATTTGTTTCTACAGTTTGCATGACATTAAGAAAATGTTTCCATTGAATAGTTTACAGCATGATGTTTATTTAAGGACAAGCAAAAAATGTTAATAATTAATACTGAATGTAAAAAAAAACATTGGCATAAAGAATAAGTGAACGAAAACGGAAAACCAAATTAAGCGGAATTTGTTGAATATGATGCACCGTTCTCAATGGCAGTTTGATAGAAAAATTTTATGAAAAATATATTTTATTAAACTTTTTGTTGATTGTTCTGGGAGGAATTTAAAAATCCATCCAGGATGGTATACATTATTCAAGTCTCTGAAGACAATTTTCAATGGTTAGAGGACTTAAATGCACTAAAGGGTTGCGCTGCTCGCGTAAGCATTTCGCTTATTTTTCAGGCTTGCATTGAGTTCTGAGTTTTAGTGTGTTCAGTAAATAAATTTTAGGCCAAATGCTTTTGAAGGATCTAGTATTGAAATATGACAGAAACCCAAGCTATTGACCTTCTTCATCAGAGCAACGATATTTAGAAATGGTGCAGTTTAGTAGTATATCAAAACATAAGTTTGCAAAGCCAGCTGCAGATCATTATACATAAGGCCGAATAAGACTGTGGCTTTAAGAGACTTCATTCTTAAAGCAGGAAAGCCGATAATAATATTGACGCAGTAAATTTAGGTTCTAATTTTCTTGATGTTTGCTTTTGTTTTTTTTTTATTGAAATAATTTGGATCTATATCATAACCCAGATCCATGACAATTATTTCTGTTTCAATCTGGTGATCATTGTGATCTAGATTCAGTTCTAAATAACGATATACTAGTCAACAGCATAAATTCCAAACTAAATAAGTCGATGATGTCAAATGTATATGCAAAATGTCAAATGTATATGCGTTAATCTGCTGCTGGGCAAAACTTCCTTCAGGCCGCCTACCAAACTAAAAAATTAGTAAAGTCCACTCCGGATATAGAAGCCACACATTTCCCATGAGCTGAACATCGAGTTGAGTCGAAAGGCTTGGGACTAAGATCTTTCATTAGTTGTACTGACCATTTGTTGACGATGGCTTTGGTAACAAATCGGGCTTAGGCTTGAAAAAAGTACATACCGCATGCGATATCTTCATTCTTTAAACATAAACATATGTATTCAAAAAGGAGGACCACATTTATTTCATGAAAACTTAATTCGAAATATTTCTGTTGAAACCGATCACTACCACCGAAGAGTCAGTGACCAGTGCAGGAGCTGTTCATTACCCCCTGTTCTCCTCCAATTGAGCTTTTTTTTTCAAATTATGCTATAACCTCTTTATTTTCTATCGAACTTTATTTAAAGAGAATTTTGCAATGCAGGAATTAAAATTAATTGAATTAAAAGTATTTATAGAATTTAGCATTAAAATGCGATTTTAATTACATCAAAACATATAAAAACTGTTTTTTGCCAGATACATAGAAAAATTAGTATAAAAAAAATGTTACAAGATAATCTGGAAATTGTTTTTTTTTTTCTTGTATAGGAAAAAAGCCACTACAAAGCATAAAATTGTATTTAATTACTTTAAAGCAATTTTTTTTCATTTTGAGTTGTTTTGTGCAGCAGTTGTACAAAAAAAAAACAAAAAACAAGAATGAAATAACAATAGAGATATTTAATTATAATCCTATTTTATTTAAAATGGTATTATCGCAAAAAAACATGCAATTGTATTTATGTGTGTCGAAATGAATGTGTATCTGTAAGGGTATTTGTTAAAATTAAATTTCACTGTAAGCCAGAGTGGGTTAACAGCTGTATGTGTATGTGTGTGTGTGTGTCAGCCTGGGTGGTGCCTGTAGAGTATTGTTATATTAAACAAACATACATATAATGAAGAAGAATTTTAAAAATGTTTATTGTAAAATTGTAAAGTTGAAATAAACTATTGGCCTGATCAAAGAACAAACGAATACAGTCAAAGCCCGGTTTAACGAATGATATAATGTTCAGACCTTTCGTTATACCGAGATATTCGTTATATTGCACAGTAATTTTTTATCTTAAAATTTTACAAAAGACGGTGGTCTGCAGTTTTAAAAACATCAAAATTTAGTTGTATGGATAACTTAGTGGAGAAATAAAACTTTAATTGATATTTTAACGTTTATTTAAGAATTATTTTTATTTCTAATGTGTAAATTCATTAAGAATCATAAATGTACAAAGGTGCATATACATATTTACTTATATTTGGATGGTATTAACATGTGTAGGTTTATTATTACATTTCATTCATATTATTAATTTCTTAAGAATTCGACATCACGTTTTCACAATGAACCAAACAACACTACTGAAATTTTCAGTAAAAAAGCAACGCATCACACGCGTTCTTTCAATACAAAGCAAAGAAGCCAAAAACACCCACAATCATACGATTCTATAACGATTTTTTGATGTATTTTGCTTTGTCATTCGTTAAATCGAGATTCTTTTTTTTTTGCCATTCGCTATATAAGGCAGTTAATGCGAAAGTTTCGCCATTCGTTATATCGGATATTCGTTAAACTGAGTATTCGCTATACCGGGCTTTGACTGTATTTGCAAACGAGTGTGTTTGAGTGCATACAGACAGACCGCGTGCATGCAAATTAATTTGTTCATAAAACTTTCGTGTCATGTGTAAATTTCATTTGCTTGCTTCTATTGTAGGATTAAATAGTAGAATAAAACTTTAGGTACATTTGGTTTAAAATAATAATTTCTAAAAATGATTGTCTTGAAAACGTTAACAACTTTTATTGTGTTTTTCTCTTCGTGTTAAAATGAATGTTTTAAAAATGCTTGCAATTAAAATTTTCAATTATGGTTGAACATTCTAAGGAAATATTATTTCGCTAAACATTTTTTTTGCTGAAAAAACGTGACCACTTTATTTTTGTTTGCCCACATTTTTGGTAGAGTTAAGCTTAAACTGAAAATTCATATAAATCCACTTAAATACATTAAAAATCAAAAGGTAAAAACATTAAACTTCACGAGATCATATTTTGAGGTTATGTTTGTTTGACGTGCACATACAATCTTTACACCACATTTATGCTTGTTCTTGTAATGCTTTTTAAAAATAAAACAATTGTTCGCTGTAAGATTTGCTCCTTGAGCAAACATAACCTCAAAACGTACTCTTGTGAAATTTAATATATTTATATTATTTCCTATTTTTTTCATTGACGTATACAAATTTTTAGTTATGTGTGTCCATGTACTTGCTCAAAACAAAAATCAACAAGAGAGTAGTGGTCACGTTGTTTATGGGGAATATATTGCGCAATGAGAATTTACCCTCAGAAATTTAATAAAACCGAAGTTTTGCAAAAAAAAAAAAATTGCGTTCGTTCTTAAGTTGTTTATATTTGTTCTATGTCTCGTTAATTACCGACCAATTCTTCAAATATTTGCCGCTGCTGATAAAAATCGTTTATTCTAATTTTCCTGAATGCAAACTATTCTCACTAAGTGCTTTCGGAAGCCAAAAATATATGACTAAGTAGTTTTCATTTAAATACTATTTCATAAAAAACATTATTCATGATTACCATGTCACATTTGACTGTAAAGTATCAAAAGTCAAAGATTATGCGTCTATAAAAAACTTTTAATTTCATGGCTTCAAATTAATTTTGAACACAAAAACACAATAAAAAAAATATGAACACAATTTTAAAAAGCAAAATAAATTTAAATGCAAAATAGCTACTTGAATTTCGGCATAAATTAGTGTGTATAAAAAAAAGCTACATAAAAAAGCACAAGCTCCAAGATTAAAAAATTTACTAATAAAATCCACTACTTTTTAAAACTCCAGCTGTGCTGCCAGACGGACACACACATCAAATTTGAATACAAACAACCAGACTTTGGATAAGATTATGATGATGACGGTTGTTTTAAAGAGTTTTGATGTTTCTTAATGGGCACAAAATTCAAATGAGTAAAAGACATTGATTTTGAAATTAGCCAGAAAAGTGTGGCACATAATGAAGTGCAAAAGGCAAAAGATGTGGGATATACTCATTTATTTTATTTTATTTTCTTTTGCAACAATAACCAAAGAAAAATCGAATTACGCATGAGTAAGTAAGTAATCATTACCAGCACATATATAAATATTTTTCTGTCTATTCATTGTGCATGAATGTCATAATAAGCGAAGATAGCTAAGCAGCTTCTTTCTTTTTTTTAACTTGGACCAGTACTCATTGGATGACTCCTATTTATGTATGCGCTTCGTACCGAAACTGGGAGAATAGGTTTTGGGGAGGAGGAAAGAGGGAGCAGTGTTTGTGCACGTTTGATTTGAACATCTTTACATTGTAGCTGGCAGGGAATATGCCTGCAGGTAACTTTTTCCACAGACGAACCATGCGGGTGATAAAAAAATTGAGTCAAGTACGAGGCTGGCTCGCGCTCTTAGGGTTCCGTATGTATGTATGTGTAATGTATGTATGGAATGGCGTATGTGAATACATATGCATATTTTATAAATTTCATCTCTCTGTTTTTAAAGCTACTTTATGTTGTATGGGGACACCTAATAATTTTTCATTTGTTGTTGTTTTTGTAATTTATTGTTGTAAGGCATCTGGGAATACATACACTGTGCGAATTTCGACTCTCTATCTCTTACGGTTCGAGAGTTATAGCTATTACTCTACGTTGTAAAGGGACACCTGGTAGTTTTATAATTGTTGTTGTTTTTAGCAACTGTTGTTGTGGAGCATATGTGAATACACATATTGTGCAAATTTCATCCCTCTGTCTGCCTTTTGGCATTGATCTGCCATATACTAGGCCCATGACTGGGAACAGTTTTGCAAAAACACATTTTTTCGATGAAATATTGTGTGCGCTCACTTTCATCTCTTACTATGACATACTACAAAATGGGCAGCACTTTTTGTACTTTTGAAGTGCCCTAGTGTTGATGCAGAAAGACTTCTGAAAATCATTTTATCTGTTTCAGAAATTCGATCCTGTTGTAGAAACCATCCTTTGATTTTTTAATAAAAATGTGTAGTTTTCACAGCGCCGGCAAGCGAGTTGTCTGAAATTTCTTGCGAAAATTACATTTTTTAGACAAGGTGGCTTGCTTGTGTTGTAGAAACTATACCCTAATGGTTTGTGATTTTTTACAACTTCAGGTTGTATAGGGATTAAAAAAACCTTTCTCCTCAAGAACCTGGGATGACATTAACTCCCACACCCAATATCCACGGGTGTGTTACGTTTAACGGCTACGGGACGAAATACTGCCACGTTTATCAGCGTGAGCATGCTGGGAAATCGCAAAAGCCAATATTGATGCAATCCCCAGGAGATTGCTCTATGTATATATCGAATATATGTATATCCACTGTGAAAGTAGGCTAGTAGAAAGTTTTCGCTCTTCTAGTGATAATGTACAGACTTTGTAATATACAAAACGTATGTGCATACGTTTATCCATTTTTTTTATTAAAACGAACGAATGTAACTACAAGTATTTTTAACATTTCATAGATAATTTCGTTATCCTTTATGGCACAAAGGCATTCAAAATAAGAACAGAATTTTACTATCACAGCAAAACGAAAGGGTTTCTTTGAATTATTAAATAGCCCAGAAGCACACAAATGATTTGTTGTTTGTACTTTAAAAAAGCAAAAGAGATATACATATGTACATACATACATACATACTACTTATCTACCTAGATACATATACATATGTATACCTCTCAAAAATTTCATATAAAACCCAAGTACAGGACTTTCAACAAGCAAAACGCACAGACAAATTAAACTCATTCCACAAGAGAAGTTTATCTATCGACAGAGTTGATTTGATGGGATTTAAGGCTTAGACTTCCATGTGCCACATATTCAAACGGATTTAGAAAGAAACATGTTTAACCATTAAATACTCGTTCTCTGGTAAGCACACACACACTCACACACACACACTCATTTAAACCGTTTTCAAATTAAACAGACAAATAGAATTCAACTTGAATTGAAGAGAACAAATAAATGATATCAGAGGAAAAACAAAATCTCTGTGGATCATATAAAACATCGCTTGGACGATTTAACAGACAGACAGAACATAAGTGACCTTTTCCCAGTTTATTTATTATTATTTTTTTTTTTTTTGTTCAGCACAAACACAGATTCAAAGATACCAATGCATAGAATTTCACATTATGAATATACAATAGCATAAACACACACACAAAAGTGACGCCTCTAATAGATTTATTTGTAATTCCGTTTAAGAAGATTGTTTAAGCAAATAAATATTAACTTAATGCTCATAATACATTCGATATGCATGACAGAATAAATACGTTGGTCACCGCATACATATTTCCAAATAATAGTGACCGCTTCAAGAGAGATCGATGGATGGTTTGAGGGAGATAATTTCGCTACGGAAATTCCCAATTGACATAATGTAGGTAGATCTCAACATTCGGCTGATAAAATTTCAGAGCGTTAGCGAGACGGAAAACCCTTGCCCTCAATATCAATAAAGAAAATAGACACATGTTAGGAAGTCGGAAACTGAAAACACTATACTACGATTTCAATATTATTACAGGATAATGGGGCTCTGAGAAGTATACAAAAAACGTATCTGTGCTCCCCTTTCAAAAGATCACTTGAGAGTTTTGTTATAGGCGATATTAAAACACTGTTTCGATACATGAAGTTATATGTCTGGCTCACAATGTCGTTTCGTTAACGTTCGCCAATATTTTCAGCACAAGAAAACCAATAACGAGCAAATAAGGTGATGCCATCACAACATGTTAGAATTCATTACTCCTTGTGAGAGATGACCTCAACCAGGAAAAATTCATAAGCTGTCTACAAAACATGTTTTTAACCAGCAATATGGGGGCGAACGTTAACCAAACGACGTCGTGAGTCAGGCAGCATATTTGCCTTACATCTGAGATCATGAGGTGAGCAACTTTGTTCAAAGTGCTCAATCAACAGAATAAGAATGAATTATTTCACAAAACTGTTGAGCACAATACTTTACAAGAACTATTCAGGACTTTAACAAAATTATCAAAAACCAGTCAACTTTACTAGTTACATACCAGCCTAAAATAAAGCGTTGAACGTTGTCAGCCTTTATTGAATGTTGAACATCGTTGATGGCGCAAGTCTGGCCAATATCATTTTCATTAAAATATGTTACTGACAACTCCAAGTTGATACAAGAAACTGGTATTTACGCGCTTGGGTCTAATATGCATTAGTATTACGTTGAAGTCGACAATTTTGTTGGCTGCCGTAATCCGTAAATCACGGGAAATAATTTCATGGCCCCTAACAGCAGCTAGTCTTGGATCCATCTATATTACAGTGTATGATATGCCCTTGGGAGTCACGATCTGAAGGTCTGATGTGCTCGAAAATTTTGCAATTTTGCTGGTTGATCCATCTATTCTCCCATAAAACGATAAGTCGAGTCAGATTCATTCATATTTGAGCTAATCGAAGCGTTAGTATGCCTTCTTCTCCTGAATAAGTCTAAGACGCAGTGTCACATTAATATGTACTCCTTGGCATGAAGGTTTTCATGATAATAAGGATAACGACGAGCTCTTCAGATCAGAGTTAGGCCCACAGCTTGCATCTTTTATTTTCCGAATGAGAATTGACATCCCCCGGGTGGAAGTCTCATACAGAAACTTTCACAGCTCTCTCAAACTTGAAAAAATAAGTAAAAGAAGAACTCCTTTCACTCCTTAAAGGTCTTGGTTAGTAATATAGCAGTGATCAAAAGAAATTACTACTATCGTAGGTATTCCTTGACTCGAATAGTGCAGAAGTGGTTATTACAGGCAATTAGCTCTTGAAAAACCAATTCCTGAGTACGTCAACTTTTCCAGACCTGCACTCTCGGCAACCTGTTTATACTTTATAAATATTACTGACCCTTACCAACACTGTTTTTATATATCAAGCTGCCCATATTAAGGTTAGGATGCAATTCCTTAAAGTGTCGATTGCAAGTTTTCGAATACGGAACACAGTCTTCGTGGGCCGTGAAAAAAAAAACAAAAAACCACTTTGTTCTCTTTTATTAACATTACTACTTAAAATAATGCCCATTTTAATAAAAATCGTTAATAAAAAAACACAAAACACAAAATAGAATTAAAAATTGCTGATGTCATTTTGATTTTGCTTTTAATAATATTTAACATTAAAAACAAAAACCCTTTCACGAGGCATTTCATTGCAATAAGTTTAATCAATTCATATTGCTTTTAAGAAATTACTTATTCAATACTAAATTTACTTTCTGAAAAAAATGTTTTTATTGCAAGTTCTTTTGAACAAAAGTAAAACAGTTCAAAAGTCTGTTTAACAATAAACTTTAAATTAATTTTATTGAATATGAACATTTTTTATTATTATTTTTATTGTTTTCGATAGAAAACAAAAACCAATAACAATAACAACAAAGTTTCAAAAAAAATAATACTATAATTAACTGATCATAATTAAAATTTATAAGATTTCTTCGTTTCCAAGTAACCATTACAATGGCCGGAAACTGTAGCCACTCACAAACAAGAGCGTACATGCATGCATTGGTGTGCTTGGATATGTGGGTTTGTCCGTGACTTAAAAAAAAAATTATAGCATTTTCAGATTCTATTTATCATAAATAACATAATAATAACAATAGAAAAAAAATATGAATGTACATATAAATAAATTTGCAATGAAATAAATGTATTCTTTATCATTCAAGCTCTTGCAGTGGACATGAATGTTGTGGATTTTGCACACAACAACAACAACAACAAAAACGAAAATTTGCATGAGAATTGAGAATCTGATTGCTGTATTCACAACTTGTTTATGTATTTTCATTTAAAAAGATTAGTTTAAATTAAATTTGCAAGAAGACTTTTTCTATTTAGTTTTAATTTAAAAATTTGGAAAACAAAATATTTGATTTTACTTTCAGAAATCTGCCAGCATTAAGGTTTTTAATCTTAAGATTTACATATAACATGAAATAGTTATGAGCACAATTTAAAAGGAACTGAGAGCTTCGACGTTTTATAAATTCAGTTGAATTTTGTGCTAAATATTTTGCTGATTTCTACGAAATACTGAAAAATATAAACAAAGCATCTGATTTGATTTTACAGAAAAAATTATTGGAAATTTGAGAGTATTTTTATGCCAGAGAAGAGAGCTAAGGGAGAAACATGTCCAATAAAATGTACTTCAGTTGCCTTATATTTACCCTATTCCTAAAGATAACAAGGAAAGTTCCCTGGTGGCAGGTATTGTAAGTCTCAGGTATGCAGGTCGATGACAGTATTAAAGCTGTCACAATTGGCTTACATACATACACAGAGAAAAAAGCACCTAATAAAGTAGAACTAAATCAATAAGATATCTCTACGGTTTTTTTCAAGAAGGATTCCTTATTAGTTTAAATGGGAAAACCTTATTGAAAAAACAACAATTAATGAAATTAAAAAGATGATTTACGTGTGTTTATATAGGAAACTAATAAAACCAATAAGGAAAAATTAATAGGATAATCTAATAAAATCAATAAGAAATCCTTATTGTCTACAATTTACACGAAAACCTAATAGAATCAATAAGTTCTTCTCTATAGAATTTTTTTTTTTGGTACCATGCAAATCGGAAACTGAGTAAAAACAAACGTGAGTAACAAGTTTTCTTCTTGGTTTTATGTGTTTTTCTTGTTGAGACAATTTATAAGATTTGCAACATGGAAATAATAAGAAATACCCATAGAAAAATCTTCTTTTCTCTCTGCTGGGATACCCCTCAGCCTAAAAACGTTTCAAAGAGAAAATCTTATTGAATCTATTAGGAAGTTTTCGCTCTGTGTACATACATATGTATGACCTTAAATCACCTGATAAACATGTATTGATGTTCTAGTGTGTTATATATCCTATTGATGTAACTTAGTTAGTTTTTCATCATATAATTATTTTGCCAGTTGACGAGCCCTGTTTTTGACCCCCATTAGACTTCTCTCCGGACATGTAAACTAAAGTCCCTACACAAATTTGTTACACTCATTACAACCCAGTTTCACATTGGAAAGCAATAAACAAAATGTGGAGTGTATCCCTGGATGCTAATCGTGGCAACCATGCATGACTTTAAAAGCAAATTTATTTTAGCAAGATTCACAGTCCATCCTCCTTCGATCACGAGGAGGATGGATGCTGCGTTAGCGATTAAATTCTTGCTAAAAATATTGCTTGCTAATATAAATACAATGTATATATGACATTTATGCTTCTAGGGTAGTTCGAAATAAACTAATACCAAAGCAGTTTAGTAAGCGGTAGCACACAATCTCTCGCTGAAAAACCTGCTTCCAAAATATATTTTGGAAGTAGTTGGCCAAAATATATTTACGGGGAATTCAACGGCATGCACGTTGTGAGCCAAAAATAAATATTTGTGTTTCAATCTCAATCATATGATAAAACAGTTCTCTTTTTTTGCTGAAAAAATATTAACTTGCATTTTGTGTTCTTCGGGTTTTCTTGTTTTGTTTTGTAACACGAAGGGTTGCTTTGTTTTACTGCCTGTCTAGCAATTAAAATGATGTATGTGACCCACAGACCCAACTTAATCACAAACAAGTGATTACAACACATTTTGCTTTTAATAAAATGAAGTTTTAAGTTTTCTAATTTTAACCCTCAGCACATTTAGAGTCTAACAAATGATGACATAGATTTTTCAGAAACGCTTTATTATTTGCAGCTCATCAGCAGCTTTGTGCTGAAATTGAGGCGACAACGTTAAAGCAACCAAACGCTTAATTAAAGAACTACAATGTCAAAGATGTAATTGTAAGAAATTAAACAAAAGTCAACATTTTACTGAAAATTTAATGTAAACAAAAAGTAATTTAATATAAACAAAAGTTGTTGGTGCTACAAAAAGTAGCTGTTGCCGAGTTATCAAACTTAAAATGTCTGCAGCAGTTTTTTCTGTTCTTGTTCTAACCTTATATCGTGGTGCTATGCTCTCTAGAGGAGTAAAAAGAAAACACAATGGATGTAAGGGCTCAACGCACTGTGCACTTTTCGTTATTTGTCTAACGACTAACGATCTCAGTGGTTTTTTAGGCAGTTTGAGGCATTACTTACAAATATATCTACTGATTAAATTTGTGGCCACAAGCGATATTGTCATTTTATACTTTCTACACAAAAACTTTATGCAGATATTTTTAATTAAAAAATTCGCTAAATCAGCGAAACTTGTAGTTAATTGCGGAGCAAGAGAGGAGTTTCGTTGACGCAACAAACACTGCCGCCCTGCTGTCTAAAAACAGTATACAATTAGTCATGCCCGGGGTTCGAAGCAAACTTGCATGCTGATGAGCGATGTGGTGCTCGTGAAACAAGCATGATATGTAAGTATTTTGCCAATTTCATCACAAAAAATTCTTTCCCAATTTGGAGCAAGTAAAAATTGAACTGTAAAATTATTAACAACAAACCCTCAAATGCTCGTTTGCTCAGCAACCATATTCTGTTTTATGTATTTTATTTTTAGCCCATAATTTATGCACCAAACTGAATCTATGTTGGCCGAAAAAAAAACAACACAAATTTATTTGTTTAATCCCGTTTGGTTTTTCTCATACGATATTAAACTTTCTTTATTAAGCACAAATTGCTTTTAACTTTTTTTTCCAACCGGTATTAAAATAAGCTTTAAACTAAATGTGCTGCAATATTTTTTATATCATTTCCCTGAATTGAGTAAATTCAGGTAAAAAAGTATTTTTAATAAATTCCACTTCACGTCTACAAGCAGTACACAATATTTAAAGTTCAATAATTAAAATATAATAAATTTTAATTATTTCAGTGAAAACGTTTTTATGCAATAAACCCGTCCATTAAAATGAATATTTCGTCAGTCGCTTTTGGTTCACTTCATCGGCTGGGCATTTATTTATTAATTAATTTATTACCGATGATCAAAAAGACCTCAAACGTTTAACGTTGTATGAACGAAACACGAAAAAAAAACATTTAAAATAATAATAAAAAGAATTGATTGAAGGGGTTTCAAGTCAATAGATTCAATAATTTTAAGCTGGAAAAATGTTTTTTTGCGCAATTTTTAAATTGTTGCCATTCGTTGTTTGCAATGAACGAATGGCACGAATGTATCCTATAAATGAAAAATATTTGTAGTTTTTTTTTCGCATGTGGTTATTAATTAATTATTGAAAGTATTGTAATTATTTCTTTTGTAGGATTTTTCCAGTTCGAAGGGGAATTATATGTGTGTTTTATAATTATAACATGGTTTGTAACAATTTGATTTATTTGATACTGGCCATATAAAAATAAATATAAAAAAAAAATAAACCAAGGAGAAACATTTTAAATTGCATTTGTACACATTATTTAAAAACAAGCCCCCCCCCCCCCCCAATATCTACCCCTTATGTTGTTTGAGTTTGTGGTGGTTTTTGTGGAGATGAAGCAAAAATAGAAATGTGGGCAGCTCTGGGAATACTGTGTGCAATTGATGTTTGTACATTTGATAAGCTTTTTGTTGCGGTTTTTATTTGATAAAAAAAAATTCATTTGAAAATTGCTAGTATTTCTATTTATATGTATCTACATACATACATACATCCATATGGATGTATGTGGACATGAATTTGTGTGTGATTGTATGTGCCTTTTGTGGGTTTGTTTAATGGCTTCATATTTCATTGCATAACTGGGGTGTGGAGACTTGGAAAAAAACAAGATTTTGATGGGGGTAAATTATTAGACTGATAAAGAAGGGAGGGAAGGTGATTAGAAAACATTTTGCTAAAAAAGATTAGTTGCTTTAAAATAGAAGATAAAATAGCAATACCATTCAGCCGACATGCAACAAAGCAATTCGGCAGAGTGGATTTAGGCAGGCAACACAATGAAATAAAACTTAAAATAAAACTTTTAAGATGTAAAACTTTTTAAGTAGACATTTTTGGGCACCACACAGCCACCATGCGACCCTGATATAGGTATGTTGCGTTGTTTCCACTTCAAATATTTATTTCCCTACATTAAGTTTGGTGTTGGCAATTAATTTACAATTTTCTTTAAAAACTTTGTCATTTTCAAGAAGCATTTATGATTAGCGAAAAAATTTTTAATTTGATTTTTGTCAACTTCAAAGCGCTTATGGCTCTATTTACACACGACCCGCACCAGTCAGGATGGCCGAGTGGTCTAAGGCGCTGCGTTCAGGTCGCAGTCTACTCTGTAGGCGTGGGTTCGAATCCCACTTCTGACATGGATTTTTTTTTATACCTGTATATTTTTCTTAAATTTAGTTTTCAAATAAAGTTTTGCAGTTACCAGATTAGACAGGTTACAAGGAGTGTTGGACGTGCCTGTCACTGAGGCCAGATGCACAGCACGCATTTAAGCTTACCTAAAAAGACAGAAAAAGGAATTACCACTCAAGAAAGCCAAGAAAGTAATATTCATTAATAGAACTACAGTAAGCGAAATATTAAATTTTAATTAGTCAATGCTTTTACCATCTTGCTGTATGGATCTGAAAAGTAATTAAAGTATGACTAGCCCAAGTGACTACTATGGTGATTCTCTAATTCTCTTCAGCCAGCGGTCGTGCTGGCTTTCGAGCAAATCATGGTCAAGTAAGCTTACTCCTCTGCCACAGTTTTCCTCCCAGTGACCGTGGCCGGCGCTTTGAACATTATTTTATTCTCAAACGATTCCATTTCAGTTCGATAGTTTCTAGTCACAAGTGAACGCCGTTCCTTCAAAGCCACTACGCTGAAAAGTGCCAAGCAATTCAAGATAACAAAATAAATATTATTTGTGACCGGGCAAGTGGCTAGTGAATTTAAATTAAACCAGTCATTTGTTAAGCAAATATCATTGAGAAATAAAATAAATAAATTGATAACTGAACTCTTTACCACAACGCTAGTTGTTCTATTTTTATATGCTGCTCATTATTTCAATAGCAAAGCCTGAGTAACAACACTTGTTTAAATTATGGTCGCTAGACAAATGGTTGGTGTCTTGCAGCTTTGTTAGAATAGCGTTTGTCAACGGTTCGAAACCCACACTAAGATAAAGAGTTTGTCTTATTTTTTTTTCAGATAATTACATTTTAATATGGAAAAATACAAAATGGCAACGACCCCGCTACTTACGCAGCGCTGCTAAATTATGCTGGCAACAACTCTAGAAGTCCAGAGTTCACAGGGTGCCGATGACAAGTGGTTGTTACCCAGAAACAGCCCGTTGTCCACCAAAATTTTACTTTTCTTTACTCAATTGATATTCATAGAAATAGTGATCAACCAGGGGTTGAACTGGAGCCAGCTAAGAATAATTTAATATAAAACTTCAAACTATTTGACGCAGACAGATGTGCAATTGCGATTACTGCTTGGCTTTACGGTATACCCACGCAACGGGGTGAGTTGCAGCAGCACAAGTGCCAATATCTTGCACACACCGTTTGCTCCAGAGAGCTTCTTGTATCTAATCCTACTCCCCAAAGATCGGAAACCAGCTCAAAGCCATCCTCGTACTTTTAATTTCCTACTGAAACAGTAATTTGCTGCGAGACAACCACTGCTCGACATTTGTACTCCCGTGAGGGCCCCACAGCAGAACGTTACAGCTCAGGTTGGTACTTCCACTACCATCATCTAAATCGTAGTGCAGGGCTTGCATATCTCCATTCCACCAACTAAACTTTGGAAAAGCGCTCGGGAACTCCTGTAAAACAAACATCATGAAAAAGTTTCCTCTGAATTCGAGTATGGAAATGGTTTGATTTTCAGTTCCCAACGAATTACACTACAATGGCCAAAAAGATGTTTAAGGAACCGATCCGTGAGCAAACTTTATTGATGCAGCTTTTTCAGTACATAAAAAAAAATAAGATGGCGGTGAAAAATCATATGGCACATACTTACCATTTACTCGACGCTAGGTGTTCCCCCCGGAGGCACATAATGCATCTTGCTGATCGCAGCCAGCTTAGAGCTGTCTCACCCGGATAAATGAGGTGCAGGATACCTCGGTTATCTTGGTGGCCAGAAATCCTAGGCAGGTATCGCGAGTCTGCGGCGTGTCCTGATGGATCTACTAAGACCCCCCCCCCCCCCAACGAGGTGCCATTCAGATTTAAGGGGATCAGAGCCCCGGGATGACTCTGCGGAGGCTTCTCGTCCGATCATAAAGAAGTTAGCATGGAAGGAAACGTTGGTAGCCGTGCTGATCATACGGCCTTCGGGTCTATGTTCGGGGGTCCAAATGGACCTTTAGTGCTAATGCTAATCAACAGACGCTGCTTTGTAAGGCATCATGAGGGTTGGTTTAAGGACTGACGATGTCAGAAATTTCGGCCTACCCATCGCAGTCGCGATTTCTTATGCCGTCTAGCGAATTGCACTGCAACAGAGATTAGATAGCCAAAACTCCCCAGCAAGGAGTTTTGTTATGTGCCAAGAACAGTAGCATTGCCACCCGACCAGTTGTACCGGCTGTTTCGGGGGCGGTGGTGTAACGTCAGAGTTACACCACGGACAGGTTTAGGCTTCTTGTCAGGTACTGACGTAAATCACTCCACATCTGACTCTAGTTGTTTATTTTTGTGCAAATCTTCTTTACCTTATGGTGATACAAGTCTCACTTAATGTGACACGGCATGGCCTATATGTTTATTTATACATGCGCACGCGTTTTTGTAAACAAATATCGCTCAATAATTTATTTTGTGAATACAAACGTATTTTCTTTGACGCAACAAATATTTTGTGAACACTGGAAATAAAATAAATTTGAATAAACAGTTCCATTATCATCAGTTTTCTTATTATTTATACAAATGTATAGAGTTCAAAAAAAGAATTAAAAAGATAGCACTAGATCGTGTAAATATCATAGTTTTTGAAATGTGTCGAAACGCACGTAGCTCATGTCTTCTAGAATTATTCTGGCATACAAATTAAACAATTTTTTCAAGTTTTTAACTTATGAAAAAATTTTGTGGTATGTAGTAATAAAGAGATATTTTTAACCTAAAGCTGTATTTAATCAACAGAATTAAAACGTCAAACTAACATTTTCGGTGCAAATTTTCTTTCAAGTTTAATTTTATGGTTCAATTTTATGGGATATTATTAACGTTTTATTGACAACGACAGATCGAAAATGATTCACAACGAGTACAATATTATTTTGAATTAGCAAAAATGTGTACTATATGGAATTTAAAAACAAATTCCAGAAAAAGAATTTGGCCAATAATTCACATTGCGATTTGTAAAAAGTGCCCATAAAAGCGTGCCGTATGGAAATTCAATCTGATAAAAAAAAAATTTACAAGTTTATTTACACAGTGATATGGTTGTATATTTTATGATTTCGAGCATTAAAAAATATAAAAGAACTATTCGGATAATGGCTAAAAGCACAGCCAGTACGTTTCAGCCAAGGAAGGCTTCTCAACGTATGATCAAGAGAGATGACCCCGTAGAGTCAGCCCGGGGCACTAAGCCCCATACTGCTGAGTTGCCATTCGGTGGAAGGTTTCCGTAGGTTCCTCAGGACACCCCACAACCCCCCAGTACCTGAACAAGATCTCTAGTTGGCAACATAACCGAGCTATTCTGCACCACATCTATACCGGTAACACAGCACTAAGCTGAAATGATCAGCAAGATGCATTATGTGCGGCCGGGGGAAGTTTCTGGTGCAGTAAGAACAAAAGCATAAATTATGTCTGTCACCCAGTTTAATCTTAAATAGAAAATGGACCCAGCCAATCAGAGATTGATGCACAAAAGTAGAGCATGAACATTACACTCAGTAATGATCTACGTATAATCTTTGGATTGGGTTCGATTTGGATGCACGCAAGACCCAGTGTTGTTTACTAACAAATAGACGAACGCCCGAGGATGATGTTCCATCTGAACACAAGTATGGTATAAAAATTTAAGGATCAGCAACTCTTAATATTCTTGGGATATACAAATTCAGTGTGATCTTCGCTAGACTGAACCCATCTTTGACGTTGCAATAGAAGTATTTTGAGTGACTTGGTTTTCTGTTACGCTGTAAGATATACTTCACTCTAAGCTACCTATATCTGACCAAAAACGGAATACAACCCTCATGTTGGGGCAGATGTATCAACGTCTATTTTGGTGTTATTCGACCGCATACAGCAGAAGGCGAAGAAGCTTATCGGTGACAGTAGGGGGTCCAACTCTAGTCACTCACTAGACCATCGTCGCAATGTAGGCTACGTCACACTGCAATGGCCTCTGATACTCAGATACCCGCATATTTTTGCACACTACTCGTGCATCGTCTAGGGGTAATCCATTTTTAGTTGATTGGCCAGAGAATCGCTCAACGCAACGTACGGCTCATCTCTGGAACAAACTGCCTGCACACGTATATCTTGTTCATCGTGGAAGGCTTCAAATCTAATATACACAACCACTACTCCTTATAACCAGTATTTCTAGTTTCGGCACAATGCACTTTATGCAAATTTAGAAGAAGAAAAAAATACGTGATTCGGTCAAATTAATTTGAACAGGTTTGGGTATGAATCCTCTACCTTGTTCTAGGAGCTCAAAGTCCGCTCCTTGTATTACTAGAAGATTATGTGTCTGCCAAATTTATTGTATTTTGTTATCTGGTTTCAGACGATTTAAATTGTCACTGCAGTGCCAACCAATAGGGCTCCTAATCTTGTCTACACACATGTGTTTTTAATATTTTATAACAGGTGTTATTTTCTAATCTTAATTGTAATTGTAAGCCTTTAAGAATATCAAAAGCTAAAAATGTTTTATTTTCTTATGCCACAAGTAAGCATTATTGTTATTCACTTAATGTTTGTTTTAAAATGTTATTCACTTTATTTTTAATAAGAACTTGAAACTTATTGTTTCTGTCTTCACTAATTTCAGTTTAGACGGTAAATTTTTGAAAACTGTCGCATTAATATTGTGTTTATGAAACCGACACGTTTTTCAAATAAAAAACACCAGTAATAATAGTAAAAGTCAAATACTTATGTATGTATGTATTTATTTTTAACATTTTGAAACAGTTAATTAAATATTAGTCTTTGTCATAATCTAGAAACGCACTTAAACTAAAACAAACAAACAAACAAAGATATAAAAAATTTGGAAATTCATGAACATGTTTTCATAAAAATGAAATAAAATTAAGTCAATATATTCTTTTTTCAAATGTGGAACGGCTATATATAAGCAAGGTCACAGAAGGTAAGAGTGTTGCTACACTTGAAGTGAGAGCACGTGTATCGTGCCACTATATGTGGCGAGCACAACAACAAATAATTAATAGAAAATTATTTTCAAACCATTTCTAGTAAAAGATATGACCGATATAAAACTGCAAAGTTTTTGATGAATATCCGTAATTGATGTTCGTTTAATTAACAAAGAAAAAACCAACATTTCAATAACAGCAACTTTAATGGAGGCTACAAAAGACGCCAAGCATTGCCAGTAAACAAAGGTAAATAACTTTGCACTAGAATGCAATGCCCACATTTTACACTTCATTATGTTTGCTAGCAGAAGCACTAATCTCATGACTAGTTTGCGGAAGTTAGAGCTGCGGTACAACTAACAATTTAACCGCCTCCCTGTATAAAGAGCAACTTCAAGAAAAATAGCATGCATTTTATTTTGGTGAAGAGGCGAGATGAAGAGAGTTCATGTCGATTAGCTATCTCGTTTTGGCCGCCTTTCATCTCTGTATACTTTGACAATTTTACGAAGTCAGCTGATTGATGGCTCAACTAATGAGGCTGTCTTATTAATTAAATCATGGTTAGAGCAGAGCCTAGGTCAAGAGAGCGTTACACGACATCAGCAGGCAGGGGCAACAAGTGTTGGTACCAGAAGTTTTGCTTTGAACAGGCATTTTGTGAGATTGTATTGTTTATTATTATATGCTGATTGTAAGTTGGTATTGTGTATTTAACGAACTAAATTTTTGAATAGACGGTTGTCAGATGTTACAATATTGTAAGACCTAACAACGTGCTGGCAATCTACTGGAAATACAAAATTGTCAGCATTTAGAAAATTATCAGTTCAGACAATTGCAAGAAAATTTTACAATTTCTTTGCCAGACAATTGCCTGACAATAAATTTAGCTACCAACGAAAATTGTCAGCTTACACGGATGTAAGATTTTCTACTTATCAAAAATTGTCAGCTAATTGTCATTATCAAAATACACACACACACACACACATGCCATTCTTCATTCTTTATTTTCTCGATCAATAACCATGTTTTTAATTTTTTATTCTCTTTTCTGCAACTTTTTACCTCTCGTACTCACATTTTTACTATTCTTTTGTTTTTTCTCTCCCTTTCATACACATACAAACATTTTTCTTTAATATTCTTTGTCATTATTCTGACAATGACGCCATTGTAAGGTGTTGAGAATTCATGCATCTTACAATATGCCAATGCCTGACAATGTACTAGCAGTGATGATGCCAAAGTGTTCAGACGATTGACAGTTAACTGACAATTAATTGTTAGGTAGGTGACCTGACAATATTGTCAGGAAGAAATTGTAAATTCTCACGATTGGTTAAAAATATACATTTTCTGACAATATTGTAAGATCTTACAATCGTCTATACCTAGCTTAAGTGCAGTTGAGAGAAATTGTCAAGGAGTATAATGCGGCGCATTTGATTGGAAAAAGTTCACTCAGGTATTTAATTTTTATTGGCAGCAGTCGAGATTAGAATAAGAGATCATTCGAAATGCGATAAGTAAGCAGACCTTCCCTGAAAGTTTTTGTAAAATTTTCTTGAGTAAGTTTATGTAGTTTTCGGTTTTGATGTTGCACGCTTTACAAAAACGGGCAATAGGTAAATCTTTAGGGAGGTGCGTTTGTCAAATTTTCTTGACTAAAAACTAAAACTAAAAAACTGGTTTTCAACGTTTTACTACGATAGGCTACTCATTTCTTCAAACATATTTTATATATTATAACAATCTGCCTTTTAAGGATGCCAGTTGTTTGTTGGGGCAGCTACCTGGATTTTCTGCCTGCAAATATCCCCCACTACTTAATTATTAAGCTGAAGAAGATTTAAAAAACTCGGCTTGATTACATAATTTGCCAAAAGATTCAACAGTTGTTTGAAACATAAATCACTTTGTAACATTATCCTGAAGATGCTAACAAACTGTTAGCAAAATATTGAATAAAATTGTTAATAAAAATGTTTATATAAAAACGATCTGATGCTGTATTAATTAGTTTTTTCTATAAATCTCTTGTTTGACTTTCATTAATTTACATTTCTAAAAATTTTAATTCCTAAACATCATTTTATCTGTTAATTAAGAAGCGAGAGGAAAAACATGTAATGTTAATTAAAGTTAATGTTAATTAAAGTTAATGTTAATTAGAGTTAATTTGAAAAACAAAACATGCATGACTAAAAAATTATCTAAATTAACTACGAAATAAATTTAATAATAGATAAAGAAAGAGAAAAAGTTAAATTTAAAGGAAACTTTTAAAATGCAAAGAGGTGCGCAAAAAAGTGAACAAAAAAAAACAAATAAAAAAATATACCTGCAATCTAACAATATACCTGATTGGTGGAAAATTTAATGGATGAAAAATGTAGTTTCCACTATGTATTTAGCAGGCAAATAAAGCAGACAATTAGACATACATATATGTATATGTATATTAAGGAAGGTCGATTTAGCAATCTATATTGTGACATCGACCTTTCGTTAGCTTTTGGCATGAGGAAAACTAATTTCACCATGAATAAAGAAAATTATTTTCGAGGTGTCCGAGTGACCGTAAGGGAGTCAAATACCCCAAAAGCCTTTTCTTTCCATTATATTTGTGGAACACATCGACCCCGTACTGCTTCTCCTTGGGGTCTCTCTCACACAAAAATACAATAAATGGAACTTTGGGTGCCTCGAAATTGATTTATTTGCTATGTCGTAGTAAAACTTGTTTTTCTCTTGCCCAAAGCTATCGAAATATCCGTGGCACAACATCGACAAACCGACCGACCCTAATGTACGTAACACATTTGCACAAATTCATGAAGCAAAAAGGTGCACTTACCGACATGTAGATTTTGTACGATGTCGTACTGAATATTTCAGAGTGTTAATGGTTTACGAGTTTAACACATTTTGCTGTTTATTGTTTTTGTTCAATTGTCTGTCGTAAATATTTTCGAAAAACCACCAAAAACATGTTTGAAACCCCCACTACCCACAACATTTATTCAACTCCTTTTCAAGAGAAAAAACAAAAACTAACAAGTCGTTTGTTTGCCCCTTTCGGTGGCCATAAAACAATAAAAATGTTTTCAAATTGTTTTTTAGTTGGAGTCGTAAAATTAAAACAAAGAAAATAAGGCAATTTTTTTTTTATAATTCATAATGTCTGTGCAAACAATGCAGAGCGTATTGACATAAGTATTCGCACTAACTTAAAATAAGCAAACTAAAGTCTTTTTTTCACAAATTGCATGAAGCTGCTTATTAAAATTTTGCAATTCATTTTTTTGTTTATCCGCATTCAAATTCTCAATTTGTGGAAAAGTATTCATTCAGTAATATAAAAATGTTGGAAAGAATATTTTTGAATATTAAACTTATATAAAGAAACATTTTTTTTTTTTAATAAATTCAATTTTTTCTGAAACACATATAAGAAATATAACTATGAAATATGTAAGTAAAGTGAAATTTTAGTAACACGTTTGTACGAAAAAAAAAACTTCACTAGAAAAATTTCGCAGTCGTATATTTTTTTATACAAAAATTGTATTTTCAAATATTTTCCTGTGCAAAAATAATTACTCAAGTTTTTTCGCTACAAAAATTGGGAAGTCGAAAATTGCCCAGCAAATATTTTGTATTAAAATTGTTTTATTATTGAAACCCAATTAACCATATATGTATATATGAAGGAAGTTCAACAATAAAGTTAAAATAATGTTTAAAAATCGCTGGGGCCGGCGCAAAGTTTGAGAGATGGCAACACTCTCAAACTTTGCACTGATGGAATAGAAACAAAGACGAAAATTTAATTCGATATTGGTGAGCCAAAAGTTATGATATATAGACACATTACGGACTGTTTATATACAATATCTTGAAGAAATCAGCTAGTGAGATGGCTAAGCGCTGCCTGCTGCATAAAGACAGCATGCAATTAGTTATGAACTGGATTCCAAACCAAAAAAGATGATCGCCTTGGTGGACGTGAAACTGCCATGGCATCTGCTACACTCAATAAAGACACTATTGTTTCAACGCATTATGCAAGTTTTCGCATTTTTTCTTTTGAAAACAATGCAAATATAACTTAATAGGACCAAGCTATATTCACCAAGCTATATTCATACTGTCAACACTTTTGCCGACATTATCGACAAACAAGTTGAGCCAAGTACGTGACTGATACACACTGCAAGGATTCCGTAATACCGCGCAAGTGCTAGACTAAGAATACCCCTTGTATATGATACCCTTTAATTTTAAACTTTTTATTGTTTTTAGTATTTGTTGTTGTAGATGTTACATAACTACATACAAGTACAAAAGTGTTAGCTGATTTTTAAACTAAAGGGTGTCCGCATGCAGGTGCTTGCCTTAAATAAAAGTAAACCAGAGAAAAGTGGTCACATTTTTAGGCAAGTACTTAATCTAAACGTAACTTTCAAAATATTTTGTTTTAATAAGTTTTTCTGGAGTAACAAAAATCCAAACGCAGTCGATATTTATGCCAGATGTAAATTTTATGCTCTAAGATCTCACAAAGCTCTTGGCTTTCATATTTTCATATTTTCTTTGCTGGCTGATTTGTGTCTGTCTCCGAATAACAATTTAGATGGGGGGAAAATAGAAAAAAAGTCAATTAAATGCTCTTGTTTAACTTAAGAGTCTTAGCCACCATCAGGACTACCAGTACGCAGCAGATAATTTCATCTGCTTAAGGAAGCGACGACAAGTTGTTGGGATAAAGTAACACACTTACTGGCAAATGAACCTCAACTTTTTCCAGCGGAGGGCAGTGAGCAACAAAATGTACATGTCAAAGTAAACGAAGTAAAGAAAATAAAAACGAAAAACGTGTAACTAAGAAATCATTATAGAATTAAATATAAAACGAGAAACAAAATAATGCTCCTCAGGGTATTCGGGGCAGAAAACAGCAACAAGAAACTCAAGTAGAAAAAAATACATATGTAAATATGTAAGTAAAAAACAGGGTCGTTTGAATTTCAAATGTGGTGTATGAGAACAATCTTAAAGATTAGTTACACTCGCAACGTAAATATGGTAAAATAATATGTGCAAAATGTATGTGCCTGTGAAGGTATATACATATGTACATACTTTTTTTTTAATATATTCTATTTTGTTTATTTTTTTTTTTTTCTTTCTCGGCTTGGGTGTTGTTCAGACAAACCCGCATAAAATGCAATTTTCTATGGAAAATACCTACAACTGAAAACTAAAAGTGTTTGTTGATGAAAAACATACGGTGTTCGTACCTCTAATTCGTAAAAGTTTCAAGTGTTAAGTTTGAAATGTACAAAACGCAAAAAAATAAACTACTTTGTTTAAGTACATGACGTTTGTTATATATTTTTGCTGCTTTAAGTTTTAAGTACCATCAGATTGTTTTTTGTTTTTCCTCTTTTTTGTGGAAAGTAAAAATAAAAAATATATATATATATACATATATAAAAATGTACTTGTTCTGTTTAGCTGGTGGTGGTACCCATATGTTTGTTGAAGTATGAACACTTAAATATTTAAGCACCGCAGTAGTGTTGAAAAAAAAACCCCCAAACAAGCAAGTGAATGCTAAATTACTTGCTCTATTTTCGAATTGTGCATATTTTTCTTCTGACGGCTAATTTGAAAAGCGAGTTTCTGCACAGTTGCAGCAAAACTGTGCTTTTCTACTAATCACACTGCATTTACACCTACTCAAAATCTACTAGATTAAGCATTGAAATCTTACACCAACATTGTTCGACGTCTTGTAAGATGCATGTGTGAGAGGTGGTTTGCAGATTAAATTGTGTACAAGCCGTTCAAGTTGATTTTTTTAATCCAACCAAAGTAGTACACTATCAAGTTCTTCATAAACAAAAACACAGTTGTTTCACCAGGGACTAAGTGGATTGGAGAAGATTTCAGTTTGAGCTTTTGTTTAATATTAAAAAATCTAATTAATATTCCTAAAGTTTTTCTTTGTTTGTTTTGGACCAGTAGTCAGGGAATGGCCACTACTTATGCATTACATGGTATTGTACCTAGGAAAAAAGGGAAGGGGGAATAGGTAGTGTTTGTGCACGTTTGATGAAACAAAAAAAAAACATTCAACATAAAACAGACCATTTAATTTTGCAAAGTTGAATAAATCAGAATTAGCTGCTGCTAATTTTTTCTGCTTAGTACTTAGTACTGAATATACCTTCGACACTATCTAGTCAACAGCAGCTAACGCAATCCCTTCAATACTGAAAAACTTCGAAAGTGCAGAGGAAAAACAGAGACGACAAAAGCACCACGACAATACCTATTACGATTTTAATATGAACTTAATTATTTATTTACTTTAAGAGCCAATTGAAATGTATTAATTTATGTAGGTCCAAAAATGAAAATTTTTTAAAAAATATTTGCTGCCTTTTTCTTTTTTCGAAAAAACCATCTCTGGAAGAAGTAAACCGAACTGAAAAGGGCAATTAATAATTATCAGTGGATAAGATTTTGCTTGCGGTAAAAAACTACAAACAAATTTTATCCACTGATAATTATTAATTGGGCTTTTGTGTTCGGTTTACTTCTTGCAGAGACGGGTTTTTGGAGGTACATATGATTAAATATAGACAGTCAGTAATGCGAGGCTCAGGTAGTGGAAGGGATATACATACGTGACTGCTTAAAAGATGTGGCAATTATGGCTTGTGCGAAGCCCGATTTCGATGATGGGTAAGAAAATGCTGTCAAAAGTCAAAAGTTGGTCTCTTGAGAGCTGTTAACATGGAGAACGCTAAATTTTCTAGAGAACTTAATCAAAATAAGAACGGTATATGGTAAAGTTCCACTATAAAGCGAAAGATAATGGATGCCGATACGTGAAAGTTATAGGGATTTTTCTCTGTAAGTTTACACAAACAGTTTCAACAGTTTTAGAAAAAGTCAGTTAAGAATTATACAAAGCCTTTCGCGTTTCAGTCCTGTCCTCTGGTTGCATAAAAGCCGGGTGTCGCTTCCTTTTATGCAAACATGTAAGTCTTTGTTTTAATGCGATGGGATGGGTTATTTATTTTACTCTTTAATGTCAATATCAATCTGGTAATTGAGGAAAAAATGATGTCAATATTGAAAAATATTTAAAAAAAATGTTTGCTCTTATGTACATATACATACATACATATATCTCTCCCTTCTTTATATATAAGTTATTCGCAGCTAACATTTCAATCGCTTTTCTCTCGTTTTCGATATGTAATTCGATATTAAGGGGTTATAAATGGTTCACCCGTTTTTTGTTGTTGTTTGTGCCTTTGTATTTGAGTACATACATGTAGGTACCAAACAATATTGCAAAATGCCTGATAAATTCATATTTACAATTTTGTTTTCAGTATAAATACATGTTTGTGAAAATTGTATGACAACAATGTAACGAGCTTGTTTAAAAAAAAAAAACCACTTCCTTTCTCGCTGAAAAACAAAACACAAAAATTGTACAACGAAAAAAACAAAAAACAAAACTGAGCCAATCTAATTAGCAAAACAGTATTAAGAAAATGAGGTAAATTATCAACTGAGAATAAATGTCACATGTTTTTAGTCAGCGTTGGAAATTGAAACACACACATGTGCACAGAATTATACCTTCATAGTTCATAATATTTTTCTAACACAAACCTTTCAAGCACCTTAGATGTCTGTTTCATGTTCAAAGAGATTTTGAAAATAATTTTCAAGGTCTTGGTCCTGGTGTATGCCTAAAATACTTAAAGGCATTTAAAAAAAAATCCATTAAGATATTCTAATAAACTCGCATATAAACACCCTCTTCACGAGAAACAAGCAGTGACAATGTGAAATGTGAAATTTTATTAATAACTTTTTTTTAAGTATTCCGAACATAAATTAGATTTAAGATTAAACGCATCAAAAGTAAAGAAGAAGAAGAAGAGCAAATTCACACTCCAAATATATGAAAATGAATATATGGTATTAGTAGCCTTACATACAAACATACAAGAAAATTACGCACAAGCCATTAAAACTTTTTAATTTCCTTCATTAATATTTCGTTTGTTTTTTAATTTATTATTATATTTTTTTTTTCATAAAATCAAAATATAACAAGAAAATAATGGCAGCCACCACCCAGACTTCTTTGAATTGTAAGAATATTTCGTTGAATACAAATTTTATGTGGGCTTAATGGTCTCCAACGTGGAAAAACAAAACGATGAAGGCAGGCAGGCAGGCAGACAGACGGACCAAGGCATTACGATCATAATCTTTAACAACAAATACACCAAAAGCAAAAAAAAAAAAAAAAAATAAATAAAACATATTGAAAGAATGTTAAAAAATATTTATTATGCCATATTTCCACATTTAAATTAAAACATTCAAACGCACACACGCTGTAGCTGGCCCGACCAACAACAGTCAGCAGAGCAGACCCACTGTGACAGCTAAAATGCTCAACAACCTTTCAAAGCGTTTCATATTCCATACTGTATACCATATACACGCCTCGCAATTATTACAAATGTATTCAAAAAAACAAAAAACAAAAACCAAAATGCTGAATGAAAAGTATAAAATTATAAAAAAAAATTTAATACTGCCAAGGGTCATTAAAATTTAAATAAATTAAAAAAGATTTTATGCACATTAAAGTGTGTATTTTTCATTTTTTAGTACTTTATTTTTTTGTAGGCATCTTATTAAGCACAT
The DNA here is from genome assembly GCA_963662145.1 of Sturmia bella. Taxonomy (NCBI): domain Eukaryota; kingdom Metazoa; phylum Arthropoda; class Insecta; order Diptera; family Tachinidae; genus Sturmia; species Sturmia bella. The sequence goes on from OY759168.1 coordinate 124,435,312, forward strand.
TTATGTACGTATTAATTTTTTAATTTAAAACGTAAGCTTAATTACTAGAGCTGTTTTTTTTACGATTGCAGATGATTGCAAAAGCACTTAGAAGACAAAAAGGCAAGAGCAGGCTTACAGAAACTGATGTTTCCATTTCATATGCCAGTGCATAAGTGTTCCAATTGGAATGCTGCCAGAGATTGCCACTCATTCAGTCTATTGTGCCGAATAACGGTGGGAGAATGTCCTCTTCAGCAGCTGGTGCAGAAGATCAAAATGTCGCCTACCTAGAGGACTATTTGCCGCAGTTCAACAGCATGTTCACGCAGCGAAACTGCGTAAAAAAATATGTATATTTAACATGCTTCTAATTGTTTTTCATGAATAATATTTTGCGGTCGTAACTCAACATTGTGTCGAGCTTCACAAGTTGCCAGAAAGTTGATACGTAATTATCTAGTTTACTTGTTTTCTTGCAAAATATTTATTTCTACCGTAAAAGGCGCCAGCGCTATTTGAAGCGCTGCAAAGGAAACTAGTGAGCAATATAAAGCTAAGTCTAGATGTTATATTGAATCAGCATGTGCATGCTGACACCCATATACTTAAAAATAGCAGCAAATTTCCATGTCAGCATATTTTATATGATAATCATTTACAAGATCTGTTGAAAGTATCAAGTGATATCAACATACGTCACCAAATGAAATGTCAACATACATATGTTGGCAAACGGCTTACACGATGCGTTGATCCATATGCTGAGTCGTATAAAGAGTAGTTTGTAAAATGTCAAATGAGCATCATACTCAATATTTTTCAAGTTATACACTAAAAATTGTATCTATATACTATGTATATAAAAAATTCTTTGTGTGTATGTATGTATGTAAGGTATAAATCCAAAACGGCTGGGCCGATTTTGATGAAATTTTCAGGGAGTCTTCAGAATGTTCTGGCGGGTGACACTGTGAAGTCTGAATTTCGATTTTCGGTCTGGGGGCGGAAGGGCGTGGCAAAATGCAAAGGAACCCCTATACATTAAGAAGTAAAATATAGCTGTAACTTTTGAACGATAACAGCTAGAGAGCTAAAATTTGCACAGGATATTTCTTTACGCATGCTTTACAACAACAAATACTAAAAGCAACAAAAACCCGACGCTAAAGAAAACACCCTGTACATTGAGAAGTAAAACTTAGCTGTAACTTTTGAACAATAAGAGCTAGAGAGCTGAAATTTGCACAGGATATGTTTTTACACATGCTCTACACCAACAAATACCCAAAACAACAACAAAAAATTTAAAATTAAAGGGTGGCCGGCAACGCGGACCGTGTCAGCTAGTTGTAAATAAGAATTAGAATGTCGTAAGATCTATAAAAAATTAATGAAGAGAAACAGATTGTTTACATCTACAAATACTTCCGGCTATAAGCTGAAAATCTATCGCCTCCCCGTTGAGTTCAGCTTATTTAAATCGGTTATTGTTTTGTGCATTTATTAGTTTATCATTGGCTCTATTTCAGCCATATTTCACATTTCGTTTCACGTGTAACCAACATTATATTTAAACCACAAGCTTATATGCATCCTTAAAACTTTTTGTGAGTGTTACAGAAAGATCATTGGCGGCTCGGCTCAGCCAGCTATCAGCCATACAGCGCATATGTATACAAATGCGATATATGCTGATAAGCTTGCATTCACTTTTCAACGATTAACATATCTGTCAGCATACTCAAGAAAATTTCTAAAACACTAATTGTCTTATTCATAATAAATATTTTAGGTTTATTAAACTCTTATTTGATAAATTTGTATGGAAAATTTGTCAAATAAGAGCTTTATAAACCTGAAATATTTTTTATAATAATATGATGTTCACACGATATGCTAACATTGCCAACATACGTTTGCTGAAATTGTTAGCAAACTGTTCCTAAATGTTTGCACGTATACGTATGCTGAAAAAGTTTTGAGCTTACGTGATATGCTGCCACCTTTTTTCAAACTTTTCAGCATAAATATGCTGAGTCGATATTTCGTCAAATAGGCATAGCTTAAGTAAGCTGCAAAAAAAACGGAGTTTTAAAATACACACATTTGCATGCAGCATACGCCTTCCCAGAATGGTATTGGCATACATTTACATATTTTCTGTTTTCATTTCCACGTCCGTTTTTTGTCTGTAAATTAAAATATTTCACGTTTCCCGTGGGTTTTTGCTCTCAGCGAAAAACATTTTTCATTCTCGTTACTCTTAAATGTTTGACATTTCAAAACGCAATGCATCTTCCAATATAGATGTCAGTTGTTTGTATGAAAAGCTAGACCTTGCTTTTCTACAGCCCCAAATAAGAAAAACATCAACGCTTCTTTGCAAATCGTTTTCCATCAACATGCTGTAAGTCTACAGAGTGAGCGATCGCAACATGAGTGTGTGGCTTAGCAAATAACACCAGTTGCAGGATCGACGAACACGTTATTTAAACACCAATCTGCGATGTACCAGACCCACGAATAAATGTGTATTAACGGCAAATGGCAAATGATGCAGTCATTGGCAACTGGATGAACGGGCAGGGTTGGCAGCTTTGCATAGAAATTCATCAGGAAAAGTATAAAATACTTACTTCATCCTTAAAGCTTTTCCGATATTATTTATAGGAACCAAAATACATACTTGGAAAGACGTCGCAATATCAAATTTTTGTCGTAAGATTCCAAATGAAAAGATCTGACACAAATTATTTAATCTCGTAGTTAATTTGTTTTGAGTTTAGGCACAGTTTTGCCTGTAGTGTTATTTCAATGTTAAACATAATACCAAATGTAAAGTAGGCAGCTGTCCTTGAAATAGAATTGTGTAATTGCAAAAAAAAAATTACGCAGTTACACCGAATCTCATTGGATCATATACAAATGTCATGCTTAAACATTCTTTCCTGTGATTAAATAAATAATTAATTTTTTACCACTTCAAAAACAAATGCTTCCTCATAGAAAATGACCTACGACACCCGGGAGCAAAGAGTGGCGTGTTATTTTTTAGACAATAAAAGCCAAAACATTGATAAGAGATATTTTAGTACTTCAGCCTTACAAAAATTCATAACAAAGTACTTTTGCGCCAACATTATAATTTAATATGATTTTTGTTTTTTTTTTTATTTTAATTTTGAAGTACTAGTGTTGAAATGACTGTTTTGAAAATATTTATCAAATACTTAAATGATTAACAATCACCTCAATGGGGTGCTGATGAGATAAACAAACGAAAACAATAAAAATTAAATGAATTTTTATTTCCCAAAAGCAAATAAACAAATTTAGTTTACACATATAAATAACACAAGTACAAAATTAAATGAAGAACTAAAACACTTAAGATAGCGCGGAAAAAACTAAAATACAAAAACTTAAGGTATAAAATGCTCATTTAAAAAATCAAGCGGTCAATCAATCAATCAATAAATATACACCACTTAAAATAAAACTGTGTATGTATGTATGTATGTATGTTAAATGAGTGTTCGTCTCACACACAGGAAAGACATTTATAGATTCTGGCTGACCGATACTTGGTGATGCACAAAGAAAAGATATAATAAAAATTCAGTCAAGTACGAGGAGGCTGGCTCGCACACCCAGGGTTCCGTACGTACATATGTATGTATGTATGTGTAATGTACGTATCAAATGGCATATGTGAATACATATGTACATATATTGTATAAATTTCATCTCTGCTTGAGAGTTACGTTTAATTGTTACTTTACGTTGTATGGGGACACCTGGTAGTTTTCGACTTGTTGTTGTTGTAAGGCATCTGGGAATACATACACTGTGCGAGAGTTATAGCTAACTGTTACTTTACGTTGTAAAGAGACACCTGGTAGTTTTAGAGTTGTTGTTGTTTTTAGCTTTTGTTGCTGTGAACATATGTGAATACATATATTATGCAAATTTCATCCCTCTGTCTCTCACTGTGCGAGAGTAACGGCTAATTGTTACTTTACGTTGTATAGGGGCACCTGGTAGTTTTAGAGTTGTTGTTGTTTTTAGCTTCTGTTGTTGTAGGGCAAATGTAAATACATATATTGCGCGAATTTCAGCTCTCTGTCTTTTACAGTTTGGGAGCTACGGCTAATTGTTACTTTACGTTGTATAGGGACACCTGGTAGTTTCCGACTTGTTGTTGTCTTTAGCATTTGCTGTTGTTGAGCATTTATAAATACATACACTGTGCGAATTTCAGCTTTCTATCTGTTACGGTTCGAGAGTTATAGCTAATTGTTACTTTTCGCTGTATGGGGACACCTGGTACTTTTCGATTTGTTGTTGCTTTTAGTATTTGTTGTTTTAGCGGAAAGGTACAACAACATCCTGTGAAAATATCAGCTCTCTCGCTCCTACCCTTTTGGAGAATGGACGCTGTGACGGACGGACATAGAAGTCTCGGTAATACGGTTCCTTTTCACTCTGATGAGTATGGAACGGAACCCTAAAAACTCAAGGCAAAATCAGCATGATTTCAGGTTATGATCAAGGCAGCTCGATACCAGGTAGCCTTACAAGCCCAGCTGACTACTGCTTTCAGCTTGTATAACTGTCAAAATACACAACACAAACACACACACGCAAACAAACGGATGACAGTAATACAGTTTTTCTACCAACAAAATGCATGCAGTGTTTGTTGTAGTTTTGCGATTACCTGGTATCAAGCTGCCTTAGGCAATTTTTTTCTCGGAAGAAAGCCAATTATTTTCTCAGCTTTTTTTTTAATATTCCACACAAATTGAATAATAAAACAAAACATACACAAGAACACTGACGAAGAGGGAACTGGGCGGTATGCTAAAAGAGTTTAGTTTACGAATCAGGCAAGTTTTTCTCTGTGTACTACTACAGATTACGAGTATTTATTGCTTTCAGGCAAAACAAAACAAGAAATGAAAAAAAAAAAAAATCAAAAAAACTGGAGCAGCGCTACACTCATTTAATTTAGATTTGATGGTTTACAATAAACTTGTATCGTTCATAGATAAAATGTCCCATAACTCAGGCAGACAAACAGACGGACACACCTTTTGAAATTGTGCATAATCAGTGGAGAAGTAAAATTAGAACTTAATAAGCTGTAAACTAAAACTGTTGTTTTTTAATAGCAAAAGTAAACATATAAAATTAATTTGGCCCTGCATCCCTCATAAACCCTTTATCAGTCAGCCAGCACATGTTTAGATCCACCACCATCTTTTGTCATAAACTGGAACAAATAAAACCCATAATGAATCTCATAAATATTAAAAATGTATAAATATGTATGTATGTAGTATATTAAACAAAACAGGAAAAGATAAAAAACGAACACGCAGAAAAATGAATAATAAATAAAAAGGAACCACCACTTGACCACTTATCGAAGTAAAAAATAAACAACATCGTCCAGTTATAAAAAAAAGTTCTGAGTAAGTTTCTTGTAGTGAAAGATAAAACAATCAAATACCTATTTGACATTTTTTACCGCGTTGTTAGTCAGTAACCAGGGCAAGTATTACCATGCAGATGCATGTCTGTAGGCAGTAACTTCAAATGAATACTGATATAAAACTTTGCAGTAGTATTTTCAGTAAACGTTGAAAAACATACATATTTTGAATTAAACGCTTATGTAAATGTAGATTTTAAGAAAAATGCTTATTTTTTGTACAAATATTTTTTGCAAATATTTAATAGCTGTAGTGTTTTATTGAAACATCTTAGGACAACAGAAGATAGAAAAATGTTGGTGAGGAGACTTTCAGCGAAAATTTGTATTTAGCAAAATATAAAAATTTCTCAAAATTAGTTCACAAATTGCAAAATAACACAAAATTTATTATGTGGCAGAGAAAAATAGAACAACAATTAGAAGAATTTTTTTCCTTTTATTAAACCAACACAAAACAGCGAAGCTTTTTGCTTGCCTGCAGAAACAGCCAGAGCCAGTGCCAGGAATCGAACCTGCGTCCGTCGGACACTCGACTAAAGCATCCATTGAAACAGGAAGAAGAGTCCCTAAGTTAAGTTTACTTCAGTATAGGTTAGGTTAGGTTGAATGGAGGGGTTTGTTTGCCCATGTCTAGCGACATACACCTAAGCCAATATAGGCTTGTTGTGAGCTCCGTGGGTTTAACTGCGAACCAGTTTGACTCATACAGACCTAAGCAACTCCGTCTCATTCACAAAGTTCCTTAGTTTCCTATAGCATATGTCCCGTAATTGGGTTATGTCTGGTAAGGTGTCTCTCCCCAGATGTCGGGATCGTATTTGTGAGAAGGCGGGGCACTGGCATAAATAGTGTTCCAATGTTTCGCTTTCCTCCCCACAAGCTCTACATTCCTCTCCTCCCGCTATTCCTATGCGGTTAAGATGTGTTAAGTAGTTGAGAGTGGCCTGTCAGAACTCCCATTAATCTACTTAATTCCGGCTTGCTTACTTCAGTATAACTTGCTATTAAGAGCACAAAATTTACAATGGATAAATTTGTAATAAAATTGAAAAAAGCTTGAAAGACGAATGTAAGTCTATACTTTGATTTTAAGACTTTGAAACACAATTCAATAATTATTTTATCTTTTTAAGTATTGAAATCGCAAATAGTAAAAATTTCGTTATTTATCTCTTTTCATCTGAAAAATTTTTTTTTTCCAAGAGCTTATCTTAGAAATGGGTTATTGCCAAATGGGTTATTGCATACTAAAAATAGCTGATAACTTTCACTTTTTTTTCTAGTTTCATTCTAGTGGTGTACATGTTGCGATAATTTCGTCTACCTGCAGCAATCCGTTATGCGTAACTAAATAAAGATTAAAGTGTTCCTTTTGTTAAATTATAAATTTTGTTGATTACAAGTGACTTTTAATAAAGTCTTTTTTGGTTGCTGTTTTATTTTTCTTTTTTCAACTTTATGACTGAAATAGAAAAACAAAAATACATGTCGTTGATTACGAATTGGGTCGCCTTAAAGTCAAAAAGGTAATCATACCAAATGAGTAATTAAGACACTTGGAATTTTATTTACATATTATTTATTTGAATTATTATTCATTCAAGTTGATAACAAACATGTGGTTTTTTTCAAATTTATTGTTTCTTTGAGTGGTTCTGTGAACCTTGTCTTAATCTAGTATTTTTATTTTTATTTCATTCTTGTTTTTATTAGATAGATTATTGGTTGGAAAAAAAAAACTAAAAGCCGGTTGGTGATATAATGATGGAATTACCCCGTATATGAGTACTTGTGTTTGTTTATAGACCACTTGAGATAACCCTCGAGTGTGTTTTACTTAGTTTATTATTGCTCATAAATGGTAGCTGAGCTTTAGTACTAAATATTTAATTCATTTCGTATGTTTTAGGTTTATTACAAAAATTTGCCCAGTCACTCATACGAGCGGATAATACTAACTGTATTTCCAAGTGTATTAGGATGGGTCGTTTTAGCAACCGGTATTACGTCATCGAGTTTAAGATAGCTTCTGGCATGAGGGGAAAAAGCTTCACTACAACATATTAGAGAATCATATTCGTGGCTTCTTCATGTTTTTGTATTTTGGTATGGGTCGCTGTGTGTCTGAAAATTAATGGCCCCAGTTTGCAATTTCTTCAATCTTGGCTTTTCTTCTTGAAACTAATCAATCACAAGGTGCTCGAACTTAAGCCCCATGAAATTATCAACAAAAAATATTAATTTGAACGATGATAACGAAAAATTGATGGGAAAATATCGAGAAATTTTTGTTCTTACAAATCGACCCATTCCAATGCCTACAACCACAAGGGTATATTTATTAACCCATTTATTCCTCTTACTAACTAAATGCTCATTAAATATATTTTACAATATATTTATTTTCTATTTTTTTAAGATTTGAGTCTGTTTGCGTGATTTTGCGTTTTTTTAGCACTTGTACTAAAATTGCAAATGTGTAGGACTCGTTGTTAGGAGCGGATGTTTGGGTCGCTATTAATTAGATAGACGAATGTTGCTGCCACTGATGTGTGATAATTTTACTGAATTCGTACTTGAAACAATATGTTCAGAAACAAACATGTTGTCACTATGAGAAATTGAAAATACCCTGTGTAGTAAATTGTGCGATTACTTTGTTTAGTGTTGCTACACATCATCTTTGCTGAAAAGATGTAGTAAAGAAAATGAAAATGAAGACAAATATGCTGTAATAAGTGCTCTTAAGATGCTGGACTTTGTAATCACCACATCTATGTAAATGTTATGCAGCAATTTTTCCTGGGTGTCTGCCCGTGTAAATATTAATTTGCCACTTGCCACAGAATGTGGTCGCTTTTGAAATTGAATTGAAATTTCTTATTAATTGGATTTAACAAACCCCACTCGCATTCAAATAGAAAATATTTCAATAATGTTTGTCGTGTTCTTTCTATAAAATTTATTAAATTAATTATAAACTCATTTGTGAACATTTTCATGCGGTTGCAACAACAACGTTCGATCCAAGTCGTAGTATTACGACAACAAGAATTTATTTATAAAAGTGACTTGTCATGCAAACACTGTTCAATGAATCATGCCAATAAATATGTAGTACGTACGACACACTGACTGACAATCCAATTCGAAAGCATGGACTAGAACAATATAATTAAGACCAGTCTAGAGCAAAACCAAAAAAAAAAAAAAAAAACATGTTTAACTTTATTATCGCATTGTATAATTTGCATAAGAGATGAGGTGTTTGTGTTTTCTCACGTTAATATCTGTTTAAATATTTAAAAGACTTTTAATTAAATACACAAACAAAATGTCAGTGGGAAAATTGTTGTATGAAATATTGTGGTCGCTCGAATTGGAAAGAGAACGAGGTTATCAACTAATTTATATTTTTCAAACTTCATTTATGTCAGATTCCATAATTTTTGGATTGAGTATGGAAATTGCTTCAACTAAGGCGAAACTTGGCTCTAAGTTTGTAGAAACGCAAAGGATTATTAACGTTCTAAAATATTAACCACCACTAGCTATGACTCGGGTTTCGGAGCTACTTCCTACTTCAGCAGTGTTCTCTTTGAGAGTAGTGGAAGAACGATTTTTTTTATAAAAAAAAATTCACCGCTAGTACTATAGGTTAATATATAATTCCAGTATTTATTCATTACTTCAATACTTTGTGGTCCAAAGGTGTGCAAGTGTCCCAGATACACTGGATTTGGACCCAAATTAGAGTTTATTGGAAAATATTACTTTATTAAATCCTTTCTTTAATACGCCACTAAATTTGTATTTGTCCCTATCATTCATAGGTTAGTTTATCTAGATACATCGCCTATACATGAACTATAAAATAGTCTAGCTCATTGGGATCCATTCAGACGACAATCACTTTGTGTTAATCTGAGACATTATGGACATAGGGAAAGAACAAGAAATAAAAAAGTACAGAAAAGTAGACAGCGCAGAAAAAGTGCAAATTGCTGGTTAGTATTCTATGAAGCTCTCGGCTATCGACGGTTCCCAACATAAGAGATAAATTAGCATACTTGAACTGTTGACATCTCGGAGAGATGAGTAAAGCATAAGTGCACAAAGAAACCCTCTTCAGAGCAGGACGAGCTAAAAGAGTTGCAGTCTGCCACTCTCCGTCATCTTTTCAACTTCTGCATTGAAAGTCATTGAAAGGTAGACCTAGCCGTCTGGCATAGTTCCCAAAGATACATACAGTGACCTGTAATTGCTGATACAAGGATACTCATTTGCCATCTGTCTAAACCCTAAGGTCTCGTTCTGTTTGGGGCGACGAGCCAAGGCTGTAAGATCTTCGAGATGAAGCATGTTGACTCTGATTTTATTAATTTTTCTGTGGTAAGATCCCATTACACCTTCAGACTATCTAAGGCCGTAGTTCACAAAAGGAATAGATATCATAGTATTCGTTTCAGCCAACCTGTTCCCAATATTGTCGCCATAGTTGGATCCATACTCACGCCAGCATTTGAGGCCACATTTGGGATATCAACAGAAATGTGTAATATAAAACAAAATCATTTGCTAGAGAGTGAAATATTTTTTAAACATTTACTAAGTTTTAAAGAATTTTTTTAATTTTCAATAAAACTGAATCTAATTAGGTATTTATTTACTTCATTGTTGCCTACATTTTTTCGTCGTTTGAACATTTGTAATACTCAGGTAGTCAGGTTTCAAACATTATTTTAAGTTTTTTTTTTTGAGTCTACTGATGAGTTCAGTATCATCAAAGAAATGCAGGTGGCATATACATATGTATGTAGATGCTGAAAAAGAGAGAAGTATATTTTTAGACTAAAATAATAAGTTTCCATAAAACTTTATTGCATAATTAGTTCCGTATTTTAGTCTGCAAAGTATAGCTTCAATTATTTCTGTTGATTAAAGTTAACAAGCAAAATAATGGCTCAAGTTAATTAAATTATTAATTTGACTTTGCAAACCAGCTGGAAGGACCATTAGCGGCATACTTAAAAACATTTTCATTTTCTTGCGCATGAGTTGTTTGTTCTAAAAATACATAGGCAAAAAATTTTCATACTTGTTTCTGAAATAAATACATGCCACACGTTTTCACAATTAACACATACATTTATTCATACAAATAATATCTAACCACTCATTCTCTGATTGAACTTTGCTGTCACCTCCACACTATCAAACTGCTCAAATCTCATTAACCAACAGACGACAACATTTCACAAATATTTCAGCAAACCTATTTCAGGTTGAAGATCTTGTTTCAATGCTTTCGGGTCTAAATGATTTTTCTTGTTTTCGCATTTCTGTTAACGTGTACTTATCAAATTTCAGTTAATGTTTTTAAAAAACATTAACTAAATGTGAGAATGTTTTAAAAAAATAAATTTGTCTGTGCATCATACAAGTATGACTTGAATTGGAGAATAGTTTGCGCTCTCTTCACACATATTTGGCCACAAGTCGCCACAAGCCTCTTTAGCTCAGTGGCAGAGCACTGGTCTTGTAAACCAGGGGTCGTGAGTTCAATCCTCACAGGAGGCAACTCGAAATTTTTTGTATATTTCATGGTATAATTATTTAAAAATATTGTAGTGAACTTCACTTTCTACATCAGAATAATTAACTATTCTAAAACATTCTTTTTTCTGTTTTGATATGCTTACATTTTGATTCTTTCTGTTTTAGATAATTATTTACTTATTTTATAGCAAAAATTTTATTTTTATGAATTTCCCACTTCATGTGACGAACACGATTATTAAAATAATTTAATTATATTTAAGGAAAATAAAATACTTTCAACATTAGTCGTCTTTCCCCCCTCTCTTTATGTAAGGCATGAGAGCCCGACAGACATTCCATGGACATTCAGCCAATTCAGTCAGTCGGCTGCAACAGCAATTTTCGCGTAAGAGGTAAAATATTTTCCTTTTTTTCTGTTCTGACAACAAACAACTGCAATGAAAAAAGAAAATAATTTCGAGCGGAAGCATTTCTAAAAAATAGCCACAGTAAAATATAACAAAAAATAAATAAGTTGAGAAATGCCGCACCATGGCAAATATTTGGATAAAGATGTGCAAGCAGAATTTGACTCAAGCAGAAGCTGACTGACAGCCAGACTATGGAATACGCTACTTTGTTTAAAAAATGAATAAGAGAAAAAACAAACACCCATTCCTTATAAATCTTGCGTTTTGCTTGTTAAGCAAGTTCATGTTCAAAAAGCTGCACATATTCCGGAGTTTTTTGGCGAGTTATCGTACGTGACCTTTGTACGTACACCTATTCAATAGCATAAAATTATTAATATTAAAAACAACTGAACAAAATTCACATTAACGTTATGTTTAGACACAAAATGGCTCCTGAACAATATTGTTGGCCTAGATCTTTAGTAAAGTTTGAGGGCATGACATACGTGACATGTAATGGAAGTGCATTTATGGTATTTGTGGGTATATATTTCTGTCCACAATTAGCCATATTTTTATTACAGAGTCTTTGAATGGTATTGCAATGAACAAGTTCTTATGTCCAACATCCAAGTATTCTGAAGAAATTATGCACTCAACAAAGCTCGACACATGTTTGCGCTTCATGCTGCAAGCGGAATATTTTCCTAAAAATCATCACTATTTTTGTATTTATTTAAAAAATCAAATGTAATTCAGTTAGAAAGCAATATTCGACCAATCTTTTCGTATATAGCACACATGGAGTATACTGAAGTGCTAAAAGGTTCAGAAAAATTCCGCATAACTTCCCACTGCCTCGATGAATGAGTCCCCTACTACAGCCTACTACAGGACGCAGGCTCGACTACAGCTTGTTTCTGCCCACAAGCAAAAAACTTCGAAGTTTTATTTTTCTACAGCAAATTATAAAAACTATGCTTGTGACAAAAATGGGAACAATCAGAGTCAGACTCATTCTCAAGTGCATACATAGCGCTCGTTGCCTACATTCCTCAATGCATACGCGGTCCTAGTAACATCTACACAGAGAGAAATCTGTATTTTCTTTTCGTTCAAATATGCTTCACGACATTTATACCTTCAACTATTTTTTAAAGGCTTTAAGTTTATTTTTTTCAAAAGCATTTAAGGCAAAAAAAAAAAAAATTGTAGATCGAAGAATACAGAAGATTTTTAGTGAGAAAGTAAAGATATAAAGCGGAAGGCCGGCTTATATTTCTCTAACCTCTACACAAAATCATTTGGTTGAAATTTTTCACAATAAACTTTAATCTGAATATTGTATTTCCGCTGTCATGTTTTGTGCCAGAGAAGTGACAAACTCGAATGTTTCCAAGACCAAGTCGATATTTTCCATAGAAAATGTTTTTTAACGATTGTATTACATACGGTATATTCTGTGTCATAGAAGTGACAATATAAAAGAAAATTGCTAATGTGTACAAAATTATCCTTTTGCAATTGTTTGCAGGTTTAGTGCCAAAAGAATATACAAAGTCTCTCTAAATTCGTGAGTTTCTAGTGCGGACAATTCACGTGTATATTTTTTTTTAAACGCAAGCACACAAAACCTCGTATACGGCTGCTGTCTTGTGCAGGTTTGTTTAAATTTTAACTTAGAATACCGTCTGAAATTCTACATAAATTTTATATTTATTTTACTTGTTTTGTTTTTTTTTTTTTCTCATTTTTACTTTGTGACTCAAATGTTTTTTCAGCAAATATTTGGTTCACAAAAATATTTTATCTGAAAAAGAGAAAAATAAAACTAAATCATATGAAAGATGCCCCTGTGTGATTGCGGAATTATTAAAATGCTTGTAAAAAGCGCTGCTCCTCGAAAAAGAAACTAAATTTTTTCTAGAGTATCATTTTTTAATATTGCAGTGACTTTATGATTTGTGGCACTTTTGTGTTGAACAGTTGTGCAGTTTTTAGTTTATTGCCACAAATGCTGCACACGAAAGTGGGTGGTGACAAAGACAGCGCCCATTGAGCCATTAAGAATTTGGACTTGCGCGAAATTATAACAAATTCGATTGGACGTACAGTCAAAGCCCGGTTTAACGAATAATATAATGTTCAGACCTTTCGTTATTCCGAGATATTCGTTATATCGAACAGTAATTTTTTATCTTAAAATTTTATAAAAGACGGTGGTCCGCAGTTTTAAAAACATCAAAATTTAATTGTATTGACAACTCAGTGTAGAAATAAAACTTTAATTGATATTTTAACGTTTATTTAAGAATTGTTTTTATTTCTAATGTGTAAATTCATTAAGAATCATAAATGTACAAAGGTGCATATACATATTTACTTATATTTGGATGCTATTAACATGTGTAGGTTTATCATTACATTTCATTCATATTATTCATTTCTTAAGAAATCGACATCTCGTTTTCACAATGAACCAAATAAAACTACTAAAATTTTAACGAAAAAAGCAACGCATCACACGTGTTCTTTCAATCCAAAGAAAGAAGCCAAAAACACACACAATCCAACGGTATTTGCATATATGGCTTTGAATATTTGTCAAATTACAACTTTTGTCGTCTTCTTCTCTAAATATTTCCGTTTTCAAATTTTGTGAGGAAGAAGTATTTTAGAAAATACAGTAGAAACAAGTTGTGCCTCCGTGGGAAGGGGTTTTCTATACAGTTTTTTTGTTTTGAATATTTGTCAAATTACAACTTATACGGGAAAGTGCCGGCAAATCTGCAAATGCAGATCGTTTTGTCATCTTCTTCTCTAAATATTTCCGTTTTCAAATTTTGTGAGGAAGAAGTATTTTAGAAAATACAGTAGAAACAAGTTGTGCCTCCGTGGGAAGGGGTTTTCTATACAGTTTTTTGGTTTTGAATATTTGTCAAATTACAACTTATACGGGAAAGTGCCGGCAAATCTGCAAATGCAGGTCGTTTTGTCGTCTTCTTCTCTAAATATTTCCGTTTTCAAATTTTGTGAGGAAGGAGTATTTTAGAAAATACAGTAGAAACAAGTTGTGCCTCCGTGGGAAGGGGTTTTCTATACAGTTTTTTGGTTTTGAATATTTGTCAAATTACAACTTATACTGGAAAGTGCCGGCAAATCTGCAAATGCAGGTCGTTTTGTCGTCTTCTTCTCTACATATTTCCGTTTTCAAATTTTGTGAGGAAGGAGTATTTTAGAAAATACAGTAGAAACAAGTTGTGCCTCCGTGGGAAGGGGTTTTCTATACAGTTTTTTGGTTTTGAATATTTGTCAAATTACAACTTATACTGGAAAGTGCCGGCAAATCTGCAAATGCAGGTCGTTTTGTCGTCTTCTTCTCTAAATATTTCCGTTTTCAAATTTTGTGAGGAAGGACTATTTTAGAAAATACAGTAGAAACAAGTTGTGCCTCCGTGGGAAGGGGTTTTCTATACAGTTTTTTGGTTTTGAATATTTGTCAAATTACAACTTATACGGGAAAGTGCCGGCAAATCTGCAAATGCAGGTCGTTTTGTCGTCTTCTTCTCCAAATATTTCCGTTTTCAAATTTTGTGAGGAAGGAGTATTTTAGAAAATACAGTAGAAACAAGTTGTGCCTCCGTGGGAAGGGGTTTTCTATACAGTTTTTTGGTTTTGAATATTTGTCAAATTACAACTTATACTGGAAAGTGCCGGCAAATCTGCAAATGCAGGTCGTTTTGTCGTCTTCTTCTCTAAATATTTCCGTTTTCAAATTTTGTGAGGAAGGAGTATTTTAGAAAATACAGTAGAAACAAGTTGTGCCTCCGTGGGAAGGGGTTTTCTATACAGTTTTTTGGTTTTGAATATTTGTCAAATTACAACTTATACTGGAAAGTGCCGGCAAATCTGCAAATGCAGGTCGTTTTGTCGTCTTCTTCTCTAAATATTTCCGTCTTCAAATTTTGTGAGGAAGGAGTATTTTAGAAAATACAGTAGAAACAAGTTGTGCCTCCGTGGGAAGGGGTTTTCTATACAGTTTTTTGGTTTTGAATATTTGTCAAATTACAACTTATACGGGAAAGTGCCGGCAAATCTGCAAATGCAGGTCGTTTTGTCGTCTTCTTCTCCAAATATTTCCGTTTTCAAATTTTGTGAGGAAGGAGTATTTTAGAAAATACAGTAGAAACAAGTTGTGCCTCCGTGGGAAGGGGTTTTCTATACAGTTTTTTGGTTTTGAATATTTGTCAAATTACAACTTATACTGGAAAGTGCCGGCAAATCTGCAAATGCAGGTCGTTTTGTCGTCTTCTTCTCTAAATATTTCCGTTTTCAAATTTTGTGAGGAAGGAGTATTTTAGAAAATACAGTAGAAACAAGTTGTGCCTCCGTGGGAAGGGGTTTTCTATACAGTTTTTTGGTTTTGAATATTTGTCAAATTACAACTTATACTGGAAAGTGCCGGCAAATCTGCAAATGCAGGTCGTTTTGTCGTCTTCTTCTCTAAATATTTCCGTCTTCAAATTTTGTGAGGAAGGAGTATTTTAGAAAATACAGTAGAAACAAGTTGTGCCTCCGTGGGAAGGGGTTTTCTATACAGTTTTTTGGTTTTGAATATTTGTCAAATTACAACTTATACGGGAAAGTGCCGGCAAATCTGCAAATGCAGGTCGTTTTGTCGTCTTCTTCTCCAAATATTTCCGTTTTCAAATTTTGTGAGGAAGGAGTATTTTAGAAAATACAGTAGAAACAAGTTGTGCCTCCGTGGGAAGGGGTTTTCTATACAGTTTTTTGGTTTTGAATATTTGTCAAATTACAACTTATACTGGAAAGTGCCGGCAAATCTGCAAATGCAGGTCGTTTTGTCGTCTTCTTCTCTAAATATTTCCGTCTTCAAATTTTGTGAGGAAGGAGTATTTTAGAAAATACAGTAGAAACAAGTTGTGCCTCCGTGGGAAGGGGTTTTCTATACAGTTTTTTGGTTTTGAATATTTGTCAAATTACAACTTATACTGGAAAGTGCCGGCAAATCTGCAAATGCAGGTCGTTTTGTCGTCTTCTTCTCTAAATATTTCCGTCTTCAAATTTTGTGAGGAAGGAGTATTTTAGAAAATACAGTAGAAACAAGTTGTGCCTCCGTGGGAAGGGGTTTTCTATACAGTTTTTTGGTTTTGAATATTTGTCAAATTACAACTTATACTGGAAAGTGCCGGCAAATCTGCAAATGCAGGTCGTTTTGTCGTCTTCTTCTCTAAATATTTCCGTTTTCAAATTTTGTGAGGAAGGAGTATTTTAGAAAATACAGTAGAAACAAGTTGTGCCTCCGTGGGAAGGGGTTTTCTATACAGTTTTTTGGTTTTGAATATTTGTCAAATTACAACTTATACTGGAAAGTGCCGGCAAATCTGCAAATGCAGGTCGTTTTGTCGTCTTCTTCTCTAAATATTTCCGTCTTCAAATTTTGTGAGGAAGGAGTATTTTAGAAAATACAGTAGAAACAAGTTGTGCCTCCGTGGGAAGGGGTTTTCTATACAGTTTTTTGGTTTTGAATATTTGTCAAATTACAACTTATACGGGAAAGTGCCGGCAAATCTGCAAATGCAGGTCGTTTTGTCGTCTTCTTCTCCAAATATTTCCGTTTTCAAATTTTGTGAGGAAGGAGTATTTTAGAAAATACAGTAGAAACAAGTTGTGCCTCCGTGGGAAGGGGTTTTCTATACAGTTTTTTGGTTTTGAATATTTGTCAAATTACAACTTATACTGGAAAGTGCCGGCAAATCTGCAAATGCAGGTCGTTTTGTCGTCTTCTTCTCTAAATATTTCCGTTTTCAAATTTTGTGAGGAAGGAGTATTTTAGAAAATACAGTAGAAACAAGTTGTGCCTCCGTGGGAAGGGGTTTTCTATACAGTTTTTTGGTTTTGAATATTTGTCAAATTACAACTTATACTGGAAAGTGCCGGCAAATCTGCAAATGCAGGTCGTTTTGTCGTCTTCTTCTCTAAATATTTCCGTCTTCAAATTTTGTGAGGAAGGAGTATTTTAGAAAATACAGTAGAAACAAGTTGTGCCTCCGTGGGAAGGGGTTTTCTATACAGTTTTTTGGTTTTGAATATTTGTCAAATTACAACTTATACGGGAAAGTGCCGGCAAATCTGCAAATGCAGGTCGTTTTGTCGTCTTCTTCTCCAAATATTTCCGTTTTCAAATTTTGTGAGGAAGGAGTATTTTAGAAAATACAGTAGAAACAAGTTGTGCCTCCGTGGGAAGGGGTTTTCTATACAGTTTTTTGGTTTTGAATATTTGTCAAATTACAACTTATACTGGAAAGTGCCGGCAAATCTGCAAATGCAGGTCGTTTTGTCGTCTTCTTCTCTAAATATTTCCGTTTTCAAATTTTGTGAGGAAGGAGTATTTTAGAAAATACAGTAGAAACAAGTTGTGCCTCCGTGGGAAGGGGTTTTCTATACAGTTTTTTGGTTTTGAATATTTGTCAAATTACAACTTATACTGGAAAGTGCCGGCAAATCTGCAAATGCAGGTCGTTTTGTCGTCTTCTTCTCTAAATATTTCCGTCTTCAAATTTTGTGAGGAAGGAGTATTTTAGAAAATACAGTAGAAACAAGTTGTGCCTCCGTGGGAAGGGGTTTTCTATACAGTTTTTTGGTTTTGAATATTTGTCAAATTACAACTTATACGGGAAAGTGCCGGCAAATCTGCAAATGCAGGTCGTTTTGTCGTCTTCTTCTCTAAATATTTCCGTTTTCAAATTTTGTGAGGAAGGAGTATTTTAGAAAATACAGTAGAAACAAGTTGTGCCTCCGTGGGAAGGGGTTTTCTATACAGTTTTTTGGTTTTGAATATTTGTCAAATTACAACTTATACGGGAAAGTGCCGGCAAATCTGCAAATGCAGGTCGTTTTGTCGTCTTCTTCTCTAAATATTTCCGTTTTCAAATTTTGTAAGGAAGGAGTATTTTAGAAAATACAGTAGAAACAAGTTGTGCCTCCGTGGGAAGGGGTTTTCTATACAGTTTTTTTGGTTTTGAATATTTGTCAAATTACAACTTATACGGGAAAGTGCCGGCAAATCTGCAAATGCAGGTCGTTTTGTCGTCTTCTTCTCTAAATATTTCCGTTTTCAAATTTTGTGAGGAAGGAGTATTTTAGAAAATACAGTAGAAACAAGTTGTGCCTCCGTGGGAAGGGGTTTTCTATACAGTTTTTTGGTTTTGAATATTTGTCAAATTACAACTTATACGGGAAAGTGCCGGCAAATCTGCAAATGCAGGTCGTTTTGTCGTCTTCTTCTCTAAATATTTCCGTTTTCAAATTTTGTGAGGAAGGAGTATTTTAGAAAATACAGTAGAAACAAGTTGTGCCTCCGTGGGAAGGGGTTTTCTATACAGTTTTTTGGTTTTGAATATTTGTCAAATTACAACTTATACGGGAAAGTGCCGGCAAATCTGCAAATGCAGGTCGTTTTGTCGTCTTCTTCTCTAAATATTTCCGTTTTCAAATTTTGTGAGGAAGGAGTATTTTAGAAAATACAGTAGAAACAAGTTGTGCCTCCGTGGGAAGGGGTTTTCTATACAGTTTTTTGGTTTTGAATATTTGTCAAATTACAACTTATACGGGAAAGTGCCGGCAAATCTGCAAATGCAGGTCGTTTTGTCGTCTTCTTCTCTAAATATTTCCGTTTTCAAATTTTGTGAGGAAGGAGTATTTTAGAAAATACAGTAGAAACAAGTTGTGCCTCCGTGGGAAGGGGTTTTCTATACAGTTTTTTGGTTTTAAATATTTGTCAAATTACAACTTATACGGGAAAGTGCCGGCAAATCTGCAAATGCAGGTCGTTTTGTCGTCTTCTTCTCTAAATATTTCCGTTTTCAAATTTTGTGAGGAAGGAGTATTTTAGAAAATACAGTAGAAACAAGTTGTGCCTCCGTGGGAAGGGGTTTTCTATACAGTTTTTTGGTTTTGAATATTTGTCAAATTACAACTTATACGGGAAAGTGCCGGCAAATCTGCAAATGCAGGTCGTTTTGTCGTCTTCTTCTCTAAATATTTCCGTTTTCAAATTTTGTGAGGAAGGAGTATTTTAGAAAATACAGTAGAAACAAGTTGTGCCTCCGTGGGAAGGGGTTTTCTATACAGTTTTTTGGTTTTAAATATTTGTCAAATTACAACTTATACGGGAAAGTGCCGGCAAATCTGCAAATGCAGGTCGTTTTGTCGTCTTCTTCTCTAAATATTTCCGTTTTCAAATTTTGTGAGGAAGGAGTATTTTAGAAAATACAGTAGAAACAAGTTGTGCCTCCGTGGGAAGGGGTTTTCTATACAGTTTTTTGGTTTTGAATATTTGTCAAATTACAACTTATACGGGAAAGTGCCGGCAAATCTGCAAATGCAGGTCGTTTTGTCGTCTTCTTCTCTAAATATTTCCGTTTTCAAATTTTGTGAGGAAGGAGTATTTTAGAAAATACAGTAGAAAGAAGTTGTGCCTCCGTGGGAAGGGGTTTTCTATACAGTTTTTTGGTTTTGAATATTTGTCAAATTACAACTTATACGGGAAAGTGCCGGCAAATCTGCAAATGCAGGTCGTTTTGTCGTCTTCTTCTCTAAATATTTCCGTTTTCAAATTTTGTGAGGAAGGAGTATTTTAGAAAATACAGTAGAAACAAGTTGTGCCTCCGTGGGAAGGGGTTTTCTATACAGTTTTTTGGTTTTGAATATTTGTCAAATTACAACTTATACGGGAAAGTGCCGGCAAATCTGCAAATGCAGGTCGTTTTGTCGTCTTCTTCTCTAAATATTTCCGTTTTCAAATTTTGTGAGGAAGGAGTATTTTAGAAAATACAGTAGAAAGAAGTTGTGCCTCCGTGGGAAGGGGTTTTCTATACAGTTTTTTGGTTTTGAATATTTGTCAAATTACAACTTATACGGGAAAGTGCCGGCAAATCTGCAAATGCAGGTCGTTTTGTGGTCTTCTTCTCTAAATATTTCCGTTTTCAAATTTTGTGAGGAAGAAGTATTTTAGAAAATACAGTAGAAACAAGTTGTGCCTCCGCGGGGAGGGGTTTTCTATACAGTTTTTTGGTTTTGAATATTTGTCAAATTACAACTTATACGGGAAAGTGCCGGCAAATCTGCAAATGCAGGTCGTTTTGTCGTCTTCTTCTCTAAATATTTCCGTTTTCAAATTTTGTGAGGAAGGAGTATTTTAGAAAATACAGTAGAAACAAGTTGTGCCTCCGTGGGAAGGGGTTTTCTATGCAGTTTTTTGGTTTTGAATATTTGTCAAATTACAACTTATACGGGAAAGTGCCGGCAAATCTGCAAATGCAGGTCGTTTTGTGGTCTTCTTCTCTAAATATTTCCGTTTTCAAATTTTGTGAGGAAGAAGTATTTTAGAAAATACAGTAGAAACAAATTGTGCCTCCGTGGGAAGGGGTTTTCCATACAGTTTTTTGGTTTTGAATATTTGTCAAATTACAACTTATACGGGAAAGTGCCGGCAAATCTGCAAATGCAGATTTGTAACGATTTTTTAAATGTATTTTGCTTTGCCATTCGTTAAATCGAGATTTATTTTTTTTTGTCATTCGCTACATAAGACAGTTAATGTAAAAATTTCGCCATTCGTTATATCCGATATTCGTTAAACTGAGTATTCGCTATACCGGGCTTTGACTGTATTGTTAAATGATCAGCTTTTTTTCAATCATTATTTTCGCTTTAGTGGGAAGTTTTATCGCAGTTAATTGTCTTCTAGCAAGTTTGTTTTTCGTCTCCCCAATCATAATTAGTTAAAAATTTTTATTTCTCTTTGCCATTTTCTTAACATCAGTTTAATTTATAGTTATTTTTTTTTTTTTTTTTTTTTGGCAACTGCAATCGATTGGTTGTGCTTTATCAATTTCTCTTTACAATAATAAAGAAAAGAAAAAACTAAAACCTTTTATTAAGTTTATTTCTGTTTTGCCAGTTTTAAGAAGAAGAAGAAAAAGTCTACAGCGTTTGTGTGTTCAAATTCATTTTAATTTTGCAACGACTGACTCCCTTGGAAACTTTTCATATGGCCCCGCTGTAATAATTTCATGTTTGAAAGTTTTCTACAATTTCAGGCATCTTTATTTTTGTACTTTTGCTTTTTTATGCTGTTTTAAACTTTTGTTATTTTTTTCTCTCTCTTTGTTGAACATCATGTTTAAGTTATCTTTAACTGCCTTTCTGAAAAAAATCACGCAAAAAAAAAATCAAAAAGTGCTTTTAAACTAATATTTTTTTTTGTGGAATGTGCAGTTTTGTAAAAGGTTTGATAGATAAGGGAACCAGCAGTACTGCTCCTTTTAATTTTGATAATATCGAAAATTGTTAAAGCGGATTTTTGCAATTTCCTTCCATTGTACTTCCACTAACTTTAATTTCAAGCCATTTTTATCCACTTTCTTAAAAAATTATTACAGTACGTGCTGGAGATGTGCTTTAATGAACTCAACGTTGCAATTAGTCAGCCAGTCCCCACAAAGGGAAAATAGAAAAAACGTTACCATAAAACTAAAGCGGCAAATAAGTGTAAAAGTTCTATTCACAATTCTGCGCTTTTAAAATAGAAAATTAAAATGAATTTAAATGTAATTTGCATTCACTGCGAACGACACTTATTGATTTAGTTTGCCCTTCTTTTAGCAAAAAACACGAAAATTACACTTACAATATACCTATTTATGGAAAACTGTTTGCTTAAAAACTGCAAAAAAGCATTGAAGTTTTTTTTAATTAGGATAATACAACGCGAATATCAAGCTTTTCCTACAAAAACCGTAATAAGTGACATCACAAAATGCATCGAGTTTTTAAATGTCAAACATTTAAGAGACATGCGAATGAAAAATTTCATTCGCTAAGAGCGAAAAAAATACGGAAAAAGGGATATACCTGAATTTGGAATAAATAACTAATAACTAAAACTGAGCCTGGATCAGGGGTGTTAGGAAAATATTTTCAGAAAACGTCAAATTTTGGAGAGAGAAAAAACGTCAAAAATAAATTCGTAAAACGTCAAAAAAAAATTAATTTATAAAAATAAATATATAAAAGTTTATTTAATTTTATATATTTATTTTCTTGAGCTAAAGGTCTTTTATGAAAATTATGTAATTATTTTTGTCGGTGTTTCGCTCTCCTTCGGATAGCTACTTCTTATTGTCCTGAAGAAGAGCGAAATATCGACAAAAATAAGTTTAATAAAAGACCTTTAGCACAAGAAAATAAATATATAAAATAAAAAAAGTGGTCAGAAAAAAACAAATAATAAATTTTATTTAATAATATCATTTACATTGTACAAATAACAATTCAACAAAACAAGTACAATTGTACGTATTATAAAAATTGTATGTTAATATTATTCATAAAAAATTTATTGCCTGTTAATTAAACTTTTTGTAATGTTTACATTAAAATACTCTGAAGAGTTATATTTTAAATAGTCCTTAGCAAACAAAATCCATTCAGTTGTTTTTGTCCCCAAGAAATTTATAATTTTAGTTTTGTTTAAATTCACTTGACTAAAAATGCGTTCAACGTTAGCAGATGAATTTGGCAAAGCCATTAAATCGTTAATAAAACCACATAACATAGGAAAAGCCGGTTCATTATTTGATAACTTGATTTATTGAGTTGATTTGCTTCCAAAAAGTATTAAAATCGGTTGAACTTTTATTTAAATTTAAAATCCGCATTTCTCTTACTTCTTTTTCAACTTCCTGGTACACTTCTCTTCAGATACCAAATTAAGAAAAAAAATTTTAGCAAGGTTATTTATTATAGAAGTATTTTTATTTTTATTAAAATAACGAATGGATTAATTAAATTTAAATTATTTAAGACTGAATTTCCAAAATCAAATCTTTTCTTTATTTGACAGCATAATGGAACATAGAATTCAATACAATTATCTACAAGTTGGTTATAAATGTCAACGTCAATTCTACACTGCGATATTTTTTCTTTAACGTGAACACCAAGATAAACTTCAACTCTAGGTAAAAAATTTTTCTCTGCCATCCCTGGTGTATGGCTATAATTTATCATTATTTCTTAAACAAGGTAAACACAGTACTATAATTAATAAAGTTGTGTCATCTGACTGCCATACAAATTAAAATTTTATATAGAGTTTGACAGATATATTATGTATGTATATGGTTCATAGTGATACTGCCTGGTATTGCAGGTGTTTTTTACGCTTTTCTCAACAGCTCACAGGGCTTTGTCTATTCTAGAGTTAGCAGTACTGCTAGTGAAAGGGTTGCTGAGTATTTTTGTAGAGTTGAGTAGAAATATGCTAGAAATTTCTGCAAATGCAATACTATTTGTAGAAAATGGTGAATACATGATGCGCTGGCGTTAAGAGGCTGGAGTTTGTAAAACAAAAGTCTAATTCACGTTCTTCCGGCTGCCAAAACTTTCTGCAAAACTAGTCAAACATTATTATATTTATGTTTCCTAATTGTGAAACACTAAAATGGGTCATCGAACCAATCATTTTCAAATGCAAACGTGCCCACCCACATTTGACACACCATTTAAAATTTCCAATACTACAAATGCTGCAGCCCGCCAAAAATATTGTTCATATTTAATATGAATAAAATCAACATCTAAAAATGTCAATGTCTCTTTTAGTTTGTATTTTCGTTTTTATGGTTAATTTCAATTTAAAGCGAATTTTGTGCATGATATCATCCCAATATTAATGGCATCTATGATTATTACATACAGACTAAAATTATTAATAACTTTGAATTAAAACACAAATACCCATTAGCAGATAAAAGACGTAAACACTTTAAATGCAAACGAAATTTATTCAAAGATTATGTAGAAAAATATTTTTTCTTTTAACCACGTAAATTGATTATGAATAAATAAAGTTTTGCACAAAAGAAAACGGAGATAAAATATGAGCACAACAGCCATATCGTTGGCCTCATTTAGAAAGGCCCCAACTCGCATATTTTGAATATTTTGAGCATGTCCAGTACTGTTCACTTACACATGATACATGCGAAAAGTTGATCAGAGAAAAATTTTGTCGAAAATTTTATGCTCTATAAAAGGTAAATCTCGTGTTGGTGTCCCTGCCACATCTTAAATACGCAATCACTAAAATATTTTTAATAGAATTATAAACGACCTTAAGAGCAATAAAATGGATTATATTTAAGTGCATTTCGAATGTTTGTTTCTTCATTATGGCACAGATGAACATATTTCATGGCAATAAAATCGATTCTAAACAAAATTCATAAATTCTTTAACCTTGTGATTAATAACGTTCGCTTTAAGCGCAAACAAAAACTATGATTTATGAAGTTGTTATTTTCTTTGACTGCAGCGGAAAAGCAAAAAATAACTGAAAACAATGTAGTTGAATTCACACCTAAAAACGAATGCATACCTGCCTTCAATGACTGCTTCTAAAGACGTTAATGAGGTTTCTTTTGTTTTCATTTCTTACAAAAACGAGTACTTTTACCTTCGCCGTACGGCAGAGGGCAGAGCAGGCACCAAAGAAACGTATTCAAACACTCCACGGGCAATTGAAAGCAATTTGCTATTTGGCCAGTATATTTCTTTTGTTTGAGTACTATTCACAGACGTTAACCTGCCAGTACCTTTGCATGCTGAACATACTAAAACAATGGAAAGGCAAATTCATTAAGCACATGTCAAAATCATAAGAACTTTGCTGAAACAAATCGACTACAATTGATACGAATGATAAAGTGTTGGATGCTTCATGTCAGGCGTTGTATTCCAACATGTTTAAGGCGTGGCAATACCCCGACGTTTAGTGAGAGGAAAAACCATCGAAACATATAAAAGCAATCTACATTAAACAACGTTATTTTTACGTTCTTGAAAACAGCTTGCTTTTCTTATTTGTGGCATGATTTTATTGTCAGTACACAGTCCTAGAGGATAGATAGATACTTTCGTTAAAGTGAGTTTTTGATGGAATGGAAACATCCTCTTTCGCTTCAAGCGTAGTACTTTGATTGCTGCACATCACCGTACGGCATCTATAGTTTGTTATATATTTCACACGAGGTACATTTTCATTTGAAATGTACATGGTATCTATGCGATATTCGATATATCGTGCTATCGCATGGAAGAAAATCCTTTTAGCTTAAAAGAAGCTAAGATATCTTTCTGTCGAAAGGGAAAAGCTCAACGTAACCGTAAACGATCAAAATTGGTTCAGCGTAAAGGCATGTCTTGGATCACAGCCCACCTTGAGTAGTAACACTACAAAAATAGGTGTTAGTGGTACTTTTTTCTTTTAGGGTGGAATGCATTCATCTCTTCAGCCGGTCAGTACATGTACACTTAAAATGAACAATATTCTCAATATTATTACGTATTTTTGTTTCTGCATAACAGCGATAGTCTCTACATGGTATGTGGCCACTAGAATCAAACTAGACTGCATAGGCATCATATAGTCTTTAGTATAATAATGTCTGAACATATTGTTAGAAACAATTGATTTTCTTTTGATTGATTTGCACGAAACTTTCTTTGCATTTACAATTTTTTTATTACATTATTTGAATCATTCTGACGACAATTGTTCGCAGGTAAAAAGAATAGTCAAGTGCAAGGCTGGTTCCGTACGTACATATGTATGTGTAATGTACGTATGGAATGGCATATGTGAATACATACATATAATGTATAAATTTCATCTCTCTGTCTCTTACCGCTTGAGAGTTACGTTTAATTGCTACTTTATGTTGTATGGGGACAACTAGTAGTTTTCGCCTTGTTGTTGTTGTTGTAAGGCATTTGGCAATACATACACTGTGCGAATTTCGGCTCTCTATCTCTCATGGTTCGAGAGTTATAGCTGTTGCTTTACGTTTTAAAGGGACACCTGGTAGTTTTACAGTTGTTGTCGTTTTTATCATTTGTTGTTGTGGATCATATGTGAGTACATATATTGTGCAAATTTCATCTCTCTGTCTCTCACGGTTCGAGAGTAACGGATAATTGTTACTTTGCGTTGTATGCGGACACCTGGTAGTTTTCGACTTGTAGTTGTTTTTAGATTTTTAACTGTAGGCCATATGTGAGTACATTATTTGTGCGAATTTCAGCTCTCTATCTTTTACGGTTCGAGAGTTATAGCTAATAGTTACTTTACGTTGTGTGGGGACACCTGGTAGTTTTCGATCTGTTGTTGTTTTTAGTATTTTTTTGTTGTAGCGGCAAGGTACAACAACATCCTGTGAAAATTTCAGCTCTTTAGCTCTTACCGTTTTGGATAATTTACGCTGTGACTGACGGACGTAGTCTCGCTAACAGGGTTCCGTTTCATTTTGATGAGTACGGAACCCTAAAAGGCAACTAGCCTGTGCAACTTAAAATGAAATTGTTTTTGAAACCTTTTCATACATCTGCAGCACTTTTACAGCATGAAATTTCTCATCAGGCTTGCTCAAAAATTATATTGATGTTGAAACAATATTTAATTTGAAAAGAAAGGAAAAAAAAACATCAACAAACAATTGAAAACTTTTTAATGTCTTTGATACATTTTCCTCTTTGGCAATAGTCCAAAAATGCCTGCAAAATGAAAAAAAAACATTATGAAATATTTTTCATTACTTTTTTTTATTCCTCTTTAAGTGAAATATTTTAAAGATTAGTTTTGAGACTTTTTTTTTGCTTCTTCGAAGCGGTGGATGTTCAGCAGCAAAAAGTATTTTAACATTTTAAAGAGGCATGTCATAAAGAAAATATTTTGGCTCTTAGGCAATAAATAACCTTTTATTAGGAACAGTGGCTGCTGAAAATGTTACCAAAATTCTGACAAGAAGGGAATTTAAGAAACGAAATATTCATTAGTTATTTTTCACGATCTAATCTTCATGGACTTTAATTGCTTTCTGGAAACTTTTGCTATAGCGGATGTCAATGGGGCTAAAGAATACAAATTAATTAAAATTATTACTTTGGGCTGTGGTACAACCAGGTGCTTCGAAGCCACTACGCCTTTCATCAGCACACACACATTATTTTTACTTTCATATTTAACAGAATTCAGTCATGTTTATGATTCAGTTATGATTGTTGTTTGCTCTGCATACGCAGCCAATATGAGAAAAGTGATTCATAGGACACAGTCTTCTTGAAAATTTTAATTAATTTATCTTTGAAGTATGTACAAACTTTTTTAAATATGCCCTGAAAAATTTTAAAAATATGGAAATAAAAGCAATAATAAGATGGGTCGCTGGAAATGAGTAAAATTTATTATTCGTTGCGAATACGGCCGCTTGCTTATGAGGTATAAAAAATGAAGCGAAACAAAAAAATATGACTCAAATATAGATAGAAAATGAAAATTCTAAGTTTATGAGAAGCTTTTCGGTTTCGAAATAGATGGTAGTGCCCCAGCCTAAAGCCTTTAATTACTCCATTTCTCTCTTTCAATACCATGAATATTATTCATAGCATCGGTTTAAAAAAAGTCAACTAAAGCCTGAGCAAAGAAAACCGTAGTACCTGCCAAAGTTAAAGTCAGCAATAGTTATGAGTTTTTTTGTGTTGTGTGTCAAAACATCGACTAGACTTGCTCTTTCCATCTATACTGTAGTTCGAATTTTTTAATTTTGTCTGTCTACATTTTCATGCCAATCAATTTGCATACCAAAAAAAAAAAAAAAAAAACTTTTTTCTATCCGCAGAAATTGATTTCAATACCATTTAATGAATTGGTTTGATAATACTATTTTGTTTATTTTTCAAACAGCATTTATTACGGCTTGAATTATGTATTAGTCTGGCAGTCTGTCCGTTTGATTGTCTATCTGTGTTTGAAAGTCAAACATTTTAAAATGTTTGAATTAAAAAGAAGAAAAAAAAATACTGAAAAGTGGCTCTCCTTTGGATTGCTTTTTAAGTTTTCTAATTGATTTTATTTTGTTATTTGTATTTTGTTTAATTTAAAAGCAACACATTTGTATGTAGAAAAACTGGCAATTGACATAAATTTTTTCTAGTTCAAATGGCATTTGGTTTTGATTTTAATTGAATTTCAAAATTGCTTTTAATCTGAAACGAACTTACTAATATATTGGCTTTGCTTTTTACAATAACAAAGTGTTATGAGCTGAATACTAACCAAGGAAAGAAACAAATTGATTTTATTTTCTCTTTTATGCGAACCAATACGCACCTATTTAAAATTCATGAAATATTTAACAACTCATAAACTTAATAAACTGAACAGTTGATATGTAAATAAGTTGTTTTGCCCCCAAAAAGAAAAAGTATTTAATTAAAAGGTTTTCTTTTCAGCAATAAAGTTATGCAAAAAAAAACCTGGTATTTTTTTAATGAAGTTTTGCATAATAAATTAAAAAAATATTTTTATATATCTATTATATCTGCACTGGTTCGTTTTTGTATTAAAATTTATTTCTCTTAAGAATAAAAAAAGTTCACCACTATCAGGGGTAAGAGCGCATCCTGGTTTGGATAAACCTCTCTGCTTAAAGTTTCTCTTCAGAACTCTTTGTTATTTCATGCTGCTCTTGAATGAAATTCGACTCCCATCTGGAGATAACGAGCGCATTTGTACTAATCTAAGAACACATCAGCTGATAAATTATGCGCTGAAAATTCCAAAAAAATTGCAAAAATATCTGAAGATCTTGCATTCAACTGAATATCTGGCAAAATTCAAGTACTAAAGAAGTTCTAAGGAGCACAAAATCTAGATGGCCTCAAGCTTGATAACAACAATTTACCTAAAAGAATGGATATTCTCTTTGAACGGTTTTTAGGCTGAAAGATATGCCACGAGAAAGAAACGCAGAAATAATAATTATAATTTTTCTTCTTGATTTCCTTGGTAAAATAATAAGATTTCCTTCTTGTCATAGATATATCTCACTAACTTTATTCCAATTTACTAATCACTGTTTTCTCTATGTGGGCAATTGAAGCGGCCATGTCCGCTGTCACCTGCTTCTGTAACGTGACTCTTAGTTGGTCACTTGGTCTTAACCGTTTTTTTTTTCAGGTGTTTGAGTATTTCGTTTAAATTTACTATAAACTGTACTATGAAACCTTCTTGATGGGATGCCAAAAGGTTAAGCATATTGAAATAACAAATTTCAATGAATGTAATACCTTGTTCATGCATTTCTAATTGAGATAATATTCAGTTTATTGACATAATATTTTCTGCGTTCATGCATACAAATATTGCGCTAACTCAATTAGTATGTGACAGCTGGAAAAAAGTTGTTGTTTTTGTTTTGGTAGTGAGAAAGAAAAAGTGAAAAATATTTTCAATATTTTTATTTTTTTATTATTTTGTTTGCTTTTGTTGACATTTATCTCGTCATTCATCTCGCATTATATACTTTTAATAATATATAATATACTTATTAAACACATCTTTTACAGTGTTGTGTTTCACCTTTTTCTCAATATTCAAAGCAATTTTGAGTTTATTAAGCAATAACTTTATTGACTTTTTGTATGGAATATTGAGCTCAATAATGGACTTTATTGCGATTATCTCAATAAAGGCGCATATATGAACTTGGTATAAGTAAATAAATGCCTGCGTGTTCTGGGGTTAAAGCCTCTTAATTGCTTTGTATTTTTAGTTGTAATCAATGATTTTAATTACATTTTTGCAACCGCATAGTTTTGGTGTAATTTCTATAAAATCCTTGACACATTAAATTATTCCATCAGCTTCTTGAACAACCCATACCAGATAAAATTTAATTTTTATTTTTTCTTAGTGAAAACATTCCCCTGAATACGTGTTTAAGGGTCAATTGGCAACAATTTTTAAACTTATTTGCAACAAAGTCTTGTGTTTGCTGCAGCCATGCAATTACAAGCAATTGTTGGCCAATAAGTTTAAGGTTCATTAAGATGCAACTACACATAGAAAAGAGTTACCGAATGCAAGATCAACAATATTACAAACTGAAATGAAATATGCACAAAATTTTAATTGATATACCCAGCCGGGAAAAAAGATTACCAAAAATGCATGACGTAGTTCAAAATGTTTTGAATCATTGCTGCACTTAACCGTCTGCCTTCATCTAGCGGAAGTTTTTTAATACAAACCTGAAAGGCAGCATAAATTTTGCTATCGGTCAGACGTTATTTTGGCTGATATTTCATTATATTCCTACTGGATTCGAAATAGCAATTGTAAATGGCAAACTGTGCATTATTTTGTTATGATTTCTTCATGTGTATTTGCAGCCAAATCCAGCACAAATGCTACAAAAAGCTGCCTTCCACTAAAGCTTGACTTTTTTTTTTAGATATTTCTACATTTCTTCTACTCCTACTTGGCTTTTTTTTGTCATTTATTTTTTTCTTTGCTTCAAATGTTGATTATTCAGCTCTTTTCTGGCTGCCTCTTTTTTTCGTTCTTTTTTAATGGGCAAAGTTTTTAGGTAAAAAAAAAATTGAAACTAAACAGAACCGAATTGAAAGATTTTAATCCGATTATTTCGTAAGAAAAATGGAAAAACGTTACAAATTATTCGTTTTTTCTTTCATATTTATTTAATGCCAACAAGAAGAACTAAAAAGGGTGGATTGGCGAGGTGAATACTAAAATTATAGCCAACATTTATAATAAAAAAATGTTTTATAAATAAACAGCTTGAAGAGAGAGAAAAACACTGTTATCAGCTTCAGCCGAATAATCTTTTAGTTTATGATAATGGTTATTTATGAAGCTGCTGCTTAAACCTTTAATTTTCGTTGCTCTCAGGCAGAATATTTTTAAAGCGAAATGCGCCTTTGTGTGATTAATATAAATTACCCCGTTTATTTATTGAAATAAAATCAAAAAAAAAAAGTTGAAATGGTTAAGGGCGTGAACATCAAATGTAGAGCCATATCTCTGCGTTACTGGGTAGGAAAACTTATTTATTAAAACTAAAGGAACTCAAAAAACAAAAAAATGCAGATAAAAATAAAAAAAATTGCAAAACATTTTAAAAATTCCAAATTTTAGTTTTTCTTCAAAGTTGTGCTCATAAAAAGCTTAACGTTAATTTTAAAACGAAGATAATCAATTTAATTAATTAAATAATGAAGGCATTTAATAATGTTTTAATATTGAAGTATTTGAATTCTGTCACGTGTATGATTTTTGTTTTGTAGATGAGTTTGCATGTTTTCAAAAAGTATATAGGAAATTGTGATAAAAAGAACATCATGATCGGAGAGCCTTTCCGTTTTCCTAGCCATGAGCATGCAACCATAGCCTTATGTTGTCTTGCGCAGTGCCAAAAGAGGCAAGGAAGCCTCGGCAATCATGATACTGAAGTCAGTATTTAGAAGCTCTTTGGGATTTTATCCAAAGCGACTGTCATGTTCTTCCCATTTAGATGGGTGCAGGAATCCTCAGTTATCTTAGGCAGTACAGAGATTAGTGCCCCAGCAAGACTCTACGTGGTCATCCTGCCTTATCACAGTTTGAGGAGTATTTCTTATCTGCAACGTACTGGCTGTGGTTGGTAATAACTTCCCATAAGCTCCCAAGGGATGCCACGTTGCTAATCACTGATCATATAGCTCTATGTCATACAACAGACAGAGGAACTGGAACAGAGGGAACATCAGAGTTGGTTAAAAGCGTGAGGTTTAGCGCGATTTCGGGCTACCAACCATAGCAATGAGTGGCCGTCCAGGGATTTGCACTCCAGTAGAGTTTAGATAGCTCGAACTCTTTATCAAGGGATTCTGTTGCGGGCCAAGAACAGAAGCAAATAAATAATCCAGCTGTTCGGTGACGGCTTTGTAAAGTCAAATGGATGAATTGGTAGAGTGCTCTACCAAGAGTCTTCGAGGTCGCAGGTTCGATTCCTGCCGAAGGCTCTGGGTGTTTCTGCAGACAAGCAAAACAGCTTCGCAGTTTTGTGTTTGTTTAAGAAAAAAATTATGCTACCTGGCTTGCTCCGCCATCGATTTAGGGCATCGTGTCAGGTATCTATGTAAATTATTGGACCCTGCACCCCCTCCCTCTGAAGATTAGTTGGTTCTGTCTGACCCATCATCGTGGAGGTTACAAGCTCAGCTGCATCGAAGTGGTTGCTGATCGGTGTCATAAAATCACATGGAAAGGGAGAGGCTTTGAACAGGATCTGTTTTGTAAAAAACTAAATTTAATAGAAAAATGGCTGCTAGTTAGAGGACTGGCGAATTGCACTTCAGGAGAGTTTAGAGAGGTCGACCTTCTTAGTCTTAGGAGGTTTTGCTACAGACCAAGATAACGTAGATGGAAACTGGCAGCCGAACACTCTATTCACTACTTAATGTTCAAGGGCGAAAGTGCGACACCTTAATCCATGGTCACCTTACGTCATATACCAGCTGCCGACGTAAATAAAGCCACATCTGCTCCATAAATTCATTTGTATTTTATGTTATTGTTTTGGCCAACAATATTTTGAATACCGCTTTGCAACGCTCTGAAACATCGGGGCCAATTTGAGTTTAGTGACTGTAATTCCCGCATTCTCTATTCCACTCTTCAGCTGGATGTACAAATATCATGTGTGATGACAACTATTGTTTATAAGATGCAGAAATATTGGAAAATATAGCACTCGGTCTAGCTGCCAAAGAGTTTCTGTAAGACCTCCCTCCAAAATGTTAAGTGGTTACTCATGAGGGTCAGTTGTGATGTGCAGAAATGCAGCGAAAACGCGGTTTCCTTCTTTCTACTAAAACATGTTTATCTGTCTACATAAGCAAATGTAATACCCTCTTTTTATCATTTAGTGAACAATAAAAACCTCACGAATTAATGATCTGAATTTGTTGTAAACTAGATACAACAATTCAAAAAGGAAAACGATCACAACAACATAAACACATTATAATAAGTATAAACAAATAAAAAATGTAATCTACTGTCACAGTTAAACTAAATACAACATTAAAGAAGACTTGAATTAAAAACTCAGCCATCAGATGAGATGGTTAAACGGCAGCGGAACTGGCGGGGGGTGGGCAAAGGACCAAATGAAAACGGCAGACAAACATACACATACACACATTGTGGTTGAAATTAATGTTGCTGATTTTTAATGTCGCATGTGTTTTCAATACATACGAGTGCATGCATACAGGCCAGCAACACACACACGTACGTTGTTTTGTTTTTAGTCATGACAATGATGTTACTGCTGCATTAAGATGCTGTTGCATGCAAGTTGTAACCGCTGTTATTGTTGTTATCTTTGTGTGCGTGTGTGTGTTTGTGTTGCTGTTAATGCTGCCGGTTATGCTGATGGTTCTTTTTGTAGATTGTTACTTCCATGCTGCTTGTGCTGTTGGTGCTCATTGTCGTTTTTTGATGCTGTTATTGCCGTTGCCGTTGCTGTTGTTGCATTTGTTTTTGTAGCATTTATTGTTATAACTGCTGCTGGTTCTTGTTACTGCAATAAAATTACGTGACTAACATGTGATTGCGTGTTGCAGTTTCCATTGCATTCATTGCATTTACAACCAGCGAAGAAAAAAAAACACGAAAAAATAAAAATAAATGTACTTACGTTTTTACTTACAACTTTCTGCATACAACAGCAAACAAAGTATGCAATACAATAACAACATCGAAAAGGAAAATATTTATATTTATTATTGTCTCATCACTGGAAAAGCTTTGAAAGAGTAAAAACCTCTATGTCCAACTCAGCTCCCTCGGAAGCAAACCTGATGTCATTGGTTTTTGGGAATTCACTTACATTTTCCAAGCAAGTTTTTCAAATTGGCGTATTTTACTTTTAAAATCACTACTTAAGGCTTTCAAGAAGTTCTTGTCGCATTTCGAGGACAAAACAAAAATGAGTACAAGAACTGAACTTGCAAAAATTTGCATGTGGTATTTTTGTTTTTCTTTGAACTATATTTCAGTATTCGTTGGAACTTTTTTTTAATCGAAATTCAACATAAGTGTATGTACCCCAGCCAGTATTATTATTATTATTATTATTAATGCTAGGTTGGTCCAGGATGGCCCTTTGCACTGCGACCAATAATGATCTATTGTGCAACCCTTTTCCCTCACGAGTTTAATACATCAAGAAACAGTACTAGCTTCTTCTGTGGAAGCCCTTGCAAGTCCTGTGAACCCAATGTATAGGCCTGTAACAGCCTGCATCTTCTGTGGCCAAGTGCCACACATTTAGTAATCAAGTGTTCCATTGACTCCTCTTCTTCTCCGCAAAATCTGCAGGTTGCCGTGCTGGATAGTCCCATTCTGTGTAGATGTTTCCAGCAGGTATAGTATCCTGTTAGTGCCCCACACAGTGTCCTTAGATTCTTCCTATTTAATTTTAGAGCGAGATCCGCTCTCTTGGCATCAAAGCTAAGAAATTTCTTCGAGTGTTCCAGACCCCTAGTGTCATTCCACAGTTTCTCTGTGATGGATGTTGTCCATTTTCTGATACCCCAGCCAGTAAGTCTTCAGCTTTACTTTTCTTGTCTTCTCTATAAATGTTGATCACTCCAATTCTATCGCAAAAAATCTTTCTCAATTTTGAGGCAGTAAGAATCAAACTCAAGTCCGAGAACAAGAAAATGAAAACTTCCCTTTTGGAGATTTTTAAAAGTTTAAGCTTTTACAACAGACTTAAATCAAATATAAGTGCAAGACTTTCTTTAGCTTGATAAAAAGAATTTAAGGTTGCTTGCTTTAGCACAATTATTACCACAATTCCAAAACAATTGCAGCCTCTTTTGTAGGCAATCTGCAAAACAGCTGTTTTGAGATCTTTAGCGATTTCATACCTTGAACGATCTGCCTTTTTAATGCAGCATGGCATGTTTGTGGCATACAACAAACTATTCATATAAATTACATACTTACTTAAAGTGTGTATTTGGCTTTAGGGCAACCTTTTAATCCGTTTTGTAAGCAGAACGTAACGTAAATAAATGCAAAAAAATTGGAAAGCAAAAAAGAAAGAAAAAAGAATTTGCACAAAAAACCATTGAATGAAAGTCTTTAAAAAACGGTATTAAGGGCAGAGCTTTAAATAACTTAAATCTTTTCTCTAAACGAAGTAGAACTAATATGGTTTTACGCAAAAATGGTGCGAGTTGTATGTTTCAAAAAAAATGTTAATTCTTTTCAAACCTGACATCATTTTATAAAACCACTGTTAAATTTACACCAACGGAATTTTGAACAACAACTGCATAAAGTATGTAAATAACCCACAAGATTTTGTAGTTGTTAGTACTGTCATTGCATTTTCATTTTTTGTAACGAGTTTTTTGTATTTTTGCTACCTTTTTTTCGATCTTCCCATTTATTAAAGATACTTATATTTTAAGTTGGATTTTTTTTGTTTGTTTGTAATTTTCGTCTCCGTTTCATGTTCATCTCTTCATTCCACCCACTGCTAAATTTTAAGCCCCCTTCTTGTTGCGGCTTGAGCTCCAGTGGCTTTGGGCAATTTTAGATTGTCAATTCAATTTGTGTTAGTTTATTATTTTCATTTAATTTTACTCCAATATGTTTTTTCTGCTTTCAGCCTCGAGGCTTATTAATGCATTTTGCAAATGTATGCAGATTGGACAATGCGATTGTTTCTGAACAAAAAAACCAACCCATTCCATTAAATTAATTTGCTTATCGTTTATCATAGTATTAAGGGGTTTGGTTGCAGGCATCATGTTTAAGCTGGAAAAGACCTCCAGGTTGTGATACGTTTTGTTTGTGTTTTTGAATATCAAAAGCAAAAATTTATGCGAATAACAGAAAACAAAGTACAATTTTTATAGACTTGAAATCATATGTATTTGCAATTATAAACGCCTTTTTATTTTCATTTACATATGGACACATATACATACATTTTTTATACAGATAAGGAAATCTAAATTTTGTATATTATTTTTTTATATAACATCAATATACATAAATACATAATCATACGTGGAAAGTGGAAATTTGCGATATCTCAAATCACTAAATTGTAAAGACCTTCTTTTGTTTTATAAAAATATGATGTAGTAAGGTTGTCATTCGTTGTTGGTCGCTACCCCTCAATGTGTTGGACTTGTGGCCGGAAAAAGTTTCGGGGTGGCATGTGGTGGGTTTGCCGGCCAGACACTTTCGCCAAAGCATTTTGTTCCTATGCAGAGAAAAGTGAACCTCACTGTGGTTATAGTACATATCAAGCAACCAGAGTAAAATCAAGAAATCTTTTGATGCAGTCTGGGTTACAACATTGAGCCCAGAGAGCCCATTTAACTCTCTGAAATAAATAAACATTTGGAATCAGTGCAAGAATTCTATGCGGGGATCCAACTCGAATTGAGTCACTCTCAGCTACTGACACATCTTAGGCGCACAGGAAGAGTGGGAGAAGATAAAATTAGAGCATGTGGGGAGTAGAGCGAGACATGAGAGCTGTGTGTGTGTGACAGTGCCCACTTTTCTCACAAATACGTTTCCGATATCTTGGGAGCGACATCTTACCAGTCATAACCCAATTACGGGGCATATGCTGGAGGAATTTAAGGAACTTTGTGAGTGGCACGGAATTCCTATAGACCCATGAGTAAAACTGTTTATGGTTAAATCCACGGAGCGCACTTTGAAGCCTGGATTGAGTGTATGTCACAAGGCATGGGCAAACATACTTGTCCAGCCAAACATACTTGTCAAGGGTTTTTGGGCCTTCTGTTGACCAGTTACAAAAAATATTTTATATGAAATCTGTGATAGGAGGTCTGATCGAAAGGATCTAGTGGAGCTTACTGGTTTCTGTATACCTTTCTTGCCAAGTTCACTTCCTATTCACGATCGAAGCTTCATATTAGGACTAGTTTTACGACTCTTCTCTATTGCTAAGTTCCAAACATATACCTATTTTTTGCCATGGAGCTACAAAATTTCACGGCATCTATTTAAGAGAGCCCTCCTATCTATAGGATCCGGGAGCATCCTGTCATGTCTGCGTGATACGTGATCTCCACTTCCGGCTCTAGTTTTGCCGCATCATAGTTTCGATACCAACTTACTTAAGGGCAGAGACTGTTCACGAAAGCGTTTCCTTGTACACAACACAGAAAATTCGTGCGGATTTTTGTGGAGAAATAAATTTAAAATCAGTCTTAAATCCGCAGCAGCAACCGATTAGTTGAAATTATGCTCTTAGCAACGTGGTGATGATTTGAAAGTTTAACTCTCGTTAAATATCTTTTGTTGACAAAATCTAGAATAAATTTTAGCGAAAAAAAAAAACAGAAATGTCATCTTTTTAAGAACCAAAAGCATTTCATGCTTGGCTTCCACTCAAAGTGACATTATCAATCAAGTTACAATTGTGAAAATGGTCCGAATGTGAGTCCGTCCGTTGT
The DNA here is from genome assembly GCA_963662145.1 of Sturmia bella. Lineage (NCBI taxonomy): Eukaryota > Metazoa > Arthropoda > Insecta > Diptera > Tachinidae > Sturmia > Sturmia bella. The sequence goes on from OY759168.1 coordinate 124,473,199, forward strand.
TCTATCAGTCTCTGGCTATGAAGAACTAACATATCTGTATGTTTGTATGCATTCATTCAGAATGAATGTAAGAAAGATTGTTGCTTATTTTGAGGCACGTCTAACCGATTGTGTTTCATTGTCTGTAGGCTTTTGTTTCGTCTTTTTCTCTTGTTGGTTTGAGGTGAAACTCTCTGATAAATGACGGGATGTTGGTTGGATATTTTATGGATTTTAGCTTGTTTCCTTAACAATTTTTTGTTGATCTTTTGTTTAGTAGGTTGCTTCAGAATGTTGCTGCATTTAAATGCCCTTCGTTGTATGTATACGAATAATGTGTTACGTTCACTTCGCTTTGCCGGTTCAAGATAATAGTGAAGAAAATACTGGCTGTCTTGTGTTTTATGGGGTGTGAAATTATTGCAAAACACAATTTTATATTTTCATTAGAATATTTTTTTGTTTGTACAGGTTTTGTTATTTTGAACAACTACCAGTAAAAATCTTTTATTTTTACTGGTAGATTTTTACTGGTAGTTACTTTTTTTATATACACATACAGGTGTATATGTATGTATGTAATTAAAATAAAAATTTTTAAAATAATATTTCTTAAGAATTATCATATCTTTGAAAAATAATCTGTTGCCAGAAACTTGTTTCCATTAATGCTGGCAATTTTTTGCCCGCTTGAGTCTCCAAAATCACACACACACACACACACACGTATGCGGATTTCTTAGTTAATCGGCAAAGGACAAAAGGTTTCAGGCGTCTTATTTCCAGCCAGAGATGTATAAGAACCGCAGAAGAAAAAATTTAGCATCATACTAAAATATTTAATGTATTTTCTGTTTACTATATCGAGAAGATGTTATTTTCTTCAAAGTTTGACAGATAATTTTAGCGGTTTTCATTTACGTTTACGTTCAGAATTTTAAAGGAATTGCCCACTAGAAAAAAAAAAATAAAATTAATTAACTTCGTTCTTTGCAAGGCAAAAGGTTTGCCGAAAACACAAATTTTCAAAATAATCTCTACAAAGATATTTCGCACGAAATTGCTGCAATTAGATTTAGTCATGCAGTTGCTTTTTTTCGAAGAAGTTGCATCTTATAATTGTCATGACAATTGCGTAATTCAGCACATAATGCATAGTGTAGCTTATGATAAAAACGTTAGCTCATGATAAAAACATGCTTGACCAGAATTTGCCAGATTTAAATTCTTTCAAAAGATATTTTTATTATTTATACAATAATTTTATACTCCAAATGTATTAACACTTTCATCATATAATCGTTCTGAGTGTGGGACTACACCAAATTAAATGTACGCACTTGTTTATAATGGTATCAGGCTTGAGTTCGATTTTTAGATTGGAGTAATCAACATTCTTACAGAAGACAAGAAAAGTAAAGTTGAAGACTTACTGGCTGTTTCACGACCACCACGTCGCTCATCAGCACCCACCTGATCTCTTCATTACTGACTGTCTATATACTATACATATACATATATGTATGTATATATTTTGAAATCAAAAACGCACCGTAACACAAATATGTACATTGTACATATGTATATGCAAATGAAAAAACGCTTTGAAGCTCTTTAAAACCAAAACATTATAGATAAGTATATGTATCTTTAATTAATTCTATCTCCACATACTACATAAAAATTGAATTAAATTTTAGAACACAATCAACAAAATCAAACTAAAAAACCCACAAACACAGACAGCCATCACACAAATTAGCCTGCTGTCGCGTCGCGTCCGACCGTCCGTCCATAAACAATCACATCATAATAAATTAATACTTTTTAATCAACAAACAACTCTTTCATATAAAACATACAACTGTCAAATTTCCCACATTGTATTTATATTTTAACAACAACACCACAAAAAGAAACATACACACCCAAATAAATCACTCCTGGCAATGTAGAAAAATGCAAGCAGCAACAACAACATCGACGATAACAGCCACATCCTAAACATACCAAACAAAAGGCGTTTTGATTGCGGGTTAGAGCAAAAGGGGGGAAAATTAAACACAAACTCTCACAAAGTAAAACAGAGCATACGTGTAAAAACAGATAAACCCTTTTTCAAATTTTCGTGCAGGTGGGGGCTGTTTGGGGTGTATGGACATTCCAAATGTCAGCACTAATACATATGTACATAAAGGCAAGTTTGTTGGTTTTTAGTAATTTTGCTAGCGATTCCATTCACATGGAGAAAGGGAGTCAAAGCCACACAGGCTAAAAAAAGAAAACCGCTCTCATGCGAAACGTATACACGTGGATTTCGTTCACAAAGCCAGGTATCTAAAACCCTGATATGGGTTACGTACGTATATATACATATTTAATGCACGTTTTAGTTTTTGTTGTTTTAGTGATTTGCAAATTTTATCACATGTGTATGTATTTTACAAAATTATTTTTAATTTATTCAGAAATTTTACGCCAGGGCCCCGTTTCGCGAAACCTGCAAATGTTGTATTACAACTAAATCACACACTTAAAAAAATTCATCACTTTGTTGTATTAGCAAAATAAAAGGCATTCAGTCCAATTCTAAGCGAAAAAGAATCCGAGAGAGTTTTTCTTTTTTCACATTCCTTTCATTTTGCATAGAAATTTCATTAAGAAAAGATCCCCGGAAAAAGTACGTATTATGAATGGACAAAATAAGCTAGAAAATTTTCACCAGCTTTTCCCATGGGAGATAATGAAAACTTTACCCTTCATACCACAAAAACATGCAAATTATTTACAAAAACTCTTTTCTTGATTAAGAGATGCAAAAAAAATGTCAAATATTAAAAACAAATTTAACAATTAAAATCATACTAAAAGGTAAGCAATTTCATGTCGGCAAGCAAAACAGCTGGTTTCACAACAAAGTGATGACACTTGTTCAAATTTAGAATTGAGGGATTTTGTCTAGAGAAAAATTATATTCGATATAAAGAAATTCCGCAAGAATTTGATAAGTGGGCCGAAAAATTATAATTTTTATGAATTAGGGGGTTATTGTATTCGGCCCAATTATGAAATTCTTGCGAAATTTCTTTATATGGAATATATTTGACATATTTGTATGGAAAATCTGTCAAATAAGAACTTTATAAACCTGTTCTAATTTTTATGAATTAGACGGTAAATGTTTGTGGGTGTTTATATCTATATAATATAATTATGTAAAAGAGAAACCTAATCGTATGTGAAATATGCACATGGCCCAGCAAGTCGCTACGTACTAATTATTAGAAGCTCTGGACCAGCAATTTCGAGGTTGCAGGTTCGAGCCCTGCCAGCGACTGTGAGCAAAACACCCAAACACCAAGTAGCTTCACAGGGAAGTCCACGGACATTCACTAGGTGCTTAGAACTGACAAACTTTGCAAGAGTTTGCTGTACATCAGTCATAGTACCATGAAAGAACTGTGTTACGTTAGCATTTGGGGTTGCTGTAACTTGTCTCTCATTCGCGACTTTATTTGCCTTTAAAGCCCCCGTCAACAGGTTTTCATTGAATGTACACTCCAATGAAACCTTGGGTTTCTATTTGGTTTCCTCTTACTATCTGCTTGTCCAAATATCTCGGATAGTTGCTGGAACCTCCACTATCAGGCACAGTGAGCCTCAATGCCAATACGCTGATATTCTCTGACTGATTGCTCTTTAAGTGCTTATGTGGCTGTGGTTGTCCCGCGGCTTCACTTGAGGAGCGATGGCTTTCGGGCCTACATTTTCATTTCTTTGTATTTCACTGTGGATGCGATAAAACAGTCCAAGAACTTGCAATTTAAATGAGCTTGATCAGCCCTTTTGGGGTGTTGCCTTTTGACCACATAGATTTTAATCTACCGTTAGATAAGCCTCGTAAGACAGTTGCCAGGGTACATTAAACTCCACATTGCACTTATGGAGCTTGTCGTTGATAACAATGGCTAGAGCAAAATAGTTATCATTGAAGTATGTGCCAATGATGCCACCAGTCCGCGATCCGTAACAAACAGTGATCTTTCGGGACGTATTAGATGCTTTTATTAGTGTACAAATTCATTATGAGGCCATCAATGAACATGATTAGGATGAATTTTCTATGGCTAGAGCTTAAGGGAAGAAGAGTTTGCATGGATAGGGTACGCAAGCTGTGGGGGTTTTTTGAGCCTCAATTTTTCTCTCGGTGTTATTTGAATAAATGAATAAAAATGATACATGTATTTCAAGTTTCTAACGAAAATTAAATGGAGCATTATAGAACAATGTAATCAGGAATAGGTATTAGGATTTGTATATAAAAACATTTTTCGATACTCCACCTTTTGAGTTACTGATAACTTTTGGGCTGAACAGAAAAAGTACCACCACGTCATATCAAAAAAATCCTTTTCGAGGTGTCCGAATTAATTTTTTATTTTTGTATTTTTGAACGGAAGTCCCTTTTAAGGAGGAGAGAAAAATTAAAGGAGGACGGTCATACATCTAAGTCCTATACTTGTACTATGAGATCGGTGAACGTCCCTTCATGCAAAAGAACAAAAACTTAAAATTTGGCCGCCTCGAAAATTTGTTTTTTGATATGTTGTAGTCGAACTTTTTAGTTCCTCATGCCAGAAGCTATCGAAAAAATCGATGGCGCAATACGGATTGCTCCATCGCTCTAATATTTATATAGTAACCCCCTAATTCATAAAAATTATTACAGGCTTATAAGACTGTTATTTGACATATTTGTATGGAAAATCTGTCAAACAAGAGTTTTATAAACCTGTTATAATTTTTATGAATTAGACGGTAAGCAAACAATTTAGAATTAGTTGACGCAGGCGCCATAAGCTATGAAACATATTCCAGGCTGTACACCTCTCTATTTTGCCGCAAATCCCTTAAAAGAAGCTCTGATATCCATGACTAAATTGTTTTAATATTTCTCAGCAAAATTAATCTCTTTAGAATGCACAATTCGTAATAAAAAAAAAAAATAGTTTTAAACCTCTACTCGAGATGTCTAACAGACATTTAAGAAATGTCTGGGCTCCATATCCTCATGCACATTTAATCAGCCTGTCTGTCTCTCATGAACGTGTGTGTAATCGCTCCATAAACATTTTCATTATGACCTGAAGTGATTTTTGTACGTCCATTATTAACTCGTGCATGTGTGTGCAGTACGTTTAAAAATAATGTGAAACGTTGTAAATTACCAACAGAAATTGTATCAAATTACACAAAAATATAAATTGCTTTCAAGTCACTCGTTTTGAATTTCATAATTTTATCACATTAAAAGAAATGAAAAAAAAATTGTAAATTGTATACGCCGCTAAAATACACACAAGCGAGCTGTTCGAACAACCCCCCTGCCTTCGAGGGGCATTTGCTTTGTTCGGTCACAGGGTTTGCGGGCAGGCTGTTTGCGCTGCTTTAACTTTTAAAGAGATGTGTCATGAATAATTGCCTACAAAATAAAAAAAAGCATGAATTGAACGACTGAAAGAAATTTTAATGTAAAATGCTTCGTGCGTAAATTATTGAAAATATAAATTATGCACTTACAAATAACATGAAAAACAACAAACATTCGGTGCTTGAATTTGATTGCATTTGTGCAGAAATTGCACGAATTTAGCGATTATGTTTCAGTGATAAAAACAAACGTTGTTCCCTCATTTCGTTTTGTACGAGTACTTGCACATTGAACTCAAGTGACATTTGGCAGAGGCAGAGGCAGAGTGAGTGTATGTTCTGCTTCGCGTAACGGCAGGGTTGTAAAAAATAACCTCAACAAATTGAATTTAATACGCACCAAATGACTTTCATCAAAAAAGCTGCATTTTATTTTCAATTTTCGTCATGTTGTCGTTGGAAATTCGATACACACACGTTGCTTGTAATGTACTTAAATTTATTTAATTTCGTCTTTCCTCTAATTTTAGCTGACAATGACTGTAATTAAAAACAGTATTTTATGTTTTCTTTTTCGATTTTATTCACCAACAACATCTTGCAAGTAAAATGCTTGCCAGCTTGTTTGGCTGCCAGACTTTGTTACCAAAACTAATTGCTAAGTAAAGTGCAGTGTGTTGTTGTATTGTGCCTCAATGTCATTAAATCTTTTTTATGCTGCATGTGAACGCACAGTTAGGGTGTTCATTTCAGAACGAACACAAAAAACAAATGAAGGGTCGCACATAAAAGCAAAACAGCACGAAAATTAATGGTCTAATTGTAATACATGGGCTGGTTGGCAAATTCTTCTGCTGCAACACTTTTGAAGCAAACGCTAAAACAAACCTCTAGTTGCATATTTCAAAGCAAAATTTTTTCTGCACACATAAAGTTACATGCTCCATTGTTTTTTAAAACCGAATTGTGTCTCGCTTGGAAATTGGAGCTCTAAAGCTGCCTATGAGATATCTACATATATGTTACTACATACATACATATATATATGTATGTATGTATGTATGTATGTATGTATGTATGTATGTATGTATGTATGTATGTATGTATGTATGTATGTATGTATGTATGTATGTATGTATGTATGTATGTATGTATGTATGTATGTATGTATGTATGTATGTATGTATGTATGTATGTATGTATGTATGTATATTGAATAAATACAAATTGTCTAATTCATAAAAATTATAACAGGTTCATAAAGCTCTTATTTGACAGATTTTCCATACAAATATATCAAATAACAGTCTCATAAGCCTGTAATAATTTTTATGAATTAGGGGGAAAAACTTTTGTGTTTTATTATCATCGAGCAAAAATAATTTTTGCGCAGCCCTGAGACCCTACAGACCGTGACCAAGACTATCAGCAAACCTCGTTGCGGCCGTAGGTTTGATTTGATCGAGGTCACTGGGATCCAACAACCCAGGACCCGGCTATGTGGTTCTGTGTCTATTCGCAAATGGTGCTTCCTTCTCCGCTTCACAGAGTCTGCACTGCTTACCAATTTCAGTTTTCTGAGAGAATAATCTAGCTTACAGTGCCCCGTCCTTAGCCCTGCATAATATATTTTTGATCGAAGTTTGCAATAGGTATGGATTTTACTCTGCCCGGTTACAGCAGACTTTTTGCAGGTCACATGTCCGTTGGGGCTCTTCAGTAGTCGGCAAGGGTTTCCTGCTGCCATTGCCGTAGAATGATGTTCCCAAAACTGTTGCTAAGCCATAAAATGGTGCAGGTCCCATAAAGAACTTAACTGCGCTTTTTCTGGCCAACCAGTCTGCCCTTTCGTGGCCCTCTTCTTCTTCGTGGTCGGCTCGATATCCATATGAAAACTAATCTCTTCCTCAAGTATGGGCCGGAAGGAATTCGAAACATTCCCAAGCCAACCTGGACTGAAATAAGTAACACAATAGCGCTTTTGGAGCAACCTGACTGTCAGGAAGCACGCATATGACGGCTCTAGATAATACAAATCCTAGAAAAAATGCGTTTATATGAGTTTAAGCCAAAATGTTTTTGAGCTGCTCAGAGGAAAGTAAAAGAAACTGCAGCTTCTTTAAATCAATTTATCATGTTACGATTTTTCTTTTCATACTTTCAGCCATTTTGTGGATTAAAAGTTTCGCTAAAGGCTTGCAAAACTTTTTACTACAAATTGTTTCGTTGTTCTCCCACGTTTAACTTGTAAGGAAGTAACAGAAGTAAAGCAAGCGCATGTTGCACTTGACGTCAATGCACTGAAATACTTCAACTAATTCTGGCAATTTGCTTTTCAACCTGTTTCAAGGAAGAACACAAAAAAAAAACCGAAACAAAACATCAAGAAACGCCCTCTCCAACACTCGAACATTTAATCCGTTAAATAGAAACATGAAATTACAACATCTGCTATTTTTCTTTTTTAATTACACTTAACGAAATAAAACCTTAAGCATCTTAAGTAGTTTTCCTAAGAAGTTTTATTGTTTAAGACTTTCTGGCAGTTTGCCCAGAATTTTCAAATGCTCGTCTCTCTGATGGTTGTCTCTCTAACCTTTTTGTCAGAAGTTGTGAATCACAAATCTTGCAGCAATACAACACAACTCTGCTGTTTATTTGCGCAGCGGCACTGAGATACATAATGTTGTATTTCAGTGCAACAAAATGTATGTATGTATGCCTGTCACTTTGTATGTAAGTCATGTGCCTTTGCATCTTGTGAAATATTCTGATTGTGTGTGTGTGTGTCTTGGCTTCAGAGGAAAATAAAGAAACATGAAAATGAAACTGTTTAAACAATATGAAATAAAAATGATTATTTAAACCGCAGGTTTTTCTTGTTAACGATTTGCTACTCCCAGAATTACTTGTTCCACTGATTTTTTTTTTTTTCAGCAAATGTTGTATTGCACATGCAGTCAAATGACAGTCGGCAGGCCAGTCAGAATTGTTGCTGGTTGTCAAAAGTTTTGGGAAAATTGGCATCTGTTTGATGGTTGCAATTGGCTGAAGTGGTTTTTGTTAATGAGAAAAGAAAACTTTTCTAAAACTCTAAGATCCCACCACTCGATCTTGCAGCCATGCAGTTTTCCATGAAATAAATTTTACGTCACTTGAAATAAAATGGTAAGGAATTTATAAATATTGAGAGATGCCTGCTCTCAGGGTAACACAAGAAAAGAATGCTATTATTATACTACATTTACATTTTTGCAAAATGTAATAGACTTTTTAATAGCTTTTATCGGGCTTGAGTTCGACTTTTGCTTCCTCTAAATTGAGCAAGATTTTTTTGTGATAAAATTTAAAAAAAAAATGTTCTTAATTTTGGGGAAGCAAAAATCGAACTCAAGCCCAATATCATATAAATCATATAGTTCGACCAAACTAATCACATAACTCAATTAGAATTCAATCGAATGTTGGTGAGAGAATATAAAATATATTCCAATCAACAGAAAAACACAGTGATAAAAAGGAAAGTTGGTCAATATGATTAAATATAGACAGTCGCTGCTGCTTAAAAAAAGTATACAATTAGTCATGACCTGAATTCGAAGCCTATTGGGTGCCGACGTGGTGGTCGCGAAACAGCCATGGTATGTACCAGACAACTGCAACAAGTATGATCGAGCCAACATATTTACCAAAGTTGAATTTAAGGCACAACTCAAACAAGTAGTATATGAATTTAATGCTTGCCTGTTTTTTGTGCTCAAAAAAAAAATGCCACAACAAGTGTAAGTTCTATTGCAACATTTTACTTGAACTGATTTGTATAGAACCAAAATGTCTTTTTTGTACACAGTTTGCTTTTTGCAAAATTGTTTTGTGCATATAATTTGATCGTAATTAAATCAAAAACAACCGAGCCACTCACATATATGCACATAAGCGGTTAGCAGAGTTACCAGACTAACAAAGTTTGAAAAAAGGGGTCGTTCCCAGTTGCTAGCTCTATCAAAATTATTAAAATACCGAGTAACAAATTAACAAGTTCGGTGTGAATACCGCTATTATGTCTGCAGAATTTGCTTCCTTTTCATTTGAATTCTCACTCATGCTTAGAAAATAAATTTTATTGAAAAAAGCTTTGGAAATTTTAACTGTGTTTCTTGGTATACTTTTTTCCAAATGGTCAAAATTTATTGGTACAGTGCTGCATCGCTTGGTGCTGAATAGTTTTTGGAAGATTATCCTCTACTTGCAAAGTAAATTTCATTTCGTATAGGAAATATCATGAGAATCTAGTAGGTTTGATTGAAATCTCCAAAAAAAAAAAAAAAATGGATTTCCCTTTGGTATAGCAGGCCCAGCAAAGTACAATTCATCAAAATTACAAGGCTTGGCTGCAAAATTGCATGTCTATTAAATTAGAGCATTCGAGTTTTTTTCTTTAGCGGCAAATCCGTGTTGAATTTTAGATTTCCGGGGATACCAGTTGAATATTAAAACTAACAACATTTCTTTTATAAATATTTACTTTTGTAACAATTACGGTTTTTTTTTAAACTTGTATTTGATACTTTAAAATTTGCGACTTTCATTTGTGGTCTGGCACATGATCTTTCAACTTGAAATATCTAAATACATGGACACTTTAATTTTATTCAGTTGTTGCTTTTTGTTTTGTTTGTTGTCGTTTGGCTAAAGATTTTCATGGCAAATAGTTTGTTAATCGGCATGACATAATTTTGAGTCGCTTGTGCCGCCATGTGTTGCATACGTTTGCTGTTGAGCATAATTGTCACTTTGCAGTTGTTTGGCATTTGCCAGCAGTGTTTACGGGGTACTTAATTTTATACTTTATTCATTATAAGGTAATTTTATACTTGTATGTATTTCTTTTCATTTAATTTTATTTCTTTCATTGTAAGCCGTTTAAATATTGTTGTTTAGTTTTATTGTTAAACTTTTACAGGTCAACAGTGTTTTTTGTATTTCTTTCTTCAATTTCAGTATGTTTATTCAGTTCTTTTGTTTTTCGAAAGGGATTTGTTTTTGTTAATGCTGTTTGCATTTACTGGCCTGGCCTGGCCTGTTGTCTTAAAAGCGCTGTTTGTCCGCCCGTCCGTCCGTCTGTCCGTCTGTCTGCCTGCCTGCCTGTGTGTCTCTCTATCAGTATGTCTTTCTGGCATTTTGTGTTTTAAATTGCAGTGTTAATTCCTCCTGCCAGCCGTTCGCTCATTGCCGTATGTATTTGAGACTGCTTAAGGTTTTTGTTTGAATTTTCTGAAGAGCAAAAAATAAATAAATAAAAAGAAAAATGTATTCTTAGATTTAAAACAAAAAAATATTTACGCAAATATTTAACAATGTTTGCTTTATACTTTTTTTGTAGTACGTTTGTTAATCTTTCTTTGAATTCTTTGTTTAAATAAGCAGAGATATTTGCCACATGTTTCTTCTTGCGAATCCTCGAAAGCGCTTTAATTATTTGTTTAGTTTTAAAACAAAGAAAATTAAAAGTATTTCTTCACTGCACGAAATAACTCAAAGTTTTTTGCACATACAGACACATACCTTTTATATACATACATGTACGTATGGCGATACTTTTCTTTTGAAGTGGCAAATTGCTGAATATTTCATACCTATAGAGAATTTATTCAAACTTGACTGTTTGTACTGAAGACCTTTGAATTTTTTTTTTTTTTTTTGCAACAAAATTTAGTGTCAAGCCCGCGATGTCACTTGACATCAATCGCTTACCCAAAAACATCGAAAACAACAACAAAGTATTGAATTTTTGTATTCTTGGCAGGTAACTAGGGGAGCTTGTGGGCCTGCCAGTTAAATTAAAGGGCAGTTCAGACCAGTGTTGCCAGTTTAGGGGTTTTTTTAAATGTTAAATTCTTTCGGGGGAAATTTAGGGGGAACAAATTTATTTTTGGACTTGATTATTCATTTGCTCTAAGAGCCAATTGAAATGTATTAATTCAGATCCAAAAATCAACCTTTTCAAAAAATGTTTTTTTTTGTATTTTTCAGCTGTCTAAATGCCGACGACATTTCGTTGGTTGGACCTGAATTAATACATTTCAATTGGCTCTTAAAGCAATTAGATAATTAAGTTCATATTTGAATATTCAAAAACTTTTACTTTTTGATACTTTCAAAAATACAAATCGTAGTAACCAATGGTGACTCGTTGTATAGAAGGTTGCAAAGAAAAGTAGAACTGTTGCAAAACGAAAAAGGAAATGTTTGCTGTGTTAAAGGTTTGTTGGAACATTTTTGATTCTCATTCTGTTCATGGGAATTATGGAATAAGTAGTTAAGTTTCAAATAAACTTTTAAGAATTTTTCAAGTCTACTGATGAGTTGATTAGCACCAACGAAATGTCGTCGGCATATAGACAGCTGAAAAATACAACACACTTTTTTTGAAAAGGTTCATTTTTGGACCTGAATTAATTTATTTTTCGGGTATATTTAGGGTATTTCTGTGTTTGGTTGAACGGCAAAATGGCAGGAGTTAGAAGATATTGCAACTGATAAATTTTAAGACTTTAACGATTTTTAAAGTAAAATTAAATGAGATATTTTATGTTCATCTGGTAGCTTCAAGTACAGAATTTTGCGACTGGTAATTTTAAGTACTTTTTTTTGTTGAGTTGAATGAATTTTTTCTTTATGGGTAATTTCTTTGAATTTTTTCCGTTTCTTAGGAATTGGAAAAATTAAAAAATCTAAGAACCTTTGATAAAATTTAAATCCTTTTTATGAAAACATCAAAAGAACGTAAAGAGCGAAGCAGACTGAGAAACTCTTAATATTTTTGGGGAAACTTAATAAAATATAATAAAATAAAATATAATAATATAAAAAATAAAATTACGCAGATAAGAATTTCCAGCTGCCTATAAATATGTACTTAGATCTCAAAATATGTGAATACAAATAAATCGAAAATGTATAATAAATATATCTACATACGCCTGTAATTATAACATATACACTGAATAATACATGTAACCAGTTAATTTTTACTTCTTTTTAATTGGGGAAAGTTTAACAATTTTATGCATTTTCCGCATTGTCAATGCATTAATATTGGTGATTCGCAAACTAAAACAGAAAGTTCACCAACATTTTTTAGGGGGATTTTGTAGAAAAACATTGAATTTTAGGGGGTTTTAAAATTTTTCTGGGGGAAAGAAATATATTGACCTGGGAACACTGCTTCAGACCATTACACTATGTACAGGGTGGCCCAAAATTAACGAAGCGGTTTGAATTGCTAACGGCTGAGTTGACGAGGCTACCACCTTATTAGTTGTAGCATAGTCCAGCCTTTATTCTAGTATAGTTACCTTCTCTGTTTACAATGTATCAACTACAGCTGGTGTGGCATATACGAATTTATGATTATTTCTTTGTTTATGCAATTTTTCTTGACAAATCTCTTTTATCGCGCTGTTGAGCGAGAAACCCATCATGACTTTTTGGCATTGTTTATCTAATGACATTATTTATTTTTCTCAGTATTGAAATAGTTGTTACGCATGTATTTGTGATGAATTGGAATTCGAAATTTTACGCTCTTATTACTTTATTTTACGGTCTTATTACTTTGAGTCAAATGTCTGTTTTTGAACCATTAAAAACACTTGTGTGCGGCTGCTTTCTTAGTTTTCCAAAGAAACCTTCTTATGAAATTTGCTTTTAGGAGGCCAAAAACTCTGTTAATGAGAACAGCTGTGTCCACAACGTCAATTGCATTTAAAAGTTATATCTGTTTTGGATAATTTAGTAATTGCTTTAACAAGTGTGTGGGCAATTGAGCGAGAAGGAAGTAAATCAATTGGCATTGTAACGCTTATGAACTCTGAAAAGTAGTCAGATGCTGGTTTGTGTTTCTTGATACGAGGTAAACAGAACCGCACTAATTTGCTATCAGACTCAGCAAAATTTATAGAAAATTGCATTGCTTCGCTTCCATATTTTGAGGTTATGCACTTTGGCATAAATATAGTTATTAATTTATTATGCTTTTGAAAACTGGTGTAAATGAATGTACCTACAAGTATATTGCGTTATTATTTTAACTCCATGAGACATGTTCTGAATTATTTGGTTTTGGGCTCAATTTATAAATTTATCACATTTTAATTCTACATTTTATTTTACTTTTAATTAGTTGCTTTTTAGGTTCTTAATGAATTCAAATCATTGTCTGTGTCAAATATTTGTTAATTATATTTTTTTTGTTCGAACTTTTTTTTATAGAATTATTTTGTATTAAGTTTATCGCGCTCAAGTTCTTTTATTTTTGTGATTATCAGTCAAAAAAAAGGTGCTTGAATTTAGGGGCTCATGTTTCTAAGGACGACAAGTGTGGCAGCTTCGAAACAGCTAGTTGTCCACCCTGCTAGAAGTCAGTGATGTTTTCTTTGCCTTATTTAATTAAAGCTTAATAGAAAATAATAGTTAAACATTTGTTGAATGGAACGACAAATTAATATTAACACAAGCTGGGGGACAGCTAGCCATTTTAAAAGCAGCAATACTTCTGACCACCACAAATATGTCCCAGCTCATATTAAAATAAAAAATTAAATTAATTAGTTATTTGCCATAAGAGCCAATTGAACTATATTATTTTAGATCTAAGAAATATACCTTATTTTTATGCGTTTTGCAGCCGTCTATATGTCAACGACATTACGCTGAATCTATTTAACTCGTAGAGTACACTCGAAATAACTTGAAGGAATATCTGTTTCGAGTCCACGGCCGAGTTGTGTAGCATGAACCAGATGTCGGCGGGATATAAACGGCTAAACAAACAGAAAACAATAATAATAACATTCAAATAATAATAATAACAATTTTTTGCAACAGCCACACAATTTTACACTCGACGTCTGCTGGCTACGTAGATATTGTCTAATTTAGCTTAAGACTTATTATTTGTTGCCTGAAAATTCGAACCCTGACCATTAACATTGCGGAACACGGATAATTGTAATGAACTTGTAGTTGGCAGCCAAGTGGAGAATCAATACCATAGACAATTTGAAATTTAATAACAAATTTGAAAATAATTTTAAGCATTTCTTTGACTAAACATTATAAGAAGGCTGCCACGTCTGTCATCATGATGATGAAAACAGAAAATTATAACTGCCAATTTTTTTTTTCAACTAACAACTGAAATGAATCAAAGGCAAATTTCAAAAACTTATGTGCTGGTTTTTCCTTTAATTGAAACTCATTGTGTGACGTTGCTGGCTCTAATTTGTAACTTGTTGTCTGTCTTGTCTGTTTTCCGTAATCTACGCCTGAGCATTATAATTCAATTAATAAGCTTTAATTACACAAAAATTAGTCGCTAATTGTACATTTGTCATGAGAAAATTTGAACTCCCTTGTTGAGCTTTTGTCGTCTTGAAATCACATTCAAATCACATGTGTTTCACAAAAAAACCCCACGAATAATTAATAAACGAAAAAACAAAATTATCATCTGTAATAATAAATGGATGTCAGGTTTGTAATTATTATTTATGAGCCATACTTAGTTGGATGGCAGGCAGTACATGCTCACAAACTTCATTTGGGAAAATTATAAAACAAGGCGGGGTGGTTTCTAGCCCCACCTTTTAAATTTATAAACTAAACTTTTTAATTACGAAGCATAGAAAACGTTTGTGGCAAATTTATGAGTAATTATCAAAAACCGAGACAAAAGACGACCTAAAACTTTTCTAACTAAACTTGCAGACTATTAAATATGTTTCTTAATTTTATGCAAATTAGAAAAATACCTGCATGGAATTGTTACAATTTAATAACGCATGGCGAATTAGAAAAAGTCAGAAACTACAACCAGAACTTAAAAATGAACATTTGACTTTTTGTGCTGGCAAACACTTAAATTAAATTTAAACTAGACATTCGACAAATAAACCAAGTGTTTTATTATGCACAAAAGTGTTTGATAAAACTCCAAATTAAAAGAAATTCAAATGCCAGGCACATACACACATATTTGCATATTAATTTACTACAAGGCTTCGCGCTCAGAAAGAGAAATACAAAATTGAAATCAAACAGCTCGTGGAAATTCAGTTTGGCACATTGAAGGGGAAGGAAACAAGAAAAAAAAAAGGATTTAAAATTAAGTAGACAGGCACCATTTATTTGAGGATGCACATAATGGAAAAAATTCGAGTGATATCGAAGTGTTAAATACTGGTTAGAATATCAAAGCTTTCAATGAAAGTGACTCTTGCAGGGGTGCTTGTCGTTAAGCACAGATTTCAGGCATATTTCATTCGGAACCAGGAATGGATATGGCTAAACGTATGTATGTATATAAAACAAGCGCAATGTACTTCATTTAAGGGAATCTGTACTTACAATACTTGTGACACCGCTTGGGATTGATCTAAAGTACAAATGGATTGAATTATGTTTTCAGTGTAGAAAGCCTTAGTTGTTGATTAAAAAATACCGTCAAGTACGAGGCAAGCTCGCGCAAAAAGCATTGGACATTTCACTTCACTTGAAATTGCAAGTGAAATCAATTGAAACGTTTCGTAGCGGCATAAATAGAGCTCTTGGGTAATTAAGTATTAAGTTAAATATGTCTTTGGTGGCAGCTTTCCAAAAAAAAAGCAAATAAGTATTTGTAATATTAAGAGAGACATAAATCATCTTGGAAACACATACACACAGTTATTGCAGTTATTCTCCTTTTCATTTCAATTACTCTCAACCGAAAGACCCTGGTACTTAAGAAAAGAATATATAATAATAAAAAACTACTTGCGGAGCGCTTCATTGGATCGATCAGCCTTTACACCTTTTTTGGTTAATGATTGTTTTTATTACTTACGAACAGAATCACCACCTACAGGCAACTACCAACCACATGACTCGACAATAAAACAATACAAAACAACAGAAATAACAAAAGAAACAGAAACGAAAAACATGTTCAAGTCATAAATTAAATATGGTGAAGTTTTGAAGTGCGCTGTGTTGCATTCGAGCAATATCTTATGCTTAAGCCCATAGACATGTTGCCCATATTGTAACTTCAACTTATGTATTACTGTGGCTGTGGCTAAAGGTAGATGTTTAGCTTAAATATGTTGCATATGTTGAATATCCGTTGGTATTTTTCAATATTTCATTATTTATGATTATGTATTTTTAATTTTTCACAAGCGTTATTAATGTTGTGAAGTTAATTTATAACTGAAGAAAAACACACCCACGCACACAATAGTGGTCCTGGGTGATTGAAGAATGGGCCAAGGACTGACTGACTGACTGACTGGCTGATAGACGGTTGATTATAAGCTTTTTTTCTAAATGGAAATTCATAAGGGAAAGCGAAAGGCGGATGATGATATTTTAAATAGGAATATCCGTGGAGTCGAACGAAAACGTTCGATACCCACCACCAGACTCACTACACTCGTTCGTTCGCATTTGTTCGCACAATTGCATGGAAAGGAAAAAAATGGAAAATTAAAATTTTTAACTAATTGCCTGTTCAGAAGATAATAAACACTCACCACGCTGGCTGCAGCATTCAAGTGTTAAATAGTTATCGATAACAAAATATGCATGTGAGGATGTCTGTCTTTTTCGCTCTCACCTTTATTTCCCTCTATTTTTCAAATTAATGAATCGCTTGTATTTGTTTAACGAATGGAATATGTATTGTGCCATTGTTTCTCGTTTTCCTTTTTTTCCTTTTTTTGTTTGTTTGCCATTTTGTTTTGAACTAAATAAACAAAATTATTTTGTATGTTCAGTATTTGTATGTGAAAAAACACACATCATTTTAATGTCTTGTTTTAATGCAAATAAGAAATGACAACTAAAATAAAAAAAGGTTGAAATTTCCGTTTATTGGCGTTGCCATTTGTAGTGCCTGCCTGTGTGGTGCAAAAATTCAAAGTAATTTATTTTTTCTGTTCCCTTGGCCGCATGAAATACCCGTATTTAATATTCATTAAATATGGAAAAAACAAATGAAAATTATTAAACGTGTTTATAAATATAATAAAAAAAAAACAAATATGTGGAAATATGTACAATAAGTGTTTATTTAACAATTTCAGCGTATTTTTTATTTATTTATTTTATGTCGGAGCTATTTTCTCGCTTCTGCTGTTGTTTTATGAATAACTGCCGTTTCAGAAAATACAAATATTATTTTAATAAATATTTAACAGAAATTTTTTTTATTATTATTTGTTTTTAAATGGAGTATATTGTGGTTGCGGTGGGAGTAGAAAAATTATGTTATTTAAGCAAAAAGAAAAATAAAAATGCAACCATCGAAAGAGGAAACTGATTTTATAGCTACATATGTATGTATGTATACAGCAAAATACAACTGGATGCCTTTATCAAAACTGCCATTTTTAATTGTGTAGCAAATCTGATCTTTTCATGACTCTCTTGAAATCTTTTAGAATTTTTCTGAGTTTTCTAATTTTTGTTTAGTTCAAGCAATTTATAAAAATTTTACAATGGTTTGCGGCAAAAGAAGTCTGATCTTCCACAATGTTGGAAGTAAATGTTGCCCAAGTCGTACAGCTGAGATGCAGGTGGGTTATTAGGCAGGGCGTTGTAGAGCTTGACTGCATACATTTGCCCCGCAACGCTATCGAACACATAAAACCCAATGACGCCGCCACTGTAATAGCGGATTTACATTTACTCACATCTTTGGGATGTGTGTTGAGGATGTTGAAAATTGAAAAAAGCTGTTTACATTACATTTTCCACATCTTTCATCTGTCAAATATTATTTCACGTGTTTGAACAAACTAAAAAACACTAAACAGAATGGAATTTAAAAATTGTGCAATTCTCTGATTAATTATTGCCCTTAGAGACCAAAACAAATTACAAATTCAATTTGCGGAATTATTAGAAATTATGCAAGACGACGGCGACGATGAGGATGAAATCTTGCTTTATGCGCAACATGTTTCGAGTCCAAGACGCCTGTGGACATTTGTGGGAATTTTTAATAATTTATTAAGATTTAAACTAATAAAAAATTACACCTTAGAATTGCAATGACAATTTTTGGTAAAAATTTTTGACACTTGTATATTTTCTGGTGATGGTATGAATTTTTATAATTTTTTTTTTTAACTTCTTGTTAGTGATGACATTAAAATAATCGAAAGATGTTGAATACAGCAAAATGAGAAATGAACATCTTGTAAGGATGTTGAGAGATGTTGAGTTTTTTTCATATAGAATTTGTATAGGAAGATGTTCACATCTTGCCAAAATGATGAAAGATGTAAGATGTGAGTAAATGTAAAAAGCCTCATGCGTTGAATGGGTTCTACGATGTCCTAGAAGTGATAGCTCTGCTCACGATTTGTTCGCGCTTGTTTAGCTTTTCTAAAGACATGAGCAACAAAATGGCGGATAATGTATTCTAGTTAGTCGGTCATGCAAAATCAGCCAGCAAGCGAAGAGTTTTAAATACTGGGTCTCAAAACAAAAAAGGGAACCAATTCCAGGAAAACGAAATATTGAATAAAAATAGTTTAACTGTTAGTTTTCACCAAAAAAGGGCCACGAGCTCATCACTGGTATTCATAAAAAATAAAAGGTTGCTCAAACACATTTTAAAAAAAATTTTATATGAAAAATTTGTTATAGAATGTGTTTCAACAATGTTTTATTTTTTATGAATACCGGTGTAGATATTTATTTTCTTGAGCTAAAGGTCTTTTTTTGTTAAAAATATTTAATAATGAAAATAGTTTTTTTTATTATTATTGTCCTGAAGAAGCTAACCGAAGGAGAGCGAAATATCGACAAAAATAATTAAATATTTTTAATAAAAAAGACCTTTAGCTGAAGAAAATAAATATATAAAATATAAAAAAGGGGTTGGAAAAAACCAAATAATATATCTTGAAAATAATATTTGAGCTCGTGTTCCTTTTTTTTTATGAAAACTAACAGTTAAACTAGCTCAAGAAAATAAACATATAAAATTTTCAGGATATATCAGATATTGAGTTTGTGAGAAGTCAAAATATTCCTCTTATACTTTTTTTAGATTTTCATCGCATATCAGCCCTTGCGCTGCTAATTAGAAAAATAATGCTTTAAAGCCACCCTTTCAATGTGATTTGCTTAAAATCGTATTAATTAGAATTATTTTAAATCAGCAAAACAAACTGCTTAGAAAAAGAAGATTACTTTAGTTGCATTAAGCCAACTTAAAACATGTAACTTTTAGCAGCGGAAAGCTTCACGATTTATTTTCTTTCAACTGCGAAGTGTTCTCTTCTTTTTATGTGCAATTTAAGTGGGTTGAACACAAAACACCAAACCCGGGCAAAAGTTTGCAACATCCATCTACGTACAATGCAGTGTAGACATTTGTTAAAACTATGCTTGCTTTATTTTTCCCATCCCGTTTGAGTCAAGAAAAATTAAAACATTGAATGTCTGGCAGAGACGTTGAACAGACAAACACAGTCAGACATCGACAAGATACTTTTAGTTGTTCATGTGTAATTTTTACTAATTCCTGGAACTACATTTATCGATTACTGACAAATTCTCGTTCGTTGTTTGTGAGGCAAGTGTTCGTTTTAAAAATGGCTATAAGTGAGAAAGCAGCAACAAAAACAACAACAAGAACAAAAACAACAACTGCAGCCGGCATATGGCACGAAGTATTAAAAATACAAGTGCTTACAACTATGTATGTATAACTATGTGCGATAATGGCATATTTATACTTGGTAAAACGTTTAAAACACCAACAACTAAATCCTCCTTAGATACATTTCTCTCTATCTGCGAGCTGCAGAGTGATACAATACGATAGTTAGTATAACTATGATGCGATGTACGTAACACTACTTGCAATTCTGTTTGTAGTAAATTGGATGTGTATTTGCTTTGCTGTTTGTATTTAGTTTTGTCTGCACAAAGTGGAAGTTGGAATTTTCGTCTGCAACAAAAACAAAATTTAGACAAAAATTCAGGTTCACTGGAATTTTCATGTGAGAGGTTTAAACAGACATTTTTACTGTTTGCTTGTCGTTCAAATTCCAGCCGAAAAATAAGTGCGGAACATTTCAAAAACATGCGCATTTAACGGGCGTGGTACACTCATCTGTGAAATTGTTAATAGTTCTGCCTCTTTTGGCAGGGAGTTCATTTACAGGAATATTGGAAACTGCACTCTTGCATGCAAAAAAAAAACAAAAAATAAGCTGCAGCTTTCTATTTGGAAAATCTCTCACTGTGTAGTATGCGCCCTCGTTGTTCTCCATTGTAGCAGTAACAGCTGTTTCGAAAATCACTGGATACTACATGTAGCCAAACACTAAGTTATTTGTTGTCCTTACATCCTTTTTTATATAACATGCTCATGGCAGTTACGTTTGTTTTTTTTTTTTTTTGTTTTTTAAGACAAACGACAACCTTAAACATGTTGAGAATGTAACGAGGAATTTTTAAATTGGAAATGTTGGCATTGAAATCCTGCAAATGTGAGGGGAGAAAAAAAGCTAAAGGAGTAGTATTTAAAACACAATACAGAAAATTAAGTGCCGAATTTCATTGAATTAGAGACAAGAATTAAGTAAAACTTAATATGAAATGGATTCTGGAAAATGTGCTGGCAACGAAAAATTAAATTTTGTTTCTAATTTATTTATATGAAATGAAATTAATGCTGCCTTAAGTACGCGAAGACTTTTAAAGCAACTGTCAGAGGAATAGGCACATTCTGGAAAAATCACTAGCATATATTATATTTATTGAGCTGCCGCCACCATTTCTCTTGGCCAGTTTTCTGAGAAGGATTATGGCCAATTAGCACAATTTCTCGCAATAAAGAACTGATTTCTTGCACATGAAAACAGTGTATTTTGACTACAAATTATTTCTTATAAATATAAAAAAACGAGTTTCTACAAAATTTTCAAGCTGACAGTGAAGCATAAACAATACTTGTTTTTTATGGAAAACACCATCTACCGCAAATGAAGTGCATACAAGCTTAAACTGTATTTTCAAGCCAATTTCAATCAAATGGGCCACAAACAAAGTAAAAACTTAGAAGCATTTGCCTTCTATAATTCTAAACATTCAACATTAACTGATAACAACTCAATACTGATAACAAATCCATTTTCAAGCATTTCACAAAAAATCACAAATAACGTTCTTTAAACGTTTCAATATTAATCCCACCTGTTACCACTAGACTTGACACCTGTCACGGAAGGTGTTATGAAAAGCAAAGATAGAAAACAGAATGCATTAGAATGCGACAAATAAAAAAGAAATGAAATGAAATACAAGTACAAAGTGTTTTGGAAAACAATGAATGTTAAAATTTGCGAAAAATTTAAGAGAAGTAAAATATAGTATTATCTTGAAAGATACATTATAACATAATACAACTGACAATTGCCCAATTCACAAGCGGGTCGTATGGTTGTTAAGTTGTATCGTGAGATACAATTTAAGATAAATTGTTTGAAAATTTATTTGAATTTAAAAAATGTATTTGAAATTGTCTCTCCAAATACAACTTAACAACAATACGACCAGCTTGTGAATTGGGCATATTAACTTGAAATTTGTTATAATGGTTTGAGACTATAAGACTATTAAAAATGCTGACAAGAGCGCCGTGGTGGACGTGAGACAGTCGTGGTAAGGACCCCAGCCAAGTCTTCAACTTTAATTTTTTTCTTGTCCTCCTTAGAAATGTTAATCACTACACAAAAAAATCACATCACAAAAAATCTTTCTTAATTTTGAAGAAGTAAAATCGAACTTAAGTCCGATAAAATAATTAACACTTCGGTTATAAAATTAAATTAATGGTGCATAAAAAGTTGCTGGGTGCGGCGCAAAGCTTGAAGCCGTTGTCATCACTGATACAATAGCAAGAAACACAAACATCAATTGGGTGCTGGTGAGAGCAAATAAAATATATTCCAGTCAGCAGAAAAACACGGCGATAATATTAAAAGTTGCTCAGTGGGCTTAAATATAGAAAGTCGGCAAGGATGAGCTCAGGTGGTAGCAGGACTAAGGCCGGCTGCTTCAAACAGTATGCCTTTAATCATAACCTGAACTCGAAGCAATTTGACTGCTGATGGGCGTCGAGGTGGACGTGAAACAGCCATGGCATGTACCCCAGCCAGCAAGTTCGTAACTTTACTTTTCTTGCCTTCCTTAAAATGTTGATCACTGCAATTTTATCAGCTTTCTCAATTTAAAGGAAGTAAAATCGAATTCAAGCCCTATAAAATAATGAACAATTGAAAACATCACAAATTTAAGAACTGAGGAGAAATGCTGAGCGTCCTGAACCAGATTCAAATGTATTCTAAAGCAAACTTTACACGAAAAGTTGTTTTGGTAAACACTTCAATACACTTTAGTTTTTTGGGAATACACATCCATACATATTTGAAATAACTATTGACAGACTTCATTCCCACACTCAGAAAACTTTGTCAGTAAAATTAACTGAAAACACTCTTAAAAATATATGAAACTTCATTTAAAAACCGTCCTACTTATTTTTCTTTTAAATTTACTTGTTACTACATTTGAATTTAAATGGTAAAAAATCTACGGAAGCCAACCGGTAAAAATAATGATTTTTCCTTTATTCTAACTGTCAAATAATTAATGCGTAATCAACTTGTAAACATATTCTTATTTTTTCTTAGTTAGTCATTTTATTTAATAATAGTTTTCTATCTGTATTATCTCCTTTTTCATTTCGCTAATTTAATTTTTGCACTGCAAAGCCTCTGCTGAGATTCGAACATGCAGCATCTCCACTTGAAAGCAGCTGCTCGGCAATCGCAACAATCAGAACAAATTCAACAACAATCAATTTAAGTAAAGAGTATGTATGCTACATGTGTATGTAGAACCCAAATTATAAATATATATATACGTATTAACAGCTGGGTTCCCTCATGTGTGTGTGTAACATAAGTTACTACTGTCATTATTAACTGTGACCGAAAATCTGTATTTGTCTGTAGTAAGTTTTTTAAGCAACTGTACAAATCAATTAAAATTAAAATTCCATTATTTTTTAAACGTTTTGTCATTTGAAAATAACAGCACTGATTACTTCTAGAATAAACTACGGTCAGTTACTGCAAAAATATTCTGAGTGCAGCAACCCGTTGCACAGTGGTATTTTGATATGTTCTTTCATACTTACATACATACTTTACATTATAATTTTTAGCTGCCGTTGAGAGGAAAGTAAACTTCTTTCAAAACATAAAAAACAATTTTTCTTGAGTTTCAATTTAGTTTAAATGTTTTTGGAGCCACATTATTCGTATAAATATTGTTGCTGAAATCTCGCAGTGGCATTCAAGTCTGCAGTGTTGATTTATTTCCACAGCTCTTTGTTTCGTTAATTATGAGAAGTGCTATTGCGAAGAGTAGTCCAAGAAAAGAGACAGATTTGATATGGTCTAAAAACCTTTCATAACTTTTTACAAAAAATTGTACGTGCAGTACGTACATAATAGACTTCCTTAATTTGATACCATGATTGCCTTATCATGCTTAATCTAGAAAACGAAAGAATGCCTCCTCCTGTTGCCACCTCTTTGTGCTATTTTTTTTTTTTTTTTTCAAACAATGTTTTGTTCCATTTTAAACAATACACAAGACTTGAACGAAAAAGAAGCATAAAATATTAAATTTTTTTATATGACAATAGTAGAGAGAGAGCACCAGTAATTTTTGGTATACATTTACTACGCTTTCATATCTTTTTGTTTGTTCAAACAGCAAAACTACTGATTATTGTTAAATTTACACAATAATGGCCAAATAAAAGAGTAGTAATGAATGAATGAACGAACGAACGAGGAGGCAAAAAAAAAAACAAACTATTCATTAAAAATTCTTTTGTAGGAGCCTGTTTTTATATTAAGTTGCCGTATTTGGGGTTGACATCGCAGGCAACATTTTTGCTGAAACGTTACTTAACAAACGAGCACGAAGAGATGTGGTGGCATGTTGAAGCAAAATGACAGCTCAACACACAACAACCAGCTACATTTCTTTTGACATTTAGTTTCAGGGATTTAGATGACATCACAAACAAAAAAACGAGAATAAATAAAAACAAAAATAAGAATTGTTACAATTTTTGTATTGTTAAAAATAAAAAAGTGGAAAAAAACTAACTAAACAAAAGCCAAAACAACAAACAAAACTAGAAAGAAAAAAAAGTAAACGATAAAAAATGAATTATTGTCAGTCAGTCAGAAGGGGTTTTGTGATTTAGTTTTTGCGCATTGTTTTGTTTTAACAATAAAAATATGTACTAAAAGCTTTATACACACTAAAGAGGTATAGGTATGTGCAATGTATGTACATATGTATGTACATCTAAAGTTCCTCAAATACTTTTATATGTATAATATAATGACACATTGGACTTTACAGAATGCCGTACTGCTAAGCCTTAGGGGACCATGATGCTTTCTAATGCGGGGGCCAATGGGTTTGTCGGCCTACGCCATTCTGATCGCTGTTTTTTTTTTGAGGGAGGGGGCGGGGGCCGCCAAATGAAATTTCATTTGGCTGCCATAAATAACAGCCTTTTTGCTAAAACTGCTTATCCTTTCAATTAAATTGTTTATAAAATAAAATTTGATTAATAATTTTTTCAGTACTAGTTTCTCTATGTGGCCACACCGTACTTTGCTCCACACGACGAAATTAGACAGCGATTTTTTCGCGATGGTTCTTTGCTTCCAGTTACGTTCCCATCAAAATTCAATGCCATAGTATTGAGTATTTTCGCTCACATATTAAATGAACTGTTCAAATGATTTAGTGAATATGAAGTCAATTTTGGAAACAGTTTTCCACGACTAGCAAATGTTATTCTGAACTGAGTCTGGGCATGGAGATGTGTATAAAGTATACTGAAAAAAGCAAATATGCGTTATGATTTTGAGGGCTAATTGAACAGTTACTGACATCAGAAGCTATTCTAGTTATTTATGCCCAAATTGATGTACACAAATTATCCATTAAAACTCTATAGAAAATTTGTGAAAGAAAATATATTTCTAAAACTATTTTCTCTAGAAAATCCAAGCCTTTTGACCACCACTTTACAATTTATAATACTGGCTTAATGGGTCTCTTAGGGGCTGCTGGAGAGCTTAAGCATCTGTTTGACTAATTTATATTTTAGTTGGAATAACAATACAACTCGAACAAGATTCCTTGATACGACCTCATATCTTCTCATCTTTCGTAAATAAGACTGCATGACATATTCTTTGAAAGATTCTAAATTTTAAGTATAAAATATAATCTTCAAGTGTATTCTTTTCACTCAGCACAATAGACGCCTTAAATTCTGATAAAATATGCACATCTATTTTCCTCAATAATCTGTGTTAATCTCTCTGCAGGCATACGGGGCCGAATGTTGTCTCCTTCAAATGAATTTCAAAAGGATGATGCTATTCTTTTATCGGTTTCTGGCTTTTTTCTTATTCCATTACTCTCTTCGTTTACGTGTTACTTAAAACACGATATTCTACTTTATCGAATCTTAAATCAAAAACATCTTATTCAAATTGACATTTTAAGGGTAAAATTAAAATTAAAAAAAAAAAAGACAAGATCTTTTATTGGTGTCTTTCGTTAGTTACTTATGCTATAAACATTCAAAAAACACGCACGTACAAGCATTTTTAGTTTACCTTTCAAAGCAACACCCTTTTCGTTGTGCTGTTGCTCACCATTTTAATACTGTCATTTGGAATTCTCTACAAGGAAACAGAATTAATTATTTATGCAGGAAACATTTTCTAGTATTTAAAAGAATTTTGGTTTTTTCTTCTGTTACTATTTAGTTCTTTGGCGAACACAAACAGCAGAGTATCGTTTTTTCTAGTCATATCCTTTTTATTTATTGCTTGTTGTAAGTCTTTCGTAACGTTTTTGGTTGTGGCCCGGTAACACCCTTTTTTTCTTCTTACTTTGGAAGCTTTTGAAATTCTAGAGAAAATTTATATTGCAGTTTGTTTTTTGTTTTCTTTGTAGTATTTTTTTATTCTTTATAAATCCGGGTGTTTTGCAGTGTTGGATGTCAATAGAAAAACAAAGGCGAGCAAAAAATAAGAAGAAAAAAAAAAGTTACTGGTTTTTAAAACAAACAATGCCAAGTAATAAAGAACTATTCATGTTTTAAAGTGCAGGATGTTGCAAGAAAATTAATTTTAAGAAATAAATTAAAAAGATATTTGTTTTTTCTTTTAGCAAAATGCCTGTATTAAAAGAAAGAAAAAAAGAAAGAAAGGCATGACATCAGCAAATTTCAGCAAGTTTGCCATGAAGTGTTTTCTACAGGCATTTGTTACAACGCCCCCACACAAACGCGTCTTACATATCGAAGGCAGTTGCAAAATCGTGACAATTGCAAAGAAAACTAAAAACTAGACTTTTACAATGATTTCCGCCAGGCTGCCTCTTCAAACTGGTTGCAAACTTGTGCAGTCCTCTGCCAAGTGCCTGACAAATTCTATCTTGATCATAACAACCGTTTAGAAATGGCTGATCTGTATCTCCCGGCTCCTTTCCGTGCCACGGCATGACACTGACGGACGATATTTATTTAAATTTTGTACAAAAACAAAATTCTCAGTTCGTCTGAGAATATAATTTTTTCTAATTTGATAATTTTTTTTTTTTTGCTCTGCTACACAAAAATACATTAAAATTAAATTAATCTGATTGTATGTATTTCGACCTTCCTTTATTTATTTTCGTTTTTAATTCGCTTGCGCCACCACCTCTGTGATGGTGTCTATCATAAAGTTTATTTCTAATAAAATCTTTTCAATGAAACTTTGAACATTTCAACACTTTAGTTTCGAAGTTATTAAAACTTTGCCTTGGCTTTTATGGTTCATATTTTGTGTGTGTGTGTGTGTGTTTTAATGTGTAAACGAAAGCTTAACCATATCGAATATACATAAATAAAACTCTGTTTTGTAAAAATGCCAAGTTTAACAAAAATAGCAACAACACCATAAAGACCAATTCAAAGTGTAATAAAAATACAATTTCAGTACGTTCTTGTTCTCATTATTATTATTCGGTTTTTTTTTTCATCATTTTTAATGCTTCAAATATTATATTCATCTTTACGTTGTGTGTAAATAATAATAAAATAAATAATACTGCAACACCAGCAACACCAACAACAACAACTAAATAAAGAATCTTTAGTCTGCCACATGCAGTGGTTGTTATTGGTTTCATATAACAAACATCTTTATAAATACTTGTACCGTAAAAAAAAACCAGAAGAGCATCAAGAGTCAGTGTAAACAACAGATACTTAACAGACGCGTCAAGGAGTGAGTTCGTATCACAGATGAAAAAGATACTGCCATTGTTTTGGTACCACTTTGGATTACATTGCACAGTGCCTTGATCTCCTTTAGGGATAGGACACAAACAAAAGGAGGCGTCGCAAAGCTTTAAAATTCGGTAGAGGTAAAGACAACAACATCTTGCCGACTGCCCATATCGGCCAAAAAAGCTATAAATAATTATAGCAGTAGTACCATAAGACCAACTATGGCCCTTACCCTAGGTTTTAAATAAAATTGGATTAAGTGAGAAAAACAATGTTTCTTTATATGCAGCTCTGTGAACCAACTGGTGACCAGTTTGACTAGTTAACTAGTTTCAACTTGGCTTGTGGACTGTGGGAATAAGGAAAAAAAATTAGGTTTTAAAATTTCTTTTAACGAAAAGTTTGCACGTTGGGTTGAGCCAGTTATGGGTAAAAGCAATTTATTCAGTCAATCAAATTTCCTTTTCATACACCATGGCAATGGCTCTGTTTAGGACTTGGCACAACAAATCAGTTAGAGTTAAAACTGTAGTTTTTCAAACCATTCGTTTAACCATTTATTATTGCTAATTTTTACAAAACTGAAATTTGGCAATGTCGCAAAAAAAATTTGAAACAGTTGATGCCTGAAGCTTGATTTAAGTAGTGCTTAAGTATTCACTGATCTAAAGGTTTACTAGTTTAAACGTAAACTATGCCAAAAAAATAACACCACAATAACAAACATTTCATGTATTTTTGTTGGTAGAAATACTTTAAATTCTGTCACCCATTTGTTAGCGTTTATGTGTTTTTCTGTTGTGTACTTTTATATCTCTTCAGGCTAGAAGCAGTGGTGAGCTGGGCCACCTGTGGGAAGAAAGCACTCTTTTAAAATACAAATCATCCACAAGTAGTGCACAAAGGCAAACACAGCACTGCAGAGTGACGAAATCAAAAGAAAATATTCTTTTTAACAGCAGAATATGCAACACACTTTTTCAACACACATTCATATCGGTTTGCAATACAATAACAGGCACACACATCCATACATATGTATGTATGCAGTCATGGCATCAATACGACTAACAGGCAAAATGACTGGCTGACTGGCCGGCTGGCAGACAGGCTGACTGAATAAATTCAATGTTTATCTGGGAGTACACAAGTATGCGAAAGGAGCAAAGTCAAAGTATTTGAAAGACCAAAAGCGAAAAAAAACAGCATGAAAGCGCCATGCCGACGTTAAAATGTCGTAAAACATTAATCGTTGTCGGGGCATTTACAAAAGGAACTCTGAAAGTGAAACAACGTCAACCACAACTGCAAAAGTAAAGAGAAAAAATAACGCCAAGAGATTCGTACAAATTTAAAAAAAAAAAATTAAATAAATAAAATACCGACAACATTCAATAACACATAATATTGAGGTAGTCTTTAGTTGGTTGGCAGGCTGGCGGTCTGTCTGTCTGTCTGTCCTGGCTGATGTTTTTCTCTGCCGTGGGCGCTGTGCCATTAGAGGAAGAGGTGTGTGTGTGTGTGTGTGCAGGGGAGTAACAGTTTGAGGCAATAAAAAATTTAGTTTTTTTTTTGTGTTCCACTGTGCTTTTTATTTAAGGCATAAACATATATTTTAAATACTTGCCATTATAGTACGTTTGAAGAATCTAAAACAGTGTGGGTTTTTCACAACTTTTTCTCCTTCGAATATTTCAAGTCGAAGTAAAAGTTCTTTATCATTTGTGGTCCATTAAATTTGTGAAATTGCATGTTACGGGAACATTTTGTCCAAAATGTGTGGGCTGCCTTTTTCAACTGTGGAGTAGAGTGGGGGATGCGATTTCAGCTTTACTTTTATATGGGAATATTTCTTAGTACTCGTCCATACTATGAGCCATTTGCCGCAAAAACGTTTCGAATTCTCTTTTCAAACTTTTGTTACACCACTTTGGCATTTGAATGAATCAGATATTCAATTAGAATCAGCTGAGAATGAGATACTCAACAAAAACTGCATGTACATGAAATACAGTAAATGTTTCTACACCTCTCACCTGCAACACCAATAAACTCGATGTTTCTGCAGCAAATGGACAGGCACAAAGTCGACTTTATACCAGGTGGCTAAACTTCAATTCGCCGCACAACTTACAAACTAACACCTGCAGTTTGTCAGTGTAGAAACAGCATCTGGACCCGAATCACGGCATTCGTGATTGAATAAAATTAGTAAGAAATGTGATCGAATGAATTCGTTAAACCATTCAGTCGATTACTAATGCGATAATTCGGCCTTTGAATTCGCCACTGGCTGTTCGTCTGGATAAAAGAACAAAAATGTATTTCTGTTTAATGCTCATTTGCTTATATAGTTAATTGTATTTCGATAAAACCAATTTCAATAAAATATTGAAAGCAAGCCTAAAAATAACCTTAAACACAATCCAATGCCAATCAAATATAGATGGTCGCAATTCAATTCGCTTCAACATTTTCTCTCGAGACGTCATAAGTTTTGTTGTCGTTTGCTATCAGCTTTGACAACTCAGAAGATAAAATCGTGGTAAAATGTAGAAGCGAATTGGGATGCGGGCACCTGCAATGGATTCGCCTTGACACAATCCAATATTTTTCAACCATAAATATTTAGAGTAAAAAATATTTTTGTAAACAAACAGGCACACAAATTGACAACAAGAAATATTCACCTAAGCTGCCAAGTTCAAATGGTAATGAATTCGCCTTGGACAGGAACATAATGTTATCTTGATACCAAGGCGAATCCATTACAAGTACCCGCATACCAATTCGCTTCAACATTTTTCCACGATTTTATCTTCTGATTTGTCAAAGCCGATAGAAAACGACAACAAAACTTGTGACGTCTCGAGAGAAAATGTTGAAGCGAATTTAATTGCGACCACCTGTAGTTGATTCGCCTTGCTTGGTACTATATTCAACCAGTTTAATTTTGAACAATAGGAATTGCAATGCAATGAGTGCAACATTCTGATAATATTATTCACCACTTGCAACCAGCTATTTCTTGAAGCAAATGTAAATTCGTGTTGAAACCTTTTAATGGAATAATTGCCTTAATTTTCGGAAACTCGATGCCACTCGATGGTTGTCGGGACAGATAAATTTCAATTCAGGAACAAATATTAGCGGCCATTTTTCATTCGTTTGAATTCTAGTGAGGCTTATTAAGACCATGGGTTAAAAATTCTGTAACAAAAACTGCTTGCGGGTTTGGTTCCTGGGACGAGTCGTTAATTTTTTTTGGTGTATTGGGGATCTCATACCAAGTGTAGATAACAGACTGACATATTCAAACGAATGTTGCCAGAGAACAGCTGATGGGGTTCAGTGACAGAGTCAGAGTCAGATGCAATTGTGACGATTTTCGTATATTTTTAGAGCTCTCTTGCCACGTTTTAGCGGCACATTCCGCTCTGTAATATTCCACATCAGCCACGAAATAGTGCAAAGCAACCCTATACGTCTTTCCACTTATTGTTGCTGGCAGCAAATGGTTCATATAAATTTGTAGCTGGTTCCCGGACCATCAATAAAATTTGTCTATGACTTAATTTTCTTAAAGCCTCTAACTCCATTAATGCAAACTCTAATTAAAATAACACACTTGTCCCTTTCAAGTACATATGTATGTGTTCTAATGAATATTTTCTTTGTAAATTCACCCACTTTAAGAAGTGACAACGAAAAATAGCAACACCATCATTTGTCTTGTCATATTGCATAATTTTCAAGTTGTTTTCTAAAATCGTTCCCTTTTTACATCATTTAAACTTCCAAGTCATTTCCCATGTTACAATTTCTGCATACAGAGCGTTACACAATTTCTTTCAGAGCTCTTTTATATACTTGGAAAACTAAAGTTTATTTGAAAAGCAACAAAAACAAAAGTCGTTTACTTGAGTTCTTTTCTACACTCGTATGCGGGCAAACAATACGGATTCTAAAGAATTTATCTCTTTTCTTACAAAATTTATATAGTATGTATTTTTTTCATACTTGTATGTCTTCTTACCAAAGGAAAAGGAAAGAACTGCAAGATGAAATAAAATCCTCAGGGAGTGGTTTTCATATACAATAGTCGTGCAATTCAAACAGTGAGTTGAGAAAAAAAAGACTACTAAAATACAATAAAATAAAAACATGTACTTTAGTTTTGAAAACAATTTTTTTTTCAACTGTTCTGTTGTTTTTGCTGTTTTAACTCGAAGAAAACGAGAGAGAAAGACAAAAATTCTTAATAAAACAGATTGCACGACATGTTGTCTAGTATTTTAGTTTTAAGAATTATGGTGCAGAATACAAAATGCATCATACTTGTAGTTTACGGTGGCTGGACGGCCATCTAGGCTGCCTGCCTGCCTTCCCTCCCACCTCCTTCAACAGACCGTAATGAAAGAAGAGTCCTTGGTTGTTTTCTTTGGAATAAAAAGAATTTATTCACATGTTCTTTTATTTATTTTTATTGTACAATTTTGTTTTTGTAATATTCATGTGCATTTGTATTTATTTATTTATTTTTTCATAGCACTTGTACACTTGTTGTAATTTTTGTAATATTGCTGCTGCTTCAGTTTTCTGTTTCCTCATGAAAATTATTTCAAAGTATATGGAAGAAAACTACTTTAAAACTACTGTCTCTCTGAGTGGAAGATTGTGTACGAATGTAAAAACCACATTTTTATTAAATGTCAATATTGATTTCGACTTTTCTTAAGTATTCTTTATTTCTCTAATGCAAATAGAAGACTGTGGACAATCGAGTTTTGCAGGGGGAGGGAACAAAATGTCAACTGGAGTACCATTTTTAAGGAAATACAGTAAAATTTTAATTAAAAACAAACTATACATTTGTTTAAATATCAAAATTAGTCGTTTTTCAGGCCCAGCTTAAGAATATGTTACTCTTTTGAGCAGGTGGGTTTCAAATCAGGTCACATCTGGTTTGCGCTTTAGGTCTGTTCTGATATAAAGGTGACTTTAAGACAGACCACTCTGGCCTCTCTTCAAGCACATTCACGCTTGATAATTAACAACTATCTCTACACGGTAAGATAATTTGTGTTGCGAGGTTTTTTACAAAGCTCAAATCAATCTCTCTCAATGTTGCCAAGATTCCTCGAATGCAATTTTATTTAGCGGCGGCAAACTAAATGTCAAAAACTCCGTAGCCAAATAAATTTATGAATATCAATTTTCGTTTGAGTTGACGAGTTCAACTCGTCAGTGGACTAGAGAAAACTTAAAAGCAGATTTGGAACTTGACTACATATTCTATTATTTCCGTGAACTCATTGTGTTCATCCCATACGGCTCCACTCATAGTTATAACATATCTGTAATAGTGTATATTCTGTTTAAATTTGTTTTTCACCTCCGTACTGATGAGCAGATATTTGCATAAGGAATTTGCCAACTTCAAAGTCCATAAGTTTTCTACACACAATTCTCCGTTTGGGCGTTAAAGTAAATACAGATTTTCTTTTAATGTCATTAAAAAATCCTTAAAAAGCCGCTTTTAAAATATAACTGAACAGATTCGGCTGGGTTTCAATGGAAAAAAGTCGACGAAATAAGTTTCTAAGCCATGTGGCATTCTTGGAAATCATGTTAGAAGAACCTTGTAGTAGGACACACAGATATTGCTTTATTATTAATACATTTACCGTCTAATTCATAAAAATTATAACTCCCTTATTTGACAGATTTTGCATACAAATATGTCAAATAACAGTCTTATAAGCCTGTTATAATTTTTATGAATTAGGGGGTTAATCTATATAATTTGGAGCTCAGGTATGGAAATTATGGAGATTATCATTGGAAGCACATACTTAGATATCGTTGGTCTCATGTGGAAAGGTGTTAACTCGCACTTTTTCTTATCTCGATCTTTAATCATATTTTGAGTAATTGAAGGATATTATATTGATATGTGCAAAGAAACCCCGCAAAAATGTGAGTTACGGCCTTTCTTTATAAGACTGACAGTATTCCGTTAACACTTGAAGAGGAGGGCAAAGCAACGTATTTTCTTTTATACAAGGTATGTTTTGAATTTTTACCACAAGCCTGAGTTCCTAGACCATTCAGGGTTTACAAATTGCTCTTCTTATCTCCTTCAAAATATAAACCACAGCAATGGGCTCGATTATATTAAAATATAATTTAATAGTTAGTATATCATTCACGTTTTGAAGCGTTTTCAGCTATAATAAAGTTTCTTTTTTTTTGCATGATTTGTGGCCGGCTGGCTCATCATGTTGTTCTCTCCTGCCTTTCCCAAGAATCCTTTGTATGTTTGTAATAATGTAAAATAATTGAAAATAGAAATTGGTTATTGTAATAAGAATTTTAGTTAAAAAAAAAAATAAAAATAAGAAATAATATGAAATTTATATTTGCATTGCTCTTCAGAGAATAAAGAATAAAGTTATAAAAGTTCAATTCAAGTATTATGGCAACAACAGTAATTGAAGAAATGAAAAAGAAAAAAAAATGCATGAGCAATGGAAATGTATTCATGTCTTAAAGTAAAATCTTAAATTAAAATATGAACATGAGACTTGAACAGTTGGTAAGAATTAAATGAAAATGTTAAGAAAACGTTATGCAGGGCTGCCAGTTTGGAGAAATCATCGTCATTTGGATGTTGTGGCGATAATTGTGAATTGTGTAGGAAGTGAAAATCATTATCATTTTCTAAGAGCCACCAAATTTGTACTTTATTGCATCTCCTGAGCTTTCAAGTTCGAGAAGTTAAAAATTTGTTACCAGCACAGTTCTAAAGCGATAATTTTCAAAATCCTATACGTCTCAGGAGACTCCTTTTATGTTCGTATCAGAACAAATGTTGTTGTGAGCTTTGCAATATTACCTAAATTTCAAAAAGAAGTGATATTTTATTTTTTGTTTTTTGTTTTTAGTTTTCGTCCTAACGATATCTTTATACATGTTTTATGTCAGAGACACTACCCAAGAGCCAATCGGATTGAGAAAAAGACAATAGACACAAAGAGCTGTATGCATTTCATTATATTCACAATGCTCTGAATAAACTAAGAATTACTTTTAGTTTGTGAGTTTTCTTAGATCTTAGTTATGAGAAAAGTTTGCTTCAAGCAAAATTGCATGTTTTTGCAGACAAAATTAAACATCCTCAATTATAAACGAGTCCAACAACAACTTCCTGCTGCTCGCAAAAATATTTTCTCAATTGAAAAATAGTTTTTCTTGCTCTCTCTTCTTTTTCTTTTTTTTTCTTTTTCTTAAAACAAAAAAAAACTATTTTTTTTAAGATAAACATCCCTCTTCAATTTGACACTAATTAAAAATAAAACTCAATAATTTATCATTTTGCTTGAATTGCAGATTCTCTGTTTTATTTTACAATTTCCTTTTTAAACTGTTTGTATTCCTACTGAGCAGATAATTAAGTACTTTTTTAAGTTTTTTCTTCGTGTCTTACAGTTGTGTTACAAATCTACAAAAAAAAAAACAGAAGACAGTGAGCAGAGTTAATTCATGTGGAGAAGGCTGCAGCATTTAGACCTTCCTCAAGCGATGGGAACGACGAAAACACTTACACAACTTAGTTCAGCTAAGCAATGACTTCCAAAGAAGGTGGGTGGAAAAATTGTTAGCAAAAAAAAAGCAATCTAAGAGATTAAAGAAAAATCGATTGCCTAGTTCGGAATATGAGACTGCAATGGTTGGCCGTACCACGTTTTATTGAAAATAATCATCACAACAAATTTGTTGCTCTCACAACCAAAAGTTCTGCTACATTGTTATTCACTTTACTTTTTAATTTTCGGCTGAATATAAATGAACTCAGTACTACTTCACTGTTAAAATGTTCCAATAGGCTATGAAAAATATTTTTATGTTCTTTCTGCATAAACTAGAAAACGCAGAGACACAAATTAAGAAAACTGCAAGAGGAAAACAGACATCAGCTAAAATGAGAATTCTGAACCAAACTGAACATATACAAACACTGTTATTAAACTGACAAATTGCTTAATTACATATTACTCCCCATTAAATTGCATTGAAAGTACTATACAATCACTCAAATTCAACAAACGTACACACATACACACATATTTTTAAATTCGTTCATTGAAACACAACTTCTACAGTACACAGCAGTGTTTGTATAAAACAAAACAAAAAAATTATATTTCTTTATTTCCTCATTTTCCTTGGAAACGAAGAAATAAATGAAAGACAAAAATTTTCAGATTTTCTTGTAGTTGAACTGAATGAAACACAACCGCTGCTGTTGCTGCTGCTGCTACTGCCAATGTGCAGCAGTGTCACATGACCAAATATTTTACATCAGATTGAAATTAAAGTAAGAAAAAACGAGTAGAACCAACAACAAGATTGTATAATTTTGAAATGTAAATAAAATAATTTAAAGGAGATCTTAAAATTATTTAAGAAAGCGCCATGCTGATAAATTAAACAAGATATATTGACAAGAGTATCTGCACTGGAACTTTGACACGGACTTAAAGCACGTCCAGCTTAAATTACGTTTAGAGGGTATACTTTTTTTAATTGCTAAATTTATCCAAACAAGCATTTCGAATATGTAGTTTCGACTCCTGTTGAAGACTTTTTAATGTGTAATACAAATTTCAATACTACCACATGCTAATAACTGCCATTGTCCATTGAGTTGGTCCAATGTACCGTAAAAAGGGAAGACACACTAGACAAGCAACAGCTGTGACCATTCGATTCGATTGCATTAGAGAATTATATCAGCACAAAGCAATAAAAATCAATTGTCACCGAAATTCCATTCCTATTCCGTTACAAAGCTCTATATACATATATGTACATATATTTTTTTAATTTCTAAAACTGTCTGTGTTAAATTACAGATAGATGTAAATCCCTACAGCTTTCACTTACTTTGCTTTGTTTCACGCTTGTATCAATATCAATTACATCTATTTCGATTAAGTTCTCCAGAAAATTTCGCCTTCTCAATGTTAACAGCTCTCAAAATATTCAAAACCCTCACTTTTGGCACATGAGTATTTTCGTTCCCATGGCTGGTAAGTTACACATAAGCTTGCACTTTTTCTGTAGCTTTTTGATAACAAAAAAAATCTATTCAAAATTTACAAATTCCTCTTTGATTTAACA
Organism: Sturmia bella; assembly: GCA_963662145.1. Taxonomy (NCBI): domain Eukaryota; kingdom Metazoa; phylum Arthropoda; class Insecta; order Diptera; family Tachinidae; genus Sturmia; species Sturmia bella. The sequence continues at coordinate 124,510,250 of OY759168.1, forward strand.
TTACTTTAACTAAAATCGCTTAACTTGTAATATCTGAATTATTTGATTTAATATACAACAAAAAAAAAAAAACAAATCAGAGCTATCTCCTACACACTTAAAAATGAGACTCAACGAAGAGCTGAATTGAAGAATCAGACTGGGGAGCATTAAATTGCAAACAACCAAACTTACAGTAAGAATGAGTAATTAATGTGTTCAGTTCTCTTTAGTTGAGGGAGTGAGCAGTTTCAACACCAATACTTTTGTTTTTGTAATATGTAATCTCTTTAGCTAGAGAACTTTTATGTCTATTCAATTTTATTTCTACTCATAACGTAAGATTTGCATAACAGTATATATGTATGTTCATGTTTTAATTTGCACAATAAATCTGTGATATTGTTTATCATATCTTTTTTATTCATTTTATTCAATAAAAATTTTAAATAGTCCAATTTTCTATGAATTTCCTTAATTGAAGTTTTAACGCAAGTCATTTATAATGACAAATGCAAAAAAAAAAAATATTTTGTTTACCTAAAACTGAACGCTGTTTCCCACGTTGTAAAGCAATGCTACAACGTACAATCGTTTCTTAGGTAGCATCAGCTTTAGTTTTCGATAAATGTGCATACAGTTATTAACTTTGTTGTGAAAAATAAAGGTACTCTGACGATATGTGCTAGCATATCTTCATTAAAGTACGTTTTATATATGTATCTAGTAAAATCGTAAATATCTGACACTAAGCAACAAAATTATGCCTATTTTGGAAAACATTGTTTTCATATCTGGGCAGTAGCTTAGGAAATATTGCACAAAAATATTGAGCCAAGCAAAGTGAGTTATAAGCAAAAATTTTAAAATTCTTGCTTTTTAAAAACTGATGAGAAATAAAAAACACATACATACATATGTATGTATTAATTATCTCCAAAAAAAATTAACTACACATGATATTCAGCAGGCAAGCAAATGATTACTCTTCATAAATTTTACATTTTTTGTGTACTTGAATGATTTACACAACACATACAAAGTAGAAAAACGAACAACTTACCTCGGTCTTATTTTGCTTGTTAACTTTTTGTGAGCACTTTAGAATATTTAAAAAGCTTTTTAAACTTGCAAAATAAATGTGTTAGCAAAACTGTGTACAAAACTTTTTTTATGTGTTGTCGAAAGCAAAATTTGTTTTCTTTTACTTTACGCTGCACAACAAAAACATTGTTGACGATGTCAACGGAATTATGTTACAAAATTTATGCCCCAGTACACTGCCACTTGCAACATGTAAGTTATAGGCTGGCGTACACTTACAAGGGAATACGTGGGCTGATATCAAATGAAAATAATTTTCTAAAGTCAGATCTTTTGTTAGAACAATATTCAATAAACACGACGTTTGAGAGTAATAAAATGAATACTACATACACATTTTATGGCGAAAGGAATACAACATTGTTGTTGTAAATAGGGAGAAACAAAACGTGTGATGCAAAGATAAACTTAATAAAGACGCTCAACTTTAATTAAATTGAATTATTTTAAAAATAGTAACATATACATACATACATATGCTCTGCATATGTGTATAAATAAATCCCTACGACGTCATATGCGCACAGCCTTCTGAAAGGGACGTCTGAACTTTATCACTTAATAGCGACCATTGTTGGCGAAGTGTCATGCATTCAGCATGTTTTGATGCAACGTGCAACATTAAAACGTGGAAATGACAACACCATTTAGTATAAGTAGGAATTTTGTTTTGTCCGATGAGCACCCTCCATAACTGTCATGAAGGGAATATACTAAATTTTATATATTTTTTTTAAACTAAAGTATGGAAAGCAATGCAGTTTTGTATGAATCCATGTTATGTATTGGCCGTGCAAAAAATTTCAGAATTGAACATGCTACAAATTGTGAGGCGTAGTGTGACGAGTCGCAGCTTATAGTAAATCTAAAATTCAATTTTTTCTTCTTCCAGAGTTCCATAACATTGTGTGAAAACTTTTTGAGTTTCCGTATCTTATCTTTCGATAAGAGCTCCGTAAAGACCCTAAGCTAAAGATGGAACACTTTATTTATTTTTAACGTACTTTGAGTATTATGATGCTGCAATTTCTTACAAATTATAACAGTCAGTGTATTTTTTTCAGTGTATTTTTTTCATTAACTGGTGTTAATTTCTTTCAGTGCTTTCGCAGATAGATACATATGTATGTATTTCTTTTTGTTCATGTTTCTTTTTGCATGTACATTGTGCATGTCAGAAACAATATTTTACTAAGGTTACATTTTTTGTTCAGAAAGAAAAAAAAATAAGATAAAAAGACCAAAACACAGGACGTAAATTTTGTATTAAAAAAAGCAACGTCATAAATAAAACAGAAAATAAAAAATTATGTACATATAAAGAATTTGTGCAAAAATGAGTGATGTATGCGTATGAATTATCATCATGAAGGGAGGTTTTGCTTGTGTATTTTTATACACAAAATGTTCAAAAACAATTCTTATCATAAATTTTCGTCAAACAACATTTGCTTAATTCAGCGATAATTCACTTAAATGGACTTAAATCTACAGCCAGTAGTTACAGAAATACTTTTATCAAATAAGTATGTGAGTTTAGGCTTAAAAACAGAAAAATGGCGTTACGCAACTGCTCTGGTGTTATGAATCAGACGCTCATTTAATGTTTTGAAGTGCAAAAGATCAGTAAGTGTAGCAGCGACTTTGTTGGAATAGAAGTATTTCCTGATAAAAGAAGCAAGCAAAAATAAAATTAGTGGGGAAAAAAAATTTTTAATTTTTACGTAATAATTTTTTTTTTCATTCAATTTTTTAATTCAAATAATTCAAATAATTTCAAATAATTCAAATAATTTTGGAAAAAAAAGTTTTGAGCAAAATAATTTTTTTTCGAAATGTGGAAGTGAAGAAGTGTATTTTTTGGAAAAATATGGAATGGTACAAACATGCCACCATATGGCAAAGGTGCTCCAAGAGGTCTACTAAGGTGCACAGTTAGTGGCATTTCTGAAATAATTTTGGAAATAAAACTTTGAGCAAAACATCCGAAATTAACGTTAAGTTGATTCAAACCGCTAACAGCAATGTTCTGATTTTATGTTTGTTGCGCAGAACGCAGAGCATAGAAAACCTCTCTAGATGCACAACTTGTTTCTGATGTATTTTCTAAAATACTTCTTGTGTACTAAATTTGAAATCAAGAGTGAGAACCGCTATTATATTTTGTCATTAGCATAGAAAGTTGAGTTTTGTCTCAAATTATAGTCAGAGAAAAGCCTGTTGTCTTGGCTTGTATTTATTTCCAATTAGTGACAATCAAATACATACATATGTAGAGAATAACGAATAATACTTTATTTGTCGCCATTCAAACGCGTCTCTTGTTAAAAAGTAGCTTTGGCACCCTCTTAAAGAAACCTTAAAGTGGAAAAAAGGCGTTTCCTCTGTCTGCGATACAAGTTTCATCTGTTTCTTATTGTTTTGTTTTTGCTGAAAACATGTTCATATAAATTCAATATTTTCAGCTCATTTGTTGTAAATAAATATCCATAATATATTATTGCTATGTTTGTTTAATACAAAATAGTACACGCACACACATACACACATACACACATAAATGCATTCATACAATACTGCAATGACAGATTGAATTACAACCCTGAATTGTGATGCACATGCATGTTCAACTTAAAACTACAACAACAAAACAGGGTTTGACACTTGTTTTTATGGTTTATTGTCATTGTTTTATTATAACTGTGTTGTTCATTGTTATTGCTTTTATTACTGGGTATTGTTGTTGCACACACAAACACAACAAAGCTGGTAATCGTGTTACTTGCACGATGATGCATCATGATTTGGGGATTGGTTGCTACCGCAACATCTGATGGCTATTTAGTGTGTGTGTGTGTGTGTGTGTGTGTGTGTGTGTGTGTGTGTGTGAGTATGCAAGGAAATATTGTGTCTGCTGCCCATGACACAAGTAGAAAGCAGCAGGGAGAGGCATTAAGAAAAAAGTTGAAAACAGCAGCAACAACAACAACAAAAATCGTAATGCAGGTCATGTTACATTGAGTGCTTGGAAATGACATGGACGGGTTTTTAATTCAATTTTATTAAATTTTTTTCATAAATTGTTTAATATTTTTATTTAAATTTGTTTATGTAGTATGTATGAAAATATAGTATTTAACGAAATGAAAGCAAAGGAAGTATTATATATGTACATATCGATATGTACCGATCGCTTCGTATGGACAAAAATTCATCGATATTGTGCCATCGATTTTTTGTTAGCCTTGGGCATAAGAAAGAAAAACGTTCCACTACTTGGTATATAATTTTCGAGACATCCGAATTAATTTATTTTTATATTTTTGTATGGCAACCCCACAAAGCAGGAGTGGTATACCGTATACGGGACCGGTGTGCTTGGGGAGAAAAAAAAATACTGGTAATTGGTCATAGAAGTTAGTGAGATGAGGCTCAATTTAATTATTGAGGCGCCCAAATATGGGCCCTTAAAATACAGGAGTCAATTGTATGACCGACCCCCAACTAGTGTCGTACCATTTCTTTTTGTATGGAACTCCCACACAAAAGCTATCCGAAACTCGATGGCACTATATCGATTGCTAAGTTCACCATAAAAAAAAATCCATGATCAGTTTTTGAGGAAATTTTCTTGAGGCGAATTCATCGAAGCCCGGGCTGTGTGTGTAGTCACCCTATCCTATTGAAACCAAATGTGCGAAGAGTACGATGGATGAACTCACAGGCTTAGTAAAAAGAATTCCACAATCATGCGTCACTAATTTTCATAGACACATTCGTCTTTTGGCCTCGAGAATTATTTCATGTATTTTACATAGCGACAAGTATTTTTTGTCTCTTGATATATGTAAAGAGATAGGCAGCTATGGGTATCTTTTCGAATGACCCTGCCCCTTATCGATGTAATAAAAGCCTTACCCACTCCTCCTCTTTCCAAATATATCGCGCCAGAAAGAGACTTACCGTCTAATTCATAAAAATTATAACAGGTTTATAAAGCTCTTATTTGACAGATTTGCCATACAAATATGTCAAATAACAGTCTTATAAACCTGTCATAATTTTTATGAATTAGGGGGATAATGTTCATCAACATTTATATCGAAATGAGCTGACATGACCTTTTCCGGTGTCTGGCCAGATTCAAACAGAATTTAACATAAGGCAAGATTATTTAGAAATCAGTAGTGAGCGAAGACAGAACTTGGATTATCGCCGCACAGCGGAAAAGTATTTCGCTTTCCGAAAAATTTCGTAATCAGCAGAATGCATTGCAAAGAGACTCCATTCTTTCACGCATTTCCTGTCAGTTACAATGTAGGAAGGTTGCATTTAGATGTAGACAAGCACTGCTCCCTCTTTCGTTCTTCCTATAAAAATTTTTCTAGTTCTGATACACGGCTCTCAACCGTGGAGAAGAAAAGCCATCCGCCCTGCCAAAATCCTGTCATAGTGAAAGCCAGAGTTTGATATACTGCACATATAGAAGGCCAAACAATAAAAGAATATATTTCTTTAACTTGATTTTCGCCCAGCTTTGCGGCATGTCGAACTCTGGTTTCGTTGTATAGTATTTCAAATAAGCGGTCTTTGGCCAGGCGGACAAAATTGCTAGTATGGCGTGTCGAATTGTGGCTTCGCTTACGAGAGTTTTCCTTCGAACAGCCAATCCTCGGCTGGACAGAGGAAATTCCTATGCTGTGGTATGTCAAATTCTGGCTTTTCCCCCAGCTTCTCGTACAACAGAGACATTGGCATAACAGACTTTCCGCTCCCTCACACTGGTGGCCATTATGACATGCCACCCTGTAGATATTCCAGCATACATACGTGGACGTATCTGGTCATCAGTTTTAGTAGAAATAATATTCATTAAGCAAAGCAACAAAACGCATTAATGACTGTCAATTATTTTTTTTAATGTGAGAATGCGCACATTTTGGTTTTACAGAGAAACAATTTAATATGAAATTGTTTAATAAAATAAACAATTTGCGTTTTTCTTACAACAAACAATGACAACATTTCACTAAAAATTACCATGGATTGCGAGACAAGCATTTTGCCGTGAGCAAGAAATAAAAAATTTGTAAAACGGAAATGTGAACGTCATCAAATCGTCTTAAAGTATTAAAATATTAACATGAATGTCATGCTGCAACATTAAAAAAAAAAAAAACTAAGGAGGAGCTTAAAAGCTTAAAATGTTTGAAAAGTACACGCGTATGCACAAATTTTTAAGAATTCCAAATTATTCAAGTGAAGTTTGATTAATTTCCAACATCGTGGAAACCATGTTCTGTTGTAAGTCTTGTCCATCCTTGCTTTGGCAAAGCACTCCAAAGATCCTGAACGACTTGTGACGTATCCTGCAGTAAGTATAAAAAATGCATAACAGTTTTATATACATACATATGTAGTATGTATTAATACAATTTTCTCCCATATTTGTATTCATTAACATGGCACATCCTTTGCTGATTGTGCAGCTTAACAACCACATTTATGACCCACAAAATTGTTATGGAGTTTAAAAAGTATAAAACACACATTGAATGTAATAAAATCTGCACTCAAACCACGACGACAGGATTTATGTGAATTGTCTGTCGGGCAAATTGAAGTATGTTCAGCTTGTTGGTTTGTTACAATATTTTTCTTTTATAACTTACATGCGATACACATGCCCGCTGCATGTGCACTGCTTCTCTAGGGTTTTTTCAAAGTTATGAAAGGATGTCAAAATCATGTCACAATGTTATCTTTTAATGTACAGCACATCATAAACGTACGTGGCGTTTTGTAATAATGTTTTCCTTTTGTATTAAAACAAAGAGCTGGCATGTAAAAATATGTGCTCGTGTGCATCTTCATTTTTAGTGATACTAACTATTTGCAACGTGTGGGGGTTTCAGGGAAGTGGGGAACGTAGTGCTGAAAATGATTAAATGAATTTAATGAAATTTCCTTTGCACTCGGCCAAGTGCAATATTTCTCGGAACTAGGTTGCGTTTTATTTGAGAACACTTCTTTTTTCGATTTTAATATTTCGCAAAAACCCAAAGTAATAACAAAATCAGCAATAAAAAACCTGGTTAAAGTTCTGCTCAATTTGTTGCTGGGAGAAAATCTTATTTCTTTTTACTCAGTGCAAACGATTTCTGACAAGATTTGCTATTACTTCCTTTAGATTCTCCTAGCCATAATAATACTTTGTTTGAAGTCTTGAGTGATATTTATTTGGTTGCATGTGGGAATGACATTGCAGCGATGACTGATGCCGTTGGAAAGATGGAAGAGGCTCAGAGTTGGATGAAGCAAATAATGATAAAAACAGAAAATATGCTGAAGTCGCCTAAACCCAAATTGGACTGGCAGAAAATGGATCGTTTGCTGCTGGCATATTCTATCGGATACTGTTATGAATACTCAAGATGAATTGACAGAATTTCGATCAATGCGATCACGAAGGCGAAACAGGTATTGAAGAACCGCTTGCCAACATCTGCAGCTTTAATGGAAGCAAACAACAGCACGCTGCGCTATGGATAAAAAAGTGTGAGCTGGTGCTGTAAAGGTGAAGCAAGGAGCAAAAATTATTATTACGACGTCGTTAAGAGTTCAATCAGCGAATTCCACACATGGTGATGTAATTCATCAACAGTACATTTGTTTTTGAGGAGAAAACAAACACCATGAGTTTTTCCCCAAGCTTAAATCATAGTGACCTTTAAAAGCTGAAATGCACATCTTGCATTTCTTCAGCCAAGCAATAATGCGTTTCTAAAATTACGGCAAGTGCTGTTTGAAACTTCTGCTGAAATAATTGAATGGTATGGCAACATCACGAATACTGGTTATTTGAAGGACATGAGAAACCGATCGACTTGGCTTGCTGGATCCATCATAAATACATACATACTTCCATTACTAAACTAATCTTTCAATACATTTCCTGCACAAATAATTTCTTTTAAATTTGCTTTCCTAAAAAAATATTTCTCACACACAGTCACACCCCAAGTTGTGCATCAGTTTTCTATGAATCTAAATTAAAATCTATAGAAATGAATTTATTTCTTTAATTATGTATGCATTTCCTGATTTCTTTGCCACAAAACTAGAATTCAATGAGTGTGTATTTTATTTCATTTGTGTGTTTTCAAGATAAACATGAAATTTCTACATGAATTTATTTCGCAAATAGCGTGTAAAAACTTGCATTTATTTATTAATTAAACACAAAATTTATATTCATAACATGATGCTGAACATCCATTCAACCAGCCAACCAAGCACTCAGTCCGACAGTCAGTCACCGAGTCGGCCAGTGAGACGATCCCAACCAAAGAAAAATAAGAAAAAAACGACCAATAAATGTAATTTTAAAATATGTTCACACTTACAGACATTTATATCAATACAAAGTATGCAGAGTCGTCATAAACATGCAACATCTGAGTGGCATTCATCATTGGCATGAAACACGTTTATCATTCACGCAAATTTTGTGCGTGTGCTGAAGCAGGCAGATGAATGAATACAAATGAATGTATGGGTGGACAATCGGATAGTGAAATAGACAGACACACAGACAGACAGACAGTCAGCCGGACAGACACATTTGGTTGAATGGATGGATGCTCGAGATGACAATACACTTGAATCATTTTCATTTTTCGAAAATAATAATCATTAACATTCAACCAATAACATCAGTGTCAGCAGCATCATATTTCAGGAGAATCAGTAGCCAGCCACAACCACCATCGTCACCATGCAGCAGCCAGCACCAGCCAGCTTAATGCCTGTAATTGCACATCATCCTCGTCGAGTCAGCCAGTTTTGTAATTTGAACACCATATTCACTCTCACTGTTATTTTGTTTTAACTCGTTTTCACAAATGTCAGCATCAGCATCAGCATCATGGCATCATGATGTATTTTCATAACATGCCACAATATGTCTACAATCGATATGTACTTGTAGATTCCAACATACTTGCATAAATATTGTGTGTGAATGTGCGCCCTATATTGGAGGCAGACACTCAACATTATCTATAGTTGTTGCAACTCACTTAAATGCACTTAAATTCAGCTCAAACGCACACACACACACACACACACACACACAGACACATGTTTAAATTTTCATTTCGGTATCACATGCAGTTCTGCCAATTTAATCCCTTAAAATACTTAAACTCATGTAGCATCCATCCGTATTATTAAAGCATTATTTGCAATCGATTCTTCGTTGGTTACAACAATTTTGTGGCAAACGCCGGAATACAATGCTCCCATACAAAATACCATCAATTGTCATCAGTCGATAAAGCAAACAGATTTATGCGCTTAGTGGCAAAAATATGAAAATGGCAGGGCGAAAGGGAAAGCGAACATTATTTATTTACATACCACACGTGGCAAGCATAAACACAGCTATAAAAAAGAACCAATTGTTTCCAAATATTTAATTAATATTCAGATAGAAAGTAATCATTTCTTTGGTAGCAAACAGAACGAATTTATGAGAATGGCTTATGATAATCTCAATTCTGAATGATGATGCATGACATTAAGGGATTTAGAGTCGAACACTTTGGCATTTTCACACTTAATTGCTTGCGTATCAATAGCGTGTGACTTTTGCGTGTGAAAATATGCGGGTATCGGAACCAAGATCTTTGATGTCATCAGAGTGAAATCCATTACAGTGCCATTAAAACAGTGTAACGCACCCCACAATTGCGACAATGCTCCAGTGAGCCTATACCTGTAAGAGGTATTGGTTCTATTTATCAAAGGCAAGACAAAATCATACCTGTGGTGGTGATCTGTAACTCCCGCCACGACAAACTTCTCGACTGATGTATACAAAATGAAAACAAAATGCAGTAAATTCAAACACTCATCTGTTTTCCTATTACATTATATTTAATTGTTATTAATATTGTTCATTATCATTAGATAGATTGCAATTAATAAAGAAAAAAAAATCTGTTTTCCTCACTAACCTGTTTCTAAAATTTCTTTTGCGGGAACAGATCTGCAAAAATTTGGTAAGAAGTGCTCGCCTCAAACTGTGATATAGAGCCGCCAATGAAAGCACAGCACAACAGCTTTTCTACATTAGTATTGAATAATGCCAGGGAAGAAAGAAGTAAGTAGTTTCTTCACACTTAAATGAATTACTTATTTTACCAAATATAAGTCCGTAGTAAAATGTTTAATGTAACGTTTCATATTTAATGGCGTCATTGTTGATATTGAAATTTTAGTAAATTTCGACCGGCATCAATTACTTTGGTACTGGCGTGTTCATCGCTTACATAATTACATTTCTTTTCTAACATTTTTATCATGACAACGTAATAATTTTGGGTAGTTTTCGCCACAAGTTACAGACACACTTTATCTCACTTCTCGAGAAACGGATAATTTGTTTCCCTACTTTTTTACACGAGTACTTCTCGCTAGAATGCAGAACCAAGGCGAATTTATTACCAGGTTGATGCAACAGAATTCGGAGCACAAACTTACACATGCATTTTGTTAGTGTAAAGTAATTTCTGTTGTCGAAGTCTGAGATTTGTTGAAAACTTTAAGAGTTATAATTGCGCTTTAATCATTATGAAAATAGCAAAAATTTTATCATGAAAAAAAAAATCTTTACAATAAAATGGCACCAACTTTTTGAAAGCAAAGAGAAAAACTTTTAAATTTGAAAGCTATTTGATACAAGAAGCAAAAAACAATCACCTGTGCTTTCAAGATCACCTGGTACGCATTCGCCTTGTGTAGAACACCACCACAGGCTGTCGCAACTCAATTCGCTTCAACACTTTGTTTGCTCTTGAAACACAACATACATATACACAGCAGGAGTTGAAGGGCGGCCATTTCGCATTGAGCTAAAATTTGTAGCAAAACACATGAAATTTTACAGTTCTTTTTACGCTGTTAAAAAATGTATACAATACATAGTATACCTATTTCTTTTTCAGAAACGTTCTATCACCTGATTTGGGTGATTATCAAAAGTCACCTTTTTACCTCTGAGTACTCTCTCGAGACTAAAATGGCGCAAACATTTTTGTAAACAAAGAAAAGTTAAACAGCTGACAATGGATGTTGTTATAAACCAAGAACCAAGAAATAATCACCTGGTAATGGATTCGCCCACTTTTAGAGAACGGGTATTCAGAAAGATTTCAGGCTTATGAAGAGACACAAAACACTATGACTGAAGTGAAGTGCATGTCACAATGTTTCAAAAAATTAAGTACACGTTCCATCCAAAGAATCATCTCTACGAATTTCCATTTCAAACTTATAAAATGCTTGCCTTTCCTGAGTGGAGTATAGGAGTGGCATTAACGCTGGGACTGCAGGGTGTTAATAAACAGCCTCTATGGGCTCGGTAGCACGTTTATTTCGGTAAAACAATGCAAGTCATTTGCTTGTGTTATTGAACATTGTTCTGCTATAACTGCAACAATGTGACTTCTATGAGCTGTCAATGGTAAAAGTCTCTATCGCAATACCCTGAATGAGTGATATTTTTGTGAAATCTTTTTCAGTTTTTGTCGTTGCAACCATTATCATATGAATGATTTACGATCAAATCAAGTTTTCAACAGTTTTTAGATTTCTTTTTCCAACGAAACCGCACAACAGATTTTTCCCTTAATATACTTTTCATGATTTCTACGCTTTGGATTGGGTAAAACCAAACCGCACTAAATCTTTAATCAGCTTCAATTAAATCAGCTGCTATTTTTGTTTTTGTCTTGTTTCTGGTTGAACGAAAACCAATAAAAAATAACACTTCCAAAAATAATGAAACAAATTGCTCAAGAAAAAGAAACAAAACAAGGCCCTGTTTGTTCACATCAGACATCAACATTCACACGCACATTTCATAACCACATGGCGGCTGAATAAAGGTTTGAACCCCATATTTTCAATTTTCTTCGATTCCCTCCAATAAAAAATCAAAAAAGAAGAAGCAAAAAAAACTCTGAACAAATATTAGTCATAAAACTGGCAATATTTATTTGTTAAGAATTGTATTAAATTTCGAATTGCTGAACTACAAAACACTCGCCGAATGTTTGAGTGCACGTTCAACTAACTGGCTGCCTGGATGTATTGAAGTTGGAGTTTGGGTTGAATGTGGTTGGCATGCTTGACTGGTCAATTGTTGTAAGTTCGAACCGCACAATACACACACACACACACACCGATATTTTTCAAGTCCTTTTTTTGTTTGTTTAATGTGTTAAATTTTGTATGGTTTATGCCTGAATAGTCAATTATGGCCACAAACTTTAAAATACAAGTATATTTGCCAAGTTAATATGCACATGCATATCGCCGCCTGAAACGCATAGTGATCCAACCAATAAACCCTGTAATACCACTGCTCTTATTAATTTCAAAGTTTAGCAAAGGAAACAGACATTTAAAACAAAATCGTTTTGGAATTTTTTTCTCGTTAGTTACGGTGTTTTGCGTTCCAGCCAACGGTATGCACATCCAAAATTATTAGAAATATGTGTTTGTACATGTAGACTTATTTCTTGTTTTTTTATTATTTTTTCTTTTTTTTGTATAACAAATTGTATTTGTTTTTCCCATTTGTTCTCCATTCAGGGAAAGCAAAGCTTTTTGCAGGTAATATTTTTACAAAGAACCGGAGAGACAAATACCAAAGTCCAGAAACACTAAATTTTTTTAAATTATGGTATCGTTTCCAACAAGATTTTGTGATTCCTTTCGTAATATCCACAGTTTTCATTTTCGGTGCCATAAACCGTAAGCAATGATTACAACAAAACAAGGCAGAGCCAACTTTAAAAATAACAAACTTTAGCTGTTGGTTTTTTTTTTGTGGCAACTCCTTTAATAATTACTCCACTTATAAGCATTAATTTTACTTTACAGTCGAACTAAATGATTTACAATTGTTTACTACTTTCATCGGGCTTTTTACACTAAAAATGCATACCATCACTAGAAAATAGACAAGTGTCAAACATTTTTACAATAAGCGTGAACGAACAATGTAAGTAAATTTTAATTAAATTAAACATAATATAAAATTAGTAATACATACTTTTATTTATAGTAAAAAAGAATACAATACTTCGTGTTGTGTGGTCTGCTGCTGACGAGAGCATGCTAATAGACCTTTGGCATGACAGATGAAAGATGTTGAAAAAAATGTAATGTAAACAGCTTTTTTCAATTTTCAACATCTTCAACACGCATCTCAAAGATGTGAGTAAATGTAAATCCGCTATTAAGTTCAACTTTAATTGTTCAGAATTGAGAAAAGTTTTTTTGTGATAAAATTGTAGTGATCAAAATTTTTGCAAAAACGCCTGTTTCACGTCCACCACCACGACGCCCACCCGCACCCAACAAGCTTCGAACCTAGATCATCACTAATTGCAGCATCGTGTTGCCTGCGTTACTGACTGTCTGTATTTAATCCTGTCAGTTCTATCTAAGTTTTGCGCGTCAAGCGTATTATTGCTGTCTAAGTCCCCAGTTTTGTGTGAAAAAGCCAGCCGAAATACGCTTGATGCGCTAATTTAGGTTGCACTGTATTGTTCAACTTTCAATTATATCACTGTTCCACTTATATTTTTACTTTCTGAATGCTAGAATTGAGTCCAATGAATTTTTATTTTTAGTGGTTTTCATTTAGCAAATGGTAGTGTGTAATTGGAAAATACAAAATTTTCCATTAAAGGTCTCAAAATGAGCTTGAACTAAGTTCTTGGAAATTCTGAAACTTCCTACGTATACAAAATTGATTATAAAATCCCCGCACAACCAACACAACATCATTATAATATCATCCTCGTGATCTTCATTTCAAACAGCCAGATGGAAGTCGTAGTAGAAACTTTTCCTCAATAAGAAGCAACAAACAACCTCAGAAGTATTTGTGGCGACTTTGTTTCAACTTGAGTTGCCTCATGTTTTGTTTCGTTGGCTGAATGACTGACTTTCTTTAAGTATTTCTGCCTGAGAAAAGTTTTATTTAATTTTTTCCTCTAATTTATTATGCTATTTTTGCTACATCTTCCACATCATCGTTATGTGTTTATTTTTTTTTTATATTCTCCATCTTTTAAAAGTTTTGAAGTGTTAATTTGATATGCAAATTTGTGTGTGTGTGATAAGAATTTTTCATAAAATATATTTGACGTGCTCCATTTGTTTGCAGTTTCTGCTCTCTAGTCTTACAAATTAGTTTTCAAATTTCATCTTAATACATACATACATACGCACATAAAAATTGATGTACACACACACACACACACACACACACAGTGGGAGTGTGTGTGAAGTTTCTGATAAAAGTCAAGTTAAAAGGTTAATTTGAATTTCCAACATGTGAGAAAATCAATATTTTGGGAGTAATGACATTTTGGTGCAGATGTTGTTGAGAGTAAGTGCATGGTATTTTGTTGCCGATAAAGCCTGAAGAAGTGACACACACAACCATAAGAAAACTGGAAATAAAATGCTGTAAAAGATAAGACAAGTAGAAATAATTTTGTTTTGTTCTATTGAAATGTTTGGTATTAAAACAATTGAATTTGTCAATATTTTCAACAGCAATTTGTTAAGCGTGTTTCCAGCAATCTATACAAAGGGATATTTTGAATATCAGGGTCGTGGACAGAATTAAGAATTAATATAAAAAACAAGCGGCCCTTTTTAGGGTCCTTCACAATATTTGCAGTTACATGCTTACACTTGCTTATGCTGGCTTGGAAATTTATTTTAGTTTGCTTATGGGTTCATCTGGGTCATATATGGACCGGTATCTGAGTATTTCACTTTTGGTTTTTAAAAGTATTTTATTAACAAACAAATGTATGTATTATATACAGCTGTGCTATTTAAGACTCTTCACAATATTCACATCTATGTATGTGCTTACTCATACTTGTGCTGGTTTGGCAGTTTATTTTAGTTTGCTTATGGGTCCAACTGGGGCCATATACATATGTACCGGTATCGGAGTATTGAGCTTTTGGCTCTTAAAAACATTTTATTAACAGAATTACTTCATGGCACCGTCTTGTTTATGTTTGCTAAAAATCTGTACTGTTCTATATCTCCGCTGTGTATGGACCCATATCTCTATTTCAAATCACAAAAAAAGTTTTCCCCTACAAAAAATATTTTCCAGCCCGTTTATTGGTGGTATTTTTTAATACGCCATATCATGGCAATACATTTCGGATACGGGAATTTCAAGTTTTCTTGGCAGGACTCCTTTTTGCATAAAAAACTGATTCAACTCGTCCGAAGGGAATATATCTTTGAGAATCGGTTTTCCACGTTTGGTTTTTGTAATTTCAAGCCCTGCAAGAATCACCCATTAAGGTAGATTTTAGGTAACTTAGATTGACTACATATTCAGTTTATCTAACGTACAACCTGGGTCTTGCAAAATAAAAACAATTCTTGCAGGCAGCACCAAAAAAAAAAAAAAGAATAAAAAAACACCACTATTGCCCGCAAAAACAGTGTTCAGCGATAAAAATCTGTTTTTTCTCTGACCAGGAAAATACACATTTTTAACTTGAATGTTTTCAAGAAATTAAACATTTTAAAGATTTAAACAAGCTGATACATAAGTATGCACATATTTGCAGAAACTCATCCATAAATATAAGCCCAACCTGGTCGCGAGGAAGCAAGTAAATTATCTTTAAGACAGCAAACAAGAAGCCACTGGACCTCACACATTTAAAGCACATCAAAGATTTAATTTCTTTTTACTTTTTTGTTTTTCTCTTCTGTTTTTCTTTCATCAATAAATAATGCTGATAAATGATGTTTTGTTTTCAAATTTACAAAGTAGAGAAATAACATAAGAAATAAGTCTGCAATACATTCAATCAAACAATTGTTATTCTTAACTATGGGATTTAAGAACAGAACAGAACAGAACAGAACAGAACACAAAATTTATAACGCCTGTGGCAGCAGGCTGGCTGTAAGATGCACAAGCGAATAAGTGAGTGAGTGGAAAAACATTTTCCCCATGTTCTCTTATTTTGTAACAAATTTATTCTTTCCTTTCAGAAATTCATTTCAAGATTGTCTTTCGAGATAAACGAAACAAAATGTTTTAAGAATTTTGTATGCATAAATACAATAAATAAATGAAAACAAATTCAATTTAAACAAAATTATTCGTTTTTCGAAATAAATTGCTTTTTTTCCTAACCCTGAATATAAAACAAGATATTCATAAAGATTTAGCTTCAGTTTCTGTTGGAGAGCAGAAACAAAAGAGAAAACATTTAAATCAATTCCATTCATTTCGTTTAAACATAAAAATATGCAGGCAGTCACGCACGGCGTCAATGTCGCAGACAAAATGATTATAATTTAAACAAATGGAAATAAAAAAATAAATGAGAAAAAAGTGAATAATTGGGCAATTATGTTGGTTGTAATAAGTACATACATACATATGTATGTACAATGCAATTGTCATTTAGCTTAACTGCCATCAGGCTATTAAAATAATATGCAGTATGTGACACAACCTTTGCAGCAAAACATTGTAATCTCAAAGCTGCACACTGGGGCGATTGCCTAGCGAATCAATCGTGCCATTCATAAATCACTGGCAGAGCTATTTTGAGTTTAGAGTGGAATCTGAAAGGCAGAATTTGAGAAGAAAGTCGGTAACAAGTGCTTAAAAAATGGGTGACATACAAAAACTTTTTACTCACACATTTATAGAAATTATAACATGCCAATTAGATAAAAGTTTTTTCACCAAATTTGTTTTGCCTATTCTTTTATTACTTTACAATCTTTTTTTTTTGTAAAAAAAAAAATAAATAAAAGGTAATTTTACCCCCAAGCAACAACTTTAATTAATGATTATTAATGGATTTTTTTGAGTCCCTATAGGAGTATGTCAAAAAGTAACTTTATGATTATAAGTTGGTACCTGACAAATTTCTATATAAAGTAAATACGCCAGTATAATATATATTTTTATAAACAACGCCGCCAATATACCTATTGCAGGCATGCATGCATGTGCATGCTTTATTGTAGGTTATTTCTAAGTCACGTCAGACGAAGGAAAACTTTTAACAAATCGGATAAAAACTTTGTTTTTTTCTTTTCTTTGAAAAACTAGAATTTAAATACTTGAGCATACTAAATCTATTTTAATTCAAAGAAAAATACCTTTTTACATTGTCTATTTAACCATTTTATCATCTTTACTATTATAAATCAGCATAAAACGATTTCCAAAAAAAAAAAAAAACAGCTCCTCACAGCTTGAGTTTGTTCCACATTCCCAACTGATAGAACAGACACAAAATGTACTTATACATACATAGAGATTTGAAAGAAAAAATAACAATAAAAAAAATAATAATAGCAAAAGTATAAATAACTAGTACAACAACTCACTATTGTTTTAAAAAAATCCGTACAGAATAAAAACCAAATAAACAAATCAATTCAAAAACTACAAAAAGTTAATAAAGAACTATTGGCTGGCTGCTCCAGCCATCAAAATCATCTTTTGTTTGCCTGTAAAAAGTTCGAAAAACAATTGAATTCAATTGTTGGAAGTTGTTTTCTTCCACTTTTCAGAATAATCAAGCGTCTAACGAAGCAAAAACCACTTTCAACCAATTCAAATTCATTCATTAAAAGTTGACAATACAATTTCGAAAAATTCAATTTCTAAAAACGAAATCCCAGACACAACAATAACAGAAGAAAGAATACATCTTTTGAATTAAAATTTTTTTGGGAAGAACAAAGCAAAAATACAAGTTTTTATGGCCACAAGTATCTTCTTTATGTTTTGTTTAATTTTTTTTCTTCTTCTTCAATTATTATAAATCAATCAACAAGCAGATATATTATGGCATTTTTAGTTGTTTTTCCTCTGCGCTGCATGAATAATTTATACAAAAGTTTTCAAGAATTTCGTTGAAATAATTTTAATAAATTTAGTTTGATTAAGGTCAGTTGTTGTGTGATTTATAAATTAAAAAAAAAATATTGCATAAATTTATGCACGCACACACACTTGTCCCTGAAATAACAAAATATTTAATGAGAAGAATAATTGAAAAAAGATTAAATGAAACCTGCCAAATTAGTAATTCGGAAATTGCCGTAAGTTTAAGCTTAACAGCAATATTTTTATGTTGCTGATGCCTCTGATTCTACAGCATTAACAGCAATAACAGCTGGAATTTGTTTACAGCCATATAAAAACGTAGCATGCTTTTAATCAAACTCGTCATACTGACTAAATGCATTTACTACACGGAAAGTGAAAAAATCAATGATGCTCAACATTTTACACAGTTTCGAATTTCGAGCAGCTTGGGATTAGAAGTTTTACCATGTCTGCATTAAGGAGGGTCGATATACAAAACAAGTTAATTTTTTCAACTTTTATTTAAAGCTTTTGGAAATCCCCCTCAATGTATTGCTACGCTTCCTAAATTTTATTAAGGAATTCAATATTCGAGCACGTTTAATAATTTAAGAAATTCGGAGCAAGAAACAAAACACACATTTTTATGTTCAAATAATAAATTATTTATTTTCAGTTTATTTTGTTTTTGTTCTTTATTGTTTGCAGTTTCATGCTAAACAAAATTAATTTATACCAATTAATTTTTTTAAATAAATATAAAATATTAAAGAATATTGTATTAATATTCGTTGGGAAAATAAGTAACGAAAAAAAAAATGTTGCAGATTTTAATGCAAAGGACTTGTTATTAAACTGAATTTCAAACATGTTTGACCAACATGTTTTAATGATGGGGTAAGAGGTCTTAGATCTTTTTGTTTATTTTTTCGTTGCATATTTTCAAAAACAACAACAACATATACTTTTGGGAGTGGCCTACTTTGACTTGTTGGTAGAGTTCAGCAGATTTTCGGAAATTTGATCGCACCCCCAACGTGTAAACGTTATAGGTGTATATTGTATGTACATATGTACAACTTTATTTGAGCCATTCTTTAAACTCCCTTGAATGTTTTTCACAAAAGAATGTGCTTTTATCTTATTCAAGTATTTTTTGTTCTGCTATACAAATTTATTTCAATTTCTTCAAAGCGGTTGGTGTATTTTAGTCAAAAATTAATTTCGCTTAAATAATTTTAAATAGTTTTGTATACAAAATGTTATATGATGTTTTTATGATTATTTACATCCATGCGTACACTTGCCTTCCAATTTCATGCTGGTGTTTATTTTGGCATTTGTTTTCTACACACGCTCGTTGCTTTTATTATTTTATTTCGTTGTTAATTTATTTATGTCGCTACAATGTACATTAGGGCAGGTCGATTGGACAATCGATAATGGGCCATTGGTTTTTCGATAGAGAAACAAACTTCCACCGCGTTATATCAAAAAAATAATTTTGAAGGTGGCCAAGTTTGAATCTTTTCTGCTTTTGTATAGGAGTCTCCTTAAGGAGGCATTATACGGGGTTGGTGTGTTCGAAAAGAAAATATTTGAGAGTAGAAATTATTGGGAATCGGTCATACATTTGACTCCTCCCATTAGTATTGAAAGACCATCCTAACTACCACTAATCAGTCCCATAGTGTCCGTAGAGGAGTCAAATGTATGTATGACCAACCCCAAATCATTTGTTCTGTCCGTGCCACGCCTCGTCATGAGGACTGCCATACAACGATACAACAAATTTTAACTTGGGCTTTTTTCTTTTTCTTTTTACAAATCGACCCACCCTAATGTACATGTACACATATCTTTTTGTATTTAAGCCATCATTTTAGGAGAATATAAATCGTGATAATATTTTATAAGCAAAACAAAAATAGTGCCAGCCAGAATTTTGTTTTGATAATTTCTGTAGTTTATTGAAATGCATAATTTGGCGTAAATAAAAACAAAAAAAGCCTTAACAAAACACCATAAATAATTTCCAAGTAATAAAGATACACAAATGTTTGTTGCTATTTTTGAACTTGTGAAAGTATTTCGTTTAATTCTGATAAACGGTAAAAGGTAAATAAAATTTTTTTCTGTTCCAAAATTAGGAACGCTCCTCTTGTCAGGCATGTCAAATGACGTAAATAAAAGCAGATATGATTAGGAGGGAAATAATAAATTTAAAAAATCACACATTAACATTTCCAATAAGTCACGATTTCCTAATCAGAATATGGGTGAAATTCAGCCTTAAATACTTTGATATTAAATCAAAAAATACTGACTCTAAACCTTAACTACAGAGCTCTGAAAAGTTCATGTGGAGTTCTAAGCGGCAGATAGGTCAGTATGTTGCTGGAAAGGAACGCAAATGGAGCCCATGAAGGCAACCGCGTACCCCACGGCGAGCAGCCTCGTTGTGGTTTTGCAAGTTGCAATGGCGTAGTATTCTTCCAAAGTGGTTCACATTAGCTGATCCACTCAGTATGTGTTCAGATCACCCGATCTCCAATTTGTAGTAAAAATCTCCTCAAGTGTATACAGATCTTAAAACTCTTCCTGAACCCAGCTTATTGTTGAAAAGGCGTTTGATGGAATTGTGAAGCCATGAAGAACATAATTTTTCCATTTCGTTGCAGTGTGTTTCTAAGTGCATTATAATTTTGCAAACATAAATTGTACTTGCAAGCTCCCCACGGGTTTTCTATCCACTGTCTGTTCTCATTCAAACTGGCCTTTGAAAATCGTTCATTTCAAGCGAAATTATTCAATAATCTGTATGTCATTATCAAGCCATTAGCTCTATATTTAATAAATAACTCTAGATGAGTGGTTAAACAAACCGACAATGTTTGTTGTTGTGTATGCATTATAAATTATTTAAACAATTATTAAAATAACAGTTGTTGTTGTTCATTGAGTTTTAATGAAACGTTCGTCGTTATTATGTTTTTATAATAATGACAAGCTCTTACTCACTATTTTTCTGCCGCGATTATTTATTTGCAATTCGTTATGGTTGGAAAGGCATTAAAATGTATTAAATTGTTATTTTGTAATTATTAATTTATCGAACAATAGCTGCTATTGTTAATTAAACGATCTTAATAACAGCAGCGTTTATGGGAATTGTTCCTAGAATTATACAATTTAGTTTTAATATTTAAGTTCCGGCGCAGAAAGAAGTAGATACTTGTAAATGGCAGAAAATTTCCTCTTGAGAATGAAGCACAGTGGGGCAAAAACCAATATTAGAGTGTTTAGTTGTAGCAACTAGCGCCCATTAAACAGAAAACATTTCAAAACATTTATTTATAAGAAAATGATGGGCTGTGGGATGCTTAAAGGCAACGTATGAAATTTGTCAAAGACACTAAAATATTCAAAAATTAAACTCTAGAGTGTAGAGGATCTACTGCAGCCAAGATACACATTTCAATTCCTTTTACCTTGATTTTTGTATCTGTCAATTTGTACAAGTTTGCCCAACAGCTAATATTAGAATAGTTTAAAATGGCTGTACATTGGAATCTCTCTTGGCATAATATAATGAATAACTACATAATTAGGTTTTATTCAAACTCTTTTATTTATGATCAACTATAACAAATACTAACAATCTTATTTTTGAATTTTTTTAGGTTTACTAAGCTCTTATTGTGCAAAATTCTATACAAAATGTGTATTGTACACACGTTTATTTATAGAAAAAAAAAACTTCTTAGAAATAAACCAGCAGTTATTTAAATGACATTTTGAGTAAATTTTTGACTCAGAACTGCGATTTACTTTCTTAGGGATAGCATGTAAACAAGTTCTGAGAAGCAATGTAATCCAAAGCTAGGGGACAATTCGGTGTTTTGTGGTAACCTCCCGTGAGCTTAGTATGTAAAACTGACTAATAGCGTAGCGACTACGAACATTTGTAAAGCATTATATTCAGTATATCACCATCTCCAGGCGTTTTGAATAAACAAAAATTTTCACAAAAGCAGAATTATTATTAATTTTTTCTTGCAAAATTAATCATTATCAGTGAATAAGCGATTCAAGTTTTAAAATGAATTACAACAATTGCTTTGCTTTAATACCTGGCTATTAAACATTTTTTTAGGAAAAACTTCCACACAAGCTGTGTTGTTGGATTGAAACTAAATAAAATGAAAAGATTCTTTCAAAAAACACGCAATTAGTTTAAACTATAATAAAAATAAATAATTGTATGGATGCAACACAGCAGGTCATTAAATGATGATCTTGAACTATTATTCATTTGCTCATTATTCATGGGTACAAAGTATGAAACGAAACAAAAACTAAAACAAAAACTGCAAGCTGAAATATGACTACATACAGGTTTTGAACTCCCAACCTTAAAAAAAAAACACTACAGCAACAACAACTTTTAAAGTAACAATAAAAATCTGTGGTAATAAGCAATTTACTACCTACAAAATTCCAAAAAAAAAAGTCAGCAGAATAAAATTCAGTGGAAAAAGCAGCCAATAATATCTTCTCATCTTACTTCTCTCTAAAGTACGCCCGTCTGTCTGTCTGTCTGTCTGTCTGTCTATTTGGTTGCTTGGAACAACGAGTACTAAAAGTACTGACTATTTTGGCCTCTGGCTCCAGCAGATAGACTAAGGAAAAAAAAAACAAAATTAAAGCCAAACACTCAAAAGAACAGCGTGATCATTTTCGATACAAACATTTCGCTGAACACGTTAAAATTGAACCATTAATTTTGATACTAAAACTAAAGAGTTCTGCTTTTTCATTTTCATCTTTCGAAAGAATCTAATTTTGTGGTGGAAATTGAAAACAATTGACTAATAACATTTTATTTTGCAACATGATAAGCCAGTAGGTATGTATGTATGTGGTGGCTGGCATCAGACTTAAAGTGAATTGTTCGATTTTAAGGCTTGCGAAAACAGTTTATTTGAGAGCTGAATTGTAATAAGGACTGGGCTTGGCGCTAGGCTGCTTCTTACACTGCAACGGGCAGAGATCCATGAGTTTACTATAAAGATTCTTCAGAAGAAGTGTTAGCAAGCCTCTGCGGCACACACGCAAAGAAAAACCACTTTACCATCTGATTGCGACAACAATATTATGTTGTCTATAAAGATGGAAAAGGTTGTGGCAAACAAGATATTTTTATATAAAATGGCGTAAACAGTTTTGGTCACCGTGAACACAACTTTTGTTACAGTTTGATCATTTTGTTGTCACCATCCATGAAAATTAAAATAAATAAAAATAATAATATCTACAACCATTTTATAATGAACATTTGAACAAGCTTTATTTGCAACAAACATAGTGTTTTTGATTTACCAAATGGTGACCAAAAAATAAACAAATATTATTGTTTTTAACAAAAAATGGATTGAAAATTTGTGTGTGCTTATTAATGACTACATACATTTTTCTTTAATTGAGGAAAAACAAAATATAAATTAAATGAAAGTCAGCACTTATTGGAATTTAAATAAGACATTTTTACAATGCAAATTGTGAAGAGCTGCTTTCATTGTGTGTGTGTGTGTGTGTAAACAAGAACTTTGAATGGTATACAAACGTGTATGTATTTAAAAATATTTGTTTGCATTCTCTGTACATATTCTAATCGATTAAGCTATTATGGCCAGTAAGCATGTTATTGTTGTATTCAATCATAATATTACCATGCCTGGCCGTACTATTGACATTTTCAACGATAATATTGCTACTTCTAACCATGTGTATGCTCTATTTAACAACTCGTATTGTTAGCCTGCAACAATCTCTTCGAACATGGTTACCTCAACCTCATAATTTTTTCTTTACGTGCAGAGGTGAATATTCACCGCAGAATTTTCAGCTTCTAGTATTGCGGCTGCCTGTTTTGTTTCGATAAAGTGACCCATAAGTAGTCTCTTAGCACTAGAGCTTGGACTTTTTCAGAGTCTTTAAAGCAACTAATATTTTTCTATTGACACCATCAACATCTCCACGTCCCCTTTAAGAACATTTTTGTAAAGTCCTTAATTCTGTTCAGAGTCTACCCACTTTTTAGTAGATGTCTGCCATCACAATTCTTCTGTGCTCCTCATTTTCTGCCACATGAGTATGAATAATTGAGTTACCAGGCAAAAATATCAAAATTTCCTTGATGAAAAATACCTGTAAGTACAGGTAAAAACTATGACATTGTGCGAGAATGTGGCAGTAATAGCCCGCTGCTCATTTCGTGGAAATATTCTGCTTTTTCTGCGACATGATTAAACTGTGAGTTGCCCCATGTGCTTTGTTTAGCAGCGTAAAATATTGCAGCATACTTTTAACTTTGACAAAGAGAAAAATCGTCAGATTACTAAATTCGAGGAGAGCGCACGCCCAACATTCCGCTTGAACAGACAGAGCACTTATTTTTATTGTTGATTTGGTTTTAATTGCAACAAAACATTTGAAAAGGTAATGCAATAAATATATATGGCCACACCGTTTTCTGCGTTTTCATTTTCATTTCATTTTCTTTAAGAAAATTTCAATGTAAAATTTAAAATTGTGTTCATGCCATTGACATTGAAAAAGATTTTGAACAAATTTAGTTTAATTGTAAAATCACGGGCGGCATGTTTAACGATAACTAAATTTTTCATTGCTTTAGAAAATAAGCGAATAAAATATACCAAATTGAATACGAAAGTCTATTATAAAATTATAACTATAAAGTTTTGTACGCCTAAAATAGGAAGCCCCTGCTCAAGATTTACACATGTTTAGCTGAAATTTTTGGACACAAACAAATGAACAAATTTTTATTACAACAAGTAAGTGAATGGAAGCATAAAAACAAACAAAAATGTTATACTTTTCCAACAACTGCAAAAAAAAATATATAATTGAATTTAAAAGTTCAATTATACATTTGTAAATTTGTTAATTAACAAACGGAAAAAAGCAACTGTGAGTGTTTCAAAGTGAAACACGAATTATGTGCATAAATTATTTATAAATGCTTCAATTTAAATGATTGCACAATTTATTTATATAAATGAAACGTAAGAAAAAATTTATTCATAAAAAAATATTGCAAAAACTATAAAAATAAATGAAAACAGCTGTCTGTGCATTAATAAAAACCAAAAAAAAAAAAAAAAAAAACAATTTACAAAGCAAACAAAAAAACTCAATTTAATAAAAGCTTGCTGTAGTTTAATTCTAAATTTAAGACACGTGCCATTTTCATGATTAATTTCGAAAAACGAATGAAATAAGAAGAGGGACCGGACCGAACCGACCCGACCGCATAAGAACTGATGCGTATCGTTGAAATTATTTTTTTTATTGATCTGCCGCTCATGTATCTACAATGTAAAGCATTTATTTTTAATCTTTTGGAAAAACCATTTTTGACTTCTAATTGAAGTCATTATTCAATGTGAATCAAGCTAATTTTCATATTTATTCGGGGGAAAAAAAAAAAGAAAAACGGAAATAATAAATACGACTTGTACTGTCTTCGATGATCATCAAATTTTCCGCCTTCAGCGTTCTTGTATATGCATTGTTTTTTTTTTTTTTTTCTTTCAGTATGTGAAGTGCAAGCAACTGAGATTTTTGTTTTAGCGATTGCTTGCACTCAATATTAAATGGGCTTCTGATGTTGAAAAGCAGTGTATGCACTTGAACACTTATAATGGAGAAATGTAAAATTACACTTATGCAAAATCTGAACCAAATCTAGTTTTGACATGATAATAACTCAAACAAAATATTTATTATTTTTTTTTTTTTTGTGAACTCCATGACTCCACAAACTACTTGCTTATAATATTATTTCAAGTTAGGAAATATTACTAAAATTAGCAATTGATGAAACAAATAAGCATACAATTTCTGTTACGAGATAAGTCTACGATGTGGATGGACCAATTGCAGCCGAGCCTACTAACGGAGCTGTGGCAGGGGCTTATAGATTAATCATCACAGATTAATCATTATAGATTAATCAATCTGTAATGATTTATAGATTAGGCTTATAGATTAATCAATGATTTATACAGGTCTGTTCTGAAATCACGGTGATTTAAAATCACGAACGGTTTCAAAATCACGGAGCTGATTTCTTGGTGCTCTGAAAATCACGAGATTTAAGAGTTTTCACTAATAAACAGCTGGCTTGCTTTCTTTACATAGATAATTATAAAATTATAAAGAGGAAAGACGCGGAAAGTCAAACAAAAGAAAACAAATACAAAAACAAGAGTGTTGCCACTGTTCCAAACTAGGTATTTTTGTAATATACATAAATTTTTTTGCTTTTATATCATTGAATTTACCAATTAAAATTCTAAATTATTCATAAAATTAAAACATTAAGTATAAATTTAATTAAATTTTGTTTAAAATAATTTGTTTAATTGAATAAATTACCAATAATTCATTTGGCTCATACAATCAGGTAACCACAATTTATTTTCGAACAAAACAGCTGACTGATAAAAGGTAAATCACGAAGATTATGAACTGAAGTATTTTTTTCTTTAAAAGCAAGCAGTGTCTTCAGTAATTTGTGATTTTTTCAATTTATTTTGTATAATATTATTGCATGAATAAGTAAAAAACACATTATATAAAGTACTCAATAAGTTTTTCATTTGGTTTCTAACAAAATAATTGTAAAACATGTGCAAGTGATTTAAAATCGGTAGCCGTTTAGCTGGCCGGTTTCAAATCACGAAATTGCTAAAAAATTTGTGCACAGAACACCATATCACTTTCGTGAAAAGTGATTTTCAGAACATACCTGATAGATTAGGCTTATAGATTAGATCAACCTTTGGTCTTTGATATTTTCTTTGTCTTGCTTAATTAATATCAATCACAAAAATAATATATAATGAAATTAAGCCTGCTAATGCCCATATGACAACACATTTTTCTTGCCTTGTTTAAGTTTTGGAGAACAGTGCAAATATAATGTAATAGTAGAATTTAGTATGTGCAAAGAGTTCAGCTATATTAAGATAAATGCAAAACTGTCAACATTTTCGTTGAAGTTATCGATAAACAATCAGGTTATGTCGAAAAAAAATTTAAAAATTTTCGACTTAAAATTGACATTTCAAACTTGAATGTTGCTGTGTCAGCGGTTTATGGACAATTTTTGCGATTTAAGGCTTCTTGGAACATTTTTATTTCCTAGCGCTTTCTTGAAATAAAAAGAATACAACACTTACAAAAAAGATGCCAGTTTCGTTTACGTTTTGTATATTTGGGTCTTTCTAGCAATTGCTGTTTCTTTCTATAAATTCTATACCAATTAATGAAAGAAAAATGAAGTATCATACGGGCTTATGCTAGGAACACAACTGGGACGAACGACGAATTTCGCCCAACACGACGAATACGCCGGTTAAAATTCGCTGTGTAAATTCGTCGTATGAAGCACAATAACGACGAAAAACAAAAACGTCTGTTATAATTGATGAAGTTGTTTATTGTTTGTTCAAAGATAAAAAAAATTAAATGAATCAAAGGATTTAAAATTTTGTAAAAATACTTAAAATAATGAACATCATGTTCATTATGGTAAAAGCCTTGAAGTTTTACATTTTTAAATATAATTTCACTTGTACACATTTTCTCAGTTTTTTAATTTTATCTCATTATAGTTGAACAGCTGATAGGGTGACCATATTTATAAAATTGGTTGCTAAAAATTTTAGCATTACCAAAAACAAAAAATTAAACACTACCGAAAGTATCAGGCCTGCTCTGAAAAATCACGTGTTTTCAAATCACGTGATTTCAAAACTCAAAAGTTAGATAAATTCAATAAGATAAAATTGTGTACTACATGTCAAGTCCCGGTTAACATTTGAAGGGTCTTAACATGGGAAAAACTACAAATGGGCAGCATTCAGTCTCTTTCTAATGTATTTTTTCTTCAGAAATTACGTGATTTGAAGTATCCTAATTTTTAGAATTCAGCTGTATATTTTTATTGTACTAAGCAAATAAATATATCGCTAGTTTAAAATACAAGTAGGTAGGTTAAATGAAGTTGTGTCCCGTACGGCATGTCACGTATGATATTCAAAGTATTTACACAAAATCATTCAACGAGTGGTAGTATTATTTAAAAAAATATATTTTATTTACCATGTGATATTAAAGGAAATCAAACGTTTTCTATGGTTGAAACTTCTCGATATGCCACAAAATGGCTTCCATTTTATGTGACGTATGTCATACCTTCAGTTTGCTTGATACTTTTGAATACAACATTTCGCATAAACTTTTCATGAAAGACAGAACGCTGGGAGTGAAACATGGATACCATTCTATTTACCACCTACTTCTAATGTTTCATACTTTGCTTAAGTTAATTCTTATATAGCAAGTTTTGGCAAACACAAGTTTTAACTTTCATTTTTTACACTGTTATTACACTGTGCGATTTTTTAGACTTTTGGAAGCCTAACCGCATATATTTGTCTGATTTACCATCGAAATGTAAGTCCCTACACTCACTTTAGCGGTTATTTTTGGCTTATAAAATTTTTGAAAATGAATGGCACCCTCAAAGAAAAACTTTATTATTTTTTAGACTTTCAAACCATGTCTTTTTTTATTTTATCTTAGACTTTGAAGCACTGTGTTATTACTCCAATGAATATTTTGAAATTTAACACTGAAAAGCTAACCGCAAAAAAAAGGATAAAATAAATAAATTTTAATGATTTTTAATAAAATATGTATACACGCTAAAGAAAAATTTTTGTTTTGTTAATTTTTTTATTTAATACGTTCAAAACAAACTGTTTAATGCAAAATTCCAAAAAAAAAGTATTGGCTTATTTGTTGGACGCGTTGAAATGTTTTAGGGAACCACTCCACTACATCTAAGTTGTTGCTTTAATTAGTGAAATCTCAAAGAGACATAGAATATTTACTAAAAATATCCTCCCCCCCTCCCTCCCTCGCCAACCTCCAGCGAACCTCAGAAGACCAAAAGTACAAATCGAATCCTAAAACAGTTGATGTACGAATTTCGTTTAAAAAAACACACACACACACAATCAAATAATATATAAAACACTTTTCTGAAAAAATAAAAAACCGTCGAATTTCACAATTGACGTAAAATCTCAAACTGTCAATAATAGAATTGCAAAGTGAAGAGCAGCAGCAAAACAAAAAGTAAGAAAACTTTTATACCACAAGAATGCAAAAATTCATAAAATACTAAAATCGAAAAATTCAATGAATTGTTATTTATCACATGCTGTTACGTTGAAATTGCTCAAAGACGGCAGAAAATGTATGAAAAATTCACTGAAAAGAAAAACAAAGAAAATGATTTGTACAATTTAGAAGGACATTTGCAGAAACGTGTCAATTCGTTGAGAGTGTGTTTCGCAAAAAAAAAAAAAAAAAAAAAATTCGCAACTAAAAAGAAAACTCATCTAAATTTAAATGAAATTCGCTCTAGTGTCATCTAAAAATAATAATAAAAATAAATAAATAAAATAAAAACTGTTTATCAGTTGAATAGAACCGTAATTCATACAAATGTCTTTTATTTACTTTTTTTTTTGCCCATTGTGCAGCCGTGTCATTTTAATGGCCTCAAAAAACAAAGCAACGTAAATAGTGCACATTTCTTAATGGATGAGCGAGCACAAGCAACAAAACCAAAGTTGGGCAAATTTTTGATGCCCAATGAGCGAAAAAAAACAAAAATAAAAAATGATTTTTAGGCAGAAATGAAAATAGGGAAATTGAATGCCATGTGGGAATTTCAGCGACACACAGTGGGCAAGAAAATGAAAGTTGTATGTACATATGTATATTATTTTTTCCTTAAAAAGAAATTCAAAAAATATATGTATTGGCTTCATAAAATAGTTAACGAAATTGTAAGCAGTATAATCCATAGCTAATATATGGAAAGCATATGCCAACGCCAAACTTTTCTTACAGAAATTCGATTGAATCTCTTGCCTCTAAGCAATGCTTTCTCTTTTATGAGTCTTTTCCAGAAAAAAAAATTTCTACACAAATTTTTCTTAAATAAGCTTCAGTGGTTGCTTTACTACCAGTGTACCAACCAGTTCTAATATAACTGAAGCTGTATTGCTTTTCGTAGTCTAAACAGTATTTCGGTAGGCGGTAAGAAAATTCAAGTTTCAGATTTTTCACAATACATACGTTTCTTGTATTAATAAAATCGGATTTTTTTCCTCTACATTTTCCTCTCCCGCCCGAAAATTTCAACACATATTTGTCCACCTTTCAGCCACACTGTGCAACACTCAGCAGCTTACTTCAAATCTTTTAATACCTTATTTATCAAAAAGCAGCTGAAAGTATTTTAGAAAAAAAAACCCGGTCACAATATTGAAATTTTTCGTTGTTACTTTTGCAGTTTGCCAAGATTTGCATATTTTTTTTTTTTTTTTTGTTCATGCTCTGCCATTTATTTGCGTATAATGCAAAAGAATTCACAAAAAAAAAACAGACATAAAAGTGTAGTATTTTCTGCAGCAGTATTACAAGATGAGAAAAATAATGAGAAACTGAAAAATTCACGTTTAATTAGATTTCGTGCCGGATTTTGGCGTAAGTGTCATGTCTGTTTTGTTCATATTCATTATTATTATATTTTTTTCTTCTTCTTGTTTTCAAAATAATTTTTTTCGTATTTCTTGCATTTAGAAATGCAGAAATAATCATTAAAAGAACATTTTGCAATCTGGTCGAGAAAAGTGTTTAAGCAATAAAACAATTGACTAAAAGCTGTGGTTATGAAATGTACACGGAAAGAAATTTGTTTGTTGTTTCCAATTAAACGTTTTCATTAAATCAATGAAATGTTTTATTCTGATAGTAAAATTTCATAGACTTCATTACATATTATTTCGTTGATTTTTTCTTTCTAATTTTCATAATATCTATAAAAGCCCTACTCTATTGAAGATGAAATTTTGTTTCTATTGCTTGGTTAGCTAATTGGAGTCTTCTGTCCTGCCATAGCAACAGTAAAAGCTTGAACTTAATTTTACTTATACATTCGAATTTACTGGTTTACAATTGTATACTACTGTATCGGGCTTAATTTGGATTTTACTTCGTCAGAATTGAGAAGTTGTTGCACTCGAACTGAAGCCCGGTAACATAATTAGCAATTGTGAATCATAAAGTTGGACTATAAATTAAAAATCGCACAAACACCATTTCCACAAACAGTAGTTTTTCCCCTCTGTCATATCTCATGAGCGTTCACTTTCACAACGTATGAACATATAAATATTAAACTATAACTTTTAAAAACAATAAATTTTTTTTTGGTGCTTGCATCACGAAAGTTGCTGGCCGAAAAGAGCAAAAAAAATCTTCAAAGGGCACTCAAACGAAAATTTTATGACCACAAAATATTTCCAGATTTATGCAAATTTTCATTATGAATTCATTTATTAAAAAAAGAGCGCTATTTGAAAAATATGTCCCTTGAGCTTTTACTGCTGCTGCGGCACCGTATGGCAGATTGATCTCAAACAACAACAAGATTCAAATGTTTAATTGCACATATTTAATTTGTTTTAAGAAGGTCTCCTTTTAAATCCAAATGGACTTAAAGCGAAAAACCAGCTGAAATAAGTACACTGAGAAAATTAATAAATAAAAGTTTCCTTCCATGGCGCGCCAGGAACATTTTGGACACGGTTTATATAATTTTCATCAACGAAATCACCTAACTTTACTGTATATTCCTTTATGTTTTTGAAATTGAGAAAAGTTTGACTTTATTCACGTTCTTGGCGCCATACAAAGTTAACGCTTTTAATATTATCTATTCTTGTTTGAGTGTACAGATGCAACACTTCTAAATGCAGCTTATTTGTATATTTTTAAAGTCGTTTTCAAATACTTTTTATTTACGTTTGTGCACATAAGATCTTGTATGAAAATTATAGTTAAATATTTGCTATCTTATTATTATATCTATTTTTTTTTTTTTTTTTTTTTTGTATAAAAGAACCAGCAATCCATGTGCTACTATTATCATATATCTACATGCATATATGTCAGTGCATTCATGCCAGAGTTTCTGGCACGTCGCGTCTTTTTGTGCTCACTGTTATTTGTTCAATTCATTTACAGTTTTTGTTTCTCTTTGTTTACATTTTCTTATCAATTTTTGTTCAAATAAAGTAACCAGTTATAATTTTTTTTCCTTCTAATTGTTTGCACTAATAATTTTATATGGGATTATTTATCAAATAAATATTTAATTTTATTTTAATATTTAAACAGCTTATTTTAAAGCATGTGTGTCGGGTTATTAGCAGCCAAAAATAAACAATGAAATTTAATTTAATTTGTGTTACGAGTAACACGTTCACACTTGCTATGAAATTGGTTTGCTGACGACGGGGCATTAGGAAATTAAAATGAAAATTTGTTTGACGTCATTTCGATGAGATAGAACGAACACAAATGAAAGTGACAGCTTTGAAATCATTTTCATATTTTGATGCCAAATATTATTCTCTCGAATAAATGATTTGTCATTTGCATAAAGTTTACCCAATAACAATAATTTGCTTAACTTGAGTAGTAATACGAGGGTTACCTTTTATTTTTCACGACGTGGCAACCCTAGTGTTGCAATCTGGCAACTGACAGCTCTATCGTAATCGTGGACATTTTATACGTTATACGTACTCAGAACATTTTGATATACGAGCGCTATTTGCGTTGTTTGGGGAATATTTTGAAAAACAATAAAGTGATTTTCGAGGCTTAAAATTTTTGTTTTTGTTCTCTAATCCCGGAGTATAGAAGGAAACCTTCTTTGTTTGACACCTAAAAAATTAGGATAAAGTTTATGAGATATCTCTTTATGTTTTTTTTTAAGAAGGAAGTTTTATTATTTTAATAAAGAGCCTCTTGAGTGACCAACTCAAGATGGAAACTTATAACTGTTAGAAGGGATTTCTTAAAATAGCTTCTCCTTAAAGGATTCGAACCCCCCACAACTTTTCGACTGTCAGATGGCCACCCAACCAACTCAGAATTAAATTTTTGAAGATTACCGCAATTTAACAACTTCATTATAATATTTAAATGACAACATTTTGAACTTAACATTATTAACATTAAAATTTGAATGTGGAGTAAAACTTTTACATAAGCAATTTACAATTGACTCAACATTTGCATAGTTCGTTCTGTAAAAAGGCTCTTCAAACAAACGATTGATTCTCAAAACCCGAGGAGGGCTGTAGAAAGTAAAATGATGTTTTATTTCCGGGCAATTAATATTATTAGGCAGCACATTGCAGGCAAATAAAAATAAGGAACAAGATCTACGGTCCTTACAGGAGACTGCATTCCTAGCAATGTTCTTAATATGATGTTAGTTCATGAGCCAAAATCTTCTAAAGTGGAATTTTAGTTGAGTCTTAGTAAATATTTTTGAATTCGTTCAATGCTAAATGATGAACCCAAATGACTTCGGATTCCAAGCAACAGAGTAATATTCCAAAATGCTGCAAACCAAGCAGATTCAAGGGTATAAGCGTTTTTGAAATATTTAGAAACAAGCATTCTGTAGGAACGACACAATCTGTTTGGCTGGAAAATGTTAATTTTGAATCGAAAATTACACCAGGATCCTTCACTTCAGCTGCACGCTTCAGTATTATTAGAATAATTAAAATTAGTTGGGCTCATAATATTATCAGATAGCAGACACCCGAAGAAGCTTAAGCAAATGCATCGCATTACTTACACATGACTGTTAGGAAACTAATGAAAGTAAACTTAATGAAATCAATAAGAAATCCTTATTGTATTTTTAATTTTTTATAAATTTTTTTCTTCTTTTTTTGGTACCAAAAACAACATGTAACACAACGGGACATTTTTAGGACCCAAGTGAGCCGGTCTCAGGACTGGCGGCCCGTGTAACATACCAAAAACAACGGACACTGAGTGACAAAAATGTGAATGACAAGTTCTGATTTTTGATAAAATTAATAAGAATTACCATATAAAAACAACAAAGAATCTGTATTGATAAAACTTTGTTTGATTTTAGTGTGACTGGTTCGACGAATGCTACAGTATACTGAAAAATATTTATGCAGAAAATTAAAAAGAACTGCATCCATCCTTACGAGGGGCCTCAAGGAAAGCCCAACTACCAGGCATATCGTTAAGTAATTAAAAGCAATGTTATCTAACAGAAAATCACTTATTAAATTTTCTTATATTTTTTTTATTTTTTTTTATTTTTATGCCTCTTAAAAACTAATTTTTTCCCCTTGTATATTCTTCATGGGATGATTTAAATTGATTTTCTTGAAAGCAATAAGTTGTGTGCACGAACGTGTTAAAATAAAAAGGAACAGAGAGGAAAATAAAATTGAAATTGAAATACGAAATGAAAAACAAGAAATTTAATTAAAGTTATTAAGAATAATTTCCAGTTAGCGTGTCTATTTTTCATCATCATCATTAACGTCAATGCCATCCTTGTAAAATTAGAACCCCTTATACGTACTCATTTGAAATCTCCCTTCTTTTATTTTCACTTCAAATACGCGTATCTTCTGTGTTTATTTAAGTCCCTGTTGCAGGGAAAAAAAACAACTTTCTTTCCCTCACAATTTACTCACAGTTAATTTGGCGTTAAACATCAAAGTAGCATAAAGATTTGTTACACAGCTCAAGTCTTTTGATATTTTTCCGAGGGCGAAGTTTCCTTGTTTAGGAAGCAGAATTGTATGTTTTCTTTTTCGTTTTTGAAATTTAAGTTGGTGGTGTTATTTCTGTTGATTGTTCTTGGCAGTTTCTAAGGTGTCAAATAAATATTGGAAAAGGGAAACACTAGAAAAAATCCATTAATTGATAGAGCATTTTTATGTTTTGCCATGGTTTGATAAATAAATAAATTGAGGTGGAAAACACACAAGTGGGCTAGCCCCTCACCCTTTCGGATTTTCGAAATGTAGCAAAAACAAAAGTTTGCTTTTTTAGATACACACACTTCATTTACGGCAACATTGTATTAAGTAAAAATTGCTTTTTTCTGAAACGAAATTACAGCGGCACTGAGAATAGAGTTAAAAAAAATTAATTTAAGCGGCCCAGCTACTTTCCTTTTAGCAACTATTAGAGAGGAAAAAACTAACTTTTCCCAATTCTATTTTCCAATTTATATATAAACGTATTCTTGTTTTTTGAGTTATGACGAACTTGCAGTCAGAATACATCTACATACGTTCATGTGTACTTTACTTTGAAGTTGAATACTTTTATTTATCTGTTTTGCCAAAAGCCGTATCAAATCATGCCAATCAATCAGACCGAGCCCAGCCAAAACCAATACATTCAGTGTTTATTCAACTTATCACATGCTGCTTGAGGCTGCTTGCGTAAGCAGAAGTTTTTGACAGAAGTAATACGATCATTTAGCTATTTTTTATTCGATATATCAAAAAAACAAAAAAAAAAACAATTCGCACCTTTGATGGTTAAAAACACATACATACCCATCTATAAATATTTTACATACTCAGCCGAGTACCGAGTTCTTGCATTGCAAAAATTAAACATATGTTGGTTTTTGAAAAACGTTCGATTTACGGAGCAAATCTGCGCATTTGAGATCTAACGAATTTCGTCGCTCAGGCTGTGTGTTTGTTGTTTATTTCCTTTTTCATTATTTTTACGAGCATTATCGAATGAGACGATTTGACGATCTCGTTATATTTGTGAGTTCTGGTTTCGTTTAGGTAAATAAAGTTTTGCCATTGTTTGCAGCAGTCTTCCATATAATTTATACATTCTCTCATTTGATTAGAAATTATAAACAAAGAAAGCTTATCGGCGAACACCCTATACTGGACTTAGCTTTTTCAATATGGTAACACCCGCTTCTCTCTCTCCCTCTCTCTCTATCGCTCCTTGCTTACTTGCTTGAGAAACGAAAAATAAAGAAAACAGCAACCATTATATTTCGACTAATTTGTTGCAGATTGTTTGCAATTTTAAAATTAATTAACAAATAATTTTAAAATTAATACATAAAAAGAAATACTGAAATTGAAACGCATTTCTACCATTTTAAAATTTCAAAGGGATAATAGAAGCGAAGTGTCTAGAAGCGAAGCTCTAGACTTCGATAGAGCTGTGGGCAGAACAGACAAACTAGTGTTTCTTAATGCAAAAACTGCCATCTGTCAGGCTAAAAGTATAACTCGCATTAGTGAGTTTTCAATGCTAACTAACTCTGTCCTCTCCTCTATCTGTCTGTCTGTCTGTCTGTCTGAAGATGAAGATTTTTCCTAAAAACTGCAAACGGAATTGCTACTGTGAAATAAGTAACATATTTTTATACTATTCATTTTGCTGCAGACAAATAAATTTTTGGCACTAAAAAGCTGTTTAATTCTTAATTTTTACTAAAAACATTTATTTTGAAGACCTGCTTGAACAGGGAAATGCAGAACTTGTCTTGCTTTACACAGCAGACAAAAGGTTTTCTGCTGCAGCATTAAACAACAACAAAAAAGCGACAACCAGAAACACATTGAATATGCCACACTTGTCTCAAAGCTCTTTGCAACAGCTCTATACACTCTTATCGCCCCATCTACATATGTAAGTACATGCGAGTGTTTTGGACAAAAGAGACGCATAAATAATTCTTAATATTAATTGCACTAAATTGCTGAACAACTTCCGCAAAACCTTTGACGATATTTCACATAAATTTATGCATTTCTGTTAAATGTAAATTATGAACTTTCAAATGCTTGAAATACTCGTATATTTAAAAATTCCAAGCATGTTTGTCGATAAATTTTGGCTCTGGGGAAAACAAATTCCCTTATACGAGTATCGCCAGCTGTATGACCAAGTCAGCGAGCGAGCGAGCGAGCGCTTCAAGTCTGTGCATTTATTTTAAGACTCCGGATGTTTTAACGTTAAGTATCCGTAACACACATGACGGCTAAAAGGTTTGAGGCAACCAAAAGTGCTTAAAACGAAACAACAACACCAACAAAAAAGAGTATTAGAATTGTTTTGTGTTCCAATGGCCATTAAGGTTTTTTTTACAATTTTATTTCGCTTAGAATTTCAACAGCTGCGAGAAAAGAAAACGAAGTAAAATTCATGCAATTCAAAACAATTGCAATAACAGAAACCACTCTCTACCACACACAGCAGCGGTAGCAATACCAAAAAAAAAAATAGTAAAAAATAATAAAAACTAAACAGAAATTAATGTACGCAAATGTAATTAAGGAAAAAAGTATCAACTTAAAGAGTGTTTGACTACGTTCCGCAGTAACTACTACTGCTACAGTACAATTTGAACAATCCAAACAACCGGCAACCAACCAACCAACCAATTTACAATAGAATTACACAAAAATATTTTGCTCAACTGTGCGGAGTTGTTGTTCTTAAACAGGAATGTTTGCTGAATGTTTTAAGCAGCTCGCTTGCAACAGCGTCAACATCAGCGTCATCAACAAACACCAAAAATTAAGAAAAAAAAAGAAAACAACGACCGGAGGCTAATTTTCCATACAAAGAAAAACTATACGTGGAAAATACACCCTTTTTCATTTTTTTTTATATAAAATGTACGGTACGGTACGTACGTACGTTTTCAACACAAAAATATATTTACAAAAAAAAAGAAAAAAAATCAAAGACAAACAATAATAATGACACTTGAGCCAAAGAGTGCAGAAGGAGCCATCGAAACCAACAAGCAACCAAACGAACGATCGAACGAACAGACCTACAAACGAACGCTGGCATTTAAATGAAAATTACGAAATGTGTTTTTAAATGCATGAAATTACCACAAGGCACCGTGAGTGAGCACAAGTCAACGGCAATCAAAAGAACGGGTTGGCAGGCAACCAGGCTGGCCGCCAGACAGTCAGGCA
Organism: Sturmia bella; assembly: GCA_963662145.1. Taxonomy (NCBI): domain Eukaryota; kingdom Metazoa; phylum Arthropoda; class Insecta; order Diptera; family Tachinidae; genus Sturmia; species Sturmia bella. The sequence continues at coordinate 124,548,317 of OY759168.1, forward strand.
GACATGCCGACAAAACGCAACATGCTTGGGAGTGGATGTAAATATTGTGCTTTAAATGGTCTTAACCATTTGCGAGCCGGCAATTTCGTGTTCTAACAGATAGTATCATACATCCTTATTCATAAAAATTATAACTGGTTTATAATGCTGTCATTTGACAAATTTGTATGGAAAACTTGTCAAAAAAGAGTTTCAAATATTTATTATGAATAAGGGCCATAGACTATATTAAAGAAGAAAGTGGGTATCTCTATTTTGGGCAACTTTGCTTAAAAAACAGTGAAACATTTCAGCTAGTAAATCTTTAAGTTGGTGAATAAAATTAAACCACATTTAAACAAAGAAGACTTTGCGTTTGAGCCTCAGTCATCATATGGTGCAAAACATCAGCTGTTTGCCATTTTTTTTTTTTTTTTGCAATACAGTAGTTTTCTGATTTAGTGAACATCGCACTTAACGAACACCAAATTTTTTTTTTTACTGAATACCTTATATAACGAACAAAAAATTTGTTTGTACTCGGTTTGTAACGAACAAACATCAAATCTTATAAAAACATAATTGCTACTAAAAAATACTAAGAGGGAATGTAAACAAAAATATACCGCTAGCTTTCGTCTTTCAATGGTTTTTTTTATATCATTTGAGTGTCAGTGGCGTGAAATAATTTGTGCTCCTTACATCAAAATGGGTAAATTGAGGAACCCAAAATAAAACACGAAGATGCCATTAAGCATTTCGAAACATGTATTAAATGGGTTCACCGAAACAATATTAGTAGCTCAAATTTAATGCTTTTGAGAGAACTTCAAGAGAAAGGCATTAAAAGAAAGATATCAGTGCCAAAAAACCAGACTGTGCTTAACCAATTTTTTAAATAAATTATTCTTGCAATACAGCTTTTTTTGCTAGTTTTAGTTTTACCTTTATTTTAATGAAATGTGTGTCTCGTTTTAATAAAATTTTAAAAATATTTTATATATACTTTGAGTTTTGACTAAAACCGGGAACATTTTTCCAATTTAAGTTAGTACTGGATATAACGAACAATTCACTTTAACGAATCGGCCTGACAACAATTAGGTTCGTTAAATCGGAAAACTACTGTATTGCCAAATGGCTCACTGATTTAGTATAGTGAAGCTTAAGCTGCATTTAAATCACACAAACGTGTTGTTGAGCTAGAATTGCAACTCCCAGGGGTCTTTCGGCCGTTGGCGGGTTAACTTGAAAGCCGCCTTATAACATTGAAAATTGTTAGTTACACTGCTGACAAATAGTAATAATAATATTGTAAATTAAATGAAAGACTAACGCGACGTCTTTAAATGTTTTCTTTTTAACCATTTCCATTTTACGTATGCATGGTTTTATATTAATTCGACTTTTTTCTTTTTTTAAGTGGCAAGTGCATAAGTAATTGAGGAAAGGGAACGAAAATCCAGCAATAAAACTGTAGAAATAAGTGGAAGGGAATAAATGTTGAAGCCATACGGCCGCATGCACACTTATGTATGTTGCATTTACCCTCTTCGATGATTTAGTTTTTTTTTTTTTTTTTTGTGTAGTTGTATTATTGTTGATATTGCTGACGATGAAGTCAATAAGATAAAGAGTCGAAAAAAAAACTACATTGTTTCCTTTGTTGTTGAAAAAAGGGGGGATTTAACGTGAACGTAAAGCAAAAGAAATTTCACGAAAATATAGTGATAAGAACAATCAATGAACGGGAATATCTTGGCAGTTTTATCTGCCCTCTCTGTCAATTGTGTATTTGGGTCTCTTTGCACTTCTTTTACTGCTCTCAAAACCAAGTACATGTATGTGTATTTGCTTTAAAAGCAGGAGATCACGTAGTTGTAACATGAAGAAACATTTACTGCACGACCGCACATATTTTGAAAACGACTGCACCCCTTTTTGTTAAGTGCTGCTGTTAATTTTATCAGCTTTTTTTTTGTTTTTTTTTTTGTTAAATAAATAAATTGTATTTATTTTGTAAGGGTGAAAAGAAATTTGGGTATTTTTTGTGTGTTGTTTCCAGGAAACCGTTAATTGCACACAACAACAACAAAAAGTTTGCAGTCACCTTTCAAAGATTTACAAAATGTTTTCAATTATTTTCTTCCAAAGTACAATTTGGATCTGATGAATATTTATTTTCACTAAAGATAAATCACACTTTTCATAAATTTGTTTGAAGTAAATAAAATAAAATTTTAAATAAACTTGCTTTCCACCAAATACATAATTTGCTGAATCAGTGAAATATTGTATAATATAATAATGTATAACAAACAAGGTATGAGAAAAAATAGCTTATCAGCAACCTTCTGTTCCCACTTCGATTTCTATTCAACACTTAAATAATTCTAACAATTTAAGTTTTGAATAGAAATTGAAATGGGAACATAAAGTAGCCGATTAGCTAGAAAACTTATTTATTATAATTATGAAAGATGATTGTCAAACGCCCAAATGCAAAACTTGAGCGAATGGAAAATACCAATTCATCCTCCGCTTTTTTATATATTTTATTGTAACTGAATCAGACTATAGCTGAATTAGGTGAGCACTCCGTCTACCTACATTGTAAACCACTTTTGTTGTAAATGTTCCGATGACATTTCAACAAAATATGTTTAAGCAAATTGTGTCTAATTTTTCGCCCCTTAGATTGATAAATATTGGGCTGGGCTGGGCTCATTCCAACCTTCAAATGAATTTGAAATTTTAGACTATATCAAGGCATTGTTGTGTTGAAAATTAATTCAATGCTTCAAAATTCAAAAATTTCAAATCCACTCAAATATTCAAACTTGATCATATTTTATAGCAAAAACATTTGTATGTATGTACATCTAGCCTCTACCATCTAGCCTTAGTTATATGATTTAAACTTTGTGAAAAACTGTTTATAATAGTTTTTTTTTATCTCTGAAGAAAACATTACGCTTATTTTCAGTTATTGTTTTAATTGAAGTTTTTTCGCATCCATTTCTAAAAATATTTCTAATAGTGTAACAAAAGTAATTATTTCTCTAACAAGAATTTAAACAAAAACTGAATCTGTTTTGAACTTATTTGTATTTTCAGTAGCAGTATTACCTTAAGTACTACGCACATCTCCACTAGCAACTAAATTACAAACTATTGAAATACCAAAACCACGAACCAACCAATCAACCTCCCATCTGTATCGTACAAAGCATCAGCACTCCAAAATGATAGTAAAAAGATTTATTGAATTTTCCCACAAATATAAAATTATACGTGGCATGATTTCATATGGTCTCTTGTGGCCCTGTGGTTCTCTGGTCGAACAGACTCTCGTGGAGAAGCGCACATTTAAAACGTATGATTGGAAAAAATGTCTCAAGTAAGTGGCAATTTACACTACTTGTGTACGCGCAATATATATCCTAAATAAAACACACTTTTTCCCTTTCATTTTATTAATTTATTTGTGTATGATGCCATCAAATAGATTCAGTATATTTGGCTGTTTCTTTATGGGACCAACAATTTATGCCTGGATGCGTTTGGCGAGCATCATGTGGCCACGCACCGACATCAAATCGTCAATGTGTAAAGCGCTGACAGAGCAGGTTGCTTACGATCCCTTTGCAATCAGCATCTTTCTATTCACCATGAGTCTAATGGAGGGCAAATCAACACTGGAGGCCAGGCGAGAGGTATGTATTTTATTAGCGAAATTAAAAGTATATTATTGCCTTCTAGTTGCCAACTACTTGCTGGTGTGAGTACGTACTTAAATGCCACCCAATAACATATTTTCGTGTTTTCTCTTCTTCCCTTTTTTTTTACAAAATAAACATTATTCTTTTATAATTGAGTAAATTAGGCTGCATGTGTTGATGTTTCGTTCTGAAGACTTTTCACGTAAATGAATTAATTGATGTTTGAGTGACAGACACAAGAACACATGTATTCAAATATTGTAGCAACGTTTATAGAATAATCTAGATGAATATTTAAATTCAAGCCGTAACTGACAGTATTTTTTCTTTAGTTTTGCTTTTCAGTTTGTTCTCATTTTTGTAATTTTTTGTTCAAGTATGTAATATTTCGTGTTTGTATGTTACATTTTTTTCCCATAAAAAAAAAGAAACACTTTTTAAACGTTTAGCACTTCCCATACTGAGTGCCTCAATACAAAAAAAAATTCACATCCATAAATACACACAACGTAATTAAGCCTTCAGTATGAGTGTGTTTAACTAAGTACAGAGTACAGTGTTAAGCAAAAGTAATGTAACTAATGATTTAGGAAAAAACGATTCTATAGTTTTAATAGCACACTGTGACGGAAATTAACCGCCAAAAATCAATATACATGATGGCCGGTAGTGGGGACGATTCGTTAGGCTCCCTTTAAGCCCATACCCTACTGGCCGCCAAGTGAGCCCCTGAAAGCTTAGAAGACATTATATACTCAGGTGATATTTATTAATTTAGGGTATTGAGTAGATATCGGCTTACGGCTCTCTACTGCCGGAGCATAGATGGTGGTAGGACCTTGATTATCTTCTAACCAATCCCTTCTTGGTCTGCCAAAGTAATACCTGGTAGATGGTGACCAAAGCTCTTAAGGATTTATCGCAAACACCTCACCTCTAGGGATAAATCAGTACCACGGAGGTCAGTGGCCGGAGATGGCTCTTCCGAGACACTCTCGATGGTCGTCGATTGATGGGGCTTTTTTGACTAAAATGTAATGATTTACCGACATTTATATGCAAGCCTTGACTCTGCTATCTGAAGCCCAAGTTACTTGCTACAATTATGTTGCTCAAATTAACGGATTTGCTTGTATGAAACTTAGCTTTCGTAAATATTGGGTTTGCTTGATGTATTGCCCTTTATTCGCTTATTTGCTTTAGAATTGAAGTCAAGATAAGGGTGCTAGACAGCTCGAAAGCTTATAACTATTAAAGTTTGCAATAAGCCATAAATGAACATTATGGCTCCACTGGTGTTGGATCAGCTATTCGAGTTCATTGGAGGAACGTTTGTTCAGACCGTGGCAAAAGTTCACCGAAAATCATGACCTCTAGTCAAGTGTCCACCCAAACCAATATCACCTCAGTTCCACTCAAGATACCTTAACAACAAACACAAGACCAACAAACACTTCCTGTATTTTGTTGGTAGAAATACTCTCTATCCCATTTATAAAACTTGTAAGCAAATCTTTGAGATTTCAACGGCTAGTAATAGTAAACCAGGCTACCTGGTATAAAGATACCTTGGCCTCGCTCACTTCCCAGCCCTAACAACTAACAGACCAAATTACTTATAAGTGTACCATGGCTGAGCTACCCGCCCATACCTTCGTATGCCAGCACTGTAATCTAGTCCCCGTACGCCACCTTGTATGCAATTTTCAATAGCGAGTACAACGTTGTTTTCGTCTTGGCACCAAAAAGTTCCACTGTTTTTGTAAGCGTCATCATCATCAGGGCAAAAAAAATACCAATTTTTTATCAGGCGCAGGCAAACAAGTCATATTGCAGCCACAGTAATAAGGAATCATGCAATAAATGCTTTACAGCTAGTTGAACTTAGAATTTAGCTGACGGGCTTGTTCAGCTGGTGGAACTGAAAGCCAAGTCACCTTGGAAAATGTTTTAACTAGTCAGCGGTAATAAAAGTAAGTAGTAGCAAGCAACTGGAATCATTGACAATGTTGGCTCTTTCGAGCCTGACTTGTCTATCGCTCTTATCATAAATTGTTTGCTTTCTACACTCACAGAAAAATCATTATAGCTATGATGTATTTTAACATAAATACGATGACAAAAAACATCGTTTTTGACCCCATGACACTTTTCATCACGGTGATGTCAAATTTTACATAAGGTGTTCTAATTGTTATTAGCGATAAATATAACAATTGTTACATCAATGCCATGTCCAGTGTCATCAATATAATGTTTATGAAAAATTACTGCAATGATGGCAAATATACGCCATTTATTGAAACCGTTTAGGAATAAATTTAAACATAAAAATAATAAATTAAACCATAACTTTTTTTAAATATAATTATAATTAATAAAACTTAACACAGTTTTATTTCTTTCCTTTTGGTAAAACTTATAAAATTTATTAACATTTTGCACCATAGAATTGATGTCACTGCAGTCTTCACATTGATGACACTCAATTTATGCCGAAATTCTCTATTGACTTTTGTCATCAGGTTAATATCAAGTTTTACATCTTTGATGCCTTTTGGCATAATATTGATGTTAAAATTTTTATGATACGCTGTCATCAGTATGAAAACACATTTTTCTATGAGTGTACGTTCGAAGCAGTTGTAAGGTTAACTGGAGAGCCAGACAGACAGACAGACAGACAGGCTTTTGTTCCTTTAAGAATTTCTTGTAAGCCCGTTGTTATTTGTGCACCACAAATATCCTGTATGAAAACATTGTTATTGAAGAAATTTTCATTTTTTAGTTTATTTATGCTCTTGTTGATGCCGTTTGCAATTTAAATTGGCCCACAAACGAATTCGTTTGGGGCAGCATTGAAAATCAACGTTCATTTGAGATATTCGCGTTTTCTTCAAATCTCTTTGGTCGTATATTTCTCTAGTGTTGGTGAAGATGTTCGTTCGCTTCTTCCTGCATGCTGATGTAAATGCATACGTACATATGTACGTATTCGTTGTGGAAAGCTTATTTCTTCACGTTTTCCTTCTTTCGCTGGAAATTACAAATTCTCACAACAGGTTTCAATTATCACTTTTCAATGAGTTTTTCAAAGTATTTCGTTGGAGAAATTAATGGCAATTTTATTTTGCCTTAAAAATTTATTAAGAGCAAACATCAAATGCGGATATAATGAAAACATTAATGGCTCTGTGAATAATTTTAATTGCCAACTTGTTTGAAAAATAAAAGATTTGATTTGTGAATATCGCCTGCAATTAATGTGAATAAAAAAAAATATACCTAAATTTACTTGTTTGTTTTTAAGTGAATTTCAAAGGAATATTTGGGTATTAAGAAAAAATTTACGTATGGAAAAACCATGTAATTTATTGCACATCTCTCTTCAGACTGGTATTGTATTAAAATTATTGTTTACTTGTTCCCTTATCGTGTACATTCTAGTAATTTATTTATCATCTGACCATAAAAGGCTCATTATGTGCAATTTATTTCCATTAAAATTACATGTCATTAACATTTTCAATCATATGAATTAAATTGATATGCAAATTTTTAAAAGTTTTTTTTTTTTACTTAATTAAGCAAAATCGATGTGTAAAGTGTGTTCCTTTTTGAAATTATAAATAAATCGTATCACTTGTTGTGAAGGGTACCTCGATACTAAGTAGCCTTGCTTCTAGCTTGTAGAAGTGTCAAATACACAACAGAAACAAACTCGAACAAATGGGTGACAGAATTTAAAGTATTTCTACCAACAAAATACATGAAACTTTTATTTTCAGTTATGCTGCTAGCTGGCATTAAGATACCTTGAAGACAACCCAACAACCAAAAATATTCTTTATAAATTAAATTACGGTTTTCATGTTAACATGAGGAAAAATATTCCTGCTCATATGGAAATCACAAGATCATAGAAGAAGCTCGACATGCTTATTTCCGAGTGTGCAGATGCTTATATCTACATATATGTTCATTGGGGTAGTTTGGAGTCCTGGGTGGCTCATGCTCATGGCTTCCTGCCTTTTAGACAGGCGTATAAGAAAGAGGTTTCACCATAGCGGTGACCTCTCGCTTAAACGGGAGAGCTTTAAGAACTCTCTGCCAACGATCAATCGGTACTTCAGGGCTATCTTTTAGGATAATTTTTGGCTGTTCGTCCGTTAGATTATCAAATCCCCTGAGTTGTGGTTGGGGTTAATATCACTGATCGCACAGAAGATGGATCTAAAAGGTCTAGAGGTGCTGTTGTCTTGCAAATTTGCTGGCTTTCCAAGAAACCAGTTTAAAAAAACATCGAAGGGACTAAAGGTACAGTTTTTTTGTAGCATTTCAGGCAAACTGCAGTGCCAATATCTCGATCCATAAATTTCCGGGTATTGTTACGTGTAACAATTTGTTATACAAGTAGTATCACCACCGCATTATAGTTTTGTGGCAGTAGTTTTTCACTACTCAGACTTATTCTCCATTATGCCACTGTATTGCCAGGTGTTGACGTAAACGAAATTCCCAGCCGTTAATTGAGAAATCTACCGAGAAGCAGCTTGAGGCGCTCTATGCTTCTAAAACTCTTGAGGTTGCTCTCGGTGGGAAGATTACCCTATAGGTATTTCAAGCCCAAGCAATCTGCAAGGAGGAACACTATTACATTGAAATTTCGTATACGAAATTCTATGAGGGCTTCCAAGCCCATAATTGCAAATCAATGATCGAGCATGCCCAAAGAGTGATGAGCTCATCAAGATCAAGGTATTCAAGGAGTTGATCCTTGTTTGAATTATCTGACCTTGGACGAAACGTTCTGGCTTATACTTAAACTCGGTAACTTTTACTGATGTATTTAGAAACTAGTAAGCAAAACATAACCGTACATATCATTCAGAATTGATGAACTTGGGTAACTCCCGGGTGAACTACTTTTACAAAAGTAAAATATCAATCTTCTGGCTTCGAGTGGTTTTCTAAATAGTACAGTATTTTTCTGAAAATATATTTTATTACCCGACCTTTTACATTTTGCTTGTGAAGGCCCGAATTAATCAAATCACCATCGTGTGTGCATTACCTTTTATAGCGATGGCATAAAATAATTGAAACAACGTGTACGTTATTTGGCATGACAACCATAAATTAAAATAGAAACGAACTCAAGTACAAAATTAAAGTATACTATTGAAACATGAATTACGAATAATTATTATAATTGACGTATTTTTTTCTTTTATATATTTTGTTAATTAAAAAACATAATCGAGTATATCGTCGACATAAACATAAAAGGGCGCCAGCCACAGCAGGAAACAAATTAATGAGATAAGAAACTAAAGAAATGATTTATTAAAGTTCTTACACCCTTTTTTGTTATTTTTAAAATAAAATTTTTACCTTTTTTGCAGCTATAATTCATATATATTCTCTTTTCTTTTTCTTCGTCGCTTTGCAGGTCAGCAGTAAATTCTTTGATGCCTACAGAATTGGTATAATTTATTGGCCCTGTGTGCAAACGATTAATTTTGCATTTGTGCCAGCCAAAAACCAAGTCATCTTTACCTCCTTCTTCAGCATGTGCTGGACAACATTTTTGGCATACATTAAATATTTGGAGTTGCCCGACGTTGACTACGACGATCATTTGCATGATCACTTGGATTTACATTTTCACATACACTATTAAATTATTAGTCCTGCGGTAGTGACAGCAAGTAAGCATCTGTGTTAATAATGTTGAATACTGAAATTAAAATTAGAAATGCGAATTAGAGACAATGCAATTTCCCATAAAGTTAATTTAATTATAAATAAAGTAAAAGTATTACAAAACAATAGAAAATTTTACACAAAAGCAAACTGATTTGATTCGCTGATGAGAGCTGTAGATGAAACTGATAGAAATAAGTTCACACCTGATTTTTCAATTTTTATTACATTACACAGTTACTCTATATACATTGGTTTTCTGAAAGCATATTAAAAATAATTGTTTAAAGATTTTTTCTGTATTGTGCGGTTAGAGTAACTACTTTTAAATATCATGCGCAACATTACTTTTAAGAGCCAGCTTTCGGGGTGTCGCTCTACTCTGTTTCTAGTTTAAAAGTAATTTAAAACTAGAATGCTGCTTCTCGGAGGAAGTTTATTTTGGTTTTATCTCAGTTTGACAAAGCTGGTTTGGCGGCTTAAACTCTAGTTGGAGCTGTTCGGAATAGAGCTTCACACTGAAACTGAAATACAGACAGATGAAGTTTCTGGATGTCGTAACTTGGAGTTTTGGTACAGGAGAGGGTTTGTTTGTCTGGTTTCCCAAATGTGTCAGCCTTGCCAAGGCAAAAAAAAAAACAATCCAAAAAATATCTATCTTCTAATGCCCTCAAGTTTTTGTTAGATATTGTAAAATTTGTCTTATAAAGTATAGTAATTTCACTTAGTTTGTTAAACTACCACTGAAAAGCAACTTAGTGGATTAAACGTAGCTTACAATGAATTAGAACTTGATTAAAAGAGAAGCAAATTTTAAGCCTCAAAACTTCAAAATGAAATTATTTAAATATTTAAACCACTTAAAATTTTCCCTTCACTTTATCATCCCTGCTTACATTGCTATTAAAACTGATTCATTTTATTTTTAAGACCCAATAATGTCTAATGATTGAAATATTTAATAATTAATCGATAGTTAATACAACGTATCAAAGTAATTACATTGCTATATTTTTTTCTAGCAAAAGTTCATTGCAATGTACAGCTTTCTAATAGTAATGGATGACGTCAAATTCGAACAGAAAAAAAAACAAATAACAAGTACACGAGCATTAGCTAATGCTTAGACAACGTTTTGTTGCGGCTTAATCACTTAACATGGTCATTAATCAAAATATCAGCTCGATAATTAATTTTTATTTTTGAATGCAACCGGCAAGCTCCACAAAAGGCCCCCAAGAACTTGAAAGTTTCTAATAACGAAAAATAGTTGACCCTAAAAACAGTGAGAATTGTTAGTTCTTATCTATTTTTTTTCCAATACATGTACATACATAATGATTTTTTAAGCCTTTTTGCAATTAAAACATACTTCATTTAAAGAGGTCTTTCAGGTCTTTTGAAGGTATAGTGAATTTTAATTTGGCACATTGCTGCTTCAACTTGCATGAGTCACGAGGCCAACACAACACATTTCGTTGATAGATGATAAAATTATAATGATACATTAATTATTACTGTATGATTGCACGTCAACCAATTTGAGGTTAAAAAATAAGAAAACTTGTTTTATTTCGCTGTGCCGAATCGCATATACCCTACACTGTATAACAGTTAAAAAATCACTACGAAATGCCCAAAAGAGCAGAGAGAACTAAGACTTTTGTTTAGCATTCATTTCATTTCAAATGCAGTCACAATAAATCCTTTCAATTTATTTCATGTTTAAATTTGTAGGGCTGTAGGTCGGGGAGCATTTAAACTGACTTTAAATGAAGAAAATTGTTTGTTTAAACTCAAATTATAATCTGCATCGAATACATGTGCCAGTTGACATTTGTGGCACTTTTGTCAGCAATTATTTGTCAAAGCGTGGGCAAAATAAAATGGGACGCAGCTTTACGTAGGCAAAGTCGAAGCTGGATGTAAATGAAATAAAATTTTTGCTGATTGATTTTTGGGATTGGGCATTTTACTCTTCTCCCCCCCACCCACGCGATTCAGCTCCAATTCAAATTGCCCCTGATAGCACGAGTGATGAAGGAAGGTTGTAATATTAAATGCAAGTTATTAGAAAAATATAAATATAACAAATGAATTACAAGGGAGGTGTTTGCACCAGTAAACAAACATTCACCCTGGGTAGAGCAGAGCACGTAATCAACTACAAATTCATTCATTCATTCACTGGATTCTTCTGTTTGTTTATTTACGAATGCATATTTTTTGTAATTACCATTATTGTTGTAACGAGTATTAAATAGATAAATAAATAAAGCGTATAATTTGAAAAAAAAAAAATAAAATAAAAAAAAGATCTGTCTTCTCTAATCACAGTGGCTCCAATTTATAAAATACCTCAGAGTTATAATGACTATTGTCTGATTGTTTAACTGTCAGTCTGTATGATTGAAACTAATAACACATCTAAACAGAATTGATATGAATGGTTTTACGCTGAAATTTGTACAATCACACATACAAACATTTTGTTTTTATAAAAATATGCTGTTAAAATTATTATTGCCATTAACGGTTTAACTGACTGCTTCGCTATTACTCAGACATACCATTTTACTAAATAAAATCACAATCAAGCGTATTCAAGTAGCAGTTGACGCAAGAAACAGTGGCAGGATGAGAAAAAAATTATGGCAAATAGATTTCTTTTTGTTCATACATCAATTCGGAAGTGTTATATTCTATAAAGTGTGGTCAACTTGGAGCTTTTCGTACTGTATTTGTGCTTTTTAAAATTTTGGAGACTCATGTGTAATAAAATACACCTGCAAGTTTACAGTGAATTGAAAAAATATATAATTTTATAAAAATGAATACATACGTAATTGTTTGGATTTTTTATTTCTAAAATATGTGTGCTTTCAAATGCGAACTGTTTTTTTTTTTATTGTTTTAACGTAAACGTAACGATTTTTTATATGCAGTGGGTTTTACAAAAATGTTAAATACAAAGAAAGCACTTGAAGTTTGTTTTGCAAAAATTCTCGTTTGTCTCTCCATTTTTGTGTATTTTGTAATTTCAAAGCTGACAACATTGATTCTGGAAAACTGACACAACAGGAGAATCTGTGTATTTTCCATCCCTGCATATCGTTGGTGCAACCCTACTTCTCAAAAGACGTGACAGCTTTTGAAAAAATGTTGTTGTACTTAGTCTCCATTCCTCTCGGGCGCACATAATTCAACTTTTTGATCGTAATCAGACAGATGATTTGTCACCGGGTCATATAGAGGTCTATTATTGCAATCGCTAAATTTACATGAGAATAATATGTCATAATAAAAGTCTAAGGATTATCACTAATAGTGATAGCTTGAACATAGGATTTGAGTTTAGTTTATTACGGTTCGATGGTACATCGGGTGTAACTTATGTAGATGAGATAAGATCGTCGGAGGTGTTGGGTGTACCTGGTAAGTTATCTTTCCTTTTGCTGTAGGTGAGGAAAAGAGGTTCCAGATAGCTCGAACTCCCTTAACAAGGAGTAATTTGAAGAATGACCATCCAATTGGATATGAATAATGTTGCTACCTGGTTTGATTTACCAGACATGCAGGGGCATTAGTGTAGAGTCACAATCTTCACTAATCGTTTGATCTAGCATCAGGTTAGGTCGAGAGGCTGGTACTGACGTAAATCTTTGCACCCTCGGCTTGGCGCGCTTTTACTCTCTGATCATGTATCAAAAATAGATAAAGCTCATAAAAATGTGCAAAAACAGTATGAAATACAGCATAAATGCCAACATAGAAGAAGAACAGTATGTTGACTATTGTCACTATATAATGGAAGCGATAAAAGTTACGATATCCACTATTAGTGCGATACCACTTGCCAATATTGAATTTTATGGACTTTTTCTTCAGAAAACTCTTACAATCTCAATTTTTGTGTAATTATTGAAAGAAATCTACTTCAAACCACTGTACCCTTGCGTGCACATTTTTAAATGTTTAACTGCTTGTTCAATTGTGTATGGGGTGGGTGAGTGTGTCTGTGCGAAATTGTATGTTTGCCTCAGCCGCATGGTTAAATGAGTTTGTTAAGCTGTTGGCGTCAATTTTGCTAATTTCATTATGATGCCCCACAGCCAAATAAATACGCATTCGGGCCGACAGCCTGGCATAAATAAATATCCAGGCTAAACATTATAAAGGCAATGTGAAAAGCACCCAAATTGCAAATTTATACATACACTCATGTATGAAATGTTAAATATGTAGTCTGTATTTTTTTTTTTCTCAATTGTTCAGACAAACAGATTTATTTTAAACATTTACAGATTAAAGAAACGTATTTTGTTTCGTGCATGCACACGGTTCTTTGGAACAAACAAATGAATGAACGCAGTGTTGTCAGTTATTTTTTCCGCTGCTCCGCCAAGTGGTTTGTCGAAAATCGCTAATACCCACACAGTACATAAAATAATAAATTTTTTATTACAAATACTGTAGACCATTTTAAAAATTTACTCATCAAGACCATAAACAATATAAAAAAAAATATTTGTACTCTATGTGGGCTCTAGTTCACTTTATGAAATGATTTCTATGGCTTTTATATTTCGGGATTAGAGAACAAAAACACATACATATTAATCGTCAAAAATCATTTTACTGTTTTTCAAAATATTCCCCATTAATATTTATTCACTTTTGCGTGCTTTTGAACCAATTGTCGAAGCAGTTTTACCACTCAGATTGAGGTATCTTCAAAACCTGAATTTTGAATTCGGCAACCGCTAGTAAGAAAATAAGAAAAAAAGTCTTTCGGCCAGAGTTCCTGTATGCTTCTTGGGTACTTCGTTAGGAAAATGTTATTGCAATTTAGAGAAGTATCTTTCACCTTTTGAACTGAGAATAGACTTTGCAACTATTCATGTTTTTATTTCAAAATGGGACCCAAAAAGTGGTCAAGTGACTCGTCAATAGCAGCCATTTCTTATAGCCACGTTTGACTGCAAATCGCCAAATCTGACAACACTGACTGAACGAGTGAATGTGTGCGTTCACATGCATGTATGCATTTAAGTATCTCCACACATCATACTTTAGTTTAATTTTTTTATTTTTTTGGTTCAGGTTTCATTGTTCTGTTCGTTTTTATTATTTTATTGTTATTTCATGTTATTGCAATTATTTGTTGTTATCTTGTAGCAAAAATGTTTGTTTGTTTACTTTTTGTTGTTGTTTTGTTACCTCAATGTAAAGTAATGGTAGTATTTGTTTGTGCCTGTTGTTGCCGCGTGGTTTGAGTTGAAACAAACCATTAATTGAAACTGATAAATGAGTTGTGATAATTTTTTTTTCTTTATTTATTTTGTAACATGTTTTTTTCTTTTGGCTTTTTTGTAGGTATTTTTAAATTAAACAACTAAAATACATCATTCCGTTTATTATTATTTTTTGTGTTTTGCTTCACTTTTAAATTAAATTTTTTAACAAACAAAACTTCATTCGTTGTTTTTTCCCCTTAAACGGATGTTAAAGGTATGGGTTATAAAATTTTAATAGTTTAGGTATTTTGTAGTTTTGCAATCTAACATTTCCTGTAGTATTTATTAATTTGAGAAATTTTGGTGTAGAAAAAAAAAGCATGTAATTATATTAATTAACTGTCATCAATTAAACTAGAAGCTGATAAATAAAGAAGGGCTGCGCATAAACAGAAAATATGTATGAAAGAATTATAAATGGCAGCATCACCTTCAATTCACAGGTTATATATTCAATAAACTTTAAGTAAAACATGTTAAATTTGTTCAACTTTGACCCCTTTTTGTCTCATACATGATATGTGGAACGCTGCCCTTTTCTTATTTTTTATTTTGATAACCGGTAGGTATAATAAGGGATGAACTAAACTAAATTCCGTTGTTGTTAAAATCAGATAAAAATTGTCATTCGAAACTTATATTTTTCCTTAATTACTTGTTTATAAAATTTATTAAATTGTATTACATATAGTTGGTCTCATGTAGAAAAATTCTAAATCATTTTTCAATCTTTGAAGTTTTCCACATTTCAATATAAAATCCTTCAATTTACAAAAATATCCTGATATACGGAAAAGGCGAGTTAGGGCCTTTTTACATGAGATCCACGATATACGCGTTTCGTTTGTTGCCCTGGGTTACGTTACTTTGACCTCTAACGTAAATAACGCTTTAAAAGGCTTCATTGGTGTTTATTTTTAATCATTAAATTATTACATTGTCTGTTAAATTATTACATTTTTCGTTTTGTAAACAAGTGCAGCTCTCTTCAGATAAACTTTTAAAAACAATAATTTCAAGAAATTTGTATGTTTACAAGTCGCCAATGAAATGGACCAATTAAATTGTTGGTCGGATAATTAAGACGATAATAAAATTTCCCTTAATGCTGTGCTGTTCTCAGAAGCAAGTCGCCAGCCAGACTTGTTAATCGTTAATTGATAAATTTATAACAAACACTTGAAGAGCGGAAGTTCTCTAAGTGACAAATAAATAATGGACTGGAATTAAGTGATAAACACGTACATATGCAAGTACATGTAGTGTCTGTATACATTTAAAAACGCAGAAAACTTCTCAGTATGTTTAGAAAGTATTTTTTCACATTGAACTATTTGCTTCAATGATTTCATTTATTTTCTTTAACACATCGGATGATCCAAGGGAAATTATGCACAATCTTGCCACAAATGGGTTTCAAGGTAAGAGAGAGATTTTTTCTGGATAAAGAAGTAATTATGGACATGATACAACTAACAAGGTAACCTTTTCGCTACAAATTCAATAAAAATAACATGCATTTTGTTTTTGTACAACTTATGCAAACTGTCAAAAAGACGCCACTTCAATATTTACCGAAGAGAGATGCACTGAGCTTACGCGGATTAGCTATCTCGTTTTGGCTGCCTTTCATCTCTGCAATCTCTTGACAACCTAAAGTAGTCAGATGATTAACGGTTTAGCTGACGAGGCTACCTTGTTAATTGTATCATAATTATGGACATAAGCATACTTTACTAATTGTTTTCTGTCTTTTTCAGCCGTCTATATGCCGCCGATATTTCGTTGATGCCCTTTCAACTCAATCAATTGTCCCCATTGCTTTACTAAAAAGTTTTGTTGTTATAATTTCCGTGATTTTAGTTTTGTCTTGCAAAGGTTTTTCGTTACATCTGTTCGAATTCGAACCGCAAACCTTACGACTACTGAGCAGCCATCGCAGCCATCAAAAGTAACAACAAGCAATTGAAGTGGTGAGTCAACTAGACCATGTATGTTTTCGAGTTTGGACTAACACTGCCCTAATTTTCAGTTAGCTTATAGTCGGTATACAAGAAAGTGAAAAACTAATCGGTTTTGCTTGTAGCAGGGGGCCAGGATATATGTATGTGTGTTTGTGTAACACAGATTCTTTGATAGTTATTAAAAGTATGTAAAAAAAAATAAATATTCCTTTTCTCGCTTAAAATATGCAATTTCGTCCTTATTATTATGTACATACTTAAAATTTTGCTTAAAGCTTTTTCTCATTTCGTTTTATCAAGCACAAAACAAGTATATATGTATGTAGATGTGAAATAGTATGCAAAATCAAAATGTGTATGTAGACCACAGTTTTAAAAACCAATGTCTGTCAGGAGTATAAAACTTTCACTTCAAAAAATTGTGAAATCATCATCTAAATATATTTGCATAAAATTTGCAATTTTTATTTAAAACTAAAACTAAACTTTGACATTAAAATTAAATTAAAAAAATAGAAAACAGTTGTTTTCGCAAATACTATCAGCCTCAATATCAAACCTGAGGAAATCATGTCTATGTGTTCATATCAATGTCATTAAAAATGAACTAAAGTTTTTAAATCACAAAATCCTATCATAAACACACCAACAATTGTTGTAAAAAAATAATAATAAAACTTTTAAACCATATGATGGCTTAAACAAGCGCTCATGCAGCCATACAAAACACCAGTATAAGTAAATTCTGACAAATCCATTCATTTATTTAGTATTCATCTTTGCAGGCAGGCGGCACCCTGATAACAAATTCATGAATTCAACAAACAAGCGACGGTTGAACGTTTTGGGCCAAAACCTAGAATACATACAGAGTGTCTGGAAACCGACACAAACTCCAGCACAAACACACACTTGCAAACAAAGCAAACATTTGCTTTTTCATAAATTTAAACAATTAAAATTAATAAATCCTCTATGAAGGCAAACATTCATGCAGGCATGCATGCGTTCATTCATGCATGTGTGCCGAAGAGAGCGCATTAGCCAGTACCCCAGCCCACTTGAAAGATAACATTTAAAGCTGAAATAATAAACAACACGACATAGTAATGAAAGGCGACAATATTTCAAAATTGTATTTAACACAGAATTCTGTGAATATGCATTTTGTAAGCTCTTATCAAACTAAGCAAATCATAGTAAATGCTAAATTTGTGAAGCAAAGAGTTCCAGGAATGCAGAGATCTTAACGTATATAAATACTACACCAATACACATACATACAAATTTATAAGCTCTTACCACAGGTATTTTTTATTTGAAAAATTCTCGAAACACCTTAAAGCAGATTGAAGCGAAGCAGTGTACAAAAATAACTTCATTCAGAAAAACTGGGGTGTAGTTTTTGCGAGTCGGGCCTTAAATCGTCTTTTACTTTCACAAAATTGAGCAATATTTTTTGCGATGAAATTCTAGTGAACAGCATTTTTTCAATGAAGGCAAGAAAAGTCAATTTGAAGGCTTATCGGCTGGGGGACATATCACACAAACACACCTACATTTTCGGTAACTTCTAGGACAAAACAAAAGCTTCGACGTACATTACACTTAACACTTCAAGCTCACAGTTTTTGGTATCAAAATATGTATATAAACCGTTTGAAATATTGTAAAATTTGCTGCGTGGCATTCAGTTGGCAAATTTCGCTCAGGAAGACGCAGTGGGATCTCAAAGAAGTTAATCAGTAATCATAATTAACATTTTCCAATTATAACATTTTCTAGTCAATTTAAAATCGAACAAAATTTAATAAGCCTAGGTTTCTGGAAATAATATGGAAATTTTATTTCAGTGGCTTATTTTCGCCACTACAAGAAAAACAATTATTCTTGAAAATTTTATTGCTCGTAAGATTATAGAAAAATGTATATACATACATACTCTAAAAAGCTAAATGAAGTATCTTGCGTTGCGTTGTAGAACAAGTTTGAAGTAAAAATTTGGAGGGATGGATGGTCCTTTATAATTAATCAAAAATTCAATTTCGAATTTGTTGCTGCTCACGTCATATGATGTATTAAGTACCAGGTATAAATGATGTGTCACATGATGTCAGTTGATGTTTTTCGCTTACTGAACACACACTGAAAACAACAACAAAAGTTTTGAATATTGTTATTGTTTTGCAAGTAATTAGGAATAAATAGTTTACCCCACCGGAAAGCTTTTAGGTACCGTTTCTATTTAAAAATTAAGAAAACTTTGTTTCATTTTATGTTTCCTTTTTTGCTGGGAATTTTTTCCAGTGCATTCTATTTATGATTATTCGGTTCGCTAAAATTATTCTGAACTTGAACAATTGTTTAAATAGTGAAAATTCCATAATTTTGATTATTCCCCCAAGAGCAAGAGTTTTTTCATTCTTTTTTTAATTCGGCGCCATTCATGCAAATTGCAAATCAACTGAAATTTTTGTTAAATCTAGAATTCAAATCATTAATTTTAACGAATTTTTTTCAAATGTGCCATTTATGCCCGCCCACTTGTAGTGACAACTTCAAATATCAAAGGTAGAATATAAATACATACCAACGTATTTGTTATGCTGATGAGAATCACAATAACGAGCCCGCAAAACACCACCCATCCCCCCCACAATACTTTGCGGAACCCCCTCGTTTTCAACAAATTCACAACGCGTCACACGAAACCAGGCAACCCCTTCACATTAAAATTCGCATTAATCACTTGTTCACATGGAGGGCAAACAAAATAAACATTTCACGTACGGGCGAGCGGGCAGGCAAGCAGACAAACAGATAAAATTACCAGTATATGAAAAACACAGTGCGTCTGCTAACATTTTCAAACATTATTTGAATGCCACACACAAATTTCAAATATTTTTGCTGCTAACGTTTCCTCGTTGATACATCCAACCATCTCCAGCAATTACAGCAACAAAATAATAAATTCCAATTAAAATTCAACACAAGATGACAACTAAAAATTTAAATTACGGTCACAACTGTGTGAAATAATAATAATAATAATGTTTTACACTCGTCCGCATGAATGTTCGCAACGTATGACTACGTTTTACGAGAACTTATACTTTCGTTACCCAGAGCAGGGGACCAAATTGTTTTGTTTAAAATTAACAATAACTTAAGCCTAAAATAACAACAATGACACAAAAACAGAAAGAAGAAAAAAAAAAACAACGACGTCGATACGAAAATCACATCAACACACACAACCCTCGTGCTTGAGTTTATTTTTTGCTTTTCTCGAAGGGAGGTTGTTAAAATGATTATGACCGTCATACGGTCGCTCACTGGTCTTATGTTGTCGTTTAAATGGAAAAATGAAAATTAATAAGGCCACCTAAACATTATTCTCGTCTGGCTCAGGGCAACATGTTGTTTGTTTGTTGCCCAGCAGCCAGTCTGACTTGAAGGGAGAAGAAGATGTCACAAACTGGGCAAACCAGTAACAGATGAGTGGAAAAATTTGAAAAGTTCTCCCACTTTACAAAAATTAAAAAGAACTAACAATAATAAAGAAATAAAGGCGATTATCTAGCCAGTGCTTACGTTCAAAGCTTGTCGTCTGTAACTATCACATTTGTGGCTTTAATTTGAAAGAAGCACTAAGCACTTATTTCTCATAAATTCGCAAACGTGCTGGGGAGCATCATGGTTTTTATTTAGCAGAAAGGTGAAATCTTCACTAAGCGCCAGTATTTCTGCGAACAAACTCCCCAAGTACGATATCAACTAGATGCCCGAAATAGCGAAGCTTATGCACTCGAAGTAAAATTCCAATTAAAAACAAGTTTCCAAGTTCTCAATGGGCAGTTATTCCAAAACTGTTGCAAGCGAAGCCAGAATATACCGTAGGGTTAAAAAATCTATCCATCCGCCAGGCCGAAGGCTGCTAGCTTGATATATGTACATACAAACAAACGCAAGCGCAGCCAGAATTCGATATACCGTCAAAATTAACTAACATCCCAAAAATATTTTTGGAAAACAAGTTAATTCTCGGAATTCGAGCCTACGCTGAAATGGACTGCGTCCCTAAACTAAATTTATGCACCCACGTGATATGGCTCCAAAAAAGATGAAACACCCTTTTCCGCAAATATCCTTGACGCAGCAAGTGTCAGGTAGTGCCATAAATATTACATTTTTGGTAGAGTATAAGTGTTTTCTTATTCTGAGCTCAACTCTCTCCGTTAAAGCACAGTTCAGACTATTTATTAATAGGTACTTGTCCAAAATTCAAAAAATACAATCAAGTGTGTGATAGTGTGGAAAATAATACGATAAAAACTTTACATGCCATACGACTTCGTGGTTTTTTGAAATTTTTCAAAACTATAGTACTTTTCATTGGACCAGGGATGCGTTTTACAATGGCACATACAAAATAGCTTCACTGAATGCATAGTTTTGACGCTGATAGCGAGCCGTTGGCGATAGTATTATTCTGCCTTATTTGGATTACAGTATATCAGATAGAACTATTTTTCGTTCACGCCCTGTCTAACAGATAATGGGATTTTCGCGCTCTTAAACATAACGCTTATTCCTGGTGGATGGCACTTCTTCCGCCTCCCGATGAAAATTTTACCATGGCATGCACTATTTTTCATTTTATTTGAAGCGTGATAGTGTGAATGCAAAATGTAACTTACATTAGATTTTTTGATAGTCGCAAGAAAGTATTGATCCCTGTATAATAGTCTGAACTGCGCTTAAGTGAGGAAAATATTCAAAATATATGACATACAATTTCCAATCAGAGGAAACATATTTATTATTTTTTTTTTGTGCCTACATTGGTCATTTTTCCCACTGTGTGCTGCAAAATTTTATCAGCAATGCTAATGCCCTGCCCCCTTAAAACTTGTTAAGCAATTCCGTTTATACAAGCGAATCGTCATTGAAAAAACACACACACACACAAAACGCCAGCCTTAAATCTAAAAATTTCCATTGAACCGCAACTTTAAGTTCATGCATAAATTTAACCATAATCCACACTCTCTGGCACACAAACATCAAGTAGAGACGGGGTACACAAAAGGTCAAAAATTTGGAAGAAACAAACAAATCAAACAATGCTTAATAAGATAATAATGAAATAAAAAAATATAATGCAAAAGGGAGAGGGTGGTTGACTGCCTGCCTGCCTGCCTGCCTTTTGGGGGAACATTTTCATTTAATGGTGCGAGAATTTTATGATGTTGTTTGTTGCTACAGCAATCAAGTTAATCGTAAATGATTTCAAAAAAAAAAATTCATTCCCCTCACAGTATTTCATGGGATTATGATGAAAAAGCACGTCTGTCTGTGTTTATATTTAACAAACAGATTGAACGAATGACTGACTCACTGACTGACTGGCTGGCTGGCTGGCTGGCTGGATGACTGTTTGTCTAATGCATTGTGTAAGCAGTTAAACTAAACTTTATGTTTTTAAAATAATAAGTGTTACATTTGAAATGATTTCTATGTACTTTTACAACATGTGTCTCATCGGCAACAGCACTTGAAACAAACACAAAAAGTGAGTGGAGTGACGAGTGAGTGCCAACCGCACGCCCTTGTTTGCAGGCTGCTCACAAAACACAATCGTCGTGTCATATATGGGGCATTTACCTCAATTGCCAGTCATTGTACTTCTTTGTATTTGTCATAGTAACTTTATCTTATAACTAATTGAATGTATGTACATATGTATGTATAAAAAGTGTGACCAAAGTGAAAGTGTACGCCTGCAAACGTTATCAATTGAGGCAAAAACTCACTACTCAAAGTATTGTAATATTAAAAATCAAGAATTAATGGCGTTATTACAACTTACCGATAGCTCAAGCTAGGATTTTACTAGTCTCATTACACTATTTAAAACTTTAGATTCCTAAAAACAATAGGTTTTGGTTATTCAAGCATCCTCCTCATATTTAAAGTTTCCACTTAAATAATATTGTTGCGAAAGGTGGCCAACAAAAACCCGCCTTTAGCTATCGATAAGTTTTAGAAACGAGCCATTAATTTTGAAAGATATTTTAATTATACAAGTATTTTTCCATGACATATCAAAAACTATAATCCTGATATATAACTGATGTATGTTTTACTCCCAAGTGAAGCAACAAAGTTTTCTTTACTTTCTCTCTCTCTTGCTTTTATTTGAGGGACATAAGCGTCTCAAACGGGTGCATACTTTTGATTTGGCAACATAAATTTTGACTTTTCTCTTAACTAAACGTTAAGTGCTGCATTGGCAGTACCAACTTAAATATCTTTTTTTTTTTTTTGGTTAGGATTTTAATACTTGTTGTGAATGTCGAACTGACAGATTCAATAATAATAAAAAAAACTTTTTCTAATGTCAATTCCCTTTCTACTATAAGTGCAACATTTTCAATATTATGGTTTTCGTTAATTTTTATACTGATCCAGAGTTTCGGTGACCTTTTCCTTTCATCTTTATCTCACTAAATTCCAAAAACTCGCATTTTCAGAAAAAAGTGAAAAAGCACACCTTTTTTCCAGCAAAGAATTCGGCATAAGTTTCGGGCCACACTGTAAAACATTTGCTCCAAAAACCTTTTAAATTCCCTTTTTTAAGCTTTTGTCTTTAATTTTGACATTTCTGTTATGAGTATTTGATACTCAACAAAACTGCATGTTCATGAAGGATAGTATACGTTTCCACTTCTCTCAGTGTAGGGCCAACAAACTCGATGTTTTGCAGCAAATATTGCATAATATGGGAAGGCACTAACACTTGATATAAAAATCCTATGTACACTGCCAACGTACTCATAGCACGTTTTGTACATATGTAATGAGCTTGTCTAGAGCTGCTGCGGTACTGGAACACAGGAAACACAGGTAACTATTTGCCTATACATTTTGGAAGCAGAACTTGGCAATACTTTCCTTTAAAAAGGTGAGAGCATTGTTCCAAAAATTTGGTTGCATTACACTAGCCACGAAAAGCGAAATCTGTTATAAAACATAACACAACTGCCACTTTGTTTTCGATGGTGACTAACAGCACGGTGTGCTAGCTCCAGCAAATGGTAACAGTATAAAGGGCCACACTGATACCAACCTCCGTCTAATTAGTTATATTGCATTACATCTGATGATTCAGCGAAATTATATCATGAATCGATCGACATTCAGATAAAGAAGTTGTTAGTTCAGTGCAATATTTTAATGAACACATTAAGCCAAAAGAACAAAGCTGCGTACCATAATTTCGATGCTCGAAACTTTTTTTCTTATCACAAGTTTACTCCTAAGCTTCAGAAGAGAAAATCTCATCATCGATTTTGTTGCTTAGTGTAGCTGTCACTTAAAAATTATTTTTCCTGCCTCGTGATTCCCCCTTCACGTTGCTTTGTAAAAACTAAATTTTGCTTTTGCTAATGAGTTATGTCTCATGTGATCATCTATAAGACATGAGAGCTGATTTTTTTTTGTTTTTTTTTTTTTTTGTTGTTGTGCTGTTCTAAGTCATTAGAATATTTTCTCAATTGTAATTCACTAATTACAATGCAACAGAAACGTCTACAAGTCTACTACTCGTACGACAGAAAATTTTTCAAAAGAAAACTTTGTGTACAAAAGATAAAAGGAACTGAAGAAATGCAACGCAACAAAAAACCCAAACTCAAGAAAAATAGAAATAATTTATCACAGATGACTGTCTTTCGCTGTAGCAGGCAACATTAATCTCTACACTGTTTCATGTTTCATTAATTATCAGTTTTTTGTTGCTGTGTTTTCGAGTTTGCTTTTGTTTGTTCCTGGCAAAAATAAAAAAAAAAAAACTTAAAGGTTGTTTGCTACTGAGCATGAGGATGAGAATGATTATGATGAAAATCCCAAAAGAAAATCATTTATACATTTGTTGTTGCATGATGAAAATCAAACAATGAAACAAACAAAGAGTTTTTGAAACCCATTTTTTTCTTCTTGTGCAGAACGTGCCAAGAAAAACTGATTAGTAATGGAATTATGCTTAATGAGAGAGAAATACAAAAGGAGGAACAAAAACTAAATAATTTATCTTTACACACCGATTAAGAATTGCACAAAATATGGCATGCAATGCCAATAATTTTAAATCAAAAACTCACGTACACAACGTAGGCCGTGTTGCCTGCAAACCGATAACAACACTTATCCCCTGTTTCCGGTTGAAAAAGCGCGCACACACACACACACACATATACTTTCCCACGTTCTCACACTTTGCCATTTTGTGTGCAAACACTCAGTCATTATTATTTTTTATCATTACACGGGAAGTAGAATAAATTTAAAATTTTGTTTAAATTTTATTTGAATGATAGAGAATATCAAATTATCATATGCCATAGAAAAGAAACAATTATTGATAGACGCACATGAAACAGTGGGATTTTCTTGAATCTCATATATAGTACATACAAGTCTACTTGGGCTGCGCCTCCACGAATATTGCTGCAGTTAGTTATAATGACAGGCAAAAGAAGAAACTTAACCCCTAAGAGAAATGAATTGTCGGAACACCATTTACATAGTTGCTAAGCATCTATCTGATCTTAGACTTGATGACCAGCTGCCTTAGTAATCGTCAAATGACAATGCATTCAATGAGTGGTGCAGTCTGGCATTATCTCCACTCTAGCTTATTGTGTGCTCCTGGAGACAGGTTAAATCTTGTTAATATTGCTCTGTTTTTCGGAGGTTATACCATATATGTATGTACGTTATTTGGAGCTATACACATCAGCCGACGCAGGGTAATTGTCACTTATGTATTTGTTAAATTTATGGAAACTAATTATTTCTACCATCCCTTTTATCTCAGATTGTCATTATCTACCAGCTTGTCTTGCGTTTCTGCCTGCAATTGTAAGTAATTAAAATGTTATTCCTATCATGATATAGCTGTACCCACTTGTAACGACAGGATTTCCCATGTATGCTGGGATAGTTCAGCGACTGCCAGGCTTCGTTACAAGAATTTATATGTTCGCCAGGGAATGAGAAACACACACTTTTTCTTACAGCGTACTTATTTTATTCAACCGTCTCGTTGCGCTCGCTCATCTATCGTAATGCCAACACCAACCACTCCATCCGCTCGTCAGCTAATACAAGCCTGTTGAGTTGATTCCGGAGAATACCTTGAGGAGAGTTTAAACTCCAAACCGCTCAAAGATTCCCCTTCCTCAACAGCCAGTCAGGTAATGGAAAGAAATCTTGAGGAGAGTATAAACTCCGAACCGCTCAAGAGAATTTCCTTCCCCAGAAAGACAACCAGAAGTTGAGCACACCTTGAGGAGAGTATAAACTCCGAACCACTCAAGGCTATTTCAACGAGCACGCAAGATATGTATTATGATAATCTAAGGAGAGTCTTAACTCCAAACCCTTAGTTTATCCGCATACCACGTCTTACCATTTGCTCGCCTGGCGACTGACTGCCTTATACTACACAAAGCATCGCTATTTATAGTGATCGTCTTGCATGCATAATCACACATACTAATGCGTAGTAAAGAAACACACCACACCGTGGTGAGGTAAAATGAGAGCGAGTGGATGTTCAGTATGTTGGCATTGCATTTTACAAAGGAGATAATAAAAATACATAACAATGAGAAATATAAAGAGAATGATTCTGCTTAAATGATACAAACTTCTATATAAATTTATATGTATGAATATATGTAGATTTATAAATGATACACGCTTATATTTTAATGTGTATGAGTAAATGTATAGAAGAATGTTAAGAACAACAATTCGCAAATTTTAAGTGTACGACAAGAATTTACGCATTGTTACAAATAAGATGATGTCTTTATATGTTTGCTACATTCAGTATTGTTTTTGCATGGCACATACATTTTTATCTACATATCATTAACAGTTAGGAATATTTATACATATTTGCGATTTTCGCAAACGTATATTGAAATATAATTATAATTGTGTAGTACATAAGTATATTTCCATAACCACGAAAACTCACAGGGTCGGGGTGAGGAGTCCGTGAATACCTCAGGCCATTATAGCAGTATTTATGTGGCCAAAAACGAGGCTCCGACTTTTGGTCGTCACATTGCCTCCCCTTTTCCCTGAGGGTCTCCGGGAATATGTCCTATTAAGGTTACTTCTTTAGTACTTATATGTATATGCAATCAAATGCTCAATATGGCAAATTCAGGATTGCATGTACATATAACTTTTTTTTTTTTTTTTTTTTTTTTTTTTTTTTTTTTTTTTTTTTTTTAGATTGAAATATAAAATTTCTCTTGAGAGTTCTAGAATAAGTGTTAAAAATAAAAAAGTTCAACTTCCCGGATAACTTAACCTAACGTTTCCATCTTGTTTTCAAAAAACTAAATCCAACATTCCTTTGTCGGTAAAACATAACACAAGATCGCATTCTAACGTAACTAGTAGTAATATTCTTATATCCTAGAAAAATAATAAAATTCTGTATAATAATAATGCTAATAATCATAGTAATAATAAAACAGGGTGGGATAAATAGTTCCCACGCTGGGCGAGAATAAGTAGATATCTTATGAGCGGCATTTCTGCTTAGTCGGTAGTTGGTGGTACATTCCAGTTGGCTTCGCGGCTAGTAACTCGGTAGTTCCCGCTTTTAAATATGTCCACTTTGTGCAGCATTCCGTTAATGGTGCGTGCGAATTTTATTCGGGTTTTTGGTCTACGTTCGGCTAATCTTCTTTGGATTTCTTCGTATAACTCTGGGGGAGGGTCTGGTAGCCATGGTTGGATGCTTGCGGATTCACCATTGTTTTTGTTGATAGTTTCCACCCATTTCCGCGTTCTCTCTGTCTGAGCAAGGTTCGTGTGTAGTGGTTGACTCATGCTTTCATTTTCGTTGTCAGCTGTACCTGCAGTAGTATCTGAGGACGGTATGGAAATTATTGTTGCCACGTCGGGGTCAGCAACCGGGGATACTGGGTTGGGCAATTTGTTGGTGACACGATGCGGGTCTTCATCCCCCGTGGGTGTGGAAGCAATCTTGAACTTTTTATCTGCATGATAGGGCTTATTGTCGATTGGTATTGGAGAGTTGGTTGTTTTGGCCGGTACCAGCAGACGAACACACATAGTTCGTTCATAACACTTGTAACCCACATAATTGTACTGGCTGTCGTAAACTCTGATATTTCCCAAGCCAATTCGTCTGGGAGGAGTGGGTGGTCGATAGCTTTCATTTTCAGAATCCAGAGAAGGTGGTGATCTTGGTGGCAAGGGTGACGGCGGTGACGGTGGTCGGCGTGCTACTGTGCGGTCACACTCGCCCAAAAAAGCGCGACTCATTTCTTCTATTTCACCTGCGTTTAAGCCTAAAGTCCTTAGTGTATTCTGGAACTCTGCCTGTGAAAGTTCCGCGTCATTCTTCCCTTTGGTTTCTTGGGTCATGCCTCTGGCTTGTCGTGGCTCTGCGTACTGATTCGAGCCGTGCTGTCTGGCTCGGTTCCTATGCTCCGTTTTTCCAGTTGGGTTGTCGGATACTCGGAAGCATCTAGCCCGCTGATAGTGGGTTGTGCGGTGGCCGGCTGAATTATGTTGTGTATTGGTAGGTGTTTTCGTGGATGTTGGCTTCGACTGTCGTTGGCTGGTCGATGGGATATCGTCATCTATAAAAACGGTGCGGGGCCGTTTGGCCTCAGCCTTTTCCCAGGCTCTGCGAAATCGCTGACGTGACTGCTCAAACTTTTCGTCCATGTTGCTCATTAAGGTTTTTCTTTATTGCCTTCTCCTTTTTTTTTTTCTATTTTTAATTTTTCTTTGAGCGTGCGTCTAGAGGAGGGTAAGAGAGAGTGCGTTATTATGTCGTTGTAAATATTTATGCAGTTTTATATATATTTAGTTCATGTTAAAAAAAGAATTCCTTTGTTTATTTATGGATACAAATTTTTTTTTTTTTTTTTTTTTTTTTTGAAAGCGGTTATTTATTTGGTAGTTTATCGCGTGAGTAACTATTGAATGTATGGCTTTAGATCGCCTATGTGTGCCGTTCTCGTAGGTGCATTACGCTCCACTTCTTTGATTTTTACAATGACTGGAGAGACAAAGGAGTGTACTTGATATGGGCCATCGAATTTCGGGGCTAGCTTAGCTGCAAAATTTTCTATAGCTTTAGAGAGGGGGTGTTGTTTTAGCAATACCAGATCTCCTACTTTCGGCTTCCAGCTTCTGTGGCGGAAGTTATATCGTTTCTGTTGCTCCTGTGCAGCGTTGGCAAGATTCTGCCTAACGATCTGGAAAATATCTTTCAGGACTTGGGAACGGACGTTCACGGCTTCATTAGTGGCTCCAGTACCTATAGTGACTTCATCGTATAAGGCCTTTGGTAGGCGGGGCTCCCGTCCTTGAGTAAGGAATGCTGGGGAGTATCCCGTCGATTCGGATACACTGGTGTTAATGGCCAACATGATCTCTGGCAGGACTACATCCCACTTTTGATGTTGCTGTTCCGAAAACTGTGCAATCATCGTTTTTATGGTGCGGTTCGCCCTCTCCGTTGGGTTTTCTTGAGGTGTATAGGGAGCGGTGAATTGTTGCCGGACTCCTACCTCTTCTACGTACCGGCGGAAAGTACGCGACGTGAATTGGGTGCCGTTATCGGTAATTAATACCTTTGGTACTCCATATCGTGAAATGATCCGTTCTCTGAATGCTTTTACGAGGCCCTCAGCGGTGGCTTTCCGCAATGGTACTAATTCACACCACTTGGAGAATCGGTCGAAAAATACCAGGAGTATAGAGAAGCCTTGCTTGGACCGGGGTAGTGGGCCGACAAAATCAGCACATACGGTGGCCCAAGGCTCCTCAGGTACCCGCGTCAGCATTTCTCCGACGGGGCGTTGTTGACTAACTTTGTATTTTTGGCAAGACTCGCATTTGCGGATGTACCGACTGACGTCACGGGACATACCTGGCCAGTAGTAGCGGGTGGAAATTCGGTTTATTGTCTTCCGAATCCCGAGATGGCCGGCAGCAGCAATGTCGTGGTTTTCTTGCAATACACGTTTTCTTATGGGTGCCGCCACACACAATTTCCATGGATTAACATCCTCATTGGGCTCCAGACGTGGAAAGTGGCGGTAGAGTTGTCCGTTGACAATACTGTATTCAGGGTACTTTTCCGGGTTTTTGGTGACCTCCTGGATACGTTTTTCTAGCCAAGGACATTTAATTACTGAAGTTGCCGCATGGGCAATAAGTAACGTCTCTGTTGGATGGCGTGATAGCGCATCGGCAACTACATTTTGACTTCCTTTTCGGTATTTTACCGTAAATTGGTACTGCTGCAGTTCGAGTGCCCATCGGGCCAATCTTCCAGTGGGATTATCAATGGAATCCAGCCATTTAAGCGAAAGATGATCAGTGATTATTATAAACTGGTATCCTTCTAGATAGGGTCTCATTTTCCTGACACCCCATAGAACTGCGAGACACTCTTTCTCGGTTGTCGAATAATTACGTTCTGCTGCATTCAGATGTCGACTTGCGTAGGCTATCACCCGTTCGTGTCCTTCGAGCTCTTGTGTAAGGACAGCTCCGAGTCCGTAGTCGCTGGCATCAGTTTGTAGCGTGAATGTTTGTGTAAAATCTGGACAAGCGAGTACCGGGGCGTTCGTGAGGTGCGTTCGTAATGTCATAAAAGCTTCCTGCTGTTCTGCGGTCCATTGCCAGTGTTTGCCCTTTTTTAGCAATTTAGTGAGAGGTTGGGACAATCTTGCAAAGTCTGGTATGAATCTGCGGTACCATGAAGTGACACCTAAGAATCGCCTTACCTCTTTAACATTGCAAGGGGGTTGCATCTCTTGGATTGCAGCTATTTTATCGGGATCTGTTTTTATTCCTGCTCCGCTAACGACATGACCCAAGTATTTGGTCTCTTTCTTAAAAAATTCGCATTTGTCAATATTGATTCGTAGTTTCGCCTTCCTAAGCCGGGAGAGAACCTCCTGTAAATTTCTGAGGTGTTCTTCGAGTGTTCGGCCAATAACGATAATATCGTCTAGATAGGCAAAAGCTGATGGTTCCATATCTGCGCCAATGACACTATCCAAGGCTCTCTGGAAAGTAGCAGGCGCAGAATGTAGCCCAAAAGGCATCACTCGCCATTGGTACAGTCCTCGTCCTGGGACAGCGAAGGCGGTGTACTTTTTACTGTGCTTGTCTAAAGGGATCTGCCAGTACCCGTCTTTCAAGTCTAGGCTACTGACATACTTCGCGTCGCGTAGTCTGTTTAAAATGGTATCAATTCGGGGTAAAGGGTATGCATCAGGTACCGACCTTTTATTCAGCTGTCTGAAATCCATACACATACGCCAAGTACCATTTTTCTTGCGGGCAAGCGTTACTGGAAAACTGTATGGACTATTTGACGGCTCTATGAACCCTTTTGATAATAATTCAGTTACTTCTTTATCAACCACGGCCTGCATCGCAGGGTTACGTTGCGCGTACCTTAACTTTATCGGCCGATCATCTTTCATCACGATCTTGTGTGACGCGATAGGGGAAAATCCCTTTATCTGATTAAATTTGGGTAGTTCCTCCTCGAGGAACTTCCTGATAATTTGTTGTTCTTTCTCGGTATGATCTTCAAGTATACGGTGTCTCGTATCCTGCGGAGGTGATTCGGTTGCTAGTCTGGTTGGTACTTCGGCTGCTTTCTTATTACCTTGATATTGACGTGTCTTTCGTTTTCTATCAGTCCTTGGCCTCTTCTTATTTTGCTTCTCCAGCACAGGTTCTGAATATTCTAAGCTGAGAGATAATCCGGCACAACTCAGCGTAGCTTTGAAATTACGTAAGAAGTCTAATCCCAATATCATGTCTTCGCTGCAGTCCGGCATTATGGAAAAGTGGCAACGCTTGGTGAACTTTCCAAATATGACCTCAGCTTCTGCAGCTTCTGTTATGTATTTCTTTGACCCATCTGCAAGCTTTACTTCTAACTTCACTGCTTCTTTTACTAGGGATAGTCCTAACTTTTTCACCATCTTGGGTCTTATAAAACTACGTGAGGCTCCGGTATCAATCGTGGATATTACCAAAGTATTTTTAATTAGAATTGTGGCTGTAATTCTGGAATCTTCATTGTGTAAGGTGGTTTGATTTTCTGAGGCTGCTGGGGATAAGGGAGCGACTGCCCTCAGTTCTGTCGTCCCCCTAAGGAGTTTCCCGCATTACTAGCCCTATGTTGAAATCTATTAGTTCGTCCATCGTTTTGCGGCCGAGTGGATTGCTCTTCTTGACGAGCTCGCGACTGGATACTTTCAAGCTCCTCTGCTAACGCACATAATTCGGGGAGGGTGCTAAAATCTCGTCTGCGGATATACCTTAGAAAATCTGGGTGCGCGTTTCTATACAAACGCTCAAGCTTTTGCTCCTTGGTGAGGTTGGAGTGACGCATCAGGGTTTGTAGAGACAGAATATAGTTCTTAAATAACTCTCCAGCTCTCTGTTTTCGTCTTTGGATTTCTTCCTCTAGCTTCTCATAGTATCTTGGGGGCAGGAAAAATGAAGAGAAATCTGACACAAATTCGTTCCAAGTAACCCAGTCTTCTTTATTGTTACGGAACCATACCAAAGCACGTCCTTGTAAAAATTCTGGCATCATCTGCGGTAGTTCGTCTATAGAGACACAACTCATATTCGACAACTCCTCTAAGCGCTCGATGAACTCTAAAGGATCTTGGGTTCCATTATACATAACACCCCACTTTCGAACTTGATCTAGTAAGCTAATACGCCTGTCGGGTGGTTGTATCTTGACACCGTTTTCCTGGTCTAGCTTAGCTGGTGAGGTTGCCCGATGGTTAGTCATAGGCACCGCTAAGTTGTCAGGGTTCTCGTGTGTGGCCTGCAGCTCTAACAGACGCTCCAGCTCCGACGGGTCGTGCTGCGTACTTAAAAATTTTGACCAGCGCTTGCGCAGCTCTTCTACAGTTCCCGTCGTTTCCACTTGGAACTCGCTCAGTAACGCCACCAAATCATCCTTTTTAAGACAATGTGCCCACGAAGTTTTCAGCATGATGTATATGTGCTGACAATTTCACGACAACAATAACTCTTGATATTTTTACACACACGAACTCACTACCTTATTACCGTTATTATTTATTTTAGTTCTTTAATTCAATTTAAAAAAAAATTCTTTGTATTATTATAAGCATATAGGTATATTACTTGTTAATATATTTTTTTTTTTTCTCTCACAGTTCACTCGATATTTACATTTAGCGCGTTTGATGTGCCCTTAATGACGGCTTTTATGAAACTACCTCCTTTTCAAATTAATTATTTCTCATCAAAAATATTTTTTTGTTTTTTTTTTTTTTTGATTAGCCTTCTCTTATTATTTTTTTTTTTTAAGTCCTCTTTAACGTTTTTCTTTTATTATTATTTTTTTTTTTGTATATATATACATACATATATATAAAATTTTTTTTTTTTTTTTTTTTTTGTTACAGAGTTCTCAGAGTCCAGTTATTTAATGAAAATTATTATCTCTTTTATTTTTGTTTATTATTATTATTTTTTTTTTTTTCTGTGATATAACGCTCTCTTCCTCTGACTTAGGACAACAATTCTTGTTGTTGTCCCTGCTCGGGCGCCATTGTAACGACAGGATTTCCCATGTATGCTGGGATAGTTCAGCGACTGCCAGGCTTCGTTACAAGAATTTATATGTTCGCCAGGGAATGAGAAACACACACTTTTTCTTACAGCGTACTTATTTTATTCAACCGTCTCGTTGCGCTCGCTCATCTATCGTAATGCCAACACCAACCACTCCATCCGCTCGTCAGCTAATACAAGCCTGTTGAGTTGATTCCGGAGAATACCTTGAGGAGAGTTTAAACTCCAAACCGCTCAAAGATTCCCCTTCCTCAACAGCCAGTCAGGTAATGGAAAGAAATCTTGAGGAGAGTATAAACTCCGAACCGCTCAAGAGAATTTCCTTCCCCAGAAAGACAACCAGAAGTTGAGCACACCTTGAGGAGAGTATAAACTCCGAACCACTCAAGGCTATTTCAACGAGCACGCAAGATATGTATTATGATAATCTAAGGAGAGTCTTAACTCCAAACCCTTAGTTTATCCGCATACCACGTCTTACCATTTGCTCGCCTGGCGACTGACTGCCTTATACTACACAAAGCATCGCTATTTATAGTGATCGTCTTGCATGCATAATCACACATACTAATGCGTAGTAAAGAAACACACCACACCGTGGTGAGGTAAAATGAGAGCGAGTGGATGTTCAGTATGTTGGCATTGCATTTTACAAAGGAGATAATAAAAATACATAACAATGAGAAATATAAAGAGAATGATTCTGCTTAAATGATACAAACTTCTATATAAATTTATATGTATGAATATATGTAGATTTATAAATGATACACGCTTATATTTTAATGTGTATGAGTAAATGTATAGAAGAATGTTAAGAACAACAATTCGCAAATTTTAAGTGTACGACAAGAATTTACGCATTGTTACAAATAAGATGATGTCTTTATATGTTTGCTACATTCAGTATTGTTTTTGCATGGCACATACATTTTTATCTACATATCATTAACAGTTAGGAATATTTATACATATTTGCGATTTTCGCAAACGTATATTGAAATATAATTATAATTGTGTAGTACATAAGTATATTTCCATAACCACGAAAACTCACAGGGTCGGGGTGAGGAGTCCGTGAATACCTCAGGCCATTATAGCAGTATTTATGTGGCCAAAAACGAGGCTCCGACTTTTGGTCGTCACACACTGCTAAAAAAAAATTGTCAGCTACGCCAGTGATTTCATTTCGATTTCAAGTTAATTAAGCTCTATTTTACAACGAGAACAATCAATCATTTTAAATTATAATCTTTTTATGAATTTCCAGCTAATCTTATATTTTTTTTTTAATTTTACAGAAAACAACAGCGGTATGTTGCTACAATCTGCCTGGATATGAAATAATATTACTGTTAGAGAAGGTATTGTAGAAATAAAACCTCTTTTTTTCTTTAACACACACACACACACACACACACACACACACCCTTCGCTGTCGTAATCGCCTTCTCCGCATTATTTCTAGAACAATAAACATAAAATGAAACAGTTTTCCAAACCTTAATTCAAAAAAAAAAAAAAAAAAAATACCTTCCTATCTTTTCAAATTACGGTTTCATGTCATCAATTATTTCATGTGCCAAATCACGACTGTTTTGTCTTTGTGCAGCATGAAATCAAAACGCTTTAGACTTTATATTGAGTAGCGGTTCTGGTTCAGCCAAAGTTTTTGTTGTGGCTGTTTGTGTTTTTAGTGCAAAATAAAATATTTTTTCTTAAAAATGAATGCCTTATTTTCTGTACCATGGCCGTGTTTTGAAACAACCTAAAACACCTTTTCAAAATAGAACGTGAAAAAAGAACATTAAAGAACTGTCTAAAGAATAGGTACCAGCAGATATTTTTCGTTGGAGCTGCTATAGCAGTTTAAACAGTGCCACAACATTTTTATACCTTTGACTAAAGAAAAAAAAAGAAAGAAAAAAAAAGCAAAAATGGAGCAAAGAACTAGTAAGTTCTCATTCAGTTAGCCCAGTCAGCCTAATACATACATTGTAGTCACCATTATCATCGTCGTCATCGTCGAACAACAAAAGCACCATAATTATCGTTAAAACATTCATTTCATTCCACTACAATCATCAGTTAAACGCAGGCATGTTTAGCACAAACGATTTTTATTATTTTTCCCCCCCTCCTTCTTGCCTTGTGTTCTGCAGCAAATTACACAAATTTACAAAAACAAAAGCATTAAACATTACCACCATCATCATCATTACTATCGCCGTCATCAGCAGCAGCAACTCAGCACTGGCACCAGCAGAGTCAGGGGCAAATTCGACAACCGAGATTATATTCACTTCAGTTAACAGCAAATTGGTTCTTGCGGTAATTAACAGTAAATACGTCCACAACAAAGACCAAAATAAACGTATCCGGAGTTGTGAAACTATATCGAACAAAAACCTATTTAATTTGTAAGCGTATGTTATGGATGCTTTTCCAAAGCTGCTCACAGTGGGGCGAAAAAGTTTTCGTTTGAATAACCCTTAACTTAAAAAATGGAATCAATACAAGAATGGTGAAATGTCGTAATTATTCATACATATACAAACGTATATGAAATGGAACAGTCACCCAGTTGCATATAACTGATTCAGGCGGGCAAAGTCACAATTGGTTTTCACAAGAAATCTCCACATAATCTGATCTTATCGGCATCGAAATTGAGCTCGAAAAAAAAACTACTTTAGTATCATGAAATCCAATATTATCGGTTTTTGTTCGAACTAGACACCAGTTCTGTTTCGTATAATTGAATTTCATAATACCAAAGTAAGACCACACTTATAAATGGGGCACTTGTGTGGTGGAAGGCACTAGAAAAGACCATCTACTACAAGATCCGGCTCTACTCCATCTAAGGCTCTCTTTAGGATGCTACACTGGCTACCTGCCGATCTCATGGATAAGGAGACTTGCTAGGAATTCGGCGATACAATTGAAGGCAGGTGGCAGGTGGAAACATGCATTGGTAATTGGAAGGTTACATGGCCATGCCAATTCCATTGACTATTTCTCACCTGTCCCAATGATTGACAAGGGATTCAGAGCAAATCTGTGGAATTTGTGTTGAAATTAATCAAGCAAAGGACGCGATCATGGTTTTTACCGATGGTTCCAAGTCTAACACAGGGGTTGGTGGGGGTATATATCATTCGATTTCAGCGGAAGATCAGTTTTAGCCTACGTAATGAGCGTAGCGTCGTTCAAGCCGAAGTTGTGGCGATAAAGAGAGCGCTAAACTTTATGAGGTACTATAGGGGATATGCGGGGACCACATCCTAATCTGTACTGACCTAATCTGATAACAGCTATATTGGTTGCCGGATCTCTCTAAATGAGATCGCGAGACATTCAGACCTGGCGCTTCTCTGGGTACCAGGACACAACGGTGTGTCCAGACATATAATGGCGGATTAATTAGCGAGCTCTAGTGCCCGCTTGCACCATGGACATGGACGAGCTCGTTGGTGTTCCCCTTAATAGTTGCAAACAGCTAATACCACGACAGCTGTTAAGAACTGAGTAGGACAGGTGGTCAAATGAGATCATCTGTCCAATATCGGGGCTCATGTGGCCTAACTATGATTACAAGAGAACTTTAGCTTTGTTGGATTTTCCGAGACAAACGCTGTTCTGGCAGGACACTGTCACATGGAAATACAAGCGAGAAAACTAAATCTTCCATGCAATGACCTCTGCAGAGATGAAGAGGAGGAGGAGGAAAATTTCGAACACTTCCTATGCCAATGTTATGGGTAGTGTCAGGCCGCCTAATCATTTTAGTCAACATATTTTAAAGTAGGATGGTCAAAATATCTATTAATTCACATAATTCTTATTACATTTTACTTACTTTTGGCTCGCACTATTTAAGTCTATTGAACATACACATGTTTTCACAAATTTAAATGCATCAGCTTTGAGCGGTTTATTGTATAATCTATGGTTTAATTACAAGTTTATTCAAAGTTATGATCACGTTGCCATTTACAAAGCGAACATACGGACGTGCATATACAAGTGCATGCTTATTTAGCATCATTTAGTGTTATTG
Source organism: Sturmia bella (assembly GCA_963662145.1). Taxonomy (NCBI): domain Eukaryota; kingdom Metazoa; phylum Arthropoda; class Insecta; order Diptera; family Tachinidae; genus Sturmia; species Sturmia bella. Next base: position 124,585,773 of record OY759168.1, read on the forward strand.
AGTATGTGGCGGCGAAAGGGAATGTACATAAATATTTTGATTGCAGTCATATTTTCTTATTAAGCAAATTAATTATACATTTCTATTGTATATCACTGCATTAAGTTTAAAGGGCCCTGGTAGTATAAAGCAGACGCGAATGATATAAATATCGAATTTAAGCTAATGTCCTTAGAGCGTTGTCTCACAAGTGAAATTGTGTCCATTGAAATTGAAGAGATAAAGCGTAAACAAAATATTTAAGCGATGGGTGGTTCTATATTTGAATTCCCATATGCGAACGTATTTTTTGTGCGCTTTCCACTTATCTATCTGTTGAAAATTCAGCTGGTACCAACTCACTTTTCGTTAGACCTGCAACTGCTGGAAAAATAGCCGGTCGGATGCGGTTAAGAGGAAATTGCAAAGAATTTATTCTGCTTACGCGAGATTTTGTTTTAAAAGGATTCCGGATGAGGAAAACCCGCTTCGGTTAAACGAAAATATCACTTTTTAAATAAAACCAAGAAGCAGAGCTTGAAATAACATAACAGAAAATTTAAGTTTATTTCAGTTTTCAAGAATTAACTGAAAAGAATTTGCATGCGCTTAGATTTATTTGAAAATAAAAAGTAATTCGTCGCCGGTAAGTGGTTTTTTCTTATATGCGGTGTTTGTTTCATATAAAATAGTTTTTTTGCCACACAAAATGGCTGCCAGTTAAACAGAGTTCCGCTAAAGCAAATAAAATTTTAATTAAGCGAATTTTTCCGATAAAAAGTGGGCCCTTATCCGAATCCAACTGTAATTGTTTTTAACAAGACAATGAGAATTGATAACATGGCTGTGTGCCGCTGCTTAAAAACAGCATACAATTAGTCATGGCCTGGGTTCGAGGCGATGTGGTGGTGGTAGTGGGACAGCCGTAGTGTGTACCACAGCCAGTAAATCATCCACTTCATTTTTTTTTTGGCTTCTTTAAAATTGTTAATCACTCCAGTTTGATAAAAAAAAAATCTTTCTCAATTTCGAGAAAGTAAAAATCGAACTAAAAAGCCTGGTAAACAATTAGCATTCGTAAATTTAAAATTAATAATAAAATAAATGAATAATATGTTCAAAAAACAAAAACACAAAAATAAAGATATCTTAGAACTATAAATGATTTTTTTTTTGCCATATCTAATGTATTAGAAATTTGTATAGACATAAAAATTATATTATTGACAACATGTAATGAAGAATTTCGCAACCACAGCTCATTTCCGACTTACATATATACATCTTTATGAATGTGCCCATTATCTTCCGGCTTAGAATAAATGTTTAGCCTTTTAAATTCACTATTGTGAATTTATTAAACTTTTCCTAGAAATGTCTTCTTTTAAAGATTGAAAAATTAAAAACTTACTTTAATTCTCAGTGCCTTTTTAAGGTCAAGAGCATAGGGAATTGAATGTCTGAGCATTTTTCAAAAAGTTAGTTGGCGCCAACCAAATGTCGACATACGAGTATAAACATCTGAAACCGTACCAAAAACACGGTTAACTTTTTGATTTGTATATTTGTATATTTTTTTATATTTCCAATCATTCTTTGAACATTTAATATTTTATGGCATAAGTAAAAGTGTTCGTTTAAATTTGGCAACTACGAGCATCAGAAGACGGCCGAATATTCGGCAAATCGAATACGAATATTCGCAACGTCACTAATAGGTGGACACATACATACATACTATATGCATAATGTTATGTTAAAATTTTATGTTCTCTATACTCACTCGTACCTACCATAATTATCAACAAAGAAAAGTAAAATATTTTTTAATTTATCAAGTCATAAAAAAACACTTCTACTTCTTCATTATGGTTTCAATATGAAATTAATGGCACGTTGTTGTTCTTTTATTAAAGAATACAAAAAACTGCTTTAAACCAAGAAAAACATACTGGAGGGGCGAAAACAGTAAAAACGAAATAAAATTAAATGAAATGAAATGAAATACAAAATATGTACGTGTATGGATATCTGAGCAAAAATGTTGAAGAATAATAATAAGTTGGCAGGCTATAAAAAGCGCAGTCAAGTAGCAATCACGCAGTGAATGGACGCTCAGAAACACACTCAGTCCTCAGACGAGACAGGCTGGCAAATATGTATGTGTACACTGTATGCCACCATGGCATGAATGGTTTCATGCACATGCCCGATAACGGACGAACGCACATAAAACAGAATCAAATTTATTATAATTCCCAGACCCATTAAGCAGGCATTACAAAAATGCCAGCAAACTCAATAACAAAAAGAAAAGAAAAAAAAACAAATCCGCAAAATATGGAACAATAAAAAACAACCCCTTTTCGGAAAATAACACCAACAAAAAGTGTTTCATTCAAAAATATTTGGCACACCGAATCCTCGTTTTGGGTTTATTGTATTTGAAAACATTTTTCTTTTATTTTTGTATTAAGTTTTAAAGAATAACAATAAAACAAAATGAAAAAAAAAAGAAATAAAATTTCTGAAAAAAAATTAGTGCAGCTCATTAGTTTCATTAGGCACAAACAATCAAACCATAACGTTCTGCTGAATAATTTAATTTCCTTTAGAAAATTTGCTTTTTCAAGATTCATTGAATTTTTTAAGCGCTCTTGTTGTTATGTATCAAGCAGAACAAAAAGCAATTTGTGAAGTTCCCATAGTCGAGAGAGAGAAATATTTTAACAACTACATCTTTACACAAAATCTGCTGCGGGATGTGGCGATTATGAAAGATTTTATTATCTAGCCAGTGTTAAAAATTTAATGCTGCTATTGGGTTCTTGGCAGCTGCATGTGCATAAGTTTTGTAATCAGCAAGTTAAAGGAATTATCAGTGATATTTTTATTTGATTTGACTTTGATACTGATGAGTACTGCACAGATATTCTGGAACATGGGAGTGAAGATGGAAGATGGTATATGGCTCAATTGCTAGAACCACTGAAACACTATACAAATGCAAATAATATTCAGTTCAAGTTTCAGTTAAATTATACAAAATTTCGTTTGATATAATTTCGTTTTAATTATAGCCAGCAAAACTTTATTGCACCATCATCAACGTCATCATCATAACCGATTGCGCCAATGAATTGGCTGGCGTCAGTTAACATCATCGACACCATCGTGTTGTTTCCCCACAACCGCAAAAGCCGCACTGAATATGCAATCAACAATCGAATATCAGTAACAAAAAAAAACAAAAAAAAAAAAAAAGAATAACCATTCCAGAAAACAATCAAATCCAATCAATAACAACCACTAAAACAAACAACAACATTAAAAACGTGCATTTTTGCTGAAATTTGGAATTTTGATTTTTCGATTTATTTTCACAGATTTATCTTGAAAGTTCATTATTGAATGTAGCAGCCAGCTATCGAATTTCATGATTATAGTGAGTTTTTACAGCTAAAGTCTTTACTTATCTTATTCTCTCAACTTTTGTTTAGAAGTCATCTGAGAGTTGAAAAGAAAGTATTTATGTATATTTGTGTGCACTGTACAATAGAGCTTCCGATTATTATTTTTTAATTTTTGTATAGCAGCCGGCCGAAAAGGGCGAGCAGGGGGGGTTGTTTGAAAAAAATATTGAGGACCACAAATTGGTGGGAGGTTGGTCATCAATTTGACCTCTGTACTAGGCCACGAAATGGAAAATTCTCCCCACGCGCACAATTTTTAAATATTCAGGTTTATTGAAAAGTAATGTAGAGCCGGTCAATTGACTACCTCCTCGGTCAGCGCCCTGTTAAACTAGCCACTTAGACCTATCGAAAGTAATCAGGACATCAACTACAATTAATTGCGAAAAAGTTAATTTAAAATGCCATGAAATTTGGTTGAGTTGCCGGCAGGGTATTCTAAACTTCCCACATAAATTGACCATCTAATGCATTCACATCCAACGACTAATTTAAAAACACACATTTATTATCTGCATTTGTCTCCCGGTAATTAAGTTAACACAAACACATTTTCTTTTATTTAAACAACTTTCATATAAATCAGCCCTCGTATCTTGATCAACCTTTATGGAGGCCATAAAAATAATTTCTCCACTAAAACAACTTTAAAGATTTAGTTAATTAATTTTTATTACAAGGCGCTTTATTTTAACATCCCCTACAGCAAAGAACGTAAAACCAACCGCCTGCCCACCACAACCATCCATCCATCGCTCCGCAAACGCAACCAGTGCCATAGAAAGATCTTTTTCGTGTTCAGGTACAAGTTGATAATTTTTAATGTCACCCAGAAATATACAGAAATACACTACAAATGGTTTTCAGCCTGTTTAGAAATTAGAATTCTAAAAGCGATTTTCTTTACTTTTTTTCGTTATTTATTTTGTTCCTCTTGTCTGGTGTGGTGTTGATTTTTCCCAACTAAATCCGTATATAATTCATTAGCGTACACTTTACGTGACAAGCAATTGCATCACCTGACAAAGTGTCAAGTCATAAAAAAAACCCATTAAGTGTAACAAGAAGAATTAAAGGCACTTTCTTATGGCCGGTGCTGTTGTTGTTGTCGTTGTAATTGTTGTTTTGTCAAAGTCACTAAAGTGCTTAATAAACATTGAATGCAGTCGTTTGTTTAGATTGTATTGGCTTGGTAACGTTTACTACTCGCACCACACAGTCAGTCATCATGTGCAGAGGAAAAACAAAAACGAAAACGACGACGACTAGAGCCCATAAGCGAACTCAAAATTCATGAATTTCAATCTAAGGAAACAACATTGTACAACTTTTTTATCGCTGAACTTAATGCCATCGGTGATGGAAAGAGATGATGATAAACAAAGATGATAATTTTTAAGGGGTTTCGAATAAAAGAGTTCACAAAAATGCAAACGATTTGCACAATTAAATAATGCGTGATGGGATTGCTGTTAAATATCTATCCGTTCTTCAGTCCGTCCCCCTGTCTGAGTTTGAGTGCTTTCTGGGACAAAGAGCTAATGGGCGGTTTAAATTAGTATACATATATATTAGTAAACAGCAGTGGTGCCAGATATTTTCGAAGAAAATCTTGAAACGACAAAATAAGTATTTTTTTATGAAAAAAAAAACTTTTTTAAGCAAAACTCTGTTAAATCTTTTTTATGAGACACATTTGTAAATGTGCGTTGGACATACTAGGGACGAAAATAGCAAAATGTTTGGGCAATTAAGCGAGCAACGGATCTAAGCCATCAAAAAGGCTCTTATGGGAATATGAACAAGAACAGTGTCGGTCAGGTGATGCATCATATGACCGACATTGCTGTTTCTAAGGGCAAAATGAAAAAAACTGATGTAAATATTCGTGTACGTGTGATTTCATTTTTAAACCAGCGTTACCACCTCTGCCAAGTGATCATTCGAAATGAACACAAATTGCATACATATAATGCTATTAATTTCTTTATTATTAAATAAAAAGAAATTTTTTGAAAAATTTCAACAAACAAAATTCAAAGAGAATAGAATAGAATAAACTACAAGAGATACATTTAGATAAAATTAAACGAAAAACAGTAGTCAGTAGCAGTTTTAACAATAGAAACCTTAATCATATGGAAAAAAAAAACTTCCGTAGCACCATTTTTTTTTTCAAAGAAAAAAGGACGTAGTTGCAAATGAAATTACCAAATTAACACAGCACAATCAAAATACTAAAAAAAAATCATTGTAATGGCAGCGGTGAAAGCTATAAAATTGCTTTGCATGTGTAAGTAATTCAGTTCATCAGCTATTTCTTGCAGTGTAGCTAACTCTTTGAGAAATTTGAAAGCGTTCAACTAAATTGTATTTCTTATGGTTTGTATCAATATAGTTTAGGCATTTGTGGGAGATCCACACTATTTTTGGAAAGCGAACGTATTGCTGCATAATTTTCTTTATGCTATTATGGGTACCAGCTTTAACTGTGTTTTCTTTTTGACGACCACTGTAGTCTAATAGACAAAAATTCATCGTTTGTTTTAGATGGGTTATTGGCATTACATCACCTCAGATGAAATGCACTGAAGTTTTACGATTTTTGGATAATAAGTGCATGTTTGGCATATTGGCTGGTCAACAGTAGTGACGTGAAGTTTGGGCAATTAAGTGAAAAATAAAAAAAAGGAAAATTACATTTCGGGGAATTAACTGATTGGGCACTTGTCCAAATATAAGTTCTGTTGCATTACAATTGAATAAATCTTAAAATCTTATTCCGATGAAAAAATCTTGAAAATTCGGCAAAACACTTTTATTCTAGCTTCGGTGGTAGAGCGTATTATCATATTTTCAAAAACAGCAACAGCTTGTAGTGTATGGAGACACCCTCAATTTGGACATGAAGCTATATAAAACGGCATTGGAGCTTTTATTGGTATGAATCGATTTAATTAGAATTAAATCTGCCTATAGAATACATTATCTGAAGCCTAAAGAAGAATAGGGAGCTCCATTCCCTATTTCAGAGCAAATTTTCTTGAAACAAGGTAATGAGTTTTTACCTACATACATATTTACTTTGCTGAATTTTATTTCAAGAATAGTTAACTACCACAACAGTCGAAGAGAAATCATTAAAACAAAGTATGAGAATTATGCTGAGAATTTTTATAATCTTGAAATTAAGTAGAATTTTATGATGATGTTTACAAATAAACTAAATAAAATACACTACAATAAAATAAATAAAAAGAAAATGTTTGTCTTTTCACAAGCATGTTTTAGTGTTTTTTATTTAAAAACTACTCACGTCTTATCAGTTGAAAATCTTAATGACTTTATCTGTTCTGAGCACTAAAAAAATAAGTAAAACTCTTTTAAAAAATGTTTAAACATTTTCGAAATTTATTTCAGCTTTTTTTCTCAGTTAATGATTTTGTGTTTGTCTGTCGTTTTCTGTGTGTCTGCAAGAAGTGTCTGTTTTGAACAATTTTAAACATTTATTTTATTTCTGTAAACGAACAAGAATAAATTGTTTAAACAGAAAAATACAAAAGCTTCTTTTTTTTCTTTTGTAAACGTATTTTGTTTCATTTAATTTTATTTATTTTCTTAATGGCTTTTTGAACTTGTTCGCAAAATGTTTTTCCATTTCTTTAATACGTTCGCACAAGTTATAAAGTGGTTCTCTTTGTTGGTCTTTAAAAAAAAATCATTCCTCAAAAAATGTTTCTAAGTGGGGGTAAAGACTTTTGAAATATATAATTTATGGCAGTGCTGTGTTATTTTATGTTTGAAGTACTGACATCTTAAAGTAATTAAGATTTTTATGCTTTTTAGAAAAACATAAAAGAATCCTTTGAACTGTACATGAAAGTTATGGGGAGACACTGAAGACTGAAGCGTTGCAAATGTGTTAAACAAGCGTTCTATACAATATTTAAGCAATTAGTTATGTTTTCTTTTTTTTTTAATGAATTTAAATTAAAAACTATCGTACAAAGATTCTTTTAGTTAAAAATTATATATTTTAGCAATGCGGTCAACAGATCTTTTGAGAATGAGCTTCTACTTTGTTTAGTCAAGTGGTGGTAAGCGGGAGGGCCTGCTTAAGGACCTGATTCGCTCTGGTCCGCTTTTGAATTCCAAGCTGTCTGCGAAATTTCACTGCTGGAAAAAACGATTGTATAACCGGAGTTCCTTAGCGGTATCTGCTTTGCAGTTGTGAATATAATATATCACTAGCTGTTCATTTCTATATCTGCATTTCAAAGTCTCCTTAGAGAGCATAGAAAGGCTTAGTTTTCCATTTTCCTGCTTCTCCTTGGGCAGAGGTCTCTCCACATGTAGATTAATAACGATCAGCAATCCCCAGACTGACGCAGGGGAAACATTCTGGCTGTTTGCGGCTGAAAAGATTACTCAAAAGAGGGGTTATGTGAGGATGGATGTATGTGTTTTCTGAAGGGGATTCTCTCTTGCAGGGCATGATGCTCTTGGTAGATTTCGGACCATCAGCTGTAGTGTCTTAATTTCCGAGCTATCTGGGTAGCTGTGTTGCAGGTATGGTTATATTTAAGAAAAAGTTTAGAGCTTTTCCCACAATCGATACTTGTAAAAAGTGATTTTCACCTGAGTGAGCCAGACCAGCCTCTTGCATGCGGTATTGCTATACTGTTTTCTGACTATGTGGGATCTGATCCAACTCCACTTCTGACCAAATCTTAGTAGCTTAGGCACTGATATTCCTAATGGCACTCGGTTGATAAATATTACATACCTTGGCTTTTGACCAGTCAGGTGAGAGCTGTTCAGCAATATATGGATTACGAAATCCAATGTTGTACTATAAATTGCCACTTGGTAGGCCACACATGGGCGATGGCTTATAAGCTCATCCTTGAATTGGACTGCCATCAGGCAGGTATTCACCGATGTGCTTAGTAAAGTAATGAACGATGTTGATGACTTCGAAGCTTTCTAACAAAATCTTATAACCAATTAAATTTCCCAAATCCCTTACATTTGCATTGCAAAATCAAACGTTCCATTCAATCTGTGTTTCAAGTTTTTTTTATACATCTTCAACGTTGAAAAAGCAATAATTTCTTGTGTATGTTACTAAAATTAACATGTGCGGTATAATTGCATACGAAAACATTTAGCAATTGTATGTGTTGAGCAATATTTGGAATTCGCTTTAAACGTTTTATTGTTTTCCTTTTGAGAAGGCCAAAAATGTGTAAATTGTTTGTAGCAACTAAACGTTTAATCGACAATGACTGAGAAAAAGAAAATAAAAATCTAAAACATCAAGAATCATGATGGAAACAACTTAAGACTCTTGTACGCTCGTACAAGAGTCTGCACTACAATGTAAATACTTGTTTATGTTTGTTCTTCTGACATCACACTTGTACATGTTAATGAAGACTACATGCTTAGAAAGCAGACTTAATGGCACATTTAAACCACTTGTAACCGTCGTCGTAGTAGAACCACCCAAAGCCGGCTTTATAGCAAAATCATTGAGAGCTCACAACAAAAAAAAAATAAGATACACCATCACCAATAATTAAAAGGATGTCGACCACAGACACTGAAAGAGTGATACACGAATTTAAATGCAGTAAGCAATGAAGTCTCGGGTAGTTAGTTTCTTCTTTTGAAAATGTATTATTATACACAGACTTGTTACACTGGATACACTGTTTAAGAAGTGTGAATTGTAAATGATAACAATTATTTTAGAAAACATCTAATTTCAATGTAAAGCTGCAAAAGATTTTGATATCCCTTATAGAAAGTTGGAGGTTGTATCAAGAATGGAGTGGAAGATTCAGAATGTGCAGAGAGCGTAAGGAAATATTGCTGCACTATCTGCTCCCGTGAGACCGTGATTGCATCTACTACAAGATAATACTTTAGCGGTAGTCACACTTGGCTCGAATAAGAGCTCCATGCTGGAAGAAACTAGAGAGCGTTATGTGCAGCATTTTAATGTAAGAGTGCAACGCATTCCCAGGCTTTGAATGGCTTTGAAGCATATCATATGACGCGAACTATTGAAAGCACTGCTGTAAAGTTTTACTTAAATCAGATGCAACTGCACTGTGCGTCAAGGACTTGCTTAAAAATAATATTAATTAGTTTCAAGTTGAAATTGCTAAAACTTTATCATCTTCTTTGCTTCCCCTTATGGCGAAAGAGAAAAGCATTTAAAAGTACGATTCTTTAAAAACCAAATTCCATTTCGATTCATATTTTATTCATTTATAAATTTAGGGCAATTCTCATTTCTCACCATTGGTATCATTAAAATCAACTACTACTTTTATAGTTTTTCCTTTATTGTCAGCAATAAACTTAAAAGGATATTAAGCCATAAAGACGAAAATCTACAAACAAAAGCAAAAAGTAGCAGCGAGTAATAAAATTTAAAGTTAGTGAACAAGAACTCTGTTTAAGGAAACATTTTATGAAGTTTTTTTTAGTCATAAAAACTAAACAAATTAACTTCTCGAACAAGTTGTCGGGGTTCTTGGGGGTCATGACAACAATGACTATAAATTGCATATTTAATTACAAAAGTTTTTACGATCTTATGAGAGCATGCAAACGAAATATTGCGATAATTGAGACGATTTTATTTGTAGGAAAATACTCGAAGTAATAAATATTTTAATAGTGGTTTTGTGTAATTTTACTGAAACTTAGAAGAGAAACATTTCTGGGGCATAAAAACATTACCGCATATTGGGGAGGGGAAAAAACTATATTCTACTTAGAAGCTAAACAAGTGATATTTTAATTATATTAAACTACGCTGAAATATATTTTAGCTGTATAGTTGTTAATTGGTCCTAGTTCGATCTCTGGGTGAGCCGTACTTTTATTAACATCATCAAAGTTGAGATGAGAGTAAAATGTTAAAGCCAAATGGACAACCCAGGTTCGCTCACAGGATGAGCTTGAGCCAATCAAGAAGTAATGCCAATAGAAGGCACATAAGGCGCATTGGGTAAAAAGATGTGAATTTTTCTTGGTCATTTTACCATTTGACAAAAAAAAAACATTCAACTCTTTGCATCTTGTTTTAAAGTAATTTTAACGACGCAGCAGTTCTGCGTCTGGAACTTCAGCCAAAAAAGTTGGCACAAGTTCATAATTAAATCGTCGTCTTCACCATTCCAAGCGTCATCAACAAGAGTGGATGATCAATTTTCAAAGAAAATCATCTTGGGTGATGAGACAATAAGTCAATAAGCAGAATTGCCGCAGTTCTGCGAATCACAACCCAAAAGTGATAGTCGAAAAATCAAACAGAGAGTGACTGCTTGTTGCGGTTTATGGGTTGGCGGCATCATCGGGCCGTATTTTTTTCAAAATGAGGCCGGTTAGGCAGTTACTGTGAATGGTGCTCGCTACCGTGAAATAATAACAAACTTATTACGGCGACCGCATTGAAAGACATGTATTTCTTTTTTTTCATATTCTGCTAATGCTTGTACCTACCAAATCTGCCTTGGAATATCCATGTTTGAGAACATAAAAAAATCGCCGTCAAAACCAAATAGATTATGTATATCTTAAAGCGCAGTTTTATGTACATTGGTATGTGGAAATCATTGCTAAGTCCCAGTTATCATTTGAAAGCAAAAGAAACGTTTAACTAAGTAAAAGTAAATACATAGAGCTCACTATAAACTGCATATTTTTTGTGTACCGGAAAACACTTTTACCCTTAGCTGCTAACAACTTATGTATATGCTTAATGCAAGTCTATGTCTTTATAATGTTTTATTTTTATTACAATTTAATACTTTTTTAATGGTCCATCATCACTATAACATTTACTATTTGCATTTTAGAAGACTGTCTCTAATAATCTCACTATCGGTGATGGCGGTGATGGTGGAGACTGCGACGACAGTGTTGATCATGAACGTTCCTAACACTGTGTTTTATTTTTTTAGGTTCAAACACCAAACTGCAGCACACATAATCATCATCATCAACATCATCATCACATCCTGCAGCAGCGGTCATTGAAAGCAGTGCCTTCAAAGCACTCGTATCTAAATACATATGTATGAGTGTGTATATCTTTTGCAGTAAAAATAGTAAGAGAATTCCAATCCTGTGAGTGAATATTTCCTATCGAGCCATCATGAGTTCTAACAAACGTTACGTTTATTATAATGACGTAGATGGCGGTGATGATGACGACGTCAAAGTTTATTATCTGTGACAATCAGTTGAACATGTTTCTCTGCCATTTTAAAACGTACAATATAAAATTTAAACATCAAATGATAAAAATGTTTGAGAAAAAAAGAACTATAAAATGCACGGTACAACGCGACATTAAAGAGTCTAAAAGTGAAAAGGCAGAAATAAGAACAACAAAACCAAACAGAAATAATAATCATGTAAACCGTCAGTCATTTAGAGTTAATGGATTTTTAACACAAAAATGTAATGTTGTCGCCAATTCTGTTTTTTTTTTTTTTGTTTCAATTTTTTTATTTTTCCGGTCATGCCAAAGTCATTTCATTTATTTTTCAAAAACATTGTAAAGAGTTCAACTCAATCCCCATCCCAATTCGCCAAACTGTCACTACCGAAATGCGGACGAAAATTTAAGCATGATTTGGTTGAACTCTATACACGATGCCGTTACTGAACACAGCTAATAATAAACAATAACAATTCCATAAAATAAATTATTTTTGCATCAATATTTATTAATGATTTCTGGTATATGGCCGCCCCGGCTGTTTCTGACAAACAAAATTTACTAATATAAAGTCTATGCAAGCCAACAGCTGATTGATTTCGCCATCATAATTATCGAACGCTGGTTTTTCAGGGTAAGAAAAAATTATGTTTACGAATTCAATTTAATTTCTTTTTCGTTCGTCTTGAAATTTTTATTATCGAATTGGACAATAAAATGAAGAAAAAATTATATTTTTATTCATATTATTCATTTTATTCTCTAGGGGAACGAAAAATCATTGAGTATTATTAAATATTTGAGCTGACAATAACGTACTGAAGAGGCTATCCAAAGGATGGCGAAATATCGACAAGAATATTCGAATATAATAAAAAGGACCTTCAGCTCAAGAATATAATAACAGGGGTCAAAGAAAAGCAAATAGCAAAAAAATAATTTTTTTATAGTTTTCCTTTGCCTGAGAACGAAAACAATTCAAGCATTCTCTTGTGGTTCTCTCCTGGTATTTTCTTTTCCATTCTGACAAACAATCTGACAAACTTCCTCAATGTGTTGCACACACATTGAGAAAGTGACATCTATTTTACTGAATATACTCTGCTGACAAACGAAAATCTGGACATGATATCTTTGGAATTGGTCCATTGGTCAGCTGGGTTGTCCAAATGAACAAAACATATAACACTCATGTTAATTTTTATGTTTCCTTTATTAAGAATGGAAAAAAGAGAAATGTTTTTTTGATAAATTCACACAATAATCATCATGTCTGCATGTACATGGCTTCAATGAATTAATTCCACATGGCTTAATTACTTTGTGCTACAAAATGTTAAATGTTACATTGTCGTTTTTGCAATTATGATATTAGAAAATTTCTTTGTTTCCTTACGTTTCACGTTTGTTTTTTTTTTTTTTTGTTTGCTTAATTAAGATGAATAGATTTGACAAAAAGTTCAAAATGCTTTTTAAGGGTATTAAATTTTTTTCTGGTGTGTGGACTGACATTAATTAATTTGCCAGAAAATATTTGCATGCATAACAGTCATTAGAAGTGTACATCTACTTGTATGTATCCTACAATTTATCATTACAAAAAAATTAAATAAAGTTTCTTCTCACAAAACAAAAAGAAATACACCCAAGACAGGCATGCAAAAAGAAAGCCATATGTTATATACAGTGCACTCGGGATACAGTGAACTAATAAGCGAAAAATACAGTGATAAAATTAAATATAGACGGTCAGTATTGAAGGACTGCGGTGGTAAATAGCATACGAATAGTCATGGCCTGTGTTCGAAGCTGTTTTGCTGCTGATGAGCGTCGTGATGGTTGTGAAACAACCACGGCATGTACCAAACACAGTAAGTCTTCTTGTCTTCTTTAAAAATACTGATCACAGCAGTTTTATCACAATTTTGGGGTAGTAAAAATCCAGCTAAAAATCCTGATAAAATTATTAACAATTGTAAACCATATAGTTTGACTATAAAGTTAAAAATAAGCAATAATTTATGTATATATGTATGTATATGGGTTTCTGAAATGAATTCTCACATACATACATAATCGCCTGTCATTCAACTCACACTTTCTATACACCGCTGAACAGTGCAGAGCACTAAAGGTCCTAAATACCAGCTGATAACTGATAAAGAGTATCAGCACATACGCGTCATCTGTGTGGTCACAGGTGTCAAGGCTAAGGACTTACAGAAAAATCCAAGCCCAACTTTTAGATTACCGGCCCTACGAGTCGGCGGGGTATTCCATACAGCCACACCTGTTATTTCAGGAACGATGCCCATTGATCTTTACGTGGGTGGAAATACTAATACAGTCGAGGCGGAAAATTTTTCTGAATGGCAGAGCAGGTGGTCTGTTTTCAGGAATAGAAAATGCATATATGCATATACATATGGTAATTTAGACTATTATGTGACGCATACTTCCTGATCAAATTGAGGGCTGCAAGCTCTCTTCTATAGGAAGCGGCAACGTGCATGTGAGTTTGCCAAATTGGTTCCTATACGGAACTTCTTCGATTAGAAAGAATTCACATTCGAATCCCGCAACAATATACAGGCTATATACCTTCCCCATCCCGTGAACAATTGCCTTGCGGCAGTTTGCCTGGTATACGTATGGGTCAGTGTACCAAGGTGGCTTAAAGTCCTGCACTCCTTTTTGGGTCTTTCTCTTTAAAAATACTTCAAATCTATCATTAAATGTATTTAAACAAAAAAGAGGTACATACATCATAGGTACATACATAAATTCCTCAGGATATTTCTTTGCCTTCTAGTCGCCTTCTAGTTTTCATGCCATTCGTTTTTATTTCTATTAGTCCTTGAATACGAAAACTGTCAATCCAAGTTTCTTTTCTATTTACTTTGAAGTGAAAAGTTATTAAAGAGTATGCTTAGAGACAGTTCTTTTCAAATTGTTTTCTAGAACTTTAAATCCAAAACCAATTTGTTTTATTCAGCAGCAGCAGCAGCAGCAGCAACAACAACAACAACACCAGCAACCAGTTTATTGTTTTAAGTTGTCATGTTTGTGGCAAGTTGCTTAAAGATGGAAAATTTCTATTTATTTACTGCTGAATATGACGTGCATAAAGTATCGTACAAAGAGTATCATTAAAAGCAAAACAACAAAAAAACACAATTTCTTTTTTTTCTTTCTGTAGCCAACAAAAGTTTAAAACACATTTAGATGATACCACATGCGGTTGTCTTGTATTTGAAATGCATAACAGAACGGGAGGAAGTGAATGCGAACAATAACAACGTCATTGTTAAACAACTACATACATATAGTAAAGAAAATCCAGGCACTACAGCAATATTTTTCATTTGTCTTGATAACAAAAACACGGGCAAGGGCGGGCAGGCGGGCAAGCAGGCAGGCAGACGATTTGAGGCCAGGCTGCAGGGAGTCAGTCAACCCTACTTTTATGGCTGACACAAAAGAAACTTTGAATTCTTTTGAAAAATTTACAAAATTTACACAAGCAAAAACTCTTTTTCACTGAATGGAAATTATTTCCAAGCCAATGGTATACAAATGTTTTGCATCAATAATTTTTTTTTTGTGCTTCCATTTCGTATCCGTTAGCAAGTTTTTGTTTTGTTTTGTTGGGTCTCTGCAGCAACACAGAAGGAAGGACGACACATGGAACTTAATGCCTGCGCGAGACATTGCAAGGACATTAACATGTTTGCTTGAATGTTCTTGTGCGGATGTATTGAGATGCTGAGTTTAGTTTTAATTTTCTTTGGATTCCCTGCGTATGTTTTTAAGGGGTCTAATTGAATTGAATTGATGTGAACTGATTTAACGAGTTGTGCTTGTTGTTTGTTATTTGTTAATTTTTTTTTCTTTTTTCTTTTTAACTTAATTTTTGCTGACGTTATTTGTCGCGTAGTTTATTTCAAAGACATTCTGTTGTTATTCGCTCTCGTTAGGAATTCGTCTTATTTCTTCAAGACTTTTTTGTTGTTGTCTTTTGTTTTGTTAACGCTGCAATGTTGTTCTTTTTGAAGTCTTAGTTGTGTTAAGTTGTTCTAAATTGCTTTGATGATTTTGTTTCTTCTTTGTAGGTTTCTCAATTTATATGCCCGCATGAACGTCTTCTTGGGAATTTTCTTCGCTTACGTGGGCAGCTTGCAAAATAAACAACATTACCCACATTTACGCTGGCCGTTTATGCATTCGTTATAAAATAAACATGATGTTCCAGCAGAGCCATCATAAAAAAGTAAATTAGTTAAATTGTGTGCATATAAAATGACGTCGCGATGAATGTTGAAGTGGTATAAAATAGCACAAATGAATTTAAAATTTCAGTCAAATGGAATTGGCTCAGTTCGCAGGTTCACACATATAAATTGGTATAGTGCCAGGCAGAAAAAATATGTATTTGAAAAGGAACATATTACTGTTAAAATATGTGGTTTGTCATCAATATAATTAGGTGGCTACAACCATATTATATGATTGCCTTATCCATATTAAATGATTGCAACCATAATATATTTGTGCAGAACATAATATTGTTGCCGCAACCATGATCAAATATGTTTTTTTCTTTGTGTGTTTATAGGAAATTTGTAAGGAAAACTCCCCCCCACTCGATTATGGTTCACAACACCTAAATGTTGTGTTGTTAGATATACAACACAACTTGTTATGTTACGCGGGCCGCCGGTCCTGAGGCCGGCTCACTTGGGTCCGAGAAAGGTCCCGTTGTGCCACCCGAATAGGCTGTAGGGAGATGTCCCTACACATGCTCCACTGGTTCCGCCCTGAAAAAGCCCGATGAACGGATGAAGGAGTCCACCCTGTCCAATCCGCATTCCGACACTTCCGGTAATCCATCTAGTGTCGGTCTGCCCAAGCAATTTGCTCTCTTGTTAGAGAGGGCCGGACATCGACAGAGAAAGTGTTCGACACTCTCTTCCTCT
This sequence comes from Sturmia bella, assembly GCA_963662145.1. Lineage (NCBI taxonomy): Eukaryota > Metazoa > Arthropoda > Insecta > Diptera > Tachinidae > Sturmia > Sturmia bella. Next base: position 124,602,446 of record OY759168.1, read on the forward strand.
TCCTCATCTCTGCAACCTCTGCAGAAATCATTACCATGTGACAATGTCCTGTTAGAACAGCCACAAGGGTACGAAGCCTATGCCTCGGAAAGTCCAACAAGGCCATAGTCATCCTATACTCATACCTGGGCCATGTAAGACCCGATATTCGACAGGGGATCTCGTTCGACCACCTCTCCTGCGCTTTTCTTAGCAGCTGTCGTTGTACTAGCTGCTTGCAGCTATTAAGGGGAATACCTACAACACAACTTACAACTCTTTTTGTGATTATGGTTTACAACATCCAAGTGTTGTGTATGTCACAGAGTTGTTTTTCCTTTTGTAGAGCATATGTCCGCAAAAATACTACCAAGTAAAGCAACCCTTCCAGAATGATGAACGCGTATATTACTTTCATTACGCAAACACAAGCACAAACAAATTTTGAAATTTTTTTTGTCCAGTTCTACCATCAAAAGACATGGAAATGTTTTTGGTGTTGTGTTTCATATGACAGCTCAGCTACCGCGTAGAAATGCATTGGTAAAAATTAAAAGAATGAAAATTGTTTTTGTTAGAAAAAATACAAACAAAGCCATACAAATTTACGTTAAAGTTGATGTTTAATTTAGTTATGATAAATAAAGGACCAAAAAATTTTACATTGCAGTGTAAATCCATTGCAACTACCAAATACAAAATAAAACCGTTTTGAAATCAAAAAAAATGGGCAATGATTAAATTGTTAATAAATTTTAATAATTAATTGTTTTCCTATACTTTTGCAAAACGTATATTTCATATGCACAATTAATTATAAATTTTATAATTTTTTCGTAATTTAACTTGTAACATCAACAAGACAACACTCAATTAGGTGTCGTAAATTTTTGACAACATCTTATTATGTGTTGTAAGTTCTTGACAGCACTTGCTACAATAGTTGTAAGCCATAATAACTTTTCAAAAAAATACAACATTAAATGAAAAAATGTTGTGAACCAAAATCGGGTCTTTTAGTCAAAACACATTGTTTCAATTTGTATTGATTCTACATCTAAAATTAATATACATAAGTATACACTGCTAAAGGCTGAAAAAGCCACTAAAATTTGATTCGAAATAGTTTATAGAAAGAAATTTTGCATATCAAAACAATAAACTGAAAATACCGCGTTGCCCTTTTAATCGATGAGAAAAACGAAACGTCAGCGTTATACGATTATACCTACATATACATATGTATATAATTTCCTTTGGGGAGCTGTTTGTTATTACATGACGTCATGAAAAGCTTACTAAGCCAGCCCATAAATCATCATCGTTTTTGGGAGTTAAACACTGTTCCACGTAAATGCCAGCCATACAAAGTGGCCTTTTGTCTTAACGTACTTATCTAGTATGTACATACATACATACATACATATTTTAAATTTGTATTCTATTTGTTAAATGGGGGCGCTTCTGTTTCGATTTGTTATTAATTTAGTGCTTCAATAATTTATTGACTACCCACGTACGATGTGTAATAAGACACAGTTTTATGTAGTGTTCTTTTTGTTTTATTTTTTACATTTTATTTTATGCCATTCGAAATACGTACTTGCTGTTTGCGTTGCTGTTGACCAACCATTCAAACAAACTGTTGAATTTTTGCCTGAATGTCGTTGTTTAAGTGGCAATTTTTCTGTTGTTTGCGTTGCATGAGGCACACAATTCATGCAAAAAATCCATTAAAAATGTTTTTCTTCTGCATTCGCTTATTTTTCATTTTCCTCAAGTTGTGCATACAAGTTTGAGGATGTGTGTTATGAAAAGTAAAAGCATCTGTCCCTGGTGCTCAATTCGTTACACATGCAGGCAGTATGACTGTGTTACAATTTTAATGTCACAGTAGAGACTGTTACGTGGTACTGTGTGTGTACTACATGCATGTATATAAATACTTCGTCGGTCTGTTAGTCACAGCGTCTATTCTCATTTAATGGGTATATTTGTTTGTTAGTTCGTGGCAACTGTTGGTATTGGACTCACCATATTTGTTGCAATTTCAGTAACAGTGCAACAAAATGGCATTGGTCCAAATAATGGCACAATTGATGTTCAAATTTGGTCGCTGGCAACCGAAAAATCCTTGGAAGTAAACCCAGAACTCACTATTGCATTGCCGACATTCCAATTTGGGAAGGTTGCCTCTTTCAGTTTTTTCGTACATATATACATACATACACAGTATTAAATAATGAAAACTAAAACTTTGCATCATGGTGAAACCGACTGTAAAATACTAAAAACCGAGTCTCATAGAAGAAATGTCAAAATACACAACACAAACACACAAACGCGAACAAATGGGTGACAGAACTTAAAGATTTCTACCAACAAAATACATGAAATGTTTGTTGGTGTTGTGTTTGTTGTAGTTATGCGGCTACCTGGTATCGAGGTACCTTGCAAGTAACTCAATACATTTAAATTTTTACCCATATCATCATACTTCTGCAAGTTGTGCGATCACTTGCAAGAGATTTTGTTTGCCAGTGATTTTTTGCTTGCATGTTGGTAAAATAACGAAAAGAAAACACAGTGTTACCATGAAAAGATGGTATTTTAACTTAATATTATATTATTTCTAAGTATATATTATTTTTGTGATTGATATCAATCAAATAAAGTGAAGAAAACACCAAGGACCTTTGGCTAGGTGGACAGCTAGCTGTTTCGAAGCCGCCACATTTCTCGTCAGCCTTCGAAACAGCTAGTTGTCTATCTAGCTGAGGGTCCTTGATGTTGTCTTCTTCTTGCTTAATTAAGATCAATCACAAAAATATTACATATATGTATAACAAACTTAAGTCTGAAAAACCTAATACAAAATAATAGCATAAGAAAGAGTTTGCATAATAAAAATTAATTAATTTAACAAATAACTGACAAGGAATTACTATTTAATTTTTCATAGCGAAGAAATGAGTTAAAAATTAAAAAAAAAACACTTACTGAAATTTGGCTTTTATGGGTTTGTTATACAAATTCATTATTTATTTTGTGAAAAAGTTATCCGTGTAATTTTCTTCTGCATAATAGTTCGTATGGTAAGACTGTGGCAAGCCACTTGAGACTTGAGCCCACTGGTTCAGTAAAGTAAAGAACGTGTTCGCGTCGGATCCGCTGCTGTCGTTGAGAAAAATGGCAGGCGGTTAACTTTTCGTCGCTTTCAAGAACTGAACGAAAACTTTACAGCAAAAAAACTCAGATTTGCTCTGCGAAATAAAAAATAAATTTATAAAGCTTTCCTCATTGTAGGTATCAATTAATTCGTGCAACTCTGTACATTTAATATGAAAATGTTTCCGTTATTGCAGTAGTCTTCCACTTTTCCTTTTCCTACCAGCTGTTCCCCCACTTGTGTCTCTTTTTAAAGTTCAGAGACTAGAAGCTGTTAAGAACATACATAAGTATTTACACATTTACATATGCATATGTAAGTATTTTTATAATGCTGGTGTCGTCACTGTCCTCTTCGTCGCCATAAGCAGTTTGTTCAATTGCGTAACATGGTAGCAAATATGCTTGTTTTTTCTCTTCGTTATTTTTTTATATGTATGTATTTGTTTTGATAATTTCTTGTTTATAATATTTTAAAGCAATTACGTATTTAATATATTCCTTATTACGTCTTATGTGTGTACATATGTCTGAATTACTTATGCATACGAGATTTTGGAACAGTATGTTGTCCTTCATTAAAATAAAACTTCATAAACGTGCATACGTACATGTGGTCGTCTGAAACGCAAACGGTTGTAACCGCAAAAAAGATTTGAAATTGAATTTCTATGGATGTACATACATACATACATACATACATATATTGCGATTTATCTTATCAGGTATGGCTTCTAAGTAAAATATGGTTTCTAATTATACTTCCAAAATAATGCACCAAATATGCTAGACGATTCTTGGCTTTGCAACGTTTCAGGCTTCTACAAATACATAAAAAATGAAGCAATTACTTCCTCTTATACTCCAGGTAACCATATACAATACATACATATGTATTTGTTTTTGCTTTTTAGTTATGTGTATATTTTTTGGAAAGATAATATAAGTGAAACAAATTTGTTATAAGCATTATTAAGTCCGTATGCTTAATTATTATCGCAGAGTTGTTGAATTCGTAAAAATGCTTTTAGGTGATTATCAAAATACTTCAGAGAGTACTTACAAACAAACAATGACTAATGAAAATAATAGTGAATGTCAATGAGGGACAACTTTAAGTTCATGAATGTTAATGTACATACATATGTATGTATGTATGTATGTAGAGAAAATGTCACCCCATTATTTATGTAGATCTTTACAAAAACCGCTACTCAAAAAATTTTATTTGAAATAAAAACAAGTTTGTATTTAGTTACTTAGCTTATAAATACACATACATACATACATGTGTGTACATGAAAGTGTAAATACCCTGCCAGCAAATTGGTAGTCGACTACTAAAATAATTAACTTCACGTTAACTTTTATGGACTAGCTTCAAATTAGCTACAATACAATCGAAACGTAGTGCAGAGTTCACTCAAAATTCAAATACTAACATACACACATACACGGTAAATAACTCTTGAATTAAATTGCCTATTGTCGCATTCGTTTTAAATGTAGCGATGGCTGAATGGGTTAAGGTGGCTGCTCACCAGTCTTGAGGCTTAGTGGTTCGAATCCCACCAGAGGCTAACAAAAAAAAAAAAAAAAAGTGTGATGAAATTTAATTTAATAAAATATAATAACTAACTATTGCCACCGAAAAATGTAAAATCAGCCTTGATTTGTACATTTTTTTCTGTATGTACTGACTTTGAAGTAGTTAACTTGAAGTTAGTTGAAAAGTAATGCAGCGTCGGACAATTGACTACCTCCTAGGACATCGTAATGTTAAAATAGTCAGTCATCTCCATTGAAAATAATCTAAGTGTCAACCACCACCAGTTGTAAAAAAGTTAGCTTGTAATTCATTATTAGTTAACTGAGTTGCCGGCAGGGTACAGATATGCACACATACACATGTACATACGTGCATGCAACATATACTGCAATATACTTACGTATATGTGTATGTGCAGATATTGTTATATCTCTAAGGTTACGAGAAAGTATAAATGCGTCTTGGCGGATGTTGTCGCTCATTATCTATGCACGTACATATGTATGTATGTACATACATACTTCTAACATTATTCTTGCAAAGCTTTTTAATTTTGCGCTTTAACAAATGTCACGCAAAGAAAAAGCATGTTTAATTAGGGTTGTGACAACAATGTTACTTTCTGTATAACGATCTTATGGTTTCAACCGTATAAAATGGCCAAGGCTACCATATACATAGTATATTTAAGGCAACCATATAGTTTGATTGTTTGCAACCATATTATGGTTGTCTACAGCCATAATTTATTGAATCTGTTATTCAACGATTCGATTACATATATTTTCTGTGTGTATAATTGTCAAAATTTTTAATTATATCAAACACACCAATTATTACGTTTTTATTTATATGTATGTTAATATTGCTTACCATAGAATCGATGCCAGAGCAGTCTTTTGTCATCAGATTTACATCACATCTTAAATAGCTTATGTATGTCGTTTTACACAATATTGAAGTCAAAGTTCTGATGATACCCTGTCATCGGTAAGAAGATTTATTTTATGTAGTTATTTTTCCAACATATGTACATATTCCACTTATAAAAATTATCTCAACTCAAAAATTAAATACGTATGTACATATTTTTTAAAGTATCTAGTTTAATTGAAATTCTCACATTGTTAGTGTAGGTGTTGGGTGATAAGCAGATACATAAACATATTTCATTATTTTTTTTAATTAAATTATTTATTTTCATTGACAAAAAGCATTTCAAATACTTCCCACAGTTAAGACTGATGATGATTTCAAGTGTGGGTGAAGCAGCAAATATTAATTTCAAAAGATTATGAAAAATTCTAAATATTTCCACAAAAGTTTTATTTCTGTGAAAATAAAATAAACAATTCGCAATAATTGCGTTCAAAAAATTTTAAACATTTTTGAATATAAATAGCAACAATAAATTATGAAATAAAATTAAGCCAGTGGAAATATCTACATACACATTTGCATAAAACGTGTGGTGAATAAAAAACGAACAACATTTAAATTAAGCGCAAACACAAATTATTTTAAATTGGGTATTTTTTTTTGTTTTTTTTTTATGTTAATAATAGTTCACTCGTTTAAAATTTTCTGTTTTTTTATGAAATTAACTTGTTTGGCTCACTTTTCCAAAAAGTTTTCCTCGAACCCAATTGTAGAGGGTCCTTTTTCTTTCTTTTTCACAAATTATATTTTGTGAATACCGTTAGCTCTCTACTCTAGAATTTGCGATTTTTTATTTTCAGTGATACTTTTGCCTAATAACACTTATTGTAAGTATCTTCTTGTTGTTGAAAGGCTCAAAAAATGCCATCCCGAGTAAAATATTACTCATCCGTCATGTATTTCTACTGTCATGAGCAAAACCAGTGAAGAGAGCATTTTATATTTTTATATAGAAAATATATAAAACTTTATTGGAAAATGTTTACAATTTTAAAGTGGTTTGCATTTTATTCACCAAACGTTACTAAAATAGGACTTAAGATGCATACACTGAGAAAAAGGCAACGGAACAATCCTTGGCAATGCGTACATATCAAATTATAGCACATACACACTAGCCCACCTTCAGCGTAAATGGATATGAAAAGCAAAATATGATAAACTCTCTTATACGATGTCGCACTTTAACTTTTACCAATAATTCTTTTACCAACTGGGACAGAAACAAAATTTCAACATTTCACTTGTTAGTTTAATAAAATTTAGAAATATTTGAAAAATATCTGACAAACAAAATGTTAAATGTCGAATATCATTAAAATGTTTATGAAAGAGTGTAAAATTGTATGTTTTTGGACAGCAAACGGATGTGAAACAAAACAACATCATTTGAATACATCATGGTACAATAAACATGTGTTCATTAAAGCAACAACAATTAAAAATAACATCAGCAACAAGAAAAAAACTAAATAAACTGTGAAGAAACCCCAAATAAAAGAACAGGCACAGAAGCTGTTATTTTTCCACATCCATTGCTGTTTGTTTTATCAAGACTTTGTAATGATTTTGGTTTTATTGTCTGCAGCAAATTGATTTTAAATTCAATGTGTGATCAATTTCAGTATGAAAATTATTCTCTTATCTCAAAGACAAAACAACAATAAACAAGAGGAAATTTAAGAAATTTCATTTTAAATAAAATATTTTTATTGGGTTAAGGCATTAAGAAATTTAATTGAATGTGAAGAAAATGTGTTTTCGCCTCGTGGGAAAGAAATTGCAAACTTTGTTCTTCAGATGAGGGAGGCCAAAAAATCAAAACTCTCTAATCCGTCCTACGACCTACTATTATGCACTGCCACCTCATGTTGTACCAACGGAGAGAAACCAGGAAAACCTCTCCGATGGGTCAATGTCCAGTTATTCAGAAAACGTTCGTATGAAGAGCAAAATATTTGTCATGCCGTAGAGAAAAATTCGACGAAAATATTTTGCGTTTGCCAGAACAGTATAATTAAATTAGAATATTCTGTACAAGAAAAAAAATGAATCTGCACGGAACCAAAAAGTCCACTCATTGTACAGAAACTTAATTATTATACGGTCAGGTCTCTCGCACCGTACAGACTAAATAAATTAATTCCCTGTTCGAATACCCTGTCTGATAATAATTTGAAGTGTTTTAGCTGGAGAAAATAAAATCTTTTCTATAATCACTTCTCTAGCTTTAATATTGTACCTCCATGTGTTTGGCTGTTGGATTTCGAAAACTTTATTTAATCAAAATCTTACACATACGTACATGTTTTTAATTTTTTATCTCTATTATAAAGCGCACATTATTGCTTATTTCGATATCATTTTTTATCTTCCACATACATACATATATGTATGTTTTGCAAATAAATATTTTTTACTGTAAAAGCCTCTCCTTGACATCTAGCATCCTCGACCCTCGTATAACATTAATCACTGCCTTTGGCAAAAATACATTATTTATTTCTCCGTATAATTAGTGTGACCAAATGAAGCTGCAACGCTGCAGCCAAACTGCTTAAAACTCCTCATCATTTCAAAACTATAAATTCAAAAACAAAAAAAACTACACTCATACAAAACACAAACCCACAACTCAAACTGCAAAATCTGTAATTTTTTCTTTCTTCATTTAACTAACGAGACGGACCCAGTGGAAAAAAATTGTAAATAAATCCCACGCGAATGGTCATGAAGGCCGTTTTAACATCAAAATGTATGTAAATGAATGTGTTTCTTTTTTGCAACCACTGTTACTAAATTGGGAATAAATGGAAAAAATGGCAAAAGATGATGGTCTTAAAATAAATGTGAATGAATGTTGCAAACTGTATGGCTGCTTTTCAGTTTCATGCAGTGTGCTGTTCTTGCTGTTTTTTCGTTGAGCTTGAGACAAAAAAAAATGGATATATCAATAGTGTATTGAACACTCTTTCTCTTCGAAAAATAAAGCAAAGAGTGACATCCTCTTGAGAATGTCCAAAAACAAAATTTTTGTACCAGTTAAATGAATGCCGGACTAAACGTGCACTGGCAAATTGGCTGGTTGGAATGATTTCAAAGCCATAAATTTAATCTAAAGCACCAGTAGTATTTGCTGAAATTATAACTGGAGCAAACTTCTGTGTGTAAATATTAATAGCCTTAAAATGAAGTTAAACTGTAAAAGCTTTTAGATCAGAGCTGTGAATTTTATTTTGGTTAGATCATTTATGGGAACTAAACTTGCCAAATAAGCACTTTATAAATAAGTTATACAACACTAGCTAAAACATTTTGCTCCTGAAGAGGACTTGGATCTGTAATCTGTAGCTAAAAATAAACGATAGAATTCACTGCAACTTGTTCGACGATACCGCTTTACAGCATCCTTTTCACCATGGAACCTTCTGGTTAGCAAATCTAGACAAGGACCTATTGATACAGCTTAGGACTCATCAATTTGTAGTTGATTGGCCACTGAATAACACAACGCATTACAAAGAGAATTTGTTCGTCAGCTGTAAATAAACTGTGGAATAAACTGTCTGCAGACGTATTTCCTTTTACTTACAGCGACGAGGGAGGGTTCACATCAAATGTACACAAGCCCTACTCCCTATTTCCTCCTCCCTAAAACTATTTTTCTAAGTTCCGGCACAATGCACTGCATATGTAGGAGTTGCCCTCTGAATACCAAATTAAAAGAAAGAGTGCAGTAAAGTATTTTATAGGTCCTGAACCGTTTTGCGGGATTAACAACAGTTTTAAGAATAGCATTCTGCTGTAATGGGAGGAGGAAAGCCTTGCGGGCTGCTGGAGAGCCCTATAGATCATGATTCAGGCAAAACGGTTGCTGAATCCCGGTAGAAAAGATATTAGGTTATATACAGGGCTAATGACGGGGCTAAGCTACCATCTCAAAAAACTGATACTGTTAACCAGTGATTCCGGCAAACTCTGTAATGGGGAGAATCAAGCGGTGGAACACATCTTTTGTGAATTTCCCGCAGCGACATACTTCAGCGCTGGGTTGTTGGATCCCAAGTGGTGTGATCCTGTTTGACTCCACTTGAACGTGGCCAACCAACCTAAAAATGCCCCCAGTGAAACAGCGAATAATAGTAGTGCGAAATCTCCAAGAGATTGCCTAATATCGTAATCGAACGCTTACTCAGCCATGATGGAAAGTACCCAAGGACTCAAGCTACTAAAAACATTTTTAGAGCCCAAGCTAAAACTCATATAGTTAAAATAGAAAAATTTAATAATATTACATCTGTCACAGGTACTAATTTTGCTTCGCATAAAAAGTTATGAAAAAAACTAAAATCATATGAATCCTTTTGCTTGCCACTTTTTAACGTTTAGAGAAACCAGCCCATTTAAGAAAAAATATATCCAGACCTTAAAGCATTTGGTGAATGTTTGTTATCAGCGACATGCATACCAACTTAACAACTCAAAAAAGCATGCATACATGTACATATATTTCAATATTTGGCTTTGCCTCGCCTCACGTTGGCCTGAATGACTGTCTAGCAGGCTGGCTGGCTGACTGACTAACTCACTGACTGGAATGGTCTTGCATACCCATTTCCGTTAACTAAATACTTTTCAACAAAAAGGAGTCATGTTGATTTGCCAAGTTACGCGCTCGTTTGCCATTCACCGACATTCACAGCAGACTAAGTAACAGTTTTTTATAAAAATTTTGCAACAACTCTCAAAAGCATACATTTAACTGAATGGATTTTTAATATAAACCAACCCTACTTCACTGGTATTTCTTTGCTTTTTTTTAGATTCTGATTGGGTTGTGTATCTTTTGTGTTGGTATTTTTTTTTAAGGAATTTATGTCGCAAAATAATTACATATACATATATATTTCAAATCGCATTAAGCTAAGCATAGAAAGTACGAGGGCAGTAAATCAAGTCTGCATTTTTTTTCTGCTAAAAATAATTTATTTCATACACAATATACGAGTAAGCTGTAGCCCATTTCGAAAAATCTACATATATCTGTTATGCAAAATGGAACCTTCGCAATTATAATTTTCTTTATTGCAAAGCTGTTTATATTTTTTGTTTGTTTGCAGAAACACCAAGAGTTCTTAGCATAAATCGAAGCTGCAACCCGTGTAGTGCTGGTGATGTATTGAGTATTAGGGGGCTTAGTATGTGTACTCAATACTTAAAAGTAGCCACTCAAAACCTTCAGAGTTTTACCTTCTAAGCAAATTTAGCGGAAAATTAAAAATGCAATACAACTCTATTTGAAAGCTAGGGCTTACGAGCTTTGGGACTGACCCTCTTCTTATGATTCCACTAGGAGGTTGTAAAACAAATCTTCCATGCCTTCAAAAATTTAACGATTTGCAGCTCCCAGAGATTAACCCAGGGCCAAAACTTCTACTACTGGCATTTCGACAGCTGCCATTTACTTATTTACAATATACGTACGTTGCAAAGCAGAGTACTCGATAAGACCTCTGATATTCTAGCTAACATATGGCAAGTACCCTCGTTTAATGTACATTTCTTCTCATTTGAATTGTGGGATTTAAACTATCCAGAGTGTTGCTAAATAAATTGATATGGGTATTTGTTACTTTTGTTTCAAACTTTATTAATATGCCACACAATTGAAAATGTAGCCGCAATTTTTGTCCGTAAAGAACGCCGATAGATAAGTAAGAAAATAATTAAATTACAATACTTGCTAAAATTTATAGCATATTCTAGCTAATATTGAACGCATAAAAAGGACTGCCGGCTCTTGAACTGACATGCAGCAGCAATGAGAGAGTCTTTAAATGTTCCAATTCAATAAAAAATTTTAAACCACGATTTAATACTTCACAAGGTCTTGTAATAGCAATATTTTTAATTATACTTTAATGCCTTGTGTTTAATTTTTCTTTTATCACCCACCCTCTTGAGCAAATGTAAAGTACAGCTAAAGTCCATGTTCCGTGGAGAAGCCATTTATATTCACATTTATATCTTGAGTTTTACTAGAGGGTAAGCTTTTTTGCTTTGCAGGCTGCCTGGCTGGCTTTGAAGTCATACGAGAGTACATTTGCAATTTGAACGTGCCACAATGCCTGTAGGTGTTTGATTTTTATATTTTAACTTTTCTTGCCGAAGACATATGAGAATTGAATGAATAGCATTTTATCTGTATGTGAGTATTTATGCTGAATATGATGTGGGGTTACAATAGTAGAATACGGAAAAAAAAGAAGTATGTATGTACACTCTTAAAATATCAAATTTAATGCGGTTGTAGTCTGTGGCAAAAGGCAAAAGTTTGTGTGCCAAACTCGGTACACAAATGTCGGTATTTTGTTTGAATTGCAGCAACGTTTAGTATGCGAGCAAAACTTTTGCAATATTTTATCTTTGCAAAAATAAAAACATGCAAATGGTAAAAAAACTGTGGAAGAAAAAATAAACTGCCCTTAAGCTAAACATTTAGGAATATTTGCGATAGAGAGAAAAAAAAGGGGAGCCGTTGAATATTTCTTTTATCTCTTAAACATGTACATGTTTATATTTTTCATGGTCTTGGAAATGTGCAAATGCTGCCGATTATTTCCTTTTATTTTTTTGTCAATGCACTTCCAATTTTTATCCGTATTTTTTCGTAAAAAAAAAAATAATTTCTAAAGTAAAATCTGCATAAAACTCACCAGATCTTTGAAAGAATTGAGAATATACATAAATGTTTCATGAAACAAAAAATAAAAAAAATTACTGTTGCAGACCATAAGAGTAAGGGGAGGAATATCTGATAAACTTTGAACTAAATAGAGGCTGCCTTTAACGTTCTCAATTACAAAGAAATCGAAAAGCCCATGAAAAAATATGCTGCCAGGGGAAAGAGCATTAAGTATTTGGCCAAACGATGCTACTATATGTTTCCAGAAAATCGGACTGCACACGCTTAGTTTTGAGTTAGTTCAGACAGCAACTGTGGTATAAAGAAGATGGGTAGTGAAAGTTTCATTGAGTTCAAGTTTATGGCCACACTGTCTTGTTGTGGCAGTGCCTCCAGAATTTCCTATACAGATCAAGTACTTATTAAGTGACTCCACCAGAGACAAGAATTAAATCTCCCATTATATCATTATTTACAAGTTCTGTCGTTATCTATTTAATAGTATTTCATCTCATCCCTTTCATTTTATTGAAATAAAAAAAAAACTCATTTGCTATCGATTGGTATTAATGATTATTGCCAGTATATTAAATTTCATTTTAAATATTCTTTTTTCTCATGTTCTTTTCAGCTTTTTCTTCGTTTCGCTTAACTAACTCATGATAAGACTGAATAAATTTAATACTCGTATATGCATGAATACAAAATAATAAAAAGTAAGGAATAAAAAGTCGCATTGAAAAAAAATAAACGTTCCACAAAAATAATAACATCAACACTTTGAAACTCTTTTGAAGAGATTACGATTAGTATGCTGATGATGATGTCGCGACGTTGGTTGGGTACGGAAGGTACAATAAGCAACAAAGCTGGTGGAAATGTTAAAAAGCTTCAAGGCATTCATACAATTTACCAACTTTTCAAGCACTGAGGAAAGAACAACCGTCTTCCCATCGCTCAAACATTCAATCATATTGCTGTTTGCCTGCATTGTGTATGGATATCTTATGTCTGTATGTCTGTCTGTCTGTCTATTCAAGTGAAGAGAATAACAATAATGATGGTGATGGTGATAATAATGAATATGCTGGATGATAACAAATGATGGTTACTTCAAAAGATTTACCCAGAAAATGTTGTCCGCTTTTGTCATCATTGATAAATTCAATGAATTGTTTTGTTTGTTCTGTCATCCGTTTAACTGAAACACTGTTTTATTTTAGTTTTTCAAAGTAATTTTGCGCTGGATTTCTTCTAAGAGAACGAATCTATTATTTAATGTCAGTTTATTCTCCTCATCAGCGTTTGCTTTTTTCCAGATCAGTATTGTTGCTTTTGCTGCTGATGATGTTTATGGATATCTTTTCAGGTTTTCATTAGTTCAGTAAATACTTGGCACTTTAATAGCTACATAGTATATTCGTAGTCAATAACTACCTACCCCTCCCTTAAAGGCAATTTTTAGTTCATACACATACATATTTATGAGAACTTGAAGCTGGACGGAGGAGTCTCCTAATTTAGTTGTCAAGATATCTTTACACCAGGTAGCCTTACAAGATCCGCTGACTACTTCTTCTGCCCTTTAAACTGTCAAAACGTTGTCTACAAACTGCACAAATACACAACACAAACAAGCAAACCTTAACAAATGGGAGACAGAACATGAAGTAATTCGACCAACAAAATATACATACATATGAAGTGTTTGTTGTAGTTATGAGGCTACCACTGGCCTTGGCTACATATTGCCAAGTATACATAAATGAGTTCACATTTGTTTATACATACCTACATATGTACATATGTATGTATGTGCGTCGAAGTTTCTTTAAGCAAATTCGTATATTCTGTAAAAGTTTTGTTTAAAAGAATTTTTCTGAGGAAAAATTCACATTAAGAAAATACTTTTTAAGGAAGAGGTTCCTTCAAAATATTAGCGAAACATTTGGTTTGGTGAGTACTGTATTCCAAATGAAAAACTTTTAAGAAAGATCTGCTGATGTTGGCATATTGAGTTTGGTTTGCATTGCCTGTTTTTTTTATATTTTTGTTTTTAAGCAAATAGGTACAATGTATAAAACTAAAAACAAATCACAAAGAACAATATGCAGCTCCCTTTGCTTACGAATATGAATGCTCACAAACGTACATATGTGCGTGTGTGTGTGTATATATAACTATGTTTGTGCATAAATATTTATTTATGATACTGTTTCGTTTCTGTTGTTTCTGTCTGTATTGCAATAGACATTGATGCTGAAAATTTATGCGGTTTCTGTAGTTTTTATCATAAAGTAAATTAAGTAAGAAAATATCAAAAAACCTCAAACCAACCAAAACCGAAAGAAATTTAACATTAATTTTAAAACCAAAAAAAAAAGTGAAAAAAGATATCAAATAGATTGAATGCAATTCAAGCCAAACATCGGCAGTCATGAAATCTTTTATGTGAAATGAGAAACTATAAAGTTGCTAGAGGATTGTTTGTTTTTGTTTTTCTTCTTTTTGCCTTCTTGAAGTTGGGAATTTAAAATTTTCTTTAAAGGAAATGATTATTGCCTTCCAGTGAAATGAAGTACAGCAGAAAAAATGAAGGAAAAAGAGAATTATAACTTGGAATTATTTATACCCTTCAGAGAAACTTGATTTATGATTAAAGCAAAAGGGTGAAGGTTACGCATGAGTAAAAAGTTTCTTTGATGGCAAATAAAATAAAAATTTCAGTTTATAATGCAAATAAAGAAAGGCTAGGTTGAGATGAGATAGAGAAAATTAATAAAGGCATATTGATGGGTTAAGAAAGAAGTAGAGGGGAAACGATATGAAATGAGTTTAATTGTTTTTTAGGTTATACCTAACAAATTGTTAGCCCTTGCAGGAACACTATTTTATTTAAATCCCCAATGCAGTGCAAAATTCCAAACATCAATTTTACTTTTTGTGTTCTAACTGGTTCACACTGGTTCGGTCTGTTTTATAATGCCATACGCAATAAAAGAGTTAAAAAACTGTGAGAGATAAAAATTGGTAGTTTGTGCGATTTCAGAATTGCGAGGATTCAGAGCTCGTAGTTGTTGGTGGGCATGAACATTTGACATTTCATTAATATTTTAGGTACTGCCAAAATTATTTCTCCTTTCTCTTGTGCACAACTTGAAATTATGAATGTCTAATAGGTATTACGCCAACTATAAATCTCTCTCGTAATTTGCGTTCTTTTTTACGTTTAACCACCCAAGGATCGGGGTGGTCTTTCCATCTCACTCAATTATAAATGATACCTGTCAAACCAAACACCTTCGTACAGCATATTCATTTTGACGTATGAAAAATGTTTTAAACACAAAATGAAATTGAGGAAAAAAAAAGAGGGAAAAAAAACATCCTACACCATGTTTAATGTTTTGCAAAGATTAAAACCAGATACGTTATTATAAAATGGTATGAGCGAGGAAGGAGAGCAAGGAGGCCAACATCTGCCTCAAAAATGCCAACAGCACGTTTTAGTGCAAAGTTTGTTTGAACATTTTCTACAGTTTCCTTTTCAATGCCTCGAACTACCTTTTACAAGTGACAGGATGTGGACAGACATTTACAGTTTGATAGACATTTGCTTATTTTATAATTTCATTTAGGGCAAAATTGAACATCTGATGCAGATGTAAATGAAGCACTTGTTCGTTTAATATGGGAAATGGGAAAGATATTTATTAAGTTCTTGATTTTTGGTAAGTAAAATGTGTTTAAAACAGGATATTGATATTTTGAGCGCTTTGGCTTGAAGGAGGTCTTTGCGGTAGAAGGAACTGGCAAATTTATTTTTATAATTGAAATAATTTTTCCAACTATTATGCATATTCTTATCAATAAGAGTGAAAGCAGTGTAGCTATGGTTGTCCTGGACCTCTCAACGAGACCCTAACCCATAGTAATATCCCTCCGACACACAGTGATTTACAGGTTGTCAGAAAACAAATTCACATCAATGAGACATTCTTCATTAATGGAATGAAATACTTTGTTACCTCGTTATTAATGAAAAACTTCATCCACAGAATGATGAAAATCAGGCCAAGAAAGATTTTTCTCTTAGCGTGGTAACGTCCCTCCGACAGACAGTGAGGCAGAACGCAAAACAGAGCAAACTCACACAAGGCAATTTTAGTTGGGCAATTCTAAAGCTGGACGAAGTATTCAGTGCAGGGATTAAGAAGGGAAAAATAACTGCCCCTACTAGACAACTTTGTTTCGCTCTACCATTCGCTTTTTTTCGTTGGCTAGTATTTTGCATTTTTAATCGCTGTGTGAACTCGTGGTGCACACACACTGCTGTAGTACAAGAGTTTAAAATATTAATGCTAAATAAATAGAGCGAAAAGGTGTTTATGTGAATATATTTAAATTTATAAGGTTCTATGCAGTATATTTAATAGGAATTTTGTGTATTATTGTTGTTTTTCTTAACATAAAATAAAAAGAAGTGTCAAATTGTATGAAAATAAAAGCAGAAATGTCCATAAATTGCTGCAAAAATTGTCCTGTGTGGACACGAAAGCAAGTCCAAAACAAAATTGCATTAGAATTGCCCAACTGAAATTGCCTTTTGTGTATCTTTGGAATATGCGATCTGGTTATTGAGCAATATATGAAGGAATCATAGATAAGAACCTAACCTGTCAGATGATGAAATTTTCACCCGATTTGCAGGGTGTCATAGTTGCCTACCTCGAGCATGGAAATTTTTGTTGATGTAAATTTTTGTAAAAATTATCTGATTTCAACATTTTATATTTGCTGTAAAACCAATGAACAAATTAAAAAACTACTATTCACTTTGTTTAGATATCTTAAATAGTTTGGAAAATATTTGTCTTTGAGTTTTTGACCTTGACATCGTTCGTGATTTCGTAAATATCACCGGTAGTCTTAAAAATGCTAATATGTAATTCGTAACACATTCCATTATTGTACTTCAAACGAGGGAGCATTTGACTCCTCCAGGGATACAGTGGACCTAGTTAGGACGACAGGAAGAAAATGTATAAATATATTTTTGTATGGGAGACTCTAATGAGTGGAGATACGAGGCAAATATGATTAGAAAAACTGTTGGAAGCAAAACATTTATTTTGTTCCTTTTGAGCTGACTCCAGAGCAGTTTTTGTACATTTTGTGAAATTTGTCACATTTTCCTATTTCTTCCGCTAATGCAATCTACTTAAAATGTTCCACAACGTAGTTTAAGCTAGGGAGAACAGGTTAGAGGGAGCGATGGAGTGTTTTTAAAAATAAAGTGCACTCTAGTGCTAGATTTTACCCGAGTTTTGCATTTTGCGGCCACTTTTTTAGTGTGTTAAATCAACAAATTATATACCTACCTACCAGTAGATAAGAAACTGAGCAGATTTTTATATTCCACATAAATTTAGATCATTTTATAAAATAAATAAGCGAGTCATTTGGAAAAGTGTAAAAAGTTAGCCTTTTGTACTTGCTTCACGTATGGACCGAAATTCATAATTTTAAATAGGAATTATTAGGATTTGCTTAAAAAATCTTTAAAACAATAAAATATTAATTTATGTTTGTATAAATAACGAGGAAAAACAGACAAATTAATACAAATTTCATGCGGGTATATAAAAAGCTACATACTGAAAATTTGTCTATTTGTTGTAAATCTGCTCTGCTGACCCCGGTTTTGATCGAAAAAATAAAATAATTTGTTTGGGGTTTTAAAATATTTCTTACAAATACATAAAAATAGGAATCACTTAGGGGTTCAACTTGACCCCATTAAGAATTGTACAAATAGAAATGCATTACAGCGTTTTTCAATATAACTAAAATAAATGAAAATGTTAACATGTACCGCAAGGCATCGCGTAAGTGTTTAAGTTGCACTAATTTAATGAGCCTCCAAAACTCACGTTATACAAACGTGAACACAAAACAAAGAAAGTTGTAAGCAAACAGTCTTCTGGGATGACACAAAATCATCCAAACGAGGCTATAAACAAATCACTGCTTTGGTAAATGTTAATTAAGTTCAGTGCCAAAATTGTGACCTTCAGCATGACCAGGGTTATTATGGGTGCTGATGAAGGCTGTTGCTACCCAATTAGGATTTATGCAAATTACCCCCCGATTATGGTTCACAACATCTAAATGTTGTGTTGTAAGATTTACAACACAACTTACAACTCTTTTTGTGATTATGGTTCACAACATCTAGGTGTTGTGTATGTCACAGAGTTGTTTTTCATTTGTAGAGCATCTTTCCGCAAAAATACATGCCTGCACACAAAAAACTACCAAGTAAAGCCACACTTCCAGAAAGATGCACGCGTATGTTGCTTTCATTACACATACACAAGCGAAAAACAATAAATTTTGACGTTTCATTGTCAAGATTTACAACAAAAAGACATGGAGTGTTGCATTTCATGTAACACCGCAACAACCGCGTAGAACTGCATTGGTAAAAATTAAAAGAATGAAAAACGTTTTTCTTAGAAAAATACAAACAAAGCCATAAAAATTTATGTTAATGTTGATGTTTAATTTCGTTATGATAATGAAAGGACCAAAAAATTATAGATTGCAGTTTAAATCCATTGCAACTACAAAATAAAACTGTTTTATAATCGAAAAATTGGTAATAATTATGTGTATAGATGTACTTTTATTTATATTTTGTTAATAAATTTTAACAATTAATTGTTTTTTTTATATTTTTGCAAAACATTTTGTATGCACTCTTACAAATTTTATAATTTTTTCGTAACTTAACTGCTAACATCAACAAGACAACACTTCAGTAGGTGTCGTAAGTTTTTGACAACATCTGATTACGTGTTGTAAGATTTTGACAACACTTGCCACAATAGTTGTAAACCATAATCACTTTTCAAAAAATACATACATAAATGAACAAATGTTGTGAACCATAATCGGGGCCTTAAGCTCCAATTTTGTAAAAAATTTACATATTTTTCACTCTAGGTATATAAATATTGAGAAATGGGAATTGTGCTCAGTCCATCGAACATCATGTCGCAAAGGAAGCACCTAAAATGTCTTAGTTTTAAAACGGTGTACGATATAATTAACTGCATCCGATCTCTATACTACTTATGCCACCTGCATTCAGACAAAACTGGAATACTAGTCTCATATTTCTACCGGTGCCTCAAAGTCTATTTTGGGCTCATTCGACCGTGTGCAGAAGAGACTATCGTGACTCATTGGAGGATCGTCGCTACTATAATGGGTTCGCCTCTGACAAGCGTCCAGGGCTCATCCATTCGCTGTCGAATAGCCATTGAACCGCACAATGCATTATAGAGAATTCGTTCTTCAGCCGTACATTTCGTCTGTGGAATAAACTACAGCTGTATTTCCTGTCGCTCACAGTGTAGGAAGGTTCAAATTAAATATACACAAGCCTACTGCCTCTTCACTGCTCCTTTTTGCCATTTTTCTCAGTCCCGCACTGCATATGTGTTTCTGTCTCGTGTATTTGTGTTTACAACAAAAACAGATTTTCGTACATATATTCTTTTGAAAGAAAACTTCTGCAAATTTTAGAAAGCCGACAGTAGGTTAGATTTTACTTCTATACGAAAAATTTAAATTTGGGCGGCCGAAAAATATCTTTTTCTTCATGTCAAAAACCATTGAAAAATCGATTTGACGATATCGTAAAATTGTTGTGCTTTCAAATCGATCAACCCACCCTAATATTCATACACATCAAGGCCTTGCTGCAATACCGTCATAACTCTATAAATTCAGATTTTGAGTAAGTGCAGAAGTAATCCTAGGTATAACATTTTAATTCTGTAAAAAAAAACCATAAAAGTAACTTTATGTACTATTAAGTTGTGTGTAATCTCAGAACTTTAATAAGTGTTTTCTGCAAAACTAGCTTTTTGAAGCTGTGACCCTATTGCAGCACAGGCTGGATAATATGCATGTAATTTTATAGATATTACACTTCAACGAGTTCAATTGAGGTCACAGTCATCTCATGTGTATACTTTTTTTGTGAAATCATTTCGTACTCTTTAAGTGTATATAGTACATATGTAGGTACGTAGATTCAACTCAACATTTTACAAAAAAACAAGTAAGAGTGCTATATTCGGCTGGGCCGAATCTTAAATACCCTTCACAATGGTACATACATTCCGATTGATTTTTGGTGCGAAAAGTTGTTTTATTTGGCTTTTAAATGGGCCGATTTTTTCTGAATTTCAATATCAGATCCACTACCGGGATTTAACACAGGCTGCAAAACTTTTATTTAAATAATTCCTAATATGCTCAAGTTCAACCACTGGGTGACACCAATTCTTTTTAATATCAATGAAATAAAGAAAAGCAAAATGTATTTCTTAATTATTTATCAGTTAACTTTATAGTAAAATTTATTTAACAAAAAATTGCATATAATTGCATTATTTTTAAATTATAATGCTAAACATTGCCATTAAGTGTGATTTTCTTTTCAATTTACTTACGTATGTGGGTACATGCATACGTATGTATGTATGTATCTATAATAGAAAACTCTAAAATAAATTCTTTATTATTGAATATTTTCAGTGTGTTCCATAAAACAATGATTATATACATACATATATACATACATACATATTTACATTGCTTGCTTTTACAAAATTATTTTTTTTCTTGTGCACGTTGTTGATGATCTATTGCGTATCATCATACACATGTGTGTGTGTATGTACATATGTAAGTACGTAGGGAAACCCAAAATGATTTTTTGTGTGAATGAATTTGAAGACGCAATTGTTTAAAAGAATTTCATTGCGTACCCTTTTTTCAACAATTCTTTATATCACTTTCATTTTCAAGCTCGTGTATACATATGTATGTACATACATACACATTTTTACACCAAAGCAAAAAAATTGTTTATGCTAACATACTTGCATGCATACATACATATGTAGATACATACATACCTACATACATACAAACGTATCTACATACATACATACATACATACATACATACATACATACATACATACATACATACATACATACATACATACATACATACATACATACATACATACATACATACATACATTCATACATGATCGCAAATATTATATACATATGTATATAATATTATATACATATGTATGTACCATTATGATTGATTTTTGGTACCAAAAGTTGGGTGCATATGGGCCGATGTCCAAAAATTTTCTAATTTTGCCCCTAAACAGCCTGTATGTACCATTCCGACAAATATTTAGTGCAAAAAACTGTTTCGTTTAGCTTCCAGGCCCGACTTCTTGAGATATCGGGAGGCGCTATATCTCGAACATATATGGGCCGATGACAAAAAGATTTCCAGTTTTGCTTCTGACTAACCTATATGTATCATTCTGATTGATTTTTGGTGCCAAAAGTTGTTTTATTTAGCTTATAGAGCCGATTTCTTGAAAAATCGGGAGACGCTATATCTCAGGTATATATAGACCGATTGCAGACATTTTCAAATTTTGCTTTTAAACACCTTATATGTACCATTCTGATCGATTTTTGGTACCAAAAGTTGTTTTATTTGGCTTTTAGAGCCGACTTCTTGAGAAAACTTGAGGCGCTATATCTCGAGTGTATATGGGCCGATGTCCAAAATTTTCCACGTTTGCCTCTAAATAGTCTATATGTACCATTCTGATTGATTTTTAGTGCCAAAAATTGCTTTATTTGGCTTAAAGAGCGGATTTCTTGAAAAATCAGGAGTCGCTATATCTCAGATATATATGGACCGATTTCAAAAATTTTCCAATTTTGCTTTTAAACACCTTATATGTTCCATTCTAATCGATTTTTGATACCAAAAGTTGTTTTATTTGGCTTTTAGAGCCGACTTCTTGAGAAAACGGGAGGCGCTATATCTCGAGTGTATATGGGCCGATGTGGAAAAATTTTCCACTTTTGCCTCTAAATAGCCTATATATACCATATTGATTGATCTTCGGTGCCAAAAGTTGTCTTATTTGGCTAATAAAGCCGATTTCTTTAAAAATCGGGAGACGCTATATCTCGGATATATATGGGCCGATTTCAAAAATTCCTTCATTTCTAGGATTTAATGAGCACTAAAAATGATATGGTTTAGTTTTTAAGAAAAAATTTTTTTTCAAAAATCTGAATACAAAAATTACACAAAATATCCCTCAAAACCCGGTTTTTTGAATATATCTCGGCTATCCGCGGACCTATCTTACTGAATTTCAATAGCAGACCCACTACCGGGGTTTCACACGTTTTAGCGAAAGAATGAGGTTTCTATCTCAAACCGTTTTCTCAGAAACGGTATTTCAACGACTACAGACGGACAGACGGACAGACGGACCGACGGACAGACAGACAGACGGACAGACGGACAGACGGACATCGCTCAATCGTAATCGCTATTGATGCTGATCCAGAATATATATACTTTATGGGGTCTTAGATGGATATTTCAATGCGTTACAAACGGAATCACAAACTTATATATACCCTTACACATTTATGTGAAGGGTATAAAAAAAGTTTTACTAAACAGCTGAATTGTGAAAGGTTGCACCAAGAGTACCACGCCCGTTGAATGCGCATGTTACAACTTTTGTTCGACCATAAAATCCATTCATAAAATTATCAAAAAGCGAGGTGGTGAAAGGAAAGAGAAAACTCTCCTGCAGCATGTACATACATATATAGTTACATACACACATATGTATGTATGTTTATAAGTCCTAGAATTGGAATTTAGTATGTATGGGTATGAGAAATAAAAACACATTTGTAGACTTAAGTTTACATATTTTTTTTTACATTTTACTTTATTGATTTTTCGATTTTTTTTTTAGTTTTTTATGCTTGTTATATGTATTTACAATTATATTTAGTGATATAATTGTCCTCTTCGAACTTTTTTTTCGTAGCTAATTACCCTCAAATTTATTTCAAACGGATACTTTCAATAAATTGACTTCAATACTTAGTAATTATGTTTAATTAAAAGCATTGACTTTAAGAGTGATGATTAGCTGCAAATATTTTTCAGTGCATACATGCAATAAGTGGTGCTTTCTTCCAATGATATCTTAAAACTGACGAACATCTAATTATCGTTACGGCTTTTCACTGCATTACATTTGGCGACTTTTTCATTCACTTACTACGTAAACAATCATGTTTTAGCGAACAATTTTGATACGTTTTCAATAATTTCAGCCTTCTATAAACCTGAATGAAAAAGGAAATATTTAATATTTGTTCTATTTAATAAAAATTATAATTTTTTTTTATAAATATGTACAAGAAACTGTATTGGTTGTTGTAAAAATATATTAGGAGAAACAAGAGTTTTTTCAATTTAGTCCCATTTCGTAAAGTTTATATTTGGTATTTCGATACCAAAATTGGGAGATTTTGTTGACCAGTCAGTCATATAATCTTTTTTTTCGTATTATTAGTTTGATTGGTAAATACAAGCAAATCATATTGCAATGTACATTTTGTCAGTCTGGTAACCTCGCTATAAATCATTTACTGCGACAGAAGGCCGCCTGTGATAGTTTCTGAAATAGAACTACTTCTGTTAGTGTTCCGTAGAGCTGCAAAATCGAGTTTCGATATTTTTATATTAAACTATGAATAGTTTCTAGCGGAAGTTTCTTATTCAAGTCTATTCTTTTATTTGGCTGGATATACTTTCGTCACGTTTAATTTTGAAAAAGTCAAAACTAAGACTTGCTGCAACATTTTCTTATTCCTGTAGTCAGGCATACGAGCAAATGTAAACTTGTAAAAAGAAAATGCCAATTTTGCAGCTAATCTTCCGACTACTAAAATTTAATGCTATTAAACCATATTTATTTTATTTCGCACGACATGTGATTAATAAACTTTGATCTACCAAAGTTGATTTTAGCAATTCTGCTATTTTAAATTAATTTTTTTTCCGCAACCTGGCACTTCAAAAAGCAATTTTTTCACATTTATAACACAACCAACCACACACAGTTTCTATATTTAAGTTAATTAATATTATGTAAGATTTAGTATATGTATTATAATTACTTTTAATTCCACTGTATGTATGTCTCAATAAACGGCAACACCGTTCGCGAGTGTTTTCGCCATTGATGGTTCACGTCAGGACAAACCCGACTATCCTCGTTCTCGTGCTGCTTTTCACAATTCTATATAACTGTTTCTTTTGCACATTTTTGGTTTCACGCACTGTTTGCTGACCTTTTGCTATGGGCATTTTCCGTTGTATGTATGTACATATACTCGATTTTCAACATGGCTGCGTCCAGCGTGCTTCCTGAACACAGCTTTATTTTCATTCTCACATTTTTGGAACTTCGCACTGGGGCTTTTCCATACTTGCAATTCACAACGAGTGGATATTTTCTGTGTATCGCACTCTTTTCTTGATTTTCGACCTCCAGCAGTGTGGAGGTTTACGTTACATAATTTTTGCTGTTACGAACTTCGGTTTCGCTAGAGCTAATATTTTCGCTATTAGGCTCATTCACATCTATTATATCGCTCATCGAGCTTCGCTGTCCAAAACATATTGCCAAAAGATTTTTGTCACCTCAGAAACTCTTGACAACAGCCTTGTTTCATCGTAGTTTGATATAGTCTACTTACGTATATCAAACCTTCTTCAAAAATTTTGTGGGCAATTTTCCACCGTGAAAATTACCCCGCCTTTCGCCGCTCATTTTAGCCGCCAATCGCACACAAAATTGACGTTGCCCGGGGATCACCGCGCGGAGGGCCGTCTATCCTCTAACAGACGACATACACCATGTAGTATAATGAGTCGACTTGAAGTTTTACACTAATAAAACTCCCTTGATCCCCACAAAATGTTTTTAATTATTTACATTGCGTTTTTTTTTTTTTTTTGAACAATTTTATTAACTGCTATTTAACTTTTTATCTATCAATATATTTCTTGGTATTTAGTTTTGATGAACAGAACTTGTACGCCACCGCCTTTCAAATAATGCGTCCGACTCGTTCAGGCTTCGAAAAGCAACTGAAAGAAGCGTCATGGACTATTTGATTTGGAAGCGATTTGTTGATATATCACTCACTTTTCTGCTTGTACTCATTTAAAGCACTCATTTACTCACACTCAAAGATTCTGGTTCTTGTTTTGATTCACACTCCAACTCATTAAATTTTTTAGTTTTTTTAACCCTCTTTTCTGCTCATCAGCTCTCTTGAGCAAGAATTAATTTTTGCCAAGAGTTTGTTTTTGTTGGTACATAAATTGCTGTTTATTGATTAAAATGTAAATAAGCAGCGGCCATATTGAAATCGTGAGAAATAAATTTAGTTACTTGTTTTTGCAGTAGATGCAATACATTTAGCGTTCATTTGACTTTTTGTGAAAAGCGTAGTAAAGGGCTTAACCTTTACGTTTAGGATTTATGTACGTAGGAACGCTACCTCAAATGTGTCGGAAATTGCGGACATGCTAAATGCTATATGTATATTGAATGTTGTTGAAAGTTTGAAGGCAGACAGTTTTTCAAAAATTTCCAGAATATGGGAGTTTAAGGAAACCGAGCAAGAAAGATTAATGATAAGTTTGATATATGTAGTAAAGAGCCCCAAACGAAAGAGTACTTTTTTCAAATAAAAAGGTACTTTTTGGTGTTGAAAAGGTTTAAGTGAACAATTTGAAGCAACTGTAAAATAAATTTTATTTTGACTTATGTACAATTTCCTAGAGTTCAGTTAAACTCGAATTAAATTTGAATTTTGCAGTAAAAATTCAATTTTTTAAAAATGTTTGCTATGAGTTTCTGTATAACAGTTTTGCAAATTTAAAACACTTTGTTTTAATTAGTTTCGTTAGTAAAAGGTTCTTTCTCTGAGATCATTGTATGAAAGTTGTTATCTCTCAAAGAGCTCAATATAATGTGACAAATGTACATTCATTTGTGATCAGCTGTTTGAATTGTACGTTGTACCGCCGACAGATGGGAGGCCAATAATGAAAAGTAAGAGTGTGTTAGTGGAAAAATGTGGACTTCAAAACCTGAACATATCGCTGCAGCGGTAATGATCGCTTATATGGATTATTACCAATTGAAATTCTTGTGCGCATGCTAACATCAAATGCAGGATTTAAATCCAAACTGAACTATTTCCAATCGAGCACTTTATTTATTGGGATTTACACAATAATATCTGAGATCTTTTTGGTCGTCTTTGATTAATAGGTACATATATATCGTCAGGTTTTACGAAAACTAGATTAAGTCTATTAAAAAAATTATTAAATATTTTCATGCAAATAAGAAACTAAACCAAGCCCTTTTCCGGTATTGAATTGAAAGTAAAGGATCCAAAATCCCAAGGTATGATCAATGAAGCAAATAAAACTGAAGATACATACCAGCCAAGCTGTCAGAAAATGGCTAAATAGAAAAACAGCGTTTTGTATTTAACTGAAAACTAAACGAGAAACAAATTGAACATTTGTTAACTTGCATAGACTTTATTAGTAGAGTCTACTAAGTGGACCTCACAGTAACATATACAAACGATTGTAGAGTACCATTCCGATAGTCAACCATTTATTATTTTTTTCTTTTTGAGCTTGATGCTCTATGAGTGCAAATATTAAATTTGCTTGGCAAGAGTTTATTGTTGCTAGGCAGGACAAATTTACCGCCTTGTTGCTAAGTGATTGATATAGCTTCAGGCTCAATTAACTGTTTTTTCTTATGTATATTAATATTTAATATGAGAAATTTAAGTTTTATCTCAAACATATGAGTTTAAATTAGTGATATCATGTCAGCGACTTTTCCACCGAATCTAGCGACTTTGAAACCAAGCAAAAGCCAAAATACATTTCACGTGGCAAAACTTTAGGGGCCACATAAACTATACAAACAAACACTTTCGGTTGGCACATAGACGATATAATTCGTATAAGCACAAATTTCAAATTTTTGTTTTGTTTCCAGTGAATGGACACTGATTGTACAGCGGCCATTTTTCTATTCATTTATTTTTTACTTTCAGCAAAAATGGTACTTTTATAAAGAGCGATGAGTTGTGGTGAAACAATAATTCATCATCCATCTATACAAACGGTTTGACAAGCATAAGGAATTTTGGGTTTGTGCAAACATGTTTCATTGCTTAGGGGGCGTTTATTTGTTTGAAGCATTTTTCTACGATAATGAACATTTCTTGATTTTTGTCAAGTGTTGCAAATTTTGCAAGATAAGAAGAACCACACAAAATTTAATATTTATGCAAATTATCTATGTATGTATACATACATACATAGATAATTTGCATAAATATTAAATTTTGTGTGGTTCTTCTTTTCTTGCAAAATTTGCAACACTTGACAAAAATCAAGAAATGTTCATTATCGTAGAAAAATGCTTCAAACAAATAAACGCCCCCTAAGCAATGAAACATGTTTGCACAAACCCAAAATTCCTTATGCTTGTCAAACCGTTTGTATAGATTATTTGACAGAGTACCGTCAAAATGTTTTAATACCTAGGTAGGTATATACCCTATAAGTGTAAATTATGTTGTCATAAAGGAAGTTACACAAAAAAGTATTCAAGAGTTACTATCCGCTACAATTGGGCTTAAGCTCAAATAAGCACTGTGCTAGTTAGCTTTTTGCTATCTTTCCTACAAAAACTAATAAAGTAACCTCATCAGCTGAACCGTTAATCGTCTGACACTGTCAAGAGAATATAGAGATGAAAGGCAGCCAAAACGATATAGCAAATCCACATAAGCTCTCTTCTGTAAACTCTCTTCTGTAGAAGCGGCGTCTTTTTGACAGTTTTCAGAAGCTGTACAAAAACAAAATAGGTACCTACCTACATGTTATTTTTTATTGAAGTTGTTCTTATTGTAGGGAAAAGGTTACCTTATTAATTGTATCATGCCGAAAACTGGGTACCTACATACATATGTATGCATGTTATATGGTGGATAAAAAGCCAAGATCATTCACATACTATTCTAAACATTTTAATAAGCTTTTTCAGTAAGTGAAACATCAACACTACACCATTTTTAATTGAAATTGAGAAAATTCAAAATTATATTGAGAAAATTCAAAATTATATTGAGAATTTAAATTTGAATTTGAGAAAATTTAAAATGAACTTGAGAATTTTAATTTGAAATTGCAAAAATTTAAAATGGAAATGAGAATTTCAATTTGAAAATGAGAAAATTCAAAATGAAATGGAGAATTTAAATTTGAAAATGAGAAAATTCAAAATGATGTTAAGAAATTTCAAATTCAAATTGAGAAAATTCAAAATTAAATTGAGAATTTTCAAATTCAAATTGAGAAAATTCTAAATAAAATTGAGAAATTTTAATTTTAAACTGAGAAAATTCTAAATCAAATTAAAAAAATTTAAACAAAACATTAAGAAATATTTAATGAAAGGGACACACATATATTTTTTTGATATTTAAATAAAAAGATATATCAGGAAAAAAACATATCATATGGATGTCCCGTATTGTTGGCTATGTACATACATAATTTCATATAAAATAAACTGAAGATATTAAAAAAACAACTGCGACAGGTAGGCTTTTTAAATTACGTACTTATGTCACAGAAAACCAGCCAGTGCGGAATTTAAAATAAATTGTTCTTTTCAACGGACATGGATCTTAAGGACAATTGTGTTATATGTTTAACAAGAATGATGCATGGTGGAATAAAACCACTTACACCGTTTCGCCATTTGTTTCATGAAAATTGTATAACTTAAAATTTCTCAATTTCATTTTGAATTTTCTCAATTTGAATTTGAAATTTCCCAATTTCATTTTTAATTTTCTCATTTTCAAATTTAAATTCTCAATTTCATTTTGAATTTTCTCATTTTCAAATTTAAATTCTCAATTTCATTTTGAATTTTCTCAATTTGAATTTGAAATTTCTCAATATCATTTTGAATTTTCTCAATTTCAAATTAAATTTCTCAATTTCATTTTAAATTTTCTCAATATCAAATTAAATTTCTCATTTCCATTTTAAATTTTCTCAATTTCAACTAAAAATGGTGTAGTCCCATGAGCTAGGTCCTTTAGTAACAATATAAGTAGGTACCTACCATACATATGTATGTATGTATATATTTTTTGCTGTGACAGATGATTAGGCTGGGCAGATTTTGAAGACGTAAAAAGGATAATGAAACATAAACCATGAAATTTCGTGCAACGCATTTAACCAAGATTGGTTGCGCTGAAGAGCGTAAACCTTCTGACATTTTTCTGAATGCATTTATACACGAATCACTCTCTATACCTACCAACTCTGGTGAATACCTACCACTTCATACACTATTTTGTTCCTCTTAATTTGCTCATTGTTAACATTTTTACCATTTTATAAATGTGCACTGATTGGTAGATAGGTAGGTATTGTTTGAGAAAGTTCCTTTAAGATTTTTCCTAATTTTTGGCATTCACATTCACAACGATACTTAAATTTATGCACAAAATAAATTAATTTAACAGTGAAGTGCAAAATAAAAAGGCATTAGAAATGATTTCAATATTATTAATTGTAATATTAATTGTAATTTAAAAATATCTGCCAAATCACTACCCAATACTGTAATATAAGACATGCTATTGTTGTATTGTATTGACCAAATAATAAACAAATAAAAAATAAATAAATAAAAATATAGGCACATAGGTATGTAGTAGGTATGCAGGAATAAAACTAATGAGAGGGCTTTTTATAGTCCCTGCTGTTATATGCTGCCATGCCATGCACCAATTTAAGGAGTGGCCCAAACGAGGCCTACTAACACTAATAATAACACTTTCATAAAAATAAATGCCAAAGAATTTTATTACGAGTTACTCTACCTGCGTACGTACAACAAGAAAATAAAACATACCTACATATTTAACACAATGATAAAATGGAAAGTTGTTCAATAAGATTAAATATACAGTCAGTAAAGGTGGTAAAATGCACCGCTATGCACTGCTGCTTAAAAACAGTATACAATTAGTCATGGCCTGGCTTCGAAGCAAATTTGGGTGCTGATGAGCGACGTGGTGGTCGTGAAACAGCCATGGTGTGTACCCTAGCCAGTTGATGTTGATCACTCCAATTTTTGTCACAAAAAAATCTTAATCAATTTTGAGAGAGTAAACATCGAAGTCAAGCCTGATAAAATTATTAAGAATTGTAAATTATATAGGTAGTTCGATTGTAAAGTTTAAAAAAAACATACAGTCAAAGCCCGGTATAGCGAATACTCAGTTTAACGAATATCGGATACAACGAATGGCGAAATTTTTACATTAACTGTCTTATGTAGCGAATGACAAAAAAAAAATAAATCTCGATTTAACGAATGGCAAAGCAAAATACATTTAAAAAATCGTTACAAATCTGCAATTGCAGATTTGCCAGCACTTTCCCCTATAAGTTGTAATTTGACAAATATTCAAAACCAAAAACTGTATAGAAAACCCCTCCCGGCGGAGGCACAACTTGTTTCTACTGTATTTTCTAAAATACTTCTTCCTCACAAAATTTGAAAACGGAAATATTTAGAGAAGAAGACGACAAAACGACCTGCATTTGCAGATTTGCCGGCACTTTCCCGTATAAGTTGTAATTTGACAAATATTCAAAACCAAAAAACTGTATAGAAAACCCCTCCCCGCGGAGGCACAACTTGTTTCTACTGTATTTTCTAAAATACTTCTTCCTCACAAAATTTGAAAACGGAAATATTTAGAGAAGAAGACCACAAAACGACCTGCATTTGCAGATTTGCCGGCACTTTCCCGTATAAGTTGTAATTTGACAAATATTCAAAACCAAAAAACTGTATAGAAAACCCCTCCCCGCGGAGGCACAACTTGTTTCTACTGTATTTTCTAAAATACTTCTTCCTCACAAAATTTGAAAACGGAAATATTTAGAGAAGAAGACCACAAAACGACCTGCATTTGCAGATTTGCCGGCACTTTCCCGTACAAGTTGTAATTTGACAAATATTCAAAACCAAAAAACTGTATAGAAAACCCCTCCCCACGGAGGCACAACTTGTTTCTACTGTATTTTCTAAAATACTTCTTCCTCACAAAATTTGAAAACGGAAATATTTAGAGAAGAAGACGACAAAACGACCTGCATTTGCAGATTTGCCGGCACTTTCCCGTATAAGTTGTAATTTGACAAATATTCAAAACCAAAAAACTGTATAGAAAACCCCTCCCCACTGAGGCACAACTTGTTTCTACTGTATTTTCTAAAATACTTCTTCCTCACAAAATTTGAAAACGGAAATATTTAGAGAAGAAGACGACAAAACGACCTGCATTTGCAGATTTGCCGGCACTTTCCCGTATAAGTTGTAATTTGACAAATATTCAAAACCAAAAAACTGTATAGAAAACCCCTCCCCGCGGAGGCACAACTTGTTTCTACTGTATTTTCTAAAATACTTCTTCCTCACAAAATTTGAAAACGGAAATATTTAGAAAAGAAGACGACAAAACGACCTGCATTTGCAGATTTGCCGGCACTTTCCCGTATAAGTTGTAATTTGACAAATATTCAAAACCAAAAAACTGTATAGAAAACCCCTCCCCGCGGAGGCACAACTTGTTTCTACTGTATTTTCTAAAATACTTCTTCCTCACAAAATTTGAAAACGGAAATATTTAGAGAAGAAGACCACAAAACGACCTGCATTTGCAGATTTGCCGGCACTTTCCCGTATAAGTTGTAATTTGACAAATATTCAAAACCAAAAAACTGTATAGAAAACCCCTCCCCGCGGAGGCACAACTTGTTTCTACTGTATTTTCTAAAATACTTCTTCCTCACAAAATTTGAAAACGGAAATATTTAGAGAAGAAGACCACAAAACGACCTGCATTTGCAGATTTGCCGGCACTTTCCCGTATAAGTTGTAATTTGACAAATATTCAAAACCAAAAAACTGTATAGAAAACCCCTCCCCAAGGAGGCACAATTTGTTTCTACTGTATTTTCTAAAATACTTCTTCCTCACAAAATTTGAAAACGGAAATATTTAGAAAAGAAGACGACAAAACGACCTGCATTTGCAGATTTGGCGGCACTTTCCCGTATAAGTTGTAATTTGACAAATATTCAAAACCAAAAAACTGTATAGAAAACCCCTCCCCGCGGAGGCACAACTTGTTTCTACTGTATTTTCTAAAATACTTCTTCCTCACAAAATTTGAAAACGGAAATATTTAGAGAAGAAGACCACAAAACGACCTGCATTTGCAGATTTGCCGACACTTTCCCGTATAAGTTGTAATTTGACAAATATTCAAAACCAAAAAACTGTATAGAAAACCCCTCCCCGCGGAGGCACAACTTGTTTCTACTGTATTTTCTAAAATACTTCTTCCTCACAAAATTTGAAAACGGAAATATTTAGAGAAGAAGACCACAAAACGACCTGCATTTGCAGATTTGCCGGCACTTTCCCGTATAAGTTGTAATTTGACAAATATTCAAAACCAAAAAACTGTATAGAAAACCCCTCCCCACGGAGGCACAACTTGTTTCTACTGTATTTTCTAAAATACTCCTTCCTCACAAAATTTGAAAACGGAAATATTTAGAGAAGAAGACGACAAAACGACCTGCATTTGCAGATTTGCCGGCACTTTCCCGTATAAGTTGTAATTTGACAAATATTCAAAACCAAAAAATTGTATAGAAAACCCCTTCCCACGGAGGCACAACTTGTTTCTACTGTATTTTCTAAAATACTCCTTCCTCACAAAATTTGAAAACGGAAATATTTAGAGAAGAAGACGACAAAACGACCTGCATTTGCAGATTTGGCGGCACTTTCCCGTATAAGTTGTAATTTGACAAATATTCAAAACCAAAAAACTGTATAGAAAACCCCTCCCCGCGGAGGCACAACTTGTTTCTACTGTATTTTCTAAAATACTTCTTCCTCACAAAATTTGAAAACGGAAATATTTAGAGAAGAAGACGACAAAACGACCTGCATTTGCAGATTTGCCGGCACTTTCCCGTATAAGTTGTAATTTGACAAATATTCAAAACCAAAAAACTGTATAGAAAACCCCTCCCCCCGGAGGCACAATTTGTTTCTACTGTATTTTCTAAAATACTTCTTCCTCACAAAATTTGAAATCGGAAATATTTAGAGAAGAAGACCACAAAACGACCTGCATTTGCAGATTTGCCGGCACTTTCCCGTATAAGTTGTAATTTGACAAATATTCAAAACCAAAAAACTGTATAGAAAACCCCTCCCCCTGGAGGCACAATTTGTTTCTACTGTATTTTCTAAAATACTTCTTCCTCACAAAATTTGAAATCGGAAATATTTAGAGAAGAAGACCACAAAACGACCTGCATTTGCAGATTTGCCGGCACTTTCCCGTACAAGTTGTAATTTGACAAATATTCAAAACCAAAAAACTGTATAGAAAACCCCTCCCCGCGGAGGCACAACTTGTTTCTACTGTATTTTCTAAAATACTTCTTCCTCACAAAATTTGAAAACGGAAATATTTAGAGAAGAAGACGACAAAACGACCTGCATTTGCAGATTTGCCGGCACTTTCCCGTATAAGTTGTAATTTGACAAATATTCAAAACCAAAAAACTGTATAGAAAACCCCTCCCCCCGGAGGCACAATTTGTTTCTACTGTATTTTCTAAAATACTTCTTCCTCACAAAATTTGAAATCGGAAATATTTAGAGAAGAAGACCACAAAACGACCTGCATTTGCAGATTTGCCGGCACTTTCCCGTATAAGTTGTAATTTGACAAATATTCAAAACCAAAAAACTGTATAGAAAACCCCTCCCCCTGGAGGCACAATTTGTTTCTACTGTATTTTCTAAAATACTTCTTCCTCACAAAATTTGAAAACGGAAATATTTAGAGAAGAAGACCACAAAACGACCTGCATTTGCAGATTTGCCGGCACTTTCCCGTATAAGTTGTAATTTGACAAATATTCAAAACCAAAAAACTGTATAGAAAACCCCTCCCCGCGGAGGCACAATTAGTTTCTACTGTATTTTCTAAAATACTTCTTCCTCACAAAATTTGAAAACGGAAGTATTTAGAGAAGAAGACCACAAAACGACCTGCATTTGCAGATTTGCCGGCACTTTCCCGTATAAGTTGTAATTTGACAAATATTCAAAACCAAAAAACTGTATAGAAAACCCCTCCCCAAGGAGGCACAATTAGTTTCTACTGTATTTTCTAAAATACTTCTTCCTCACAAAATTTGAAAACGGAAATATTTAGAGAAGAAGACCACAAAACGACCTGCATTTGCAGATTTGCCGGCACTTTCCCGTATAAGTTGTAATTTGACAAATATTCAAAACCAAAAAACTGTATAGAAAACCCCTCCCCGCGGAGGCACAACTTGTTTCTACTGTATTTTCTAAAATACTTCTTCCTCACAAAATTTGAAAACGGAAATATTTAGAGAAGAAGACCACAAAACGACCTGCATTTGCAGATTTGCCGGCACTTTCCCGTACAAGTTGTAATTTGACAAATATTCAAAACCAAAAAACTGTATAGAAAACCCCTCCCCGCGGAGGCACAACTTGTTTCTACTGTATTTTCTAAAATACTTCTTCCTCACAAAATTTGAAAACGGAAATATTTAGAGAAGAAGACCACAAAACGACCTGCATTTGCAGATTTGCCGGCACTTTCCCGTATAAGTTGTAATTTGACAAATATTCAAAACCAAAAAACTGTATAGAAAACCCCTCCCCAAGGAGGCACAACTAGTTTCTACTGTATTTTCTAAAATACTTCTTCCTCACAAAATTTGAAAACGGAAATATTTAGAGAAGAAGACCACAAAACGACCTGCATTTGCAGATTTGCCGGCACTTTCCCGTATAAGTTGTAATTTGACAAATATTCGAAACCATATATGCAAATACCGTTGGATTGTGTGTGTTTTTGGCTTCTTTCTTTGTATTGAAAGAACACGTGTGATGCGTTGCTTTTTTCGTTAAAATTTTAGTAGTTTTATTTTATTTTATTTATTTATTGTGAAAACGAGATGTCGATTTTTTAAGAAATGAATAATACGAATGAAATGTAATGATAAACCTACACATGTTAATAGCATCCAAACATAGCTAAATATGTATATGCCTCTATGTACATTTATGATTTTTAATGAATTTACATATTAGAAATAAAAACAATTCTTAAATGAACGTTAAAATATCAATTAAAGTTTTATTTCTACACTGAGTTGTCAATACAATTAAATTTTGATGTTTTTAAAACTGCGGACCACCGTCTTTTATAAAATTTTAAGATAAAATATTACTGTTCGATATAACGAATATCTCGGAATAACGAAAGGTCTGAACATTATATCATTCGTTAAACCGGGCTTTGACTGTATTTAAGTTGAGCGTGTATTTACTTTAGCAACAGCTTTAAGCGTGTTATGTTTTAGCTGCTCACTGTTAAATACACATGAATAAGCATCTGATGGTGACACTCTATAATGCTCCGTCATTGTCATACGCTTTGATTCTCTAAACTACACCAAAGGAATACTGAACTATACAAGCACTTACATTCAAACTATGAAACAAACAATAATAGCAACTTACAAGGCACACAACAACAACGATAACAACTGACAATGACTTGCTAATGAATTGACATGTCATACACTCATCCATATGCATAAAGCACAAACACACACACATTTATGTGAATACATTGCAGAGTTGAAATACCCTGCCGGCAACTCAGTTAACTAATAATGAATTACAAGCTAACTTTTTTACAACTGGTGGTGGTTGACACTTAGATTATTTTCAATGGAGATGACTGACTATTTTAACATTACGATGTCCTAGGAGGTAGTCAATTGTCCGACGCTGCATTACTTTTCAACTAATTTCAAGTTAACTACTTCAAAGTCAGTACATACAGAAAAAAATGTACAAATCAAGGCTGATTTTACATTTTTTGGTGGTAATAGTTACTTATATTTTAATAAATTAAATTTCATCACACTTTTTTTTTTTTTGTTAGCCTCTGGTGGGATTCGAACCACTAAGCCTCAAGACTGGTGAGCAGCCACCTTAACCCATTCAGCCATCGCTACATTTAAAACGAATGCGACAATAGGCAATTTAATTCAAGAGTTATTTACCGTGTATGTGTGTATGCTAGTATTTGAATTTTGGGTGAACTCTCCCTGCCAGCAAATTGGTAGTCGACTACTAAAATAATTATCTTCACGTTAACTTTTATGGACTAGCTTCAAATTAGCTACAATACAATCGAAACGTAGTGCAGAGTTCACCCAAAATTCAAATACTAGCATACACACATACACGGTAAATAACTCTTGAATTAAATTGCCTATTGTCGCATTCGTTTTAAATGTAGCGATGGCTGAATGGGTTAAGGTGGCTGCTCACCAGTCTTGAGGCTTAGTGGTTCGAATCCCACCAGAGGCTAACAAAAAAAAAAAAAGTGTGATGAAATTTAATTTATTAAAATATAAGTAACTATTACCACCAAAAAATGTAAAATCAGCCTTGATTTGTACATTTTTTTCTGTATGTACTGACTTTGAAGTAGTTAACTTGAAATTAGTTGAAAAGTAATGCAGCGTCGGACAATTGACTACCTCCTAGGACATCGTAATGTTAAAATAGTCAGTCATCTCCATTGAAAATAATCTAAGTGTCAACCACCACCAGTTGTAAAAAAGTTAGCTTGTAATTATTATTAGTTAACTGAGTTGCCGGCAGGGCTGCACTACGTTTCGATTGTATTGTAGCTAATTTGAAGCTAGTCCATAAAAGTTAACGTGAAGATAATTATTTTAGTAGTCGACTACCAATTTGCTGGCAGGGTAGTTCAGCAAGTCTATAAATCCATACGCAAATACTCGTACACTAAGGCCCCTGTAATTCTTTGGGGCATGTGTACAATTTAACTTACAATGAAATCTCTTTTAAAAACTTTCTACGCAATGTTTCGCAAGACAAAAGAGTTATTATGCTTTCACACAGTTTGAGTCTTAGCAACTAATTTGATTTTGCCCTCGCCTTTAAACATTACCTAGAATAATAATCCACATATTTTATTTAAAATGTTCGCATTACTGGTGACATTGAAGTGGCAATTTAATAAAAATCATAGCACGTTCACACTATCGACACATTGAAGGCGATTTTGAGGGGGGCGCCCAGGTACCTACATACATAGTATGTAGTAGTACATACTACGTTTATAACGCTAGAATATCATCGTACATATTGTGAAAAAACAAAGTGCTTCCACTATCGGTTTTATGGCGAATTTAATCATACATGAGAACTGGAGGGCTATACCACAAATAATTGTGTTCTTTCAATGAATAAATGTAAATACCATTTCTTGAAACTATAAACTAAGTTTCATGGGAAATAGGTATAAGCAGCAACGGAGTATTAAACATGAAATTTCACATTTTTTTTTAAATTACTTTAGAATAATCCTTTAACCTCAATAGCTTAGCACTCAAAATTCAATCGGATGACATCGTTAATTACACAGGAAGATTGTTAAAGTAATAATGTAGTAGGTAGGTATAGGAATATTGGCCGGACTCAATTAGCATACAAAGAAAAAATTACAAATTGATTTTATATTGGTACATATGTACATACATATGCATGTATGTGTGCGGCAGGGAAAGTTAAATAGGATCTATCAAGATATATTCAGTAAAATAAATGCAACTGAAATACATATTGGGAATCTTTCCAAGCTGTCAGAAAATTTTTAAATACCAAAACGAAGCTCAAGAAAAAAACGTTTTGGTGGTGAGCGTTTTGGTGGAAAGCTAGACGGGGGCAAAAAGCAATCATCCGTAGACTTACATACTCTTCACTTAGTAGACCTTGGTTAGAAAATAGGTTCTCGAGAAAAACGGCATTGAACTTAAAAAGATGTTAAGAAGTGATTAGTAATCATAATCAAATTTGATTCTTTTTAGTAAAGTAATTGATTGCAATGCGAATACTTTCAATTTCGAACATAAGAATATAGTCACAGACACAAACTGTTCGGGAATTGTTAAGAATAATTAAAATTATTAAAAAACAATCAAATTAAATTTAGTTTAAAGAAAATATTGTATAACTATGTACATATATCAGAATCAGAACGAGGCAAAAATAGTCCTTGAAAATAGTTACATTATTTTTTATTGCTTTTTTATATATTTTTCAATAATTAAAAGTAGTTCCTACTATTCTCAGATTCTGGGTAATCAATTACAAAACAGAAATTTTCTAAGGCATAATAATTTAATGACTACGACAGCTTTGGCCTGAACGCTTTTTGGGTGCAAGCTCGTTACTCGGATTTATCGCGCTCGCTGATTACGCCATTTTGGACTTCTAAAATCTAACACCACATTCGCAATCAGCTACCCCGAAACTCCCGAGACTGACCTATAACTGAGCTTAATCGACACTATAAGGATCAGCGTGACCCTTTGTGGATATTCTGACTGAATGTGGTTGATATGTCTATTTTCACTGCAACGTAGTGGGTGTTGTTACTTTCTATAGATCGCAATAGAAAAGGGATATATGGGTTCTCTATAGGAGGCTGTCTTGTAATGTTCTAAATTAGCAAAACATATAGTAAAAGTCTGGATAAATGCCTGATGCTCTCGATGAACCTACGTGCTCTGTCGTCGGGTTTTCCCAGTTACATACATACATATATTTTGTATCTGTTTACTTCCGAAATGTCAAAATAGAACACATATTTAGCGCCATTAACAAAAATTACCTAGGCACCTACTGACTGAACTAAATTCGGAGAGCTAGGTAGGTTGTATCTACAAAACATGCGTAATTTGCATTTGAAGAGGTTTGAAAAAATTTTATATGGAATTGAATTTTTGCGTTAAAACTCGTTTGAAATCAGTAAATGTCCCCGAAGGAGAGAATGAGATCCTTTACCTAACCCCAAATAAAAAAACAAGTTTATTTTCCATAACAAATTTCAGCACGAATTCATTTAAATAAAACAATTATCTTCAATAGAGATGTTATGCCTATTTGTGTGTAAATTTAAAAAATTAACATAATTCTTCTTACAATTTTCAGAAGAAAAGCGAAGAATACAAAACTTGGTTATGGTGGCTATTCCACGAGACTATTTTTCCAGCACGTTTCTTATCTTTTTTTTTTTCTTTTTGTTATTAATTTGTTGAAATCCTCCCTTTTGCATTAACAAAAAAAAATTTTAACGCCCCATAAAGAGAATGACGGCATACGTCAATGTCAGCACAAAATAAAATATAGAATTTAATACAATATGAGTCAACAACAGGAGGAGGAAATAACCACAAGCAACAGCAGCAGCAGCAATAACAACAAAATAAATAAATATGCACTTCAAATGAATGCAAACATACTTACAACAATACACACACACACACGCGCGCACACACATGTATGTTTGTACGTAGATCCATACACATGTACGAGAGCCTGCAACACATAAACACACTTGGGAATCAACATGTACATACATACGTAAGCCTGAAAACATTTTATCAGCATTTAAGTAACAACATCAAGAGTCAGCAATCAACAATCGTCAGCAAGCAGCCAGCAGCCAGCAGCGAGCCAGCCACCAGCACACCTTCGTGGCAGGAACTTTTATTGGCAAGGAAACAGGCAGGCATACAGACAGTCAACTTTGTTGACTGTCTGGCTGGCTGGCTGGTTGGTTGGTTGGTTGGCTGTAGGTCTGATTTGAGTGCTGGCTGGCAAGCATAATGTTTAATATTTATATTTAAAGCTTAACAAATCAGCCAAGCAATCTGCCCTCCTCTATTTTATTCATTTTTCCATGTTCTTATTTAAATGTTCATTTTTTCTTGCCACTTTAAAATTTTGCCTTTCTTTAATTTTTGTTTTCGGGAATTTTTTGTTCACAATGAAACGCTAAAAAAGAAATTGCCAGCATAACTAAGCCCAGTGATGGGCCAGTAAGGTGCTGCCAAAAATTCCTCAGAAGGGGAAGGTAAAATTATGTCCATATGTATGTGTGTATGTATGTATGTATGTACGTAAACGCTAAAAGAGTTTTTTCTGCCGAAGTTAAACAACATCAAAAAGTTGTTCCTGCCATAATAATTTTCTTTCTAAATTATGCCAAGAACGTTTCATTAATTTTTCTCAATGAACTGTAAGGAATAACAATTAGCAACAGTCAGGCAGACCAGGCAGCCAAAATGAGAAAGACAAAAAGCATACTAAAATCCAACAAACAGTAGCAGCCACAAATAATTTCCTCTTGCCAGCAAAACTGCAGACACAAATTTAACATACAACAAACGTAAAAGTCATTAAAATTCGCTTGGGAATTTGAATGTTTTCTTATTTAATTCCCAGGCTTATAATCGGTTTATAAAGAGTGTTGCCAAAGGAGGTGTAATAATGGGAAATCCTTCTTCTATTCAAGCCGAAGTTTAAACTAAAATTGAGTTATTGGTGGGTGGGTGTGTGTTGAACATGGTGATGCAGGTATGAAATGCAGCTGTAACTCCAAAATCACTCTGTTTTGAATTTCAAGACAAGGTTGGCATTGCAATTAGGAGAGAGCACGTCACCCGTCTCTGAAAGTCGTTGGGAAGTGGTATTGTTTATTTATTTATTTTTTTTAGATTCAGCATGTCATTTTTCGTTATTTGAATTTTCAGGTTGGAACCTTCCTATGGTAAAAAGAGCTGGGCGGATGCCTCGCCAAGTCGACTGGTCCGTAATAATGTCTTATTGTCCTGATTACAGTAAAATCAGATTTATCAAATCGGGGTTCTGATTACCGATTTCGATATCAAATCAACTATCGAATAAGATGAAAAAGGTTCCCACAAATCTCATTAACGATACGATAATGAGGCTACTTGATATGTATTGCATTTCATTTATGTTCAACAATTCATTCGATATCAAAAGTGATAATAAATAACTTGTGCGATCTTATACGGCATATTTATTCCAATGCAAACAGCTATTGATATCAGGCCAACAATGCATGGTGGTAAGTCTGCCAGACATCCTAATACTTTATTCAGTATTCTAAAGTTATTACTTAGGTTGTTTTAAGTCATACACTGTCAATATGGCCGACACTGCTGGGCTCCTGAAGCTTCCATCGAAGACAAATTGGTAACCTTGATATCCAGAACTTCTTTCCATTACCCTGACAGAAAAAAGTTTAAGTTACCATACCCAAAAGAGACTTTCCTTACAAAGACAAAATACCACGCTTTTTTGGTTCACCCTTTTGCCCAAAATGTTTCTTCTCGAAAAAAAATTTACACACAGATTTGAAAAGTAAGCCAAAATTGTAATCACTTTTCGGTGGCACTAACCTTTTTCCTTCATGTGGTTACAGTTTAGTTTGGTTGGCTGGTTGGTTGTTTGGTTGGTAGCAGATATTTTTTGCTGTTATCGTTGTCGTTGTCATACATGTGCCAAAAATCATTAGCAACGGAATTACTTCTAATGAAATCATAGAAATATTTATTATAATTTTTACAACTAACAAGCCATGTTCATTCTATATATTCTTAGTGCTCAAATGTCAGGGGTGTTTGCCCACCACCACCGCATCCCTTTCAAAATGCATTTGCTGTTCTCCACTCGGCACACGACGACAAGGACTGAGTTCCTGGCTGAGCAAAGTTTGTTGTTGTGACAACAAATTAAAATAAAACCTTATCAATTTAATCTGCTGAAAGTTATAAATTGTTGCGAGCACAAGCAGTGCTGCTGCGAAGCGAAATGTAGTATTTTTCCTAATGTTTTCTAACTAGTTTCTAATGTTTGGAAATTGTAATGAGTTTTGGGACTCTTATGCAAGGGGGATTATGTTTCTAAATTATTATATGTATTTTGTATTTAGTTATAGGATTTGCCTTTTCGAAACAGTTTCAGTT
This sequence comes from Sturmia bella, assembly GCA_963662145.1. NCBI lineage: Eukaryota > Metazoa > Arthropoda > Insecta > Diptera > Tachinidae > Sturmia > Sturmia bella. The sequence continues at coordinate 124,644,880 of OY759168.1, forward strand.
TGTCTAAATAAATCTTAAGTTGTTTTTCAAGCTTATTAAGGAATTGAAACCCTTAAAATAAATGTCGGTGTGTGGACGCTGAGCAGGCATTAGCAAATGTATACTTTTTATTCATAATTTGATTTTGTTTTCTTTTTAATTTAAATCTTTCATGTTTAAACAAGGCGTGTTACTTCTCGTGAGGTGAACTGCAAACAACAAGCGCTGAGCAGAAGAAAAAGTAATAAAAGGACAATGGACCACTTGGCACAATTTCTCCGAGTGTGTAACATGACTTTGTAACGTGAGGTGGATAAAAGTGATAAATAAATTTGAGGTTAGTTGCTCAACAAACAAAGCATTTATTATATGGGTTTTTGAAAATAATAAATGTTTGATTTGGTTACAAGAATTCATTTAAAATTGAGACTACATAGATTTTCTTTAAAGGGGCTAGCAGAATTCAATCCTTCAATGGCTTCATTGTTACGCGGATGGATCAAGGGCAAGGGAAAAGACAGGACTTGGTATTTATGTAGAAAATACCACGGAATTGTTATTCCGTCTGCCGGACTATTGCACAGTTTTGCAGGCGGAAATTCGAGCAAATTCGAGTAGATGAATGTAGAGCATGTGGGGAAGAAATTGAGACGTCAAACCACTATTTATGCCGGTGCCTCGCCTTCTCACAAAATAAGTCTTAATGTAGAACAAATGGGCGATTCTCAAAATGGGCGATTTCAACAAATTTCGTGATAAATAAGAGTATTATAGGACTGGGGAATTCACATAAGGTTTAATAAAAATATGTCCTCTCGGACACTCTGTCGCTGACTGCAATTTAATTAAGGCTTCTGTTATGGATCAGTTCAATCTTGTTTGTCGACTTTGATTGTTATCACTTGCGACCTTACTTGCTACTTCTAGAGGTGACTAAAACTAAAATGAAAAAATTGGTGCTTTTCTACCTTTTCTACTCTTTTGTCAATAGCTCACGGTGCTTTTGCTTCTTCAAGAGATATTCTCACTGATACTTAAGCTGGAGTCACTCATTTGTTTCGAATAAAGTTTTGTTTAGTTTGTTTGCAACATTCTTAACTTGAATTGGAGTTTTGTGTAGTTAAGCTTGAGTTTCTTTTGCCACCACTTTTAGTTTTTGCATAGCAAGATAAAAAGAAAAAACTAAGTACAGAAAGCAAATATTTCTATCTAGAGAAAAGGTTGTTGATGAGCAAATGTGAGTAAAACGTATTCAAAAGAATTTATTGTGTTACGAAAAACAATCCTTGTAACAAATATGTACATAAATCAGGAAACTGAACATATGAAATGAACGGAGGAAGGATTAATTATACACATACATATGTATGTGCATATCTTCAACGGTGCAGCAAAAATTCATATAGATATGTATTATAAATACATACATACATACATACACAGCTGTGCTGTTATGCTATAAACGCTTTTTGCATGCAACTAAGAAGTCGGTATGACATCCAAACTTAATTTATAATACACGATGCAAAAGAGGATGACAGACAGAATTATAATTATAGAATTTGAAAGCATTGTAATTACAACAACACAGGAGTAGAAAACTCTTATGAAACACTACTTATGTATGTAGTACATAACATCACATACATATGTACATACTATGTATGTACATCTGTATGTGATGTTAAAGTTGGTCATCTACAGCGTTGCCGCTTCTGTGTAACTGTGCAAAGCTTGTACTTTTCTTCGCACTTTAGTGTTATAGCTCAGACCAGTATTAATACACTAATTGCATTTTTCAACACAAAAGTCGCAATATATTTCTTGCGACTGTCAAAAAATCTGACGTAAATTACCTTTTGCATTCAGACTATCACACTTGAATCGGCGTCATATGAGCAGCTTTATGTAGGCGAAAGACGTGCCGCCTACTAGAAATATTCTAACAGGTAAAGTAGTCGTTGGCAAAAAATATGTTTAAGAGCACGAAAATACCAATAACAAAATTCCATCATCTGTAAGATATGGCGTGAAGAAAATATATTTCTATGCGACTACTACAGTCCAAATTTTGAACGACTGCGTAATGAAGAATAGTGCCATCACCGGCGGCTCGCTATCGACATCAATATTATTGACTAAGCGAATTTACTTTGTATGCGCTTTTATAAGAAACAACCCTGATCTAATAAAAAGCATTATCGTTTTGAAAAATTTCAAAAAACGATGAAGTCGTATTAGGTGTCAAATTTTTATCGTATTATTTTTCGTTTCTACCACACATTTCGTTCACACTATCACACTTGATTGTATTAGTTGAATTTTTGACAAGTATTAATACACAGTATAATAGTCTCAACTGCACTTTATCAGCACTTCAAATTGTTTGTGCAATTTTAACTATTCTACTTTTACAGCAATCAGATAGATATGTTTTACGATAACAGGGAGAGAAAGAAGTACATAGTTACTACAAGAGGTGATTTTTTTCACTAACCACATGACAGATAGAATTACATACAGAATTACATAGCCATGCAAAAGCAAATTATTAACACATGATTTCTTTTTGTCAGATTATACCTGCAAACGCACACATTTTTATGGACGAAAACTACCATTTTTATTGCTCCACAAAATACTTTTTTAGGTTGTTCCTATGTACGGTGTGTAAAATCATGGGCCCAGATAGGAGTTGGGTCTGAAGCCCACACTCGAAACTCTTGAAGAATACTATCTCAAGATCTTGTAAACTGCTAAATGTGCTTATCAATTTTGGATATATCAGGAAAGTTTTTAATTAAATAAAACAATATACATATATGTATGTACGCACATATATTGTAGCAGATATTGAACCTATGGATATATAACAGATTAAGAATCTATTTAGATTAAAAACAAAATTTTTTTCTTAGAATTTGTTTCACTTGGCCTTGCACCAGTTTGGGCTTGCATCTGTTCAACAGGTGGCAACGCTGGCTATGTGTAACTAATGATTTTTAGCTTGAAAGATATTCAAAGTATTTCATCCTAGATAACAAAGAAAAACAATGTATGATACAAAACGTTAAGCAAACAGCAAAGATGAGGGTTGGAATAAATGGATGAATGTTAAAATAATTAGAAAAGGAGAATGAGCTGACTGCCGGCAGAGGCTAAACATTATAATTATTATGCTGCTGCTGTTGATGACAACGATGATATTTCCATGATGTACGTAAGTACAAGAGCACAATCTACCTACAATTTTTCTTTTTAACTTTGTTCATTTTAAACAATTTTGAGCAAACACAACAAGCACATGCTACACTTTTGAGTGCTCAGCATGTCAACAATTAAAAAGTTGCAAACAACAACAACAACAACAGAAAAGGAAAAATACAATTACAATTGTTTAGACACTTGCGCACACATGCACATTCATTTACAAGCTCCAATAGCAAAATACGAGAAAACATTGCACAAGCTTGGCCTGTCATTGCACATGCTGATTCAAGAACCCACATGTTTCAGCTCGCAGGCAGTCAGTCGCCTTTTGTCTGCATGTTGCAAAAAGAAATAGAAAACTGTTGCCACGAACACAATAATGAGTCAGTGAGTGAAGTGATACGGTTGGGCAAATGGTCCTTGGCTGAGGGTGAAATCAGGATTATAGCTGCCTTCATAAGCCGTTCAGAAAACGTTCAATATATTTAGCCAGAATTACACAGAGATTACAGCGATTGAAGAACAAATTTACGCTTTGCTATTGGTAGGGGTAAGAATTAGCAGCATGCAAGAGTTCGCAGAACACGTTCTCACGTTAGCATACGAGCTAACACAATTCAATGATTCAATTCTTTCCACATATTCTAGTCTCTTTTGCAATTCAAGCCACTTGCATTCATACTAGAGTGGGTGGATCTAGCACTCGAGCAGTGCCAGAGATTTTTCTACAGCTATTGGCATGAGAAAGAAAAAATTGCACAACGACATATTAAAAAAAAAAAAATGATTTTCAAAACGTCCGGGTTTCAAATTGTTCTTAATTCTTTTCTATATGAAATCTTCGACCTTGCGTTTTTATTAATATTTTTTCAAATATTTCGGTACCCCTTCGTGTCAGGAAAATTGTTTTCCTGACACACTATTATTAAAATCAGTTTTGTTTTTGCATGGAAGGTTGGTCATAAATTTGACTCCTCTAATCGGTTCCAATGGGCCCATATTTGAGAGACTCGAAAACAAAATATTCCCTTCACACAGGAGTCGAACGTATGATCAACTCACAACAATCTTTTATTCTCCATATTTTTTGCCAACACACTGACACAAAAAAATTTTAAATCGGACGCCTCGAAAATGATTTTTCTTAATACCGCGTAGTAGACATTTTTTTCTCCTTACATATCGACCACATCTGTCAAATTTGATTGCCAGAGTAATAAATTAACGTGTGCCCTGTATGAAGATGTCTTTCAATTCATATGTTCATCAATTTCAAATTTAGTTGCAACTGATTTTATTTTCAAAAACAAAAGAACATATTATAACAAATATGTGAAACAAAAGAAATTTAAACCGTCTAATTCATAAAAATTATAACAGGTTTATAAAGCTCTTATTTGACAGATTCTGCATACAAATATGTCAAATAACAGTCTTATAAGCCTGTTATAATTTTTATGAATTAGGGGGAAAAAATTCTGTGGTGTTTTTTTTAGCTCGACCTCCAACAGCTCAAGTTAAAAATGGTGGCAACTTGACGTTGCCAAAGCAATAACAAATTTCATAAACATCTTCCTGGCGTCATTCTGCCAGCGTTATTGCTTGTATCAAGACATAACAGATTGACCTTGTGGTCCCTGCGTTTTGCCAAAGGTTATCGAAAAATCTAGAATACGATATCGACAAATTTGTGTCCACACAAATTGACCCAGCCTAATGCATAGGCTTGTATGTATTTACTTATGCCTAATATTAGGTAGTACAAACAATGGAAAACAAGGGCCAAATTCTGGACCTGTTTTTGCTTTACATTATTTTCACTGTCGTGTTTATTGGATCACGAATGCCAGAATTTGGACTCGAAATGCTCCGCACCGCACTCGATTTATAAAAAAGTCAGATTTATTACAATGTTGGGAGGGAACACAAAGGGAGCGTGTGAGTACAAATTTTAAAACGATATATTTTAAGCCATCCTGATTGATTGGCACAACATCAAAAAGTCTTAAACATGTCCCTCCGCGTGACGGGATTGTTTCTGAGCTCTAAAAACCCTAAGCACAGAGCGTCGTTGCTATGGAAAGCGTTGATTAGAAAGTACCAAGTCCAAGAGTCTGCATTTTCACCGTTGCAAAATTAACTGCGGACAATTGATTATGTAAATCTAACGCAGTGCATGGTATCCCCAAGCATACGTGTAACAGCCGATACATTCGGATGTCTACAGAGAGGAGGGGAAAAAAACGGTAGCCTTGTCATATCTTTATTGTCCCACAAAATATTTGCCTGCACTTGAAACTTGTTCCAAAGAATATTCAAAAAACAAAAAAAAAAACTGGAAACGACTGAAAATAAATGAAAATTATTATAAGAACATTAAATGCGAAACGCATGTGGCAAGTGGTTGTTATCTTTTATTGGAGCATTTTTTGTTCTTGTTGCTATTGTTGTTATGGTTGTTGTTGAATGCTGTTTTGTTTGCAAAACGTGCATCGAAACCATTAAAATACGTTATTTCAATAAATATTTGTTTGTAACACATTATACGAGGCCAGACATAAAAATTATTAAACTTTTATAATAAACAGAAGAGATGAAACTTGCCCTGCGCTGCAAGTTCAATGAGTGGGTCTCAAGTTGATCACACATACTTTTTGTCAAAATGCTTCGGAATTGATAGCTATGACGCAGGCTGCATGGCACTTGATGGCCAATTACAAGTTCAATATGCTCCACAGATGTAAGAAACATTTATTGCAGCCGAAAGTTTCTACAAACATGAAAATTTATTTAAAATAATTATCAGTTGTTTTTATATGAAATTTTCGACCTTCTGTTCCTGACGAATGTACACAAAGGGGTACAGAAATATTGGAGATTACGCCAAAATAAAATAAAACTTAAAACAGTGACCTCATGCTCAAGAAATCATTATTAATATTTAAAATAATTATTTTCATATGATTGATTTGACGTTCAAGATGATCGGGGATGGAATGGAAAGAAACAAGCAAAATATCAAGTTGGTTTTCGACTGTTCCTTTGACATTGACTGAGACTCGGTGCTAATTAATAGTAAATAGTATACACCACGATGCTTGATTTAGAAGCAGCAACCGACTATCAGCCGGAAGTTTACAGGTATCGCCATCTCCGCTAACGTGTGAGAGCAAAATATTGAATTAGCTTTTAGAATTGGTTTACAAGTTCTATTTAAGTAACCAACGCCTGCTAATACTCCCACTGAAAAACTGGTACGGTTTTCGGGGAAACTTTAGAATACGGAGCCAGGCTTTGAAAGAAATGTGTGTTATAGGTCTGTAGAGGGGTCGTGGGTGTCCCAAAACTGAAGTCAAAGTCTGCCGGAGGCTTTCAGTTTATTAATAATTCGAAGTTGAAATTGCGGAATTTACTAGGAAAAATATGAGAATGCTGGTAAAACAGTGCTGCCAGACGAAAGGTTTTGCACAGAACCTAAAAAATTGCGAATTCATAAGCGGTTTGAAGTATCCAAAATCGCGCTTTTTTACATTTCATTTAATAAATGTTTTCTTAGGTGTGAAATGTTTGTTCTTGACAACCGGCCTTCGCCCGTTCTAAGGGATCTTCTCCTCCATGGTATAACCAATACCGGCTTCGCGTACAAAATCTGCAAGCATCTGTCAGCACACTTTTACATTTTACGCCAATTGGTGCCATTATACTAAAGCCGACCCCGGTTTTCTGTAAAAGAGCTGGCACAACCCCTGAAAAAGGAGATGCCCAATATTTCGACAACGAACGCAGTGCAAAAGTCGCAAGGTAACTCGCTTAATGTGCACCAGTTGCCCCCGAAGGTGAAAAGCATTTATGTAGTGAAAGCGAAAGCATTTTGAGTATGGCTTTGTAGCATTTTTTGTTTGTTTTATCTCTCAAGCAAGTGGTGGACGACCCTCATCACAGCGCTTGTTACTTGAATGGCCAATATGCCGGCGTTTAGTGTAAAACAACATCCATCCATACAAGTAATTCAAAATACACATAAACGCGTATGGATCTGTGTTTTATTTAGCGAATGTTTGCAAGTATATTCTTCCCCAATGGCTTTTATTTAAAGAGTAAAAGCGAAAAACGAAAAGAAAAACTTGAAGCGAAACAGTTGTATTCGTCTTCTTAAAAAAAAAAAAATAGTCCAGAAAATATGAAATAACAACAAAATTTTATTGTATCGCCCCTGATGGGTTTGACATTCGTTTGTGCGACCGTAAAATTTTAATCACTCCTTGTTTAGATTATGGCTCTAATAAAAATATGTATAAAAGCGATATTCTTCATACGCGATACGCGTATCATAAGTACATTAAAGTTTGTCTTTTCGTTTTTGATTTGCAAAGAATTGTTGTTGCTCGTACTTGTTGTAGCAATATGGAAAAATTGTACGGTTGTTTCATTTTGATGAAGAAGGACCAAACAACATGGGCTGGCATGAGTACGACAGTGTGGTTGGTGGACATCGCTTGTTTAAAGCGAGTTGGGTGGTAAAAATGTATGTACTTAAAATAATGAACCCTTTTTATGGCTCAGAATTTTTTTTTTTTTAACTTTCCAATAAACGGGGACACCCTCTGATTCTGTTTGTCTCGAGCGTAGCTGTTGTTTGTGACGAAGACCGTTTTGCTAAAGCATTTTCGTTATTATTTATTTCTAGCACAACAATGTCTTGATGAATTCGAAAATATTGGATTCGTTTGAAGGCTGGAACGAGCCCATTATATGCTGTTACACTATTATTAGGAGGAAAAAATTAGACACACTTTTTAAAAAAAAATCAGCGAAATTTTCAAAAGTAATCAAACGTGTTGCCTACTACTGTTGACGTCGTTTTCAACAAACTGGTTTAGACACCACTGACACAGAGTACAAAGAGGTGAAAAAAGTGACTTTTGAAAATCGTCCAAATCAGCTGATAGTACGTCTGTTAAAAAGGAGAGAGGTATACTGTGCATTAGATACTCTTTCTTGGCGCTTCAAAAGCACTGTAAACACGTTTTTCTTCTCTTGTTTAGCTGTCCCGTAAACTCGCCGATTTGCTATCTCGTTTTGGCCGCCTTGCATCTCTAATAATTTGTGCCACTGCTACAAACTTTAGAGTATTTACTGGAACCTCCGCCATGTTTCACAGCTGGCATCTGTTATCTGGGTGGAATACCTTTGCTTTGGTGGCCATCTCGCGTATTCAATGACATCAGATCCAAATAAATTAAATTTGCACTTGTCACTTGCCAACACGTTGGCCCATTGCTCCGTTGACCAATTTATCTACCGTCTGGCCAAGTCCAGCTGTTTCGTTTTCGCTGGTCTCCCAGCGAAAAAATTTTGCTCTCCCAAACTACTTCTTGCACTGTGAAGTTCCACGTTGTGAGGTTCGTTTGCGTAACTATCGCGGGTCTTGGCGGGCAGTAGAGTTGTGAAAACCTCCACTTCCCACCTTTCTTTTTTTTTAACAAACACAAAACTGCTAAGCTTTTTACTTGTTGCAGAAGCACCCAGAGCTTTCGACAGAAATCGAACCTGCATCCTCGGGGACACTTAGTAGGGCACTCTACGAATTCATCCATCGAGGCGCTGTTGGCGGAATCGTGAAGCAGCAATGCGACAAAATAGTGGTTTGCTTGACATCAAGTTGATGCATCTGCCCAGATCCAAACTCGAATAATCCTTGATTTTCTATTATAAGACATCTGTCTCTATTACAAAGTATTTAATTTTACAATAAGTTTGATCCTGTAATTTTGTAGGGCAAAGTGAGAGCAATCAGGAATTTGTCTCAATAATAGACAAATATGCACAAAAGTACGGGAACACCAAAAACCACAGTAATATTCCAAAAAAAATACCATTGCGATCCCACAGGCTCCGAATATTGAGTACGCGATCACAACTAATATTTCTGTTTAAGGCCTTAATTACATTAAATAATATCAGTTAGCTTACTGTTACAATTAATTCATTACGGTGCATTTTTTGCTCGCCAATTTTATTAACTTTCCTCCATTTATATAAAAATTAGGTTTTCGGGGAAGAGACGCGCACTCGTGACTCTGCTAATTATCAGACAAAGAACAAGAATACTACAGAATCGTGGAATTGGCTGCTACTGTTATTTGTTTCGAGTATAAATCGAATAGGATGGAGCACAAGGTTGTGTTTTCTTTCTCGCCACTACATGAAAATGCGATAAAGACGCTTTCAGACGCTTTTTTGATGGCAGTGATTTTTAATTGGTCATTCTATCTCAATGGTTTACAAATAAGCTGGCATGCATATTAGATGAAAGTAACAGGCTCCTTGAAATATTGAAAGTAATTAATTTCCATATAAACTCTGGCTTTGCGTTGCGCATTACAACATTAGGGCCTTTATCTTTGACACTAAAGAAGCCTTTGCACTGAATATATGATTGTATAGAGATTGCAGCCACAAACAAAAACTTACCAATTTTGATTTACTGAAAAAGCGATTCTGATGGGATAAAAAATACTTTTTCAAATTTCGCAAAAGATAAGCAACTTGGAGACACACACACAAAATGACTCAAAAATAAGTAAACCTTCACACCCAGGGGATCGGTTTGACGATATCAAACGTTAACTTTTTTTTTGCCAGCCTTTTAAAGGTCGAAAACGCACTTTCAAACTCAAAAGAATGTAAGCAAACTTATCGTAAACAGCTTGCTGTTGGACTTGAATCAATTTCTTGCAACTCTTCAAGTATCTGCGAACGTTTACCATTCGAGATGGCGAATGCAGGCCTTTATTTTTTATGTACATACACACATCTATATTTGTTTCAATGACTTCAATAACACTTTATTTCTTATTTAGCCAAGCATTTGTAAGTTCTAACCCAGAGCTGTGGAAAAGAGAGCAAACAAAAGAAATCAAAGCATTAACATTTTTATTGGAAATCGTTTATAAAAGAATACCCAACAGATTCCGGTTTTCTGTTACAAATTCTTTTTCAACTCTCCGGACAAAAAATCCACTTCATTTTTGAATTTTTTCAAAAATTTCATGTCGTGCATTTTGCGATTGGAAACGAAATCAGTAACGCCTGAATTACCTGACACCAAAATGGGCAAAACTTGTTGTCCAACGGTGGTTAGAACTTCAGCAATTTTCATTATCGTTTCAGGATCTGGCAGGCCGGGTATGACAGGCAGCCCCGCTTTTGCTTGCACAGCATTGCCTTCGGTGGCTTCAGCAGAGGACTCTGCGGATCGTCGCCGGCGTTTGCTTGACTCGTGGGATTGTTCATGGGTTTCTTCAGATGAAGAGTCGTCTTCTTCCGATTCAGCTGGTGGCGGTTCATCCTGTTTTTATAGTTTTGAATTTTTCTTCCTTTGTTTTGTAAAATAAATAAAATGGAATTTCACCAACCTGTCCATTAGTAGTTTGCATGATTATCATCAGAGTAGCAAATATGATTAAAACGCACTTCAGATGCATTGCAATTTACGATTTTTAATGCTGTTTTTTTAAACAATTTTTTTGAACTATTCTTTCACTTTTTCCTGAATAATATGGGATGAGTGCTTTACTGCTGAATTTATAGAGCTGCATTTGATTTCAGTTCAAATTGCGTGTTAAGTTTAATTTGTATTTAAATTGGTTCAATTTGGTTTAAAAAAAATTTGCGTTAGATTCTGTGTTGCCAAGTCTTTCTTATTTCAAGAATCGCGTTTGTTTATTCATCCCCAAACACGAAATGAAATAAGTACCCGAAATGGGGGAGCTTTTCTATTTGAGATAATACACTGAAAATTCAAACTGTCGAAGGTCGGAAAGAGGAAGCAACTGCAAACAGAAAGAAACGACCAACGATCGAAGATCTCAATTTAAGAAAAATTTTCAAAAGAAATGAATCAACTACCAACTAGAAATGAAACTAAAGCTCAGTGGCTGGTTATTCTGCAAACTGTCATCAGCGAAGTCATAATTCGATATCTCTCACAAATAATTTTAAGCAGCAAATTAATTGACAGGGCCTGCTTTGAATTACCTTTGTGAAAATATAAAAATAAAAATAAACCCACAAAACTTTTGATAATTTAAAAATTTTCATCAGCTGCTCACCATTGCGCTGAAATGTTATGCGGTAAGAAAAATTTTCACATCACACAGCAAACCCAAGTGATAATTGTTCGAAAATGGTACTTTGCTATCGTTTTGCACTCGTCTTATGTGACTGACAAACATTGCAAGCATTTACACCCCAGTGAATTTCGCTGAATTATTATATACGGCTTACATGTTATTTATATTCGAATACATTGAAAATAATAAATAGCAAGCGGAAATGCAGTTGTTATTCACCACTTCCTTAACCATCACTATAGTCAGTATTTCAGGCTAAACTTTAATTTCACCTTAGTCAAGCCAAACACATTTCTTATCAAAATTCATTGTTATTCAACCTCAAGGTAACAAACGTGCAAGTGCCCTCTACATCTGGAAGTGTTACCCATTCACTGTGAATAACATGAAATACTCTTCCTACCCAATTCATCCGCAACATATTACTGTGTCTGTGCTATCTGTTTTTGAAACGGTTTCGTTTCTTCCAATACTATTGTGAATTTCACGAATTTTAATCAACCACAATCACAGGATTTGACATTTGCCAAAATCATATGGCATTATTTTATAAACTAAACACAATCTGTCCAAATTTAAAAGATTTAATTTTGGCTGCCAATTTTTTTGAAAAATATCAAATTAAATACTTAAATTAAAACGAAGACCATACTTCAACACTCCATAAGCATTACACTTGTTGAAATAAAATGTCTCGGTTCTCAAACGAGAACGTAGAAGTTTTCATCAATGACTACCTCAAAGAGGACCTCAAACATTTGGAACACTATATTAACAATTACAATGAGGAAATCATGGAATATGTGCAGCTCAAAAATACCATTGAAACAATGCGAGAAAATTTAGAAGATGGTTACAAGACGCAAATGAATATTGGTGGCAACGTTTTTATGGAAGCAAAAGTAAATGATTTAAATACAATATTGGTGGACATTGGAAAAAGTATTTACATACCATTTACGCTGGAGGAGGCATTAAAATTTGCTGATTTCAAAATTAAAATACTCAACAAAGAATGTGATGTATTGAGGGAGGAGAGTATTAAGAAGAGATCAGAAATCAAAGTGGCTCTGATGTACATGGCTGAGAAGGAGCAACTGGTGGGAAAAGATAGGGACTAGATATAATATGTTATTTTGTATTTAAATCACTAATTCACAAGAATCTACAGTTACATATATTTTTTATATTTATAAGAAATAAATTATTGCAACAAATATAAAGCCAAGTGTTATGGGAAAGAATACTGCTTGCAGTGGTTAAAACGTTCTGCTCTTCTGTAAATATTTAGAGAAACGTATTTTACTTTCAGTAGCATTTAGTTCATTTCAAAGCAGAGGTAGGTTGCTACAATACTTACAAATCTGCCTTAAAAATAACTACTTATTTAATTCAAGACGTTTTTATAAATGTACAAGAAGCCTAGACTAGATTAGTTTTTCTTGAATCCTTTAAATATTTTTCCTTTAACACTAATCAGTCCTAATGGAGTCAAATGTATGAACAACCCACAATAATTTTTTTCTCAGACACTTCAAAAAATAATTTTTTTAATGTGTCGTAGTGGAACTCGTGCCAAAAGCTCTCGAAAAATCGGTAGCACAATATCGACAAATTTTTGTCCATTCAAATCGACTGGCCTAATGTGTATGCAAGCATGTGCATGTATGTACATATATACATATGCGTGTTCTTTCGTTTGTGGTATTTATAACTAAAATACACATATTCCAAAGCAGACATTTTAAATAACCATCACCGCCGACCACATAAATGTTTGTTGCTTTTGTTTATAATTTGTTTTATTGTTGGAAGGTAAAGAATGAAAAAGTAATCCCACTGCAATTATTTGCACTAATGTATGTCCATATGTATGTATGTATGTAAGTAGATATGCATGTACGTAGTACATAAATTTGTGTCTGGTATGTGTACATTTTAGACAAGGCTACACGGAGTTTGAATAAAATAAAAATAATTAATAATTCGGCGTAAATATGTATTCTATTCAATCAATTATTAAAAACAAAAAATCTGAGTATTAAACAATACCTGAAGCACCACCACCTCATCTTTCAGTATCAAATATTAATTTTTAAATCTTTATTTACGTACAAATATGAACTAAATTGTTTATTTGCTTTAAGAGCCAATTGAAATGTATTAATTCAGGTCCAAAAATTAACCTTTTCAAAAAATATTTATTTACGTACTATATATAAGTACTTATGTATGCATGTTTATATATGTACCATATTTGAAGGCTTTTGCGGATCTGCTTTCAAGTCAACAATTTATGGACAAAATAAAAGTTATTGGCTCGTGTATAACGTACACATGCAATGCGATTACAATCCCTTAGATACCGCAATGTACAGCAATTGCAACAAAAATGTATTAACAAATACTACGTATGTATGTATATACAACACAATTGTTTGTGATAATTTTGTCAGCTCAGTTTGATTTCATTTAATTAAATATTTGTATAAAACAGTCTTCCTCAAAAGTAAAGGAATTTGAATTCGAATACGGGAGCTTTAAGCAGAACGAACGTTTTGTAACAGGTACCAACTAGAGAATGTTACCTCAGATGTGCTAGTTTTGAAATGTCAGCCAATTTACTTTTAGGAATTTAATTAAAAACGATGGGTTGGTTGATTTTTAAAGATCCTAAATTAGCTAACGGGAGTAGGGAATCCTATCTTTAAATAAAACTTTTTGCTCTAGAAAAAATCCTGTTCATATTTCAAAGTATTTCTAATCGGTTCTAGTAACTATTGGAGCAAGAAAAACACAAAATAAAGTACAAAAACTAAAAATCGTTAGAAATAGCAAACCAGCAACTTAGAAAAAATCTTAAATAAAATCGTTTTGCCCAAAGTTTAAATGTAAGACTATTTAAAGTTTTCACTGTAATTTGTATTTAAGTATAATAACAGCTATAATTGTTAATATTTTTTCATTATATTTTCATGAATATTGAACACATGTTTAAAATGAAAAATTATTCGGAACAAAAGTTGATTTATAGATTAGAAAAAATAATTGTAGCTTCTTCTGTTACTGAAAGGTAATTTCTTAATTTAATTAAATAATTCAAAGGTCAAATAAATAATAATCACATTAAATGTGAAAGCATATAAGCCACTTAGTTGATATAATTCTTTAAATTTAGACAATAGTTTAAAGAAGAATTGAAATGTTCTATTACAAAACTAGTAACAAAAGAAACCAGAATTCTAGAACATTGCCGTTTTTTTTTTTTTAATTTTTGGAACCACGCAAAATTTACGGCAGCAAGCCAGAAGCAGTAGTTGATTGCTCTTGTAAGGCTAGCTGGTATAAAGGCATCTGCACTTAAATGTAATATTGTTCATAATTTTTTTTATAAATATATTCAGCACTTACCATTGATATACATTTATTAGAGTTTGTTGCTGCGCGCTGTCATTATTGGCTCACGCACGAGATATTTTTCTTATGCACTTTCACTCACGGAGGGTATGTTTCTCGCTTTATCACGGAAATTATTTTTAATTTTTTAAAAATAAAAACAAAAAAATACACCCCTTTCACAATTAATATGTAAATAATTGTTAAAATCGAAAGCATTCAACCCTTGAGAAGACATTAGTTATTAATCTAAAATAATCTCCAAATGTCCTATTATTCTTGAAAAACAAATAGAACAACATAGGTACTGTTTTTCTTAATAAACAGTGTTTTGCACACCAAATAAGCTCAAGACCATTAAATACACGAAAAAATATGAATTTTAATTTTATTTCACCAACACCTGTTTTATTTTAATTGAATATTTTTTCCCCATTTTCTATACATTTTAAATGCAAGCATTGGCAACTCTTTCTATATACTTATTGCTTTTGAGACTAAGCAACAACAACAACAAAATTTTCCCGCAATTGAAAAGGCAAAGAAAGCACCATCGCTTCTTCGTATTAAGAACAAATTTCGCACGCATATAACTTTTGAAAGACATATATTTCCGCTTTTATTTCATATATTCCGCACAGATAATTAGCTAAATATCATTTCAACACTAATTTTATTTCATTTAACTAATTAATTATATAATTTTTTTAGTTGAAATCACTGCACTACCGTATTATATAATTTTACCGGCCGAAAAGAATAACGAACTAAAGAATAATATCAACTAAGGTTGCCAGACTCGGTGCAGCAATAATAGTTAGATACCAAGGATGTAAAATGGTTTTTACTATTCTGCACGTCTGACCAATATGGTAAAATTTCTTCATTTCTGTATGGATGTACATGAGTAATAGAAACAACCAAAATTTTTGAAAAATAAAAAATATCACCGATATTTGTAAAATTAAAACATTGCTGAAATTCAAATATTAGCTCCGGTATTCATAAACAATAAAATATTGTTGAAATATATTTTAGAACAAAATGCGTTCTAAAATATATATCAACAATATTTTATTGTTTATGAATACCGGAACTAATATTTGAGGATACAATAAAACAGGGATGCCCACGGCCTATACGCTTGGTACGCTTTTGTTTTTGTAAAACCGCGAAGCATTGGCTGAGCATTCTAATATGTATACACAACTCTTTGTATGAAATACACACATACACACATATCCCAAGTTCAAAGCAACAACACTTTCATATGCACAGCAATAAGAACGCAGGCTTTGTTGGTACACATTGGTGCCAAGCGTAAATTTTGTTGTTTTTTGTTTTTTTGTTTTCATGATTTTGTTGTTTTTTTTTTAATGATTTCGTGAGTATGAAACACTTGAAGAAATCATTTTTTGTTATGAGTTTATTTCTGTTTTTCTTTGTGTGCGTCAATAAAGTGTATACGTATTGGTGTTTACGCTTCCATAAGAAGATTTTGGGCACCCCTGCAATAAAACATATACTCTTATTTAATAGTAAAGATACTTAAAAAGAAAAAAATTCTATGCACAAAAAGTTTTTTTTGGTAATTTATTTTGAAACTCATGTAGTACGAACTAAATGATTTTTTTATTTATTCAATTGAAAAAAACCACATATTGGATTCTAGTTTTACAACTATTGAAATAACAGGGAACATGAATTTGGAAAAACTGCGTAATAAAGTAAATATATTGCAATATGTATAAATCTTTTCAAACGCTTATTGTCAATTTCTTGATTATCGTTGTTATTATAAAATTCTCGAAACAGCTCTGCTTGAAGTATTTTGAAACTTAATGTCTAAAACTGATACATTATTGTTAAGGCATACAGCTCTATATAAAACTATTTTTGCCTTTGGTTGTTTTATTTTTTTGCACAGAGCTTGACTTTTGTCTCAAGAAAATTATGTATTATGGGGTGTAGATATTCTCTAAGGAAATATTACTTATCCCATTTCTCAGATTTGATAATTTTTGTATTGATTTTAAGAGTTGAGCAAACTATTCGAATAGCACAACTATTGCTTCTTTCTCAGAATTATGCTAGATACTATATTCACTTGCAAGCACTTAAAAACTGTGCCTTTTAGAAATGACAACTTTTTAAGAAAACACCTATTATTTGCATAGTCGTTTACTTATTTTTTATATTTCACAAACTTTTAAACATGAAACTGCCAATTGTTTAAGCTTTTCCAAAGATAATAAGAACTTTTTGCACACACATATACTACCGATAAGAATGTTTGAACTGATTTCTTTTGCCATCAAAGAGGCTTTAGAAAAGCTTATCAGTTGCATTAAACTGTAAATGAGAAGTAAAAAATTCAGTGTGCAGAGGTACATACTTGAGCAGTTAGTTGTTTAGAAATATTTAAACGAACATTTAAAATGAAATATTTTAATATGGGGTTATTAAAACAAATTTTTTTTTAATTTGTATACATTGTTTGAGAAAATATTGACGGAAAACATAAATAAATTATGTGTTTAAGAACTACATCAGTAATCACGTTAGTATCTATATCATACCCTTTACATACATATAGCACATAATATACAAGTTGTACTACTTTCTATACCTTTGATGTTTTAATTGAAAACAAAAGTGTTTGTTACAACAGCCATCCCATGTACATACTGTGCATCCTAGATCTCAAAATTGCAACAACAAAGATTTAGCTTTTGGCACTAGTACTAGTATCTACTTAGCAGATTTAATTAATATCTATCACTAATTTATCAAACTGAACCAAAGTAAATCACGTTTTTAGGAACTGTTTAACATTTGAATTTCAAAATAAAATTTGGAAATTTGTATATTCACCTACATATGTATGTAATTTTATACTATGTTATTTCAAATTTTATTTTGTTAAAAAAACAATTTTTTCCCAAAACTATGTCTTATAAGAGCAAAGCGGTAAACGTAATTCAGTATGTACTATGAAATATGGATTGAAAAACAAATCGCAAATGTAGTAAACTAAACATGCCTGATGAAAGTTGATCTAAATGGCTGGTATATGCTGGTTTTGTTCGTATGGCATCTCTTTTCTTCATCTTGTTGCATTTCCTCAGTTTCTTTTTATTTCGCAACCAACGGTAGAGGAAAAAACGAAATGGTGATTTTTTTAATTATTTAAAGGCAACAAGTGAATGATTTAAAAATAGTCATGTTGTTAAATAATTATTGTTTTTCGGGAATAAGATACATATGTAATAAAAGAGTAGTGCCGTGCATTTGTAATTCTTGTGTTAACACAATTGAATGTAATGTATTCGTGCGGGTGTCGGTAATTGTTTGCTTCTGCTGTGAAAGTTGTTGTTGTTGTAAAATTGTTCGTTTCTGCGGCGCGTAAAGTTTATGAAGATGAACAAGAAGAGATCAGTGTTGCCCAGTAATAAAATATCAAAGGCAAAATTATAATTCGGGAATGAAATATGCATGTAGTGCATACATATGTTATTGAATATGAAATTAAAAAATGTGTGTAAGAAATATTTCTTTTGGGAAATTGAATGCCTATGCAGGTACGTGTATGTATGTCCAAATTTAAGAACAAAATTATTTCGTAGTAAATAATTAGTTTTCCTTTGAAATAAAGTTAACTGAGCACCATGGTGCTATTCTACCTAACCAAGTTCCACAAAACTAAATGAAGCTTACTTTAAAACATCGTTGATTTCGATTTACTGTAGATAGATGTGGATATGAGAGGCCCAAGATCTCGGATCCTGGGGCTATTGCACAAATTTTATAATAACAAGATGAATATATCGTAGCAAGAATAAGTTACATTAAAATCTATTGCTGTTTTTTTTTTTTTTTTTTTTTTGTTATTATTATTGGCAATCAATTTTGTGTCACAAAACACTAAATCATCAATTCAACAATTCAATTTATAAGATGGTTATAAGCAGCATAATAAGCTATAAGTCGTTTATGAATACACTTTTCTGGATTTTTGCTTATAAGTTGCTTATAACACTCTTATAATGTGTCTATGAATTAGGCCGTAAGCCGAAGTTCATACGGCATTTGCAGTCGTATGAACTTCGTCATGTATTCTGTATGTTTGTTGCTTACTTTGTTTTACATTATTTTTACTCGATAGTTGATTTGGTAACGATTATCGCGATTCGACGCCGGTTAACGTTATCTTCTAAAATTTAATGACCACACATTTTTTCTCCTGTTGTTTGTACTTATGCGCATACGCATTTGCTATTGCGTTTGAGTGCATGTACTTGCCGAAGTCTAAAAAAGTGAACACAACTGTTGTAGTCACGATTTTTTTCAGCAAATATTTGCTTAATGTGAACTTACATACAACATATTCAAACATTTTCGTTTTTAGTCTTTTCCTATTGAAAATTGCCTAAATAAAACAAGTATTTCTTTTTAGATTTCTTCAATATTTTCCGCATAAAATACTACAAATTTGTAAGTAGCTGCTAACAATTACATTTTTTCAATGTCCCACCAAACTACTTTGTTTAATTCAAAATAGTTCTGATCGATATTTCCTATTTATTGCAGAAAACAGAAACCTTGAAATAATTAACACTTGTATTTCAGTGATTTAATTACAAGAGCCGTCTACTTCTTGAATATTAATGAAAACATTTCGAAATGTAAATGGCTTAAAATTTTTTTTAAAAAGTAATGTAGCGGCTAGAAATCGCTTTAATATTTTTTTAAAATTTTTTTGTTTAAAATCTAACTATAAGCTTTTTGAGGGTAATAAAGGAACACTTTATATTTATGATATTGCTGAATTTATGTCAATGTGAAAATTTTTTGCTCCAAAGTTTCTTTTTTTAAATTCTGTAAATATTTATAGTTTTGCATTATCAAGTCATGGGTGTTTTATTTAACATAATACTTAGTTGAACTAAAATTCAATTAATATGAAAACACTACTGAATATTAATAAAACACAAGCTGAAAAGTATTGTACCTATTGAATCAAATTTTCACACACATGCAATGTTACCGACTTGGAGTACTAAGGCAAATGAAACCTATCGATTCGATTTGTATGATATTAGAAAGTTGCACACAGCCACAAAAGTAATATTTTAATTTGGGTGAAAATTTATTTCACATTTTTTACAAAATACATACACACACATTTAAAGGCGCACAAACATATTTTAAGATTCATTTCAAATGTCACAAATTTAAAACATTTTAATTATTTCTCTGTGAAAAAGTGAAAAAAATGCTAAATACTCGTTATACTTATGATCTGTTTAATCATAATAACGCAACTAAATCCTATTGCAATGGGAATTCATGAATTCTCCTTAATCAAACTTCTTGGAATGCGAACATCCAAACAAAAAGCGGAAGTATCAAGGTACCTTAACACCAGGTAGCTGCGTAACTGTTACAAACACAACACCACCAAAAACATTTCATGTATGTACTTTGTTGGTAGAATTACTCATGATACAACTAATAAGGTTAAAATAATAATAATAAAATGCATTTTGTTTTTGTACAACTTCTAAAAACTGTCAAAAGGGCGTCACTTCTAACTTTACAGAAGAGAGATGAATTGAGCTCACGCTGTTTTGCTATCTCATTTTGGCTGTCTTTCATCTCCGTATTCTCTTGACAGTTTTAAGTAGTCATATGATTAACAGTTCAGCTGAGAAGTTGTATCGTGGAATTACTCTATATTCTATCGCTCCATTAGTTTGCGTTTGTGTGAGTATTTGACAGTTCAACGCTGGAAACAGTAGTCAGCTGCTCTTGTAAGGCTACCTGGAAGCTTATCTTCTAGGAAGTATATCTTTTTTCCTTGTTTTTGGCATCCAAATTACATCTGATCAAGTCTGACACGTAACTAGCTGATGAATCTATGGAAACTAGATTTTACGATACTACAAGTTTTACCTGCGATTCGAAACGTTTTGTCTACGATTTCACTAACTTTCACACACTTTCTACTCAAACACGACACGATTTTATTAATTCTGCCTGTATTTTGTTTACTTTAAAATATAAATCAATGTGTTTGCTTATGTGAAAAAAAGCTTTGCTCAAAAATTCAATTAAAATCGGAGCAATAATGTTTCCAATTTTCACAACACATAATTAAAATTATGCCACAACACAAGACATATGTATATGCGCATGAATATGTATATACGGTATATACTATGTATTTGTGTGTGATAAAACATAATTGAAATAAAGTCATACAAACATACATATGTATGTGGGTAAATTTGAATGCTTTTATATTTCTGAACTGATTTTTGACACATGAAAGTGAGGTCGACATAATTGGTCATTTAAAGTAATGCCCCTCATATTGCGACCAGTGCAACAACAGCCTGGCAAAACCCCATAAATGAAGTGTACGAACACGTTCTGGCCAAATTAACAAACATCAAAAAAGAGTCATATTAATGTTTTCCCTTTAACTAACTGGCCAAATGAAATTGAGTTTAAATACGAGTTCGACAATGTTCAGCCCCAGCAAAAAAGTGACACACTTCCTTCACATGCATTGTATCTGCACTAGTTATGAATCATGATATCTCCTAGAACACATTTGCTGTTAATTAAGTTATGGAAACAAAAGATATGAGTTTGCATGCGTACAAAATAATCGCTTGCATTTCAAATTTGTTTATCCTGCTGGGTGAGTGGCTTGAAATACGGCAAGTAGAACAAGTTGTCGAAAATATAATGGCAAGAGACGTTTTATGATTGCGTTTAGGAAATTTGTAAACCATTCCCAGTTGGCCAAGTTGTGTCAAACATTCCTGTCATGGAAGAAAGAGTGTATTTGGAAGTAAACATTAACTGTTGTTGTTGTATCTTGGCACTTAAACTGCAATCTCAATCAATGCGAAAGATTTCAAGAGCCTTCGTCCAGTATTTTTCCCCTACTTGGACAACTGGGTGGTAAATTGTGCAAGAACGAACGTTATAGTACGATAGATAGATAGTTAGATAGATATTAACACACATACATCGTCATATGTATGTGATGAAAATGCTAAACTATTTTGCATGTTCATCTGAGGGTGGTGTATTACTATTGGCTGCTCAAGTAAATGAAGAAGTCATGCCTTAACAAATTATTAAGTCTATAATTTGCATTCGTAGTTAAAACTTTCTCAAACATTAATCACGTATTCAAGTATAACAAAATTTATTTGCTATACAACATCTCTCCCACAAAGTTTTAGTTCATAATGCCGCTCTTTAAATGGTAACAAATACCGAGAAATAACAGGCAGTTTGCCTAACTGGAACCTACACCTTTTGCACTTCCATCGACTAATCTGAATCTTGATTGCCACTTTTTTAATTACAGCTGAGTTTTTCAGCACGGAGATCAAACTAAACTAAGGTCAGACAAACTTCCGCTCACACTTGTACTGGTTGGTCAACAGATGTGTTGGAAAGAAAATTTATATGAGAAGTGCATGCTTTTACTAACGCTTTCCGACCAGTCACTTGCTTGTGTTATGGAAACATACACCTTTCAAAAGTTGTTCAAACATTTTTGTATTTGTTTGTCATCGAGTGTCATCTAGTCACATGATGTCACATTCGATTTCTCGATATTTTATAAACTATGAAATCAACCAACAAAACATCGCATTAACTTTAGCGCCAATATCGTGACGCTGATTTTCTTACAGCAGGAACTAAAACAAAGTAAGAAGTAAAATCATTAAATAAAAATGTGGAATGTTTTGACGTAGTTTGCCGCTTTTCTTTAAAAACGTTGATCACTCCAGTTTCATAAAAACAAAAATCTTTCTCAATTTTGAGGAAGTAAAAATCGAAGTAGAAAGCCTTATTGGAAAACTATTTAAACAATCTATCGAGAAATGTACTATTTTTAAATTTTTTATGTTGCTCCATTTGAAGATTTATTTTACAACCTAATATTCCAAAAGTTGAATTTTTAATGAAAACTCTGACTATATCCTATGATCCCAAGAATACCCCAATGAGAAACTCTATATATTTAATTAATTTCCTGGTTAAACAATTCATTACTGATTTCAAAAAACGCATAAACATTTTTGCATTTCTGCATAACGTCATAATCATCGAAAGCAGCACGCTTATTCCCTTTTGTCATTAAAAATTCAACTTGATACAAATCTTGAAGCTGATTTCCAAACATGTTGTCAGATAAGAGTCAGTTCTACTGATATTTGTGTACAACATCGTCTTCCATAAGACAAATAAATGGCAGTAGAGGTGAGAAAAATAGGTTTGTGAAACAGAAGGAAATGGTATATATTTATAAAACTATTTATATTTTTAAAACTCTTTACGGATTCTCTTAATTGCAAATATTTTATACCGTCATGTTGCTGAAAAATTGTTTTCATTTCGAACATCCTAATCCTAAAGCCTTCCAGCAGCTCATCATCTACATGCACATGAGTGCAAGTCATTGAAAGGAAAAAAGTTCTTAAAGCATTCCTTAAAAAAAAGATAATTCAAGAGTATGAAGTTTTGATTTTGAAGAAAATCTAGGAACATATGATTGCGTGCATAATTGTTTGCCTTTATGGTAAACAGTGTTTGAACAATTTGTCCTCCCATCCTGTTTTATAAGCATTGTTTATTCTACCACAATTTGTGTTGTGGAGAGTTTGTTTGTTGTGCATTTAATCATTACACAAACATAAAGTCAATATGATGCAGTCGCGTTAGCGCGACCACTTAAAGGTGTGAGATTGAATGGATTATCTAAATAATGGGACAGCATAAGAATTAAAAGAAATGATTTTGAAGAGGTAGTTCAGAGAATAACTTTCTAGTACAAAGAAATTTTTTTGCGCAATCTGAACTTAGATGTACATACATACATCATCTGCTTGGCAAACAAATACAAATTTAACCAGCAGAAAGACAACAAATAATTTAATTGAATTGATAACCTTTTCCCCGTTTCGAAAAAGTAAATGAATAACGAGGTAAACAAACTTTTGATGTTTTAAATGCTTCGACATCACTTTGAGTTGAATTTATTTTTTTGTGAATATTTAATTTTTGAATTTGTTTCTTTTAAATTCATTCATGAAATTTTCAAATAAATCCTGAACGTCATAATCATTTAAATAAAAGATTACAAATGTTTTGTTCCAAACGTTAATGTGCAATAAAACTAAAGTTCGCTGAAATTAGTGACATCTCTAAATCAGTCACATCACAGCGTCACATCTATCACTTTTCTCTCGGTGTTTGCACATAAGCGAGTAGCACATGACATGAAAAGTAAAGTTGAGGATTTACTGGCTGGGGTACATACCATGGCTTTTTCACGACCACCACGTCGCTCATCAGCACCGAAGCCAGGCCATGACTAATTGTATACTGTTTTTAAGCAGCAGCGCATTGCCATTGTACCGCCAGAGCTTTTTATTACTGACTGCCTATATTTAATTTTATTGATCAACTTTCCGTTTTATCACTGTATTTTTCTCTTGAGTGTGAGTGATAACAATGGATTGAAACTTTTCGCAAGGTCCAGGTATTTTTAAGCATTTCTTTTAACTTAATTTATATCTTAATTAGGAAACCTGTAAATTAATGAATATTTGAATTATCATTGTAAGAAAAAAACTCCTCCTTTCAGCTTGAATTGTAATTATACTGCAAACACACCGGCTCATACACTTTTGTGGCTTTCGAAAGGCAAGAAACTTTTTTGGCTAAACAAGAGTTTTCACTCTCACCGAATCTTTGAGGTGTAATAGCTAGTTCGATGTTGTTACTGGAAATTTTTAGTGCCACAAACTTATCAAACTAGCCTCGTATTTCAATCAGTCTCAAAATATTGGTACAATGTGTGTTGAAAAAATAAACGTCATCAGATTTCAACCACATACTAAATGTGATGTCTAAAAGCTGACAGACAGTGTCAGAAAGTTTATTTTTGTTTGCGGCTATTTGACAGGGCGTGAATTAGTAAGTAAGACTACGGACATAATTACAATACACTGTACAACTTTATTAAAATTAAAACGGCTTCAGGCGAAGATGAAAAACTAGATGTATGCTTGCTAGTACCAGTGTTTACACTCGTTCCGGTTCCGGACTTAGTTCAAATTAGAAAAGTGAGCGCACATGTCTTATTAGCGCATTATCATGTGTAATGGGGGCTTAGATGGTAATATTTTTCTTACTACATGTCAAGATTTTTGTATTGTTATGAAAAGGAACGAAATTAAGAGAAAGTACATTTGGATGTCGTTTTTGTTTTTTAAAAATTAAAAGAAACCTCATACAACTAGAGTTGAAACTGTAGTTTAACAAAATTTTTCTGTGGTTTAATTGCAGTTTAAACTTGACTGTGGTAAATCAATTAACCATTTATTGCTGATCGTTTGCAGAAAAAAAAATATGGCAACGTTGCAAGAAATGTCAAACAGCTGACGTTTTGCGCTGTTTAAACTCTAATTTTCTTTGTTTAAATATATTTTAAGTATTCACTGATTTAAAGAGTTACTAGTTTATACGTATATTAAAGCAAACTCATTAATGAACTTGCATTGATCTTTTGGGCATAAGAAGAAGTACTTTAAGCTCGAATCTAGAAAATCAGCTGCATTGGTACCGCCAAATGGCGCGAATTTCGTGCATTGCACTAAACCGGGCTTACAAGAGAATACTTTTCTGTAAAAAATTTACTTTATAAAATAAAACAAACGTACACATAATTATGAATCTGTCTACGTAATCAACTTTTAATACCGCAAACTTGGAAAAAAAACCCTAAACAGGAACAATTGCATTTTCAGCCGTTGCTAACCAGAGGACAAGCTTTTATCAACTAACCTTCGCAAAAAATACATTGAATAAAATATATTTTTTGTGTAAAAAAAGGAGAGAATATATAATGCAGTTCATGCAAAGAAAACAGGAGAAGGAAAAAAAACGATGTAAAATTGAGTAGGTCGTTCAACGAACCTGAAAGGCATGTAAGATTATTAGCCGGTTTTGTTTTGTCAAACGACTTTCAGAGACGAGTGAACTGATAGTGGCAAAGAGATGCTTCAATACCGGTATTTGTATCTGTTTTGCAAACATATTCTTTACTTCTTTTTTCTCGAATTGAATTTATTAAGCCTTGCTTTACCGCTGCTACAGCTTTTTACCCGCAGACATCGTCTAGCCTTTTTTGTCTAGGAATCTTGTTACAATAAAACATATGTATGTATAATTTATTATCTCTTTTAACTTAAGCAAATAGTAAGAGCAATATAGTATTTGTCGGCAATGCACACTGGGCCAGGATTTAAAGATTTTGACAACTAAAATAATTTTTTTTCAAGAAAATACACATTTTGCTTACATTTGATATTCAAATAAAATGAAAATGGGCTATTTATTAAACAAGGGATTAGTTGGCAACTTCATGCTGATTGTGAATTAAGAATTCAATAAATACATATATTTTTATAGTATTTTTGTATCGAAATAACATAATATGCCATAATGGTCCATTTTGATTCTAGACTCCTGATTCTTCGGAAAAAGGCAGATGTAGATATTTCATCTTAAGAGAATTAACTCCAAAACTTTGGTGTTGTGGCCCAATGTGCAACAGCGAAAATATAAACTATAAATTAAGGTGATAACTTTTTAGATGTATCTTTTGCTTTTGCAAGGCATTGAGCCTTTTCTCATTTATCTACATACATATGTATGTATATAGCAAACTAATTCCGTTACCTATTTAGACAAATATTTAGCGGGCATGTGTTTTAATTTAAATCTTCTATTTCATACTGTAGAAACACTTACATAAGTATCAAACATGCCCCAATTAAGGAAACATTACTACAGTTCTCGCTCGAGAACATGCATTTACAATTTAGATTATTCATTTGCATAACAAATAATTTAATATATGGTCGAAAAAAGATGTATTTTGTAATTTTTTTTTAATTTTCATAGTTAGGAGTGTGTCTTAGCAACTGTGTCATAGCTAATTGGTAGCCATTTGATCCTTCAGTAGCAGCTAGATATCTTAGTCCAGTTTATATCCCTCTAAGCCTCACGACGGACTGAGAGTTCAAGAGTAAGAAAACAGAATTCGAAACTTCAATTAATTCTGTATACTTTTCTAATTCACCAAGACAAATCTTTAAAGCGGCACCATATCCAATGTATCTTAATACCAGGTAACCGCATAATTACAACAAACACAAGACCCACACACGTTTAATGCATTTTATTGGTAGAAATACTTTTAACAGTTCTTTGAGCTAGAAGCTGTATATATAAATAGTATAACGAGTAGTTTTGTGCCTGTATTTCCCAGACTACACTGAGGCGAAAAAGGTGACTTTTGAAAATCACTGATAGAATGCCTGTTAAAATGAGACGTTGTATACTCTTTATTGCCACATAAAAAGAACTGTAAGAAACGTTTTTTTTTTTGTTTTTCTACAAATTTCAGCACAAGCGAGATGCGCAGAGTTTATACTGGTTTGCTATATCGCCATTAAGTCATTACTTTTTTTTATTTATTACTCGCAAGATATGACAATATTCAAAATGTATGTATGACCAGTTGCACTAATCGGGAGCTACCTGTTTTCTGACTGTCAGAATTTAAGAAATCAGAAATAAAATAAAGTTTCAGTTGAATTTAAGGCTACCAAGACCCGCTTAACAAGTTAAACAATTTATGCATTTCAACCAAACTTTGTTCTCTTTAAACTCATGTATGTATGTACGTACGTATTTTTATGTGTGCTGTTTTTTTTTGTTCTCTCTTTATACTCTCAGATTGAATTTGTACGATTGTTAAATTAAATTATTGCAATATTAAATTAAAGAAATCAATGATGCCAAGTTTGCGTTGTTTACTTCTTCTATAAAACATGAAAATCATTAAATATTGTTAATGGTGCAGTAAATTATATGTAAACAACTCATAAAAGACAGAACAGGATCTAAGCGCTCGGAACTAAGCTCCGAAGTTGATCATCTGAATATACCTTGTTTCGTTTTACCTTTTATAAAGCTCTGTGGACTCTTGTAAATGCAAAAAAACTACTTAAATAACATGTTTTCCCTCACTAATCATTTACATTACCGACTAAGCGCCAGTGGCAATCTAAATGCCAGATTTCATTCACCACTTTCTGAAATGTTATTAGTATGTATACTTTACGACAATTTGCGTGCATGATACGCCAAAGTCACTCACTGTCGTGCACGATTAGACTGCCGTGTCAACTTATCAATTACGATAAGTTTGAGCTGGTGTCGCAGAGGAGGTTTCATTGTTTTCATTCCTTTTGAAAATAAAAGCATTTGAAACTTGAGCTCCTCATTTTATACATTTTAATTTTAAGTTTCTGTATTTATTGGTTTGGAGAAATTTCTCTTTATAGAGGAAACAAATATGATAACAATCTTTGCATTCAAAGTTCATTTCAGTTTTTTTTATGACCTTTATTTTATTTCACATCTTCTGAAATGCAATATTGGCATCATTGCTGAGCATAAAATACTAGTTTTAAGCAACTCTGCCTCTCAGTAGTGCATACGGCAAATGTAATACTTTTCGGTACATGTTGACTCCTTTTTAGTATGAAAACAGCGTGCGCAAATTTCGAAAAGCTTAAAGCTCTAAATGTCAATCACTGCCATGAGAAGGTCATACATACATACAGTCCTAATTTACAAAACTTTTAAGCGTTGTCAGGTAGTGATAGTAATATCAGAGCGCCCGCCTATCGTCGTGTTGATCCATTAAAACTTAATTACTGTTACAATTTATGTACACGGACAAAAAAGTATTGCCTGCATACTCGTATCTTGACATACATACAGTTTTCCGCAGAATCCAGATTATTTTGTAATATATTCGATCAAACTAAACCTGTGTGTGATTAAAGTTTTATACAATTCAGAGTCTAAAGCACCAAATTGTTAGAACAAAACCAGTAAAAACAGTTCACATGTACTCAATTCTAGTGTTTAATCCAAAGGTTGTTGAATCATGATGTTTCGTTGTCGCTGTTTTGGTACAAACAGTTCTTACAATTTGTGGAGCCAGAAAGTGTTAATACAAAATTTAAATGTTCGATATTTTATATACACCGCTGTTTTATATAACAAAGTGTACAATACACTAGCATGTAAATTGCATTCATATACTCGTATACATCTACATACATATTTAAGCATGCTTGTTTTCATTATTTGCAAATTTGTTTTATTTGTTCCTTTTCTTCTTCTTTGCTACTCTTGATGTGACGCAACATTGTTCGCTTTTCTTATGTTTCTACAACAATCTGCTGATCAGCGGGAATAAAACATACTGTTTTATCTATGGTCTTAGTGGTTGAAAAAAGTATACTACAGCATGTAAAAAAGGCAAGAACAACATATAGTAGAAGATAGAAAGAAGGCTATTGGGTGTGTAAATGGAATATTGATTAATCTGAATTGAAATGACAGTTATTAGATAAGAGAGAGAGAGAGAGAGAGAGAGAGAGGGAGAGGGAGACAGAATGGCCATTCCAATCGCCATTGAGCATCAGACCCTCAATGGCTTTCAAAGACTTCCGCAAATTCGGCATCTTGGCAAGCGAGGCATCACCACCCCGAGATACATTTGGCTCCCCAAGCTTGACTTTATAATTAAGAACTACCAACTCTCTCTCTCTCTCTCTCTCTGCCGTATGTTATCAACCATAGCCACTAAATTGCAACCGAAGAAGGCTCGGACTTTTTGACTTTGTTCACTGCAGTATGCGTGAATTTCAGTTAGCTATTGTTTTTTATTTCCAAAAGCAAGTAATTTTCATAACTATTTAATGAAATACTTTTGAAATACACTGTTCATGTGTTCACAGCCGTAATTTACTTACTGATTGTGATCCCAGCGGGAAAATAGAATTCATTACAAAAATAGTTGATAAAATAATTCAATAATGAAATGAATGCAACCAATGGATTCGTAGACGTACCAAATGTAAGACCAACTCGGCAATAATTTTTTCTCTCCAATACTTTTTTCGAGCACACTGACTGCGCACCACTACTATTTAGGGGCACTCCGATACAAAATACTAAATTTTGGGAGCCTAGAAAGTGGATATGTTGTGGTGAAACCTTTTTTCCTTTCGATAGCCAAAGGCCTTCGAAAAATCGATGGGACGATATCGAATAAGATATACACACAGAAAAAAACTGAAAATCATATGTTACATTTGTTCAAATACAGTGACCTATTTTGAAATTAATTCCCTACTTAAATTGCTTGTTGTTCCACTCGTTCCAATTGTTGTGATGGGTGAGTGGGCATGTATGGTGGCTGATCAACACTCGTGAGTCGAATCCCGCCAAAAGACATTTCGGTACAAAAATTAAAATAAACGATAATAAACGGTAAATAAGATGGAAATTAAATAATACAAAAGGAAAGATAAATTTAGGAAAATACTTTTCATTTAGACTAATGAGTAGTTATCGAATTCAGTGCGAAGGTGCACTAAAAGAAATAATTACAATCGTAGGATCTATTAAGTGTAATTTAGTCTGAAATCAAATTTTATACAACTTATTGATTCCCTTTTCCCACTGGGTTGCGTTTTTGCTGTGATTGGAGCACAAAGTGTGGTGTCTTCATGCTAAACTGAGTAACTTTTATTTCTCAGCTTATCAAAGTTTCTCTTTTGAATGCAGTGTGGCCATATTGCCGTTTTCGTGAGAAAATTTGTTGTATTAAAAAACATTAAGCAAACCGTTTTGCAGCAGGACCGAAGAAAAGCTCTTATATCTTAAGTACGTAAGCGTTTGCTGCTGGAATCTTCAAAATTCAGTGCCACGCTCGCACTGGTTAATTGATTTCGATAATTAACAATATCAAGTAGCGCGCTACTTCGGCTTTGGCCTTTATCTCTGCTTCTGAAGACTTTGAGGAATAGGACACTATAAATAGTACGCTTCATAATTATGACA
This sequence comes from Sturmia bella, assembly GCA_963662145.1. Classification (NCBI taxonomy): domain Eukaryota; kingdom Metazoa; phylum Arthropoda; class Insecta; order Diptera; family Tachinidae; genus Sturmia; species Sturmia bella. Next base: position 124,675,629 of record OY759168.1, read on the forward strand.
TTCGAAGATTTGGCCATCGAAATGTAGAAGCTCATTCAAGATTTCACAAATTGAGCAACGGCGAAAAATTTTTTCTTCTCTAATTTTAAAAACTTGCCATTCCTTAATACAAAAATCAAGTATTGGTCACACTTTTTTGGGGCTTTTGTTGTTGGGGACAGTTGTCAACCTCTTTTACAATTCTATGTGCAGCAAAATAAAAAACACTCAACACAAACAAATTATAACATCCCCAAGTTAGTACACATTTCTTCTGCATGGGTTTCCAAATACCTCGCGTATGCAACCAGTTTAAAATCGTCTTTTAGCTCGTTTGTTTCGCACAGAGTACAGAGAGATAATTATTTTGCTTTTGTTTTATTCTCAATGATCTTTATTTTTTTTTGGCAAACATCGTGGTGTCGCATTAAAATAAACTGTGTCTTGTCTCATGTTATTGAGCAAATTGATCGGCTATAGAGAAAAATCATGCATATTTATGTTGTTTGCAATCGGTTTAGTTTCAATTCAGTTGAGTTGAATTCGATCGGTGGGGAGCGGGCTTTCGGTAGAGTCTTTTGGGGTGATTAAAAATAACAATAATAGAAAAAAAATACCTATTTAAATTTCTTAGCAACCGTGTGGTGTTGAGTGTTTGTGCGTTTTATCAGATACATCTACATTTGATTTAAACTAAATTATAAAAAAATTTCTCAAATGAGAATAAAATGCGACATAAAGGAAAACAAAATTAAAAAAAAATTTTTAAATATATTTTAAATAAATTACCAACGTAAGGTAAAAAATTTGCAACAAATGCAATCAAAAAAGTTTATCTAAAAATACTTAGTATCTAAAAGTCATTGAATATGCAGAAGGCAAAGTTAGAGAAAAAAGTTAAAGTGACGACAAAACTTAAATTTTGGAATTGTTAGCTTTTCATCAGCGCTGAGTTTTTTAGTTTTCATAATTGCACGACTCATTGCTCGACAATTATTTCTAAACATAAGCATCTATGTACGTTGGCAGAATGAGTGCAAACATACATGTGTATGTTCATGTCCAAACTTATGTTTTGAAGTACACACTGTCTGCTAGATCCTTGTGTTGAGCATAAATTAATAATATTACCTGTGAGTGGTTGTATGAAAATAAACATATGTATGTTGTATTTGTTTTTATTTCCCTTTAAACCTTATTGAATTTCAATTCTTCTAACATAAACTTATTTTATGTTTAACATATTTTCCTGAAAAGAGTTCAATTTTATTATACTATTTATATCGATGTGCTTGCAAATAAATGTTTTGCTGACCACTCGTGAACCGCTGATGATGGCAATAAAATTAGGCAGCTGCGAACATAATTATTTCCAAGTTTATTGAAAGTGTAGCTCTCTAGAAACACTCCAACGATGGAATGCAGAAGGACATGCGATATGAATGCTATCAAAACTCAATGGTTGTTCGCATACAAATACATATGTATATATTTATGTACATACTATGTATGTAGGTTAATTAGGAAAGTTCACCCTTGATTTATACAAGACTTAAAATCAACTAGCATCCTAGGGATACGGACATCTTTACCAAAGTAGAGCAATCGCCCCGTTGCCCTGCGAGGATCAGTCCATAATTTTGCGCAACAATTTTCGTTTAACACAAACATGAAACATGGTTGATGGAATTAGTTAAATATATTAACTGGTTTTGATTTTTCTTAGAACTAGTATGTGTATGATAAAATATGGCGATAAGTTTCCTTTTATTTTTGCTGTTTTGTTTCTCTTTTCCGCCCATTAGAAATCCTCTCGTCACAAATGTGTCACCGTAGATGATTGTGCTGGATTCGAGCCTGCTTCAAAATGTTTTCCCATCACAAAAATTGCAATATTGGCTTAATCATCATTACTTACTAAAATGGAAAATAAAAATTTTCTGTGATAAAAAAATTTATGAAAGCAAATTAAATTGCCGGTTGTTTGCTACTTAGTGTATTTGTATTGAATTGTTTGCAATCAAAACGTGTAATCACTTCACATGTACATACATATTTGCTACAATATTGCGACTTCCAAGGCATTGTGCGCTCGCTCTACTTTATCACCAAATTGCTGCGGCTCACTGCTGTTTGAACAAACGAGCTGCGTTGGCTGCTGCTTCACAAAAATAATATTTATTATAAATTAGTTTGCATTGCCTACATGCATAAGTATGTATATGAGTATGACTGTGCAGGCATGTTCTGACACTAGCATCTCGCATAATATTCGCGATTGCGATTTAGGATCGCAATTTAAGATCGATTTAAGACTTTTGGAGAGTTCAGCTCTTACTGAACCTTAAACAAACAATAAAATAATAAAATTAAATTTATTTTTCTTTGTATTAAAACTAGTTGAATTTAATCACAACTTTTATTGAATATCAAGCCTGTTCCAAAAATCAAGTGATTTCAAATCGCATGTGCTTTTAAAATCAGACTTGTGATTTCGTGGTGCTCTACACACAATTAGTATCATTCCTGCTCTAATTTGAAAAGGCCTAATCGATTTTATACCGCATTTCTTATTACAAGCTAAACGCAAAAATGAATTTGTTTGTTGTGGCGGATGGTTTGCAAACAACTTGTTCTAAATATTATATTGTCGTTGATTTAAAAATAAACTTGCTTAGAAAAAAAAAAAAAAATACGATTTTCTGGTTGAATAACTAGTGCTGCCCTGCTAAAAATAAAAAAGGCGATTTTTTGAGGTGGTCAACTGTAAGTAGATGGTAAAAATCTACCTTAAACTTTCTGTTGATTGGATAACTTAATAAAATTATATGTTCTTTTTAAGACAATATGTGTGTATATGTATATTTTATTCTAAGCAAAAGCTTACAATAATAACTAATAATTTATTAAACCAGCCAAGCAATGTTATGCGCAACAACGATCACACCAATACACTGGCAACACTGGGGAAATCGAGCTGCAAATAATAAACCCCAAACATGCAGTATTTCTTAAATCTTAAAGAAGAACGCTACAAGTCAGCGATGCCACAGCTATGATTTCCGTTGGTTTTAAGATTTATTTTATTATAATAAGAATTTCAAATTTTTTCCCCAACCACTGAGATTTTATGTGTCGTCTGGACAAAGAACTCAATTGCACATCAACGTTTTGTTAAGAATTGCCGTTTTCAAATCAATTAACAAAATAACTTCATTTCCAGCTAGAAAAAAATATATTTTTTACATTAATTAGTAAATAATTAAAATAAAATATATTTAAGATTTTAGGCATTACTGCTGTAAGCAATACACTTTAATGTTGTAATGGGAGTGCCGGTTTGAGTCTTAAAACTCGATTGAAGTTGCTAAGTTTTTTAAAAAAGTGATGTAGATCTGTTTTTTGCACCAAAAGAAATGAGCACTTCAATATATTTTCTCAATACATCGAATACGAAAAAATAAAACTGTTTTCGACTTAAATAAAATTAGTTAAGAACAAAAGCTGGCCATTTAGAAAAAAACCAATACATTTTGTGATCAAAAAAGCTTGTACTTATTTTTAAAACTTGTATAAACAAATATTCTGTGCATATTAAAATTTTGAGTTAACTCACTTCAGTGAATATTTAACAGTGAAAAGTTTAGCAAAATGGTTAAATTGCTTTCTGCATTGTTTGAATATCTAAAGTACTCAATATTTTCCTAAAAAAATGGATTAAGAACACAGTAAAGTTTTGCAAGGACTCTTTCGAATCTACTGATGAGTTGAGTAGCATCAACGAAATGTCGACGACATATAGGCGGCTGAAAGGCTAAACAGAAAACAACTAAGAAGGTCTTTTGAGATCTAAACTAACAGTGATTTGATTTTGAGATTATAATAGCTTTCTACTTTTAGTTGAACTTTATAATTTACAATTACTAATTACATAATGGACTGTAGTTCGATTTTGCTTCCTCAAAATTGAGAAAGATCCGTATACAAGGAACTGTTTGATTGAAAATATGAGAAAAGACTGAGTGAATTTTCGAATATTTTAACAATATTCTGACAAGCGTATATTTGTTCTCTTTGTCAATATATGTGAAAGACTTTTCTAGGGAAAACAATTCAAATACAAAAAAGAATTTACGTTATGCAACATTTCGGTTTTCTCAGTTACGAAAAAAAAAAATTTGAAAATCTTGGATGAACTTGGACACTGCAACTTCATAAACAATCTACAAAATTGTTTTTCGACCTCCAATATGTTGGCGAAAGTTAACGAAATGAAATCATAAACCAGAAAATAGTTCCATTAATTATATTGATAGCAACTAAATATACTCAGTCTCTCTCACTCTCTCTCCCTCTCTCTGGCCATGATGTTTCTGGTAGTCTTCCCTTCATACTAATAAAACAAATAAAAATTGGTAATATGTTTTATACGGATTGTTACTGTAATTTTTTGAGGGCTTTCTGGGGTTTGCAAAATAGGGGAGTTCCGCAAAATTTTCAAATGCACGATATATCCCGAGAATTAGATTTTTATATGATAAATTTACTATGTCCAGAACCATATTTTTCTTTGTTGGTGAACATTTCAAGTAAAAACAACTTTATTGCAGTGTACAAACAGTTTTCATTCAAATAGGATAAATCATGGAAACAGTGTCCAAAAGGTGTATTCCAAAAATTTTTAGAAGTACATCATATATTACAAATCTTTTGTAAACTAATGGATACCTTTATGAAAATCGGTACAATACTTCCTCCTAGGTTAACGGCAAAATCGTTTCTCATCGTCTTTTGCTGCCACCTTTCTTCAATCTGATATCAAAATTCTTGCAGAGTTTTCTCTATGTTTTCCGGTACATTGCAAAATTTTAGCTTTAATTTTTTAACTGCATGGTTTCGAAGGAATTTTGTTTAATATCGACGTTAAAAGTACTTAGCATGGGTAGAAAAGTATCGAATATATGTATTCTTGTATCGCTTCAGCCGTACTCACGGTCTTACCGTCTCTCTCTCTCTCTCTCTCTCTCTCTCTTATCTCACATATTTATATGTTTATTATTTTTAATGTTATCATTTCATTGTTTGCTCTTAACAATTTTATTAAATCGAAAAATATTGAATTATATGCACTAAGCGATTTACGATTAAAAATGAACGGATAGGAGAAAGGAAGTGGGGTGCAGAATATTAATATGTTACTCGTTTATTATATAGGGTGCACTTTTAAGCGATGTCTTTGAAGCTTCATCACTGTTTTTGTGTAGAGCACGTGAATGTTGTTGTTTGTTGTGTAAAAAAAAATACATATTTATTTTCTTGATAATTTTGATATACAACTTCAGACCAAACAGTAATGCCGATAGTAACATAGTTTTTTTGGTTTGTAGTATTGAGGTATTGCCTAATTTTGTGACTACTTTGGCCAATTCCCACAGTTCACTAGACTGACAACACTGCCGAGTTCAATGATTTTGCTGGAAAAGTGAGAGTGTCTCTAAACATGTTGCTTGCTTGCTTATATTTGACATTAAGTTTTGCTGTTAACAATGTTATGATGTTTAGCAAAAAAAAAATCATAAATAAATAAGCGCCAAAACGATGAAGTAGCAGTTTTATTTCTGCCTCCAACAAGTGCTATTTAGCCATGCTATTTTTAAAACATGCACAACAAAGACCTGCCAGTTTTTAATTTTACGCAAAAGGGTAAATTGAAGAGTTTTCAAGTAAACCAATTAATTGAGTATGAGCATGAGATGAATAACAAATATACATCCATAAAACATACACTTATGTATTGCAGATATATGTATATGTACACATATTAGTATCATGATATTGTTGTGTGAGAATTAAAATATTCATATAATGTATGCGATTTTGCTTTATCATTTCTTATTGTGGGATATTCTTAAAAATTTCGTAATAAAATGGGTACAGACTTCAAAATCGTTTTCCTTTTCGCAGATATCTTCTTCTGGAATTCATTAATTATCTATTTAGAAATATTAATAAAATTATTTGAGGGACACATTTGCGCATAAATATTCTTAATATTAGAGATAATACTTGAAAAATGTCGTAAACGGGATTATGCCGCCTTGAAAACAGAGAAATTTTGACCTTTGATCATCATCAAATGTCAAAATCATACACTTGGGAAATGCTTGGAAAAATTGTGGTTATCTCATTTAATACAAGTTTCCGAAGAAGAAAAAAAACAAACGAAATAGACTGCTTTGTGCCAACTGGGAATTCTGAACACCCGTGACCAACAGATTGGGAATTATATTTACGTCAGTATCCGCCACTTACCACGTGGACTTAATCTACCCTCAGTTCAGGCCGTACTGTGTTACATAGCAGATGTCAGATCATCTAGCGTTTGGTTAAACAGCTCACGAGTCGAGCCGGTACTGCCCATTATTCTTCTCAGCAATTGCATGTTTATGTTCAAGGAGGTAGTTCATATAGTTCATATGCTTTGTATCTTGATGCTTTGTATATTGAATTTTGTATGAGTAAAGGTTTTTATAATGGGGGTGGCATAAAAAAATTGTATTGCAACTCTCTTAAAGACGAAATACTATTTTGAAATTCTTTGGAAATTAATACAGCGAGAACATTGAAATTTGGCAAGGATAACTCTGTTGATACTGTCTCTTGATATAACTTTACTGATCAGAACGGGCGAAAGAATGAGTCTTGTCTCATCACCTTTACACTTTGCCGATGATCGACTCCGAAATGAGCTGGTTCATGTTTATATGGCAAGTGAAATCCAAAACAGCTCCGTATTAAGAAGCGCTAATAACGCAGAGGGCTTCACAATATACATATTTCGCTTCCACCACCGCGTTTCGATAACCCTTTGATGTCATCACAGTTCTACCTAACATCATACAAATAAAACAAGTTCTTTATTAAGAAAAAATAACTATTTTATCATACTTCGCTTTCTCTTTTTAATGACTCAAAATGTTTGTTCAAACATTAAACAACCAGTAGCTTCTAAGGTTTTTCTCTTCGGCGAAGCTTTCTTGAATATTATTTGTATAGCTTAATGCAACAGAGGTTATCGTTATCGATGGCAGGAAAAAAGCATCTACAGAGCAGAATTGAATGAAAATTTAATCTCAATATCGGCATCAATTGCGTCTACCGGTTTAAATGGCTTTTTTTCTTCTATCACTTTTTTCTACATTTTATAAGGATTTATAAAATGCATTCATAACATGTTTAAGACAAGTTTGACCGTTGGACTTCTACTGTTGGAAAGTTCTTGCTGTAACATGCTGCTGGCTAAATTGAAATGGGATTTAAGCTGGTAATTTCTGTATGTGATTGCAGATTTGGATTGGAAATTTGTAATACTAAGGACTATCTAAGAGTCTTCTATTTAAATTACATATTTTAGAGCCATCATGTCTATTACTTACGACATTAGTATACACTAATGGCATTAACAATGTTTGGTAATGAGTACCCATATGTATGTACATAAGTATACGCAAGTGACGAAAGTTTCTTACTGCTCTGTTGAGCGACTTTGAAGCACTCTACCCAATATTTGGGTTCGAGACGAACCCAAATATACGTAGGAATCGTATCGCAGAAAAAAAAACGTAGGAATCGACTGAAATATAACGAATATTGCACATGTCAATGACTATAATATGGGTCCTGATTTTTTTTTTGCAGAAGTTCGACTACGGAAGAATTTAGCGAAGTAAGTTTTCATTGTACAGATTGTTTAAAGTTAACGGAAATATATGTATATTAAAAGACGGGTTGCCTTTCAAATTTTCAAGCCTCTCTTATTGATATCTAATTCAATATTGGAAAACATTAGTTCAAAATATGGACCATACCATTAAAACTTCACAGAACATTCAGGTAATTAGTTTGTTATAAACCCTTCAAATAGAAGTTTTTCAATAAAGATCTTGGACCCACATCTTCTTCTGTCAAAATGTTGGGTGGTATAAAAAAGCTGTTAAATTTAATTTAAAAGATAATGTAAATGTGAACTAAGCTGACCGCCTAACACCACCGCTTGCCAATTTGGTTCATTTCGTATTTGGGGACTTAAATCGCAGCGCCGTTAAAGTCACTCTACAACAACAAAAAACATCTTTATAATAGGTGAAAATAAAATTATACTGTTATTCCAACGAATCACTTCTTTTGGCACATAAAAATAAATTTTAGATCCCATATTTTGCTGACTCCAATATCGTAATGTACAATCAAGAAACTGTAAAAGAAAATTTAATAAATTTTTAGCACTCAGCAACGACAGGCCTGCTTATGAAAAGCCACACTTTAGCTCAATGGACCGTTACGCTATTGTAATTGATTATATCAGTTGGCAGCACCGTACCCAAGTTACTCGTACTCATACTTGTAATTTGACGCTAAAAATTTTAATCCACAAGGAAATCAAAATGAGTCTTTAAAAAAATAACCACTAACAAATAGGCATGTACCGGAATTGTCAGCAAAAACTAAGAATTGGTTATATGTAATGATTTTTGTGATATCACTAGGTGTCACACAAAAGCTGTGTTGATTGTAATGAACATTCTTAGTTGAGATTTTTAGCACCAACGCTGCGTTTTTGATAACAAGTTTTGATGAAAAGTTTTTTGCCCTGAGAGAGAAAAACCTCAAAGTGTTTCCAACAAAACAAAACTAACGTCCATACATACCTTCTATTGCATACGACTGCAAACACAACACACCCTCTTCCCCAACAGGTTTGATTAAATAACAAGTTGTAACGAATTCACATGTCATTTTAATTGAATGTCAAACAGACAATTGCATTTGAATTTAAATACTTACATATGTACATGCACGAAAGTGTCACACATACATATATACATACATGATTTTACTAAGCCAGGCACACCAATCAATTACACACATAATGAAACAAAAAAAAATGTAAAAATCGGTTGCACTGATATAAAGAGAAGTGCATGTGTATATGTTTGTATTTCAGGTGTGCATGCATGCGTAAGTACATATCGTGGGTCTAATGAAGCCCTAGCTCACATTTCTTCATTCTCGAGATTTTAAGATATTTCAATACAAAATCCTTCCGAGCGTGTATATGTATGCATCTAGAAAAAACATATGTAAAGTCTGGACTTACGGAACCCATTACGAACGAAAGTGGGAATTAAAAAGACTTTTGGACAAACACACGAACTACAATGAACTATTAACGTTTAGTCAATCCATGTGTTCAGTTTCGTGATTATTTCTATGTGCTAACAAAAATTCTGAATATTAGTGGATGCCCGAAAGAGGAAATCAGTTTATTCAGACTAGCCGATAGCGCTTAAATGTATCTATTTAGTACGATGAAAGAAAAGTTAATAAAATCCCTGTTTTTTCATTGTAGGCCCTCAAGAAGAGGAGACAGGAATTTTCTATGTTCAAAAGTTAAGAAAAAGATAGTTGAATTCGGCCCTTCTAGCAGCCGATCATAGGCCAAATCACAGCATTCATGGTCGAATCATCTATCGTATAAAAATAGTGCAAAACAAAATACGAAACAAGCGCACAGAATGCTTGAATGAATTTTCGTGGAGCTATTTGCTGCAGCCCACCGCTAAATTTTTTGACCCATCTATTTTTTTCAACCGTTGGACAAAACGACTTCTTCAGTGTGCTATGCCAAATTCTGGCTTTACTTGCGATAATATTCCGAATAAAAAGATTTTTCTACGGTGTGTCGTGTTCTGAATTAGATCACTCAATTTTATTTAAATCAAACAAAGTATTTAAACGAAAAATAGTTCACAACGCCACAGAAAAATTTACCAAAAGTAACACCTGATTTACCCACTTCAAGTTTTGCTCGTCAAGTCTTGATTTTTTAGGGGAGAAGAGAGTGAAAATGAGAACGGACATGACCGTGCTGTCAGTTCTGCTAACACAGTTGGCAGAATTGTGTTTAGCTTGAGAATTGAAGGCACAAAAGAAAAAACAAAAATTGATAAAACAAAGTTTTCGTGTGTGAACGTAAATGCAAGTTTAAAAGAGAATTGACTAAGAATTGATCAAGAAAACCTGATGTGTTTAAGCCAGTTCTAATATAACAAACGTTCTAAGCAAACAAAAAAAAAAAGAAATTTAGTTTGACTTAATTATTTTCGGACAACATGTTTGCACAAATGCAACATGTTCGCACCGACATGTTGTTAATGCAAGCATGTGGCAAATTCTAATTTCAAACACATATTGTTTTTTCATTCTTTAGTTTTTACGTTCCACCATGCAACCTTAAAAATTTTAAAGAGGAAGTTACAAATACTCATACATTTTTAAGAGTAAAACCTACAAACATTGGCTAAATGTCTGGCTTTCACTGCAAAAACAAAGCACGAGCACACGTACACTAATGCAAAAGAGCTTATTTACTGAGGGAGAGCTTGTTTATGTATGAATGTGTTCACAGACACACCAATTGCATTGGAGTGCATGAGAGAGTTGATTTGCCATTTACAAGAGGCAACAAAATCAAGCAAGGAAAATAAATAGGACTGATTCTATTGTTAAGAAAACCATCAAATGGGGGACAAGTTGACGTCAGTAAATGGTATATATGTACATATGTATATACCATGCACATACATAAGTAGTAGAACATGCAGTAATAGAACAAAATTGTAGTGAGTAAATACGCAGAATATAAAATGATTCATATTGCAAGGACATTTATTTGGAACTAAGGCAATTCTAACTAAAATTACTACTATTGAGCTCAGTAACTTATTATAACCCATCATTTTTGATAAAGAATTACTCAAAAAAATTGGATTATGAAGAAAGCTATATGTTGAATTAGCATATTTATGCTGAAAGTTTTGCTTCCAGTGCCAGCAAATCGTATATGTATTTCAACATACTCAAATATTTTTAACTACTTATGATGAGCACCAAGTATTGATGAAAGCAAATCTACCGTATGTTCATAAATACGTCACTATATGTCGACTTTTATATGTTTAATGAATTTATGCCCCGATTATAGTTAACAACACCTAAGTGTTGTTTCATAGCAACACAGCCTACATCTCTGTTTACAACATCTAGGTGTTGTGTATGTCACAGAGTTGTTTTTTATTTGTAGAGTATATTTCCACGCAAAGGCATAGCTGCATGCAAAAAGCTGCCAAATAAAGCAACTCTATCAGAAAGATGCATGCGTATGTTGTTTTCATTACACAATCGAAAAACAACTAATTTCGACATTTCTTTGTCAAGCTCTAGCATCGAAAGACATGGAAATTTTTTTGGTGTTGTATTTCTTGTAATAGTGCGGATACCGGGCAGAGTTGCAATAAAAATATTGATTTTATTAGACAAATGCAAATAATGTCATAAGAATGGAAGTTAATGTCGATCTTTTTGCCTTTGCCCAACGATCAACTCTGATCAAGCAATCGTTTAAGGAGGATATACGGAGTCAATGCGTATTTCAAGCGATGTTTTTCATTTTTAATCGAAACAATACATATGTACATGTTCTCCAACTTTGCGTACTTTTAAGCTTAAAGTTTTCAGGAAAGTACCAAACATTTATTTTTCCACAATGCCAGACCTATTTAAAGCAATAACAAGAGCAAATAACAAAGAATGTGTATTGCTAAATAAGTAGTATGGGAGTAGGTGAGCGTGTGTTTGTATCTTAAATGCATGTGCAATTTAACAGTAAATAGAGAAAAGCGCACAAATCCCGGCAACTAGCAACAACTACAAATCAAACAACCAAATGGCCAACCAACAACTATTTATTCAAACAACAAACCCAACCGAACAAAAACAAATGATCAACAAACAACAAAAACATGTCGTTGGGGTAAGGGGTGCGTAGATTTTTGCATCAACTTGGCGGCGTAAAAAAAACAACAACGTAAACAAGGTCCGAGACAAACAAGAGAAAACAAAAATAGTGCAAAAACGTAAAGCGCATTAGAAGAGGTAAAATGAATGTTTGTTCAAACTGCATAGATGAATGGATGTGGTTGTACATAAAGTCTCACAGTTCTTCTCGTCACCTTCAACGTGATGGTTCGTTGTCACAGTTTGTTATCGGTTTACAGCCTGTGTAGTTGTCGTCGTTATTTAGTTACTTGTTATCATCGTTACCATTGTGCTTTTGCTTGCTTTTAAGCAATTTAAGTTCAGTGTATGTGTTTTATGTCATCGCCGCGTTTGACATTGACACACAACACTGTAACAATTCAAATAAACCTACTTAGACGTTTTTGAAGCACCAGTGTTTACTTTTGCCGCTCAATACGTATTTGGGTATGGGTGCTAATTCTCTTTTATTTCTAGAATCTAGATTGTAGGACTTATTTGTAAGAGCGTATACACACGTATGTATGTAAGTGTTTGTATGATTTATAGGAAAATTACTTTTCTAGTAACTTGAACCGTGTGAGTTCTAAACCAACAACAATTAAACGAAAAACGACAACAGTGAATCTGAAAACACAACCAGCAACTGCAACGTAAAAAATTACCCGAAGTGTGTTGTGTGAAGGCAGACGGAAAAGTTTTTTGTACAAACAATTTTTTTTAACGATCATTAAAATTTCTTTATTTTTGTAACTTTACTTGCAAGGCCCTAAAATTTCATACTTGTGAATAATGACTGCAGTTAACTGTTAATAGCGACATCAGATACTAAAAATGGAGGACGATGAAATAGCTCTGTATAATATGGAGTAGGTAATATTATATTATTTTGCAATGCCGTCATATCCTTGATTTGTTAAACCATAGTGGCTGTCATAGCTTGGGAAATATGAGTGAACAGAGAGTAGCATATAAATTTGAGCTTCCCTCCATTGAAATTGAAAAATTGCCACAAGAATTCTTTTTCTAGGATTTGGGCTAGGAAGGAATTTATTTTCTCTGAGTTCTACAACTGAGTGTTATGATATGATGTTGATAAACAGTTTTTAATACGTGCAAAAATTCCTGTTTTGTAGACGATCTATCTCAAATATTCGATAGCAATGATGGAACGGTGCAACGCACGCAATATTGCGTCATTAGACTATGCCCCAATTGCAGTTCTCCACTCAGCTTAGCATTATGTTTCTTCACAATTTAAGTTAGCTTAGCTGTGAAATTGTATTAGTATCAAGTTTGACAAGGGAAAAGTCAAATAATGAGCACTGCTGTAATTGCTGCTGACACCTTTCAAGGACATCAACCAGATTTCGACACAGCTCGGAAGTCAAAACACCTAAGACTTGTAGTTCAAAATTCAATGAACATGGCATACGCGAACTTGATACAAGATAGCAAAAACCTGACTGGAATACTCCAAAACAAAATCTGTTGTGCGATGGCAAGGAATCAGTGGAGCCGTATGCGCTACTACCTACGATGAGATTCTTTGCTCTCTTTTATACGCGGCACAGAAGCTCCGAAGCGGACTAAACATGAGCATGTCTGCTTGATGGGGAGGTCTTCATTCAGTAATTCTATACAAATTTCCTGGTAAATGTTTTTACTTGTTAGGTTTTCGTACTAATTGGCACAAATTGCCGCCGGGTGGATAGTTCTACTCACATTAATCATTCATAATTTGGCTTTCTGCTCACGGGTTATATAGATACAGGTTGCTTAGCGTAACCAAAATCTGAACTATGTGGCCCTCTGGGTCAAAACATCTGGGCGGCTATGGCTTTCCTCCACCGAAGGTGAGCTGGTATTATGGGAATTATGCCTATGGGTAGTTCTTCGCGGTTGCTCTGCCTGATCATAGGCTAAGGAGCTTTCCTCGGCCAAAACGTTGATTCTAGTTGACATCGAAATATCGCTAGGGGCGATATAAAGACATACATTGAGGTACGATAGCCTTGCAGCTGACTCTGTATTGTAATTAACTATGCTTGTCGGAGTCGTCGGCCCTAGCTAAAGGTCTGATGCTCTTTATGGCTAAAGGTCTGGGCTACATGGTTGGTACGATGGGGAGCTACAACACAGAAGAGATGGATGGCTCGATCTCCTCAGCAAGGGGTTTGTGATACTAACCAAGATATCGCAGCAAATAAATTGCCCCTCGAATATCTGTTTAACCACTCTCCGGGGGTGGTAGTATGATGTCTTGCTTTTCCCACGTGCTTGAACACAAACCGTCAAACAAATTTCAGTTTCAAATACATTTTCAGTAAACTCTCTTATATACCTACACATCCATATTAATAAATATTCACACATTGTACGTACCTACATACATATGCAAGACGAAATATCAGATGGTTGCCTTAAATTAAGCAACCCAACAGACATGCATGCAGCCAGGAAAGGCTTTTATAATCATGTGCTTCTTTATACAAACTTACAAGCACTTGCAAACAAACGTTCATACATTTATTTCTTCATTCGACCGTCTGCCTGCCCAGCTGACTGTCTGTTTGTCCTCCAATTTTTTCATTCATCCATCCAACACGTTTACACAGCCGACAAACAATCTCACCAAACCAAACCAAAACCAACCCAGACCCAACCAACCAGCTTTTATTGTATTGCGATTGTTGTTGCTTGGACTCTTTCTCTTTGTTTTTGCTTCTTTTTCTCAGTTTTATTTTCATACTTTACATAGCTTTGTATTTTTGTTTTCCCTTTGCATTTGCTGCTGTTTTTCAACAAACTAATACAATATTGCTTTGCATTTTACTTTGCGTGCTTTTCCTCTTGGCTGTTCACAACACAACACAGCCAGCCAACCAGTCAGTTAGTCAGTCTGCCAGCCAGCCAGCCAGCCAGCCACAAGTTGGATCTTGCTTTTTCAGTATACTTTCGTAAACTGCACAGTGCACAATCGATGCTTTTTACTTAAACGGTACTAAAGTGTTTTTAAGCTGCGCATTAAAAACCCCAACGAAAATCTATTGAGCCAAAAATAATAATAAAAAAATATATATAACAATTTTAAATTGTTTAACCGTCTGCATGTCGGGTCGGTGTTCGGAAAGTTTGTAAATATTCGAATTGAATAAATAGGTATTTGAATTAAAAAAATGCTAAATGATTTTTTAGCAAGCGAAACTGACATGGGCATAAAGTGTTTGGGCAAAAAATATATTACAAATAATTATAAACAACCGACGGCTTAAACAATTTGTTTTATTAAAAAATTTAATAAAAGTTTTAACAAATAAATAAAGACAAATAAAACAATATACCTACTTAGTTACATATGTAAAAGATAAAAAACAAATACAAAACATGAGTTTGATAGCAAACAATATAAATAAATTTTAACTCAAGTACAGTGGGATTATAAGTGATCAGTAAATAAGAAAAGTAAGTGAGCTTTGGTGCAGCAAATAAAACAAGAGAAAAAAGACAATTTGGTTACCTGTTATGTTTGCAAAACCCCCAAATTATACTACTTAAAAAATTCCCAGGTGTAAATTTCTAACCAACAGTTGTTTATTTACTTTTCATCAGACCTTTGAGAGGTAAAGTTTGAAAAATATTTTTTTAAGCAATAAAAAAAAAAAAAATAGGCACGCAGGATGAAACTGTTTCTAAATTTTCGCATACACACAAAAATATATAAATAATTTTTTCAATCTACTCTGACCTTTTTAATCATTTTTGTTTGTTTGTGGGACATTTTTTTCTGTCATTCCTAGCATTATAAATAAAACTTTTCTGGAGAAGAAAATTCCAAGTAGAAAAAAGAAGTAAATATAAATTGATAAAATATTTTCCTCCAGCTTCTCGTCAGAAAGATAGTGAAAAATGCGCTTGCAAAATTACGAAACCATAAAAATTATATTAAAAAGATATACATATGTATGTATGATTGATCGAAAAACACAATTGTGTGTAAAGAAATGTTACGAAACACGGAGGTCACTAAGGTGGCATTGAAGTTCCCGCAACATGGTGTCACTACTTCGAAACGCAAGAATCATAATTGTGCTTAATAGAAGTACATATATAGAATATAAACTGGGTGTACACTTTTCTCCACATGTATTTTACGAAGTTGTTGCGTGTACATCTCGCGCTAGGTGACAGCTTCATAATATTATTCGATAAGTGGCATGATTTTCACAGAACTCCCTTGCCTTCTAGTGAGTTCCAAAATACGTTGTGATGTGCTAGTTTTACAAACGCACACAAAACTGCGAATCTTTTTGCTTGTCTGCAGAAATATCTAGAGCCCGCTACAAGAATCGGTTCTGCGACTTTGGGATTGTTGATAGGGCACTCTAGCGATTCATCCTTCGAGGCGAGTGCTTTCTTACACATATTTCTATGAAATATGTATAGAGATACGCATTGTGTTGGCAATACAAGATCGCCGAGCTTAGATGTGGTGTTACGTAGTCTGTTAGTCGTTTGTTAATAGTGTTGATATCATTCCTATTTAATTCGTGCATGAGGCCGTGTTTCTTTGAAGTAGAGGCCGTTTGTTAAATTGGATCGGAAGGAACGCTCCGCTTCACGCGTCCAACGTGACCATGTACCCAACATACGGTCTGATTTCAACAGCTCAGAAAGTGTGTTTTTTTGAATCAAACGATTTGTTTAACTTTAAAAGTGTGAAGACAAATTGGGTATCCTTGTGGTGCCTTGTGTCGAGTCAAACTTTTTCTAAAGATTACCTGGAACGTTTTTGTAATATTTCTTCCATACCTTATTTTATGTCTACTCTGTTGTAGACTCTTCGACATTACTATTCATGAGGAGATTGTAGTGGAGGATAACCTCAAGTTTGTAGGTTTGCTTCATAGTATTTTATCGACACTGTCACCTTTTTACTCTGTGTTCCTTTTTGAGGTTCGACTTGTCTTGGCAGTATTCATTCTGTTTTTTCAGATCTGCCGGAGCATATACGAGTACATATGCCTTTCCACATCTTTTCTAATGTCCATGAATTCTTCGGCTTTTTTATGTGTGCTCTCCAAGACTGATGTAATGTAGTAGAAGAAACACTAATGCCGCTTTCGTTTCTACACAAAATTGCGCATTTATTTTGCACTTTTTTCCTTAAATGTCGCCTTTAAGATTTTAGTGATGACATTTTCAAAAGAAAATGTCATTAAAAAACTAAATGAAACAATGCCCTTCAGAATTTTGTTGCTCTTTGCTTTAGGAAGGAAAACGGCGTAAATTAAATACACACTCTGTTAGTGTCCAGAAATCATATAAACCAAACTATTAATGTATGAATTTTCGAATTCCAAATATGTATGTGGATTTTTCGATACATGTAAACTGCAAGAATAAGTGCAGTAGGATATCGCAGATTATAAATCTCTTGAACTAGATCTGTCCGGGAATTAGAAATTGTTATTTTATATTCGTTCGTATGATGCAGTTAATTATAAAATAGGGTGTCTGCCTGCTGGCCTGGCCCTTTGACAATTTGATATTAGCAATTTGATATTCGTAAAATGAGTATTACGAATATCAAAAACAGACATTTAAACAAAAAATAAGCGGCGGCACACTAGATCATATAATTTAGGAAATAGAGAAGATTGCCATTAATTATAAAACAGATAAAATTTGTATATAGCCCGTAATATAAATAAGCGCAGACATTTTTATATTCGCGCGAATTCATGATTGCCATTGTGCAGTTGATGAGATTGCGGTTGGGGTTTATTATGGCAAATATTTATTTTGTTCGAGTGAACCCACCCTAATAACAACAAAAGATAAGTACATGCTTAAAACGAAACTAATAAGTAGTTATTTCAAACCAAAGATTTACAGAACTAAACTCCTCCTACCTGGACTTCATTTGTAAAAGAATATCATATTCTTTTTGGTTGTATTCCACTGAAAACCGCGAGGCAAATATCACTAATGATTTAAAACAAAACAGAAAATTAGTAAAACTAAGAGAGAGTCCGTAGATGATAAAACAGGAAAACAAAAACAAAGATTGAAAATCATAGAAAAATAAAACATTAAATGAACCCCCACAGATTTTCTTTATCTTCTACAGTAGAAAGTTCGAAATAAATAAATGAAAGTAAAGAAATTAAATGTGTTATACTATAAATGTTTTGCCAAGTGAAACAATAATAATGCGATAAACACCCTAAAAACAGAAAAACAAATTGTCTAAGAACTTAAAATCTTTTCTAGTTTGCTGTAATTAAATGGTAAGAAAGCAAAACTAATCACAAATTATTTTAAAGTAAAGGTAATTTATTTCCCATGAAATATTTGGTTGCATAAATATATAAAATATCGAACAAAAGATCGCCAGACTTAAGCCCATAAATAAATAAATACAAATTTTCGAACAAAAACATATGTATATGGTTTTACTTTAAATTAATTAAAAAGATTTTCAATGTATAAAGTACACCATAACATTTAAAACAAAATGAAAATTTGTTGTAATTGAAACAAGAAGGAGATGCAATTTGTTAAATAACAAATCACCAAAATATATTAAAAATCCCTGACACTGCAAGAACCACAAGAAAAAAAAACACACACACACACGCTCAGTTTGACATAAAACAGAAGAGGTAAAATAAATAAAACACAGAATCGAAAATTGGGTTTGCTGGCGTTTTCTTTTAATTTGAATTTGCACACGAAATTAAACCACTTCTTAAAGGAAACAACATCATCCTGTTGAAAAAGAAAATAACAATAAGTTATCCAACAGCAAACTTGAAGGTAATTTGATATCTCATCTCCAATCAGCATAAATTAAATCTGCTGACAAAATAATCCAAATTTAAAGCAAAATCACATATGAATATAAAACTTATGGACTCATATTTACTCATACCTCATAATCTACCATGGCTTCCTCCTACGATTCATTTCTTTTACATAAATCTGCTATAATTTCGAGATCTCACTACCGGCGCAATCACCGCAGCAGATTTATAGGTAGAGGACATGGATCCCACCACGGCAATAACATGCCTGCCGAGTTGGCTAAAGCGGGAACATCTCTTGGCCATAATAACATCGATCCCTTCTGGAAACTATCGCTTTTAACAGGTCGGAAGCGTAAAAACGTTCCAAACTGTTGCGTGCACAGGAAAACTGGTTTTCGGAAACCACATAGTACTTCATTGCGAAGAACTTATGATCTCGTTAAGGGAACACACAAACGATGAAACTTTTGAACCTCTCTAGACCTTACATAAGGATCGTTATGTCGGTCATCACAGGTCATTGTTTCTTTGGAAACCAAGTCAGATGACTGAATGTACTTGTGATTGAGGGGGAGGCTGCATTGAGGTATCTTTGTCTAAAACTTTTTCACAGGAGCTTCATGCTCTCTCGAAAATTTTAGCGGCGCATCTAGGCTCGTTTCCTTCCTTTGTTGTGAACAGTGGGTCGCTGGGTCTCTTTTAGTGTCTGTCTCCATTCTCCCCTCCACCCTTTTCGTTTGATTATCTGATTTTCTCTAGAACCCATCCCCTCTTCTCTTGCCGTCTCCTCCCTATATTCATATATTTCCATGTTATCATAAAGGCATCAGCTTTTTTTGTGCCACTTATGGTCAGCTTCCCGGCACCATGTATATCTAACCTAATCCTGCCTTTGCTAAATCTTTCGAATTTTTATCCTAGCTTAAAGTTGGTGCTCTTGTCCTCATGAAAAGACTGTACCTCTTCCTCGTTTCAAGCAATTGTATTTATTCGTGTGCGATCATGTGTGATTTGAACACAGCTTCTTATAATTTCTTATCGGCGTTTCTTTTACGTAACGCTCTGTTTTATGATTTTGACATGCATTGTCATAATAAATATTTATTTTGGTTTAATTTTTTTTTCTTGTTAAACAGCGCTCTAATCGGAACCGAAAGGAGCTCTATTGTTGAAATTTAATATGCATATTTTCGGTTGATTTTTAAGTTGAAGTTGAATATTTTTCGCACTAATTCCATTTGTTTGAAAAAGTAATTCATTAAGAATGCTTCAGCAATTGAAGCAACAAGCGACTGATCAGCCACAAAGAGTAGATGAGAACTAAATTTTACTTAGCAAATATTGCAAACAGAATTGAGGATAAAAACTGATCTGATATTAAGGAAAAGTAGATCTTTAACTGCAACTTTTTATTTAAAATAACACGTAAATCATCAACAGCTTCATAAACCAAAGGATGTGAATTCAGAAAAAAATATGTTGAGAAATCACTTTGCCATTAGCCCTGGTTTCGCCTGCCAGAAAGAATCAAGTTTTTCTTTAAATTATTGATTTTAACTGAGTGTTTCTTGCAGAACATGAAGTTCTTTCTTTTTTTTTTTCTTTCAACAACTTCAAACCAAACTTAATTTATTTTAAAGACACTGAACACTTTCTTGCACCTTATTGTCGTTATTTTTAATCGGCATCATTCGAATCCTGTTTTGCAATATGCCAACTTTTTAAAAACTACAAGAGATAAAAAAATGTTTGCTTTTGTCAGTCCGTCATTTGGCGTTCGTTCAATGTGACATAACAAAATAGACTTAATGAAATAATGATGAATAATTGTCATGCATTTAAAGATAAATTGGTGTAAATTTCTTAAGTAAACTTCTGCTATATTGTTTTTTTTTTGCTGATTCGCGCAAACGAATTGTGTTTATGGCGACCTGGGATGTTCTAGAAAAACTTGGGAATATTTTTGTGTGTGTAGAAATAATGCAAATTATGAGATTATATTAATAACAAGTGAAAAATGAAAAGCGAACATTAAGGTGGCTCAGACACATTAATAATATAGATGCGGGCCTCTAGTTCGACTTCTAGAATTTGTCAAGCATTTTCACTTTTTCCAATGACAAAATACGCTTCGAAAAAAATTCTTCGACTTAAGAGGTTTAAGCGATAAATTGATAAGGAAAACAAAATTTTGCTTAAAGAAATGCAACTCTGCAGCAGGATTTCTTGTGAGTAAACAGGTTTTCAACCAAGTAAATCCTATGTGGTTTACTATAATATGAAAAAAAATAAGACTAGATTAGAATTTTTCATTTCCCGCGATTTTTATAACGTTTCCCGAGAACTCCTGGAGGCCCGTAGGAGAGTCAAATGTTGTGACCAACTCCCATACAAAAATGAAGAAGTAAATGGAAAATCAGACGTCTCATAAATGATTTTGCTGAATCTTTTTTTCCTCATGCCAACAGCTACCGAAAAATTAAGGACGCAATATCGAATTGTTGTCCATACAAACTGTATTCAATTTGGCCAATAAAAACACATAAAAAATAATTTGAGATCATGTTAAATTAAAATAAATAATACATAATGCGTTTGTAAAGTACGTCGTTTGGCAAAAAGAATGTTTTTAATACTAAAGCACTGGACATTTAATTTCGAATTTTTGTCCAAGTTCGCAGGAAGTCCCTGGCACCCAAATTATGTGCATGTGGGTGCCAGGGTATCATTTCCAACAAAAATCATATGTGACAAAAGCGTAACCGTATTGTTTCCAATTGGAAGCTCCTTTCCGAAACTGCTTCCTGGTAAGCAGTGCTTTTTGCTAGGCAGCGCTTTCGTTTGATCTAGTTTTGGCAGTGACTACTCAATAGCCGTAATGGTGTGTCAGAGGTAAATGAAGTTCTCGGATAAAAAAATACATATTAACTTTTATTTTGATTCTTGACCATATGATCCGGTTAAATTAAAATAAGAGCCCCATGAATTGAAATATGTACCGAAAAACATAAAATCAACATTGTTTTCTATTTTTTTTTCTGTGTGTACTAAATAAAAATTCCACAACACGTGTCGGTGTCTTGCTCCTTTCCGCAAATCGCTGAATTCCCTTAATAGTATCAATAAAAGTTATTTATTTGGTGCTTGAATGCAGTAATATCGAAATCATGTGCATGTCCGTCTGTCTTCTGCCTTCTCAATATCTATTTCGCTCGTATTGATCATTTGCTTCTCTCTCGAAAGTACGAATATGTTTGCTGTCATTGTGGGCCTTTTCTCTCGGTTGTTCTTAACGATACTGCGTCAATTAAAACAACAACGTTTTTTTTTAATGCTGCTGGTGCATTTTGCTTTTTATTTTAATTTTTTTTTTGTCCTGCATTTCAATAAAATTTTATATATTTTTTTTTTTTTTTGGAATACTTGTCAGGAATGGAAAACGATTTTTTAGATTTTAATATAATATAATGCAGGCTATTATTATTCTCTTGAAGGTCTTTTTATTAAAGTATACATATATATTTTTGTATTTATTCGAATATCTTCGTTTCGATATTTCGCTCTCCTTCCGATGGCTTCTTCGGGACAATAATATTCAAAAATGTTTTTGATTGGTTTTTTTTATTGAAAAAAAAAACCTGAGGTGTTCTCTTTATTATATGAGGTCATTGTGAACAATCCAGGCGCCGGATTGTGCAAAATACACTACAGCAGTAGGGTGTTTTATATTATTCTCTGTCAGAAAAAAAATCTTAAGCGAAGTACTGTTCTCCACAATTTTTACCTATTTTGCTTTAGAGGCGGATAATTACAAATTTTAAAACTGAATTTGAAAAAAAAAAATAGTGACAGAAGCCAGCAGTTTACCGTACGGTGTTGGTGAAAAAATTTCTTGGTGTAATGTGTAGTAAATTTGATTAAGAGCACTTTTTGAGATGCAGACCAACTCTGTTCCTTGTTTCCATGTAGTTCATGCTTAAATGCTGTTTTTCATAAGAAGTTTATTTCGCATTAATCTCAGCTTAACTGAGCTGATTTGGCTCTTCAAGCTCTAGTTAGACCTGTCAAAACACATAAATAAAAACACACATACGTATGTATATTAAACAGCTTCTTTCGTGATGTTTGGTAAGTAAAGTTTTACACATACATACATTATAACATTGACAGATAGATGTGATGTGTTTGTGGTTGAAATTTCTAAAGTGCTTAAGCTTTGGACAACATCAAAAGATAATTTAAAAAATGTGTACACGGTTTAAGAGCACCAAGTTTTTATTAGAAATTGTTAATTTTTCATATAAAGTATAGCGATTAATTTCACTTAGTTTGACATTTCTTAAGCTATCACTGAAGAACACGGTGGTAGATTAAAGGTATTATCCATTAAAAAATAAAGTTTAACTAAAAGAAAATCAAACTAAGATTTGATTTTTATTTTGAACTTTCCATCCCTGGCATGCATGGTACATTTATTAGCAACAAAAAATATGTGGAATGAAAAGCAAACTGCAATTGCAGTTATTCGAACACAAAATTAGCAAAAAGAGAAAAAGAGGGAAAACTTGAAAAATAACCGGTAGCACGAAATACTTACATACATACATACTTGATGAAGGAAATGCAATTAGAAAAAACCGTATATTTTTATATGTTTAATTTTTCATTATTATTTAATCAGTGAGAATTGTATTGTTGCACCCTTTTTATATGTTCTAAAAAATGATACTTTATTTGAAACTCGTTTTAGCCAAAGGTTTTCTCAGTCACATAGATATGCATACAGCTTTTCTTGTATTTTCATCAATATATAGAATTGATCATTATTTGTTTCTTTTTTCATTTATTTATGGGATATATTCAAATTTTGTAGTTTTGAAACTGCTGAAAAACTATCGATTTTATTTTCACAAATACAATTTTTGGCATTTGTATGGTCAGAGAGATTATCACAACGGGACCTGTTGGGACCCAAGTGAGCTGGTCTGTTGTACTGGCGGCCCGAAAACATGGTCAGAGAGGGATTTTGGCCAATGTTGGTAATTGGACCAGATGCATGCAACGCCATTATATGGAAAATAAATACGAATTATAAGCAGAATATCCAAACTGGATGTCTAACAATTTTTATAAATTTAGTCCTTACCAAAAATATTTATGGTCATCGTTCACAACAACAAAACATTTTTAGTTTTATGAAGCCTAAAGTTTCGTTTCATAATAAATTCAATTCCGCAAATTGGCGGTCACTTTCGTTTTGGTTCAAATATTATCACCATTGAAATCAAGCAAATCAATACATTACTTAGAATTTTAAGCTTGTGATACAAGTTCTTGCTTGTACAGATTTGAAAAAGGAATTAATTTAAAATAATTTTCAATTGCTGATTATAAGAAAATAAAAATTTTATAAAATAATTTTACTAACTATATTTTGTTGCGAAATAAATGTAAATATGTATATACATACATACATATGTAGGTATGTATGTGCCTGTACACTAGAGCTCCGTTTTGCTTCGACTCAATTGGCATCGCTTTGTACACAGTTGTCCAACACACTTAATTCCATTCGAATTCTCATTGGCGCTGGTTCAATTCGAATCGCAATCTCCTAGTACGTATTAATGATGCAAATCGGGGCTTTAGTGTACACAGCATTCTCCTAATTTTCACTATAAAATATTTTAATTTTTTTTCATGTGTCTTATAAATAATTTTCTTCTTCTTTATCATTGCAGATTCACTTTGATAAAACGGGAAATCAAAGAAAATCAAGCCAAAATATACATACGAACATTTTTGGCAACAAAGAAATACAATTTTTAAAAGAGGAATAAATTCCTTGCAAAGAGACAAAACAAAAAAAAAACGTAGAAAACCATTGACAGCATTCAAGTAAAACACAAAAAAGTAAAAAAAAGAGATGAATTAATGCAAACAAAGTTTGTTCTTTAATCATGCAAAAAATACAATATATTAAATGATCACTAGGAAAAGTATAATGAATGACCCATGAAAGAAAAGTGTTGAAAATGCATCTGTTTTGTGAGAAGAGCAGTGAAAACTATAACTAAATCGCATAAAAGTTGACAAGAATAAGTAAAATTTAATTTAAACTAAACAAAAAAAGAAAAGAAGAGTTTTTAATCTTATCTAGTCCTTTAAAATCTCTCTGTTGCTAAGACTGCTGCTGCTTGCTGTTGTTACAATTTTGCCCAGTTGCTTCAAGTTAGAAAAAAAAAACACACACACACACATCCAAATCAACAGCCGTGTCTTGTGTGTTGATTTTTGCTTAACTGAAAACGTGTTGAAAGTGTTTTTTCTCGGTGTTTTGCTTTTTCTCGCTTGTGCTAAAAGTCATTTAGTTCTTCCAACCACCAGTTGCTAGAAAGTGATTTTGAATGGTTTCAGAGGACACAAATTGGAATAGCAGTGACACCATGTCCGACACAGACATGCACGATTCGAAAAATGACATTTGTGGTGGTGCTTCTAGCTCCAGCGGCAGCTCTGGCACGCCACGAACCAAACCGAATTGTGCACGCTGCCATAATCATGGCTTTAAAATCAAATTGAAGGGCCACAAACGTTATTGCAAGTATCGCAATTGTAATTGTGAAAAATGTCGCTTGACCGCCGATCGTCAGCGCGTTATGGCTCTACAGACGGCACTGAGACGTGCCCAACAGCAAGACGAGCAGCGCATATTGCAAATGCATGAAGTGCCGCCTGTTGTGCATCCACCACCGGCTTTGCTAAAGGCCCACTATCATCATCATCACTTGCAGCATCATATAACAGAACAATTGCATCATCACCACCATCCCCATTTGGTTGATGCCACAGCAGCGGCAGCGGCTCATGTTGGCCCTGTGCCGCCACATCACCACCACCATCATCATCATGTAGCACACGCTGCAGCGGCTGCTATAACAACAATTCGTTCACCTCCACACAGTGATCATAGCGCCAATGGTGTGTCAAGTGCCGGTGGCGGGAGTAACAATGGTGGTGGAGGTGGTGGTGGCGGAGGCTTAAGTGACCGTAATGTAATCGCTCTTAATGGTTTGGGAAGCAGCAGTAGCGTTGCATCCAGCTCAACAGTTGGCCCACCGCATCATCCTTCACCGGATCAGCATCAACACAATAACCAACATCATCATCACCATCACCCCCATCCACATTTGCCGGCGGTACCCGCAACTGCACAATCGGTTGATAGTTCGTGTGATTCGTCCTCACCATCGCCATCGTCCACTTCTGGAGCAGTCTCAATGCCACTTAAGCGCAAAGCTGTACCAGAGCATCACCAAAACGGTGCTGATATGTCTATAGGTAAGTGGTACTATCTCCCTTTTCTCACACTCAGACCTTCTGGTCCCAGAAAATCAATTTTAAAAAATTTTACCATCTACACACTTCTGCTCATATATATGAAAAATACCGGTCTCTTGGAATCGACTGCACACAGACCAAGTCATAATTTTCTACTCATCCTCAAGGAGTTGTCTTGGCATCACGATCATGTCCACTGTAAAATAAGTAAACTGCGCAATACGTTGCTTAAGTTGAATGTGCGAGCAAATATCATTTGCGAAATTCCGTAATTTAGTTGTTTAGCTCTCGAACTCTTGATATTGTGCAAGCATTCTATAGCATTGGTTTTTACAAATACATAAATTTAATTTAGTGACCGAAGATCTGGTACTCGTAAAACTAAAATATAAATAAGTACAGTACCATTCCAATGGTCAGTGACACATTTAGAGACCCTATGAGATATCAAGAAAATGTCGCTTTTTCTATACACAACTAAAATGCAAACATCTAGACTGGTTTAAGTTTTATATTGTATGCTAACTGTGTTCGACATTTATTAAAGGATCAAAGTTGAATTCCACTTAACCAACACCATCATTACCAACTCACAGCGAAGCACTTTAGGAAAGTGATGTGTGACTCCTTGTCTAAACTTGTTTAAACCGCCAAAGTTGAATGTTAAGAAAGAGACAAAATAAAAAATATTTTTGCTTATAACTGTCAAACTGACAATTCATCCAGCAGTGAAAAGTTGACTTTTTCCAATCAGTTTTCTATCGCAAATCTTTTATGTCAAGTTATCAGCAGAATTGTTGAGTAACATGACAAATATAAAAAGGTAGTTAAACTACTTTGTATAAATGGAAAGTAAAATGAAGTGAATAACAAGATGTGACACAAAAATTAATTTGCTGCAACCTCAAGCTGTTGAAAAAGGGCACTTCTAAATCTGCACAGGCATTGTGGAATAGCAATTTCTGGTTTGCTTTTATTTACAAATATTTGCAGCCACATTCAATACAAAAATATTTAAAACTTTCCAGAAGTTGATAATCCAAGTCATGAGGTAGCTAGACAGGTTGGCGGAAGAAAAATCCTGCAATTGATCAGCTCATGCGGAAATACCTTCGATTAATGAAGGAATTTGTGTTCAGCGTGAGAAGGAAGGAAGGAAGAAGTTTGTAAAGAATTATAATGATTCTCGTATAGATATGGGAAGATTTAGAACTCCATCTCTCTTGCCAAAATGAACCATGACCATGGAGGCACTGAACATAATTTTTCTTGGGCCAGCCTGGATATGGAAACGTAAACACTGCAAGCTTCAGACTGTTACTGTAAAGGAAAAGTGCGAAATTCTCTTAGCAAAAAATGCACAGTATCTTGGTATTGTTCTAAACTCTAAACTACGAAAGGTCAATACTCAGCATATAGCGGGTACTATATACCTGTTGCCAGCTGTTGATTTTGATTTTTCGGCTTTGTTCCAACATTGCCAAATAGAAGTACACAAGTGTACATCCAATTTGTGTCCAATAATTATATAATAGTAGCATTGACTGCAACTAAGAGGATGCATCAGATATGAATATGATTTACCTCAGTACTTGTCATGTGGTCGGTCCAACCTGATGGTAGATCAAAATGGTCTCATGCTATCAATCAACAGCCGCTATATATTAGCTGAGAAAGGCTCTTCAACGAGTTATGGAATGATCTGGAAGAATCGCCCGGCGGCCGCCGATTCCGGCAGTACTGAGGAACCTTCGTTGGAGGTTTTTGTGTAACCTTAAAAATGCTTTTTCCTAAACATTTTGTGCCAACAATTTTCATAGTTGCAACAAATTCCTGTATTAGAAGCTTGCTGACCTTTAGCAGTTAGGGGGATGAAGCACGTGCGCCTCTTTTATTTCACACACCAAAAGGAATCGTCAAAGTAACGTGGGCTTTGTACGCTCTTGGATCGGCTTTTTTGTGTCGTGCATATCTCCAGGAAAATTTCTGCGTTTCTTGTGTGCTGACAGACTATAACATATGTTTATCCTTTGTGTTCTCTATGCCTTTATTATCTGAATCAACTTGGATATGAAAATCACTTATTATCATTACAAAATCCCTTTTCTATATTGACATTAATTGCCAAACAGGAAGATCATTGATAGACGTCTGTGTAAGATTTGGAACTCTGCTGATCAGACTTTCTACTTGTAGAATTATACTGCCGCAGCATGGCTCTCATTGCTGTCGATAGAATTGCTAGAAAGGGGGATAGATCTCTGTAAAATATAACAAGATAAGAATCTCGGCAATTATGAATTCACATGCGCTGATGTATTTCATATCACCCAAGAAGTGCAAACTTGTTTAAGTCCTTATAGATCCAATAAGTTATTTTTACGATTTCAGGTATTCCACTGGAGGTATCAATTCGTGTTCTGGTATTCGTATTGAAACTCTTCATATTTAGTTCGAGCTCACCAGCAATTGGGTGGTTAGGTTAGATTATTCTGTGGTGGTGTGGTCTCTGCAAGTTCTTGGTCCATTTATCGCGTACGCACCTGATCGATCGTTATAGCCCCATTGGCGTGATAAGGTGATAAGGCAGACAATTGAATATATACATATGTATGCATACAAAATTTTCATTCCTGCAATTAGCGGTACGGATTTAGCTCCAACACTTGTGAACTTAATAAGCAAAAGATAGTTTCTTGTAAGCCCGTAATGAAATAGACTTTTATTGCTTCAACAGGCTTCGCAGGAATGTTGGAGCACTTAAAGCTCGTTTTCTCTTTCTGGCATTTGCTTTAAAGCTGCAACTTCTTCCATTAAATTTTTAAATTTTTGATAGCTTTAAATTATGGCCTTAGATAGTAATTGTTCAAAGCATTTTTAAAGGATAAATATGTGTACAAATACCTTAAAGAAGAAAATCTTTTAGCAATACAGACATCTTTAAGGCCAAGAAATACATACTTCCGACAAAATATTTATGGTAGAGTAACTATTTTGTGCATTGCTTAAAATAAGTTATTAGTTTGCTACTTGTCAAGCGGAATATTAAGTTTCCAAGGAATTTGAAAAAATTTGAGGCAGACTACTTTTATTTTCTTGCAAATCTGCAGCATGCTTATTAACTTACTTGACATACCAGAAAGAAATTGCCTGTACTTGGGGTGGATGTCAGTGCCTGCAATTAATGAACTAAATTTCAATAGATACTTACATACTAATTTACTTTTCTATTCTGCTACCTCTTCTCTAGACGGTGTTTTGGTCTGCTATCCCCTGTAGTAACGTGTTTATTTTTAACTATTTTTTTTTTGTTTGGCATTATGCAATTTTGTCTTGATACTTCCTTTTTTTTTCTTCTATTATCGTGCAACTTATAATTAAATTTTATTCAATTCTTTTTCATAAGCTACTGGGCTGTTTCTTTCTTTTAATTTAGCCGCTGATTATATGTAAATGTGTATGAGTTCGAATCGTCATAATTTTATGTGATGCATATGAGCTTTGCTCTCGTTCTTTTATCAGTTTCTCACTCTCTTTTTTTTAGTTTATGTTTTTCAATTAACTTTGATGGAGTTTGCTTGTCTACCTGTGTTACGTTTAATTGTAGTTTACATATTAAATGAAGCATTACAAGTGCGTAAAGTCAGTAATTTCATTCAAGCCTGTGCGATTTTGTGGAACAATTTTTTAGCTGATAGAAAAAAATTAACAAAAGTCATACGCATTTTAAACTCCTCCCATTTTAGAGACGCAAAGGCGTGTCGCTGTAATAACTGTTATTTAATTTGAAATGAAAATTACTTTAATCACCGTTACCTAATTGCAGGGATGATTAAAGTGTATGATATGTAAACTTTATAAATATGTAGTTACGTGTTATTGATAAGTTTTCAGCGGATAACGATTTTAGATCAAAATGGCACACAGAAAAATTTGTGTCTTTTTCTGCTTGATACTGTCGTTTCGTTTCTTATTAGATTTTGTACCTCGTACAATGTACGACATACATGAGGGCCTTCGATGTCTCAGTGGGTGGAGTACCAGCACGAGGGGCACTGAGTGCATGTTCAATTCCTGCTTGAGAACTTTGGTTTTTTTATTATTTTTATTTATTTATATTTTTGCTATTTGCAAAACCAATAACCACATTCATGAATACTTGCAAATATTTTTTTTACTAATCAAACCATATCAAAATACATATGCGAGTACTTATGACTTATGTGGTGATTTGTTTTACGAATCTAATGGCAGGTGCTATTTCATTGGTACAGAAAAAACGATCCCTTAATTTCATACTTTAAAGTTGTACTCAAAACCCAACAGAAATAAACACCTAGATCGCAATACTGTTGTGTGTTTCACTAAATTTAACGAGCCGACAGTCGTAATTGGTGTCGACATATTTTTAAGCTTACGGTAGGTAGGCATCGCTTATTCACATAAGCGATTCGAATCAACTCATGTGTTTGGGTGGCATCAGAAGGAATAACATAACATCTCCTTAGGGCTCCAAATTAATATTACAGTTGGGCTTTGTATGTATATGCACTTGTTGTAAGAGTGCTATTTGCTTATGTAAAAACTATAGTCCAAAAAGCATGTGCAATTGTGCTCATTTTTTAATATTTCCCTAAATTGCAGGTAAAACCAATTGAAAGGCATGAAATAAAACGAAAGCTCCTAAGGCAATACTAGTACTTTTTGAAATTTACTACAGTTTAGATCAATAGGGTTAATGTGTTACTTATTACAATCTCTAAGTAAATTCAGTAGAAATAGAATACAATTTCCTTTTGAACTCGCTGGTCCAAAGATGGTCCCTGGTGACATGCGGGTTAAGAAGCTATTTGACTGTTGCATTTGGTCTTCCCCCACCCTCATTTTCTGTGTTGTTAGGCTCGCATGTTGCATCAATTCTTGTGTGAAAATGTCTTCCACATTAACTCCTTAATATACCACTAGAGTCTTAATTTGCAAGGACTTGAAAGCTTCGTGCTTTGATTTATTAACACAATGTTTAAATGAAATTACAACAATTAAGATTGAAGTTGGCGCCTCGTTCCGCTCTAAAGCATTGCTGGCTTTATACTTAAAGGTTGTATTAATAGTTTTACTTCAAATAACCCATTTTGTTTAACAACGCAACATAAGCCTGGTTTTTTAAAAGTGTTCGTACATCAAGCTTTTTATTGCGAGTATGTGTTTTTCCTTTTCATTTTGGATGTTTACATATAAGAAGTCAATTAAAGTTCGGCTCACTGATGCTGCATAAGTCGAAGTTGCAGTGAATGCTTGAACAAACACTTTAGTATTGTGCTGAGCCTGGCATCAGACTGCAAAATAACTGAACAGAAACATGCAATGAAAGATATGCTTTCTATAAATTTCATAAGAATTTGGTTTCTCCCTAATTGTTGTTCATGCTTTTAAATCATAAAACTCCGTTCATAATTACAAACATTTTCCTGTGTGTGTGTGTGTGTGTGTGCGGTTTTTATTTTGTTTTACCTTTTCAACAACTTTATTAAAAATTTCCATATACTTTGAATGAAGTGTAAATATTTATTTATCAAAATTATAAATCTTAAATAACGCAAATAATTATTTCAAATTAGTACCAACAAGTGCCGTCATCAAAATGCATCAATGTAAATGATGCATGATGACATACAGGTGTTTTCAACTTCTGTCTGCAAATTTAACCCTTTGAGTTACAGTTTAAATAAAATAAAACTCAATTTAATTGAATGGATAATTTTGAGCCTGGGGTCAACTGTCGTAATCGTAAAAGTAGTGAGTGAGTAAACTATCGCTGCTGTAGTTCTTTCATTATTTAACATTAAACTTTGGAGTAAGTATGGAAACACGACAGGTACCGAACTTTAAATAAAACTGGATTTTAACGCATCGCGTTTTACAGAGAAACATTTCATTTCAATGCAAAATTGTACACTCAAAAGCGTTAATTTAATTTTATGGTGTACTGTACCTTTGTGATTTTCTTCACTGACTTTCCCAGCGGTTGACTTCATTCGTTATGCTGCGAAATAATGTAAAAAAGAAAACATTGAGTTACTACTGTAACCAAATCATGCGAATAATTACAAATAGAAGACGTAAACAATGTGGCAAATACTTTATTTCTAGAGTATAGTACTCGTATTTTCGGGGTGTTGTTACATCAAGGAAATCATGGGATGTACAAATTATTTTTTTCCCACTTATAAATTGAAATTTATAGAAGATGCAGGTAAAGATTGAAAATTTGCAACCGGCATCTGAGAACTTTTCATGAATTTTAATTTACAATATACATTGTTGACTTACAATTGAGCACAGTTATTAATTGATTCTTCTAGTTTCTTATTCCTAACAGTCTCACGTTTTATTTGCAATTATTTTTCCTGCACTGCTTCAATGGGTTAATTTTTATTTTCTGCTGTTAGTTTTTGCATGTTTTGTTGGCGCAAATTTAATCATGCATAAATAATTGTGTTGCATTTATGTGTCTGAGCAGTCAATGCTTTTTATCTGATGAGCATACCTCCAGATAAAACGCAATATGTAAGTGTGTATAGTTTGCATTTTAATGCAGTATCTTTTTATGTTTTACAATTTCCATGATGTTTAATTTGTTGGTGTCGTTAAATTCAAAACATTCTTTTCTAACATAATTCTTTATTTTGAATTGAAGTTTTGTAAATAATTAGATTTTAATTTATGGCACATAATGTGTATGCACAGTAGAGCGGGTCGATTTAGCAATCGGTATTGTGGCCTCGATGTTTCCAGGGAGAAATTTTATCACGATGACACACACTACTCAGTCCCAGGGTGCCCGTAGAAGAGTCCAATGTATGACAAACTCCCGATAGTTTTTGCTCTCCAATGTATTTGATGAACACGCAAACCCCGCACCACCCAGAGGACAAACAAATTTAAACTTGGGCGCCTCGAAAACATTTTTTTTAATATGTCGTAATGGACCTTTTTTTCCTGATGCCAAAAGCTATCGAAAAATTGATAGTACAAAATCGAATTATTTTTGTCCTTCCATAGCGACCCACCCTAATTTACAGAGTTAAGTAAATCTGCAACAAAAGAAAGCGGTTGCTGCGGGATATAGTTTTTACTATACACACCACCCCTGACAACACCAGTTGTTGTCAGGGGCCGAACATTACGCTTCTTTTAGAATTACTTTAATAGAGCCACTGTTATGTTTCTTTATTTAAATTGAGTTTCATTTGTTGTGCAGCTAAAAATTGGATTGCATGTAGTTTTGCAACGCTGCACAGTGGTTGACTTCGAAAAAACGGGGATAAATTAACAGTTTTTTTTTTCCAGAGGTCTGACTATTCGATAGTCACTCACATTGAGTTGAAGATCGATGTCTACAGTCAAAAGAATTATAAAATAGAATCCGATCTTCCGGAATCGGAATTTGAAACCGACAAAAAAATTACTTTGGTGTTATGAACTTCGAGCCTAGTACGAATTATTTTTTGCGTCGGTTGTACACCTAATTCCAATAAGATCCCCGAAACCTAAAGCTTTTTGTATTCAAAGTACACAATACCAAAGTTGTATCTATTACCCGAATACGGCCTTCCTTAATCGCTGTTATAAAATTCTTAAAAAATATTGTTTTGTGCAACAATAAAACAGAAAAAATTAGAGCGACTGTAGTTATCAAGTCATTTTTGTTGCATGCGCTTACAAGTAAATAAATCATTTTTCATTAATGTGCGTGCAAGTCAAAAAAATAATTAAAGCAGCAATATTTATACTTATATATGTATGTATATATTCCTTATGCTCTGAAAAAATTAAGTATGTGTGGCTGGGCTACTGCTCTACAACTTTGCAAAAGTTTTTGCATAGCCAGCAGCTGTTCAACACGTTTGTATAATTTTCTGCTACATCAATATATCTTTTCGGTTAAAAAAAAAATTGAAAAATCATGTAAATGAGCCGCATAACTAAGTACTAACAGTTTTGTATTCAATTGTAGTTTTGACAAAGTAGTTTCCCTGCACACCATCAACGAAAACATGCTGCAAAAAAGTAAGTTCTTTCAATACACCCAAGAAAATCTGTGGGTAAATCTTGGTAATTTTGTTGGTTGCAATTGCACTAACCAATAAAAAAGGCGAAGCTAATCAATAAAAACTTGTAAAAAGAAATTAAAAGAAGAAACAAAATTGTTACTGTACAAAAAAAAAAGATTAACCCAAGATGGTTTTTTTTGGGTGTAAAACGGATCTTACTGTCAAAAGCTTGATGTTGAAAGTGAAGATGCTAAAATTCACTCTTAAAGTAACAAAAAATTGCATCAAAAATCTGTTCGTTGGAATTCCTTTCTTAAATTTAGAAGCAATTTCCAGGGAATCAATCCCTGCTTTTGCTATACATAATATGTGTATAAAAAGTGTGTACATACCGTGTCGGAATTTCAGGAGTAGAGCTAAAATTTAGTGATGCAGGCTTGAGGCAGCTAGTTTTGTAACAATAACCTTGTATGGATGATGTATTTCTGCACAAATAGCCAAAGTTATAAG
This sequence comes from Sturmia bella, assembly GCA_963662145.1. Taxonomy (NCBI): domain Eukaryota; kingdom Metazoa; phylum Arthropoda; class Insecta; order Diptera; family Tachinidae; genus Sturmia; species Sturmia bella. The sequence goes on from OY759168.1 coordinate 124,710,202, forward strand.
CAAAATTGGTTGTCTTGAAACCAGCTAAGTGAATAATGAGTAAATCTAGTGTGGACTAGTACGGACTGATTCTTACCATTCTATTTAACTCATCATTTCTAAGTGCACCCAACCCAAAGCAAAATCAGAGAGACAGCCTGAAGTTGGCTACTCATATTAATTTTCACACCACCGATTTATTCAAATCACTTTAAACAATAAAAAAGACACAATAAACTTAATAATAGTGTTTTTTAGTTCAGAAGCTATGAATTCGTACCGTTTCCTTTGTAATATCAAGTTTCAACAGTTTTCAGCGCAAAACTATTCATGGATCTTTTTGCTTCAAAAAGTACATACATAAGAATGCTTAAAGAACAAATAGGAAACTGCGAATCTTTTTGCTGATCTCCTGAAACACCCAGAGCATTCCGACAGGGTATGTGGTGATACAAGCAGTACAATTATTTATCTCAACATTCTTTATTTAAATATTTAATTTGATTTCAAATAAATATGTTTTTAACACGCATTTCCACAGTTGCTGAACTGTGAAGTGAAACTGCTTGTGTCTCTTGATACGTTAGTGGCATAATTTTTTGTTACTTTTTTTTTTAATTTATTTTTTGTTTATTTAAGCCATTATAAATCATGAAAACAAGCACATAAATAGTGTAAAAAATGATAAATGTGTTGCCATTGCAATGGAAGGATTTTTAAAGTGTATTATATGCCAGATTAATTTTCATCGCCGGAATCTTTTTCCCTTCAACTTGAATTTTTTTGTGCTTGCAATATGATTTATACCATCATCATTAGTATTTTTAGCAGGTTATCTTGCAGTTTTTCAGAATTTATTTAAAGTAACAGCTTCACAGAAATAATTATTTGTTTTCATTCAAACACAATATTAGCTGAATCAATTAAATTCTTGTCCAATTTAGGTCCCACAACGAAATTCGTAAATTAAGTTACACATTTTGTAACATAATTATTGAAAAATAAATTCAATGTTGTAACATCAAACAATAATTTAATTGATACAGCAAACATGTTTGTTGAAAAAAAAAAAAATTGTTTGAAGCAAGTGGTTGATTGAATATATTTTTATTATAATTTTTTCTGTGTTACATCTGAACTTAAATTGAATTTTGAGATATAAAGTATTTAGTAACTTACAGGTTTTTTTGCCTACTCCAGTTGAGATCTCTTCAATTCATGTTGTTTTAATTGTGGATTGGCAGAAGAAAATATTATAGCATATACAGCTTCGTTTTATGAAACGCACCAGTTCGAAAAATTTTTTTAACATTAATTTAACTTTACAGTCGAATTATATGATATGCAATTGTTAATTATTGTATGGGGCTTGAGTTTGATTTTACTTCCTCAGAATTGAGGAAGCAGCGCTGTTGCTTAAAAACAGCATATAATTAGTCATGACTTGGGTTCGAACCAATTTTGTTGCTGGTGAGCGAGGTTGGTGGTCAGCTTTATTTTAATTGTCTTCTTTAAAAATTTTAGTCACTCAAATTTTATTGAAAAAAATCTTTCTTAATTTTGGGGAAGTAAAATCGAGCCCAAACCCGATTAAATACTTAACACTTCATTTTTATTTCATTAACAGCATGCTCAACTTTGCACTCATTGAATTCTTTGACATTGTCCAAAATTATGATATAGTTTTAAGTTCTTGAAGATATTTTTAAACCTGCCACAAGCTCTACTTATAACGATCTATTTTTTCGGTCCCCCAGTATTGTCATACTTTAAGGCAACAATTTTCAGATCTCAGTTAAGCTAGGTTTAGATGAACTGAAAATAGATATGTGGCGCTATTGCTGCGAAATGTTATATCTTCTCATTATTATTTATTTAAGATCTTGGCTTAAGATATTTTTTATAAACAAAATTTTGCAACAAATCACAAATATTTATTTATTTTAATATTTCAACTACAATTTTTTTTTATTCCTTTTTTTTATTTTTATATTTTTTTTTATTCCTGAAGAAGCCAACAAATCGTGGGCGAAATATTGCAAAAACTTTGTTGCAAACATTTTTTTATAACAAAGATCTTAAGCCTTAAAATTAAAACAAAAAAGATCAAATAAACTATACGTTATTATTTATTTATATAAAATCGGTAACAGCAGTACCTATTTTCTTCAGTTTAACTAAACCTAGTTTAACTAAGATTTTAAAAACCCAGTCTAAACGAACGCAATGCATAAAATCTTATAAACATAATACAATAATATAAGACACAGCATGTAAATACAGGCATACAATCTCAGTACAATTCGGCTGCGAATTGGTAATTGAGTGACGCTTCTGGACGCTTCTGGTAAAGCGAAGGTTAAGAGAAAGATTGAAACTATTCACAGAAATGGTTACTACCTATAAAATTAAAAGCTTACTTACAATAGCATTAGAAACATTTTTTAGAAAATTTCAGAATTTCTTGCATCAGGCCAATTAATAAAACAGTGTATTATTTATTTAATAGCTGCAATAAAATACACATGTATGTATGTATAAAAATAAGATAATTTCTTTCTGCACTGCTGTACAAAAGTGAATAGCTTTTGCCAATACGATACAAGTAGTATAAAGTAAGTAATACGCTCAAACTAGCTTTCAGATTTGTGGCCTTTTTAATGCTTGACCAAAACTGCAGTCCAAGTTCATATTGTGTAGACGAAGTACAGTGTGTCAGAAAAGTGCATACGAGTTTAAGTTTGTCTTCAGCTCTTGTTCAAATGTAAGGGCTTTTGGTACCAGTTGTAGGTACAGTGATGGAGTTCACCATAATGAACTCCATCATTATAACACTTACTTTGAGTTTTGCGGATATACGTATGTATCTACCATATACGTATGTATATGTATGTATATGCGGTTGAAATTTTTGTTAGTGTTTAAAATATATTAAGGTGTCAGTTCCAAATTTATTTACTGGATTTCACAGCGCTGATCATTTGTATTTGCACTAGTTTAACTTCAGCAAAGCTTGAATTTGAAACTTTTTTTTGCCGACAAACGGGGCACTCAGTGACTAAACCTAATTCGGGTACGCTGAATTCAGTGGTGCTATCCGTTTTTCTAGGTTAGCTCGCGTTTTCGAGATTTACCGTTATTTTAAAAATGGAGGAGGTTGCACTACATGTATTGAACTAACTAAAAAAATTTTTCGTTTATTGAACTTTAGTAAAAAACCGAAATAATAGTACAAATAATGCAAAAGGGTTTCATAACACTTTTTTAACACATCTTAATGTTAGATAATTACAAAATACTTTTTATATGAACATGCAGAAATGTACTTTAATTAACAAGAAAATATTTTTTTCAATTTTTGAGGCTTCGTCTGGTAACAGGTTGAAACTGCAATTTTTCATCTTTTGTGAATAAAATCAAAAGTTGCCCACAGATTTTGGTCATTTAAAGCTCGGGAAAATTTGTTGGCATAGCTTAATTTTTCAATTTTTTATGCAGTTTTAAAGATCACAAAATTTCAAGAATTTGCAAAAAATAATTTTTTTTCCAAAAAAAAAAATTTTTTTTTCTAAAAACTGAAATTTTTTTTAATGAATTATATATCAGATTAAAGGTTATTTTATTGCGGGATTTCGGTTTTTTACTAAAGTTCAATAAATGAAAAATTTTTTTAGTTAGTTCAATACATGTAGTGCAACCTCCTCCATTTTTAAAATAACGGTAAATCTCGAAAACGCGAGCTAACCTAGAAAAACGGATAGCACCACTGAATTCAGGGTACCCGAATTAGGTTTAGTCACTGGATGCCCCGTTTGTCGGTTTTTTCAACTAGCACAGTGTTATTAGTGCTTGCAAACTATTAACTTAAAAAGAATTTCATGCCACTTTCACTTTTTGCCCGAGTTGCACACTTTCATTGCCCACTGCGGGTTGAACGCAATTTCTGTATTTTTTGTATGCTGCCGTTTCAAACTGTATGCGAGTGATTGAATACATAGTTGAACGGACGCACACACCAGCCAAGGAAGGTGTGAAAAATGTTTGTGGCGTAAGGTTTCATAAACAATGTGGCTCAGATTTTTCTCTTTAATATTTTGTTAAACAGAAATGACAACACTTTTCAGATGTTAATGACTTATCAGACATTGTAATCGTTAGAAAGGGAGAATGTGGTAAAAAGTAAAAATCTCGTATTAATACACTTTTATGCAAAAACTGGAGAGACACCATAAATTTACAGTTCGCCAAGTTGCTAATTGAAAATAAAAAATATCAATAAAGCAAGTTTTATGCAGCAACATTTCGGGATCGTCCTTTTTTCAGTTTCAAGTTTATTGACCTTTGTTAAAAATAATTCTTTTGCTGCTTGATATAAAAAAAAAAACACATTTTTATACCGTCTTGCAGTAAGCAAAGACGGTTTTGTCAATACAGCAAGATGATGTCGTTAGTGAACCCACGAAAACCGGGTCGTCCGTCAGCATGGTGTCAATTTATTTATAAGTACTTTAGTTTTTTATTTTTCTTTATCAACATATTTTAGTTTATTAGGCATGCTCTGTAAAACACTTTGATGTACAATAATAAACATTGCATCGAATAATTTGCGTCAAGCGAAGGTATTTAAAATGTTCTAATGCACTATACCTGTGTTTATACTTATTTCTGCTTCCAGATTTGAGGCAGTACATTTCCTGAAATGATTCGCAAAACGAAAGTGAAACTTTTAAACAATTATAATTCTATTACAAAAAATTATTTCTACTTGAAGTGTGTGTAAAAATTTTTTCTATCACGCACTTCAAGCTGGTCTCATTGGAGGGGTACAATTGCCCATGTTGTTTGACAGCCATTATAGGTTTGTTGAGTGATCCGAGGATTCAGCCATAAACAGTTGGACAAAAAAACTGAAGTGCGCGAGTATAAAATAGAAAACCTTGTTTTCAAAAGTAAACATTTTTAGGACTGGCCTGAGTTAGGTTCATTGGAGGCGTTTGTTTGCCCACGTCCTGCGGCATCCACTTAAGCCAGTATAGGCTAGTTGTGGGCTGCGCGTATTTAATAAAAAAAGGTTTGACTCATACTATGTCTATAGGATCTCCGTGTCATTCACAACATTCCTTCATTTCACCAAGCATATCCTCCGTAATTTTTTGTGAGAAGGCGGGGCACTGGCATCAATAGGGCTCTAATGTCTCGCTCTCCTCCGCTTATGCTCTACATTCATCTCCTCGCGATATTCCTTTGCGATTAAGATGTGCCAGTAGTTAGCAGTGACCTTTTGCATAATTTGACAAAACTTTAGAATAAGGCGCCCGGCTTTGAAAGAAATGAGTTTTAGGGGTCAAAGTCTGCCAGAGGCTTCTACTTTGTTAATATTTCGATGTTTAAGTTACGGAATTTCCTAAGGGAAATATGAAAATATTGATACAACAGTGCTGCCAGAGGAAAGTTTTCTCACTGACCGTAAAACTGTGGATTCCTGAACGGGCTTAAGCATCAAAAATAATATTTATTTTTTTTAATTCCAGTTCATAAGTTTCTTCATAGGCAAGCAAAGCTTCTCTTTGACAACTTCAGGCGCGTTTAGTAATTTTCTCCTCTATGGAACAACCAACAGCTGCTTGGCGTACAAAATTTTATGGCAATTGGTACCAATTGTTAAACTCAATAACATCACTGTTATCAAAGCTCAAATAAATTGTAGTATACTTGTCGAAAGAAACATTGTAAAAAGAGAGATCTTTTATAGTTCCCAGCCCTGTATGCTGGATTGAAAACAACATCCTATTTTTCGTTCCATATTGTTTTCTTTTCACAAAAAAAAAAAAAAACAATTCTAATAGTTAATCTCCTCAAGATCTCTATTATTCGTATTGTTATTGTTCTTTTGCTTCTAGATGCATGTGATTGCAGCTGAAGGTACACAGAAGAACTGACTCCGTTTGTTACTGAGAGGTGTTGCTGTTATTGTCTCTTTGCGTTATAAACATGATCGTATCCTGTGTTTAAAACAGCGTTTAAAGCGCTTTTCAAGCATCGTATTATTATTTTTTCTTTGTTTACTAATTGCTGGTTGCTGTTAATCGATTAACCGAGTAGCTGGCGTTTCATACACTACTACATATGTATGTGTGCGTGTGAGTAAATGAATATGCTTTAATTACGAAGTTGAGAACTTTTAGATACATACATATGTATATTGTTAAAAAGAGAATGTAATGATGAATGTGTAAAAACAATGTTTTAAGATTCTGAAGCGAAATTGCTCAACTGGTTGGTGGGTTCTTTGGCATGAGAGGGGTCCGTTAAAAACTTATATTTGGTCCCAACATATCTAATATGTTTCCTTAATGTTGCAAAAGTAGTCGGTTTCTGTAAAGAACTGTTTTCTCTAGCTGTCTCCGGCATAAAAAACCTCCATATATTCTTATTGAAAAAAAAAAAACAATTGTATGATTGTTATATTCATGACTCGTTTTATATTCCCAAACAGCCAGCTGAAAAAGTAACTTGCAACCCAGCTTGTGCATTTTTCTGTTCGAAGCTCGGCACAAAATGAAAACATCTTCTGTCTTCTTTTAGACAAAAGCCAGTGTGTTTAGCTTTAACTTCACCACATTTTTGATTAGGTTGATTATTTCTGCATTTATATAAATACCCTACATTGTGGAGATGGAGCATTTTGAAGCCTTAGAGTAATTTGCTATCTGCTGCAATTTATAAAGCGCTAACAATTTTATATGATGGTAACTTCTGTAACTTCAGAAGAATAATTTGCTACTAAAGTTTTCCAACAGATTTTACTGGACCTTGCTGGCCTAGCAGTTGCTGCAGAGCCTTTTCAAAGCCCAGTCTGTGTTGAGCTCTGTTCTCTGACAAAAAGTAAGCTTTGCGTCACACTGATGGTGTCATTTAGTTTTATACTGCATATTTGATAACTGAAATTTGCTACTGAAATGTGCTACTGCCGCTTTAAAGGAATTAAAATAGGGTATTTTAAATTCCTCATCCACCTATCCAGACAGAAGCAGTTCAGAAAATTATTTTGCTGTGAGGCCGAATGTGGCGAGGTGTGCATTTATGTACATATGTGTGTATGTAACATTGGATGTTGTTATGATTATTGTAAGTGTATGACTTAAGACTACATTGTTGCAAAGTTTCTTAAGTTGTAATGCACATGTACGTATGAATATCGCACATTCATATGGTTATACTGTCTATTTAGTCTTTCGGCTGTCCATACGTCCCTCTATCCAAGCCCCTTATTTGTTGTTGTTGTTGTTGATTTGTACGTTTCAAACGCTGCTAACATACAGATTTATATTTGTACTTGTTTCTTACACTTTTGCTTTGAAATTTCTCAAGTCAGTTGTTGCCACTGCGAGGCATCATCATCATCATCATCGTCATCGTCATGTTGTAGTGATACCAAATATAACAAAATGAAACGATACGTACAGGCCACAACGCCGGGCTATTGCTCTTTGTATAGTTTACGTTCCTTAACAGTTAAAAAGAAATAAATAAAAATTATACGTGCTGCAACATGAATATTTATTTTTTATTTTTCCTTTTATTTTCATTTTTTGTTTGGCTATTTGGCTGTTTTGTGTTGTTTTTTTTTGCTTGGACAAGTCTTACACTTGTTGTGATTATTTTTGAAACATAAAAGACGTACAAATTATGAATGTGTATTTTCTAGGAATAACGTGATCAACTGAGAGCTTTTCCCCGTCAAGAGGGTTGATGTGGATTATACCAATGCTCCATTAAACAATTAATAAAATATCACTGCTGAGCATGGGATTCTGTAATTTAGTGTCGTAACTTGTGCCTGCAGTCTTACCAGAATGTAAATTATACAGATTGTAGAAAGCAGCAAAGTAGTATTCAGTGAGTGAATCGTGCAACATATCGTGAGGCAAATTTTTATAGGAATCGGTCAACAATGGTAGTTCTGTAAGGGATATTTCAGATACATTTCTACTCTCTTTTTACAAAGGGATTTTACTTCGTAATTTGATTTAGTTTGTGTTGATGTTAACTCAACTCTAAAACATTTTAAAGCCTCAGTTATGAATACTGGAGGGTTTAGAGTTTGGTCACCAAGATGGTCCATGCATGGTACACTTCCATAACGAAAAAGTTGGCATAGCAAGGAGGTTTAACCTGTGCTATGCAATTCAGTAATTTTTAATGATAAGGCAATCGTAAACTATACATCTGCATTTGGTGTTTGCACTAACGATTCAGTGATTCATAAACTATCATATTCAATATAATTTTAATGGCTTCTTTGCCGAAAAGAATGCCAAACCAAATTCACCATTAATAATTTTGAATTAAGTATTCGACCCACACAGTCGAGTCATATCAATTGGCTTATGACTAGCCTAAGCTATCGAACATTGGCTGGTAACTATACTAGAATATTTTACCATTTTATGGTCAAAATAAACAGCAATCAAATTAAGTTAGCACTAGCGACTATGGTCATATATCACTAACGAATCAGAAAACCAGATATTTTATAGTTCAGTATTTTTAATGGTGAGCTTATCGGTAAAATGTGTTAGTGAATTGCACCACTGGAGGAATACTTCAAGTCGAGACAACAACTTTGCGCAGCAATATGTAGATGGTATCCAATTTTGGTTGATTCAAGGCTCATCAGCAAAACAGCCGTTATTTTGGCGACTGTTATTTGTTGGTCTGTTTGAATTGTGGCGCGGACACATTTTCTGAAATTATTGGTTGGTCACGTGAGGGTCGTTATCTAAATAAATAATAGATTTTCCTAAAGTATTGCGCTGTCTAACAAATTATTGTGTCGCCTAATGCAAAGGTGTTAAGGCATTTTGGCAAAAGTGCCCGTATTGTGAATTGGCTTTGCAAATGGATTTATGTATGCATTTAAATTCCGCCAAAAAAAAAGTGTAAACTTGGGAACAGATGACACTTCGGGCGGGAATACTTTGGAAAGAAAAAAATTAATAATTTACTGGTTTCGTTGCACCAATAACTGCTTGATGTTTTGTTTGTCTTAGACACAGTGTGGTTTGATTGTCTAACGTGTCTCTGATCTTGTCGTTGTGTATCATTTCGTTTCCCGTTTTATTTGGTTGTGATTTCCTGGAAAGAAGCAGACGACCGCGAAGCAAAGAAAACGTAAACTTTCATTAAAATTATGTTAAGAAAAATTCAATTTGATGTGTGTGTACCCCTTCTCTCTTTTTCTTTCTTTTAAATTCAATTCAATTTAATTTCTTTCCTTGCTGTCTTCTTTCTTTTCAATTTGTCCGGATTAACATTTCGTTCCGCTGCATATTGTAGTTTTGTTGTTTCTTGCCAGTTGTTGCTGATGTTGTTTTTGCTGTGGCCTATTGGTCGATTGATTAGTTTGGGCTGCGTTTTATTGCCTTTTGATTGTTGTCTGTTTGGTCTGCATCAATCAATAATAATGTTGGGTATTTTGTTTTTCATCCTCGCAAAATTGTTGTTTATGTTTCTTTTCTTAATTTTACAACACAAAAAGTTCAATTGGGTCAGTTATCATCAGATCAATTGTTAAAATATGTATGTATATATATGCAAAAAATAAAGAAAAAAACATACAAATTATTCAATCAAAATTTTGTTGCATAAAAATGAAGTTAATATTAAAAGGGGATGCTGTCAAGTCAGTCTGTGCATACAAAGTATAACAATTACAGGGAGAAATGCACATGATAAAATCAATGATAAAGTAACAAAAACGTGAGAAGCCCATAAATTTTATCACGTTTTCAAAAGGTAATGGGTATTTCTTTTTGTTTTAAAGCTCTCTTAGCTGTGTTATTATATTTAATTTGTAAGATGTTTTCTGAAGACGGCCAAGTTGAAAAATCCAACACAGAAAACGGCCCATCACACTGGTAAGTTGTGTAGGAAAGATTTTTAATTATTCGCGCCTTCTGACAAATAACAGCGTATAAGCAGTTTCGATGTTGCATGAATTTATTGTGCTTTCCAAAATTGAATTTTAATAACTTTCATTTGTTGCCTTCTCTAGAACATTTTGCCTGCAGTAATAATTTAAAATGAACTGGAAGGATTATCGCTTAAAATATATGCAATATATTTCTTTAATATTTATTGCTTATACATTCAGCGTCCTATATGATGACACTTCGCGTGATAATACCATTCTTATTTTGAAACTTTTGCGATGGTTGTCATTTGTATTAAAATTGCTAAGAAAAACATTCTGCAGTGAAACAACGTTACTTTGTAGTGTTAAAATTTGTTTAAATTTAGGTTGATTGGAGGGGTATGTTTACACGACATGGGTAAGCCAGTATAGGCTTGTCTATAGAAACAACGTGTCATTCACAAATTTGCTTAATTTCCTCCAGCATATGCCTCGTAATTGGTTTATGTCTGGTAAGGTGTCTCTTCCAAGATGTGCCGAGACTGTATTTGTGGGAAGGCGGGGCACTGGCATAAATAGTGTTCTAGTATCTCGATTTCCCCAGCACATGCTCTACATTCATCTCATCCCGCAATTCATATGCGGTTATGATGTGCCAGTAGTTGAGAGTGACCTATCATAACTTCCATTGTTCTACTTAATTCGGGTTTGTTAAGTTTGTTAAGTCTTAGCAATACCCCTGTTCTTTCCTAGCCTAGATCAGCCCACAAAGTTCTTACATTGATTCCCACGGTTTCGTTATTCTAGGGTGTGCCCAATTCTTTGTCTCAGATTTAGCTGCGTCGAAAGGTTTCGCGCATACTTAGCTTATGTTGCTTAACTCTCTTGAAGGAAGTGAGTTTGCTCTGCAATTTCCCGTTATTACCGCATACCTATATGATGCGTAGCTCACCATGAGTAGACTAGCTGTTAATAGCGTTTTTGCAATCCCAAATTATTTGTAATTTAATCCGCTGAGATCGCTCTAATGGCTATTTCATTAAGCTCCCTAATACACTCCGCCTGCAAAGCTGTGCAATATTTGTTAAAATTTACTTTTCTAAATTCTTACAATTTATTATGAATAGTGTCAAGCGAAATCATTTAGAAGCTGCGTGGCACCAACATATGGACATGTTAAAAAACAAACACAAAGATCAATTCTCTAATTTTTATCTAATGTTTAGTAATAATCTGGCTTTAATATCAAATAGTAAACTCATTTCTTGAATAATTATATAAAATTGATTCTCATTAAGGGGTAAGTGACAAAAATGTGGGAACCTCTTTTATTTTCTATATTGAGTCACGTATGTCACCATGCTGAAACTTCCTAAGGGCAGAGTCTTAAACCTTGTTAAAGTAAGCTAAATAAATGAAGTTTTAATTGCCTTTCGACAAATTATAAATTTAATGCTTTGAACTGTTTGAAGGCGGATAATTCCTACTCTAGGTGATATTTTATATGACTATCTTCTTTCGAAGTCGTAAGGTTAAGTCCTTCGGGTCTTCGATTTAGAAGGAGGTGTTAAATCTTTTATCAAATGTCGATCGGTACTGTGAGAAGCAACAGTCCCCAGGGTGATCTTTCGTTGATTTCACGGTTTACCAGGGTTAAGGTGATGGCTTGTCTTAGAAGTGGGATCCACTTTCTATTGAGGTTGTGTCTTCACAACAATATTGTGGCTGAATTTGGCGTTTTTTAAGGACCGGTAAATATTAATAAAGCGAATCTTTTTGTGATATATAAAAAGTAAAAAATATAATTATTTATTCATCTCCTATGAGAGGGACTATGTATTCCATTCCTCCAAGAAACAGCTTATCTTCAGTTAAAGCTTTAACTTTATCATTTCCCTGCAGCATTATGACATAATAAAAAATACTGCTTTAATATTAAGTAATAAAGTTTAAAAATCAATTAAGGAAAATTACTTTTTACCTGTTAGGCACATCTATGTAAGAAAAATTATCCCCTCTCTTTGTCATGTACATGTATTTCAGTTACTGAACTGCGTGCGTTTTTGCTACACTTCCAGCCACACATGCCCCTGGAGGCAAATTTAGAGAATAACCAACTAGTTCTTCTTATCTATAAGTTTACATCTGTATTTAGTATTACTACACACTCTATATTCATAAAAAAAAAAGAAATGTCGAGCAATTTTCAAAATATTCTTAAATATTTACGCATTCATTTGGTTAGTGGCACATAAACAAGGTCTGCTACACAGCCACACTCGCTTAACGTTTCAAAACACTTGTGGCAGCCAGGAAGGCAATCGCAAAAATGCATAATGATGAGGCAGAAAATATAAAAGCAGCATTTGCAAGAGAATGAAAAACTACTCGTAAAACATTCTGTTTAACAAAACAAGCAAACAACCCCGTGACTTTTAAAAATAAATCATTTTAAGTCTAAATAGTGCCGCAAGGCATATAAAATGTCCCTTATGAGTTTGATAACGATCTGTAGGCCACAAATTATTTATGTGATTTTCATTCAGATGACAGAGTGCATCAAGACACTGTTGAGCCAATTTCTTCATGTCTTTTATTATACATTTTATTTATCATTTCTTGTACCAATTGTTTTAGATTGCAATTTGTTCTATTCTGGGAATTTGAGTTTTTAAGCACTGGCGATATTTTACATGACATTTAGATATGAATTCACGAGACATTTTATAAAACTTCAAGTGGTGCAAGTAATTAATTTAAAAAATGTTCACACGAATCTAAGTTTTGAAAACAGAAGCAAACTAAATATTGAAACAATAAGTTGTGCTGATTATTATTTAATAAATACTTGTAGTATGGAAAATATCGATTCTGATTTACATATTGACTTTATGAAAATGCCTCAGGGCCAGTTGTGAAAACGGACATGTGCCTCACTGTATATCAGTTCGTGCATTTGGTGACTCAAACCGCCACAGTGACACAACTAATCAATTTCAATTTTCTTACAATTTCGCTCTACCACCAGCATGAATCTTATTTTTTTCATTGTTACAATACCATTTTTTTCTCCTAAATGTCCTAAATGATTTCGAATAATACATTTTAATCACAAAATTATAATTAAAATTCAGCTTTCAGAAACAGGTTATCTGTTCGATAGCTGTCGCGGTCTTCTTTAAGATCTTTCAGCCGTTGAGTCTGAAATTTTGAAACATTTTCCAAGAGATAAAGATCTCAAGTTATTTTGCATAAAAGCCAAGAGAAAATAATAAAAATAAAATATGAAAATAAATATGTTCCTGTTAAAATAATCCACCTTGTTTCTTGCTCTGTTTGCAATTTTTTTTCTTTTATAGCCTGGTCAACTTATTTAATATCCTTTTTTTTTTGCTACAGTATTAATGAGCCTGAAATAATTATTTAAAATAAAACTCTGCTCCAGCCAGAGTTGAGCAACTTTTTACTTGGCTTTGTTTAATTTTTATGACAACATCAAATGAACAAATTTATGACAATAAAACACAAGCCAAAAGAAAAAGGTGCAAAAGTTTTATATTAATTTTTTTTTGTTCTCTCTTGCAAAACGATGTTGGATCAGGCACGTTATATCGTTTAGCCACTATTCATTGTCTTGTTCATTTCTCTTCTCCTTAATAAATATTTTGCTTGGTGATTTTCATGTAGTTTTAAAATCATGTCACAACTAATACAAATTAAAATAATTCAGCTGCAGGACTTACAGTGGGTCACAACTACTCAAAAAAAAAAAAAAAAAAAAATGCAATATTCTACGAATGTGCCATTTTAAAAGTCGCAGAATTGTGATTTAATTACATTTTTGAAAACTTACCGCTAACCGATAAATAATGCTTAATAAAGTCAAAAATTTAGTTAACAGTCATTTAACACCACTCTTGCAAACCGCTTTAATAAAACTTTCATATATTTTTTTTTCTTCTTGTATTATCTATTAAAAGCTTGGCAAGATTTCTTGCCTTGTGCCACATAAACTTGTTTGCCATTCATTCAATTGTAGGCTGCTATTGCTCTTTTGAGAAATTGTTAAGACACCACCACACTTCCATTCGAAATATATACATATGTAATTCGTTTGCGAGTTAGCGACATTTAGCTAGTGTCTTTTTTGAAAACTGTTGCTGTAAAAACTGCTTTCGATCTCATGTTTTAGAAAAAACCAAATTTATAGAAACACTTTCTGAATGGCGAATAAATTTTTATATAGTCAACAAAGCATGTTGTTTATTATTTTATGCCAGCGCAAAGACTTTGTGATGCAAGTGCCAGTTGAGAGCGTTTAACTTTTAAAATTCTACACACACAATCTTCAACACATTAACAAATTGTGTCCACTGAAACAACACGTTATTCGTTTATCTTGGCTGGTTATGGTTCTACATGGTCCTTGGCCCTGCTTCAATTCGATTTTATTAAATATCCAGGCACAGTGGGAGATTGGAAAAAATATATAAATTAATCTGTTGGTCCATTTCTAATGAAATTTCATGCAGTACTTGAGGAGTGTCCTTGTGCTTACGCCGCTTCGAGTTTAAATATTATCCGTCTAATTTATAAACGTTGTTCATGGTTCTTGGCCTGAAGCAGTATTCATAAATGCAAATTAGCGCAAATTTTGCTAGAGTTAACTACTTATCATTCCTTAGATCATATTTTATTTTCTGAAAATTGAGAAAGGTCAACATTTTTTAAAAAAGACCAGAAAAGTAAATGTGAATACTTATTAGCTGCGAGGAATGGCACATCCACGACGGCGACCATCAGCACCCAAATTGCTTCGAGCGCCGTTCATAACTAATTGTATACTGTTTTGAAGCAGCGCTTAGCCATCTGACTATCTGAGCTCTTCATTAATGACTGTCTACGTTGAAAAAAATTAATTAAAAGAATTTATAGCCTGAATAGAGTTAACTACTTATCGGGCTTTAGATCATATTTTATTTTCTGCAAATTGAAGAAGCCTATTCGTGGTAAAATTATAGTGATCAACACTTTCTCAGAAAGACAAGAAAAGTAAATGTGAATACTTATTGCCTGTGGAGAATAGCACGGTTGTTTCATGTCCGCTACGACGATCATTAGCACCCAAATAGCTTCGAACCCAGTTCACAACTAATTGCATACTGTTTTGGAGCAGCAAGCAACGGTTAGCCAACCAACTATCTGGGCTCTTCACTACTGACTGTCTACACTGAAAAAAATTAATGAAAAGAATTACAATTGTTAATTGCAACTATAAACTTAAAATAATAATTTAAAAAAGATTGTGGAAAATTTGTTTGATTTTGCACTAATTAGTCATTCTAATCAATTTTTATTTGAACGAGTTCAAACTTTAATTGCTTCAATTCAATTCAAACAATTAAAATTTTTGATTAGTGCATTCATTTTTATCCCTTTATATTTAACCTATTGATCAATTTTTGGTTTTATCACTGTTGTTGAGTATATTCTGACTAAAAATCTCTACAAATTCGAAGCCTATTTTTATGAAAACATTGAGAATTTCAAATAACTACTACAGAAAACAACTGAAATTCGCATAATTTTCATAAAAATAATAGAATAAGTAGTTAAGTTTAAAACAGTCTTTCACCTTTTTTCGAGGAATTGAGTGGCGTCAACGACGGCTAGACCTAAAATAATAAATTTCAATTGTCCTCTATAGAACATTATGAGTTCTTGCTTGGGCCCAACATTTATTAAAGATGGTAGAAAGTTGAATAAAATTACGAGCTAGCTGTTTCAAAGCAGTAACACTTCCCATCAGCAGCCACATCTCTTGAACTGTAGCATTTCATGTTTATTTGACATGATTTTATGTACAGTCACGAAAATTGACCTGCCTCTGCATCATCATAGAATGTTACCTTCACACATAAGCGAGCAAGATTTTTACATTTGTTGTGCCCATCAATTTCTCTTCGTTTGCGGTCAACTGCTTTCCCCATCATAATCACTTGCAGTGCAAAAGGGAAAACCAAAACGAAGATCTGCTGCAATTTAAGGATACAGTTCTGTGGTAAGCACGTTCATTTTACTCGAAAGAAGCAAAAAGGTGCATGCAACTAAATATCGAGAAGGAACAAAATTGTTTCTAAAGTTCACATCAAATGACTGCAGCAATTTGCCATAAAGATTTGTCAAAAAAAAAAAAAAAAAAAAAAAAATGTAAAATGCCAGGTACTTCACCACATGCAACAATCGAGCTGACCACCAGAATGTATGCATTTACTTTTTTCCTCGTATTTTGGCCTAAAGTTGTTTACGTTTTATTGCTTTATAATCAATTTTATCTCATTTTACAATTGCATACCAATAAGTTCCAAAATTGTTTACAAATTTTGGTTTCAACTGTTGCTGCGTGCTTTCAACTTTTGTTGGAAAAAAAAAACATAAAATAATGAGATTCAATCAAGTCAATTTTTAAGGTCATTTGTAGGGCTGCGAAAAGCTTTCAAATTATTTTATTCATATAAAAATCCTAAACAGAATTCTTGTTCTTAAGTTTGTATGTATGAAGTTTTTCAGGCGTTGCTGCAATAGGCACATTAACCACACTGCTTCTGTGAAAACCGCCCAATTTATATTCACTTTTTTCTTATTATTATTTTTGAGGAAGGTATCCATTTTTTTATTTTATTTTCTTAAAAACAAAGTACCACAAAAGAAAATGAAAAGATGGTGTAGAATCAAAAGGTTTCTGTATGGCTTCAGTTGTTCAGAGTAGTTCGGCCAATAAAAGTGAAGAAAGAAGGAAAACTTTCAATGGGAATCGATAAATTTGATGATAAGTTTTTGTGGCAAAATAATTGATTTCTATAGCTAATGCAAGACGATTACACACACTTTTCTATAAGGTGGAGCATGCGAGCAAACTTTAGCCGCATGTTTTCCCTTGTGTTTCCATTGCTGACAACATTTGAGGCACCAATAGTGCGTATTCTCATCGATTTTCTTTTCGCAAACGTCACTGTAACAACATGATTAAGAACTAAAATAACACAGAATGCAGTTTTCCTTAAGACAACATAATTCCTTTTGGGGTTTACACAAAAGGTCGAAACACACGCGTATGCCGTATTTTAGCATGCACTTTCTTTGTAAAATGTGATCTTAAAAGTGTAAAAAGTTGTCAGTCGATTTAATTAAGTGCTTATAAAATTTACAAAAAAAAAAAAAGAACTGTTTTGCTTGTTTTTTGTTACCGTTTCCGTTTCCATGCATGGCATATGGGCATTTCCATATCATCATCGTACGGAACATATGTATAGCGGCAACGTGGAGTAGATTTGAAAAATTAAAAAGTAAACTAGCCGTTGTGTTTCACTCAGAGTAATATATAAAGCTCATTCAAAATATTGATATCTACAATACGGGGGAAAAATGTTCGTAAATAAGCATATGTCATACGTGACGTAAAACATACGTTACCTTCACAAACATGTATTCAAGGGCTTTTTTTTTCTAATTTTCAAGGTAAACTAAAAAAAATATGCTTAGAATTACAACATATATAAGTAAAATAATTTTTTATAGAATTGTTTTCTGGAAAAATAAAAACATCCATCTTCTCTGCCGGCTATATGCCGCTGGCATTTCGTTATAGCTACTTAATAATAATTTCTAAGCGTTCCGAAGAATTAATTTTTATTTTGTAAATCGATGTGAGAAAAACAGCCGCTCTTTAGTGAATTCAGCCGTACGGTCGGTTCTTCTGCGGAGCTGGAGCAAATTGTCTGCCATTACAATGTAGGGAGACTCAAATCAAATGCTTATAAGAACTACTCCCTCCTTCGCAAAAGCTGTTTTGCTAGTTCCAGTGCAATGCACTGCGTATGTAGGGGTCGTCCTCTAACCACTTCACCTTATCTATAAAAAAAAGACTACAGTATCCTCCAGCATACTCATGGAAATACCCATTGGCATATAAATACGTTTGTATATACTGCAATTTGCTGCAATTTAAATATGACAGCCTTTATGTAATTGGTATGTTTTAAATAAACATTTGACGCAATCAATTTTAACATTTAAATTATGATGAAACTTTCTCACGCCACATCGTTATTACCAAAACCCATCTCAATTCCTGCTAAGAATATTTTTAGTTTCGATCGTGTTTTTCACTTTTTTCCTCGCAAGAATATTATTGCTGCAGTTAGTTTGATAGACATGCACAGGCATTATGAGCAAGAAGCAGGCTGCAATAAAATACTGGAAGATAGTATGTTGTTGTGGACATGTTAACACTCCAACTGTCAAAGGTATGGGAGAATTTTTTCAATATAAAATCAGTCTTTACTAACTGTGGCATTGAGCTCATGATCAGTGTGATCAGAGCAAAACTTGAGTGACAGTTAAACAAATTCAAATTATCATCATCATCATCAATTATTTGAAATTTCCCTGATGCCAGCGATAATAAATCTTCCCTTAATTTCTAGGGTCCGCAGGTGAAAAAGAATATGTGGCATTACATGGGTGTATAATTGCTGCCACACTACTCTTTAATCGAAACCTGAAAAAAAATTTTTAGTGTTTTATATATTAACATATTGGCATCTTAAAGCAAAATCAAAACAAAATAAATCTATCTATTGATGAGTAAAAGGAAAATAAATAAATAAAAATATTATTATAAATTATCTGTCCATTTGACAAAAAAAAGCACTAGTATTTGTTTTGTTGAAATATTTTAAATAACCAAAAATGGACTTAATTATTTAAGAGCCAATTGAAATTTATTACTTTAGGTCTAAAAAATGGACCTTAATGCTTTCTGTCTTTTTTCAGGTGTTGCAAGGCGTAAAATGCGTTCTGTATAAAAATTTTGTTTGAGCATTTCTGATTCTCATTTTGTTCATGAGAATTTTGGAATAAGTAGATGGGCTTCAAACATTCTTTTTAGATTTTTCAAGTCTACTGATGAGTTGTTTAGCAGCAACGAAATATTGGCGGCATATAGACGGCTGAAAAACGACAGAAAGCGTTAGGGTCTATTTTTTAGACCTAAAGTAATATATTTTAAATAACTTTATTTCTACCTCTTCCTTATGTGTTCTATTTTCTCTGATATCCACATGATACGAGTACATTTACTAAATGATTTTTTTTTAGTAATCAGTACTTTTTACTGATTCTCTTTTCAGTAACCAGTAAAATTTACTGAATACTGATTTTTTTTCCAGTAATCAGTAAAAAAAAGAAAATACTGAAAAAGTACTGGTACTGAAAAACGCCCATCTCTGACATTAAAGTAGCAACATTGCCATGTTAAGCAATCAATATTGCTACATTTTACTTCAAAACAACAAAACTAAATTTGTAATTTCTGAGGCAGGCTTGGTGGTTATAACGTGAGTTCGAAGCAATATGGGCGCTGATGATTGCTGTGGCGGATGTGAAACAGCCATGATATGCTCTCCAGCTAATAAGTTTACTTTTCTTGTCTTCTTTAATAATGTTGACTGGGCACTACAATTTTACCACAAAAAAGAAAAAAACTCTCTCAATTTTGAGGCCGATCAGTAATCTTACAGTTCGATTATGAAGCAAATTTAAAAATGGTGTTTTCTATTAAATGATTTTTTTTTAACAATAAAGCAAAATTTTTTCACAACACACATACACACACATGTATGTATAATATTTATTTCTGAAAATCCAATGCACAAAGTCGAAAGGGGATGTTAGATAAAATTAAATTTAATTGTAAGTTAGACTTGACCATGAGAATGCAAGTGAACTAAATATGTTGAAAAAAAACAAGTCATTAACAAGGAAAATGCAAATATGTTAAACGGTACATTTTCCATTATCATGTCACGTTTTTGCATAAAATTTTCAAATGAAAAAAAAAACACTAAAAGTCAAATAAGAGTTTCCCATTGAAAACGAGTTTTTGCAAATGAGCTGTTATTAATAAAATAGATGAAATAGCACCAATAACTTTAATCTTTTATATGGTATTCCATATCCATGGAAGTATATATTAATTTAAATCAGGCAAAAGCTCATATTCATTCATATCATTGATAACGAAAACATCATCGAAAATCGTATTTTTTTTTTTAATTGGCCCTCATACAAGTTCTTATAGTTAATTTTTGTTTGTTTTAGTCACCCCCTTTAAATTCAGCATTTAAACTTCCAATTCTGACCACCAAACAAACAGATTGCTTTAGATTGCAGATTTTTGGCCCGAATCACTAACAAGAAAATCAGAAAACTGGGAAAAAATCTAGGGATAAGTTTTGAAATATGTAAAAAAAATCAAAGCAATAGCAAATGCAGATAAGTATGTGCTCCCACATTTTATCATAAAAATGCATTCAACTCGAAAACAAAGAAAAAAATGGAACACAAGCTAAAGGATCAATGCAAGATCTGATTTCACTCCAGTTTGCAGTTGACTTATTTCTGTTGGCTGATGATTTATTTATGTATTTATTTTTCTAGTTGTGTTTTTCTTAATTTATTTAGTTAAGTGCTGCTTATGGCTGCCGGAAAAATTCCAGGTCTCTTCCTTTTCAAGCCAGTTTGAAACTTTTTCGATAGTTTTTCAAAGACAACTTTGTTGCAATGACAAAACCACTAAAAATAGAAACAAACACATGATGAGTGAAAGAAAATAAAATAAATAAAGAAAATGTTGAACAGAGCTCTACAGTTAATACCATCATATTATGACTCTGTTGGGAGCTATAAGACGGAAAGTTAATTGTCAATTGCACAATTGCACAATTTTGCAGTAAAGTTTCATAATTCAATACTTCAAATTCCTAAAAGCAAAAGGTTTCGGTTATTCCAGCTTAAAATTTCTTACTACAAAATATTTTCACGAAAGACGGTCAACAAAGTCCCACCTTTAGCTATCCGTAAGTTGTAATAATGAGTCTAAATGATTCAAAGCTACCTTGAAAGTCACCCAACGAAACGTGCGTTTTGTAAGCGACTTTATGATTTTTTATCGGCCACTGAATCGTACAACTGAGCCGCCAGCGATCCGGTAAACCGTGAACAAATTTTATATTATCTAAATGATAAAATAACACCCAAGCGTCGTAGGGATGTGCGCAATGATGTAATAATGTGCTCATCGCCATATATTGTCGTTTGTAATAGACATCTAAATAAATAATCTATATTAATAAATGTTCTTAAAGCTGGGGAAATGCTTTCTTAACGTCTTCTTTATAATTGTGGCTCATCACTTTTTGACCTTTCGGCCTTCGTTTCGAAATTCTAGAAATAACTTTAATTCAGCTTTTTAAGATTCTCTATTGATTCGACAGTTTGGAATGTTCAAAAGGAGATTCGAGGAAAATTATAAAGTCAATAAATACATGCTTTCTACTTTTGCGGCACTTAGTTGTTGTGGCAACAAATTAATCGTCGCGAGCTTCGATGCGTTTCATGTGGCTTTCACAAAAGCAAAATTAATACCATTGTATGTGACAAGCTACATATCACAGCGCATAGAACGCGGAGAGTGGATCTATTTTCTACTTTTGTACGCATGCGTACAGAAATATGGAAACATAGAAACATGATTCAGACAATAAGATATAAACATTATAGCTGAACATGTATTGTTTGACACAATCATAACCACGATCATTACCGATCCATGTTTTTCTTGGCATGCAAACATATATTGTTTGACACAATCATTAACGACTGTTTTTTTTTTGCGAGCATCACAAGCGTCCTGAGTAAAGAGAGATATTTTTGAGAGCTTAAGATGAGTGTATTCTCAACTCTATAGGTAAATATTTTTGTGTCGTGCAATCATTTCTTAGCATTTCTAACAAAAAATTATTGTGAAAAAATTTACAAAAATTATCGCGCCCAAAAAAACCAAAATATGTAAAAGAAAAAAATAAGGTCGACTGGCAAGAAATCGGAGAAGACGTAGTTTTGTACTTTTACATTAATATTTATTTAAGTATTTCACACTGTCACTGCCGCCAGCTGCTTTAAATGACAAAAAATCTTCACATTTTCGTACTTAATTTTGCTCATGAATCATCAGACTAGTTTTCCTAGAGCATTTCAAATCAAGTAGGCTCGATTGGTTTCAAATTCAACACTTTTCTAACTGCCACTAATGCTGGTCAATTAAAATTAACGGTGCGAAAATTAAGCGTTAAACGTGAAAATAAAATAAGCTCACACTAAAGAAAAACGTTTGGTGCAATAATTTTTTTCTGCCACACACTGCTTAACTAATTTACAGGCTCGTTACCTGTTTTGACACTTTGTTTCCTTTTTTTTTTCAACTTGGAGCATGATGAAAGCTACATTACTTATTTATTTCTTTTTTATGGTTTTCTAAAACTATCAATAAGGATTAAGTAAATGTTGTGCGAATAGATTTTTCAATCACTTTGAGAATGGGCTGCACTCCGCTCACGGATTTTAAAGTATTAATGTCATGGCTAATTTGCATTTGAGCTAAAACGTGTTTTAGGGGCCAACAGCTGTTGAAAGACAAAATGGAAGAAGTTGTATAAATGCCAGTTTAAATACTTAAATTGTATGTAGTCAATTAAGAACATTTTGAAATCTTAAAATGCAAAATGATATTTTTTATTCGCTTTTAAGCCAAAAAACTATGCACATACATATATTATGTCAGGTCGACTTGTATGGACAAAAATGTGTCGATATTGTGGAAAAAACAGTTTCATTGTGACATATCAAAGAAATTATTTTCGAGTTGTCTGATTTTAATTTTCTTTGGTATTTTTGAAAGGGAGCTCCCCTAATTACATTTGACTCCTCTACGGGCACCTTGTGGCAAATTAGTGCGATGGGGGGAGTCAAATGTGTGACCAATTCCCAATAATTTTTTCGAATGCACCAACCCCATACCAAAAATCTTAAGAGAATACAAAAATACCAAAAACTTTCGATTGGATGCCTCGAAAATTATTGTTTTGATACGTTGTAGTGGAAATTTTCTCTCCACACAATATCGATTCCTAGATCGACCCACCCTAATACGTAGATGTAAATCTTACAAGCCAGAGAAAAGTTGGCTCTTTGTGCGTATGCAAGTACTTTCGCTTTTGTGATGTAGTCCACACTGGTTTCGCATCTTAAAAGCTTCTTGGAGTAAATGTTTTTTTTTTAATATTTTTAACTGTAGATTTGAAATGGTTATTAAACCATGTTTTTTAAAATCAATTTCAATACCTCCAAAGCCGTTGTTGTTGTGTGAAGTACATACCTATAATTTGGAATTGTTAAAGTGAAAAATAAAAATTAAAAAACCAATAAACTTTATCTTTATTCAATTTTAATGATGGCTCTTCGTACGTGTCATTGAGAGCCAAAAACGAAATAACAAAAAATTTAAATTGCTGATGCTCAATAAGCCTTGAAAAACAGCAAAGGCATGTGCATACACATGTACGTGCTTACGAAGAGGAATCCAACCTTTGGGGCTGGCAAATACTGGAAATAAGGGGAAAAAACCCAATATTTCATTTAAAATCCTTCAATACATATGTACCTATGTGCATACTCGCACATACATATGTTTTTGTTCAAAGGCAAATACGGACCAAAATTTCGATTTTCTTTGAAACATGAAATTTTTCCGTGGGCACTATGGGAAATTTAAACATTTACATCGAAGCGCTAAGCAGATCTTTTGCCCAAGAAAAGTCTCTCATTCAGCGAAAAACTAAGCCGAAAGATATCGGTGCACCAGTTAAACTTTTGTTAAGCTAAGCTTTTGTTATTTTTTACATTCAGTTTGTACTTAGCATTTGCTTGGATTTGTCGGAAGATGGGCGTGTTCGTAGAACAAGTTTTATAACAGATGTTTTTTTTTTTCTTACAAAGAACGTCTTATTCGAATACACCAAATTTAAAATTTCTGCTACAATTCCATCAATTTTTGTCGCATTCTTATATGGATTCAAAGCACTGTGCTTTGAATTTAAATATTTGTAGAATACTTTGTTTTCATTTCGATTCTAATGAGTTGTGGTGACAAAAGTACATTATACATGATACAAGTCTTTTTAATTTTCCTCATTTTTGTTTGCTGTATTGATCCTGGCTTGCACTCACCTTTGTGTGGATCTGGCGTCGGATGCTGGTTGTTCTATAATGATGGTATGTACCTTCTGTAACATATATTGTACTTGTGTACTAGCTACAATAAACGCATAGATATTGCTGACGAAAGCCAAACCAAGCCATCGAACATCAGGTTTCCATTCCCTGGCATCAGTGAACTTCGCGCTAAGCGCCAAACTTTTATTGCTCAGATCAGAAAAATTGTTTAAAAAACAATAAAAAGTTGGCAAATTATCCACAAAAATTACAAAAACACATCTTTACAATAATACAAGCAAGAAAGAAAAAGCTGAAACAAACAAAAATAGCAACACGCCAAGGCTCTGCAGCAACAAACATTGATCTGAATACATTTACATATTCAACATTAGCAACAGCAACAACAAGCCAAATAAATTATGCCACAAATAGGGAAAAGACAAATTATTTACGTACACGCATCTTTACGCCTTGTAGTGCAGCACATAAAGAAACGAAAATGAAGAATTTATAAAATTGCAAAATAGTTTTAAATTAAATAGAGATAACAGCTTTTTGCACAGTCAACTTCACTGGCTTCTTTTATTGCCATGATAGAAAGTGATAAAGCATTTGTGGTAATCATAAAGCAGATGGAAAATACTATAAAACTTAGTGGGAGAATGAACAAACATTTTACATCTTTGAATCAGTAAAAGGAGTGCGCTATTCCTAATGCACTGAAACAATAAACCTGCTTCCGTCCAGTTTTTACTTTACCCAATAACATGTTTCTGTCCATGTTTTTTTTTTTTTAGCGTCAAAGGCTGTAACCAGTAAACGATGATCGTGAGTGACAACTTGTTTTACTTTTTCCTGTTAAAAGAAAAACTTGCCTAGAACAATGAAAGAAATTTACTTCAATTATCTATTTTCATAAAAATTCCACTTCATTAATATATTTTTGAATTTATTGAACTTTTGCTGTTTTGGGTTTACAGCAATATTTTTCATTTTTGTTTTATTCTTCATGACCATTCAACAACTTGAATAATTTGTTTCTCATTTTTAAGATTTGTTTTCACTTCTGTTTGCACCGCAGTTTCCAACCATACCTTTAGGCATCACTGAATGCTCATTTTTGCACATTAAATAAATCGATTTTTTATGCAAATTAAAAAGTGCTTTTCTCAACTCACTATTGGTAGCCGAGCCGGGTAGCAAATTAAATTAATCAAAAATTTTAAAATAAAGAAAAAAAAAAAACAAAATAACCCGCTACGAAGCCAGCCAAAACATGGAGGCGAAAGCTGGAGAAGAAAAGTTAGTTGTACTGTAAAGAGATAAATAAATATACAAGAGAAAATACGAGGGTATTCACTGCAATAAATTCGTACCTTCAAACTAATTTTCATTAGCTATGCGAACAAGAATTTACTAGTAGTTTTCTTCTTAATGATTCATAATATTGTTAGCTATTACCCTACAAGAACAGTGACGGTCATTTGATCGTTCATGTGACCGACATTAATGAAGAAATACCCATCATCCCGTAGAACAAAGTTTCTATCATTTTCTTGAGGCCAATGTGAGAAAACTGATGGAAACTTTAGTGTACGTGTGTGTGACTTCAGCGTTTATACAAAATTAGTCAAACCTGACTAGACAGATTTGATGAGCCTATGAGCACTGCTTATTGCCACATCAGTCAGTGTTGAAATTAAATTTGTCCATTATAAATTATAACACACTTAGGCATGCTGAATATTTCATCACTGGTGACTACCATATGTTGCTTAGTATCCAGTGTTGATATAAAACTATTCAAACCTAACTAGTCAGACATGACAGCTTTTCAGCTGTGATGTCTGACAGCTGAAAAGCTTTTCAGCTGAAATAAAATAAACTATTTACATGCATATTGAAATTCAATATTATTTATTATCAATTGTGAGCTCGCTCGTTGGATCCTCCCCGTTCTTACCACTTTTTCGAATTATAAGCTGTCTCGATTTTAAATAACATCTGAACGTAAGAAAAGATAGATATTCGCTTATTTTTACTAAAACATCACACAAATCTTTTCGTTATCCTTTTTATGGCAGTATTCTAGAAAACTTTTGCTTCATGTTTCTTTGTACTCATAGTTGATAAAAATGACTGATTTTCTTCGCACGACACACAATATTAAAATCAAATAAAATTTTTTACATCCATAAATCAATTTCTATACTTGTGACAGTGTTAGTAGAAATGATTGTATTAGTTTCAGCCATACGTAATTTAAATCTTCTATATCAAAAACAGGCAAACATAATTTGAGTTTACATTTATTTTCACCGATTTCTTAATGTTTTTCTATACGACGATTAAAGTTTTTGCGGCACAGATGTGTACAATCTTAACTTTGTTGAAATCGGCTCACTAGTTTGGGAGTAATACGTCCATGAAGTTGCTACCAGTACCAGCAAACGAAAACGCCATTTCAAAGCTAAATTTAGCTCTTTTGATTTAATCTCACTCGGAACATTTTGCCTTTGAATCTATTTTTTTTAAAGGGCTGACGTGACTGTTTTGAAACTGCTTTCTTGGACGTTTTTACTTATTTCAGTAGATGTTCTTGTTTTTCTTTCTCCCTTGTGTCAGTTCTACAGTACCTAATTTTTGCATTTATACTTTTTGTCAATGCAGACACTCCTTTCGCTACGTAGAGAAGTCAAACGTATGACCACCATAAATAACTTTTTTTTTCAAGCGCATACACCCAAGCGCATACCACACCCCCAGGCAGCCGGCATAAAAAAAAAATTTAAATCGTACGCCTCGGAAATCAGGTACTTTCTTTTTTCCATGTCCAAAGCTATCGAAAAATTGGTGACACAATATCGATTGCTAAATCGACCCACCACAATGTACATATTCACTGCTCGTAATGCATATTTTGGTACAACCCTCGTTTGTTTGTTTGGTGTGGAAATTATTTATCTGTTTGGGAGTTGTTTGGGTAGATTATTTATGTGAATTGAACAAAGTATACCGTGTGTTTTAATGCCGGTAGCTCCTTTATAATTATGTTGCTTTAACACGAGTAACAGAGTTTATTTCCCTTAACTCTACTTGTGCAAGCATTATTGTTTTTGAAACAAATGAAATCAGTTACAAGTATAAATGAAGCAAATAAGCAATTTAATTATGACAAAAGAATAACCATCAAATATTCAATATAAATAATTTGAGTTACGGTGTGGGGATCCTGCAGTGGACGCGTTTAGGGAAAGAAAGGAATTAGGGAACAAGTTGCAATTAGGAGCTCTTTAGACAACTTTGATCCGTGACCGGAAAAAGAGTGTATAATTCCTTTTAATGTTGTTCTTACAGATCAGCTTTCAGACTAATATTTCCGTGATTCGTTAAAATCCAGAACGGATTGCAAAACAATCTTTTCAATTGTTTTCTCGAGGAGCATCACTGATCTTAACCTTTCCAACACCACATATGTACATAAAATCATCAAAATTAAGTACTGATATCCAGCTGATTTGTTTTTTATTCCATTATCAGTGTCCTGTTTTTGATAACGAAGAATTTTAGATGTTCACCTTTAACATATTGTTTAGATTTGATAATTTCAAAACCAGTTTTTTTTATTAT
The DNA here is from genome assembly GCA_963662145.1 of Sturmia bella. Lineage (NCBI taxonomy): Eukaryota > Metazoa > Arthropoda > Insecta > Diptera > Tachinidae > Sturmia > Sturmia bella. The sequence continues at coordinate 124,737,842 of OY759168.1, forward strand.
TATTCACACAGCAAATGAATATAATTTTTTCTTTGATAACAAATCAAAAATTACAGAAACTTTATTTTCAAACTATTGTTTTAATTTCTCTTTACAGGTACGTATGTATGTACAAAACTGAAATCACGAGCGGAAAAAATAAATTATTTTATCGTAAGTTCCACAAAAAGAAAAGCACACAAACAAGAATAACCACAAAATATGTAATTACATTAAATTTTATGTTGTGCGAACATTTTAAACATTTATTTAGAATTAAGAATAAAGTCAAATTGAAATCAGATATATAAACTTGCCGTCAATCAAAAGAGTACGTGCCCCAAAAGCAAATGGAAAAGAAGAAAAAAACACCAAAAATTTAAAGTACAAGTTTATCAACAACGTCAGAGCTGCAGCAGCAGCAACATTTTGAGATGCGCAAAAATGTTTTAAGAAATTTCAATATTTGTATGCAACAGTTAAGTGGTTGTTGTATCTCTTATGCCTCTTTTGCCACCAAAAAGAGCAACCATTTTCAAACAACTTTTATAAAAAAAAATTAAAAAAAATTTATTGCATGATACAATGCCATTGAACTTGTTAAATAAACTCTAATTCAGGCTTATTTGTATCTCTGATCTCTGCGCAGAGCAGCATGAATGGCCAAATAATTTCGTGGATCGTTATTGTGACGCCGTCAATAGAAAGTCAAAATTAACTGGAATTTACTCTTTTTAAATGTTCATAATTATGCGACCCAATTCTAAGTTATCTTGTTCACTCGTCGCGCACTATATACGAAAAACCAATTCCGAGAAAAATGTATGCAGTTTAAAACGGCGAAAAATGAACGCTTCCCTTAAGTTCTCTTCCCAGCTAAAAGAAAAGCTTAAGCTACAGGTACATAATTTACTTGTAAGTTCTTTGAAATAAGAAAACCCCGTTTTCTTGGTTTAGAGAATGTAAATACGTTTAGGCAGTGCCGCGCCGCTTCACAGCATTCTTGGTTTATGTCTTCCTTCCATTCAGTTTCTAGCTAAAAAGATAACTTTAAAATTCATCACAATGTAGCAAGCGTATAAGCTGCGTATTGAAAACCCCAAGACTTGTGACTCAAAAAATTGCCATAAGTGAAATGACCAAAACATTCATTCAAAGGAAATTCTACTAGTGGCTTGTGGCACGAAATATATTTCAATGAATATTGTGTTTCAAGATATGCAAAAGACAGTTGTTATGGCATAAAATTCAAGTTTTATTGACAGGGTACAATAATGGCTTGACACATCAAAAATGCATGCACATGCATGCTTAACTAAAGGGTTCTTGCACTTAAAAAAAAGTTTTATGTATCTAACAATTTGTAATTAGGTGAAAAAATATTACAAGCGTAAGATGAGCCCTTAAAGTAAAAGAGAATATAATTTTTATATAGCAAGGCTGGGTGTTTGAGGTAAAAGTTAAACTAGGTTTAGCTAAACTGAAAATAGATATGTGCCGTCATTACGGAGAATTAATGTTGTTTCTTATTATTTGATTAAAAAAGAACATTTCAAGCCGAACTCAGTTGTTTCGTCAAAAAAAAAAAAAATACATATAAAATTGGTAATGCTGGCACATATTTATTTTTAGTTTGACTAAACCTGGTTTAACTGAGATCTCAAAAGTTCAGACCAAGAAAATAATATAATCCCTTAAGAGATAGCTTAATGGCTTTAGGTCCTTTTCCAAATGACTCTTATGACGCCTTTCCAAGACGGCGCAAGAACGCCAAACAAAATTGTATGACTTTGATGTCACACAACTCCTGCCAATGGCAACTTCATTATGAGTATCAAAGCTAATCGGCAAGTTTGTGCTTTCTGCCAAAATAAAGAAACAAAAGTAAATAACGAAAATATAAACTAAAGTTACACAAACAAATACTGCAACTACTTTTTTCTACCATGTTGAACATTTTGTTGCAGTACTGGTGCCTCGCCTTCCACAACCTCAGAACAAACAATAAATAATAAAGAAACAGCAAAGCACCTCTCCATCAATCTACAATTGCTGCTGCTGTTGTACTCGTAGCTGTGCAACAGTGGCCAGCAAAATACTTAAATTACACCAAATAATTGGCTCAATTAGGTAACAATATACCAAAATCGTGATTAGACCAAGTAATGGTAGAGGCAGCAAGTCAGCTTCTTTTGAAAAAATCATGTCTCTTTGTAATATTTACTGTTTACAGTTTTGCTCTTTACTGTGTGCTGTTTGGTGGCTGGCAGTTGCCGGTTGTGTTTCAATTTTTTGTTGCGCTTTTATTCATGAACTGCTATAATGCAAATTCCTAAAGTTTGTCGAATATTTGAACAGTTATTTAAACTTCAAAGCATTTTAATGTAAGTTTTTCTTTATATGTATATGTATGTTCTTACGCGCTGCAATATATCTAAGGTTGTATTTAAATTCAATACAAAAAGTCATGTGTTTTATTTGAAATACCATAATAGTTTACTGGAATTTTAGTAGCAAATTTTATTTAAGCTGGATTTTTTTCTGGATTCCAGAGCACCGTAAATTGTCCGTAGTGTCAGGAGTTTGCTCTCAGCCAGGAGGCATATGGGAGATCGCAAGTGTGTCGTTAAAAAACTACAGACACTTGGTGCATCTTTAACTGCTACACAGAAAGAAAAAGCTCATTCTAAATTTAAGTTTTTCTACTTGATTTCAGCTCGAAGCGTACTTGAAAATTTAAGTACGCATTACTCACAAATGTACTTAAAACAAGCCGAATAGGGATTATTAAAGAGGATCAATCCTGTTACGACTTAAAATGAGTACAAAATTCTTATGTGCACTTGTCTGTGATTGTTCAAGTATTGAATTTTGTTTCATTTTTTTATTGCTTCGATAGCTGAATTGGCATGGTAGTAGTTAGGTACCAGCATCAAATCCGCAAAGAGACAAAATAATGTATAAATTATTATTAAATTAATGAAGTAGAGCGGAATATTTCAGGTACGAATTTGGGATCAAATACGCGTCAGAAACATCGAATCACACTCAAAAATAAATCAGTTCCGCCGTATTCAAATCAATCTTAAACAGTAACAGAAGTATTGTAGTGTCAATGTTCTCACTCAAATCAAGAACCGCGTGCTAGAATTAAGTATTTAGCGCTTGAAAAATATGTACTTAAAACAAGCACAACGTACTTGGTGTAAGGAAATTCATACTTACCGAACTTCTGACACCGCTGGGATTGCTTTAGGCACAAATGGATTCAATTGTTTTCCGGTGTACGGACTTTACGAAACAGTTGATTACCTTCGGGTGTAGTGTTATGAGATGGGGCCTGACCTGGAGGCTAAAAAAGCTAAACCAGCTTCTCTAATAGAATCATCAGCAGGTGCTGTTTACCCAACGTATAGGCGAGTAGTATCCTGGTTAGCCTGTAGGTTTGCCAGTCACTATTTCACTTGATTTATCAGATTTTTTAAGGCTTGTCAAGAATAAAGAAAAAATACGTTTTGCCTAGATTTTTTTAAATTTAGCAAGCATCTGAAATTCTTACATTCGTTCAAATATTTTCTTAATATTTTATTGAAATAAATATGGTGATGCACGGGTTTTTTAAACTACGAGTATTAACACTAGTTACTTTATATTTAACCCTAATATGTGACAACAATGAAAACCTGAAATAGAAATAGCACAAATGTCCATATACATATGTTGTATGTATGTATATACATATGCTTCGATATATTTGCCTTGAGAATTGAAAAAGACAACTCGTGCCTTAGTAATTTCGAGTGCTAAGATTTCTTTGTGGAATATTTTGGAAATTTGGATCTGGCAAGGCTGGTCTCCTGTGACCTAGCGACACTCAGGTCGTGATCCTCTACTGTGCCGCACAATTCGGTACGCATATCATACGCAGATCAGATTTTATTGGTGAAGACACTTCCGGGGTAGCTGACAGCCATTACAGTTCCTTCGTGCACTGTCTATTATCGAAGATATATATAATATAAAAAACTGATACGTTAGCTGTTTTGTTTCAACAGATTAGCTCTGTCAACTCTTCAATGATCTTATGCACCTGACAAAACCAATAGATAATATTTTGCTAATGAGATTTGCAGCCTTCTCGCATACACATGTCGCCAATTTCTGATACCGGTGCATATATGAATCACAGCTTTGCTTTGTGTCAGTGTTGGGCAATCGATCTATTTTGCCCTCTTTGCCCATTTACAGTATCAGCTGCAGTAAATGAACAAAATCACCCAAGTGATTTCTTTCAGTAAATTTAAGTTTCCTGCCAGTTTCTTATTTTATCAGCAATTCTGCTGGCATAGTGATTTTTCTCTCCATTGATTCACTTTTTTGATGTAGTCTATTCAAAGCTTTACTTTTATGTCAAATGAACTATTTTACTTACTTATCATTTATCTATCTGTTGGAAAGGGGACAGCTTGAAAAAAATCTACAATTGTTATGCAATTCAAAACAGCAAACAGACAAAACTCATGCTGATAGCGCCAAATTGACAACTCAACATGTTTGTGGTGTGGCCAGTGGTTAGTGGCGAGTGGCATTGACAGACATGTTTTCCAGGCCTTAAGATACAGCAATATACGTTAACTTACTTAACGAGTCAACAAGATGATGAGCGACAGGGTCGAAATGCTCTCACATCCTCACTCAATTAATCACATGTCTTTGTTTTTGCATTTATTATTTCAGAACAAATGTTAAGAAAATACAAATGTGTGAAAGAATACTTTCATTTATTTAACTCATTTAATTAATTGTTGTTCCTGCCTCATAATATGTTCTTGTCTCAATTGTTCACTATTTTGTCACCTGTTCTTCAAAATGAAAACTTGTGTCTCACTTGTGGCATCTGTAAAATGTTGAGAATTTCTATACGGTTACTGTTTTATTCTGAAGCGTTAAAGCAAAAAATAAAACAAGAAATGAAAAAAAAGGAGTTGCATACCTTGTAATATGAAAGATAGTGTGAGAATATAAGGCATTAACCCAGCATGGTTGAACGCCTAAGCAGATGCCTTCCGTATAAACTTTGCCACACATGTGTGATTGAGATCACAAGCTTCACTATGGCCGGAAAACTGTTTTTGATAATCTAACGTGGTGTCCAGCTTATCGGCCACAGTTTATACTCTCCCTTTTATCTGGATGGGGTCCTTTTAGGCCAATTGCGGGCATATCTAGTGACGGCTGGGCTTGGTGGGGCTTTAATATGCTCTAAATGGCGATGAATTCGCCAAAAAAGGTTTTGTTGCTCTTAGTTAGCTAAAATCCTGGCAAACGCTAACACAACGACAACGTGAACCAGTTTTAGACAGAACTATCCGAACAAGCGATGACTTGCTTAAGACTTCTGTTGCAAAACGGTTAACTTACTATTGGCCCAGCACGTCTGCTTTAGATATAATATAAACTCGTTACATGCTTTGTAAACTGAACATTTTTAGCCAGCAAATATTTCCATTTTAGCAGCAGACTGCCTTTACATTAACTGGCGACTGGTGTCCTTCGGTTTTCCTATCTTAATCTTAACTTTATTGAACTCTTGTGTACATCTGACATGCTTCCTCACTCACCTTCGGAGCGAAACACAAAAAGATGTAAATATAGTGAACTACCTCCTTTCCCTGCATTTTACAGGCAATTTAACATTAACACTACTCACATGTCATGACTGCATATCCTGCTGTTACTGCAAATGATTTTCAATTTACATACGTACTCGTTCATGTCTGCCTCAACGTGCTGCTTCAATTTAACCCACTTTCTTTTAAGTTTACTGTGTGGAAGTGTGCATGTGGGGGTGTTTGCATTTACATACATATTTTTTTTTTTTTGAAAAAGAAAGGTGTCACATTATGTCAACTGTTAAGGTAAAACATGCAATTTGAGATCATGAAAACGTGTTAACAATTCAATTCTTGAGCCAAATACAAACATTTTATTCCTCACCATTCTGCGAACCTGAAAAGATAAATGTTCCAAAAGCGATCTGTTTTCATATACATGAGATTAAATTACAATCACAATAAATTGAAGCAAAAACAAGTTTCAAACCGAGGATGTTTGTTTTAAATTCAGCTCTTAAAGTACCAAACAACAATTATTTATGTAATTTAACTCCAGGTGCCAAGCAAATCTTATAGTTTGAAGCTTAAAAAAAGGTAAAATGAGAGAAAACTCAATTCATTATTTAGGTGCATTTCATCCCACAGAATTATCGAGCATCAAATCGTTCTTGAAAATTTATTTTACGGCATTTTTTTATTGTCTTTTGTTATAAAGAGAGGGAGCGCACCAGACCTAAGGATAGGTGAAGTGTGTACCATCTTCTTCGGAATGGGATGTGCCAGAATTGAATGCAATAAGGGATGAAAAGGAGCGATCACATTTTAGAATAATGCAGGAATTCCCTTAGATTTGAAATACCAAACAGGTCGTTTCCCTCTATTCCCAATCAGAAACTAGAAATTTTCCTGCAGTACGAGGCAAAAAAAAAATTAGGCCAGAATCGCTACACTCTGAGAAGGTCTAATCAAAATTTACTTTGTATTAAGCCAAAATCATTTTTCTGCCTGCTTTTAAAGAAATATCAATCAAAATCTAGTGAAATAATTCAATTTATTTTTTCACTCTCGCATGGCAAGGCAAAATCAGAAACAAAACCAATTTATATAATTAATTATGTGCGGTAGAGTGGTTAGATTTGTAAGGACAAAAATTTAACGATATTGTACCATTGATTTTTCGACAGATTTTGGTACGAGGCAAAAAAAGTTCCACTGCGGCATAACAAAAAAATTATTTTCTACACGTCCATATTTCAGTGTTTTGTATTATTGTATGCCCTTTAAGGAGGCGTGATATGGCGTAGGACATTCTGAGACTGATTAGATATAAGTAAGGGCTTCTAATACTAGTAAGTCCCAAGGCGTCCGTAGAGCAGTCAAAGGTATGATCGGCCCCCAATAATTTGTTCCCTCCAACCTTTGTTTCGAACACACTGACCTCGTACCACGCCTTCTTACGGGAACTGCCACTCAAAAATACAAGAAATTGAAACTCGGATGCTTCGAAAATGATCTTTATGATATGTCGTAGTAGAGCATTAATTTCCTAGTGCCAAAAGCTACGATTGCTTCATCGACCCACCCTAATGTACAGTGGCCCAAACTAATTATGATTAATTAACGTCTACGCGTTTGGTACTTGTACACTTTTTATCACTGAGTTGGCGTTAAATTTGCCACACATCACAAATGTTTGTGAAGAAAATAAAACGACATACATATGCATATTAAACCCATACATCAAACAGCTTTATTGCTTTTCACGTTTTTTTGTGTCGCATGCGTCTTGCTCTGTTAATAGCACGTTGTGACGAAAAATGTCAAAAGATCCAATAAAAAAACAAACGAATCACAGAAGAAAACATAAAAATTAATGTCTATGGTCAGACAATTATGACTAAAGTAAAGTGCCATCTCTATAAGGGTTTTAGGTGATCTTGAGCAGACGCTTCGATTGCTTTGCCTTCAGCAAGCCTCATGAAGAGATGAGTACATAGAGAAGATTAGCAATTGCTACTGTTTTAGTATTTCCAACTACTCTGTCGTAACAGATACAAATGAATAGTGTTGCGTAAACAGGTAGAGTAAAATATTGTTACATTATACAGGTTGCCATCTGTTGTTATGACAACGAAACTGTTTCGGTTCTATTTTGTAGACAAACAGAGTCATTGGCCGGAAGCGTAACTGAAATCTATCGATTGTTGTTTGAGTCAGCTTCTACATTCGGCCTCTCTAGGCATCACATACAGAAGCTGTTGTACTTTCTCTCAGAAGTTAGAAATTTGATGAAAAGCACACTTTATTTGAGACCCTTAAAGCATTTGCAGCCGCATGCACGTATAAAATACAATTGATACAAATATTTGTTTTTATGCAATTTATGTTTGTAGCCCATCCATCGACAAGCTTTAATTATTTAAATTGTTTTAATCAAACTTTACAAAACAGCTCAGCATTACCTCGAACATTAAGACAGTTTTTTCGCATCATTTGCATAAATTATGGAACAGTGCAATACATTTTTTTCTTCACAATATCTGCTGGTATACATGTGTATGTGCATCAGTAAAAAAAAAAAACACTTCCCAGAGGCTGATAAAAATTGTGGTCATATAATTTGGCTTCAGTTGTACAGTTAATTATACAGGTGCTATTTTGCGCCTTCGAGCAAAGGATTGTTTCGTATTGATATTTATGAGTTTACAGTTTTTTTTGCTTCCAATAAACAAGTATGTAGTAATTTTTTTAACTTGATGCTCGGGATATTTTTTCGTTTTGTTCCAAAATGTCATTTTTATAAGTTGAACAAGATTTATTGCTTTTTTTTGCATGCTTAATTTCTCCTCTTATGTATATTTCATTTATTATTATTTTTTTTTTTTTTTCATTTAACGTTTTCGAAGTCCAGCAGCTTAAGATTTTGGGTAGAGATAAGTCTGCTCAATGAAAAAATTTTTAAACGCACGAAATCTAGTAAATGATTCCTATGCCTGAGAAGCCAGTTAGAGTTAAGTCCCTAGCCAAACTTTTTTGTGATTTAACTTGACTGTAGTAAACCAGTGGATCATTTAGTTTTGATTTTTAGAAATAGAAATTTGGCAAGCTTGCAAAAAAAATTTCAAACAGCTGATGTTTTGCACTATTTAATAATGACCTAAAGTCAAAGCTACTTTTACATGTAAACTGAAGCAAACTCGAAGTTTAAAGTCCTGCAACTGTTTTACTTTTCTTCACAACGTCTATACAACCATCGGTTGCCATCGGTTACAACGATTTGTTGCAAGACGAAAATATGTTTTCTGTACTAAAGGTTTGTTTTAACATTTCTGATTCTCATTTTATTCACGAGAGTTATGGAATAAGTAGTTAAGTTTCGAGTCTGCTGATGAGTTGATTAGCATCAACGAAATGTCGACGGCTGAAAAAGACTGAAAATATTAATAGGTTCTAATTTTAAACATAAAATAATTAAGAATTTCGTTTTCAAAAAATATATATTTTTTTATGAAGCATTTTGTTATTTTATTGCGAAGATAAGTAAGCTAATATTAACTTTGCCAATTGATGCAAACAGACCTATTACGACTTTTTGCCTATTACTTCATGAGCAAAATTGTTGACATCTTTTGAGGAAGACAAACGAAATGAAATTATGACTTCAGCTTGAAAGCAACTAGTTGTTTCGAAGCCGCAACACCCATTGGTCTTGAAACACCTCCTTCGGTGGCATTTATAACACTCAGCCGCCTAAACTATTTCATTTTCTGTTTAAGTTTAATTATCTCTAATGTCTCCAATAATTTTTTTTCGTTGCATAGAAACTAAAGTTGCAAAAATTTTTCCTATTACTATTTTCAAAAATCGAAGTGTTCGCCAGTATGCAGACCATCCATCGCATATAAAAATTGCAAATATTCGTATTTAAGAAAACGGATCCAATGTGGTGCGCAGCATTTTTCAGCCCAATTACCTAAAAAAATTTATACTGTTTGAATGTCATATATTTCGGAAAAATTAGTTATGTGCCAAATACATGTATGTGCAGCTTGTGTCTTTGAGCTTCTGTCAATAATTCAGCTGGTTTTTTTTTCCTTTAGTGAATTCGGCTCAAGCTCAAAATATATGTGACGCTACAGTAGCGTTGGCGCTTTAAAAATTATTTATTATTTATTCCTGACTTGGGGGTAAAGTTTTCTATTGAAAAATGTATTCTGTTTGCTGCATGCAATTCCTCCAACAACTCGCAATGAAGAGCATGCAAACTTATCACCAAAGCTTTTACTCTGTGATCACGTTGTTCTTATCAAATTTTGATCAATAAAAGAGATCACAAAAAAGTTAAAAAGAAAAACCACTGAAACTAAAAAAAATTATTTTGAAAGTAAATAAATCAACTGAATAATTATTATTTTATTTTTGTTTTGGCAAAAAGTTTTATTTCATTTATCCTAAACAGTTAGTTGCTTGTGTGTCAACTAAATTTTTTCACACAATTTTCGTCTAGTGCTTAAATCTTTTATCTGCTGCAACCTCGCTTTCTCGCTTGGCAAATGTTCAAGGAGGAACACTATACAATTTTATGCGCGGCAGGCGTGTAGCAACACTCCTTGGGTTATTGCACAAAAGAAAAAACGAACCACGAAAACATCACTATTTAAAAAAAAAAACTCACAGAGAAAACTGTAAAACTGACTCCTTGATTAGCTAAAATTGTTGCACGTGTTTGCCGTGGTCACAAAGCAGCAGTTCACTATGGGCTGTCAGTTCTTTACTAGAGAAAAGAAAAGTGCATTTCTTTCCTTAAATGTATTTATATATAGACCGAATAATGTTACGAAAATTTCCTAATCAAATAGAAGGTCATCCTGTCACCCATTATCGTATTGGCAACAGCATGTTTATTCTTAGTACACCTACGACTGTGTGTTGACTTAATGAACTTAGTATTGTAAATGTTTTAAATATTTTAATTGTATCCATTGACATGTAATTTTCTTCAAGTTCTATTTTTTGTATGGAGAAAAACACATTTCTGATGTGAGACAGAGAAAAAAAAAAACAAATCTAAATGACTCGAAAAATTCATGTGCTTGAGAAACCTCCTCAGCCATACTATGATTTGATCAAGCATATTATTGTGTGATTAAACACTTCTGGTATAGCAAACCATATTTTAACTGTTAACTGTAACAAAACTGTACGATAACATGACCAAGAACATACTATTGCCATTTATAACAGTATTTTGTATAGAACAATAGTGAGTCAAGTCTATAGTGTAATAAATATCGCAAAGCTTTGTAGTATTGAAGAGAATGCATTAGCTGCTGTTGACTGGATAGTGTCGAAGGTATATAGACTGGGCGCTAAGCGCAAAAATTAGCAGCACCTATTTCATGGCTTACTCAGCATAGCAAAATTAAATATTCTGTTTTATGTTGTAATTGTTAACAATTCTATCGGGTTTTTTACTTCCCCCAAACTTATCAAACGTCGACAAACACTTTTTATTTCTCTATGTACGAACAGGACATAACTCCCCCTTGCCACCTTCCTATTTTCCTAGTTCCAGTTCAATGTAATGCATATGCAGCGGTAATCGAATAAGTACTGGTCCCAGATAAAAAAAACAGACATTTAATTTAACAATTGTATGCTGCGCAAAGAATATTGTCATATCAAGCATATTCGGGTCTGTTCTAGAATCCGAATTCACTCTAAAGTGGATTACTTTAGAATTTTTGGTGTTCTGCAATCCGAATCCCCATGTTTTTATTCGTTTTCAATTAGAGTATTATAGGGTGAGTGAAAGTAAATAGAATCGGCTTTTATTCATGCAAGTGATAACTTTTTTAATAAAAACTAAACTTTATCTTTTGATTTGAAGTGTTTTTTATTAAATATAATAAAGAAAATTTTAATTTGCACACAATTATTGGCAAAAAACCTTTTCTTTAATTTCTTCCAAAAATTTTGTATGTTTTGTCAAATGGCACTTCCGCAAAACCAAAATATGTACAAAAATTTTGCTTATGTTCGAAAACACGAAATTGCCCCACATATTGCAGTGTGATATGTCAATGTTTTTTTGGGATAATGCTTAATGCAATCAGAATTTATTTAAAAAGACAAATTGACATTTCAAAGGAAATTATAATAAATTTCCTAAATTTAGTGTAATTTCAGCAATATTTATATTAATATGATTGTATTTAGTGGTCAAATTCCATTGTAATAGTCCGGCAATACGTTCTTTTTACGACATATGGTTGTCATAGATCGTAGTTCATGTGCTCATAGCCGGTAAACTGCCGCGCCGGTAATTTCACAACCTTACTTACACCCGTCGCGGTCAAGAGCGAATGATTGCTGCTTGCGGTAGAGCTGCTTTCTCAGAATAATCTATTAATGTTTTAGTTTTTGTCATATTTTAACTTAATTTTTAAATTTTTCTGCGTGATTGTAAAAACATTGTTTAGACGGTCGTCAACCGTCGGTTTTTGGTTTGCCACCGGCGACTATTTGTATGTTAAGCTATCTTTTATCATCGGCTTCGTCCTCTGATAGCTCTTTTCAAAACATAAAAACCTGTTTTTTATGTATTTGACATTTAGAATTTTTTTTCGAACAGAAACTTCGAATATCTAAAAACATTCTGAATTGAGAATACCAATTTATGAATTATTCGGATTAAAAAAATTTTTCTAAATCAATCCGAATCGGATTCTAGAATAGACCCGATTATTTCTACCTGGTTTTCCCTTACTTTCCGGTTGAGGTTCCTTTGTTGTGTTTTTTACTTGAGTACGAAAGCCTTCCAGCCCACTGTGATATCCTGGCTTGTTATGCTTGCGTTTTATTTAATATCCCTAAAAATACTACAAGACTGCATTTAGCATTTCGAAGCTGTTGCAGTTTGTTCCTTTCACTTCTGGGAATGCCCTCACGTCTTCAGAGCGAACCTGTATGTTGTTGGTGGAGAAAAAAACAATATATAATGATTTCTGCAGAATAAAAAAATAAATAAATTTATGCCATACACCACCTTCTCCTGTTTACTATTTCAGAATCATTTAGAAGTTTTTTTTAGAAAACTTTTGTACCAACACGTTTTGTTTTCCTCTTTGTATTGCAGTTTCGTCGTCATTTCTGAAAAACAAAAAAATTGAAATAATAGTTGATTGAATGGCAGGTAATAATCATTTAGATAATACATACACATATCCATATGCGTGTATGTTCTACGTAGTATACATGTATGTATGTATGTTGTTTGTGCCACGATCATGAGTTTATAAATACAGTCATAAATTGTAAACGTTTAAAGCTCAAGGAAATACACATTTTTGCCATTAAATTGATGATTTCTCTTCTAAGACTTATGTAATTTGATTTTAAAAGTGTAGCAAATATTGAATTTTAATTTTATAGACTTTTAAGGCAAGAAAAAAAAACAAATTATTGCTATTAAGACTTTAAGTGGTTTTACACGAACAAAAGTAGGGAAATTGTTGCTGTCTTGCAAAGTGCGTTTACTGAGTGTTTAGAAAATAGTTACACGTGTTTGTAAACATAAATTCATGCAATTGTTCTTGAAGCAAGCTGATAATGAAATTATAAAACCGAATTAGTTCTATCGGGACTTTGATCGAATTCTTTCGAGGATAAATTGAATAAATTTCTTTTTGTTATTAAACATAAAAAATTTCATTCCAATACTCCAGACGAGCTGAGCTATAAATACTAAGTAATCGGAAATATTTCCCCAAAAAACCAAGAATTTTTGCCTTTTGAAAATAACTTTCGCAAAACAACTTCCCTCGAAATTCGTTTGTAGAAAAACTGGTTTTAAAAACTTTTCTACAGCAAAACTAAACTATTAACAAATTTTCTGTAAGAAGATCTCGATATCAGAACTGTTATGAGGGAGCAAAATTTACTAAGCACAATGATTGTTTCGTTAAATTTCGTTTAGAGAAGGAACGTTTTCAAATATTTGCAATTTTTCGCTACCGAAAATTTTGCAACAGTAAAGTTGTAAAAGTCAGTAATGAAGAGCTCAGGTGGGAGGATGGTCATGTGTTGCTGCTTAAAAACAGATTTGACTTCGAAGCAAAGTTTGGTGCTGATGAGCGACGTGGTGGCCGTGAAACAGCCATGGTATGTATCCCAGCCAATAACTCTTAAACTTTACCTTTTTGGTCTTCCTTACAAAATGTTGATCACTCCAATTTTATCACAAAAAAATTTTCCTCAATTTTGAGGAAACAAAAATCGAACTCAAGCCCGATAAAATTATTCTTATGTGACTCATATTTGTTTCAAACTAAATTATGGAGCACTTTGCTTAAAAATTTCAGAATTCGATAAGTTTTCTATACAAAAACTAAGTATTCGAAAATTACTGGTTTTTAGAATATTCCATAGAAAACTTAAATTATTTAAAAGTTATCTAAAATTGTTAAAAATGTTTTTATAAAAAATTAAGTATGCAATAAATTAATAAATTTTATAAAAAATTAAGTATGCAATAAATTAATATTCTACCTGCTCTACGCGATAGTGACCTCCGAGTTGCACGTTTCTATATTTCGTTTTATATTCAGATATCAACAGTCAAACTTTAACCCTTTTCACAATTTTTTTCTTTTTGTTCAATTTCATTTGTTTGCTTTTTATGAAACTAATTACTTATCAGATTCTTAATTCAATTTTAATTAAAATCTTATTAATTTAAACTTTAACTTTTTATCGTTTATGCAAAAGCTGAAGCCAGAAAATTTATGAATTGTGGCGACGCAATGTGTTTAATATTTTTTTAAGTCTGTCTTTTTCGTTCAGCAATTAATAACGAACTTTCTACCCATATGAACTTGTGTATGCAAATGAAATAAAAATATATTTTCGTTTTGAAAGCTTTGAGTATTTGGTTCAAGGTGGAGAAAATCTAACTAAATCTAATCGACAGGTGGCAAGAGCAGCCAAAAAACGTATTAGTAGAATTTAAGCATCCCGACAACGTCCTTGCAAAGTTTGTTGGTAAATGTAAAGCCGCTGAGCCGTAATCTGTAGTCTCAGCTTGGAACGCTTAATTGATATTAATTTAGAAGTGACTAACCAAAGATTGACCCTACGCCTGAAAAAGTAATTTAATATAAATAAATTTAATATTTGATTTTTCTGTATTTATCTCTGAGTCTCTTGCAAGTAAACTGCTAATAGAGTCATGCTATTTCAGACAATATCCTACCAGCCAACTGCTACTGCTTGAGTAGGTGTGAAAGCATGACAACTGTCAGCCGTTAAACATTGAAATCTTGAAGTTGGTTGTTGTTGGTTGTTGCGTTGAATAGAAATATTAATGATAAAGATTTTTTATCTAACACTCGACCATACTCTGCCGTAAACAGTGTGTGTGTGTGTGTGTGTGGATGTGGCAAGTAAACATATTCAATGGTAGTGGCTAAGAAACGATTGATTTTTCGCTTAATGATATGTTCATTATGTCAGCTTAGCGTCAACAAATCTTCATTGCAAACAGTTGATAGGCAAAAGGTGTTTATGTAACAGAATTGTAGGGGTTTCGTTTTTATATTTTTGCAAGTCCATAGCTAGATAAAATTCAGAAGTGAGGTTTTGCACATGGGGCTAGTTCACACAGGTCACAAGTTCATATGTAGACCGATGTTGCAGGTTCGGGTGATCTTATTCCATGTGGGATAAGATGATCTTGTGGCATTGGCCCCAAACTCATACCATTTTATTTTCCAATTTAATTATATTGGTATAGAGGGGCAGTTTTTTTTTTTATAAATTTACAATATCGCGTGCAACTAAATTTCGGTTTAATTTTTCGTTGAACATTTATGCATATGTTCACGAATATCTAAAAGCAATATTCGCAACAACCATACTTAATAATTTTTTTTCATTTTTCATCCGTTTGAAAGTAGTGAAATTTTGTGTTTTTGCAAATCTCCCACTGTGCGCAGTTGATTTACAACGTTGAACACATTACCGTGAGGCAGGTAAAACCTACTTTTGCAGGTGTAGACCAGCAGCATTAAACAAACAATTAGTTGAACAAAATATTTGCATTCAAGTTGTTATATTGCCAGACAGTACGAAGCACAGTACTGCTAATCGAGTGAATGCGATAACAGATCACTGATTTGTTTGAGTTATCTCAACATACATATCTGAAAGATACAATCCATACTGGAAACTTGAAACCGTGTGTCAGTAACATATCAGTTACATGTGGCATTTTAATTAGCCTCAGTGGCACATTATAAATTCATTGTTTTTTTTATATTAAAATTCTTTTTTAACACTTTCAGTGTGTGTAAAGTGAATAATAAATTTATTAATTTGAGCCGTAAACAAAAAAAAATTATTGATTTTAACTTACCATATTAATTAGATCTAAATAAAAAAAAAGTAAAAAAAAAAACAAACTGATTGCCGGCTGAGCAATAAACTTTGTTTTTTTTTGGCTGCCAATTTAAAAACAAAAAAGGAAGAAAGGAGAAATTTATCTCGTCAGACAAGTTCATTATTTGGCGGCTTTTGGTTTTCTTTTTATCAAAAGCCTACCAAATATAATCAACGTTTACAAAAAATAGTTTTCATATATGGCAGCAGCAAAAATTGGTTAACAAATTTTTGTCGGTTTTCGTGCAGCTGTCAAGAATAATTTTTCAGAAAATTGAACGTATAAGTGAACATCTTAAGAGAAGTCCATGAGAAGCAGTGCTTCCAGCAGTTTGCTGAATCGGATGTTCAGTGAACATTTTTTTTTTGTTTCTACAGCTTAAAGTTGTTTGATGTGTTTTTTTTAATAAAAAAGGGAATTTGTTCTCATTTACATAATTGAAAGACCGACACATTGTTATATAATCAAGCATGATGTTAACAATAAAAAAATTTATTGCTTTGCAATTTGGGACAAAGTAAAAAAAAAACTGATGTGCAAATGTGATTCCAGAGATTAAAAATTCTTAAAAACGGAGTTCAAGAAACGGACCTGGCCATGCTTTTTTCTACATTTCTAGTGAAACAGGCTCAAGTTCTTTCTGTGTATATTGTTTTTGTGATTGATATTAATTAAATAATACAAAGAAAACATCAATCACAAAAATAATATAGAAAGAGCTTGAGCCTGATAAACTTAATACAAAAATAATTATATAAGAAAAAGTTCGAACAATAAAAATTAATTAATTTCTAGTGAAACGTTCCCTCTTCGCATGCAAGAAAGACATCACAGCTTCAAAAGATTGTAAGAATTTGGTTAATCTCTTTTTCCTTCAAATACATCTACATACATACATTTGTTGAGTTATTGAAAGCTCACACTAAATTATTTTTTGTGTTCGGTTGTCGCTAGGAACCATTTAAGCCTGATTGCAGGCAACGCCATCCTCCTACACTGCAGATTCGAAGATTTTCTACAAGTTTGGGATCGGTAAAGCCGGTTATTAATTTTTTTCTTTTTTTTTTTAATTTAAAATGTACACATTCAGTCTTTTATGAAGCTTCAACTTGGTAAAAGTAAAAAATATGTTTATGGTCATATGGGATCTGGCAAGAAGCAGGGGAACTCGGACACAGCTAGTTGTAGCCCAGCTCATGTCATAATATCGCTTTTTTCCCATTGAATTACTGTCATTTAATGAAAGCTCTCATTTCGAGAAGTAAACTATGGAGTTTATGGTAACAACCTAATTTATTTATTTTTTATTTTAAGGAAACATTTCAAATGCTGAAATTTATAAGATTTTCTTAATTTGCTAATATTTACTAAACAGCATGTGCAGTATAAATGAATTTTTCCTTTAAAAAAGAAATCTAATGTATCGTTAATAAGAAATATCCTACGCATATTACAATAAACTGAGTTGCCTTAAAACTTCCATTCTGCGATGAGAAAAAATCATCCCACAGAGACAACAAAGATCAGTGCTTCAGTTAATATTGATTTAGTGCGTAAGTGGAAAGTAGAATTGCGTGATCTTTAGCATCCGAGTGATTTATAGTGCTGGTGAGAAGCGGCTGCCTAAGAAATGTTGCTTCTCTTGCTTCAATAAGTATTAGTTTTGTTAAGAAACAAAAGCAAAACTGCAAAACTCAGAAATCGAATCTGTGACCTCAGAGCTCTTAGCAGGGAACTCTAGTAACTCAATAATAGATGAATTAGTTAGTTTTATTTTTGTTGACCAAATTTTTTCTAAGACAAAAGTTTACATTATCTAAAAGAGCTGCCACCAGAGCTTGAAAATAATTGTGAAACAAATTGCCACCAACATCGACTGGTGCATGAATTCAGTTTCATGCGGAACGTGACCTGTTTTTTGCATTTTGTTAATTGTTAATTTTCATACATTTTATTTTTCCGATTATAAGATACATATAAAATTTGTTGTCTTGCAGTTAACTTTATTACGCCGCCACTGTATGGCAAAAAGATTAAAGGACAAGAATGATTTATAAGAAATTGTTGTTGTTTGGTTTCCTTCATCATTTGCTCACTTTAGAGCTGGAACATACACGTTTTTTTTTTTTTTTGTAAATTAACAAGTGCAAATTGCCTTCGGTGGTAATACCGTAGAATTTTAAATCAATAAGTAATTTATTTAAGAAGAAAATAACAGCAGCCAACTTAGACTGAAATCCATAACGAGATAAAAAATCATGCAAATCCATTACAGATAATTTAAGAGTGATTTTAAGTAAAAAAGTGTGTAGATAATATTGATAAGTTAATTTCTCTAATGTGTTGATAACTAAATAGAGATAAATTAATTGTTTGGGGTGTTTGACATTATTAAAAAAATAATAAATTAGTGATAATAAGGAAGTTACAAGTAAAATATAAAAGATAACAACTCACATCTGGGGTGTATATATGACATTATGGATAAAAAAATTATAATAGGTTAGTAAAGAAAATTACAAATAAAATTTTTTTATTAATTTAAAGACTGCGCATAATTGTTGTGTGCAAAATAATCTTGAAAAAAATAATTTTAATGTGTAAACGCTTTCCTAACTCTAAGAGAAATCTACTTAGACAACTTTTTCAATCAGAAAACATATCTGGTTGGAGTATATGGGCCTAAAATTTTCATTACCTCAATAGGGACGTGTGGCTTTGCTCCTTTTAAAGGTTTAGCGTGCCAACTTCAAACAATGTAAATACCCGCAATTAAAATTTTGTATGAACTTTTATTTGAAGCGGCTTAACCTTTGGAGGAAACTGCAGATTTGTTTCCATAAAAAACTTTTTTTTTAAATAGTTGTGTTGTTTAGTTAATAAATTACTGAGTGAATAGGCAGAGCTTACTTTATAAAACGCTAAAAATTTGCATAAATTTTTAAAAATTGATAATAAAATTATCACCACTTAGTTGGTATAGAGTCAGTTATTTAATGTCACCTTATGTAATAAAAATGGAATAAGAAAAAAACGAAACATCTTTTAATTGCATACAACATACAAAACTTTCGAGCCTTTCGAAATCATTTGCCAAGATTGTCCATTTTTTCCACTGTGCGCTCTGCAAATCAGATACTTTTTGTTAAATTAATGTTTCTCATTACTTTTTGCTTTTTGTGAAAACGGAATTTAAAGCATCTCAAATAAATTAAGAAACTGACCGTTTTGGTGGCAGTTTAAGTAAAGATAGTGGTATTTTAAACATGGTAAAATATTTCATTCAAACCTTAATTAAAAAAAAAAAAAAAACTTTTTTCGCCTGCTTGATTTTATTACATTTTATTTTATTCCAGTAGGTTTTTTCTGCACTTAGGCATTGTGAACCGATTACAAAGTCAATGTCATAATAAATTTCGTTAACGTGCAGCAGCATGACTGGTTAAATTGCACGAAATAAATACACAGTTTTGGATATCGATCGAATTTTTATTGAGCTACAAAATTTTATGTAAGGCCAACATTTCATGGTACTGGTATACAGTTGTCACAATGCAGTTGTCCCAATAATTTTATAGCTGAATATTTGTTATATTTTTATCAATTCAGAGTCGTTTTGTTTCCCATCCTCAAAAATGAGTTATTTTGAACACTAATTCAAAACGGTGATTTCATGCAAAAAATCGCTGCTGGGCATCTTCTGCTTTACTTTCTGCAAGGTTAAGGATTATTTAACCTTTCATTTAAACATTTTTGTTCAGTTCGATTTGCATTTCACGCAAAGTTATTTTTTAATACACTTTTAATACAATCATTCTAATTAATTCCCTTTACCTGGAAAAACCTTCAGAAAGCAAAAATAATATGTTATTAAAAAATTTTTTATTTAGAGCAGTGGCGGCATACTATTTTAAAACTGTTTTTTTAAATTGATTTGCTTGCGATTTCCATCACATTTCCATCACAAGTGCTGGTCTGAATTTCATTGAAATTAGTTGAGTTTGTTGTGTCTTATATGAGGACCGAAGGAACTTTATCGAAAATGTGAAAAATGCTCCTTCGTAGCTCCGCTAAGGTGACTTCACTTATTTCATCTCTTACCAGTAAACTAGAAGTGCCAATATCAGGATTCAGTAAAACATTACGGCTTTCATAGCATACAATACTGATCAACTATTGGCGAAATTTCGCACAAAATAAGCGCTGTTCATTTTATCACTCAGTTGAGAAACACTTTGCAACAAAAGTTTTGCTATCAAATAATCATGTTGCCAGAAACATGTGGCCAGAAACATATTGCAAGACGTGGCTACAATCGGAGTACAATTATTTTGCACGATTTTTCTAATATAAAGTTTTAATAAAGCTTTGTATGACGTGTAGCTTTTGTCTACTTTCTGTGATTATGTATTGAAGAATTTACAAAAGAGGCCCTCAAATGGGAACTTCTGCATCATTTTCATTCTGCATTCCTTTATGAAAGACAATTTCAGCTTTTGCCCATGTCCTTGTATCCGCTGCTGTATTAAACAATAATATTTTGTTTAAACAATCCACTCCAAAAATATCTGTTTAATTTTTCTCTCAGTATTTCTCTTTCCTAAGAACTATTTAAGTAAAACTTAATTAATCAAAAGTGTATCAAAACATTTTGCCATTAACATTGAATGTCGGGCGTTGCGTGTTGCAAAATGCCATAATTAACAGATATTGCCTACCATTAATGTTATTTTAAATGTGGCGAACGTTTTTATGTTTATAAGCACATTTTGTATTTTATTTAAACATGCTAAAGTAGGAAAAAAAATCACTAAGTGTGGCCCCATTTGCTCACTGTTGTATAAATGTGTTGCATGAAGACATTGACCATTTAAAATGTCTCTTAAAAAGATTTTATTATACAACTTAAAAAGACTTGTTTATGATGCTGCTCTTTTTTCCACAAAAATTATATCTTTTTTTTTACTTTGGAAGAGATGTAATATATCCGGTTTCTTTGCACTGCTTTAAACAGAGTTTTCAAACTAAAGAGTTGCTAAGTGAAGCTCATGAGCACTGAGCCAGGGTTGGAAAGTTCAATGTTAAGGCGGCTGCTGAAAAAAATCAAAATTGTACAACAGATAATAATGAAATGTCATGCTTTCTTTGAGATTAGAATGAAGGAGTAAACTATAGCTAAGGTAGCCCATACACGATAGCAGCATGCAAACGCAACCAGGTGCTGATGCCAGCATTATGGTTGTGTATGGGGTATGTTGTGCGAATGCATGCTGTGCTACTCGCATACTAGTACCAACACCAGTTGAAAAAAGTTAGTAAGCAAGCCAATGCAGTGTTTGTAAAAAAATAAAAAGCTCATGAGTGTTTTAGTCGAAGCCTGACAAGCGAATGCTGTCAAAAATCAATAGATTTACAAGCCAGTGTAGAGAAACTACAAACAAGCCAATAAACAATGTGAAAAAGCATTGCTAGTTGCAATCTTTACTAAAAAATATTTGATTTGTATGGATTAAAAAAAATTAAATAAACGAAAGTTAAACTACACACAACTTACCACCCCTGGCCCTCAAAACCTATTAATTTTATGTCATCGCAAAGATTTGTTACCTTTACATTCATACATTTTTTATTAGTGCGTACTTGTACAAATATTACAAATATTTCAAAATAATTGCCAGCAAGGAAATACAGCCCGCAGGTGAAAATAGTTTTAAGCCTGTTGAATAGTGTGACCAGCGTTTGAAGTTGTAATTAAATACTAGTTTTCACAATACACGATTTTTCAACCACTATTTCTGATCGGAATTATTTTAATTTTAAAATGTTTGCTGTGGTAATTTTTTAAGGATTACAAGTGCTAGTTTGTGAACTCGACAAAAACTTATCGATATTGTACCAATGATTTTTCGATAGCTTTTGGTGTGAGGAAAAAAGTGACACTACTATAAATCAAAAAAAAAAAAAAAAAAAAAATACTTTCTAGACGCCCAAATTTTAAATTTTTTTGTATTTTTGTTTGGGAAGTGCCCCTAAACAGGCATGGTACAAAAAACCATTAAAGAGAAACAATTTTCAGGGATTACTCATACATTTGACTCCCATACAAAAATTAAGCAAATAGAAATTTGTGCTTCTCGAAAATAATTTTTTTGATATGTCGTGGTAGAACTTTTCTTTCTTGTCGAATTTATAGCTCGATATAGGTTGCTAATAATATAGAGTATACATTTTAAGATAATTTTTTTTATAATATTTTTTATTATATATTAATATGGGTTCGAAAAAATGCTGACAAAAGACAGCTCTTTATAGTTTTATTAATGTTTTTATATTTTCTATTTACTAGTGAGAAGAAAAAACACAGCGGCAGGTGTTTATTTATTTCATATTCTTATTATTTTTTTTAACTATATAAAACTGCCCTTTTTATTTATGAACTAATGCGCGTTCAAATCGAACACAGAGTAGCACAAATATTCTTCACTTTTACTGAAGAGTATGCAACCAAAGTGATCAAGTACGTACTCAAGTCATTTAAATGCGATCGCTATATCGATCGTAAGTGTGTTGATTACTGTGAACACTTAAGATTAATTAACAGTCGAGATATCGGTAATCAATTTGCTAACAAAAAGCTATGCACATATGGATATATATTTTTTTTTAAATATATGTTTAAATTTTGTGGAGGAGGAAGGAGGGAGTAGTGTACATTTGGTTTAAATTTTTCTACATTGTAACACGGATATGTTGAATGAGAGGCTGTATATATCTAGCAAAAAATTTTTAATCATATGAAATGCTGACATTTCAAGTGTTTGCTTAAAAAAATTAATAATAACATACACGATATGCATATGTAAAGTTATAGTGGATGTGGTCATATTCATCAATACCATCCATCACCAGTATTTCCAAACTCGATAATTTCAGTTACTTGAAGAATGTTTGAATTGTATTTTCTAAACGAATTCTATTTTCTAAACTTAAATCAATCCCATCCTTATTCGGCTGGATTTAAATACACATGTGTGTTATGCGTACTTAAATTTTCAAGTACGCTTCGTACTAAAATCGAGTAGAAAAAACTTAAATTGTAACGAACTTCTTCTTTCTGTGTGGGAGAACTGATCATGGGTGAAATTTTCCAAGCTCATGTGTAGATATGTTCGACGAGACGATCACATGCTGTTTCTATTTTTCATTTATTTTAATTTACATGCGAATTCTTAAATTTCATAAAAATATGTTACATAGATTTTATTTTTTATGTTCTTAATCAGGCTCAAGTTTAATTTTATCAATTTTAATTTTAACAATAATTAACGAAGGAATAGCAACAGCTTGAAACTGTCAGTTGTACCCCAACCAAAATTGTACCTTTCTTTTATTAATTAATAAATAATCATTTTATTAATTAATAAATTCCTCATTTAGAGTATAGAGCGAAATCTTGCTCCACATCAGCAAGTTTTTAATCATCCCGACTGACATAGCAGACTTCAAAACTTTTAGTCGTTTTCAGTTCCGCCACTTTCCAGCAACATTCTTCGAATTAATATTTAACTTTCCTGATTGATTTGCGTAAGGTTTGATTAAATGTGCGAAAAATCTTTCACATGCAACATGAGACATCAAATTTCCAACCTAATGAAGGCAGAAAAGTCGTCACTACGTAGTAAACTATAAATACGATATTTGGAAGACATTTTCCAGTAAAGTAGTAGAACGAAAATAAAACACAATTTAAAAAGCAATTTATTTATACTCCGCGTCTTTATAATGGGAAGAAAACGAAAATAAGCCTTCAATATCATTTCATTGTTCGAGCTTTGCTGTCGTAGAGTTTATTTCTTCTTTATTTTTTAAACCATGTTGAATGATTTAGTACTTCTGTGTCTAAAGAAAATCCATCTTTTTTATTCCAGGTCTTGCACACTTTTATCGCTCCCTTATAAGAGTTGAGCGATAAACAAGATTTATTTCTTTTTATTTAATTTTATGTATAACATGTTATTAAAAACAAAAACAAAAAAAAACAAAGTTTTTGCTTCAGAAACTAGTTATCAGTTCGATAAAAGTCTTCTCAACCATAAATTTCATTCTCCTAAAACTTGGAAATTTTTTAAATATTTAACTTGATTAAAAATAGAAAACATTCGCAAAAAAAAGCAAAAAACAAAATAATAACAATAATTGTTGTAAAAAAATAAACGCCCGTCTATGAGTTGCTTGCTGCTAAGCAAAGATAGTAAGTAACTCTATTCATAAAATGTATTTATTTCAGTTTTATAGTGTGTGTAAGCGTGCACGTTGTGCTCTGTCATCGGTGGTAATATGACAGATAACCCAAAGTTTACAAATGCTTAAACACGTGCATTTATCGCACACATCAGAGTCACGTTTGACGGCTGAAGGCAACTTTGAACAAAAAAATAATTTTTAATTTTTTGTGTTTTTTCTTTTCTTAAAAAAGTAAACAGGAGATATGAGTTTGTTTGAGGATCAATAACAATGTTTGTTATATTTCGATAAACATATTTTCAAGTTTTAATTGAATGAAATGTGTATTTCAACAACATAAATTAGTCTCTTCTGAAGTACACAACTGGACGTTTTAGTATTATTTTTTGCAAATAATTAAAACACTAAAAAAATATTCGTGTATTCCATGTCAAATATGCCTCACACTTTACACCACATACACGAACTTGCACTCGTTTTCTATAAAATCCAATTGAGTTACTGGTCAGCAGTGCATGTCTCTAAACTTGTTCTTACAGTGACAATCAAACGAATGTGCATGCCTGCTGGGCTTGAAAATGGCAAAGTAGTAAATTTGGGTGGTGGAATTTATTAATTTTTAGTTTGAGTTCTATAAATTATCATTACTGCAATTGAAAAATGTCTTCATGTCGGAAATAAAGAAAATGCTGAAAAAATTTTACCAACTTTAGTTTAGTGCAAGAATAAAAAGGCACCTGCTCCTTATGCTCCATTCAGGTCCAAACAGACCTTTTTATTTGTTTTCTCTGTCTTTTTCAACCGGCTATATGCCGCCTTTATGTTTTGATGCTGTTCTTACCAAAAACATTTTGCATCGAAATTTCACCAAATTTCCAATTCCTCCACATATTTTGGTGCCTTCCTCAAACAAAGCACTGAGCGGCGTTGCCATATTTTTGCTTAAAAACTGTAAATTTGTTACACAAATCTGGCAGAAAAATCTACACACGCCACAAATAAGCCACCTTATATATTTCTGTGCTCACAAGTGAAAACTTGTTTGCCTTAATTCGACTTAAGGCAAAATCAAGTTATATATAGCACAATATTCTACTAACCAGTCTTCATGCTTATATGAAATCGCTATGTCTCTAGCGAGGTTTGTTAAGCAGAGTGAATAAAACCTTAACAAAGGTCCTATACAATTTGCAATGAGCGCCTAAAAGAAGTATTTTTATGAAATTCTTTAATGCCATCATATTTATTTTGTCTAAACCTTATCTATTGCCGCTTACGACCACATATCTAACAAGTTTTGTATTAAAATCCGAGCGAAAAAAAATTAATAATTGTGGTTTAACTAAACTGTGTTCAACAAACAGAAGCGCATTAAAACTTATTAAAATAATAACCTGCATAGCGCTGCAAAGTTATAACCATTTTTTTATGAAAATGTTAAAGAAATTCAAACAAAAAATTTCAAATCTGCTCGATGCTTCAAAAATCCTCAAATTATATAAATGTGCACGTTTGGCAACGCTGGTGCTAACGGAGGCTTGACAGAGAAAGTCCAATGTCCGGATCATTATCGATCACCAGAAATTTATACAAAAACAAGTTCGAGAACTTAACACAATGCTCCAGGCAACCATACGTGATAATGATTTTTAATTTAAAATACATATGTCTAAACAAGATTGTTTAATTGTTGCAAAATTATTTAAAATTTACTATAAATTTAATTTCCTTAATTAGTCAATACGAGTAATTAGTGTTCTTCTCTTCTCCATTTGCAGGTATGTACATGCACACATACATGTGTGTGAAAACGGGGTAATAAATATTAACTGTTGTTAGTAATAGTTTTATATACATATGTATATAATTTTGGATAGCAGTACAGATTTGTTAATTTTATTGCATAAATGTATACTAATGAAAAGCGAAAAAATACTTATGCAATGCATATCAGAAAATTCTAAGAAATTCTTAATCTCCTCTTTTACAACACCATTTAAGATTTAATGTTCCGTTTATTGTCAGCAAACTCCCAAAATATCGCATCTCAAACACTAATTGCCGTGAGTTTGTGCGGCATTGTCGAACATTTTTTCACATGATCTGCTCGCTTGCCAGCTCTGAACATGTTGGTTTTTGTAAATAGTGATACAAAACATGTGCATAATTTCAAGACGTTATGGTGGCCAAAACAGATTTATCGCAGCATTGAAAACGTATATATTTATTAATTTAAAAGTTTTCTTGCAGTAAATCATTGAAAAGGAATTTTCAAAAATAGTGCAATTAAATGCTGCTTACTGCGTACATGTGAGTGGAAGAAAAGCAACTGAACGTCTGCAAGTAACTACATATTTCTGTGGCTCTGGATTTAAGTAGACAGTTTTAATTAAGTATCGTAGATAAAACGCATGATTATGCTTCGAAAAAAGCTGTGCAAGTTCTGTTGCAATATTTCTTCAATACATACATAATGCTTCGTAGAAATTAAGAGTGTTCGTCCACTTTGTTTAAAATTGAAACAACAAATTTAATGAATCCAAAAGTTTGACCTGTTAGTTAACAAATTTTTTATTTAAAAATAATTTTTAGCGGACGGGCTCCATCACCGCGCCTTATTAGTGCCATGCTATGAATTCAATTTTGCTCATCAGCATACGATTTTAAGTATCCCCGCCAAAAAGCAGTCCAAATATGTTAAGTTAAACGGAGAAGGGGATGAGGTATATTTTTGAGCTCAACAAGGAGATGCTTTCATGGGGCATAAGGAATATGTTGGAACCATTTCTCTTACAAATTATTTTCAATGGCATAATATTTATATATATTTGAATCGGAGAAAGTGCTTTATAATTTTGGCAATGAATTTTCACTCCCTGTGCACGTAGCTCTGGTGTAGCCTTTGCATGGCAATTCACTAAATTGTACTGAAAAACGTTGAATATAAGTCATTGAAACGACAGCTAGTTTAGCAAATATCTCCATCGGTAGTTCTACACCTCTACAGGAACATCCTTCGTACACATGCATGTATGTATGTATGTGTTCTTTTGTTCTTTGCTTATCAATAACATTGTCTATATACGAGTACATACATACTTTGAAACCTCAAGAAATAGTAGTTTCATTGCGTTGGTTTTTTTCAGTTTTATGTGCTTCTTTATAATAAACTTATCAGTGTACATTTTATTTTTCTTTTTTGGCTTATCATTAATAATTTTACTTTTAATAATCTCGAAATAATACAGGAGTGCTTAAAAAGTAATTAATTTTAATTTTTTTTTCCCCATATCTGTTTTTGCAAAACTTGTTAATTTAATAAATTTGCGTGATGAGGCTTAATAAAAGTCTGTAAATGAACAGTAATACAATACATTATCTATAATCTACAACTTGATGAAATTAATTGTATGTTTTTTTACTACAAAAGAATTATTTAATCTGATTAACAATAAAACGGTGCCTTTCAAAATAGAGTGCCTTTTGGCGTTTTTTTGTTACTAAATTTGGTGAATTAATAGATTATGTAATGAATGGACCGAAGCCTGGTTATTTGTGGCCAATGACATTTGTTTGTTGAGATGATGTACGCTGCGTCCAGCCGTTATAATCTTGATAGATGTTTGATAATGTTTCGCGCAACCTTTCCTAACTGAAACTTGCAATAGCAGACTATGAAGCGAACATTCACTGACAGCTCGAAAGTCAAGCGTCCTGAGGTTGGTGGTACAGAATTCCCAAAGGATAATCAGAATTAGCTAGACTATCTTACATGTCACTCGCTACGAGTATTTTAGTACAACAGACATTCACACCTCGAGCAAAGATGTACAGAGCAGATGTATCGGAATGAGTGAAATGAAGCATTTCCAGCTTAGCCAGGAATTACTTGCGAACAGAAACAGATTCTGATAGATATTTTCAAGCCTTTTACTCGAGAACTTCGGCCTACTATTGAAATTCTTCAGTACCTCGGGGTTCGCAGAAGCCTTGAGTAACCCTGAAAGTCCTGTTTTTGTTGTCTCAGTAGAACAGAAAAAGAAATTTGAACCAGTAAAGTTGTGATTCGATTGCATTTGCCATCATCAAGGGCTAAGAAAGCTCTGGTGTCACTCAGATTAAAGTACAAAACTGACATTGTGGAGCTTTCTAGTTCACGAGTCTGAAAGATTAATAAATCTTGGTGGAAATAGAAAACGCAAAACCAGAACTGAACATCGATGTAAAAGGATCGCCACAGGTGATGCCACAGTGCGGCGCCCTAGCTAGTACACCTCAACAATTAGTAGAAAAATCTTTCCATAACGAAGGGGCTCAAAGAAATGATAAAACAAATTGCAAAATTCTACCGCTACATACAAAAAGTATCCTTAAGAGTCTTCATATGTTATCTCATAATTAAATTGACTGGGCCATTCTCCGAACTCAGCCGCACATATTTGTGACGGCTCGGAACTTTTTTTTTTCTAAAAAAAAAAAAAAAATTCTGCAATTAATACTCCCCATATTCACGTCACAAGTACAACGCATATGAGTATTCTGTTTAAATTACACATATAAAACGCTTCTCAGTAAATCACTATTCTATTCATGGTAATCCCATTGAAGTCGCCTCTGCGAACCGCTTCATTACAGGCTTGTGCAAAATTTGCAAATACTTACTTCACAACACGCAAGCGTTTTGTAGCACATTTGGAAAAAAATTTAATTGTTGCAACTTCCCTTTTATTAACAACCATTAAAAGAAAAATTGCCAACCATTAAAATGTATTTAAATTCCAACTGTGACTAAGAACAAAAACTAGTGAGTCTTGAAAGCGAAATACTTGTAATAAAAACTAAACAAAATTTTTTAATCAGTTTAAAGCAAACTTAATGCTGCATGTTCAAAACAAAGTTGTAAATTTTAATTTTATATGACCATTTTAGTGCAGCCCTCTGCAACTCCCAGCAAAGACTGAAATAAAACGACTGCTTGCTTGTGCTGACGCTGACTCCGACTCCGACTCTGATGCTGTTACTCCTGCCTGCCACAAGAATTGAGGCAGAAAATTAAAGTTAAACCATAAACGAAACATCTACTTATGATTTTCTTTATACTTAAAATAATTTTTATTACCAAAGTCTACATAAAAATGAAAGGAAGGAAAAAAAGTACTACAAAACCGAAATTTATATATGTGTTAAATTTGACTAAGTAGCACTACTCATTCCTGCACCGAATACTTCCGACACAAAAAATATACAAAGAAAACAAAATAAATAAATAAATGAAAATAATACTCGCTTAAACACATCTAAGCACATCGATATGTGTTTTATGCGAGTATATTTATGGTGAAAACAAAAAAAAAAAAAAAAATCAAAATTGCTGATTCTGCATACGCCAAATAAACACACACAAAAATTATACTGAACTGAACATATTTTTATGAGTTTCAACATAAAAGTTGGCCAAAGACTTGAATCTTGAATGATTTTTTCCAACAAATAAAATATTAAAAAAATAATGAGCAAAGTGTGATTTTTTGTATGGTTTTATTTTCGTTGCGAGTTCTGCGCAGGACGTCCGTCAAACTGGGTTTCTCTTTTTAATACTTAGTGTATGTATGGAAGTCGCTACAAAATATATGAAATAAATCCAAACTGTCCCCTTTTATACCATTTGTTTGGCTGTCCGCAGCAGCGGCTGTTCAATGTCTAGCCACCAATTTTCACCTGTTTTGAGGAGCGAACTTAAAATGAAATTAGAAACTATTTGAATTTGTTAAAAACAATCCACCCACCGATATCAAGAAGAGATTCCAATCTGATGAGATGACACGGTGGGGAGAGGAATGAGGTACATTCATTGATCCTCTGAAAATATTCAAACTATTTTAATGAATATGAGGAGATAGCATCGAAACTTACCAACTGGTGGTGGTAACTTGAGAATATTAAAGCGCCATTTGGTAGAGAAAGGGCAAAACTTCATATCATCTGCGCCCATTCTACAGCACACTTAGCTGTACGAGTATAAATATTATAACTTTTAGCACCTCTAATTAAAATACACTTTCGGGGAACTTTCTCCTCTCTTTAGTTGAATGAAGCATGTTGTGAGCCTCTTTATCAATAATGTTTGATTTCGTTTCAATACTTTGATTACCTCTTGAAAAATTACCCTTTTTGCTGCTGCAAGAAATCTACACTTGAAGATCGATTGAGTTCCAAATGCTTCAGCAGATTTTTATTCTTAAAAAGGTATAAAAAATTCAACAGTATTTTTGTTGGCCAGGAAAGCATAAAATAATATTTTTAACTCCATATGAAAACAGCAAAACCTAATATTATTTCTAAAAATATTGAAAAAGAAAACAAAAAAGAAGCGCCCAGTCTCCATCGCAATGATATGTACATGTACATACATGCATGCATTTACACGTTGTTGCAGCACTCTAGTCGCATGTACTTTTTACACATTATAATATAATAACATAAAACTTTAATTTTGATACTCAAAAAAACGAAAGAAATATTATATGTATATACATATATGGATTAGAAAACATGGGAGAATTTCTGCAGCAGCATATTTAATTGTGGGAGTTCCCCAGTCCTTTACCAAATTTTAATTGCCATACAAAGGATCAACTTGCCTTGATTGGAGGGCTGCCTGCTGCTAACCATAGCTTGAACGAACGGGTTTGCAATCTATTATTCATTAGTCTAAATGTCCTGCGGTGTTGAAAAATTCTTTACTTATTTTTCTTTCGAAATGCAATTTACTTTTGTCTCAATGAGTATCTGGATGCCACGGAGCATCATCTGAGGTAGCTTTACTTCCATTCTGTTCCACTTGCAGTCTCCTGCATGACAGTGACCGAGCAGCTGTTTAGAAATTCGCAACTGTGTGTTTCTTTACAGCCATATGATGGTGGTAGTAAAATGTTGAAAAGTTTACAGAGTGTTTTGGTTTGCCGCGAAGTGAATTCGTAAAGGCAGGTGCTTAGGGCAATCAAATCTATATATATGTGACTCAGACTGACTTAAACTGCCTAAGAAATACTGATATGTTGATACATTATCGCTCGTCGAATTGAGAATTGATAAACCATCCACGAAATAAAGCAATTAATAAACAGAAGTAATAGAATCAGCTTCGTAAGCCGGCTCAAGTATTTTGCAGCAAGAATCCATGTATTTCTTCTTTCCCTACGGTACGCTTGGGGAGTAGATAAGGCGCTGATTTTCTTTCTCTTCTGGAGAATTAAGAAGCATGGAATTTAGGAAAGTCTAAATGTACAAATTGTATGGAAGAACGCACTGAAGAACCCTTTACCAAATAATTATATTAGCAATATAATTTGGTGAAATTATATTAGCAATATAGTTTGAGATCGGGCATCAGCGAGCTAGTGGGAAATTTTTCGGAGTCATTCTGGATAACTGCAGCCAGCTGTAAGGTTTTGGTAATGGTTTGCTACAAAAGTCACATGCGAGCACTAGTAAAATTAATCATTGATAATGGAAACAGAGGAGATTCTACATGCCAGGGTCGCGCAGCTAGTGTCTAGCAATAAGTTTTTTTAGCAATCTGTTTTATGTGAACTAGACTGGCAACAGATGACTGGAAATATGGTCGTAAAACGTGCTTACGTATTAGCTACATTACATTAAATAGATACTGTGGCTATTATGTTGCAGTAAGGTGTATTTTCCTATAACTTGTTCATGCAGTAAAATGTTTGTACAGCGAAACAGTAACAACTTTGTAAACATAGGGTCTAGTATGAAATGAGTTTTGTAACTAATTACAAGTCTCACATGTAGATCTTGAACTGCTACATGCTGGCTATTTATTGGAGATTCAAGTGAATCATACAGTAAGCAGCATAATTTTTTCTTTAGCAAAAAAAAAAATTAAATTCGTTTCTTGAGATCTTTATTAGGTTTCTACTCCTGGATAAACGGCATCTCATACTAGTGATCTTAGGTTAAACCGCGGCTGACACGTTAACTGTCATCGGTCTAGACTGCTTTGTTCACAAAAACAAACGTGCTGGATCTCGCCTTGCTAATAAATATTTTGTAAAATTTTAAAATGTTCCAGCTTAACAATAGTTACTCATTTCAATAGTTTTGAATTTTAAGGCATGCGGTGTACACCAGTATTCCCTACTTTTTGCCAGCATACACAGTATTCTGGTTGGCATTATGCCAAAGCAAAAAACTGAACTTGAGGAGGAGGAGGAGGTAGATCTGCCTATAACTTAAATTATCGTCAAGACTGATCGAAATCTTAATATGATGCGCATGGCGGTATTTCTCAAAGATCATATCAATTCCATCTACATTTACATGAGATAACGCTCATGTAGATGTGTATATTCTTTTTTTTTTTTTTTTTGCATAAAGAAGTTAAATACTCTGAAATTATAACTCTTTGTTTGGACACAAGGCATGAATTTGACAATATTCCTCGAGCAAGAGCCAGATGCAAGCAGTTGCACTTAAACTTTTTCCTCCATCGACAAGAGATGATGATTTTTTGTTATACTGTGTAATTATGTTCTCCAACTGCATGGCTTTTTTGTAGCTTCTGTTAAACATAAATATGCTTATCAAAAAACTTTATGAAAACAAAATGCAACTGCAAATTATTTATAAAAAGTTGCAACTTATGAGAAGAAGAAAAAAAAGACAGACGGACAAATACAATTGCATGCTCTACCCTTTCGATCATAAAATTCGTAAACGTACATACACATTTTGACTACAAGACAACAAGAAAAACAAAACATAAACACATTTAAAACAAAATCAAAAAAGACGTCTGTACACAATTGATGCCAAATTGACTGTCATGTAGACAGTCTTAGTTGGACTAAATTGCTGGCTCAAACTCATGCCATTTGCAAAAACAATTCCTGTGTTTTTGTTATTGTCGTCTAGTATTTTTGCACTGAAGTACGTATTTTCCCCCGATATTTTGAGTGAATAAGTTCGGCGAGGCAAAGGAAATCCACACGTGATATTTCATGCTTAAAGTGTGAACACAAAATGAATTTTTTTTAGCAAAAAAAAATTTTTTTTTATTTTTCAGGAATTTTGATTGCATTACAGTGGCAAAATATTTTGAATTGTCTGAAAACTGATAATGGATATGTTAAGAATATTTAATTTATTTTTTGTTTGCTCAACTTATTTCGTGTACAAACTTTTTAATTTAAAAAGTTAAGACAAAATAAAAAAATAAGTGGAACAGACAGATTAAGCATACAATGCACAAGTATTTTGAGCATAAACGATGTTACCACCATTGAGTGCAAGTAAATTGTTTAAAGTAATTAAATCAGAAGTGACTAAACAATCCGGCTGCTCACAGCCCGAACAATCTATTATAATATAATATCAAGTGATTTATATAAAAAAAGGAAAAAAACAACAAAGAAAGTTATGAGTTGTGCTGCCGACTATTTCAGTGCAAACAAATCAAATTTCTTTAGACCACCAACACTGTGACATTTCTTGCAATTGAATTTTTGTAAGCCGTTTTATAAGAACTCATTATTGCTGCCGAACGAGGATATAAACCTCAAAAAATATTTAGGCCAGTTTGGATTTTCAACTGATATTACATCTCTGCTCCTGCTAATAATTCAAATAGTAAATACAAGGTCAAAGGACTCCATCCATTGCAACAAATTTTTGATTCCTCCAGATAATAAACTAATGCCGTTTTTTTTTTTTTTTGTAATAGATATTATGCATTTATTTTGCACTTTTTTGTACTAAAATGTGAGCTTAAGATAAAAAAGTAAGTAAAAAAAAAATAGTACGACAAAAACCCTTCTCCATTTTTTTTTTGGCAAAACAAAATTGAAAATTAAATAAAAAGCCTGATAAAAAGTGTTTTATCAGGCTTGAGTTCGATTTTACTTCCTCAAAATTGAGGGAGTTTTTTTGCGACAAAATTAGAGTGATCAAAATTTTGTTTCAAGAGGACAAGAAAAGCAAACTTGAGGACTTACTGGCTGGGGTACATACCATGGCTTCGAACCCGGGCCATGACCAACTGTATGCCATCTTACCACCTGAGCTCTTCATTACTGACTGTCTATATTTTTTTTTATATAAATTGAAAATGTTGCCCTTTCTTATAGAATCGAAAACATCATCATATCCTATTTAAGGATACCATGAAACTGTAAATCCCTCCTCTCTGAAACAAAGCAATTATGTTCCACTAAAGCCAACTGACGGATTTTAATAAACTCTGCAGCATTAATAGATATTGTTAAAGTAGATAACTTAAATTCCCATCAATTTATGTAGCGCCTGGCGCCAAATAAAATAACAGATATTTTGCTCATGCGCTTGTCACCCTTCCTCAAAATTTGTTGCTCCAGCAAAAAACCAAACAGCTGCTTTCCTTTAAAAAGTTCCTTACCTTAGAGGTTACCTTCCCGCTACCATGTCGCCAGGTAAACAACGCCAACATAACAAATGTAAATGTTTTAATGCACATGAAACACAAATAAATAAATAAAATTCAGACTTAAAGTTATAAAAAAAGCAAATCAACTGTTTACTACCCACTTCCTTTAGATGAATGCATTGGCAAACGTAAAAGAAATACATACACGAATTTTGTCATAAAATTTTAAAATTTATGGCACAAAATATTGTTGGCAGACATTTATAACTCGGAGGCCAAATAAATACAATGATTGCTGCTCGCTGCCAATATGCGTTTGCGTTTGCGTCTGCGCTTGAGTTAGTTTGTAATTTGATTTGTTTATTTATGTTTCATTCAATGCTTGAAAGCTTAGCTGTTAAAGCTTTTTTTTTCAAACACTGAAACAATTTAACAATTAAAAACAGCAAATTGTTGCTTTTAAATAAAATTTTAATTATTTGTACATTAAACTAGACAGAACAACAACAAAAAAAGAGGGAAAAAAAGAAAAACAAAAGAAAAAATAAATAAAGCCAAGTAAACATTTTTCAAGTTTCTGTTGTCTTAAAGACGACGCCTTTTTCAATTTAAGTAAATTGGTCATAAATTACAGTTTTGTTTGATTTTTATGTTTATTGTTATAAAAATTTGATGATACTTTGAAAAAAAGCTCTTAAATAGCGGGCTTAAGATTAAATGCCTAAAAATTTAAGAAAATGAGAAAAAAAAGTATTAAGAATTTTTCGTTGATAGAGTTTCTCTTCAGTGCCCCTCCTGGTTTTTTTTAATTTTAAAAGATTAAAATTTTTAATACTATCTAATTATATCCTTACGGAAAACTCACTTTTAAGTTTTTTTCCCTGAAGCATAAATAATTTGCAGCCATGGTGGCATAATAAAGTAAAGAAAAAATGATGAGATTCGACTTAGTTTTGTTTTCTATTATTGGCAAAAACTGCTGAAAATCAAATACATAATAGGGTTTTTGTTTTGCTTTATGTTTGCATTTTATTGTCACAGCTCCAGGAATAGATGAAAGTTAGCCGCCTATATCTTTAAAATATCAAGTCGAGTAGACAAAATCGAGTGGTATGAGTTACCCTTTAGAGGCCAGACAACTACATTCACCGTGTAAATTTCAAGCCTCTATCACTAACGGTTATAGCTAAACCTAAAGGATTGAACACCAATTAAATTTAAACTTTTTGTTTTTTTTTTTTTGGTATTTGTTATTGTAGAGGCCTGCTAGCTACATATAATGTGAAAATTTTAAGCCTCTGTCTTTTACGGTTCAAAATTTAAAGTCAACTTTCAAATTAAAGGGAGTCCCCGTGTAAAAGGCAACGTTTAAAGATTTACGTTTTGCTATTTTGGGTATTTGTTATTGTGGAGGCTTGGTAGCTGCATATATATATATATATATATATATATATATATATATATATATATATATATATATATATATATATATATATATATATATATATATATATATATATATATATATATATATATATATATATATATATATATATATATATATATATATATATATATATATATATAGAAGATATAGCTAATTTCAAGCTCTTGTATGGGACCACCCTGTAGTTTTCAACTTTTAGTTTTTTTTTTTTTTGGCATTTGTTGTAAAGCCTATGTAATCACTTATCCTGTGAAAATCTCAGCTTTCTAGCTCTTATGATTCAAAGGTCACATCAATATTTACTAATTTTCACAGTTTCTTGCATGGGGACCCCCTTTAGTTTGTAGCTTTTTGTTGTTTTTATTGCTTGCTGTTGTAGAAGCCGGCTAACCACATGTCCTGTGTAAATTTCAGCTCTCTAGCTCTTACGGTTTGGGTAATTGGGACCTGTGACGGACGCACGAATGGACAGAACATTCTCCTAAAAGCGTTCCATTTTCACTCTATAAATGATTTTTCACTCTGTGAAAATTTCAGCTTTCTAACTCTTATGGTTCAGGTAATTTTATCCAAATTTCACAGTTTTTTATATGGGAATCTACTTTAGTTTTTTACTTTTTGTTGTTTTTAGTATTTGTTGTTGTAGCAGCCGGGTAACCACATGCTAGCTTACCGTTTGGGAGAATGGGGACTGTCGGACGGACGGATGTGGAAGTAATAGGGTTCCGTTTTCACTCTATGATTAAGGAACTCTAAAAAGATGAAAAGCAACACTTTGTTGAGCAGTGAAGGTAAAGTGTGACGGACGGATGTGGAAGTAATAGGGTTCCGTTTTCACTCTATGATTAAGGAACTCTAAAAAGATGAAAAGCAACACTTTGTTGAGCAGTGAAGGTAAAGTGTGACACAGTGGCCACTGTTTTTTTCTAATATCTCTTGCCTGCCTGCTCCTGTCCAGTGCCAGAAAAGAGACTGGAACGCACTAAAATAAATATATAAGCCAACACATCTCATATATATAAAGATCATAAAAGATATTCATCATAGCTATGACAAATCTGTCTTTCGCCTTGTTTTATCTCACACGATTCTTGTCAAGTGATTTGCATTGCCAATGAAAATTAAGTTTTGGGAATTTTTTCTAGCTGCGTGTGGTATAAATATAAGAAAAAAATGCGAACTCATATCGAAATGAGAAAATATGCCGGGCATCAGAAAAAGCTTAATGAACTTATGGTCACAAAAAGGCCGATTTTCCGTTTTTTTTGCAACTAATGTTTTAAACATTATTATAAATACTAACATTACAGTTTTGGTCATTTTCATGTTTGAAAGTGTCGACATTTGTACCTAAATTGGTTTTGAGAGTTGCAAAATGTTGTAAGCGCCAACAGAGAACAAACCGCTGTTACTGACACCAATCTAAAAACAAAACAAAAAAGCGAAATAAAAACTATTTATGGAAGCCAATTTCTGCAAAGAAAAACTTGTGTAATTAATTGATTAAACATTTAATTATTTTAATAAACTATTTGCTAAGACACAACAAAAAACAGTTTACACACAAAACGTTTATGGAAGTCATGTAAAACAGAGACAAATACTCTGCAGAAAATTGCTGCACTAAACAAAGTCTATCCAGAAACTTGACAAGGTATTTGCGGGCTTTTTTTGTTTTTGTTTTTGTTTTCTTAGTTTCTTTCAATTGTTTTGTAATTGTAATTTGTAAAATGTATCTGAATTTTGTTTCAAATCAAAGCAGCGGCTGCAGCCACAAGTAAACAATTGCCTTGCTTTTAGAAATTTGTAATTGAAATACAAATTTAGCCTTTTACTTTTAAAAGCATATTCACTTAATTTTGTGTTGTTTCTTCTTTTTTTGTCTACATAAAACATAAGAAATTTACGTGAGAAAATTTTCAAGTTAACAGTTTTAATGAGTTTCGATTTAAGGTGTCTTTTACAAAGGAATTCCACGGAAATTTTATGTGATGAATATATTGAGAGAACTGGTAACAGCAAGTGTCTCTGAATTTCTTGCTGATGAAATATGTGCCACTTTAAATAGAAACAGGTTTACCGTCAGGTTGCTACTTTTATGTCAATATCTAATTTTTTCAGGGTTCATTGTTAGCGAAATGTAGCAGCTGTCAAAAGTATTAATTAAGTAAGTGATTTAATGAATTTATAATTTATAAGAAGTATTTTTTATGTTCAATAGCACATATTCTGGTTACAGAATCATTAAAAAGCTTGTTTCTGATATTAAATGGTTGGCTTCCGTTGTTGTCGCGCTATCGTACGTCAACATTTTCAACACCAGCGATTTCATTAAGAGAAAACTGACTGATCTGATCGTGACATGTCGTGTGTCACTAATAAGAGTAGTAGATCAATTTAGAAAACGAAAGTTACTTAAATCAATTAATTCAGGTCCAAAAATAAATCTTTTCAAAAAATATTTGCTGTATTTTTTGAAAAGGTTCATTTTTGGACCTAAATTAATACATTTCAATCGGCTCTTAAAGCAAATAAATAATTAAGTTCATATTTGTTACTTAAATCATTTTTTTTTTTACCTCAAAATGTTGGCAAACTACGAGCCAACAACAACGGCGACAAGTTCTTTGTTTATGAAAGTTACACTAATTATTTTTTGCATTACGTTTATCGGGCTGAAGTTCATTCTATATTATTTTTTTTTGTGATTGAATTTAACTAAATAAGACAAAGAGAACATCAAACGCATTTAAAAGGCTAGACAACTAGTTGTTTCGAAGCCGCCACACTTGAACACAGGGGCTCATGTTTCTAAAGCGACACTCATGTCACTCAGGCGCCTAAGTTGTTGTATATTTTCGGTCTAATTTTTTTTTAATTATATCAAACACACCCGTTGTAACTCTCTTATTTATATGTATCATTGCATATCTACCGGGTGAAATTTTCTCAGCACACAAAAGGTAATCAAATGGTATTACAACTTACTGTATATACATATTTTTCTAAAATTGTTAATCCTCATTTTTCATTTCCTAACTTTTTTCAAATATTCTGCTTTGCCCAGCGACTGTTAAATATATTAGTTTTTTTTTATATTGTTGATCGTAGCCAGATTAGTATAAGGGGTGCGCTGATCATCTTGGCCGTTTGGGTCAAGATATGCCTCCACCGAAGTATAGTCGGCAATATGAGGATCAAGGTCCCAGGGTAACTACTCAGGCCTGTTTCGCCTGGTCGTTGGTTGAGGGGCACTTCTCGGCTGAAGCGTAGTGGCTAACGATTGATACCAAAATTAAGCTGTTATAATTTTTATATCGGAATTCTGCTGCTCTGCATCAGAATCTGTATTTTAATGACATGTGTTTATTGAGAGCCATCGGCATATCTTAAAGGCTGGATACTCCCTATAGAGGTTTTCAGACTACCTGATTGGCACAATGGATACCTCGCAATACAGAAGAGAGGGATAACCTCACTCTTCACCACGAGGGGTAGCGCTACGGCCCAAGGTAATGAAGGAAATAAATTACCACCCGAACAGCTGTTTAACCACTGTTTAATTGGTGGCGGTGAGCTGTTTTACTCCATGTATGTCATAAACCTGAGCTCGAGACTATTTTGCTGCTGATGAGCATCATCATAGTTCATACAAAATTTCCCTGATATTAGTTGTCATTTATTTATATTGTATTAATTGTCTTTACTATTTTTATTTTCTTTGCAGGTAAGTCAATCACAATTTTTACACGTGGATAACTTGGCACACGCTGCAGTTTCAGTTCATAAACTGTAAGTAGCACTGTTTCTAATATTCTAATTTTTTTATATTACACTCATCGATGTAGCTAGACTATTATTCTAGGGTGGGCAGCAACTGCCCTCTTTTATTTATAAAAAAAAGTGTTTTTGTTAAATATGAAAATCGCGTCTGCATCATTGCAGAAACGATTGACCATTTTTTATTCTGCGCTCACGGCAGCCAGATTTGATGGATTATCGTCATTTTGCCGATTTTTGGTCCCGAAATTCACAAATAGGCGATGGCTTTTGGACGGCTTACTACCTGTGTAATTTCCTACTCTAAGCGCAGCAATTACTGCTGTCTCCCAGCTTCAGCTTTAATTTTTTCTCTCTTGCGCAAATTGCAAACAATAATGTAATGATGTGAACTTGATCCCGGATAAGCTAAATGAAGTTGTAATAATATTTATGTCGGTTCAATCATTACTACAGCATCTTACTCATGTTAAGTTGTAATTGCTTATTTGAGAAGCTCAATACTCAATGCGATTTTATCTAAGTAAAATATATGTACATTTAATTCAATGAACTCTCACCACATGTTTGGCAGCTCCTCAGGCTAGAAAAAAAAATATATAACAACCAGATAACAAATGACAAGTTGGATGGAAAATCATGCAACAAAAAAAAAAAACAGATTTACACGTGCCTTGCTAATATAATTTGGTGTTGGTGCATGCAGCATTCTATGTTTAACGTTGCACATCATCAGTACTATTTTTTCTTCTTGCTGGCAGATAATGCATCATGTTTTATGCTTTTAACAACCATGACTTTAGTGTTCTTACAAAGGACATGTTCTTACGGACAAAAAAAAAAAAGAAAGCTACTTACAAACAAAAGCAAACATTTGGAATAAAAATTTATTTATTTTGTATTCTTGTGCGCTAAAAATGTGTACAAACTATTTAGAGTTTATAATTATTTTCCTGTTTTTAGTATAAAAATTTAAAAGTACATATTACCAGAAGTCTAGAAGAGCTGTACATTCTACCGACGTAGTTTTTTTTTTTTTTGGGTAACAATGCGCATCAAAAGAAAAAAAAATTTTAATCTTTTGATGAATTATGGTGCCTAACTACATAATTATTTCAGATTTATTAGATACGATTTTTTAGATTTTTTTTTTTTTTTTGTCTTTAAAATAGACGTTTTTTTTGAAGAGGCTGCTGCTGGTTTGAACTGACGTATGACGTGTACGATTTTGTTGCACAATATATGTATATAAAAATCCTAACTGCCTTTAAACTGTTCTAATATCATCATTCAGTTTGATTTGTCATTGCAGCCGACAATCAGTTTCCGAAACATCAAAATGTAGATCAACCGTCGAGCTGAGGCTGAATACGTGAAAGTTGTACAGCTCAGTCAGCAGACATTTTTGAGTACTTGAATGTTCGTTCATAAGACAGCAGTTTGAACCCAAAACTTGCTTATCTAATATGGCATCTAAAAGATTTGGTTAAGAAGTAGAAGCAATTTTTTCTTTCGGGACAAAATATAAAATTGTTTCACCGGATCAGTGTTCTTTAGGCAAAAAGAGCTATTGCAAGTTGAAAGGCTGCTAATAGATAACCGACTAGTCGCTCATTTATTAGAATTTTCTTTAGGTCTCTGAAATAGCCAACAAGTAAAAAACTTTTTAGCAGTGGATGTTAATTGCATCCCACTGTGCGTTCACCTGACAGTTACCAGCCGTAAGAAATATGAAACTACTGATCGCTATTGCGACAAAGTACATTATTTATTTTTAAGCTTCTCCAATTACAAGTCGCAAGAGTAGTAAAAATGCTAAACAGTAGCATGAAATATAATTTTTCATATTAAAAGTGAAAAACGGTCGTAATGTTGATGCAGTAGAGCGTAAAAATATATAATTTTCTAGCTATTTGGCAAAATTATCGAGTAAAAAAAATTAACAAATGAAAGAAATAAACAAAATTAAAAATATTTTATACATTTATTTGAGCTCAAGGTCTTTTGGAATTTGAGTAATTATTTTTGTCAATATTTCGCTCTCCTTCGGTTAGCTTCTTCAGGACAATAATAATGAAAAATTTTTACATTAAATGTTAAAACATTTTAGATAGATAGATACCTGAAGATTGATACGTGTCTACAACTTGCCCTGGGAACCGGTCTCAACTAAAGTTTTTGCGATATGCGTGCCCTATTGGCAGCACAGCTATGTTACTCTACTCTATTCTTCGTTCTCTTTTCTTAGATTTATTTTTCGAGTTGTCTAAATGTGTTTTGTTTATTTGAGTTTTAGGAGCGAGAAATATGAACTAAGGAATTACAGCGGCTTCAAATTGGAAGTTTTTTTTTTTAACATAAAAATAGCATGACTTATTTCAGAAGAAAAATCTTTCTCTCATCTTTTTAAGTCTTTTTTTAAACGACAGTACTTTCATAATTTTGTAGACTATTATTTCTTTTTATTTTACTTCTCAATTGTACATTTATTTGTTATTTGAAAACTACTCAAACGTGCTTTATTTTATTGTCCTTAAATTGTGTGCATTATTTATTTATACAGATTGACTGTAATCCTGTTATTAAACCGTTCGTACAATATTGTTTTGCTTAAATTCCAAAACCAACCGCACATGACAATAAAACAAAAGCCCAAGTTTTCTGTGCAACATGTACTTACATTTTATTGAACAACAATGACGACAAAAACCAAAT
This sequence comes from Sturmia bella, assembly GCA_963662145.1. Classification (NCBI taxonomy): domain Eukaryota; kingdom Metazoa; phylum Arthropoda; class Insecta; order Diptera; family Tachinidae; genus Sturmia; species Sturmia bella. Next base: position 124,780,483 of record OY759168.1, read on the forward strand.
GAAAACACACACAAAAAAAAAAAACAGCAAAACATAACAACTGTCAAAAGTGTACTCCTTTTTTAGCTTTTCACGAAATCTGTCAATACGTAGAGGGCATAACTGAGGCACGTACTGAATGGTGCTTGGAGTTGATAATTCAACGTGCACAAAATAGCATCCTGTCAATTAGTTGCTTTATTATTTCAAATGTTTTTCGTTTTCAAAGCTATTGAAGATGTTAAATATTTATGGGAGCAACTGCACATTTTCGTTGGAACAAAAACAGAAAAAAAATTAAGGTGATATGAAGAAATAGTGATAACTTTACGAAGAAAGAAATCTTGGTACTGACAAGTACCTTGGCCGTTTCAACATCGTAAGAGGCAGGCGATACGTGTGCAGGTACTGTATTTAGGGACACTATGGCTAAAAACTGAGTTTCTCTGTGATGCTCACTGGCCACGCGACTACATACAGATGGATGAGCCGAAGATGTACGTGTATTATGTAAAGAGATATGGATTTCCGGATGAAGACCTGTGTTCTCGCAGAGCAAAATCCATCATCATCCAAGCAAAACAATAGACATTATATGTGGACGATAAATATGCATAAAATCACTATAAAATGAAGCAATTTGTTAACAATTTTTATTTCTTGTCACTTAGTTGGCACACCTCTGGAATGTTAAATAAAAAAATGAATTCCCTGTCCCACTGCACGTTGCTTTGAGTGTTTATGTGGGAGTTTTTTATTCACGCTATTTTTATTTATGCACAAAGAAACAAACAAACGAACAAATGCTGCAGTACATGGAATTGCATTACAAACATTCCAGCCACACTTCACTGCAAGTATCGCTAATTGAAGTGTAGAAATTTGCGAGAGACACAGGAAAAAAAACATTGTGAATATGCTAGAATATTTAAACCCAAGCCCCAAATATGACAGTGTACAATAAAATATTTTTGCCTTAGAATAGACATAACCAAAAATGTATTTCTTGATTTAGATTTTCTTTGATTTTACCATTGTTACCGACGATATGATACAAACTTATTGATTATGAGTTCATTGCTGAAATATATACATAGGATAATTTTTTCGTGCGATTATACATTAATACATTAGGTTCGACCGCAATATGTAGCATCATAATTCAATCAGTATTTATATTTATAGTATAGAAGGAAACAAATAATGAATTTGTTTGGTTACGTTTACGTTTGGGAGCCTCAATAAATGCACTATTTTGATGATCCAAGTACATTCGATTTGAAACAAAATGCGTCTAGGAATTTATCATACCCAGAAGAGTTTAAGTTTGCACGATTTTACCTTAGAATAAACAAAATTTTTTCGTAAATATTTTTTGATCAATCGGTGAACATGGTTCTGACCGACCTGCATGACGACAAAATGAAAAGTAATATGGGGTTAGGAGTTAAAACTCTAGATTAACAAAACTTTTCTGCAATTTTATTGCAGTTTAAGGTTGACTGTAGCGAATCAGTGAATAATTTATTAATTTCGATCCCGCAACTTTTGGCCAAAGTTCGGTAAAATAAGAGCTACCATGAATTTCTCTCAACAATAGACAAAAATGCTCAAAAGTGCGGAAACACATTTCAATCCCAAAAGAATAACATATGGTATATTGTGATGCTGTAATGAAAATTGACACGTACATTTTGGGAAAATGAAATGTTTAGATTTTAATGTGCCTTGCAGGTACTTTTATATGAAATACTAATTGAAAAACTTGCAAATTCATGTTATATTGGTTGATTGAGATAAAGTTTTTTTGTTTCTCATTGCTTACTTTTTGTGCGGACTGTTTCACGCTAGAAGAACAAGTGTATTTCTCGCTCAAAATCTCGCTCACGTGCACAAGCTTTGAGTATGGGAACAATTTTCGTGCGAATTGGAATCTTGTGGCCTCCCAATCTTGGGTACAGAATCACAACTATTATTGATTGTTTTCAGAAATAGATGTTTAGCAACCTTGCAAAAAATGTCAAACAGCTGGCGGAAACTCGAAGATAAGTTTGCTTTGACTTGTCGGGAGCTTTAAGAGCTTTTTGCACATTACTTTTTGATGTATATCGCACTAGCTACAGCGCCAGAGTGCCCTATCCGTAGACGAGCGGAACGTATAGCCCACCCCAAAAAATTTTTTCTCTAATATTTTTTTTCGATCTCACCGACCCCGTACCACGTCATCAAGGATACTCCTATAAAAAAACTTTTAATTCCGACGCCTGGAAAATAATTTTTTTGATATGCCATAGTGGTACTTTATTTCCTTAATGCCAAAAGCTATCGAAAAATCGATGGCACAATGTCGATTGCCCACCCTAATGTGCATGCTCCAAAGTTTTCTGTGCCCCCTTAGCAAACCTTAATGACAAATTCTATCTTCAATTCGCATATTTTTAAGCAACATGTTTTATCAGCTTTTGCCGTTGTTTCCCCTTTAATTTATAATTGCATACATACATATGTATTTCTAATTCCTAAATGATTTTTTTTCTAATATTTGCTTAACATTGTTTACATTTCAGCCAAGCTATTAATTAATTTCAATAATTATTAATAATATAAAGCCTTGTTAAATTTCGCGTGACTTGAAATGCCTAATGAAGCATAATTACAGCCACCCATAGTGCAAATAAACATTTCATATGGCAGCTTTAACTGTTCAAATTGGTTAAAGTTTTTGCCAGTAACAATTCAGTCAATACGTTTTCTGTTAGCAACAGATGGGTGAATGCGATTCAGTATATTTACGCAAAAATAGGAAATCGCACTTTCAATTTCTTTCGCGCTAATCTCCTTCAACACCAACTTCTTAAGAAAAACTTGAAATGAGATGTAAACGCAAAAAAAAAAAAAAACAAAAAACAAAAGTCCATGGCAACAAAGTGAAGCAAAAACAAAAATATCGAATTTCCACTCTGCACACAAATGAATGTAGACATATAAATGATGAAAAAAAAATACAAGGAAAAAGCGAAATTAAAATGGATGAAATATTTGGGTTGGTGACAAAAAAACTTGAAAAGACAAGAAAAATATTTAAATATAGTTGTAGATTTACTAATTGTCACCAAAAAAAAGACTCGATTTTAATACAGAACAATGTCTAACATACACACAGAGAAAATATCCTGTACAAAAGGGTTACTATATATGATATAATATATTTGTACTACGCCACTACCAACATATTACGGTTTAAATGGGAATCAAACTAGTGTCAGTCTGGGTACCTACAATATTGTCATTACAAAATTATACTATTATAATAAAAGCGCCCTGCCAATGTTATTACCCTATCATGCTATTGTCATTCTTATTAAAATCAACTGTACTATTTTCAAGCAAATCTACATGAAGAGTGTTATTATCTCTTTTGTGGTCAACAATATTTTTTTCATGGCTAAACATATTATTGTTGTTGCTAACGAAAATCCTGGTCTGCTAAACAATGTAACCATGTTATTCGTATTTTTCTTCTGTAAATATGTTAGAGATTTTTTCGATTTATAATCTGAGAAAGGGTGTCCATAAAAATATATTTTTAAATGCCAAATGAATAACTAGTAAAAAGATTCATTTAGCTGTGTCATAGTGTTTTCTTTTAAATACGCTAAGCACTGCGTGATCCAATGCAATTGTGTTTTTATCACAACATAACTGTTTTCTCTGTGTACCGGTTCGGAAGAGAAAAAAAAAATTAAAAGTTCGTTGACAGTTTCTTCACTTTTCTTAATCACAAGTTGTAGCCTGCGCATATCAAATGACCATCTTGTTTTTGTTCACATGTGAATAAATTCCAAATCATTGAAAGAAAAATACACACAAGCTCTTACTTTTTTCTTGAAGCTGCTCTTGTTATTTCTTGAGTCCACTGCTTTTTTGATTGACACTTTTTGCTGGGTAATCAAGACTTCATACAATGTAGAAGAATTGTGTACGTTTAAGCGCTTCTAAAAATTTTGTTCCAATTATGGAACAGATTATGGTTACTCTTCTAAGTCATTGATCTTAAAATTGATTCGATAGAAAAAGATAAGATGGAGAAATAAAAACAGAGATAATGTTAAATACAAGCTGCATTTGCCCATATTTGTCTCGGAATATTCGTTAGAATTTTATTGTAAATTTACAAAAAAAGAAACTAAAATGCAAAATTAGAAGATTAGAAAATATTTGATCTGTACCGACCGCTTTCTTCGCCAGGGTGCAATTGCAATCAGCGCTTTTTGCTGCTGTCTCTTCTTTATTTTAATATGAATTTTATAATAACTTATAGAATAATGGCGCTCTCGCTAATTAATATATTTTGCACACTTTTTTCCAAATTGTATTTGTTTTTTAACTTGACAACAAATTGCCAAGTTAATATCACAAACAATTATACCTTTGCCCACTCATTGACCATTTGAATATACGATTTCAATCAGAAATTCCTGCTAAGCCGCACAAATAAACGTCAAGAAAAGTTTTATTGAAATCTAAAAATTTAACACTTATTGTTTGTGAACACGGACAGGCAGGCGGACTTAGATGGCATTATGCACTCAAACATACAGTGCAACTTGGCTACAGGGTAGAAAAAGAAAACTCATTAGTTTGAAGTACCAAGTTTATCATAAAACCCGACTTAATTTGTTTTTCTCGTGTGTCCTTTTTAAACTGTTAATGCAGTAATAGTGGCAATCGTTCCTTATATCCACTAGCTGATAAAATGTTTTCGCCTCAGATATGACTTTCTAGAAGTGTTAACAGAGCGTTGTAAAATGTCACAATCTTGTTTGTGTCTATTTTACTTTTGATATTGATTATCGATATGAAGAGCCTCATTCACTTGTTGCTTTTCACTTTTAATTTTGTTCCATAACACTGTTTCGTAATTCGTTCAGTTGCTGCTATCAACTTATCACTGTTTTTACACTTCCAATAGTTTTGAATTGTAAAAACTGTTTTATACGTAAATATACATACGTGCGGGCGTACGTACATATTTTCTCTTTTCTTTGCGTTTTCGCAAAAATCAATAAACTGTTAATAATTATTATAGATTGGTGCATTAAAACATTCTGCTGCATTTTGCGTTAGTTTCTGTTACGCTTTTCTGTAACTGGCACATGTGCAAGAAAAACAGTAATGCTTCTTATTACAGGGCAATGCTAAAAAAAAGTTTTCGAACGAGGGCATTCTTTTGTAACTCAAAGCACTAAATCAAAAATTATTCTAAAAATAAAATCAGTCAATGCTGATTCGATAAAAGTTTTCAATGTAGTTTCCTTTAGCATGGTGATATCTCAAAAGATATATAAAATTTACAGAGAGATGGAGGTTTTTGTGTATATTCATATTTCGATTAAAGCAGCTGAAAAAACCTAAAAGAACTAGAATTTATTATTTTCGATGTAAAAAGACTATTCCAGTAGTTTTATGTGAACAAATTATTGGCTGAACATTTTCGTTAAAATAATGAACGAAATTTCTTTCAGCGCTTGTTTATCGATCTAGCTACTTATTTTCGTTAATTCGGAAAACCGACAACATTGCATTTCACAACTAATTTCAAATATCACATCCGATTGCGATAGGAACGAATTCTACGACACCGCCTTTATAAATATTTTTGTTTGATAAAGAAAATTTACCAAGAGGTTCATGATTAGTAAAATAGATTGCATGTTCAATGAAATTTTATTTTAATTACATACTATTATTCACTTTTATTAATTATTTATGAAATATGTCAATTATTTAATTGAATTCCTAAAATTTCTTTTTAAGGTTCTTTTTGGAAAAATTTTATTTAAATTTTCTTTGTGCTAGTTTTGTAACTTTCCATTTGTCAATATAAATTTAATTGAATAAACCTTAGACGAGCACAATTAATACACTTGCTTTCAATTTGCAATTGTGTGCAGGCATTGAACATATTGAAAACACAATTTTTACCATATAAGGGTAAAAGGTATGCCCATTAGGGTGGGCCGTTTTAGCAATCGATATTATGGCATCGAGTTTTCTATAGCTATTACCATGAGAAAAAAAATTTCACTACAACATGTTTGAATTAAATTTTTTGTACTTTTGTACGGGAGTTCCCCTAAAAAATTTCGCAAAGTATCACTTTCTGTTTGATAGACACGCGATAGTAACGATGTGATGTGACTATAAGAAGTAAACACAGAAATGTAAAATAGCACAAATATTTCCTAAAGAATTTCAAATTGTGCCGTATTGGAAGACACAATATTGCACGGCTGCACTTATTATTGGTTCAGTTTTATATACTTGTTTGACAGATAAATGTTTAAAGCCTCTCAACAAACAAGTAGTACACTTATTTATTTACCACACTTCAAATGCAAATCAAACAACTTGTCATCAGACTGTTTTATCAGTAGATTAAGTTGAACAAATATGAAATAGTTTTGTTTTTCTATTTCATTTATCTACATCTGTCCCTAGTTTTGCTTTATTTTTGTTCATTTTTCTTTTTATTCTAAAAAAGTTAAAATTTTATAAATGCAGGATATTTTCAAAAAAAAAAAAAAAAAAAAAAAACTATAATACTGTACAGAAAACTAGTTAACTTTATATGACAATAATCAACAATTGAAAAGAACTTTTATTTTCCACATTATTGAGAGATATAACTCGAGATGCTTGTTATTTGACAACTTCTCTTTGCTGAACTAATTTTACCACACACATTGCCAGCAAGCTGGTACCAACTGTTCGACATACCTATTTATTGGCAAAATTACAAAATCTTGAATACTCAAACACATTGCAGTTCTAGCAAATATTTCATAAACATAATTTTTGCATTAGTTCTTCTCGCTTGCAATTCGCAAGCATCTCGTATACACAATAATATTCAACATCTATTACACATATGCACACGTATGTGTTTTTGAGAAAAAAAAAATTCATCACCCAGCAAGCACAAAGGCAACCAGCAGCCGCATTTTAATCTGTATTCAAATAAAACTTATATGCATTGAAAAAAAAAACGTTCATATATGACGACTGTATGTGTTTCTAGAATTTTACCTATGTCTTAAAATCAAATTTACTTAACATGCTCATTGAAAGCAGGCTTGCGGTTAGCCTTGTCATATTCTAAAGGAAAAGGATTTGTTTCGGACATTATTATCATCTCTGTATTCATTATTTTTTATCATTGAAAGCAAACTTGGAAAGCAACCATATAATTACTGATGTACATATGTGTTACAAAACTATACTTTTGCAATAGAATTAATTAGAAAGAAAGCGGTAAGCTTAATGCTATGAAACAGTTTCGTTGCTGATTTTATCTAATTATTTCCTTTTATTGCTCTAATCTTTTTTCATAACCAATTGGTATGGAGTATGTCTGTGTATTCTAATTCTACTTGTGCTTTCATACATTTTGACTTTGGAAAATCGTTTATGACTTTTAATTGCTACTTTGTCCAGAACTGCTAAAATTTAACAAACTTTTACTTGCTTTAGCAGTTTTTTTAAACAATAAAATCTGTGAAATTTCTTTAAACTAAAAAATTAAAATTTTATTTAAAATAAATTTTTTATAACTGACCAACCACTACTTGTAATGCATAAATTAAAATTACATACAACAATACTTTCCCGCACACTAAGAACTGAGTGTTACCAACAACTACGTTGTTTCTTTTCTATTTTTAATACGTCAGATAACTATGAACGCTGCACTTAACAATTAACACAAAATCCAATGCACTTGTAGTAATAATAATGTATGTCAAAATGTGTGTGTGTGTCACTTAACATGTTTTATTTGTGTGTTGGTTGTGCCCAAGTCTGTTTCTAATATGTACATATGTATGTACATATTTTGAACATTTTAAAATGTATTAGTGGCACGTGTAAGCAATTTGCAAAGAAAACAAAAGAAAAAAAAACACAAGCAGTACAACACAAAAATTATTGATAGTGTGGTTATTGTTTCTGTTATTAAATACTTTGTATGCACATGCATTTGCATGTTGGTATACATACAATTGTGTAGTTGCAACTTGCAATTTGTTTGTTTGGTTCTCTCACACAACAACAAACGGCTTTTATTCTCTTACTAGCGTTACTTAATTTGAGTTTTTGTGTTTCTTGTGCTCGCTCTCTATTAAAAATGTAGCACTTTGTGTGCAAAGTCTGTTACATCTCTCTTTGTATGCACACTGTCTGTATACTCTCCTCCTCCTCCTCCGTACATGTACATTTGCTCAAAAAAAAAGTGATATTTGCTTTTGCAATTGTTTTTGCTCAACACTTTTGCTTTTGAACATCAGGCATTTATTTACATGAGCGTGTACGCTTTTCAATGTCCAAGATTGTATTCGTCTGCTTATTTAAAGTTTATGTACACAAACATACCCACAAATTAAATAATTATAACAGGAAAATTTAAATTGTTTAAAAATAAAATTCTACACTACTTCCGTGGGACTGAAATGAGTCTCTCAATCGTGCAAACTGTAACGTTTTTTTTTCTTTATATTTTTGTTCTGCAATTGCACTTTTGATTTGAATATTTTCAGATTTTTTAGCGATGCAACACTCATAGTACATACACACATATCGTTTTTTTTTTAATTTATTTTATATTAATAAGAATCAACAATCTTTGATTTAATAGCAAATTGTTGCCAAAATTATTTTGGGAATTTAATTGGCTTTAAATTGTTGAACAACATGAACGAATTTAAAATTTTTTAAATAAATTAAAACTATTCGTTGCTCTTAGGAATTCTTTTTTGTTTTTTGGCTAGGGAATAGACAAAAAATGTTTGCACCTTTTTAAGGGTGCATACTACATAAATTAAAGTATACTCAAGCGCTGTTTACTATATAAAAACTTAAAGGTCAATAAAAAACATTTTATTGGCGCCTAAACTTGCTTAAAAACTATGACACTGTTAGTGTCAGGCCAAAATGCTCTCCCACAGAGTTTAGAAATTGAGCCTTTTTCAAAACTTGCACTAATCGCAAACATTTAAAGTAAAAAACAAAGTTTTGCCTCTCTAACGAAGGTTTCTTTAATATGTGAAGCTTGAAATGGCCACGGATTGTATTGTTTATAAGTTCTCAGTGCTTAAGTTCTATAAGTATATGGATGTTTACGTAATCGTACGGAAATTTATAAAAATAATATAAATTGGTCGACTCAGAGCACTTTATTCGTGAGACCGGCCACTTGGGTCCTAAATGGTCTCGTTGTGCTAGGAAAGCAAAGGCTGCCAACAAAATTGCCAAAGCTGTCACGCAGTAGTCATTTCAGCGATGAAATGATAAAACTTCCCAAGCGATTTAGTTTAGTGTACCGAAATATATTTTCTAGTCATCTATCACTACTTCTTATAAGGCGTTCATACAAAAAGATGTCCATGGTCCAGGTGAAAGAGAATTTTTGCATATGTTAAAATTAATCTACACACTCAAGTTTGTCAAACGTACATATACATACATATGTATTTTCACTATTACACTATGTAACCTTTCAGCGAATGTTGCTATGGAGATTATTCGCCATTCTAATCAGTCTTTGTACCTTGTGAGCCTCATTTAATGGCTAACATTATTAATATTTGTAATATGTATGATCTAGTTTCATTTCAATAATGCAATGTGTTAAGTGTGTGTGTCTTTTATGTATATAAAGTCCAGCTTTGCAAGTCATTGGTCTCATGTTGAAAGGCCCTAACTCGCATTTTTCTAAGCAGCAGTTTTTTGCATATTTTGACTAATTGAAGGATCTTATATACAAATGTGCAAAAAAACTCAGGATTAAATAGAATATGAGTTAGGGCCTTTTTACATGAGACGGACGAAATACTTGTTTCTATATGTATGTGTCTTTGTTTGCTTTATGGGCCCATAAAAATCCGTTCTTATCAAATCATTTATTAAATCATTTATTTCTTAATTAATTTTCCATTTCCTACATAATCGTATGGTGTTGAAAATATAAACACATTTAATCAAAGCACAAATCTATAGAAATTAAAGGTTACAGTAAAGCAAAACTTTTGTTCATTTTCAATTAAAAAAAACGAAAAAAGAAAATTCACAGAATAACAATGAGTGTGTCAAACAAGACCCTTAAGAATGTAATATGCTTTGCTTTTTATAATTTCAAACATGCAACATTGCTTCGAACATGCAACATTGTTGTCTGTCATAAATTGCCTTCAATCTGTAACCCTATAAGAGCACCCATTTAAGGTGATGTTTGAGTTTTTTCAAAAATTTACTTTCTACGCTCTTTGTCACTCTATGGAAAAATTATGGTATTATGGTTAAGTGGTTGTTTGGATACCGCCACTTGGAATTATTATAATTATATAATTAAAAATTATATTATATTCATTCCATACGATTTCCATTACAGGATTAATGCTTTGAACATAATAATCGCAAATAATACTTCTTTAGATAGTTTGATTAACTTTCCTCGCTCCACAGCTTTGTTTGCGATGAAAACTTCTCAGAGTATGTCTCAAATTGCTTAAGAAACACTTGATTGAAAATGCTGTAGAAAAAATTTAAATAAAATCATCTTCTCTTCCTTGTATAGGGTATCAAGGAGCTGAAGTAACCAACGCAAGCCTGATTTGTTGCTTTAGATAAGTATTGATGTATTTACTGTCAGAAGTCATGCGAGCGAACTTGTATAATGCATTTTTTGTTGACGTAGTCCGTAATTTTGTTTTTCCTTCTACTTTATTGCATTCTTCTCTTCTCTTGTTTTGTTTTCTATTTTTTTTTTTTTTTTACTTTACTATTTATTATATTGATAAAGAAAAGCAAATACATAGTAACAATACCTATAAGAGAGAACAAGTAATTTAACTTTTACACAAGCTGAACAATTTTATGCACTAGTGATGATATGCAAGTACATGTTTAACGCCTGCAAATGCGTCCGAAAAAACTTTAACGTATTCGTATACAAACTACAAAAAAATTTAAGAAATTTTTAGCAATACATTAAGTACAGAATTAAACATTTGCGCCGGTATTTTCTTTATATTTTTAATTGATTTTATTTCTTCTTGTCTGCAAAGGCATTTAGAATATTTGGAAGAGATCGGAACTCCACGGCAGTTGTTTTGCTTCACTAGAGAATAAACAAAAACTCATCTGTATGCATTTAAAACTTAAATCATTACAAAAAAAAAAATTGCCATTATGGATCTTGTTCTGCAAATCCATCATGTGATTTCTAAACTCTATATTAGCGTTATATCAACAACACAAAATTCTGTAGTATAAGTGAAGTCTGGAATAATATTTTATGCGACTTGGCATTACAAAACTCACAATTCAGTTTTTTAAGCGTCTTGTTTTTAGAAATAACGTGATTTCAAGCAAAGTGATTTTCAGAACACACCTGTATGTTTGCTTAGCGAAACATTATTTTTAGGGTTCCGTACTCATCAGAGTGAAACGGAACCCTATTACCGAGACTACTACGTCTGTCCGTCCGTCCATTCTCCGAAACGGTAGGAACTAAAGAGCTGAAATTTTCACAGGATATTTGTGTACCTTGCCGCTACAACAACAAATACAAAAAACAACAATAGGTCGAAAACTACCAGGTGTCCCCATACAACGAAAAGTAACAATTAGCTATAACTCTCGAACCGTAAAAGATAGAGAGCTGAAATTCGCACAGTGTATGTATTTATAGATGCTCTATAACAACAAATGCTAAAAACAACAACAAGTCAAAAACTACCAGGTGTCCCTATACAACGTAAAGTAACAGTTAGCGATAACTCTCGAACCGTAAGAGATAGAAATATTTACAATATATGTATTCACATATGCCATTACATACATACGTACAGTACACATACATACGTACGGAACACTAAGTGTGCGAGCCAGCCTCGTACTTGACTAAACTTATTTAATTATAACGGGCTGAAACGTTTTATACTTCAACGACTACATTTCGTGGAGCCAAAAAAAAAACCGGCGGTCCCAATCAATTCACAACTGCGTATTTGCGACAAAGAAATATACAGTTGAGGAGGGCCAGCAATCGACCAGCGCAACACATTGTTGAAAGTATGTAAAATTACATGCTGCTGTTCAAATAGCTTGATTTGGTCGAGCTTATTTGATTGCAGCCAAGATAGAAATTAAAAATTATATTATTGGGAAGACAATATTTTGTGTAATAAACTTTTAACATTGGATATAACTTGATGTCCAGGTTCTGCCTTCACAATATTCATTATGCAATAATGAACGTACAATTTTTAAACCAAAAAAATTTTACATACATTTATATTAAATTACCATTTTAGACTCAAGTTCAAGTTTTACAATTTAATAATAATACTAAGGGACAGAAATCTAAAACATCAAAACTCGAAAGAAAACTAATATCTCCGTTGAATTTTGGTATTCAACAACGTTTTTGTAGTTCATGTTCTTCTAATGCCAATTGACTTAAATGCTATTGATTTGTCAAAAAAATTATTTGATTTTGATTTCCAAAATAGAGTTAGTTACTTTTTACGCAAAACCAGCAAGTATTTAAATTTCTTTGAAAACTGAGAATAAACAATGAAGCAGTAAAATCGTTAGACCAAATAATTTATTACCGTTGAGATTCACAATATTGTGCACTCACAATAATTTGCTCTAGCATTAGCAGTTTCAATGTTTTCCAACAGTGGAGCTAGAGATTCCCAAATTCATTAATTGAAAATCAAAATAATTAAAATGAAAAAGAAAAAAATTGTGCGGTGTGGCGAAATAGAAAAATAAAAGCAATTTTTTTTTTTTGTTCGTAGAGAGCAATGTGGGCCATATATGCGCAAAAGCGGGGCAAAATCTACCAAGCTTCTGCATCGCTCTTCGTTAACATTTTCCACAGCATTCCCCTATGAATATTATTCGTTACAAAATTTTCCTCCATCGTTCTAAGAAGTCGCAGGGTGCATTTGTAGAGCCAGGATACATTCTACGACCGAATCGCATTTACTTTTCCATCCTCACCCACTTGGAGACACTACTGTAAAAAAAAACATTCGCTCATGTTTTCGCCCTAGCTAGTGTCACAGTGGCTCTGAAGGAGTCAAATGCATGACTAATCCCGGTAAAGCGAGGGTGTAATTGTATGTCCAAAAAATACATAATTATTCACTCAAGTCAGTCTACACCAGTTATTTCCAAATTGTGCTCTTTTTTGTCCAAGTACGTTACTGAAGGACATAAGAAAGTCAGCTGGCACATGTCTTTGAGGTGCTGTATCGGGATGTTTTAGTGGCTGGCCACCATTAGCTTTGGTGATAACGTTTTATTGAAAGATATGATTGTGTCATTCAACCACATCATACGCCTTTTTACATAATATTAATTATAAAAACCGTGCTGCAAATGCTTAGCTTTTTTGTTACAAATGTTTCCACAGTGCATTGATACATTTACGTGATAATAAACTATTTGTTGTAGTTGTAGTTTTAAAACTTGTTTTTTTTCCTTTTACAAACTATTTGCTTCTTTAAAAGCATGTATGTATGAATATTTGCTTTTCTTATAAATCTACTTGTCTCCTCTGTGGTTCTTTTATTACTGTCGTTTAAGCGTTAAATTTTATCTCTGGCCATTGAATGGTTTCCTTTATACAGTTATTTTCTTTTTTTCACTAAAATAATTTTCTTTATTATAGACTAAATTATATGCTTACAATGTACATTTTTGTACAAAACTATAAAAAGAAGTGCTATTGTTAATTACTTTGCCGGACTTTAGATTGATGTTTTTTTTACTGCCCCAGAATTAAGTGATTTCTTTTTTGTGGTAAAAAAATAAAATTAAAATAATGATGAATTAAGAGCTCAAAGATTATATTCTAAAAAAAATAATAAAGTTATGCTGATGAGAAACGTAGCGGTTTCAAAATAGCTATTTAGTTATTCCACAGCTAAAAACGCATAGTATTACTTTTCAATATTTATTATAATCGTGTTGTTTTTCCAAAATATTTGTTTTTCCAAAAATGAACCTTTTTAAAAAATGTTTGCTGTCTTTTTCAGCTGTCTATATGCCACATTTCGTTGCTGAGTTATAGCTGAAAAAGACAGCAAACATTTTTTAAAAACGGTTCATTTTTGGACCTAAATTAATACATTTCAATTGGCTCTTAAAGCAAATAAATAATTAAGTTCATAAAAGAGATATATTTTGCAGTCGCAAGCACGATGTTCTTACTACAAAAAACAAAACAAAACAAAAACGTTGTGCTAGCTAACTAGCTTCCTGTTTTCTTTCCCTGATTGGAGTTCACGCATAAAAACGTTGCCACAAGTAGTTAGCAACAGGTTTTTAGTTATGAATGCGGCCCGCATTGAACAACAAACTTTAATTATTTCTTATATTTGCAAACTTTGTGGAAATAAATCATGCTCCTTTTTCACTTAATTGACTATTTAACAAAAAGTTCATACCACCCTCTACACTATACAACCTCCTGTATAGTGGAAAAAAATATAGTAAATTGTAATGCTGTCACCTTAGTTGTATGTTACCTGTTAAAATCATTGTATTCAAATGTCGTAAATAAACATGTTGCTGGTTGTGTCGCACGAAAGACCAACAAAGACTTGAGAAGACAGCACATGCAAGCAAACAGCAAAAAACTACTTACCCAAAGATTTTTAGTTGTTTATTTATTTACTTTTATTTTTCTATCGTCATCTCTGCGGAGTTGCATCAAAAGGAGTGCAAAAAATCCTATAAAAAATTCGCAGTTCACAATTCATACAATTTGTCTGCGTATCATTTAGTTGCAGCTGAATACGTTGCCTGCTTCATATGAGGCATCACAAAACTCACATGATATCTGCTCTCACAACTTTATAAGTAGTTCTTTTTTTATTGTTGAAAGAAACATGTAGTGTAAAAATAAGAGATCTTTTAGCGTTGCTTGTGAAAAGATTAAATCGAACGAACAGTGAGAGAAGCAAATTTTTAAGATACAGATTTTTTAATTGTCATACCGCACTTCGTGGTTGCCATATAAAATCAACGCAGAATCGTTCCACTTGGCAAAATAAATCGTTAAGTTGTCAACATGTAAGGTCTATTTACTTTATTTAAAATAAAAGTTTTAAGCTGTGCATGGTTTTTTACCGCAACTCGAGCTGCTAGGCCTGGGAAACGAAAATGATTTTTCATTAAGGGTGATATCAGTTACCTTGACATTTTTTCAGGTATTTTTAATAAAAAAAAAGCATTTTCATTTTCCAATGTTTATCCCTCTTTAAGGAGCATTTAGGTTAAATGTGTGGCTTCGTTGAAATAACATTTCAATGACAAAGCGTTTCAAATGTTACTACACTATGCGTCCAATAGTGGCTCATTGGCGTTGATCATATCACACATTTCAATGCGCTGCATTGAAAATTTCTGCTATAACGAACCGGGCTGATATGAAAACTACAAAGCCTAGAACAAAAATGCAGAAATATTAGTACCACTACCTAGAAAAAAAAGTCCGGGTGAAAAAATGAGCATAAGGTAGGCCATACGTTGGCATCCCCTGCTTATGCTAATGTTCATGTTTCATTTCTGCACATCTTTATACGTTTCGTTGCACATTCGTTTAAACAATAGGTGCATACGTACATGCATTCCCCCTTCTTTGGCTACCGATAATACTTATTAACCATATTAGTATTGTAAAACCTTGACTCCTACATACTCTTCTTTTTAATTTCAGCAATAAAATGTATTGCAAACATGACTTCCGTTACGATAAATAATGCCTTATAAACCCATATTAAATTTGCTAAAAGAAAAAAAAAGACGCTCGTTCTATTTTGCTTTGATTTTTTTTCTCTTCCTTTTAAACCACCAAAGGCAGGAATTCCCAAGCCGCGGCCCTATGCTCTGTTAATAAATTTTATAAACGCCAACGAAAAATATGAATACACCTTCATTTGGTAACGATTTTGAGATATTTTTTCTCTTGTCTGAACTGAATTGCTATAATTTCTTATTTCATGTATGTGTTTGTTGTGACTGTAGAGAAGTTGGAATGCGTACGGCTAGTTATAAGGGGAAAATGGCATATTACACACGACCCTAGTTATAATCGCAGCGAACTTTTCTTCCCCTAAATGTTGGCATCCTCAAAAAAATAATATTGAATTCTTCTTGAGGTGAACAAATGACACAAGTTCTTTAATCCCTAGGCAGTAACAGCTGTTAGCAAAAGGTTACCAACATGAATAAGAACGCTTTTTACTTTAAGTTTTCCCCTACACTAAAAACTTCGTTATCTTTTTATTATTTAATCAGACTATGTTCATAATTATTCCTTGTAACTGCTGTGATTTCTTTGTTGAAGAGGCAGCTGGGGATCATGTCTCAATAACTGCTTTATACTGGTAATAAAATTCTATTCATTACTGTTATACTTGTAGCATTTATCCAACAAAATTTTTTTTGCATAAGTTTCTATCCACATTTATTTCGTAATAAATATTTTTTTACTGCGACCAGTACTCAGGGGTGACCCTTATATATGCTTTGCATTGTACTGGAACAAGGAGAATAGGAAATCCCTCTTTGAGTGGGTGAAAAACGAAAATGGGGAGTGTTTGTGGACGTTTCATTAAACAAAACAAAAATAACATAAAAACAGATCATTTATTTTTGCAAAACTGAGTAAGTCAGGATTAACAGTTGCTAATTTGTCTCTTTCGTGTCCAGTGGATTTACTTTCGACACTATCCAGTTAACAACATTTAACACAACCTGTTCAATATTGCAAAACGTTGACTATACAATAGTCGAGTCGTTAAATTTGATATGTAACTTTTATAAAACAATTGATTTCTATGTTTTTTTTCCAGCTGTCTATATGCCGTCGACATTTCGTTGCTGCTACTCAACTCGTCAGTGGACTCGAAAAAACTTAAAAGAATGTATGGAACTTGACTACATATTCTATCATTTTCATGACCACAATAAGAATCACAAACGTTCAAAAACAAACTTTTAATACGGAAAACAACTGACAGATTGACGTAGCATCAACGAAATGTCGGCGGCATATAGATGGCTGAGATAGACAGAAAATAAGGTCCATTTTTAGACCTCAAATCACACATTTGAATTGGCTTTTATACCAAAAAAAAAAAAATAGTTAGTTTTATAAATTACTAAATTTTGTGAGCGACATTAAAACAGCTTGGGTATCACTGTTCTTAAAAGCTAAAATATTCATGATTGGTAGCACTGGTTATTTATAGCTCTAAGCTTGTATGTTAATAATTTAAATTACCTGCTGAGCGCACGCGAATTGAAGTCACATGTTTAAGCCAGAGTTCTGCTTTTAACCACGCTACTAAATTTTTTTCTTTTTCTCTTCATTCACAACTCTCTTTTTTGTTTCTCCAAATCAATTAATTTTTGTTTTTTTTTCGCTATTTCAATGTCTGCCCCAACACTCCTTAATTCGTTCCAAGAGAAGCTTGTTCTTGTCTTCTATTTCGTTGTTCCACATCTTTTGTTAATTTTTAAAGGTTTTTTTATCGGCATAATGTTGAACAATTTTTGCGGCACTTTCTGTGTGTTTACTTTGTTTTTTGTATTGGCGGATGTATTTGAAATAGTAAACCTGTGTGTGTGTGTGTGTGTGTGTGTGTATGTGTGTTTGGTCACATATTGTAGTCTGTCTGATACTGCAACTTGACCAAATATAAATTATTGAGTGTTCTTCTGCGTACGTATTAAATGACTACCAGACGGTTTCGATTTTATGCAGAATGCATGCCAACGGCTTAAAAGAAAAGAAAAGAAAACTTTAACGACAATGTCAATGAAGGTCTCAAATTAAAGTTTTGCTTTAACCCGCGTATTCTAAGCTTTGAGAGCAAAACAAACACATGTTCAAAATTAATGAAAAATGTATGCAGTTGGAAAAATTATTTCAATACAATTTGTTATAAACTTTGATCAAAATTCAAGTTTAGTTAATAGATATGTACTTAGCTAAGCTTATTAAAACAGAAATGCTATCGTGGCTCTGGAAGTTGAAATCTAAGTTCAATGGAAATACGAATATTTCCACAGCAGACTTGGTACATATTACTTCAATGTGTTTGCTCATGCTGTGGTTGTAGGTATTTCGTCAAATCATCGGTGCGTGTTCTAGCTCAGCAGTTGTTTTAGGTCATACCACAACAGGCCTGCGCGACTGTCGATATATAATTTTCTCAGTCCAGTGATCCTCATTTGTAACATTATCACATCTTTGCACAGGCATCATTAATTTGTTGGTCCTTCTCGTGTATGAATCATTCATTGATGGTACTTTATAACGATGAGATTAGACGAAAAGATATATGGTTCTCGTCATCTCAAAGGCGACTGGTGCTAGAGATCAACTGAGGGGCGGCTGAGACGGCTATTTCGACCATAGACTATTGGGTTTGCACCGCGCGGGCAATAACCTATGTAAATGTGAGTTCACATCTGTGTATTTTTTTTTTTAGCTCAAATCAGCTCCGAAAAATTACAACCCTACTAGGAGGTGTTCTTAGTCCCCAAATCAACTTCCAACTTGCTGCAGCTCTTTGCGTATTTGTATCTGGTCTCAAAAATGCAAACAAAGAACAAACAAAAAACATTAAAACTGGCGTTTCTTAGGGCCTGTCGCATTTTATTAAAAAAAAAAAAACTTACTGCTTTTTAAAATAAACAAAACACCAGCGTTTACTCCTTCCTTTTTCTGTTTAAAAACAGTCCAGCTAAACCACAAATATTTGACTGAAAATAATGTTGTGTAAATATTGATTCCGCTTGAATAAGCACATGTGTCAAAATTTAACAAATTTCTTGCCTCGAACCCAACTCAAAATTAATATATTATGAAAGATTCACACATGACTTTATTTTATCTCTTTCGTGTCGTTTGAGAGATAACAAGGACAGGTGGCACGCATGCACACGACAAATAATTAAAATAAATTTATCAACAAAAACAAAAAATCGGGCAGACTGTAAAATTGTTTGTAAATACTCGCTTCTAAATTGATTTAATGGTTGAGATATTTGGTTTGAAGAATTAATTTGTTATGCCACTTTTTTCGTAAATAATTTAATACTCAGCTAAGAAAAGCAAAATATGTTCAAGACCACAGAAAAACTCGCTCTATCTGGCTAAATACAAGCGAGTTGTTATGATACTTTACTGCAAGCGACGTACAGTCTCCGCAAGTCCTTGGAAAACTTAAGGCGGATTCTTCTCCAGAAAATTGTGCACTTTTATTGAAGTGTGAGTTTTTAAAGTTTAGTGAGACTAAGATCAGGGGAAAAGGTCGTAATAACTATAAATAGTAAAAGATAATTAAGAAAGCTCTGGGCTTATGCATTTTTTTTTGTAGCTATAAATATTTTTAGTTATTAAAAATATGTGAAAAAAGATTTTTACTTTTCCGTTGATTCCGAATTTTTCATTCGAAATTTATAATATTCTATTACTGGTTTCAGCACGGCAACTGGTGTATATATCTTTAATATACTAATGACTTTGGTTCTATGTTGGAACCAAAGGCGTCCCCTCGCTGTTTCCCCCTCATCATCCTCGTTGCGGGATCATCCATGTATTTGCGGGTCTATCTTAGCTTCTGCTGCCTTAAGGTTTTAAGGCAATTTCCGTCTTCTATAGTTCATCTTGAGTTCCTCTCAAAACATGGCCAACCAAGCACATTTCTAAACAAATTGTTGGTATTTCACTTGTTTTTTGCCAAAAAAATTACTTTCGACCAAAATAAAAGACTTGCAGTAAAGTACCCAAACAACTCACATCCAATTTAGCCAGATAGAGCAAATCTGCGTATGCATTTAATATTTTTTATGCGATTAAAAACAACACCATGAGAGCCTCAATGCGATTGTAAATACTCGAGCTCTACATTGTTGACTGCGAACTTTCCGAGATTAGGGGCGTTCTTACGTTGGACTTTGAACTATCATCAAATGCTCACTAATGCGTCTGAATCGAGTTTACTGATAAGCTGAAACGTTATGAGCTAGCAGACAAATGTCATCAGTGTACTCGTGGTGTTTCTATCGACCATTGAAACCCCGTGGGATGCCACACTTCTAAAGCAATTCAAGGTGTCTAACATGCGAGTATGCTCTACTCGGCACTTTGTCGGAAACTGTTGCATTTTTACAACCCCTCTGATCAAAAAGAAAGTCGAAAGTCGAGGTAATTTTCGATAACCAGCGAAAATCGGAAAGCGAATGGAACTCATAACAAGCGTGGTAGAGATTGCTTAGGGAAATTTTAAAATTGTTTGTATAATTTTAGATTTTTTGTTTACTTTAAAAATCCCATTTTACTCTGTTGGTGGTATAAAAAAATTACACATGTTTATATGCAAATGGTTTTTATCGAACTTGAGTATCTTTGACACAATATTCGTATGCAAACAAAATAATCTATTAACCAA
The DNA here is from genome assembly GCA_963662145.1 of Sturmia bella. Taxonomy (NCBI): domain Eukaryota; kingdom Metazoa; phylum Arthropoda; class Insecta; order Diptera; family Tachinidae; genus Sturmia; species Sturmia bella. Next base: position 124,801,002 of record OY759168.1, read on the forward strand.
ACCAGCGGATACGCTTGATAAATTTTTCTCTCCATCAGTATCAAAAATAGAAATAAATAACTTTGTAATAAAGGCATTTTGTCACAAGTTGTTTGAATCGTTGTTGCCGTTGTTGTTGTGGTGGTTTAATATGCATAATTTTTGAAAAAAAAAATAAAGAAACTGTATGACTTTTTGTTGGTGTTTGATGTTACTGCAGTTATTTCTATTTGTGGGTTTGGTGTTAATGGCTTTCGAAAATTCTTTTGGATTTTTTTTCATTCTTTCTTCTGGTTGTTTCCACATGTTTTCAAATATTTGTTTAAAGTTACACTTTAGTCAACATTTCATTTTAAAAGAGTGATATCTCCCAGCTTGGAGAGGCATGTGAGTAATATGTTTAAGAGAGTAGTGTTGAAAAGCAAAACATCACAAGAAAGGGGACTTACGTGCTGTTAAGCCATAAAAAAGATTATTTTAAATTTATGATAATTCAGTTATGCCAACATTGATGGCAAAAATAAGATAAAGTATTCGTTCCTCTTGTTTTGTGGTACTCTCACTAAATTTCAGTCAATTTATTAGTGGGAGAAACGTTGCATGATGCACGTGAGCGCAGACGATGACGACACTTGATGATTTGATTGAAATTTCAATTTTATATCGGGTGGCGCACCCACCTGGTGTCTAGCAGATTTAATTTTGGAAAGCTTGGAAAATTTACGAACAAAAAGAAAAAAGATGCAAAGTTGTTCCTTTTTATATCGAAGTCAGGGGCAGAATTGCGGCATTCGTGACAATAGCTTTCATTCGACCACGAAAGCTGTAATTCGGCCCCAGACCGTTCAGGAAGATGATATCAAGATTTCTTACATATCCAGAATATTTTTTAAACAAGTGAGCCTCAAAGTGATACAAGACCATTTTCCATTGCGATATTTAGGTGCATGCGTTTGAGTTAAATTACAACCCTTGGCTGCCCCAAATTTATTACAGCGATGTTCCTAGTGCTATAAAATTTAAAATCTGTTCTGAAATAAAATTTATTGAATTTATTTAGCATATAAAAGATTTGTTGGTACCCAACAAATGTTTTTAAAAGAAGTTGGCAAATATTTGCCATCATTTTTGATCAGATGTTTACTCTAGCTCCAGGATAAGACTTATTATTACTCTGAAATTCGAACAGAACTTTCCTTCTCCATTTAGAGCTTTTCATTTCAATTTCTTGCAGAACACTCTTTTAGGTCTCTGGTTTGATTCTGCTACAGCTTTATTTTTATGCGCATTTTCTATGGTTTTATTTAAATATTTGCATATTTAAGATTTTTTAATGGTCATGGCTGTATATTTGTTTTGCTTTTTCCAGTTTTTGTTGTTTTAATCAACATCGCCAAAAGTCAATAAATCCTTCCCTTCCCAAATGCATTTGAAATGTTCACAGTTCTCTCTCTCGCCCTCTCTATGTTTTTTTGCTTGTTTCTAAACAATTTCAGTTGATTTTCATTCCTTTTTTCCAAGCACATGTGTATTTAACACTTTCCTCATGGACGTGAATTTGTTATGAAGCACTTTGAAACTCCTATGAATTTCAGTTACACCTTGTTGCCTCATAGTGTAAGCAAAGAGTTTTTTCAATAGTGACTTTTATTGAGTGACTTAAAAAAAATTTAAGGATGCTTTTTATCGCGTCATGCTAATTTTTTAATTTCTAATTTATTTTTTTAATATGTATGGAGGATTTATGTATTGTAAGTGCCTGGTTGCCAGAACAGATATACATACATACATACATATGTATATTTTTCCTAAAAATTAACTTTTTTTTAATAAAATTATCGATTTTTTTTTTGCTACTTAGCAATGTATTTATATATTGGATGCGGATTTAGTCTCATGAACATGTAAAAACCCCTTTAAATTTATTTTGCCGCTTACTTTGAATTCGCTGGAATGAAGTTTAAATATGAATCTGTGATAAAAAATAGAAGTTTAAAATAATACTGACAAAACCGTATACAAATGTATATGGGCTGAATTCGAAAGCCCAGTCGTTTCGTTTGGATACTGAATTTTCAGCACAAAACCTGAAAGCAAAAACAATTTTCAAAACATTTGTTTTTGAGCTTAATGTTTGCCTTATAATATTTTCTCTCAAAATACAATGAGAAGCGGTATTGAATGGCAATAACGCAACAAATATACAAATCGCTTTATAATTAAAATAAGCACATAGTTTAAAGAAATTCAACAGTTGTTTTTGTGATGTTCTCATCAAACATCATCCAACAAAAAGTGCAACAAAACAAATTATTGCGTTCAGTTAATAAAAATAAGACTCTAAATGAAAACTAAAAAGACAAAGGCTTAATTGGATGGGGCTTTCCTCTCCCGGGAATTCCCGTGACAAACTCCACTACTGGCACAAACACTTTTATGTCAAGCACAAAGTTTTGGTATTCGTTCTGGACTGTGGCATCGTTAAAAGTTTTGCTTGCAAGTACCATTCACTTTATTAACGATATTTTTATGGGCATCCGTAAAGCGAAGAAGGAACATTTACGCCATATGTACTCCTTGTTAGGAACTTGTTCAAAAACGCAGTTACTAATTTACAAGGCAATTACTATTAACTTTAAAACGCTTTTGTGTGTTGGAGACACACACACACACACACACATGCGAGTGAGTACATTAAATAAATAGCTTTCTTATGGTGCACCGCTTTCATTAAATTTTGTTCTCTGGGCGAACCCAAACATACAGACAGCATGATGCTGTATCTTTCTCCATCTTCAGGCACAGTTCTCATGTAGTTCACACTTAACCATAGCAAAACTATGTGAGTGTGTGTGTGTGTGTGTGTGTGTATTAAAACTTTCAGGTAGTTTCCGGATGCACTATTTTGCTTAGTTTTCATATCTTATCACTTCTCCTGGAATATCCGCACTAACCATCATTGACTGAATTTTTGTTTATCTTCAAAGACGTTAAATTTTGTTTGTTGAGCATAAACATTTGCTCGATGGTGCCGTTAGCACTTATCTTTATGCAGATTGAGATATATTTACTAAAGTATGGGAGCCTTGAGTTCGAATGTTGGTTGCTCTTTGATTATAAGATATGAGATGTGTTTGCATTAAATTTTGTTTTAACCACGACGGTTCGTGTCTGCTAAAATGCATAGTCTTGTCAGCTTTTTGCGGCAAAATTTTATGATGCAATTTTTGGCATCATCCTCATTTGAGGAACTAACAACCAAAAATACTTATTTTTAATATTCATATGAAAATGCAATTTACATATATTTTTTGGGTGTTTGCATATGAGACCGTTTTACTGCTCTTGTTTAATGATTTATTTGCAGATATAGTTTTTGACATCTCTGTGTGTATGCATGCAACTCTGGTATGGGAAAGTATTTAGCATCTATGCTGGCTGGGATACAGGAGAGGGAAAATCATTGAAAAACACAGTAATATAATGGAAAGTTGATCAATAAGTTTAAATATAGACAGTTAGTAATGAAGAGCTCCGGTGATGGGATGGCTATGAGCTGCTCAAAGCAAATTCGAAACAAGTTCAGTGCTGATCATCGTCGTGGTGATCGTGAAAGTGTTGTGGTATGTACCCCAGCCAATAGTCTTCCTCTTTTTTCCTTTTTTTTTTTAAATATTGATCGCTCCAGTATTATCACAAAAAAAAGTATTTCTACTCAAGCCTGATAAAATTATTAACAATTGTAAATCATATAGTTCGACCACAAAATTAAAATTAATGTTCGAAGGATATAATTGCATACAGAAAAAATCCTCAATGCAAAATTAATGTGACAAAATGTTGACTAAATATCATATAAAATTTGTAAAAACAAAAAATAATGACTGTATTAAAATTAACTCTCTACCGAAATCGCTTGCTCAATTCACTCGTGACTACATAATACGCAAGTAAAGGAATTAAACTGAAAATAATATAAAAATTAAGTTCTAGAACTCACACGATCATAAGTCTTCGTTTTAAAAACTGCTTGAAACAATCAAATCCAATTCGAAAGTCACATCCAATCGGTACAAAAATTCGTGCCGGAGACAAACTGTAGCCTGTTTTGATTGCTGTTAATGTAGCTTTCCATCGGTGCAGTGGTTTAGGCAGGGAAGCGTAGCAAGCGAATAAACCCGCTTTAACATTTATGTACCAGTTTAAGTAAAATGTTATTTTAAATTGGAAAGCGCACCCTTAATGGATACACATAAACTTAAAGCTCTCATATTACATACGCGAATGCGCAGAATTTTATAGATCTATAATAGTTTTCAAGAAATGAGAAACGTCTTTTTCGCATTCAAGCCAATAAAATTAACGGCACAAGCATTAAAATTTACATTTACATTTTTTTTGGAGCCAATATCGCGTGGAGAGAAATCTAGACAAGAGTTGTTTTTTGTACACATGTACATATTTGCTAATTTTTACATCGAAAATGATTTAATTGGGCAAAAAATACGGCAGCTAAAGTTATAGTGCGTTAAATTGGCAAGTTGCAAGTAATAATATTATCATAAACATCTCTACGGCCACTTCATAGCTCAATTCTTAATAGAAACAATTATATGCTTTCACTAATTAATGTTCTGTGAATATGTTCAAAGAACGCAAACATTTCTAACAAATATTCTCAAATTGACTCATTAAAATTAAAAGACGCAGATCAACACTTAATCCATACTTTAAAGAAGTTCGTGCTCTTTGATACGCAATTGTTAGCGGCAGATTTTTTTACATTTTCTCTTCTAAAAATTAAAAAAAAAATGTACAAGCAAGGAAATTAAACTTTAAGCTTGCGAAAAAAAATTATATTCATATTTACATTCGTGTTACGTACAGTATGCATGAGCGTTTTCACGCATTATGCCAAGCGAATGAGGGAAAACCCCACTACTTGGACAAAAGTATTTTTTTTTTATTTCCTAATTATGCTTAATATAAAACTAAAATTAATATGATAAACTAATTTACCATTGAATCACTTGAATTCTTATTTAGATTCGCCAATACATTTAATATTGAATTTACCAAAACTATTTGCATGTACATTTACTATGTATCTATTTAATTAATATCCTTAAGAAAGTATGAGTTGTCCACACTGTTGATGGGATATTTGGAAACTTTCCAAATGTCAAGGCCGAGTTTTTGCAAAGCCCGCGAATTATTTCAATTCATTTTCAACCTTAGCAGGGTTCACACCTCGACCATCAGTGTGCTCAACTCCCTAACTTATAAGGTAACAGTACAATAAAATACATAAATTCATAGAAAATTCTTATGATTATTAATTTTCTTTCCCTATCCATATTGTAAGTCTCAACAAAAGCTTACCATAAATATTTTCTTATAAGATAGCCTATTTCTCAACCCCAGTTTTGATCTTATCAGAAAAGGTTTTAACAAAAGTGTTCCAAATCCCAGATCAACAAATCCGATCATCACAATTGGCATCACTTTTGTTCAAGGTGCAGTTACATAGCTGAAGTGCCAATTACACAAAAGATTTATGGCTCTTTTTCTCAATGTTCTCAATGTTGTTATTTATAATATAAATTTCACAAATAAATACCTTTTTGTCTATTATTGAGAGTCATTCTTGAGTGCTCTCATTTTACCGAACTTTTTGTACGGGATCAAACCTACTGCCTGATTTTCTAAATGCTAACGCAGGTTTCTTTCGCTTATTTGTATTGAAAACAACAAAAATTTGTTTTGTTATGCCTGTTAAACTTCTTTAGAACATTGTTCATGCATTAAAATGTCTATTTTTGCCTATTCGCAAAAGCTGATTGCCTTCTATTTTTAAGTTTTTTATTTAATGTAATCACAAATTTTTAAAACTAATCAACATTAGCAGACAAATATTTGTCAACGCTCTGTACTTCCTTATTATTCAACACTCAGACTGTTGTTAATTAATTATCTGAAAATATCAAAGTGTGACCAATTTGATTAAATTTGGGAGGTTTTTACGCGAGCAGACAAATTGATTAAATGATCGTTTTGTTTGTTATTTAAATTGAGGTGGAACATTGTAATTTAACACTTTGTATTTTATTTTTAATTTTTTTTTTTTCATAAACGTTCGAAGGCTGCTAACAAAAGAGCTGAAGATTTATATGCAGGCATAAATTAGGGAGTGAATTTCAAAGAACACAATTAAATTTACTTCTACTTAAAATCCAGTGCACACGGAATGTCGATCTGGTAATTTTAAGGAGCAAAATAAAATCTACTATTAGAATAGATTTTAACAAAGTCTCTTAAAATCAAATCAACACTTGGTGGTGCAATTGTGATTTTGTTCATAAATTACTAAGCATTTTTTTTTCTTTGCTAAAATAGTTCGGACCTGAGGTCACTTTCGTTTATGATACAAATATTATGCCTTCAATATGTCGATACTGTTTTTTGATTTTTCTTCTAATGTTTTAAAAAATTTGAATTATGCAAAAAATTGTGGGGTATAATGATTCAAATGCCGTAATATATAATTGGGAAATAATACTACTTTTCTTGTAGATGTTGCAGAGAATGTTTGATTTCAAGCATTTTGCATTCCGTTGAATATCGTTGCACTGGCATAACGGCAACGTAGGCTACCAGTACAATTTATAGCGTACACAATCTTCGTTATAGTTACAGTTGCCAGATACCAAATAAATAGACATTCCCAATAAATATTCTCTCGTCTCGTTTACAAACAACCTGTTTCTATAGTTTTCTTTAGATTTTTCAATGACATTCGAGAATATTTAATAAAGTATTAAACTTATATGTAATTGAATAAAGGTACTGAAAAAATAATTTTTTTTGAAATGGAATTTGCTTAAATTACCATAAAAACTAGATATGAAACAAATTGAAGCTAGTCTGTCAATGAAATTACTTCACTTGCTAATTTAACCTGATTCCATGTTAAAGCACAATTTAACGCAAAATTTGTTCGCATGTTGACACGATTTTCTTCTGTCTAACAAAGAGTTACGACTTTCAGTTCCAAGATAAAAGGTCATTTCACTTTCATTGATTGAAAGCAATTGTCTTTAATCGGTCCTTGAGGGTTGAAAGGAAACGTATTATAAAATGCGTATTTTAACTGTAATTATCTCTATCAGCCTAAAAATATGCATCACCCTAATGTGCATATTCTCTTCGACACCAACTGCGCTTATCGTGTACACATGCATACAAACCAACACACATTCGCATCCACATGCCGAAGGAATTTTTGTCACAATAAAACAGACATGTTGGCTCCCCCTCATCGGCATAAATAATTTCTGAAAATATGTGTACATATTTAAATATTATAATTGTTGCTTGCGGACTTTGTCTCGACAGAGATTTTGAAATTCTCATGCAAATTTATATATAATGTTCTTAAATGGTTTTGCATGGGGGGGATGAATAAACTAATTTTTTCTCGTTTTTGGCATGCAAATTGTTTCTTTATTTTTCGTTTAGTTTCTGATGCAAACACACATGGCAAAGTGTGTGTGTATGTGTGTGTGTATGTTTTTTTTTATAAAACAAACACATGAGAAACGAATACTTGTAAGTGCAAAAACAACAACAAAACTTTTTTTACTTCTGTCTTTGACATTACAAGTGACAGGTGTATTTCGAAAATATATTACGAAGTAATTAGTAAGTTAATTGAAATTGTATTTGCGACAGAATGTCAAATACACTTCTTAGATATTTGCTTAAATGGTCAGGGATGGCCATTAAATGAGCTGCACATAAAAATGGACAATGAAATGAAATCATCAAAAAGCCACACATAAGAATGGTTGGGGAAAATATATTTATAAGCACATTTTAGGTTCATTTTATATTATATTTTCCTGATAAGTTATTGGCAATTTTCGGTCAACCAGTAATGTTTTGTCGAGAGATAAAAATGTCATTACAGTAATTTTAGAAATGGAAAAAAATCCCAGAAACAATAATTGTAGATTTTTTTGTGTACTGCCTATCCGACTTTATATTCTATTATTTTGGCAGAAGCAATGAGAACGCATGCACTTAAGTAATCTGTCAAATTTCAAACACAAGAAATAAAAATTAGAACATTAGAAATTTCTACATTGTATTTAAATAGTGGTGGAAATATTTCCGTTAATTGCTTTGATAGAGTTCACGTGAGCCCCATAAATTATTTATAATACCAAATTTTTCTGAAGCATTGGTATTTTCGTGCTCTTGAGATCACTGGTAGTCACTGAAATCACTGAATCTAATCAGATGAGCGGCAGTGTACGAATGTGTTTGGCTTCGAGGAAATTAAAATAGAATTTTCAAGCTCTCTACGGACCATCAATGATTTCTTTTTTAAATTGGTTCGCTTTTTCAACTGAACCAACAGTATACAACACTGTTTAGACAATGACATTAGAAGGCCCTTTAGTGGAACTTTTTGCAATCTAAAGCACGTTTTCCTATAATAATCTGTACAATTTGAAGGCATCTTAAATACATAAATTTGCAAGTAAAAATTGCTACAACAGCAAACCTATATTCTTATGAGCAGTATTGCTGACGTAGAGCTCTACACAAAAAGCATTTTTTTTAGCACCCACGTATAATATTTTATAGGTTTCTTTTCATGATTTTATTTCACGGTTTTCACATTTTGTTTTTCTCTATTTTTGTGTATTGCATCGATGACATATTGTTTTTTTTTTTACATTTTATGAGTTTTGCAGTGACATGTACAGACAATTTTTATGAGAAATAGTTTTCCGTTCTATTTTGATGCAACTGCGTATTCATATCTATTTAAAATTAGAATTTTATTGTACGTTACAAAAGGTTAAATGAAAAACAGTGTTTTTCTCATTCCATGAAATTCAAATTTAAAAAGTCATACAATAAAAATGGAAAATCACCCCACACAAGTGTACATACGAATATGGACGAATCTTAGAATAATGGCCCAAAGTTAAAAACGAACTCAGGATAGCCGTATGAAATATTTAAAAGCTTTGACAAGATTTGAGAATTTTACGAACGTGAAACAATATTTTGATTCGCTCTAGAAATTGAAATATTTCAGCATGAAAACTTAAATTACAGATTAGTCCGCATGTATTTTTGCACGTTTCCTATTCCACTTCATGGCTGCTTGATATTAATTGCTATTTACAGAAAATGTATTAATTTTGTCTTTATAGTCCAACTATTTATATGTATGATTTCATCATTTTTTTAGTTCGATTTTTGCTTCCTCAAAATCGAGAGTTTTTTGTTGTGATAAAACTGGAGTGATTTTTAAAGAAGACAAGAAAAGTAAAGTTGAAGTTACTGTTTCACGATTTCGTTAAGGGCTTGCTTGCTCGAAGTTTCATATGCAGTTCTGATTCATCGTTAAATTGGACTTAGTTAATACACATTCATTGCGAATAATCTTGTCTATCGTGCTGTCCAAGTTACTAATCTTATTGTTGGATATATGTATGTACTTGTTACTTCTCAAAGCCTCAGATCGAACAATCAGCCACCTCAATAAAACAGAGCGTCGCTTTCAGAAATGCTAGATCCAGTGTGAAAACATCGATTAGCAATAGTATTCTGCCCAGCTCCAATTTTGTCGATATGAAATAAGACGTACAATTATATAAAATCAAAAGCAAACAGCTGCGTAAAACTATGCTTATTATAACGCCACAAATCGTTTAGATATTTTCAATCAAAACCCTTAATTAGAGTCGTGAGAAACGCAGTAGGTGGCATTATTAATTACCGTCATTTTGAAGTCATGTTGCTGCAGCCATTAAAAAAAAAGTTTGCTAAAACACACACACACAAACACGCCACCCCACTGAAGATATGCACTAAGAATAAGACATAGGAAATAACAAATAGTACATCACACTTTTTTTTCCTTTTCAAGCATATACCACCCCCAAATTGTACAAAGTCAAACACATTTACTTTAACAAGGGTTTCAATGCACACACACGCACACTTGCAACAAGTCATTTAAGTTCGCTAATGGCATCGTTTAGTTAAACCTTAATGGGTGTGGTATATAAACACTATATTCAAGATTTACTCAACACTTGTACACAGTACATAGTCTGTACATAATGTGAATGGTGAAAAAAGAGCAAACTGTAACACAGAAAGAGAGAACATTGCAAAAATTTCCAGGCATTTAAAAAAAGCCAAGCAAAAACAAACTTCCCAACAAACACAACGTAAACACTTCTGGCAATTTGCCTTTGGAAGAAAGTCTTTATAAGAGCATGTGATGTAAAATAATTAAAAAATTAAATTTTGTTTTGTATTATTTAAAAAATTGAATCTTTATTTCAGCAATCAAGCAACAAGTGCTCTGTCAATTGCTTTTGAATTAAGATTGATTTTAACTTAAAATTAGTTCAGCTTATATACTACTTATGAGAATATCCTAGACTACTTTTATAAACGTGAATGCATTGGCGCTGTGGAAGTGTTGTTGGAAATTCTTGATGAAATTTGATTTTCCTTAAAAATATTTATTTGTTCCCACAGTGGTGAATGTTTTAGTTTGCCCCAAATGTGCATAGCATTGCAAGTGCCGTTATTACGGCAAATTATTAAATGCATAACTGCATTAAATAAGGGCAGTGACTATTTCTAATTTTGTGGGAATAAACAAAACTGTTATTTAATCCATGTATAAATTTTCTCACGACGGGCTTAAGTGTGACACACACACACGCGAGTCATAAACATTTCATGGTCACTTCAAGAGGTGCAAAGGCGGCATTGTTTTTAAATAATTCACATGTGCTTGCCGGCCTTTGTTGATAAGATTTTTAGTGATACCTGATATTGTTTTGCCTGATTAATAAATGCATTTGAAATAATTAAATCTTTCATTTGTTATGGTTTAAAAGAATTAAATCATATTATGCTACACCTCCACTTTTCGCAAGAATGTTCATATAACGATAGTTTTATGGACATTCTTTTACAAAGATTGTTTTATTTTAAAATGTAAGAAAATTAAAATTGATTTATGACTTATCTAGTAAATTATTTTGTTTACTTCTATTTATATTTATTTATTAACAATTGTAGGGAAAGTTTTTTATTAAAAAAAAAAATAATTATTAAATTGATATACATATATGTATATATATTCTTATTTTACAATCGCGATTGCTTAGTAAAGGCTTTTTACTATGTTTTACTTGTTATGATATAACTTAAGTCTATTCTTATGTACTATTTGTTTTTTATTGGTTTTCTTATCAACTATAGTTACATTATTTCTTATGTCTATGTTCTTAATTTCGAATGGTCCTTTGTAGTTTGGTTCTACTTTGTGACCTGCTTCATATTTAAGTAAAACTAAATCTCCTATTTTTAAATTGTAGTCTAAAACATTTCTATCGTAATTTTGTTTTTGCTTAATTTTATTCCTATCTAATAATTGTTGAGCTCTCTTATATGCTACTTCTAATCTAAATTTTGCCTCTTTGGCATAACTATCTATATTATACAAAGGGTTGATTTTATCAATTTTATTAAATTGTTCAGACTGGTTAGGAAGTTTTGAAAAGACTAGTTCATATGGACAGTAATTGTGAACTGTTGATGGAGTTGTATTAAAACAATATGTAAAATATTTTAACCATTCGTCCCAATCTGTCTTGTCATTGTTAATATAAGAACGTACGTACTCGTTAAAAGTTCTGTGGCTTCTTTCTATTGTTCCTAACGTTTGGTGGTGATATGCAGTGGAAGTTATTTTTTCAATTTTTAAAAATTTACAAATTTCTTGTAATGTTTCATTTGTATACTCAGTGCCCATGTCCGAAATGAACGTCTTCATTGGACCATAGGTAAGTATAAAGTTTTCAAAAATTGCTTTAGCGACTGTTTTAGCGCTTTTGTCTTGTATTGGTATTGTAACTAAATATTTAGTTAAGTCACATATTAGTGTGATAGCATATTCATTTCCGCAAATTGATTTTGGAAATGGACCTATTGTATCTACATACACCGTGTTAAATGGTTTATCTGGTGTTTCTGTAAGTGTCATTGGACTTTTCAAATGTGTTGTTGTTTTTGATGTTTGACACTTATGACATGATTTTACATAATTTGATATGTCTTTGGACATATTCTTCCAGTAATAATATCTTTTTATTTTTTGTATTGTTCTATAAATTCCGCAATGTCCTCCTTCTATGGGATCATCGTGATATTTCAGCATTATTTCGAGAATTGCCTTGGCATTCTTGCTATCAATTTGGGTCACCTCATTTAGTAGCGCTACTTTAATATTCTTTAATATTTTATTGCCCATATTTTTAAATTCATTAATTGAGATAAATTCGAAAATTTTCTCACTAGGTGCCACTTGTAATTTATTTATATTATGTTTACCGGCCACATATTCGAGCCTAGGGAGAAATTGTCCTAAGTCAAAGTTCCCTTTAGTAAACAAATCATTAATTTGTATATATGTTACTGTAGATTTTCCTCGTTTGATGTAACATCTTCCGGGGGAAATCTTAAGTTTATAATATTTTCTGACGTCAGTGTTGTTTAGTGGTACATATATACTGGGCTCATTATTTTTCTTAATATTATTATGCTGATTATTTATATTATTATTTATTTTTGTTTTTTCATCGGTCATCGATCTAGTCGTGACTCTAAGTATAGAACAAATTTTGGTATTCATGTCTTTTAGGTCATTTATGCTTATTCTTGAAAGTGCATCGGCAACATAGTTTTCTTTTCCCCTAAGATACTCAACTGTAAAATTGTATTCTTCCAGATCAAGTCTCATTCTTGTTAATTTTGAGCTTGGGTTTTTCATTGAAAATAGGTAAGATAGTGGTCTGTGGTCAGTGCGGACAAGGAAATGTTTTCCATATATGTATGGTCTGAAATGTGTTATGGCCCAATGTATGGCAGTTAGTTCCTGTTCAATTGTTGACTTGTTGCTTTCGCCTTTAGTGAATGTTTTTGAGGCGTATGCAATGGGTAAATGTTTGCCATCATATTCTTGTGATAATACTGCTCCACAAGCGAATTTACTTGCGTCCGTTGTTATGCAAAATTCTTTTGTGAAATCTGTCTTCTAGTTCTGAAATCTGTACCAATGTCAAGTCCGCTATTAAAGTGTTAATCCGTTCCATGAAATTGAGTACGTTTCCCTTTTGTTTAGTGTTTCTTAGGTCAAAATGTATGTTGCTTGCCGTTCTTGTGGATTTGAAATGTTTTGTTAGAACTGTTTTAAGTTCTTCGAGTGTTTCAGGTGTGTTTCCTATAATCAGTATGTCCCTGACTCTGTCTACTAATTTTATCGCCAGTACGTATTTTATTAGGTTTTTTTTTTCTTGCTCATTCAGTTCAGAATGAACCATTTCTATCATTGAAAGGAAAATGTGTTTTGGTGTTCCGTCGAAAACTGGAATTACATCCGAAGCCTTTTTACTGTCAAAGTTCGACATGATTTTTGGAATTTCTTCTTGCTGCTCTTTTTGTAAATCTTCTCCTTTATGTAGTGTTAATATCTGTATTGCTGTTTCTTTAAAATTTCTAAACTGAATTATATTTTCATCTCTTAATGGATTTGCCAGATGTTCTACTACTTTAACAAATTTTTCACTTAATTGTTCTATTGCATTTAATTTTTCTTGTACTGTTTCTTTTGTGTATTTTTTGTTATGGATTTTTTTAGCGTTTTATATTATTTTCTCTAGTTCTTCAAATAATTGTTCCATGAATATTATTTATTTATACAATATATGTATTTATAATTTTTTTTTTTTTTTTTTTTTTTTTTCATTTTTATTCTTATTTATACATATGTATTTGAAATGTTTGTTATATATTTTGGACATTATTTCGTACAACCTGTTTTTTTATATAGTGTTGCAAAAAATTAAATAAAATTATTATTACAAAAATAATTAATAAAACTATTACAATTTCCTGACTAATTTCTATTTTATTATTATTGACGGCGTATGCGTTCGACTGTCCTTCGACCTTTGCGTCGGCTATACCCATGTCTAATATGTTTTCTATATTAAAATCTATCATTTAAAATAATGTAATTTGTATATTCTATACTCTATTCTATTTTCTTCTGGGTTCTTCGTTTATTGGTGTCCTTTTGATTTTTCTCGGCTTCGGTCCTACGGAAAGGATGGATGGTTTAGTTGCTTTGTCTGCACCTTCTTATAAAATTGCCTTCCATCTGGCTTCTGCCTCTTCAAGATTTTTAAGAATTTCCTCCAAGCTTTCTTCCATGAAGGATTTTTTGATTAGGAGGGGTTCTATTTATTTTAATAATAAAAAAAAATTATAAATAGAGAACCAACTAAGCTTGAGCTCTATCTGTTGGAACCTATTGTCCTTTTTCAATATAAGGATAAGCAGAGTATGCTTTATCTTCCTTATAAAGAATCTGGCAGGATCGCCATGAAGCAAAATAATTAAAACAATTAAATTTTGTTTTTATATTATTTAAAAAATTGAATCTTTATTTCAGCAATCAAGCAACAAGTGCTCTGTCAATTGCTTTTGAATTAAGATTGATTTTAACTTAAAATTAGTTCAGCTTATATACTACTTATGAGAATATCCTAGACTACTTTTATAAACGTGAATGCATTGGCGCTGTGGAAGTGTTGTTGGAAATTCTTGATGAAATTTGATTTTCCTTAAAAATATTTATTTGTTCCCACAGTGGTGAATGTTTTAGTTTGCCCCAAATGTGCATAGCATTGCAAGTGCCGTTATTACGGCAAATTATTAAATGCATAACTGCATTAAATAAGGGCAGTGACTATTTCTAATTTTGTGGGAATAAACAAAACTGTTATTTAATCCATGTATAAATTTTCTCACGACGGGCTTAAGTGTGACACACACACACGCGAGTCATAAACATTTCATGGTCACTTCAAGAGGTGCAAAGGCGGCATTGTTTTTAAATAATTCACATGTGCTTGCCGGCCTTTGTTGATAAGATTTTTAGTGATACCTGATATTGTTTTGCCTGATTAATAAATGCATTTGAAATAATTAAATCTTTCATTTGTTATGGTTTAAAAGAATTAAATCATATTATGCTACACATGCTCGTTCAACTCGACGTCTTCTCCAGCTATCAACTTCAACATGACATGAACATGACGTCGGCAAAGCAACAGTAATAATACGCTCGTATTTTTGTGCATAGAAAACACGTATATCGAAACTATTCAAAATTTTTGATTTGTCGACGTGTTTACTCTATTCTTCACTTCAGTATTTACTTTATTTATTTCAGTATTTTATAAAATTTTTCTGTTCAATATTTTTTATCACTTATTTGTGGTATTTTTCATGAGAGCTGAGCTGTCAAACAAAATGACCTCTCCTGCCTAACTTCAACAACAAGATATGAGTTCTTATAAATTACAGTTTTAGAATAGATCATACTAGACTAATATATTAATCCATAATAGAATATACAATATAAAAACACAGTAACAGCAATAGCTATGAAATAGTTGCAAGAACGATTATGGACTCACAGAATTATATAAAATAGAAATATATGTATATAAAACAGATAAGTCTACAATAACCATTAATAAAAAAATTATTCAGGAAATATTCTTCCTAAAGAAGGCCGACTTACATGTTTTCGAATATCACATATGTAATAAATTTCAAGTCACATTATAGGTTTCCTTTTTACCAACTATTTTCTAATTTCAAGTCAGTTTTAGTACAAACACCTTTCTGTTTACTGGGATGCAACGGCCGACTAAATGTTGTTGTAATGAAAAAGAATACTCTGACGCGCGCATAACGGAAACAACCGGATATAAAACAGTTTGCCATGTAGTTGTGCTTCTTGTAAAATTTTGTCTAAAACACACATAAAACTTTTTATGAAGTTTATCATTTCTAGGCACAAAAATAATGTTTTGTTTTTATGATTGCTGGCATCTAAACCTGCTGAGAAGGAGGAGTTATCAGTTTGTTTTTTTTTTTACAAAAGTTACAAGTGACGTTCGCTACTGCTGTTGAAACATTTTGTGGCTTCAAAATAGTTCTATTAGTCATACTCGGGCACTAGTAAATTGCAAGAACTAATCGTTTTTACATAATTATCATGAAAAAGATAATTATTACATGAAAAAAAAAATATTTTTTTCATCTATTGCTCAGAACTTGCATAGTGTTGCTGGACAATAAAATGTAGCCACAGTCCCCCTTAATTTTTTTTCTCTGGCATTTCTCTGGAACGACAACAATATATAGCGCTCTTTTTCGACATACATATAGTTTAAAATTTCTTGAGAGGTAGATAACAGGTTGATTGATGACTTCCTCGAATACGAGCACAATAAGATCAGCATTGTTTCCACAATGGAAAAAAAAATATTCAATTTCAGACGCGTAAACATCTGCACATTTTTGTTAATAATTTTATCGGACTTTCTATGTAGTTCGATTTTTACTTCCTCGAATGAGAAAGATCTTTTGTGAAAAAATGAGGGAGTGATCAACCTTTTTTTAAAGACGACTAGAAAAATAAAGTTGAAGACTGGGATACAAACCATGGCTGTTTCACGGCCACCACGTCACTCATTTACTTTGAGCCGAGGCCATGACTAATTGCATACTGTTTTTTAAACAAAAGCGCATAGGCGTCCTACCACTAAGCTCTTTATTATCGAATGTTTATATTTAATCTTATTGATCCACTTTCCACTTTATCACTGTGTTTTCCTGTCGATTGGCATATTTTTTTTATAATGTCTCACCAACATCCAATTGATTTCCAATTAATTTTTGTGTTTGTTGCTATATTATCAGTGCTATCAACGTGTTAAAAGTGCTAATTTTATATATATTTAAAAAATCACTCTAATTTTATCACAAAAAATCTTTCTCAACTTTAAGGAAGCCCGATAACATTATTAACACTTGTAAATCATTTATGTAGTTCGATAAGTTAAAATTATCTGCGCGTCTTTGAATACCATATTTTCCCTTAGCAGATAAGACTATTTTTGTTTCAATCAAATATTAAATCTATTGACGATACTTGCCTGTGATCGATTAGTTACTTTCGAGAAAATATATAAAAACTATGCGTTGATGGAAACACCTGGGCAAACGTGATGGAATCATTCTGCATTCACATCGTAAATTGTGTAGACTTCATTAGAGAGTCGCCAAAAATAAGACTTTTGAATTGGTTGCATAACTTTTTCCGATCCAAATATTCATGAATTTCGACCAAGATGACGGTGGCTTTCACTAACTAACTCACATCGTACTGCAGTGCAGGCGTAACTTTACGATTAGTGCTTACGAAGCACTAATCGAGGGGTTTCTTGTCCAACTCAAAAGCTGTTTCATCAAAATACGAAATTTACTTGTTCCGTCTTCACGGAAAGTAACTGGCATCTCTATAATGAAAAACCATAACTTGATTTACTGCTATTCTGACATTGCATATATTATATTTTACTAGTCCAGTGTTGAATTAAAAGTTGCTACCACCTGGAAATAGAAATATGCAGTGTTTACGAAAAATGTAATAGAATTTTTTTTTTTTTGAAGCATTTTTATAGCATTTGTTTTAATTACTTATCTCTGTATAAAGCAACAAAATTATATTATCGTAGAGCGGAATTTTTGCTGTTTCATAAGAAAAAACTACTTTAATATGATTTTCTATAAACATTGTAATTATAGCAACAAAATGCGAATGCTATAATTAAAAGTTTTAGCACCATAAATAAATTTGTTAATTGCAATTAAACCATTTTATAACTGTAATGCAAAATGCATGTAATCCCAGTCCATAATTTCCACAAGCAACAAAAAATTTCAGTACATATTCCAAACCTGATTACGTGCTAAAATTGAGCAAAGGTTTTTTCTATCAATATGTTAGCAAGTTAAAATTGATTTTACAGATATTTTTTTAACAATTAATAAAGGTAATGCTACTTGTTTTTGCAAAGCCCTGCAGTAATGAAATGTTGCCTTGTTACTTCTCATGAAATCGATTTTCATAATAATTACTTTCAGATATTTAAATGCTTTATCCGAATAGGATATATAAACTTCATTTTATATATCAAATAATACTTTTTATTAAACAAGTTCAATTCTCTCGTGCCTGTATTGGTAGGGCATAAGCAGATTTCAAAAAGTTGGGATATTCAAACTTATTAAGCTCTGTGGCTTTTGTTCCAATGAAATTTGAGATCAAACTTCCAGCTTGCTTTTTTCCATGCGTTGTTTGTCAGTCCTAGCCAATGAAAACTCAAAATACACAGCTCAATTTCACTTGGAATGATTTTAGCAAGGACTAAACTTAGTTTAAGAAGTTTCATAGTCGGCCGTGTCGTTTCTGGCCTAAACAGGAGGAGCTCAATACAAATTTTGGATCTTTAAAAGACGATTTTTTTCCGTCTGCAGGCTTGTTTAATGCTACAAAGAACTATTTTTTTTTTACAATTGTGTTCAACAACATTATTAAGCGCCTTGTCAAAATCGAGTTTGCCGTCGGTATGGTACATTCAAATTGTATGGGCATGAGAATTTTTGACAAAATAGTCTTCCACTTTGGCTTAGGTATGCATGATGGACGGAATAAAATTTGATATGCAAAATTTATTTTTTTTTTATCATTTACGTATTAAAACCACATGCAACAAAACAACATCATGCAACACAAACAATTTTTCTGAAATTCCTAAAAATATGCAACACTTAAGAATTTTAAAAATCTGGAGCACCGGAAATAAATTTGTTCGGTAAGGAAATTGGAGAATCAGAACCATTCCTACCCGAGTCTGTGCTGATTGGCTTGTGGTATTTAACGTATATAAAATCCACTTTTGAGGTCGCATACAGCAACAGAACTGCGAGGTTACAAATGCTTTCATATCGTTTTCCATCCGATATACTATTAACGCTACGCAAGTTTATAATTTTATACAAAAATTTATAAGTTGATAGGAAGGTTCGTTTTTTAATTTGATACACATATTTATTTATTCAAAGTAAAAGCATTTACATAACATTAGCAGTTTAACGTTTTATTACATGCATTATATTTGAAACAAAAAAACAAGCGCATTACTACACGAATTTTTTAGCATGCGATTTATTTAATGTAAAGTGCATTTATTTACAACTTTTAACATGCGAAAAAAATGTCGACAAGCTAAAATTTAGTGGAACATGAATACTTTTTGTAAAACTAAAATGCTTGTCACAAGCCATCATGATAAGAGGCCTGTTTAGAAATTTAGAGATTGATTTTTGAGTCATATAAAATGCGTAACAGGTAAATTTTAATGTGATAAAAATTCTGAGTATTAAAAATAAAAACATACGTTCTATTCATCGGTGGCAGCCGAGCGAGCTGTCTAGAAAATTTATATGAAAAGTATTTAAATAATTAAGAGATTTTCTTGCAAATGATACAGCATGAGGTATAAAATATAAAAGGATCACTGGTTTTAGTTGTATTACATACTCCTATTCAAGACGTTTTAAACGTGTTAAATCGAAAAATGTACCATGTGATGATCATTAGATGCAGGTAAAGCATGAAGGAAAAAAAACAATGCTTGTTCATAAACAATAACTTACACAGAATGCCAATGAGGGTGGAAAAAAAATTTGTGTTCGCAGCAGCTATTAAGTTTCTCCAAAAGCAGCACGCTTTGTTTAACACATTTGCCAGTGGCAAGATTTCGTTTTTTTTAACTCTTTTTATTCGGCGATATGAGGAAAGTGGGCTAATGCAAATGCTCCGTTTCTCCGAGACACACAAACTAAATGTGTGAATGGCCCAATTTCACAATTTTAATACGCTTGAATACATTTACAACCAAAATATTTTCATCTCAGTGATAATTAATCAATTTATTTTGTTTTTGTGCACGTTTCAGGAACCCTTCGGCATACTGTCATTTGGGATTATATGCTTTGTTTCGTTTTTTGTTTGTTTTTTTTTTTTTGCATATTACCACTTTCACTTGTTTACATTAATTCTCATACACTCAGTTATTTACGAAACGAACGAAAATTGATTATAAACAGCCTGTTTACAGAACACGATTTATCTATACTGCCGAACGGTTAGGTTATGTTAGGTTAGTTTGATGGGAGTGGTAGGTGTGTCTACCCATGTCGTGCGACATACACTTGAGCCCGTATAGGCTTGATCTGCGCTCCGTGTATTTAACCACATGGATCTATCGGAACTCCGTGTCATTCGCTAAGTTTCTTAATTTCCTCCAGCATATGCCCCCCGTAATTGGGTTGTGTCTGGTAAGGTGTCTCTCTCAAAATACTACCCAACTAAATCGCAACAATTTTCATGTTCGCAACTTGCAAATGCGAAGTTGTGTGTGTACCTTTCATCTTTGCTTGGCGAAAGAATGCAATCGATCGCGTATAAAAAATATTCCACTGTTCTAAATAAATTTTAATATCAATTTTGTCAAATTAAAGGTGTTTTCGTTCGCAATAACCTTATATACTTAATTTGCACTGTTTCTCTAAAATGCAAGAAAACATCGTAATAACCGTAATTGAGTAACAGAAATAAATAATTGCATGATATTCTGCAAGGGCTTTTGCAAAACAATTTGAAAATATTCCTCTTATTATAGAAACGAAAACGGTGTAATTAGTTTTTAAAGGCGACACTCAGAAGCTAGTGTCTGTAAAATGATATCATTTGAAATCTGTTTTATTTTTTTAGAAGAGATAGGTTGGAAGTGCATAGTAGATGAAAGAAAAAGTTAAGAGCTTCGTTTGTTAATATACAAATGCTGCAATTACATGTCACGTTTAATACTTAGAGCAGCATTTAGCGCAAACAAACAAATTCGAAATGTTGTTAAAGCCATTATGCATCGATGTTTAGTTTTGGAGTTTTTTAATTCTTTTTCTTCTAATGTCATAATTTTGCACTTTGTTCTGAGGCTTACACAATTTTCATTTGACCTCGTCGATATGTAAATGTCCATAAAATTCATGTAGCAACGAATTTGCTTAAAATGCAGTAACTGTAAAATTTTATAAAATAATTTTCAAAACAAAAGTAAATTCACCATTAATTGTGCTGTTAAAATTTATTTTCGGTGCTGCAGACATTTATACGAATCAACCATTGAATATCGTAGTTTTATCCACATTGACATTCTGTGGATTGTGTTTTTTTATTTTTATTTTTTATTTTTTTTGGTTTTTGATTAAAGTAAAATAAAAAACAAATTATGAAATTATCCCGAAATTTCGTACGTGCTGTTAAAGTTGTGGTGGCGGGGTTTGATTGTTATTGGATTTAAATTAAACTTTAATTTTGTAGGTACATATTAAAGAAATTAAATCATGATAAATTTCCGAAGAAAATTTTCTTCTTATCAAATCGAATTGGATCAGAATATTATGTACGTTATTTTTATGTTGTACTTAAAGATTTAATTGAGATTTTTTTCGAAAGCATTCCAAAATTCTTGGAAAGCTACAAATGTACTTCTATGCGCTCTCTGTGCGCGTCAAAATAAACAGCATAAGCATATTGTAGGTGTTCTATTTATGAACTGTCATTAAGTTAGAAAAAAAAAACTACAAGTATGTACAGACGTCTTCAAAAAGCATATTCTTTATTTTTTTTTATTTTACACGAAATTTAGAAACAAAAAGTTAAAATAAAAACATAAAAAACACTGCAATCCTAAATCGCCGGAAACCGCAACAAATTTGATCAGTAAAATTTGGCACAGTAAAAATCATTTCGCTCTTCAGGTAAACATGTTAAAAATTGGCAGAGAACGATAATTTTTAAATATGATGTTTGTTTAACTACACTAAAATCGTTTATCGTTAAATTTGGAATATTTAAAAAAAAACCTCTTAATTCAAGAACCATCAATTTAAGACCAAACTTTCTCAACAGCTTATGCAATTCACAACCTTCTGGTAACAGACTCAATAATATCAACAACAAATAGTTTTATCTGCTCAACATGATGTTATTGTTTCAATAAAAAAAACCAATCGCTGAATAGATGAAATTTTTATTTGTGTGTAGATCGTATGTGACCCTATAAAAATATTTTGCTGAATCAACAAAAATGTTCAATGCAAATAAGAAACAGAAAAGTAGTTTTTATTTTTGGTAATATGATAGTAAATACATATGTTTATATAATTTTTAATTTAAATATGTTGGCACCATTGGTACATATGCACCAACACATTTTTAATCAACAAACTTTACCAAAGCCCTGGCTAGAACTCAACTTTAAGATAAACAAATTTGTTTCAATGTTGGCTTGTAAGTAACTGCATAGATATTTTATTGGAATTTAATCTATCGAAGATATAAATATGTAGCTATTGTTAACCTGCAGACTGCAAATCATTATAAAAAATTAATATTGAAAAAAACAGCAAATTCAACTAATTCGTACATATGTACATATGTTTATGCACAAAAAACACATAGGCAGGTACATTTATATGCATACCCATACCCGGGTTTGCTAAAACTCACACATTTCAGTAGGTAGGTATGTATGTGCCTACGTAGACTTATTAAATTATAAAATTTCATTTCAATTTTTAATTAAAAACAAACTTTTCTATTTGTTTATTTAGTAAAAAATATTTTTACTTAAAGTTCAACTGAATGTTGAATAATTTTACATATACATATTTACGTTGTACAACATCAAGGTGGAGTGTTTGTGAAATATTGAACCAATCACAAGCGACTATAGCTCCGCCTTTTTATGGCTGCAAAGCAAAAAAAAAAGAATGGTGTTGGTATTGAATACACAACTCATTCTACCGTACATAAAAATATGTATGACCATAAAAACATACTACAGCTATGCCATAACCAGCAACAACATGCCAAACACACACACACACATTTAATAAAGAGAAAGAAGAAAAAATTGCACTCACACATTCTGACGCATACATAAAAATAACACCACACTACGTCGAGCAATAACAAGATGGAAAGCAACAAAAGTAATGATATGCACAACAAAAAACTTTAGTGCCAATTTTCACACGGCAAGTTACTTGCAGCAAGTCTTATTAAATTTTCTTTTGAACTTGCTTTCATGTTCCCACAGAGCAAGTTTACTTGAACACATTTTAGAGCAAATGTAGCATTTTCCAACACTCAGTACGACAGCACCTAGTCCTACCTAGATCACAAAAGACGATGCTATTTTGAAATTTCATTCGTGTCTACACAGGACAAATTTTGCAGCAATTTCGATGGTAATTTTTGTGTTTTCTTTAGCACATTATTTTCATGCAATTTGACGCCTGATTTTATCTTACGTTAAGAAACTCTTATTAAATATACTGCATACGGCCTTATAAACTTAATCAGTTCTGCACATAAACACCTTTTTGCTTTATTTATTTACCATTAATATTTTAAACTCATATACTACAACTGTCTGTACACCACGCGCCGAAACAGAGAATATAAAGAAATGCCAAAAATATAAGCCAATCAAAAAAATACTATCTGCTATTTCTGATCAAAATAAAATCGTCGTATACGGGCAATTAATTTTCCCTTCTTATTCCCCTAACCGAATACTTCAACAAGCTTAAGAATTGCCCAACTAAAATTACCTTATGTGATCTTGCTCAGAACGATTTTCATTTGCAAGAAATGAAAACGAAGTGTCAAGCACAGGCAAGTGTGCCCCAACTTTCGGTCTCTCTTCTGTTCTTATCTATTTCGCACTATTTAGTCAAGATTTGGCACAAGTAAATTTCCCTCTTAGAATTGAGACTTGCAACACAATAACTAAAACTGAAAAAGTGCAAAGTCGAGTACGTACTTCCATTTGCTATGGGCATAGTTCGGTACGCATACCACACGGCCTGATATGAACTGAAACGTGTAGACTTTCACTATAACGATCTAATAAAATGGTATGTCGAGTAACTGATTAATTAAAAAGAAATTAGTTCATTATTTGATATGAAACCTAATGGAATGATTCAAAACAAAAATTTAAGGCTGTTTTTTTTTTTTTTGTTGAGAAAATAAAACTTAATAATGATGTATTTCATCCTCGACGGCATTAAAAAAGCGGAGGTCAAAAATGTTTTTTATGATTATTTTTAATGACACTTAAACAATATTAGTACTTTTTTTCATTAAACTTTCTGAAAAAATATTATTATTTTAGGTCTTAAATCGACCGTATTAGTGTTTTCTGTCTTTTTCAGGCGTCTATAATCGTTGATGCTAATCAACTCATCAGTAGATTCATATTCTATTATTTCCCTGAACACAATGAGAATCACAAACATTCAAAACAAACTTTTTGTAATTTTGGAATATTTATATGCAAGTTCCAAACATTCTCTTGAGTATTTTCGAGTCTACTGATGAGTTCATTAGCGTCAACGAAACGTCGGCTGAAAAAGACAGAAAACAGTAACAAGGTCCATTTTTAGACCTAAAATAATACATTTCAATTATCTTTTAAAGCAAATAAAGCATTAAGTTAATTTTTGAAAAAATTTATCCGCTCAGTAAAGTAAATAGGATTTCGTTAAATCAGCAGATAAATTGTTTGAAGGTGGACCTGTAAACGAATTCGCTGATTCAAACAACAATTTTAGAAAAATTTGATAGGTATTCAAGACGACTTCAAGTTTACTTTCTTTAATAGCATAAATAGCATTGAAAAATATTGCTTTGAAAAAAATAAGAAATAGTCAGATACTTTGTATGTCTTATTTTTTAAATAGAGCATTTTATATTATCAATCAAAGGTGCTGTGTCTATAAGAATTATATATGTATTTTATGGTTTAAGTATATTTTAGGAGATAACAGCTGTTTAATTTTGGATAAATCGTCGTAATTAGTCACAACCTGAACTTTAATGAACGTTGGAAATTATCATTAAATTCCTTTTATATAAAATTAGCCTCTTATAATGCGATTCACTGTAGGCGTACACAGGTGTAAAGGCCTATTTTATCACCTCGAACGCTACTGCTTATGAAATTGTTAATTTATGACATCTTCTCAACAAATTTTTTATAAATTTTTTATAAAGTCTTTAGTAAACAAGTTGTAAAAATCTACTTTTTACATTTGAAGCTTCAATTGTGATTTTTGTAGACTGACTTCTTCCATACATACTTTTATGTAAAAAAATTTGCGTACAAAAATATCGTTAAAAAAATGCCCTTGCTTTAAATCGTGCACGTGCTCTTTCTTTGAAAATTTGTGATTTATCGTTTCGATTTGATTATTAATCCAAATAATTTAGGGGGTGGAAGCACAACTTGAAATTTTTTTAATATTTTGTTTTTAATTAATATCAAAGCAATCAAAACTTCGTAGAATAAATTATTAAAGTGTTAATAATGATTGCTTTTGTGATGTGATCGCAGCAATTGACAGAAAGGAGAACCTTAAATGACGCAAGCCTACATCCGAAGAAACTCTTTATATTTTCCCTTATCGTAACTAGTATTTTAACCGCAACTACAATCCCAACACATGCTCACACACATCCATACACATGTATCGATGTGTGCACAATCAACTAACAATAATTTAGTTTTAATTGAATGCATAAAGAAGACAGGCATATGACTGCACAACTGCAAGAAATGAAAAGAATAAAAAGAAAAATGGTTACCAAATGTGAAACAAAAATGGAAAAATTGTATTTCATTGTCTTTCTTTTTATTTTAATTAAACATTTTGTATGCGTTTTTAATGCGGAATTATATATTTATTTATTTAATTTATTTTGTTGTTGTTGTTGTTGTTGTAGGTATTCCTGGTATCATTAAGGTCTGTCTGCATATTACAAATAAATATTACGAACATGGAAGGGCTGTTTTTACAGAAAAACAAAAAACAAAAATGAATAAATTTACAATTTCCTTTAGAAAAAAGCAAGCTTTAATTTAGTTATCTTTAACAGCTTATATTTATATCGGCAGCTCACAAAATAAAAATTAGCATTTGCAAAATGTTACGAAATAAATTTTGTATTTAATGTTGAGTTCCTGCAAATGTTTGTGTCATAAGTTGCAACACAACACTTTCGATGAGAAATAATTAAATTATCGTTGGTAATTTATACAAATATTTGTCGGCATGTATTAGTTACATAATTAAAGGTTCATTTTGCAAGCATAAATTGAAAAAGTTTGTGTGAAACTAGAATTTGTGTCCGATATTTGAGGTAATTGATAGAACGTGCATGGTGTTACATGCAAGGAACAAAATAAAGACATCTATAACTTGACACCGCAAATGTTTAGTTTCCGTAATGCGTTTTACCAAAAAAAACAAATATGTATGCATATAAATTAGATGTACCGAAAGTGAGTAGCCAGACTGCCGCTGAATCGGCTAAAACTATTTTACAATGAATGCCGTAGGAAGAAACATTGAAAATATTAACACTAAAATTAGAGTTTAGTATTTTTCTTCAAAATTCTAGTCTTAGGTTAGCAACTAAAGTACTACATCTATCGCCAAATATTCCGCCTCATTCTCTGTAGATGGGAATATTGTTGATACATACATATATACGAAAGATTATAGCAAATATACCACTTCCCGTGTGGGTCAAGGTAGTGGGTCAAGGTAGTGGGTCAAGGTAGCAGCAGTTTTGATTGACTTGCGTTCAGTAACCAAATTTAGTTAAAAATAGTGGCGGCTTGTATTGATTTGTTTATTGTATTTTTCAGCCGTCATCCATATGTCTCCGACATATTGCGTTTACTGACGAGTTGAGTAGCTTCAACGAAATTTCGGTGGCATGCGGATGACTGAAGAAGACAGCAAACAAATAATAAGGCCGATTATGGCCTTATAGCAAATGGCCTTATAGAAAATTACAACTTTTGTAAACATAACTTAATAAGAAACCCAGTTAAAATAATTTAGATACATAAAAACCCTTTCAATTCTAAAGGAAAAGGGATTAATTTGGGAAAACGACTTCACGAAAATCACCTCATAATTTTGTTTATTTTGTTGTTCCAAAGAATCGAGATCCAAAACGGTTTTCAAAAAAATATTGGGAGTTCGGAAAATTACTGCAAGTTTTCCAGAGGCAAATAACACCAAAAACTACCCGAAAATCGATCACTGGTCTTACTTTTTATTTTCTTACTCTATTTGTGTCATCAAAATTCAGTAACTTCAAGCTTTTCATAATGAAACTAACAATATGTCAGAGCCGTTGAAAGTTTTACGATATATCTCAAAAACGATACATCTCTTTTTAAATTTAATCGAATAAAAGAAGGAACAATTGTTAATTATTGCATTGTTCTTGAGTTCGATTTTACTTCCTTAGGACTTAGAAAGATTTTCTGAGGTAAATTTGGAGTGATCAACGTGTCTTAAAAAGACAAGAAAAGTAAAGTTGAAGACTTATTGGCTGGGGTACATACAATGGCCGCTTCACGTCCTCCACAACGCTCATCAACACCCAACTTTGCTTCGAATCCAGGCCATGACTAATTGTATGCTGTTTTTAAGAAGCAGCGCATATCCATCCTACCAAATGAGCTCTTCATTACGGAATATCTATACTCAATCTTATTGATTAACTTTCGACTTTATCACTGTGGTTTTCTGCGTTAACTTTACGCCGAGTCCACAGATTTTTAAGCATTAATCTAGCTTTAGTTTAGTCGAACTGTTTGATTTACCACTATTAACTATCTATCGGACTTAAGTTCGATTTTTAATTCCTCAGAATTGAGAAAGATTTTTTTTTGTATTAAAATTGTAGTGATCCGCATGAAGAATAATTGCAGAATTTTTATTCATAATAACAGGAACGACAGGAGGCAACGAAACGAAACACGAAACTGATTTTCCTGTTTCGCCTGCATAAGAACATGTTGCGTTTCCAATAATTCTTATAAATTGTTTTTGTTTTTTCTTTACCCTTTACAGATCTCATACTAGATTATTGCCAAAAACTAATAGAAAAATTTGGTTATCCTTGGGAAATGATGCCACTGATGTATGTGATACTTAAAGATGCTGGTGTTGATATCGATGAGGCTTCAAAACGCATTGAAGAAGGTAACAAATAATAACCAATCACATATAAAAATCTTAAAATAGTCAGTGTTTTCTGAAGTTTCAAATTGAAAAATAATGAATAATTATTTTTAAATGTTGGAAATTGTGTGTATGTTTTTTCGGGTTTTAGCAAAGCAACTCTTTAAGCAATTAAAATTAAAGCGCAATTCAAATATGTCTGACAACGACTTAAAACGCCATCACGAAAGCCACGATGCCAGCTTAGAATGTGATGTACCTGCCAAACGTATTAGACTAGGTAAGATTTATATAATGTTTTTTTTTTTACTTCAGCTTTGATAATTTGTTAAGAGTTAGGAAATAAAATTGAACAGAAAACACTGAAAATTTATGAAATATACTACTCTTTATTACAAACACTTTTTGATTTGAATTGATTTCATTCAGGGCAACATGTTGTCAACGAATATTCACGTCAACATAATCTAAACATTTATGATGGATGTGAATTGCGTTGCGCCACACGTCAATGTGGTTGATAAAATTCACCTTCATATATTAAATTGTAAAGTAATAAAACCTTTTAAAAGAAAAATCATGTTTTTGTTTAAAAAACAAAATCGTTAGCATAACTTAAAACTGTACAAACAAAAAGAAAATAAAAAACTAAAATTTCTAGGTGCTTTTCTTAAAAGATTTTGGTATATCATAATTAAACTATTTAACGAGCTTACAGTCTGGCACCAGTTCACAAACAAGTATTGGCAAAAAATCTTAAGAATATTTATTTTAAGAAAAACAAAAAATTAAAGAAACGTTGACTCGCTGAAACGTTTAGCTGAAGCAGTCTGATCAAAATTTCCTACGGAATACTGTCTGTATTCTGAAATATAGGAATTAATCACGAAAAATATGTTTCACAAGTCTCATCAATTATTCCACGGGCAATTTCCAATAACTGCTGGATTGTTGTTGCTTTTAATTGGTACTTACCATAAAGTGAAAACAAATCAACTTTCCTAAAATTTATCGAAACATTTTGTTGCCAAAGCAAAGCTCAGATTCAGTGAAACATTTTAATCAAATCAACAATCAACATACCCTCACAATACAAATGAATGGCCGCCTCAAGTGCAGATACAAAGCAGATGTATACAATTTATGGATAAACAAATTAAATTTACTGAAAACTGGAATGTAATACTAAAAGACATTTAAGCTCAACTTAAGGCTATTTTTCTTCAACTCAAACAACAATCAACAAACCATTTGGATTATTTTTACACAAATATACAAGCAACATACTCAAAAATCGTACAGACGTACACGTGTTTTTACTTTGGACCGGCAGCTGTTACTACTAAACAAACGGCACTGAGTTGCCTGTCTCGGAAATCGTCATGTCAAGTGCTCGATATTCTTTCTGGTCTCATCAATCAACATACCAAATGCCAAGTTCGGATTCACTCTTCAATCAACATACCAATCAAAGAGGAACAAAAACAACACTAAAATTATTTTTAGAGAGTTTAGTTTACTTTAAGTTGTTCTACATCGAATTTTATGTTTTAGTCTTAATTACTTAGATTTGAGAATTTCACACGTGATATGTATCGAATTATTTTAGTTAATATCACAAAACATTTACTACAAACTCAGACTTCAAACGGAAGAAATGGATTGTGGAATAAGAGACAAAAGAACAACTGACAATCTGTAGGACGTCAAGATATTGCATCTCATTGTATTTGTGATAGTGCGCTAAAAATTTAATTGAAGAATAGATCATATCGTGGCTCTATTTTGGATGGCAATCGAACTGCGCATATTAATGTAGTGCACATAAGGTATGACACAAAACACATATTGCCACTTCGTGCCATTTTTCATTTCTCCGAGGAATCTAAGATTTGCTAAAATTTTTGATTTGCCTTTACATCGCACGAATTACGCTGGTAATGGTGTTTTAACTCGTGGTTTTTATACCTCAATCAAAATCAATATTGTTATGCAGAAAAACTCAAAATCTTTTATCGAATTTAGCATGGAAAAAAATCAGTTTAAATTAATTCTCCTAAATGCGTGTAAGTGACCTCGTATTAATATGCTTTTTATGCACTATTTCTTTTTATTTTTTATTACTTATAACTACCAGTTTTTATAATTTATTTCTTCTTACTTTATTTTGTGATTCCTACGTTACATGGTTATATTTTATAGTATATTTTGTTATTGGCATAGTCTGTAAGGATTCTACTGTGCGTAGACTGAACTGAAATAAATAAATAAATAAATAAATAACTGAAGTGGAGACCATATGTTTTGATAAACAAATCACAGTCAATTTCTTAACTTTTGTGTAGTCGTCGTATTCGTTTTTCATTTAAGGTGACGACACATGGGTTTGTGGGACCGTATACGCCGTTTACAGTTTATATTTTTTTAGATTATAACTTTTGAAGTAAAAGTATTGTAGAAAACGGCCCTGTCGGAATTTCAGTTAGCTCAAGAGTAACTCATGGTTGGTCAGAAGTTATAGTAATCTCTGACTCAAAAGCTAACTCATTTACATTGCTGAATATAGCTTATTCACTTTTTACACGCAATGTCCTACGAATGAGTCAGTACTCACTCACTCTGCCTCAGTATCACCTAACAACGAGACAGTAAGTGGCTAATTCATGGTTAGGCTTAAGAATCTAACTGAGGGAGCTTCAGAAATAAATGAATTTTGTCTGAACTGTAATCGGTTCATGGGAACATTTTCAATTTGAGCTGTCAAAAGTCAATAAGCAAACAAATAAAAAAACACAAACAAAAAATACATACATATGTATGTATAATAAAAAGGAAACACTAGATACAATTAAAATTTTTTTTAGTGAAATAATAAAAATAAATTAATTTAAGGCCATTAAATTAGATTCTGGCAAACTCCACATACATATGTATGCATTTCACCAGTTTTTGCAATTTTGAAATATCTTAAAATTTAATAAACACATATCTTTATATGAAATTATAATTTGAGAGTTATTTTGACAGTCGATGCGAGAAATTCCTCACAAAATTTTGATGCACTAACGTATCTATTTCATCATTCTCCAATAACTTACATCAAAAAAAAAAAAAAAAATCGACTGACAGATATTTCTCACATGTCAAAGAAGAAGAAACTCCGGTTTTTTGTTTCAATTCACATAGATTTTCTGTCAATTCCGCTGTTTCATGTGAGAAATTTCTCGATGCGAATAAAATAGAAACGAGGCACTGGTTGCAAAATGTTATTGCTGTAACACTAGAAACTGGAAAGGGGCAGTCTGCATTGAAACATTTAATTAATTTAAAAAACAACGAAAATATTTCGTTATATTTATGGGATTTCATTACCAGCATAAAAACTTAGTTAATGAAGAAGTATTAATTTAATATTTTCATTACAATTACGAACTAAAACTGTTGCAGCGCAGCAACTGTATTTGTTGTTTTACTGCTTTTGTGGATAACAGACATTTGAGGTCACCGACTTGGCAACTCTCTAGAACTTTGATTGCTTTCCATAATGGAGCCATTCCACCAACGACGATGAGAGCAAATATTTTTGTATTCAGAGAAAAGAAATAATTTTCCTATCCCCATTTTGGAAATCGCCTAAATAAATCGCTACACAGCGCTGTAAATGGGATGGAAAGAGCAGCAGTTTTATTATTGGGGCCAGCCTCATGGAAAATAAGGTTGAAGAAGTGTGGGTGAAAAAACGTACTCAATTAGGGTAGCCAGACAATTTGTACATCTTTCGTGTGAAGAAAGTGTTCGGGTTTGTTTTGGCGCTTACAGAGACGCTAAAAAAGAAAGTGGAGTGTTTTCTGGCACTAATTGTTTAGTTGAAGAATTCCAGACATTTACTCAAGGCGAATCCATTACAGGTGCCCGCATCCCAATTCGCTTCTCCATTTTTCCACGATTTTATCTTCTGAGTTGTCAAAGCTGATAGCAAACGATAACAAAAGTTATGACGTCTCGAGAGAAAATGTTGAAGCGAATTGAATTGCAACCACCTATACTTGATTCGCTTTGGTTTTACTTCTCCGCTGACTGGTAGTCACATAAGCAAATGAAGCGAAGAAGATTTTGCGAGTGCGCCTACACAATTATTATTCCTTGTAGAAAAAACACACACACAAAAATTTGTACCTGACATTCCGCAAGAGGTGCTTACAGGCCTTCAGATAGAAACAATTCATTTCTGGTTATAAGTTTGATATTAGACATTAAAAGGCGTTATTACATCTACTTCGATACAAACATATTTATTGTTTTATGGTTATATTTTTGTTTTTTGTACATATGCCTGTTTGTTTTGAGAACAGAACATGACTTTTAGTTTATCTTGCTTTTGGATTTAGGTTTACATTTAAATGGTTTAGTACTTAATTAAATGATTCATGAAAAAATCATAAAATAAAAAATTAAACTCTTAAGTTGTATAGTATATTGTAAGTTATTTAAAATAAAACACATTTGTTCATAATTTATTCTTGGTTTAAAGTCTTTAAGAGGGATGCACCGAACAACTTTTTTTTAGTTTGTAAGAAAAGCAAATTGAAGAAAGAACGTAATAATTTATTTGTTCTGATGCCAAGAAGAGATTGTTTTATATATAACGGAGAATGCAGCACAGTGGAGCTTGAATAAAACAATTCAGAATATATTAAACAACTACTTTAATTGAAAACCTGTATCCTGATACGTTTTCTTAACATTGAGTCTAAGTTTTCATATGTGTTCTTGTGATTTTCTTCATTTTCGAAGGGAAAAAGCATATCTAAAGTCTTAATACTTTAATTGACCCTCAGCTGTCTTTGGATCAATTTAGAAATACATAGCTTCAAAAATATTTACATATATACCATGTTTTCGTGAGCTGCTTAAGAAATAAATGTATGTATGTAAGAAATAAAGTATGTAAGTTTTATTCATGTTCCACTGTCAATAATTTGTATATGACCTAATTACTATAAACGTTATGAATTAATCTTTGCAACTAATTTAAAACAATGACATTACAAGATTTTTAATATCACAAAAAAAAATTAAATAAATAAATACGAACGAATTGGTTGCTAAAATTTTCGTAAAACAAAACCTATAAAATTAGTTGTTAAAATTTGCCTGCAAGTTTTAAGTATAAAGAACTGTGTTATTCAACCAATAGTCTAGAAACCACTAAATTCTTTCAATCAATGTTTTGTTTTCAGATCCTAAAAATATTTATATAAATGAATAAATAAATTATTTGTTAACATTTTCGATTATTTTGTTTAAGATTAACGAAATTGCTAAATAGCACTGTACGACACTAATGTAAAAATAACAGGATTGCTCTCTTCTCTTAAGTAGATTAATGTTGACACACAAGACGAATTCGTGTTGTGAAGCACAATAGCAACGACAAACGTTGACACCTTGTGTGACCAAGTGTCCGGCAATGAAACATAAACAAAACCACAACTAAAAGCAATTTGTTGATAATTTTATCGGGCTTTCTAGTTCGATTCTTACTTCCTCAAAATTAAGAAAGATTTTATTGGAGTGATCAACATTTTTATAGGCTTTTTACACTTACTCACATCTTACATCTTTCATCATTTTGGCAAGATGTTAACATCTTCCTATACAAATTCTATATGAAAAAAACTCAACATCTCTCAACATCTTTACAAGATGTTCATTTCTCATTTCGCCGTATTCAACATCTTTCGATTATTTTAATGTCATCACTAAAAAGAAGTTAAAAAAAATGATAAAAATTCATATCACCACTAGAAAATATACAAGTGTCAAAAATTTTTACAATGAGCGTGAAAAAAAAATTTTAAATTTTAATTAAACATAATATAAAATTAGTAATGCAATACTTTTATTTTTAGTAAAATGTTTTTTAGTTTGCTCAAACACGTGAAATAATATTTGACAGATGAAAGATGTTGAAAATGTAATGTAAACAGCTTTTTTCAATTTTCAACATCTTCAACACACATCTCAAAGCACATACCATGGCTGTTTCACGACCAGCTCTTCGCTCATCAGCATCCAAATTGCTCCACCTGAGCTCTTCATTACTGACTGTCTATATTTAATCTTATTGATCAACTTTCAATTCAATGTCACTGTGTTTTTCTGCTGTTTGGAATATGTTTTATATTCTTTCACCAACATTTCACCAACTATTGTATCAGTGATAACAACGGTTTCAAGCTTTTCGCCAGGCCCAGCGATTTTTAAGCATTATCTTAATTTTTTTCACTATAAAAATATATGATTTATGATATATGATTTAGAATTGTTGATAATTTTATCGGGCTCTCTAGCCCGTTCAAAATGGTAGACCAAAATATCAGATCTAAAATGTTTCCACAATTATGATTAACTGACCAATATTAAAGCAAACTATTAGGCTTTAGTTTTCAAAGATGGGTAATCCAAAAAATTGTCGTAAGCGAAGCCAAATTGCATGTAAACCTTAACCATGGTGCTTAGCATCATGTCGGGCAAACGAAAGCGAAAACACTCTACAGGTCTTTAAACTCCAGGTTTTTCGTATTGTCGACCTTTAGTCAGGCGAATGGATTTCAGACTTCATGCTTGGTCAAATGGAGGCAGTTTTTCTTTTTAAATTACTTGTGATTCGCAGAGAATCACTGGATTATGCAAAACTATGGCAAAGTTTTCGATTCGTTGCTATAACGTTTTAAGTTTTGTCATCGATTGTGACAACTGTCTATTTGATTTTATTCAACAATAAATTGCCCAAAATAAATAAAACTGGTCCAAATTACATAAAACATTTTTGAAGAATTTTACCATTTCGGCCGATAAATTTTATGAGTCATGATTTTTTTTTGTCTTCCTTTTATTTGTCCTTTAATGATTGTAAAATTACATTGGTAATAGTGATCACAATAACGTAAAGAAAATGTTTGTTAATATACTTTATTAAACACTTTTTTTGCTTCTGTGTATCGTTATCATACACAGGAATGTATGTATATGTGTTTGGTTTTACACTAAATATTCACGGTTGAAAATTACGGCTTTCCTTAAAAATGTATATGTGGCCAGGAATCAACATACAATTTTGTTGCGCCAGCAAAGCATATCGTTAAACAAAAGAAAATTCTCATCAAGTCAACAAAACAGTAACTTGATAGTTACATTTAAACATTTTTTGAAAAAAAAAACAATTAAGGTTATTTTCTGTTCAATGCCTTCAAAACCATAAGGTCGCCGAAAACAGAAAAAATGTCAGTACAGAGAGAATTATTGTAAGAAACGAAAATTATTGTAAGGACTAAAATTGAGAAACTTAGAACATCCAAAGTTGATGAGAGGGGTTGCGGCCTCGAAACAGCCGGTGTTCAGCCAGGTACAAGGCTTTACTTCTCTTTACTAAACTCATATTAATAAAAAATAATAATAATCCAGCACGGATTGAATTCGGAGCAATTAAGAATTACACAAATAAAACGAAACATATTTAATTTGTTCATTGAAAAATTTCTGGGTGCCTCACTGAACAGAATTCCTTGATAAACTGGGCCCTGCGTAAATCTCCGAAGAAACAAAGGTCACCAAATTTTAAAACGTCGTTACACATAAATCAGTTCTTTTGCTCCTTTGCTAAAAGACCCTGATAATATCTTGTTATTTTGAAAAAAAGGTCGTCGTTGTACAGTGTTAAAAAATAGGCCAAAAATAATACTGGCCTTTATCGCGGATAGAAAATTTAAAAAGGACATCTTTGCAAGGGATTAAAGAACGCAAGTTCAATTAACTACATTAAATGAAAATTTTAAACAAATTTTTTATATGCGTATTCAAAATAAAAAATTATTAATAATACAGGCCTGTTCTACAAATCATGCGTTTTCAAATCACGAGATTTCTAACACCAAACGAAGTACCAACTCAGCACTGTAAAACTCTACATTATAAGTGAAGTCCAGAATAATATTTTGAATGTCTTAACCTTAAAAAATCATCAAAGACTAATGTAAAGTCAGATTTTTAATGCAATTTATTTTTAGAAATCACATGATTTGAAGCTATTTGATTCGCAGAACAGACATCAGAAAAACTATATGTGTTGGAAATGGATATTAAGAAAAATTTGGATGAAATCTTTCAATTAAAGAATTGGTATTCATTTCTTGGAACAAGCACCCTAATCTTAAAATTTGATAGTTATTGAAATTTAAAACTATGTATTTTCTAGAAGTTACCATTAGTTAAGTCAAATTGTAAATTAAAAGAAAATCTTGCAGAACTCAATTCTTTACTTCGATAAGTTAAATACAATTTAGTTGATTGGGAAGAAAAGAAAATATTTCAAACTATAAAATACTTACAATAAAATTTTAAATGTTAAAAAAATCTATAAAATAATGTAATTTCAATTAAGAGCAAAATGTTTGGTGCACACAGAGGCGCAAACGCAAATGTTGCCAACTGGGTGCACTCTACGGGCCATTATTACAACTTACCGTTAGTTAAACGCAGAATTTTATGGCGCAGGTAAACTAGTTTTTATTGCTACAATTTCCCTTTAACAAAAAGTGAGCGTTAACAATTCCAACCGGTAAATTAACGGGAGGTTTAGCTTTTGCTGGTTGTGTCATTGCTTTATCAAATTGAAATGGTTAATAAATTGAAAAAATTTCGCTGAAAAAATTAATTTTTTACCGGCCAGTTTAGCGTTCACTTCTATTAAAGGCACCTTTAGCTAACGGCAACCTTATCGATAAGTCGTAGTAATGGTCCTAAGTAAAACTATTTATATATTCTAGTGTGGAAATAATTTCCCTGCAATAAATCATGTTCATCTTTTCACTTCTGACCCCCCACCATCCAATCAAGTGTTTTTTCTTGTTTTTTTTATTTATTTATTTTTATAACAAATACCAACGATCTAATAAATCATTCGGAAATAATAACTTGTTCAATATTTTCTGGTACGCACAGTTGTTCATTAAAGAAAAAGACAATTTTATAAAATCCCAAGCAGCCAACCTTTTTTTTTTTTTTTGTGGCATAAACAACGGCTGGCAACAAATTTGATCAGAAAATCATAAATTACCTTCACAGAAGAAGTGTAATAACAGGTTGCCAGCGCAAAGCACACAAGCAGACACAGGCACTTGCACTAATCACTTAAACTCTTTTTAAAGATGAAGGTTCCTGCAACAAAAAATGAGTTTAAGCGTTTGTCGCATAGTGTTTAAATTGCTGCTTATTAAACAAAAATAGCAGGTGCTTTGTTTAAAATTGTGGCAGAACAAGTGAAACCATTAAAACATCAAAATGTTTAAAGTGATTTTTGTACTCCTTTTTAGTCACTTGCATTAACACTACACTCTTAATAATTTGCACTTTGCGCCAGTATCACATTATTTCAAACGTATTACAGAAGAAGTTTCACAATGACTTTGGCACAGCAGCGTTTACTAACTTGAGTTAAAGGATCGCGCCTTTAACGGTCATTAGAGGCTGACAAACTAATTTTCTACATTCACACGAAATGTGCTCTAAAAACCACTGTCATGTTTCTGAAAAATATTTTATGATTGACAAATATTGCAGAGCCAAGAATTCTAGCAACTAGATATAAATTTTTACAAAATTTTCTTGGAATTTAAGTATTCCTTTAGTGTTTATTGAAGTTGCCAATAGTTTTTGGCCACTTGGTTATGCATTTTTTATGTTATTTTAATAATATTGATGTAAAGATTTTGAAATAAGTTGAGTAGTAATTTGTGAGAAATTTATCAATCGATATTTGAAAAAAAAGATAAATTTTTGCCCGAAGTATTTTTACATGTGGTTTTTCAAGTCTTCGACTCACATGGTTTTCTTTATGTCTTGAAACGAAAATGTTTTAACTTTTGGTCTCGAATATACACACATACGTGCACAATTACATGTGACATTGGCCAGGTTTTTTTTTCAACAGCTGATATGTTCAAAAACTAAAATCTTTTTTAAAGAAAATATTATAAAAAAAAAATTTTGTCAATAATAATTCCAACTTTTGTCACATTTCGTTACAGTTATCACTGTTTTAAGGCCAGTAGAATGCGGAATATAACGTTCCAGCTGTCACCATCACACACAAGAGACGGGACTGTGAGCATATTTAGCTTGCTGTACCATATTTGGTTGTCCGTCACAGTACGTATGTATATTCAATTATTGTCACACATCCTCGCTAGAGGGTCGTGTGACTAAGAAAGTGTCCGCCTAAATTGTATACAAATAGGGGAGTTCCAGACTCGGTGAGGTGAGTGAGAATACTCAGGAAAATTATTGGTAATGTAGTGTTGAACTGCAGCTCCCAGTGCTGTATAGAAACTTTCAAAAGCAACTAGAAGAACATTATTGTTCCACCTTAAACAGCTCTTGGGAATATTTGATGCAATTTCACATTGCTCTCGTATGAAAATCTGAGAGAATCCCAAATAAAATCTTTTAAAATCCCTTAACTGGGTTTTCTAGTTTCCTGATAAATTTTTCATTCAGCAATAAATCAATTTAGAGCAAAATGCATATACTTACATACCTACTCGTTCAAGGCAAACGTTTTTTCGTTCATAATTTTGTAATAAATATTTGTATGTATGTATATGCAACAATTTTTTTTATAGGCAACATCACAAACATGCATCATTTTACACAACTGCCACCACCACTATTATATTCATGTATGAACACTCAAAAGCAGAAATACACGCACACAGACCCAAGTATACCCTAGAACAAAATTTATCCTTTCTAAAATGTGCACATACATACATACTCACACACACGTAAGTATGTGTGTATGTATGTATAATCAAGCATGACTGAATGTTATTGATGCAAGGCATTGCATGCCATCTCACGTAAATGCCGGATAATCCTCTTATTTCCATGAGTGGAGTGGAGGAGCGAGCGAGCACTCGTCGTTTCTGGTGCTTCGTATTCAGTGAGTTGCATACGTACGTTTGTTAGTTTGCATGCCAACAGCATGGGCTGCTCCAATGAGCTATAAAACTTGAGCAAGAGATTCATTTCCTGGCATTACAACAACTTTTTTATAACAGCAAATAAGTAAACAACTTTAGCTCTGGCAAACGATCGTAAAACGTCAAGTGTTTATGGCCTTCTGGAAGAGCGTTTTACAATAACTGCAAACGCAATACCTACACAACGTCTAAAATAATAACACAATTTTTATATGCTGCACTTAAATTACAAAAAGAAACAGCAACCAAAAAGAAATAGTTAATAAATAAGCAAAAAAGAAGCTGCAAGCGTTATACGCCATTTATTTGTTGCCACATTCGCATCTAAGTATGTTCAAATATGAATGTATGCATGTGTGTGTGCACAAATTTATGAAGTATGTAGCAGCAAGTGTATGCGAATGGAAGGTAATATACATTGTAATGGCATAAATATATTAAAAGGAAAGGAAATTCTTAAAGATCTGTTTATGACTAAAAAAAAAAAAAAACGCTATACAATTTCTACGACATGTGTGAATTTGTGTTACGAGTGTGCGTGAATACACTGAAAGACTTTTGGTTCGTAATTCCAATGAATATATTTAATTGAACTTTGTTTATTAATACAATTATTATTATTTTTTTTTTTCGCGCCGTGGCAGTGAAGTTTCATAGATATATAGTAAGTTTAGTTCAGCAATTCATTAATTTTCAACCAATAATTTTTCCAGCATATACACTGTATACCGCGTTTACTCAATGAGTCATGCAAACCATTCGATGGCGAGTGAGTGCAGTTCACTTACTTATTTTACCGATGAATACAGAGTTAAAAATACTCAGCTATAAAATATTTGGCTTTCTGATTTATTACTGATATACGACCGCAGTTGCTGGTGCTAACTTATCAACTAGAACTAGATTAAGCTATCGAACAAGCCAATGATTCTTTTCGGCAAAGAACCTACTTGATTTTTATTTTAAAATTATGTTGAATATGACACTGAATCGTTAGTACAAACATCAAATGCGGATGTTTAGTTTACCGATTGCATTATTTTTAAAAGTTTCTGTAGCTATTGAGCACTATCGAACGACTCCTATATATGAACTATATTACAATGAAACCCTAGAAAATATGTAGATTATGAAGAGGAGGCCGTAGGGAATAGTGCTGCCTTGAACTTGTCAACTTGGTAAGTGCAGCACAAACAACCGTAGACAGCTTGCTTCACAGTCAGACCGTTCGACTAAAGAAGGAATTCGCTCCGTTATGCGTTGCGCAATTCACTGACCGATCGACAGCGAATGGATGAGCTCCAGGTTTTGCACACGTCGATTACGGAAAAATTCATTAATTATAGTATCCAGTGTATAACAGTGTACCGCGCCCCTACTGCGACGAGGCACCAGTCAATAGAGTCAATAGAGCTAGATATCCTACTTACACCGATAAGTTTCCTTGCTCTCTCCCACACATGGTCGTGTAACCCCGAAATAGAATTTGCGTCATCGCCCCAAATATGAAAGTTGTGATCTTTTTTTTTGGTCGAATGTAGGCGGCATAGAGATCGGCAAACATCGCACTTAATTTTCATTTCAAAAACATGGAAATCTTAGGATTTTTCAATCTTTACACCATCCATGAGTGTAGATGAAGCAACAATTCATATCGTGCGTAAATGTGTCAGTAGACGATACTGAGTCTGAAGAGCATTGAAAACGACTCAATTTTTGTGCCTCCATCAAGATTAAACGCAGATTTTGATTTTACGTGTTTTCCTTATTGAAAAAATCAACAACATTTCCAACATAAAACTAATAAGTAATATCTGTATGAAAATCTTCGCTTCTTTCTGATGACATTAAAACGTTTTAGAGAGAAAATCTTCTTGATCCCATTAGGTAGTTTTGGCTACGCAGAGCCGCGGTACCCCTGAATTGATTTTGAACTCATTTGATGAGATTCCGTACAATTCGGGGGAAGTCTTCACCCAGCTGGTGTGAAAACGCAGTCCATTCGACCCCTCTTTACTGCTTGCGCGCAGTGAACTGCCACGATAACGAAGCTGGTGCGTGGAGCGATTTCATATGAGACTTGTGAGCCTTAATTTCCCTGAATTGCAAATAAACACATACCACCCCAAAGTTGTATTTCTATTTTTACCTGTAGGCAGGCTATACATATGTAACTCCGATTCACACGGCAAAGGCAGAATTAATTGAGTTGAAATTTCCTTGTAACTATGTTATGTTATGCGGGCCGCCGGTCCTGAGGCCGGCTCACTTGGGTCCTAGAAAGGTCCCGTTGTGTCATTAGTTCAGAACAACAAAAAAAACTTGAAAAAAAAAACAAAATGCAACATCTAATACATTGACGAAAATCTTACTTTCAATCATGCTCAATTCGAACCTTTAAATATTCTCGTTCAGTTTGAAAAATTTCTATAGCTCTGAAAATATGAATCGAATTGAAGGGAACCGTTTTGCATTGCTGTACATACTGCTTGCTTGCTATTGAGAGCATATGAGTATGTACCTTTATGCATAACAAAATCTTTGTTGTCTGTAAACAATGCGAAAGAAACACTTGGTTGTGGCAGCCCTCAAAACTTGTAAATTGCATTGCAACTGTGTTGTAACTGGAGTAAACTAATCGTACCATTGAACCGTCATGCAAAATTTTTTTTTTTAACAGTTTAATCGATGGAATATAATTTAATGGCGAAATATAAATTCAAAATTGTGTGTTTTTAAAATAAATTTATACTACACAATA
Organism: Sturmia bella; assembly: GCA_963662145.1. NCBI lineage: Eukaryota > Metazoa > Arthropoda > Insecta > Diptera > Tachinidae > Sturmia > Sturmia bella. Next base: position 124,842,936 of record OY759168.1, read on the forward strand.
AAAACATTTTTATGCAAATTTTTCTTGATTGAGTTGCTCACATTTTATTATTCAGCAAGAAAACATTAAAATGTAAATTTATATTTTTCAATTTTAATTTTATAGAAAAAGTATTATAATGCAAATAGATATGAATGCACATACAAACAATATAGATATGCACAAATATACGTACATATGCACAAGCTCGCATCGCATATGAACAAATGATGTGAATTTGAAATTGATGAATTTTATACGCAGATATATGACTGCTACATGTGCAGCAGCTCGATGCAACTCAACATTAAAATATTTTCATTGAAGCACAATTTCTACTAACACACAAATTTTAGAAAAGTTATGAAGCAAATACATATATTTATTAAAGTCTTCCCGAAATTGTCAAACAATGAAATTAACCATATTCTTCAGCTGGCTTAAAAGCCAATAGTGCTTTGTTGTTTTTTCAAATTTTTCCTTTATTCAGCCGATACAGCAATTCAGCTGTCGCAACAATGAAAAGAGGTAGAACAAAATTATTGAAAAAACAAAACACAGGACTGACTTTTAATACCGCTGAAGGACTTAGTATTCGGGTTCCGAGTACCGAGAATTTTCACTTTTTTAGAGTTGCAATTCAGACCAAGCTCAGTGGAATATTCAAAGCAAAATGCAACTCTACAAAATAAAAGAAAAAAAATCAACTGTGACTTGTGTTGCAACGTTGCTTGCAAACCAATCAGCCGTCAGATTAAAGAGTAATAACAGAAGAGAATAAAATGTGTTTTTTTCTTCTGTTAACATAAAATACAACTTTTGATCTACACACATACACACATATGTATGTGCACATTTCAGAATAATATTTGTATGCGCATATAAGAAAACTAACTGTTGTTTAGATATTCAAACTCCAGCTAAAACTATTGAGTACTCAAACGAAAAGTATTGAGTATCATTTAGTTCTGAAAAATAGTGGAATTCACCAGCACCCTTTTTTTCGACTTGAAAGGTAAACTTGTACGAACTGTTTCAAATTACACACAATTTCGAAATTAAATGTAACTTTCAAAATCTCAAGTGACTTCGAATCACATGTGATCACATTAGTGTAGAATCAAATGTAATTTGTAAAATCACAACTATTACAATTGTTGATTATTTTATCGAGCTTGAGTTCGATTTTTACTTCCTCAGAATTGAAAAAGATTTTTTGCTATAAAATTGTAGTGGTCAACATTTTTGAAAGTAGACAAGAAACGTAAAGTTGAACACTAATTGGCGATACAATAGCAACAAACACAAACATCAATTGAAAATAAATTGCATGTTGGTGGGAGTCTATAAAATATATTCCAAGCAACAGAAAAACGCAGTGATGAAAGTTGGAAGATTAAATACAGACTGTCAGTAATGAAGTGCCCAGGCAGTGGGATGGCCCAGTGCTGCTGAAAAACAGCAAACAATTGGTCATGACCTGGGTTCGAAGCAGCTTGGTCGTGAAGCAGCCATGGTATGTACCTCAGCCAGCAAGTCTTCAACTCCACTTTTCTTGTCTTCTTCAAAAATGTTGTTCACTACAATTTTATCACAAAAAAATCTTTGAATTCTGGGGAAGTAAAAATCGAACTCAAGCTCGAAAAAGTAAGTAGCACTCATACAAAGTTTAATTAATATCTAATCACAACCATTTTTACGATCATTAGCGATTTTGAAAGTAGAAGAGATTTTGTAAAGTGGCACTTATTTTGAAATCCAAGGTGATGTTTAGATCACAAGTGATTTCGGAATCACAAGTGATCTTGAATACACAAATTAATTACGCATACCCATCCAATTTTAAAATCTCGCGTGAGAGGTTTGTCAATCTGCGAGGAACAAGATTTTTTCCTTTTTTGTAGCGATTTTAATTTCAAAGTGTTTCTTCCATTACGATTTACTTTAATGAGATTGGTGTGACAGAAATGCAAATTGTTCACATAAGAAACCTATTTTTATGGAATTCTGTTTAAAGTTTAAAATACGGCAATTAAATTATTAAATACGACAGCAAGTTGAATTAAAAGTGTTGCTTCTGGCATCAATTAATGAAGTATCAATAAATTGTCCACACATTTTCTTCTTTTTGTCATAAAATGATGATGGGATCACGACAGGGTTTCAACAGGTTTTGGCGCTATTCATAAAAGTGAACACATTTAGTGGGATTTGGAGACACAATTCAATAATTAGCAATCAGTATAATCAATTATTTCACAGCGATCACTCTCGTCACAACAAGATGAAGACGTCAACTTAAGTTGTCTGTTTCCCTTTTTATCGACAGGTTGCATGATAAGCATTTACAAAAATGTTGCAGTCTCAAAACTTGTTTCACAAAAAAAAAAACCTCTAACAACTCAAAGAACTTTGACGCCTCTTTCACCTTCCCCTTGACTACAGGTAACCACTAAAATATAAATTAAATTTATGGTAACATGCCACTTTATCGATACCGATACAGGAACAATCTTTTTTTTTTCTTTTACCTGAAAGGAAGTTGTATTTAAGCGATGAAAAAATGGCATGTGTGATAATTTTTGACTTCAAGGGGAGTGGTAAAATTGTTGACACGATATTCAAACACCTATCAATTTATTAATGCGAACCCAAAATATATACATACATATGTATCAAATTATGTTCTCAAAATCAGCTAAATGCCCAGAGTCATGTTTTAAAAAGCTAAAAGATTTATTTTTCAACATTTTCTCGTGCTCAGATGCTTTGTATGTTGTCATGTTAACTCGTTTTTTCTTTTTACAAAAATTGATATAAAAGAAAAATACATTCAATTTTTGTTTCTCTACACCAAGAACAATAAACAGTGAAGAAATGGGCAGTTGCTTGGCACTTTAGTATAGCATTTTAACATTTTACTTCAAGTTTTCCAAATATCAACTATTATATTTAATAAAATGTTACACTTTCGGATCATGCCAGCGTTGATAAATCACAATTACCATTCAATTAAATTGAAATTAGTAAAAAAAAATGAATCGGAACACGCATAAGGATGTGGGAAAGATATCTAAACTCCATATAAGTATTGAGCACAGACCAGAGCAGTGATGCAGACATGTGCTGTATCTGTGAGAAAATGTTGCAGTACACTGGCACGGAAAAGTCAAACAGCACCTTTGGTAATGCCGAATGAATAAGTAAATGTAGATGTAGAGAAGAATATGAAAAACCTACACATTTTTAATGGGCACATCCTCAAAATTCAGAGAGACTTTTGTGGTGAAAAATTATACACTGAAAAAACAATTCAATCCATTTGTACTCAACTCAATCCCCAGCGGTGTCAGAACTTCGGTGAGTACGGATTTTCTTAAATCAGCCACGTTGTGCTTAATTTCAGTACGAATTATTCAAGCACTAAATACTTAATTTCAGCCATCAATCAATCCTGATTTCGGAAAGCAAACACACGGTACTTGATTTAAGAACATTCGTAATTGGAATACTTCTGACATTGATTCGGATTGATTTAAGTGTGATGATTATGCACTTGATTTGATGTTTCTGAAGTCTATTTAATCTCAAATTCTCTACTTCTTTAATTGAAGAGCAATTTATAAATTATTTTGTCTCTATGCCAATTTCAACCTGGAACCTAACTACTGCTAGTCCAGCCACTCCACCAATTCAGCTTGGGTAAATTTTCAAGAACGTTTCGTACTAAAATCAAGTAGAACAAGAGACAAGAAAAGAAAACTTGAACACCTATTAGCTGGGGAACAGACCATGTCTGTTTCAACGATCATCAGTAGCAACGATCATCAGTAGCGAATCGCTTCGAACTCAGACCATAACTAAGTCCCACACCGTTTTTAAGCAGCAGCGAGCAGCCATCCTACTACTTGAGCCGTTGAATACTGCCCAACTTTATTTCGATTACAGCACTGCCGTCGTAAAGTCATTATTACAAATTACCGATGGCCAAAGATCGGATTTTGTTTGCCGCATCCTGCAACTATACTTTCTAACTGGAAACTTTTAACGTGAGCTTGATTCTTGCATGAACAAAATTTTATGCTTTTAAAAGTTATTTAACTATTGAAACTTATTGCGAAGTGAGGCCTATGAAATCCTGCATTTTGCCATTGACGGGCAAGTTGTTATAACGGGCCTTGGAGGTATCGAGTTAAGGGTCTGGAAATTCACAAAGTTACGGACTGATGGGTCTACTCTCGTATTTACAAAGATATGCTTTCCGTGTGTCACTTTAACAGACGGCAAAATGTTAAAATGCAAAGCTGTTGTTTCCAGCGACCAAAAATTTCTTCTACATGCAACACAAATCGCACTATTGAGATCTGGGCTGTCCTTTTAGCCAGAATAAATAAACAAACAAACAGACAAATGAATTAAAATTAAATACCATAAAATTATGACAAGAATTTAAGTTGTAATACGAGTGGATTTAACACCATTTTTACAATTTCGTTCATCATGTTACACGGTTTTTGATAAATTTAATAATCAAACGCTAAAACACTTTCCGTTTGCCAGCTTTTATTACTTTTATTTTTAATTTTAAAATTTTTCTGTTTTTAATTTTTTACTTGAGTGCTTCGCAGCGTAATGACACATCATGCAATCTATTAAAAAATACAATTGGAAAATATTTTTACGATTTTATGTAAGAAAATGCTATTATGTTTGTATTTTCTTTTCCTTTGAATGAAAAAAAAACCCCAAGCAAAAACCACTTTTATTGCAAAGAAATCAACGGCAATAAAAGTTGAAAGTTAAAGAAAAAATCAAAGATAAAACCCTTTGTATTATTACTTTAAGCAAGAATACGTCTAGAAGCACACCCCATGGGCTATAAAACTAAGAAATGGAAGAAAACGAATACCATTAGATAGAAAAAAGGGATTAGCAAATTTTTATGACCGCTAAACTTTTAAGTAGAGCTTAGCAAAGCCATCTCATTTGCCACAGAAACGTCTGCTGTTTAATCAGAGGCTTTTAATTTGTTAAAATCTAAAAGAGTGATCAATAAAAAAAATTATTTTTTTTCATGTTCGAATGTAAAATAAGAAGCTTTAAAGGTTTGCAGGCGATAAGCAAAAAAGAAGAAAAACTTATCTGAAATGAAAATAAATGTAGTTAGATGATTCACCGACTGCGCTTTGAATATGTTGATCTGTTTATAGTCGTAATGGAAACTCTACACTGTATGAAGGTGGAACTAACACGCAAAACATCGACATGGATTGCCTCAACCGTGATCTCAGGCATCTCGAAACTGATCAATCTATTTGCATGGTGCACTGTGCGCATCTGAAAATCTGGGATAAACCGATGAGCTTGTGCTGGCTCTCAAAATATTTCACTACACTCTCTGGTGAAATCTCTATCTAGCTTTTAGTTCGATTTTACTTTCTCAGAATTGAGAAAGATTTTTTTGTGGCAGAATTTTTAAAGCAGGCAAGAAAAGGGATAAAATTGAAATTTGATCAATACCTCAAATATAGACAGTTAGTAATGAAGAAAGAGCTGCTGCTTAAATATAGTATGCAATTATTTATGACCTTAAAAGCCCGATAAAGTAATTAAGAATTGTAAATCATAAAAGTTCGACTATGAAGTTAAATTAGTGTTTACAACCAAATAAAAATCCCATTGAAGGTCCGCATTCAGACAAAAAAAATTTCGCTGATGGAACAAATTATTTTATTGTAAATATTTATTTGCGACAGACTCACTCCTGCTTGTGGAGCGAGAAAACACTTCTTGAAGTAAGTACACTGCGGTGTAAAAACGTTCGAGCGTCTACACCACCGTCTATTTTTGTGCTATAGTGAAATCTATATGTCTGTTCTAAAATATCATGTTGCTTTAAATCACGTGATTTTTGGGACAAAATTACAACAGAAAATTACTTTTCGCTGCTCCTTTGCGGTTTTTCTTTCATAATGACATTTGCAATTTGGTTTACAATGTACAACTCTACAAATCTGTCGAAGAAAAACAATTTTGAATTGCTGAAATCACATGATTTGAAAACACGTGATTTTCAGAACAGGCGGTAACATGAGGGAAAAGGAAAAGATCAAGTTAGACAAAATAAGTGGATACATGACGAACAGGTTTTAAGTCAGAAAACCGAAATGTTAAGTTATATTCAGTTTGCTAAATGAGTAAAATATCACTTCGCACCGTGACAAAACAAAACAAGTATCATTTTTGCGACTGTTAGAAGCACTCCTGCCGATTTTTCGTGTCGAGTGCGACTTAAGCGACTGGCAGAATGCAGCGTTTCGACCATCACCATGACTTCGACGAAGTGGGGTGTCTGCGATGATCATCCCCTGATGATTAATTACTTTTAAGACGTTTGCTTCAGATGAGGAGTTTGATTGTTCTAAAAAGTTTAACGATTTCAGTTTACAAAATGTGTGTTTTTTTTTTAAATTTAATGTTTTGATTTCCAATTTCCCAACTAGATATCCAAAAGGATCCGCTCTAAATTCATTGTTCTTTTTTTCATGTTTTAAAGTTTATATCTAACTGATGTTATTCAGTTTATTGTAAAATACTTATTAGCAGCATTGCTTAAAGCATCAAATTTGAGTTCAGCTGTGATATCTAATGCTTGTTGATGAAAAATATTATTATAAAATGTTGATATTTTGAACATTTTATGACTTCAACAGCCAAAATCTGTCCGTTCTGCGACCCATTGAAAAGCAAATATTCGCAGTAGACAAATAAAAGTTATAAAAAATCAGCAGTTAAAAGTTAAGAAAAAAAAAATCAAATGTTTTCTTGTTGTTTGCCTTAAGTTAATAACGTGTGCTAGAATATTTTATAGGAAAATTATGTTTAGTTGGGGCAGGTAATTTTATTATTTTGGCAATGCAACGAATGCAATCAGCACAACTTACGATTTGGTTCAACATTTGGAAATCCTTTCGGTAATAAAATTAAGATATAAGCCGGAAAAGAGAAAAGAAAATAAAACAAAAAGTATAAAATAATAATAAAAACTTGTTAAAATGGAAAAAGTCGTAAACAAAGTTTATTTTTACTACCGTTTGGAGTTCTTTTTTTTCAGATTTGCAGAAAATAACAATGAATAAAAAAAATTGTTTTTTACTATAAAAAAAAATGCACTTGTTTGTTTTAACATTTATTTTATATGAAAAATACTAAGTCGGGTGAAAATCCGATTAATACTGGGTGAAAAAAAAAACACCATTTGAAACTGTTGTTTAATTTGAAATATTAAACAAAAGCTGAAAGATGTGTACATTTTTGACAACAATGGAAATATTATTAATTCAAAATTTGTGTTGCATCGCGTTTGTATGTTGGATATGGGCATTTCCATGAATATGTCATTGACATTGATCGGAAATTTAAAAGAAATGTTTATACTTTTTCTCGAACGACATATTCATTAAGGTTTAGGGAGAAAAGGGTAGGTACAGTCGAACTTCCCTATAGTGAATCTCCACGGGGACAGAAAATTACTTCACTATATATAGAAACTTCATTATACAGGAATACTTATTTTTAATTTTTTATTTATTTAAAATAATCAGGTATTTTTGTTTGAACTACATTTTTCCGTTTCTCAATATCAATATTACTCCAGATACGGAAAGATTCTTAGAACGAGCCGCCGTAACCCATTTGAGCACTGCTTCGTCAATGACTTCGAATAGACAAGTTCGAATTATCTTACGCTTAATGCTTAACTGAATAACTGAGTTGTTTTTTTTTTAAATGTGTGATAAAGTACTGGGAAGAATTCCAAACTCTTTAGCTATATCTTTTTTCTTTGATGTCCCTTCTTCAAATCTATTAATTACTAATAACTTTTTTTCAGGAGACATACTACTTCGGTGCATCATTTTCGTTCACTGAACTCGGTCAACTGATGTTAAAAGTCAAATCATAAACTTTTTTATTTTCATTTTCATTACTTTGGGAATCAAAAATATAACTTATTTTCTTTATAAATAGTAAATTAAAGCTGCTAACAACGTATTTTTGTTTCCAAAAGTTGGTTCATTGTACAGAAAAATTCACTGTATGGAAATTCATTATACGGAGATTAAAATACATTGAAAGTGGAACGAAAAAGCTGTGTACTTAATTTTAGTTCATGATAAAGAGAACTTCATTGTATAGAAGTTCACTATAAAGAGGTTCGACTGTATTTTTATTTAAGCACGGCGGATTGTTGGCAGCCACAGCTAAGCAAGAACGGAACGAGGAACGTTTTCTTCCGCATAGGTTTTACGCTGAATTATGTAAATCGGAAATGTCGAAAAGTTCTCGGGTTTTATTTAATTTATTTTCTCACTTGAAACTGTCTCTAACAAATCCAATTGCCAATCGCAAAACGTTGCCGTTCAGCTGCCACCGCATTGTTTCGGTATTCGCCATTCGAATTGTATAGGCATGAGAATTTCTGACCACAACAAAAAAAAAAAAAAAACGTTTCCGCTTTTGCTCAGGTATGTCTGTATTTATTTAGTTTACTGTAGAAAATTTATTTAAAAAAAAAACTTCTGCTATTCCATTTAAATCTTTAAAACTTAGAAAACAAATTAATAAAATTTGTTTTGGTCGTTAGCCCTGCTTTTCGTAAACGTATTTTCTTCAAAAACCATTACAAATTTGACAGCAATAAAGTATTGTTTGCCAATATGTATGCATCCCATTATTAAATAAAAGATTGGAATATTAGGTTGGTTGTTTTGCCGATCGATATTGTACCATCGGTTTTTCGATAGCTATTGACGTGAGGAAAACAATGGAACTATGACATATCAAAAAAAAAAAACCATTTTTGAGGCGTCTGCTTGCCAATTTGATTTTTGTATTTTAGTGCGGTAGCCTCTTAAGGCGGCATCAGTGTCTTCGAAAAACATATTGGAGAGAAAAGTTTTCGGGGATTGGTCATACATTAGACTCCTCTACGTGCAATAAAAAATGTTTAGTACACGAGAAAATGTATCCCTTACACATAAGTGGCTACAGAAATGTTTCGAAGTGTTTTCAGTTCTTTTGTGTATAACTTATAATTTATAAATCTACAGAAAAGATATTAAAAACCATTTCCAACCCGAACTAATATAATTTTTTTCCAAAATTTTCGCACTGCTGTCAATCATTTTGAACAAACAGCAACAGAGGAACATCTAAATCAACTGACACAAACCTACAACTATTGTCAACGATTCTTACCTCCATCATATTGGGCTTATCCATCCTTTCAATTTGGTCGAGCCATTTGGACAGAATTGCCAAATCCACATTTCACCGCCATTATACCACCGCATCACGCAGCAACGAGCCCGGAGCAGCCACTACCCCTCAACAGCCGAAGGTCGCCGAGTCCGTCCAAATTAAGTCGATCGGGTAGCAGCATAGGCGAATCTTTAGCCACTACCTCGACGCCAACGCCAACAACAACCTCGCCACCAACCTCTGGAGTCATAGCCGCAGTAGCAGCAGCAGCAGGTTTTGCCGCAGCGACGTAACAATATCAAAACAAATATCACACAACAGCAGCAGGTGCGGCTGCTGCGGCGGCAGCGGCCTCGATTGATGTTCTGCACGTGTGAGTACAAATTTATTTAAATACAATTTATTTCTCTCCTTATTAGTTTGCTTTCTTGATTAAATTATTAACATTTTCTTCAGAAGCCACTTCAATAAATAAAGCTGTTGCTTATATTAATTTTAAAATACATTTAATAAAACAGAACAGTAGTGGATCTCTTATTACAAAAATAAGAACTTTTTGGAAAAATATCTGCAGTTCCCAACTGCAAATATTCCGCAGGAGAAAGAATTTTCCATACTACGGTACACAAGTGACATGACCGCAGCAGTCAATTTGCTAAAGTTTAAGCTACGCAGCCTCAATTTTTACACAGGGTGTGCTGAATTGTAATCGATTTAGTGAAAATTTATGAAATTTGAAATTAATTTTAGTACTTCTTTATTACGTTAATCATTTGCACGTTTTTGTTGCAAAAGTCCACTGTGCCGACGAACTTAAAGACATGAGACACACAGAAGCAAATATCCGCGAATGGTCGACGGTTTGAGCATATGTAGGTGCATAAAAAAAAGCTCTGCTGCGGCATGAGTACAGTAAAAGAGCTGCACTTATGTAATGAATTAATTAGAAATAATGTTTTAGATTTTATTTAAACGAATAAAAAATAAATATAAACAAGTATGTATGCGTAAAATATTGCACATTTGTGGTAATATTTCATGGCTTGGGTGGCGCCAAAGGCAGTTTTCTTGTTTTTACAACTCTCGTTCTCTAAGTCACACGTTCGTGATTTAAAACACAACATTTAAAACACAACTTTCTTTTCTCATCAACTATCATCTTAAAGAGTTTGCTGATGCCTGTTTTTTTTCGACAGCTTTTCCTACATTAGTTTCTGGGCAATACATACATGTGTACAAATGCGTATATTTTGGGAATACAGCACATGGGGTGCAACGGAGTTTGCAGTTGCCTGCAATATTTTACAATTTGAAGCATTGATGATGTTCATTTGTTTGAATCTACGAAAGGCCAGTCAATTATTTAGATCCACTAGACAACGAAACTTCATCGTGCGATGGAAGAGTAGTTTTACAAAATATATAACTCAAATTGGAGTTCGCCAGTTCATAAGTGAATTTAAGAATTTCGTAAAAGTCCCTGAGCACCTTTTCCAAAGATTTTTATCGTGTCCTTGTAGCGAGCAATTGATGATATTGGCAGAGCAGTGTTGTAAGACCATAGAATACTTAAGATAACATGATTTTCTAGAACTCAATATTCATATTCAATATCTTAAAAATAATGTGTTCTATATCCAACCAACCATGTGCGAATAAATTGGACGCCAAGAACCAAAGATCCTATAAAGCATAACAGAGTGAATTATGGTCCCTCGAAAAGTAAAATTTAAAAGATCTACTAAAATATTGAGTAAAATCGAATATTATGTTTTGAAAATGTATCGTTTAGTACTAATTAGTGGAAAGTAGACAATTCGTTGAAATCGTTCTGTCATTGGATGCAAGTTTAAAACCCAGCAAGCAAGCTAATCACTTTGGTTTATTTGCTTTTGCTACCGAAATTGTTTGTTGGGTGTTTTTATTTTGTTCTTTTACAATTTATATTTAAATACTCACCGTTTTCTTACATTATGTTGGAAGCTTTTTTGTATTCATTTATTTATTTAAACCATAAAATTTATATTTGATTTCAAACTCGTTTTAATCACCTGTCCGACTGATTGTAAGTTTTTATTTTAAGTATTTCATGGTACTTTTAGGTCTTCTGTACTTATTTATTTTAAAATTTGTTTCTTTTTTCATCCTTCCACATTTTAAGAGCTATTTTTTCTTCTCCTACTTCTTTAACGTATTTAAGTTGTTCATGCGTCTTATGAGCTTAAGCTTTATTTTCATTTGCAGTTTCATTTTTTATTAGTTCAACTCATTTCGTCTGTATAAAAAAGACGCACATGTCGATTTCGAGAATACGCAAACTTTTGCTACATCTCCTCGCTTCTGAAAGTTGTTAAAACAGAACAACTGAAAACAGAAATTTGCAGCAGTTGCTGTTCCTCAGGTGCATTGTATTTTCAGTTTATGGCCTAAAATGAATTTAATCGTAATGCCCAACCATTATAATGGCAGCCCACATGTTTAATATCCATAAGTCCCTCAGAGAAACGATAAGAAATTCAACTTGAGAAATAAAATATTTATAGTTTGTTGCTAAATTAAATTTGTTCAAATATGCGTGCATGTTCGGACTAGCAAGCCCAACACACACACACACACACACACACACACACATAGATCATAATTGTGCTGCAGTTAGAAGTGCACTTAAAGAAGGATTGCATTTAATTACTTTTCTAAGGTAATTGTGATTCGAGATAAGTTTGCATTAAGAAAAAATTCATACGTTTCTTTTTTCTTTTTTTTTCTTGTACAATCGTTAAAAACAATAATCTCCACTTTTTATTGCTAACTTTAAAAGATGAAGAGCGCTTTGAAGTGAAAAGTTGTGAATAAGTGCTTTCAAAGGGATAAATACTTTCCATTAGATATTACGCTAACTTAAAGTTTAAACGTTTTCCTAATCTCTAAAATGCTCTTGACGAGATCTAAAAACAAACAAATAAACGATCTCATGGTTTAGTGACCATGAAGGCACAAGGATCGTTCAATTGTTTGGAAAATTGCTTGCAGAGAAACATCATTTCGAAATGGTTACCACGAATGTTTTATTACTGCTGTCAATTGAGCAGAAGCTTGTCGACTACAAACAATTTGTTTGAACACATTTTGCAAACAATTCGCTTCAGCAGTCGGATGACTGTAACGCCTTCACGAAAGTGATTTTTTTCCTTCCAATCATTTGGAAAATGATTTAAAGTTTTGTACTACCAAATTTGAGCGTATTGAATGTCTACTATATTAGCGAAAAACAATTTTGAAGCCATTGAATACAGCAATTAAGAAGGTAGGAAAAGATAGGAAACGAAAGATAGATTGCTCTGCTTAATTCACAACTTTGCAAAAGACTAACGAATATTGTTCTTTATCTCAGAGAATTTTTCGTCCAATATGCGGAATTACGCTTCCAAAATGTAGAAGAAAATCTATTAGCTTATTGGCTACTTTTATCGAGGCAGGGTGTCTCATTTTAAATGCAGTCGCCACGTTAGTTTTTGGCGCGATTCTTTCTTAAAAATTCAAAATATGTTAAATCAACTTTTTTCTTTTGAATGTCTCATCTACAAAAGATTTACTTTCGAATTTTTTTTTTAACTATTGAGTTGCTGGCAACAAACACAAATTTGCTTTGGAATGAACCGAAAAGGAATTCGACTCACCACGATTGTAAAAATATTTATAAGGATTGGTGAGTAAATGAAAATTTTGTGTTTGAAATTGAGATTTCTCGGAAAACTTATGTTTGCGGTGATTAGAAAAGCTTTTTTAAGCAAGTAGAAAATTTACAATTAAAAAAAATTATTTTTGCCCAATTTTTTTAAATCAAAAAGTCTAATGAACTCTAAATAAAAATTTTATTAAATGGCGACCCGAAAGGCTTAATGAAATTTACGTTCCCTGCGTGTAAGAAAAACTTGCGGAATTTCGCGTTGGCAAACTTCTCAAGTAGATTTCCTCATAACGACACAGATTTAAAAAAGAAATGTAAAAGGAGTTTTGTAATGTTGCAAAACTGTTATAAATTTTAGTTATAACATTATATACTAGTGGAGACTTTTTTCCGCTAAACCGAAACATTTATTTGGCTGCGGAAGTTTTGACATTTAGTTTTTTTCTGTTTGTTGAAAAGTATTTACAAGCTGAAGGGATTGACTTGTCTACATAAATCTACACAATTTTTTTAGCGTGTAATATTTATTGCTTTCCAAACGTAAAGTTCCTTGAGACCTCCATACCGGGTTCAAGTCGTCGCATTCGTGGTCGAATGAGCTTTATTTATGTTGTTTCTTATGTTTCACATTATTTTTACGCGATAGTTCATACGATATCGAATGTGATGACTTGTCCCCTGGCCTTTAACTAGGAAATCGAATTTTTGAGAGAAGAAAACTTATAATGCTTTTAATTTTTCATTAGTTTTTTTTTCTCATCACTTACAGATGGCCTAAATTTTACCCAATAACGACAACATCCTGATGTTTATTTAAACAATGTATCTCCACAAACTTTTAACATTGATAGATAAGAAAACGCTGCGCCGTTCTTTTCGTTATTGCACACCTATTGTTGCAGTAAAAACAAAAATCCAGAAACACTGCAAGACAAACAGATAAAGTTTGTCACTACAAAATCATATCGAATTTGAACGCATCTACACATTTCTTGGTGCTGCTTCTCTCTTAAGAATAGAGCCAGTAAAATGTAAACAAAATACAGAATTAAGCATAGTAATAATCTTAACTGACATAATCATATATGAACGAACATTATCTTTAAGTTTTTTTTTGAATACAATTAAATAACAACAACATTAAGCAGGATTCTCAATGGGAATTATGTGATCATTAACATCACATACAGTGATACTCGCAGTCATATCAATGTTGTATGTAGTTTGATTTTATATACGCTACATATAAACGTGCTTGCAACATGCTGCAGTTATCGTGAGGGTAAAAGTTGTGTCTTCAGTTCGAAGAGTATACAAAGAAATACAACAAAGTTAAAAAAAAAAACCAAAAAAAATAAAACACAGCACAAAAGTTTTATTGTACACCTCAGAAGCATGATGATATTTAACATCATCAGCAATAAAATGATGGTTAAAAGCAGCAACTTTTTCTTAAGGGGGATTTTGCAAATAACCCATTGAGAGGCATTATTGGGGGAGATCTAGAATGAAGCAGAAGTAAGCTTTACAGTTTTGCATATATTCCGAAGAAGCTATATTGCTTCAATGATCATCAGTGTCACATCTTCTATGAAGCTGGTTAAGTGAACCCATTAACATGAGCATATCTCAGTAGTTAAGGCTGCGTTTAGCCTCAGCAACGCGGTATAACCACGTCGTTATATGGATAAGCAAGCAAAGTTCGTAGTGCGTACGGGCTCGATTTGGATGAATATTATCCAAAAAATACTGCGTATTAAACATGTAAACGATTTGTAAACGTCATTGCAGGAACTTCTGCCAGTTTGATCCAAAGCTTTCCAACCAAAACATTTTATTGATTTTGAAAATAAATTTATGAACATATACATAAATGTTGTTTTAGATCTCTACCTTTTTCTTCGAAAGGAATTAAAAAAAACCGCATTTGAAATTATATTCTCTTGCAAACGGTTAATGACAATTAAGTATTCCTTCGATTCCTTCCCCCCCCCTCTCCAGCAATTGGAATGGCTGATTATGGTTTTTTACTCTTTACCATTTTACAACTAGTAGTAAAAAGCAACCAAGAGTTTTTAAGTAGTTTTTTTTTCCTTTTTGCCGAAAGAAAAAAGCAATAAAAGGCAATATACAAAATAATAATCATAAATGTCTTGTCGTCATATATTTTCTTTTTCTCTGGGTTTGTTGGTTGTGTTGCGAACGTGAAAACATTTCCTTCCCTTCAGTCAAATTTAGTTAAATAAGAGTCTGCTTTTTGAATTGTTGTTGCTTTTGTTTTATCTTCAAGTGATGACCATTAACGTGGCATCATCTGTGGCAAATAATCTCTTTTCGAAAATGTTATTGTTCATTATTTTCCCTGCTTTGAAGTTGTTTAATTTCGGCTTTGGGGAAGTTTTGTATGTGTGTGAGTGTTTTTTCTTTCATACCTTTATCACTTGAGGATTATTATCTCTTGTTTTGTTTTTTGTTTTGTTGTAGTTTTTGTGATAGCCTGAAGTCCAAATACGTCAATGTTCGCTCAGCTTGTTAAAATTGGCGCTTAATTTGTGGGTTTTGTTTGAAATGCGGCTTTAAGAGGCTGCCGCTGTTGATTTATAGAATTTCAAGGAAACGAAATCAATGTTGTATATAAAAAAAAAATGTATTAATTATTATAAATGAAATCAATGCAAAATAATGAAATTTCTGGGAATAGCTCTTCATTAATATGACGTTAAAGTTATTAAAGACAGGAGAAATTTATGAAAAACATTTTAATAAAAACGAAGATTGATTGTTCAAAATTCAATATGAAATAGATAGTGTCTCCACTCCTTAACATAGACTTTAAGCTATATTTTGTAAAAACAAAAACACATACATAATTTGTTTCTCCTTTTAGACAAATAGATATTATAAATTCAGGACTTTCGGCTGTTCCAATGTGATATTATGATGCTCATGTAAATATCGCTGATTTAAATTGATCACAGCAGTTGAATTTCATCAGCTGACTCCCAAACTAGATAGCATTCAACAAATTCACACAAAAAATATATATATACATACATATATACATATATAAAATGTATTTGAAATGAATTTTTAGAAAAAGTTATATGGAATTGGGGAGTTAAAACTCATTTTAATTTTCTTCTAATTTTTATGAATATATGTAGCTATTTATGTGCATTTGGTTTGTTTCTTACTTGGCTTCATGTTTAGCTTCAATATCTTGCTTGTGATTATAATTTGTTAAGAAATAAAATTAAAACTACGACTGAAGCTGGGGTACAAGTGATATTTCAATGCTGCTACACTTCCCATCAGCATCTACTCTGTCTTAGCTTTGTAGCGCTTAGCCGGTCGGCCAACCGTCTAAATTCTTCCCTTTTACTTCTCTATCTACATAACTGCATTAAATTTTTTTAACACGTGCAACAACTGTATGGTCTCTGTTGTTGGAATTAATTTTTTTGCAAAACTAAAAGTGGCCAGCTGAGCTTTTTGACTACATTTGTGTTAATTTCATATACAATATTTAAATAATTACCATATTTAAGCATTCCACCGCACCCAGCGAGTTTTAGATCCATTAGCGTAGGTATCAGTTATGTTAAGTTCAAATTTTTAATGAACCGGCTACATTTTTAAAACAATAAAATTTATCATGCAGGTATTGATTGAAGATAATTGCAATTGATTTTTATTAAAATTGTTTCATTACGGTTTCATCAAATTCATGCAAAATATTTCATTATATTAACGAAAGATTGAGTTTCCGCAATCAATAAAATACTGGAGCTTTGAAAAGGTTTCCTATAGCATTTATATTTTTATGATCATATTTTAATTATTAATAAAAACAACTTTGTACTACAATGTTGTCACAAAACAAAGTCAATAGATTATTAATGTTTTTGAATGAATGCTAATTTTTCTCAAAGTGATGAGGAAATGAAGTTGTCAAATAAAATTTTCACATTGTATTGGCAAAATTAAACAATTGCAAAAACTGCAAACATGTGTTAAAACAATAAAATAAAATGAGTTTTAGAAAACATCATGACGTTTATGAAACATCATTTGCTTAGTAATAAATTTCGTAGACCGATTTTTAGTTGTTAATTAAAAAAGTAATAATTCATTATTTAGTATTGGGCACTACAGTTTATTAATAAATTAAATTAGCGAATGTAGAAAACATGGAATAATATAAAACGAATTGAGCAAGGTTATTTTCGTAATGGAAAAGGTTTTTTTTAACAAACATGACATCAACAAACCTTGAGGTATCGATAGCTTATCATTGACTTGTCACACCGAACATACATATATCACAAACACTGCTTTTGCCTCTTATATCCGATGGATACTTTTCTTAAGAAAAACACACACACACACACACAAACCTGTGAAGCTTTTTAGCTTGCCTGAAAAAACACCCAGAGCCTTCGGCAGGAATCGAACCTGCGAACTCGGGCATTCTTACTAGGACACTGTTCAATTCATCTATAGTGGCGCTTGTTATACTTTTGCATATTCCTGCCTCTGCATGGCTCACAGCAAACTTTGTAGGCAAGTGCACCATGGCGAGAGGTTAAACTATCCGCAAAGCCGTAGTCAATTGCTTATGACTAACTGCATTTAGGAACTTTGTGAATGAGACCTAGCTATTGAAACTTTAGGTACTTAATCACTTATTCTTTTTGGTCACAGATATGAAAAGAAACTGGAATCCAATTCAAGGATTTTCAAGCACAAAGTACATAAAGACATATTTATAACTCACAAATTTTTTTAAAACTTTTTTACAAATCGTGCACATACATAAAGTGAAATTTTAAAATACGTTTTTTTTTTTTCTCTTAAACAACACATACTATACTCTTTTTAACACTTCTGCTTATTCGAATTTTTCTTGAGTGATTGTAAATCAAAATTTATTCGACTTTAAACACCAAAATAATATAAAAATCAAATAAAAATATCAAAGTGTCTAGTGTCACTCTAGACAAAAGCAAAACCCATAAATCTTTGCCAAAGAACCAAAACGAATCTTAACGAAGGGAGAAGTCATTTAAAGTTTCGAATTATTTCATACAAAATAGTTTTGCTGACGTTTACTTTAAATTTGTTTAAATTTGTTGGTATTATTTACGAGTTATTTTTTCTACAAAATAATTTTAATATACAAAATTGTAAAAAGAAACTCGCCGTAAAAAGAAGAAAGAGAAACAACACTTCAACAAAAAAAAAAAAAAAAAAAAATAATAAAATAATTCAAGTACAGGGTGAAACAGTTTGTTTAAAATATATTTCAAGCACATTTCGAACGACATTCTAAAAGTCCACTTATTCTGGCATCACCGCAACCCGACATCGAAAAATGCATACTCTAATACCTACTACTTATCGACCATTTATTCTCCAAGATAACTCAAGCATTAACACCCATATTCATAAAAACTATTGAAGGTTTATTACACGTTTATTTGACAAATGTTCTGTAGAAATACGTCAAATAATTATTATGAATATTGCCTCAAATGTATAATGTCAAATTAATGTGACGTGAACAAATTAATATTTAGCTGGGAAAAAATGCACGAATCCTCAAATACCCTTGACGTGGTATATGTTACAAATTTTAACGATGTCAGTTCATCAAATACTATGAACTAATAATTTCTATAACATGTAATTTACTTAGATTTTCATACTGTATCTCGACTATATACGCCCGATATTAGATTTTTCTTTCAGCTCACTTAGCAGGCATTTACATAAAAAAAATCGGTTCCATTAACAAAAATTTATATTTTTGCCTTCGGATGATCGTGACAAAGAACGCGTTTTTTTTTTTACAAAAATTGCTAATAAAAATTAAGTTTTGTTTTTGGTTATACCTTAGCTATTCGTGCATCGGTGTTGCTAAGTTCCAAAAGCAAACACTTGAATCGATTTTAAATAGCTTTGTCCAAGAATTAATTTTCTAAGTCAAGCTGTTTTCTCAGAAACTGCGTTTTTCCGACCTACAGACGGGCATCGCTAAAGCGACTTTTCTATAAAAACTTATCCAGAATCTTATCCAGAAGAGTACTCTTGAATGAAATCGGCAAATAAAAGTATTAAAATAGCAAACGAAATCACAAACCTATACACTTATAGCGAAGAGTATAAAATGTATCCATTAGTAAATATAATTACATATATAAAAATACTTTGATCGCCTGCCGTTTTCATTGTGCTTTTCCGTTTATTAGCGAGTATGTTGTTACACTTTGTCTGCGTCTTTAAGTACTCTATTGTTTGGTGTGGTCTTTTGCACAAAATTGTGTCTGATGAAATAAAATGTGCTCTTCATAATTGATGCGTTCCTAGAAAAACAACAAATTGTTTACTTTAATTAGGCGTAACGATTGCGCATTTTTCCCCCTGTCATCACACACAATATCTAAAATAAGTATGTACGTTGCATAAGTACGAACATGCTTTTGTCGACGCATGTGTTTTCGAACAAAACCATTTGACACTGTTTCAACAATTTATTTTGGACTGTAAGACATTTCATAGCAGATTAAATAAAAACTACGATAAAAATGTTAAAAAGTAAAAAAGTCTGAGCTTTTATTTATTTTTCAGATATTTCCGGAAATGTTGTAGAAGAAATAACAAATACATGATGAATTCATGACCTCTTACTTAAGATTCCCTGCTTAAACGATTTTATTTTCTGTCCGTATATGTATGTAATCAAGCTTTTGTAGTTCAAAAAGAATTTCAAATTGACAAAATGTTTGAAAAAAAACTATGTATATCAACTCGTTATAGAAACGGAAGAGATTAACAAGTTTATTCAAATTTCAATTGTGAAGAGATTCTGATTCGGTAGCATTACCCAGATGTACAAAATAATTTGTCAATTAGCAAGCAGGACTTTACTGAGTCAATTAGCTGTGGTTCAATGCTGTGTATATTTTTTACTCGCGATAACACAAAAAACGATTACTGACTGAATATTGTTTCGTTCGTATTTTAGAATCTATCGAAAGTGAACATTCGACGACGAAGAAGTGAAGGATGAATGTCCATTGCTCGATAGATCAAAGATCGCTGCGGTAGCTGCACTCGGCAACGACAAGAATGCAGAATTTATCGCGCATGAGCTCATGATAGTTGGTTTGAAAAAGTCGTTCTTAGCCGGCTTCAAAATGCCACCTCAAGCCATAGTACAATTCGTTCAACTACATATATTTCTTTTACAAAAAGCTGATTGTCCTTTAAAAAAAAAATGTTTTTACACAAAAATGTTTATAATTCTCACTATTTTCTTATTTCTTTCCAGGGATGATTAACTTGTAACTACTTGTGTTTTTTGAAAGTTGAAGTGTGCCCCTGCATGTACGCATGTACAAATGTATGTATGTATATCTATCAACAAATATCTGTTTTTAAATTAATTTAAGAACGCCAGGCAATGTAATTCTTCACCAAAGTAAATTAAGAAGAAATAAAATAAAAATTGTTTACAGGAATTATGGAAAATGAAACCAAATATGGTTGCAACCATTTAAATTTAATACAAAAAGAAAAGAGAATAATATGCATATAAAAGATATTGTAAAACAATTTAGAAATAATATAATTATCTAGGCTAAAGCATAATTAAACAGTAGAGAGTTAAATAAGTTGCAAAAAACATTAAAACTAATTTTAAAGTAATTTTTAGGTTTTGTTTTTTGTTGAAGAGTACAAACTTAAATAATTAATTAAAATTGAAACAAAATCAACGATCTCAATAAACAATTAAAACTATGGAAAAAATTTGGGAAAACGAAAAAAATTAAGCAAATTTCATTTTTAGCTGTTCAATTCACTAATCTGCCTGGTGTAGGTTGTTTATTACCCAATTGCTTGCAATATGACAAATTAAGGGTAGCAATTGTAGCTCCGTCCATCCGTCCGTCCATACATAAAAGTTGTTTGGGAACAGTGTTGCCAAATGTACAGAGTTACTCTAAAAATCAACTTTTCGTTTTATTATTATTCGAATAAAATGAAAACCTCCGCAAATGCGATTCACTATCCCACTGAGTAGCAGAATCTGCTAAAAATTTCATGAGTGTTGAAAATGTATGGTAGTTTTGAAAGTGCATGTAAAAAATTGAAAAAAAAAATGCGACCTCAGTTGCACTTTCTAAGTCAATGGCAAAAGTATAATAGTGTTGCCGTTTTGATGCGACTTTTTTAAGTACAGACAGAATTCAATCAGATTTATATGGCGATTTCCGGTGAATGAATCGTGCAATTGTGTGGGATAGTAAATCAGTGGACGAAATATACTTGCTTGCTATAAACTACTGCTCAAAAAAAGTATTAAAAAACACTTTAACATATTGTAGCATAAAAAGCGATTAAAGTTTTCTAAATGTTGACTTTATGCAGTGAATTATTTCCATAATTCAGTTTTTACCTTTTATTCTACTCGGAAACATGGGCTGGATAGAGGTGAGCATTTTTCCCTCAAAATATACAAGGTCGAATGGTTTGAATATGAGTAATACCCCCATACAAGCAGTATGAAATTTTATTAGAATCTGCAGATATATTTTAATTTGTTTCTTTTCTTTTTGTAAAATCTTTAAATTTGTATTGGAGGCACGTGCAATTTTCGGCATATATTCGGGGTTAAAATAGCAGCTTTTTTCAATACGAAAAATCGCTCCACGCTAATGTATGATCAGTAAGGTAATAACAAAACCAAGATGATTTTTTAGTACACATTTGACAATTTTCTGCCAGCTTTTGTAAGTACGATGAGTACGAGGAAGTGCTGTCACTTTCTTAAATCGACTTTAGATGCAATTAGTTCCTCTTATTCGAAGAGTAGATAGTAATAGTGTTATTTTATCATTTCGCTCAAAATGTAATGGTTTTTAGTTAATCAATTCAAAAATAAGAGTTCGTTTTTGGTTGACAAAAGTGAACATTTTTCGTGACAACGGCTGCAGCTCTGGAATAAGGGGAGTAAGCTCTTGCCGGCAGAATGTGAATTGTATAGATATAGTCAGCTATTGAAAATTTCATGTTAGTAAAATTATGTTGTTTTTTTATGTGTCCAAACTGTATATAAATAAAGAATTTAAATGGTAGAATATGTGTAAAGTGTAGTCAAAAAATTACCATATAGAAAAGTTAATGTAGTTTGTATTTTATCTATTAAAATGTATTTAAAAATCATTTTTAATAACTTTTCCTGAAATTAAAAAATAGGAAAAGTTTTAATTTAAAGTGTTGCGTGAAGGTAGAAAACCCAAAAAAAAATTTACATACATACTTTTAAACTTGCAAATGCTAAAGTTAAGCTTAAAACAAAACTTTGAAAACTTGTTAACTTATAAAAATTAATAAAATTAATAAAAAAAAAAATCCTTGGTCAATAAAGTTTCCAAGGCAGATAACTTATACATTCATATGCGTACTCGATGCATATAATCCAACACTAATCAGTTTAATTATAATTTAACTACTTAATTGCCCAAAAAATTTATTGAAAATAACGTTCTTTATCTCATTACATTTTATATGGTTGTGAAAAAATTCCAAAAAGAAATATTTTAAGAAATTACAAATTTAGACACATAATAACAAATTCTTCTACACCACACACCACATCGAGTGAAGTAATTAAAATAATGCAAACGAATTCATTCAATCACAGTGCACAGTGGTTTGCAAGTACATTTTGGAAACGACAATGTAATTAAGTTACGTTTTTACCGTCGGTCTCATATAAGTTTTACTTTATGGCAAATACAAAAATACAGCCTCTTGGTCATTGATTCTAGTTAAAGCACATATGAGTACGTAAAACTTTTGTAATACACGGCACCAAGATTTCCTTTTATATTTTAGAACCAAAAGGATCAAGTACTTAAAAAAAAACACAAATAAATGAATAATGCTATAACAGCTCGCATGCACTCAATTTTTCACGAAATCAGTAGTTGGGTTGTTGTATAGAAATGTGCGGACAATATACTTTTTGTGAACAAGACCGTTAACAAATGCCACAAAATATTTTCTCTGCAACGTACTCATCTGTGCTCCCGCCTACTGTGAGTAGCACTATGGGTTTTTTTTTTTTTTTTTTTTTTTTTGAACGACAGATGACATCTTAGTTAAGGTACCTTGATGCCAGGTAGCCGCTAAACTACAACTAATATAATACCACCAATCATTTTATGTATTTTGTTGGTAGAAATATTTTAAGTTCTATCACCCATTCGTTCGCGTTTGTGTGTTGTGTATTTTGACAGTTCTTCAAGCTAGAAGCAGTAGTCACCTGGGCTTCTAAGGCTACCTGGCATAGAGGTACCCTAAGCTTAATAATTAAACCAATTCTAAATTTGTTAAAATCAGTTTTATATAAAAATTTAGACGTTTTTACCCTCAGCACAATATGAGGAATGTAGAAAGTTCAGAGTAGTGAATTTTTACCCAGGAAAGTATAAAATACTAGTTTGCGACCCGTGCCCCTATTGTGGGCGTGTATATGAAATATACATAAATTGCAAAAATAGAGAAAAAATTGTGCTGCACAAGCATAAATACTATAAAAACTTAATGTAATGTGGCCGGAGAGGTTTCCCTTGAAAAACAAATGCGCTTTAAAACCTTCGCAGTGCATTATCTGGAAAAAATTATTAAATAATCTACATTTTTAAAATATTTTCTGTGATCTAATTCTCTGTGATCTAATTCTCGGAAAGCAGAATTTTTGTCAATAAAAATGTTTGTTTGTGATGAAAAATTGAGTTCATTTGCATTTAAAAAAAATGTCTGATTGCTTTTTACTGCAGCAGTATCGTAAGTAGCGATTCAAACTTTTTGCAATTTGTTAAATATTGGCTTGTTTTTTTTATTGAATTTTTTGAATAAGCTAAGTAATTCAATTACTCTTCCAATATATATACGTATTTTTCCAAATATTGTATTTGTATAATTAGACAGTATTGTGAGGCGACCTTCTTTAATGCAGCCAATTTTTAAGCATCTGGCATTTTAAAACGGCTAACGGATGTTAATTTGATGAGAACGTAACAAGAAACTCATGAGTTTATTTAATGAATTGTCATTCACTTTTTGATAGTATAAACTTAATTTCAGTGTCCGGGAATTTTAGGTATTTTTGTGATTACCCTTTCTTTAGGGTCTGTCACACGATGTCGCACGTTAAGGATCGCCCACATTTTGAAAAAAGCAATTTGATTGAGGACAAACCAACTGACCCAATCGCGACGCCTCGTAATTCATTATTACGAATGGTAGATGAACTTGAATAAAGCTCATAAGCTGCATCGAAATATACATATTTCTTATACCTTAAATGTTGGTGAACGTTTGCGTTCGACATTGTGGGGCAGAACATTAAGCATTGAATTTAACAAAATTTGATATGAAGTAATATGAAAAAGCTAAGAAATCGAAAATACTTATAAAAAATTTCGTAAAATTATGTATCCTACGTTATTTTGTTTAGAATGTCCAAATTCCAAAATGAAGTCTGCCTTACATTCTTATTGACAACTACCACACACACACACACACACACACACAAATCACACACCACACAACTGAAGAAAAACATTGGTGCCCAAAAAATCAGTGGGAGTAAAAACTCTTGTTTAGCAAAACTTTATTTTATTAAAATTCATTTTAAGCTTCGGGTCCGTTTATTGCTAAAGCTTGTCCAAATAGTGGTTGGCAGCCCTGGCTCATGTATTTGGAGTATAATTGACGGATGAATAAAAGACGTATTATCAGCCACTGATTTTTCGGGCCTGTGAATATTATTTTAACTTTATAAATTTTGGCTGTAATATTGTTTCCTTTTTCAAATCAAGATTTGAACTAAAATTAAGTATGTATATTATTTTTTACTCAAGCTTGTGTTGATGTTTTATATGAACATTATACAAATTAATGTAAACGCGAAAGCTAAAATGTCATATGTAGTAATTTTGGCTTCAAAATTAATCAAGTCATTGCAGAAACATATAAAGTTTAAATGATATTTGTCTTTAGGACATGTAATATTTGTAGCTTTAAATAATCCTGTAGCATTACTATGGTAATGTTTATCCATAATTTGAAAATAATTAGACTCAATTGAAAAATAAGTATAATTTTTTTACACAAATTTATGTAAATATGTCTTTGCAAAAGATTAGATTGGATTAATTCAATCGTAAAATTCAAATGTCACGTATAGTAGTTTTTGCCTAAAATGATTCACATTATTATAAATAGATGCATATTTTTGGCTTTAGAACATCAAACACTTGTTATTTGTAGCTTTAAATTATCAAAATAATTATAAAATGTTCTTCTCAAACTTTGTTTATAGTCTTAAAGTAATGGAACTAATGTCAATGTAACAAAAAATTTAAATTAATTAAATGTGGCTTGAGAAGAAAACAAAATATATATTATACAACAATAAAATATTAAAAAAAAAAATTATAAAATCAAACGAAAAACAAAAATAATTACAATAATAAATGTGAAATGGTTTTAAATTGAAAAAAACAGTTGTTTCCTTATGCTCAACGGGGGAAAAAGCGGGCTGAATAATATGAAGGTATATGTTTCATTTGGTGTACTACAATCTACTTTAAATAGCGACATCCGAAGTTAAAGCGCAGCCAATACATTTGAGCCTCAGGTTCAGAGTTATTACAATGAATTAACAAATCAAAATATGAATGTAAAATATCACCATTTATAACAATATAAAGCTTCTTTTTTAAAAGCCTTCATTACACTACGCTCAAATATGCATACAAACTTAATTAATATTTTTCTGAACAACCTTTTACCAAAGTTATGTCCGCGTACAATTCCAGTATGAAGTAAAATTTTTATCAATTTTTTGTTGAAAACATTTGAGTTTTTTTTTAATCAGAAGCCAGTGCCTATTTGAGCATAAATTTTTCATGTCGACTTCAAGTGACGGCCAACAATGTTGGCTCTTGTAATAAGAATAATTATTTGTTAATCGTTTTGAGATGCTGTTTAAAATGTTCTATCCGAATACAGTGTTGCCTGAAAAGTTTTGTCTTGTATACACCCAAATCAAGGAATGAAGTCCGCAAAAATTCCCAACTCTGAAGAGTTCTTATTGAAAATGTTATTCATATCTCATCTTAATAAATTTTCGATTGCAATTCCATGCTTTCATCTCTAAATTAATTGCAAGCAAAGCTGGTAGGTTGGACTCCAATGGGGACTCAGCAGTGGCGCAACCACTGCTTCGGAAAAAACATATCTACTTGAGCACTTACATTTGATTAAAAACAGAAATGTGTAGTGTATGAAATAAATTTTTGGAAAAATTACATATTTCACAAGGCTCTGAGATTTTATAAAATTGCGAAATCAAAAACCAACTACCAATGGATATGGTAGTAAATATGTAAATGTCATGTAATAATCGCATGACATTGCGCATAATATTAATTTTTAAAATAGAAGGTAATTTTAGTCTTTTAGGACTAAACTATAACCTTTATATTTATCAATTATTTTTCCCTCTATAATTTATTATTCAAAAATGTTTAATAACCACACTTCCAAAAAGTAAGTGCAAATCCTTACTTCCTGTATCGTTTTACAATACAAATACAAATTGTGAAAAACGTTTTGATTATAAAACCTGCTAATGGTGCAAAATATGGCAAACGTGACTGTGTCCTCTCCAGTTTAAACAAAATAGGGAAAATGCATTTCATTGGTATTTAAAACAAGCAAAAACAGAGCCAAATCAAGAAAAATACAAAAGACATTACGATGGAAAGTAATAAACCAAGAAGTGGGATTGTTTGGGTAGTAAAACTGTGCAGTAGTTTAGTTTTAAGAACAATTGCCATCGATTTAGTTTGAATACGTGCACTTGCTTTTTAACAGCCACTTCTCAAGGCAGGCAGCATGAGTGCCATCACCTTTTGTCTATGTAACTCATTCTTTAGTTTACTTTTAGATTTTTTATTTTTTTATTATTTAAGTTCTTCTTCTGGCATTTTTGTTGTGAAAGAAAAACGGTCGTAAAATCGCAACTCATATAAAGTTCATTTTTGTTAGTTATTATGCCGTGACTTTTCCTTCGTATATGTATTTCGAGCCGTTAACACTGTGACGTGAACAGCAATCAAACATCGTCAAACTACTGAAATGAGCACTATGGGTTGGTGACCAAAAAATTAATATTGTTGGCAGGCACAGATTTCGAGAAGATGGGAAAACAAACCATCGTAGATATTAGAAAAATTAGAGCATCCGTTAGAAAAGTTTTTTTTACTGAGAGAATTGAAGCTGGGAAACACGTTACTCCAACAGACTAAAGCTGATATTATTACATTGTGCAACCCACAAGAAAACTTCTGCGCTAAATGGCCAAATAGCGTAATTTTTCGTTCTTTTTTTTTGACACCACATAATTTTAACATTAGTTAGTTAAAAGTTTGACAAAAATTAATGCACTGAGAAAATATTTGCCATTGCTTATTAGAAGGTTTTATAAGTGAAATGGTACCGATTCTGATGGACAATTTAATGTGTTTTTACGAAAAATGCAAAGCTTTCGAATTTCTGCCTCCGGATTGAATAGAACCGACTTTAAAATCTGTTGATATCCATATTTTTAGTTATCAACTATTTCGACACTAATGACAAAATTTATTCGAAAACTTACTACCCATTTGCAGCATCTTTTGTAGAAAATTTTACGAAAGAAAATATTTAGTGAAAGCATTTTTTTGGTTTTAATCTTCACTCAATATGCTTGTATCTCTCCCATAGTAACTTTTCTACTTACTCTTTGTTATTATTTCTTTTTTAACTAATGCTTGCCAGACTGTGGCATCGTAAAAATATCCATGGTGAGCAAAAAAAAATCCAATATTTTATAGTTGTGCGAGTATTTTTCCTTCATTTCAGTAATTTTACGATCATCGCTGCATTTGTATTTTAACGTGCATGTGACGTGATTAAATTTTATCCCTCAATGGCAAAAACGGAAGGTTATCTGTACGAAATATTCGCATAATTATATTAAAGGGTCTTACATTTTTTTTTTCTACTAAAGATTTACCTTGAGTTTCTTAAGTCGCAAACTTGAAGTTATTTGGCTTTAAATTTAATTCTAACGCTTGCAGCATGATAATAAAAACCTAAGTAAAATCTCAACAGAAAAGTTTGACGCACAAAAATAAAATATGCTAAAACGTACCAAATCGCTGTCATCAATTCTCTTTTCTAAAAAAAAAAGTAAAAATAAAAACTAGAGCATCAAGGATTTTAGGTAATTGAATGAAATTTATGTACGCTTCAATAAGAATTTAATAAGCTTAAAGCAAGTTATTCAGGAGGAGAGATTTTAAGGCGTAAGCTTAAACTAGAACTACACGATTGCCACAAATAAACAAGGCCTGCTCGATTTTTATTGTGCTGAATCAATACACAATAATAAAATACTCTACATTCACTTCATTATTTTACATAAATTTTTAATTTTGATTGTCCTACGATGCCTATGCATGGTAGGACAATAGGTAACAAACCCGGTCTTCGAATGAGCCGAGAATAACAATATGAAAGCATATTTCGGGCGACCACAAGACTGTTGGTAGGGCACTCAACCAATTCATTCATCGAAGCACGAAATATATTCTTCGCCAATGAGAATGCCCATCTTTCGCACAAAATTATAAAAACTACAGTATTATTTGGTTGCTGTCGAGTCCAGTCCATCGACTAGATTCGAGTTTAATATTACTTAATATCTTAATGAATTTTTGAGTTGGTGTTGTTAATCGCTGATGGGCTGCTGGATTTATCAAACACGTCAAAAATCTGTGACCGTTTAATTTTATGTGCTTTAAATTTCACTTTTCAGTAGTGAAGTGTTTGAAATGTGTTAGTTCACTCTGATCACGTTTTATTAATTCAATTGAATTCAATTCAATTTCGATTACAGTTTCTTATCAGCGAAGTATTTATGTATCTTAAACGCATAATTGCAAACAACTAGAGAGCTTTCTTAAATATTTCCTTTATTATTTGCTGTAATAAAAAGAAAACGAACGAGTTGGAGCATGAGCTGAGGAAATCAGTTAAGTACAATAAATTTATTTTAATCTTTGCCACCGAACAGACACTTTGTTCGAGTATTGGAAAATGTCATAAACGTTAATCGTTTAACGTATAAATCTCGTTTAAATAAATACGAAGAAGGAAGAACATATACACATATGTATGCACTTCACTTTAACCCCAGTAGTACATTGAAACACTCACAAGGCAGAAGGATTTGAGAGAAGAAGTTCAGTGTTTGCTTAGCGGGATTGAATGTGAAGACAATTTTCCTAAGGTTTGCTTTTAATCCATATGAACATTGTCACTTCTTTAAAATAATGTCGGATGTGATAAACAAACCACCGCTGTAAGACATTCATTCTCATACATTTGAAGATATTGATGGTTTGTTGGCTGGCTTTCTGCTATTGGGTTATTTTGCTTGTTTGTTTGTTTGTTGGTTTGGTGGTTTGCTTTAGCCTTCAGCTAAACTTTAGTTATAATTTATTGTTTTTGTGGTCGATGCATTCGGTGACCACGAAATTATAAGTAGATGTTTGTTCTTGTCAATAAAAGATAAATATTATTGTGTTAAGTGTTTAATAATCGTGGGTTTACAGTTACGAAATAAGACCAGTATGTGTGTGTGTGTGTGTATGTGTATGTGTGTGTGATTATGCATGACCTACCCCAAGTAAAATCGAATTAATGAATGGGACTAATTTAGTCATTAATACATACACTTTAAAACACATGTTAGTAAATTTCTGTAAAATTATTTCCAATCAAATATACTGTTTTCTTAAAGTATTTACTTTATTTCACTTAAGATAAGATAAAAGCATATGATAAGTAGGTATTTGCTAGCAGCTCTCTGTGAATATAAAGAGAAAGTGCTAGAGCGTATCTCTTATTTCTTAAAAGAGCAATTCTAAACTTTACATTTATTTTGCCAAAATTTCAGCTCCATTCTAAAAGGGACGATTATCTTGTAATTTATTTTTAAGGCTTAATTCCTAAATACCATTTAAATACTTGGGACAAAATCATTTTCAGGCGGCTGATTTTCGAGTTGTTTTTGTATGGGAGATTCCTAAGTCCGTACGTGGTACGGAGTCAGGGTGTTCGAAAAAAAATGTAAAGCAGAAAAACTTGTAGGCGGTTGGTCATACATTCCTATGGGCCCGTATTTGGGCGCCTTGAAAATAATATGTTCCCCTCATCACACTAACTGGACCCAGGGTGCACATGTAAGTTTGACACCCTAAAAACTTTTTTATTATGAAATATATTTGCTAAGCCAACAAGAAACTTCATATTTTGTGTGGGTAAGTGCGTTTATAAGTGCGTTACCATCCAACAAAATAAATAAAAGTCTATGTTTGGCATGTGGGTCACAAAAAGATGTACTTAATTTCAAATATTTTGAAAACTAATATATGGAGAACATTGATATACCTATTGCAGGACATTGCGTATTGTCTCTGGAAACAATTAAGAGTTAAACAACTGGACGTGGCAGCTCAAATGGTGTAGTGCTTCGAATTTCAATTAATAAATAATAATCCGGGTAATTATGAACTGCAACGTGCGGTCGCTAAAAGTTGACAAGAGAAGTTTATAAAACAAAATTGATAAATTAGTATTACCGCTGGAATTTCGCAATACTGATTTATCAACTTTGTTGTAAAAAGTTCTCTTATAAATCGCACATTGAATTTCATAACAGGGGTAAATAAGTATAATAATAATAATAATAATAATAATAATAATAACAATCATAAGGGTAATAAAAATTATTTAATTAGTTCGATCTGTTCGTTGCTACAATCTTCACCTTCATCAGATAATTTATGTTTACCTAACGTCCTTCCATTTTTTTTTTTATTAGCTATTGAAAGCAATCGTTCCCACACAGTCATGTTTCAAATATTTATTTTTTACTTACACATTTTTTTGAGTGTGTGCATTCCCACTGCCCTTTGACTATGAACACAGTTGCACTTATTATGACATAATTTTCATAAATTTAAGGCCTGGAGTAAAATTTTGCACAAATGTGTTTAAATGTGTGAAATTTATATGTTTCGTACAGCAGCTCTTTAACATGTTCAATAAATATTTTAGTTCATTTGATAACTTAAAGTGTTGATGCCCAGCATTATTTAGTTCCTTAACTTTAAATACAAGAACTTCTTATTTTAACTCGTTTCAGCAACTATTTCTTTATACAGTTTTATTTTTCATTGTTTTGTTTAATTCAAGTTGAAAACATATAACCGCAAAAACTTTTGTATCAATACACAAGCATATGTTTTTGTATTTATTTGCAAACATAAAAAAAGGAGAAACAGAATATGTTGGGTTTAATAAACACGAAAACTATTTCAAAAGTTTACTTAGAACTAAATATTCTAGACATGTTTATGCCTTTTGTTTAAAGAAACTATTGTTGTTCTTCTACTTATGAATTTTTGGAAATAATACCTTTGGGAATGAAACTACAAAGATACTGGAATAAAATACGTTTCATTGGTTTATCTGGTATATGAAAATTTAGAAAAATTAAAAAAAAAAATACATGTTTTCTTTATTTCAAAGTCGTGGTTTTGTGGAGCTTATTAAATAATACAGCAATTTGTACTTGTGTTTTAAGTTTGTACAAGCAGAAGGGCGTATAGACACATACAGCTGTATAAGTAGGTTTCCACATCTTAATTGCATCATGTGGAGAAAAACGCAAATAAGCTTTCACCGTTAGAGACCAGTAGATTCATAAAAAATCATGTTTACAACCGAGTACCAGATAAACAAAGCGACAGTCCGGTTTGTGCAACCACAGCCAAAGGCACAGTAATTTTTCACCAAACGTCCTTGTGACAACTAACAGTTTACTACTTTTTATGGGTGTTTTAACTGCTTGGGAGAGTGCTTTTAGATCAATGTTTACATATTGTAAGCCCCAAACCAGTTTCTTTCATTTCACTGAAACAATCATGATACAAGTTTAATCACTACATTTCATTGATCCGATGATACCCACGTTGGTGGAACGTTAATGAATTACTCCATTAAATTATTGCCAAAATTCAAGACTGAAAAAACGCGAGTTAGGGCCTTTCAGCTTGAGACCAATGATATTAAGCAATCAACACAATTTTTAGACATTAAGCAACTAAACATATTGTGTAAGGTTAGTTTTGTTTTGAATTGATTTTTCTTCGTTTCTATTCTATTTATTCGCAAAAGGTCGACTTGTTTGTAAGAAAATGCGAGTGTATGCAAACATAGAACAAAACTGCGCCAATCTACACATCTGCTAGAACTAAAGTACCAGAAATTAGAGTTGTTTTAGAGATTACGAGTAGAATGATTAAAGCAAATTAATTTTTAAGTTTTTGTTTCTCAAAAAGAGTCTGGGATTCTTTACTGTCGCTGTTTTGTTAAATTCAAATTCCATTCAACCATTCATTGACTTAACATACTCATTTACCAGGTGGTCTTAAGAAAGTATCGTTTTAAAATATATGCAAAGTTTTTACTATTACACTTTAGCATTGTATACATGAGATCTAATAAGACCAAAGAGCTGTGGAAGCGCTTTGCATTGATCTCTATCCCACTGAGATAGATCCATGTCCAAGATCTAATTTAAGGGCTTCGCTGTTTTATTCAAAAATGCTCAGCATTTTCCCACTGAACCGCTATAATCAAAATATCATATTATATAAAACAATAGAGTTCTGGCCTCTCTTTTTATGACTGTGACTTGCTCCAATCCTTCCTCAGTTCTTAATATACACCCCTCCCCACCCCACCTCCTCACGCTCTGGTCTATCCGTGCATACGCAGTTAGATTCAGGTTTCATAAAAAAGTTTAACTTTATACACTTTTTGCAAAGATACTTGTATGTGGACCACTAGTTACATGTAGCAGCAGGTTTTGCTGGATTAGGAGCCATGTTGCACAAGTCATGTGTGCGTGTGTGTGTTTTTGTGAGTTGAAAATTTTAATCCACATTTAGTCCTTTTTGCGATGGCATTCTATTACATACATACATACATACATATAATTTCGTTGAAGTGTGTTATTGCACAAAAGTTCTTGTTTTCAACTTCCTCGCCGCTGCTACATTTTGCATTTATCAGTATTTTGCGATCTGTCGATATATTTATTTTTATTGTGGTTACGTTTTACGACTTTTCACTGGAATGCATCATTTCATCATGCTCGTCAGCATTTCTTTACAATTGTGTGCATGTGTATGAGTGCCTGTCATTCCTTGGAAACAACCAACCAAGTATATTTTCACAGATTAAATTCCTTCAGTTAGAAAGGATGTTCGAGTTGCTTTTTTTTTTTTTTGGTCGATGAACAGTTTTGCCAAAAATCATTAAAAACAAAAGAAGTATAATTTCGCAGAAGGGTCATAAAAACTGCACAAATTTACGCAAATTTCTACAATTTATATGGGAAATTTTCTTTTTTGGTTTTTTCTTGTG
This sequence comes from Sturmia bella, assembly GCA_963662145.1. Classification (NCBI taxonomy): domain Eukaryota; kingdom Metazoa; phylum Arthropoda; class Insecta; order Diptera; family Tachinidae; genus Sturmia; species Sturmia bella. The sequence goes on from OY759168.1 coordinate 124,876,489, forward strand.
CTTCTGTTTTTGTTGATTTATGTTTATGATTCCATTAATTTTTTTTTTCCTTTTTTGTTTTTGCTAAAGTTGTAGGGTTTGTTCTGTTTTATTTTTTAATTTTATTTCGAATATTTTTGTTATTAAAAAGTTTTGCTTTCAAGGATTTTATTTTAATTTTGAAATAAGAAATATTGTTTTTTTATGATAGAATTTGTTTGTTTCTATTCTCTTATTTTAAGATTATAAGTGTGGAATTTTGAATTTAGGAAAACTTTTATTTAATCTGTTAAATAAACTAGAATATATTTTACATTAATGTAGAATTATTTTATTCAATATACTTCCTTTTAGGGGAACTGCCATGAATTGGGATGAATTTATAGCTTTTGTTCATTTAAAAGTTTCAAGTTAAAATGATGAAAGGTGTAAATATTAAGATACAGAATAAACTTAAATGTTCAATTCATAAGATACGTAAGTAATTGAAGTTTTGTAAAGAAAAGTCGTTAAAGTAGTAAATGTTACGAGTATAGACCTACAGTGTAATGCAGAAAAAACATTGTTTGAAAATTTGACGCCACCGAAAATTAATTTCTGATACGATTTTCTAAATAGCCAACGCACGTTCATATATGTATGTATGTATATACATATGTATATATGTATACTTTTAAGAATACTCTATTGGAGTTCATTGCCAGAACCACTCAATTACGAAAAAGTTTGAAATTGTTGTCTACAACAAGGACGTTATTAATTTTATCAAAAAGTCATTGTTTATTGATTTCCTTAGGTTCCTAATGATTGATGAAATTAACCACTGTATTTTCTTAAACTACTTTGGTGTCTTGAAGGCCGAGTTGGTTGAATGGCCGACTGTCAATCGAAAGGTTGCGGATTCAAATCCATCAAGAAGCTTTTATAAAAAATCAATAAGAGTAATAACACATTAAGATAGAAGCTTATATCTTAATTTTTTCGACAAGGCTTTCCTTATTAAAATAATAAAACGCAAACTGAGTAAAATATTTAAGTAACAAGTTTTCGTTTTCGTTATTGATATAAATCAAACTTAACGCATGAAAATAACAAGGAATCTCTAGTTAACGTATCGAGTAAAAAACGTTTGTTTTTAGTAGGAAAGCTGTTGATTTTGATGTACAGTGTAATTTTAATCTTACGTCTTAATCATATTTTACCATGAATCCCAGTAGCTATTCGCAAGTACTAGTAGTTAAATAGTTGACAAGCTTAATAAGCTCATAAAAATTAACAACCATGAAAATGTCTCTCCCCTGACTTATAAACAAAATATAAAACTAAACTACATAAACAATATAATTTAATCATTTTCCAAGATTATTAAATAGTATAATATATAAGCTGACAAAACAAAACGTTATTAAATTAAATTTACCAAAGTCAAGAAAAATACTTTCAGTCAAGTATAAGCGTGATGTATAAAGGCGCTGTAAAACTAAAACATAAAAAGAACTGGCAGCCAAAGTGTATTTATCAACAAAAACATACCATTTAAAAATCGTAAAAAATATTATTCGAGAAACAAACAACTGCAACAAGGAAAATACGCGCATTTTATATTTTCATATTTATTCTTCAGGAACAAGAAGCTAATTTTCTGTTTGCTACAAAAACTGCATCAAATATCTTGAGCAAAAAGAAAAAACTATTATATATAACGTGAAGAAAATATCAGCTTCCTGTACAGTTACTTTAAAAAGAAATAAAGTACGAAATTAAGCACAAAGCGAAGGATTAGTCGTACTGCCAAATTTGGGGCGATTTCGGCCCGTATGAGAGCCAAGATCATACAATACCAATTTAAAAGTTTCTAACTTAATTGCACAGCAGAGCTACACCTGCATCGTAAAAGAGCAAATGGCTGCCGCTCGATACTTTATGCACTCGTAAGCGGCAGACAAGTCGTACAAATAATTCTTTGCTTGAATTACGTGTTACAAAATCTTCAGAAAATGCCGATTATTCTTATTATTATTATTATTTTTTTTTTTTTTTTGTCAAATCCCTCATCTAATAATTCGACAACAGCACATCTATATCCATTCACATTTACATAGATATTTGCAACAAAAATTACGCATTAATACATAAAGGGGTTTAAGAGCAGCTGCATTTTTTTTTCTGTTGGTGTATATTTTTCTATTTTTATTCAAGCAAAAAGCAGAAATAAAAAAATATTGTCATAAATTTTTGCGACAAGATTTTTTACGACTTACGCGAAATGAAATTTTCTAAATTTTACTACTTTTAAGTGCGAGTACGCATGATGTTGACGACGAGAATGATGAAAATAATGACGATGATGATAAAGATGTAACGCGTTCCTTAAGACAGCAAAGAAACAAAAAGCAAAACTGGCACAACTATGGTGAAACTTAAATGGAAAAGTTTAAATACAAGAAATAAAATTAAAATATGTAGTATTATAGTTAAACTTGTGTACTTGCACTACGAATAAATGTGACATCATTTGGTTTTCAATGGAATGCATTTTTATTCAAATGTTGTTACATAAAACACAAGCGTATTGCGCAATTTTATTTATTGCGAGAAAAATTCTGAGGCATACATATTTCTTTTATAAAGACGAATAAATTGTGAATGATTTACGTATTTTTCAAATAACTACTTTTATGGATAATAATTGTCCAGATCCAAAAATGAACATTTTCAAAAAATATTTGCTGTATTTCTCAGCTGAGAAATACAGCAAATATTTTTTGAAAAGGTTCATTTTTGGACCTGAATTAATACATTTCAATTGGCTCTTAAAGCAAATATATAATATAAAGTTCATATTTGATAATAATTGTCTATAGAAAGCATGCTGAGGATAAATATTTTCTACATAGCAACTGCTTTCTATATAAAAAGTTAGTATAGATAAAACTATTTACAGCACAATAACATATAATAACAATAATTACTATGGCTAAGAGATTTTTTTAGAAAAATTGCTACGGATAACAATTTCCTATAGGGAAAATGCTACGAACAAAAACATTCTATTGTTAAATTGCCACCCATAACAGTTTTTTAGAGAAAACTATATTTTTCTACAAAATATTGCTACGAATGGACTCTGAAATCGTTCTATATACAAATAGGTATGTAGTAACTGTTTTCTATAGAAAAATTCCTAAAAATAATAATTTTCTGTACATTTTAAAAAAATGTAAATGTGCAACTAGTTTCTGCAGAAAATTTAATACGGATCACGAGTCTCTATGGATATATATTTACATACATTTTTATCAAAATGCTCGTTATAGAATGATATGGATAAATATGTTCTATAGAAAAGTTGGTATGGTTTACGTCAGCGTATTGCTTACCTAAAGAAAGATTGCTATGGTTAACTATTTTCTACAAAAAGATAGCTACCAACAACAGTGTTTTTTGGGGATAACAGTTTTCTACACAACAGTCGCAATAGAAACAATCAGCCCAATCATGAATAATAATTCCTATAAAAAATTTCGATATTACCAACTTTTATTTTTTGTTTCTCAGGTAATTTATGATTGGAGGAATTTTTTTTTTTCTCGAAAAACGTATTTTCCTTAGGAATAAAATTCTTTGAGAATATTCATGATTGGGCTGAATATCATGTTGGTGTGGATAGCAATTTCCCGCAGAAAAACTGTTACTGGTAACAGTTTTCGATATTTTCCTATCGATAGGATAGCAATTATGTATGGAAAATTCATAAAATATATCAACTTCCTTAAAATTCGTAAGATATAGAAACTTTCTTTCTTTTACTCGTCTTGGATAGACAACATTGTATGGACTTCAAACAATCGGAGCCACCGCTTTGTGGAAACTAAGACTCATCTCAATTGGAAGGCTAACGAAATTAATGAACCGGAACAACTTTTTGTGTCTCGGTTTCCTTTCTTTAAATTATTACGCTTTTTTTTAACATCAATTCAACTGAAAACGAGCAATATTTTAAGTTTTCTCTTTTTAATTTTGCTAATGTATTAGCCATAAAATCAAATATTTTTTTATATTTTGCACCAGACCATTGCACAAACGACCTCATCACACACATACACACACACACGCACACACCTTCAAAGTGAAAACATTTGAAAATTATTTTTATAGCCTTGTGTAAAATTCTCATATAGTTAAAAAGCAATTTGTTATAAAAAGCATACAAGCATGCATCCGAGATACCTACACACAAGTACCAGCCTTGGATAGATAGAAATCCTATTTAGTTTATGGTTTAACTCATACAACAATACAAACAATATCAAACGATATATACAAACGTACGCACATACACAACCAAGAAAACACACCTACTGGAAAGCAGTGTATCGCAAGAATGAATTTCACTTCAGAGTTTGTCGGTATTTGGTACAAATTGTAGTCTTTCATGACCATTATTAACTCAACTGTCCAGTTAACCGTCCTTTTACGGCACCATATATCAATGACCATTTGTTTTGTTGAGGTGGTTGTTGTTGTTGGTGGCATCATTTGTCTTGTAATAAAACTTATTTTTATGATCAATCTTACAAAATAAAAATACATACATATGCATGTGTCAGCACAAGTAAACTAACGATTGCTCTTTTCTTTAAGAATATTAAAAACAAAGCAATTTAAAAGTTGACGGTGTTAAAGCTTAAGAAGGAAATTTTACAACAAAGCTAAGCATTTCAAAAATGATAAGGGTCCGTCAACGGATTCCGGTGAGTTGTACTAGAAAATTTACATACATACATATGTTCAGATATTGTCGTTTTTAATAACAACTTAGGATGATTGGCTTGTGCCAAAAGTGTTGACACTCCGTCATTCGTTATCAGCCGACTTTTTCAACTGGCAGCTAAGTTAAAATGCTCTCATGACCACTATCACAATCAGTGGGCCTTCGTCGGAGCAAAGTTGGGAAACAGATTTTTAGCTTTGTTTCGATTAAATTTTATATACTTTGGGGCTGCAAAAATAAAAATAAAAAATAAAAATACATAAAACAGGAAAAGAAAAAAAGAAATAAATTAAAGTTTAATTGATAAAATGGAGAATAATGTTCACCTTTTTTAGATCCGTGAACAGGGTATTCGTGGTGTTAACTTTCTACATTGTCACGTTAACGTCTATTAAAAAGGCCTCAGACAATGTATGACGGATTCTATGTGACTCGCCCTTAGTTGTATATCTTAATTTAACTAAAGTTCAAATTAGTATAAAAGCTACAACCATAAAAAACAAAACTTAGTCGGTTTATATGGTTTTGATTACAGTGTCGCTCATGGTGATGGCTGGTGGGAACAGCTTTATTTAGATTAAACTAATTCCGTTCTTAAGGCCGGTACAGAGATCTTAAGGGCATTTGCGTTTGGAAAATAACAATTATCTCTACACGGTAAAATAATTGTGTAGATTTATGGGGAGAAGTTCGCTACAAACGACAAATCCATCCCTTCATCCTGGAAAAATTCTTCAAAAACGTCTTCAACCAATGTAATAATTTTTTAACAGCAATAAACTAAATGTCAAAAATTCCGCAGCCCAAAACAAATAAAAAATGAATGAACATTAATTATCGTTTGAGGTAACGGTAAAAAGTAAAATCAGCGAAACATTCGGCACATCCTTTCGCTTTCGTAAGTTATACAGTAGTATCGAGAAAAAGTTGACCGAAATGTTCCAGGGATCGTTTTTGATATTTGCTCAAGTTTGTAAAACTGAAATTGCGTAGTGTATGCTGAAAGCTTACAATTTTTAACTTTTTTACAGCCCACAACCAAATATTGGAGCGGAGGAAATATTATGTTCATATCTTTTTTTTACAGCACTTTAAAATCAGCAATCATGTCACTAAAATTAGTGAGTGAATATATTTAATAAGAAAAGATATTTTTTAATAATATGTATTATAATTATAATGCGCGTTCTTCGCTTATAATTTATAACGAAAACTCGTGCAGTTTACTTGCATAATACTTGTCACAAGTTTTGTGTGCGCAGTGCCAGGCTTGAGCACTGAACTTGTGTAATGTATGGCCGACACAAATGTCCAGCCCAAGTGTACCAACTTGATAGGAAACATTCTGATAGTGTTTGCCGTCCTTTTAAAATCCAGAGAAGTTCCTAATGTTTAATGTAATTATTAAGATTCGGCTGAAAGTTTAGTATAAATATAGTTTAGCTGAAAGTTTAGTATAAAAATTGAGTACATTTCATGATTTCACAAAAAACTGTTAACTTTTAACGTATCGTTTATTTGATCTTTTCTTTTATTTTGATAATAAATTAAATTTTTAATTTTTTTTTCATTGTTATTTTTAAAATAATACTAAAAAATATTCCTGAAGAAGCCAAAAAATTGCGGGCGAAATATCGAAATAAATAAATATATTTGTTTTTTGTTACAAACATTTTTATAAAAAAGATCTTAAGCCTTAAAAATTTAATTTATTATCAAAAACTGTTAACAAACAAAAATCGTTTTCCTCAACAATTAAAATTAGTATACTCTTGAGCGGAAGGTCCTTTGTTTTATATTTTTATGTTTCTCCGTATATTTTTGCTTCTTCAGGGTAAATTATTGAAAATTTTTGATATTAAAAATTTTCATGACATGACATAAAATGACGACGCTAATTGAAAGAGAGCGGAATATGAAAATACTAATATTAAATAAAAGAATATTAGGTATATTCTTTATATTAAAAAAAAACAGAAATCGATAAAAATCAAATATCAAATATGAAATCTAATGATATTTTGCTTAGATAGAGTGAAAATTTACTTAATATACAAAATTAAAATTACTTAATATTGTTCAATTTAAATATACTTAATATACAATTTGTTTATACATAATATATGTATATGTATGTGTGAAAATATCTCGATAACTACATACATACATATGTATGAACATTTTTTGTACAAAATTTCCTATTCTTTCGGCTATAAAAACATGTAAAAAACAAGGGATGCCTTAAAATATTTCACATTAGAAAACTTACATACATATATGTATACCAAACATAAAGATAACTCTAGCTTATATTGCAGATGATATTCTTAATAACTTGCAAAAAAAAATATAATCAACTTAGAGAGAGGGCGTTGCTAAACCGTCATTGGCTAAAGACATATACATACATATACATATATAAATATGTAAATGCATATATGTACATTATAATAATGAGACAAACATAAATATTTTGTCTTTGCTTATACTTCAAAGGGGAAGAGAATCTCGATTATGTAATAAAAATAATTGTAAGCAACAATAAAACGATACGTATTCAAACCTCTGCTGTTGCATAAAAGATACAACAAATCTCTTGCGCCCAGAACTGCTCATAGTCAAACTTTTGCAAATTCTTGCCACTGCGTTTTTTTTTTTTTGTGATGAATAAAAATCGGGCTTGGTTCTTCTTGCAAAGATTTTATGCTTGTAGTATGTGCAAAGCAATTTTAGCTGCTAGTATAAACTTGTGGTTTTTATTGGTCTCATATGTATGCATTCCTTTTATCTTTATTTCTCACTTTTATTTGCCATTTAATAAAACCACAGCTTTGAATAGCTACAGGCAATAGTTAATGGAGATAGAAGAATTATAATCGTAAGTAATTCCAAGAAAAATTATCTCAAAGTTTGAAATGCAATAAAAATTGTAAAGGTGTAAAAAACTTGCACCAAAGAAGCATTAAGAAATTGTTACTTTCGCTCAAGCGTCTGAAATTTTTCGTTAATACAAAAGATTTAAGTCTGAGAAAGCTTCATGGGCCAGAAGCTCAAGGTGTTTACTTAAGATTGCCGAGATACATTACAGCTCCAACGATGCACGTTCCTGGACAGTGTCACGTTGAAAGAGTGGCTTTTCCCATAATTTGACTCAAAAATATAAAAACTACAATATGACTATGATTCGAAAGTCGCTCTACCAGAAACGATGTATCTATTCCCTTTCCCTTAATACCTGTACTATAAGACATTCTAGAAAAAAAAATGAATGGAGTATGTACATCTATCTGTAAATTTACATATGTGTTCAAAAGTGGAAAGAGGAAAAGAAATTTGTTTTATATTTTCTCGGCAAAGCCGAGACGTACAATTACAAAATCATAAAAGCATGAAAGTTATTCAAAAACTATTTCATTTACCAAAAACATACTGTACGTATTTATGTACTTTAATTAATATTAATATTACGAAAGACACAATTAATAAGAAGTAACGGCAAATTTGATCAATTTTTCATACATGGAGATAAACAGGGAAGAGTTAACAATTAAATGTCAACGAGCAAAATAACTGGAAAACCAGCGTTTTTTATTTAGTTTTTTTTTTGTTATATTAGGATTTTCTCCAAAGCAGGAAGACCTGTAAGAATGTATATAATTTGGAATAAATATGGTATACAAACTGATCGTCAATGATCAATTTATCTTGACGAAACGCAATTACGATCCCCAATTGTGAACCACTATTTGGAGCATTACGACCTTATTATGAATGTTAAGAGACATGTTGGCTTCAAAGGCGTCACTTATTTGGCCCAAAAAGCAGACCTACAGGTCTGCTATTAGGTTGCGACCATTTTGACCATTATTTTTCTACGGTGTTGAACTTTGTAATGTCTTCTTTTGTTAACTCAAAACCAAAATAACAAAACCATTTACCTAGAAAAGTCTTCATCACAAAAAATCTTTCTCAATTCTGAGTAACTATAATCGATTTAAAGCCGAATAAGCAGTTAACAATTGTATGTTTGCTTACGGGTACACATGTTCTAAAAACAAAATTTAAGGTTTTTACTTTTCATATAAATATTTTGAAAAACTCTCCTAATGATGCAGATTTACATAAAATAAAGATAAGACAAATGTTAGCTACATTGTGTCTAAAGGTCAATAAATATACGAATGTACATATGTATATAAATATATGAGATAAGATAGTTCTTCAAATAAGAAACTTGTATTCGAAACATGAAAAATTAATTAAATTTAAAGAAAATGGGTGTGAAAAGAAATTACACCAGAAAAAATTGAGATGAAGCTCATCTCATCCAAACATCAAATCAAACTTCCTTGCACACACAAATAGAATTTCAGTTGCATTTGGCAGCGTAGCAGTTGTAAATGAACGAAGACCGTTCGTCCACTTACTTGCATGAAATAGAAGTTGCATGTTATAAAAAGCGTTAGTTACATCAAACTTTACCATTGAACAAACATACTTTGATGCAACATTTCAAATTGAAGTTTGCTGTGTTTTGTTGTGTGATTTGAAATTGTTTCTTTTAGCTTTTTAGTTGAAATTGCCTTTAGTATGTGCGCTTCACATTTATGGGAGTTAACGAGCACTTTTATATGTACATTATTTCCATCGTGCGAGTGTGAGACACAACGGAAACAGGAAATGAAAATATTGCAGAGTAGTACTTGTTACACGATACATAAAATTTCTATTGCTGCAACAGAAAATTACAAAATAGTAAATGAAAAACACAAACCTTGGGTGGAGCTATCGAGGGAATGCATATGATGACTTTTTATATGAATTTTTAAGAGGTTTGGAGAAATTTTACGATTTAATTTAAAACAGCTATATAATTTTATTACTTTTTGTAGTTTCGAAATGTAAAATTTGTTTCTTTGATGTTGAAAACTTTAGCTAAAAATATTTTACTCATTGTTTGTGCAAATTTAGCATTAAGAGCGAATTCTTTCACACAGCAAAAATTAAAAAAATTTTAAATCCCTTCAATTAAACACATACGAGTATGTTTAGGTATAAACGTATGTGGGAAATTAGAATCGGGGGTCATTGAGCACAGGAATTCAAGTGCATTTGTTCAAAATCGAGCTTACAAATGCATTGGTACCTCAAATCTAATAGAGGTTTTTAGCTATTCACTGGGAAAACCTACACAGGTTGGACACAACAGCTGAGCACAGGTTTTAGTTTTCGTATACTTGAGGTGGGCCCCATTGTTGGCCGTTGGCTTCGCTTCCTTTAAGCCCTTAATTAAGGGTTCTAACTTAAATTCAACGACATCTGGTTTATGGAAATAAAGATTTATTTCAATTTTTTCAAAGCCTGCACTGTGTTTCAAAACAATGTTGTAATAAAATTTTCGGTTGAATTCCAAAAAAATTGTTATATCAAACTAGAAAGCAAAACAGTATTTTTTAATTTAATTGGAATTAGCGCGAATGATTTCGAATTTCAAAGAACTCAAGTCCATCTCACAAGTTAAGTTTTATGGTGATTATCGATTTCCTCACAATTACACAGACCGACAGAGATAATATAATATCGTCAGACGAAAGCATAACAGTTCTATTTGACAGATCTAAACATAGACAGTATGTTCAGTGGCCAACCAATGCGGAATATAAAACGTATTATACGAATAAAAACACCTGTTGGGGATTGTAGCGTACTCAAATCTTGTTATTAAAGACATCCGTACAATTTTATCCCACCTCCAGTCAGAAAAAATACTTCATTGCAACTTTATCAATTTTTCACCATTTTTTTTACAAACAATAGCTTAATTTACTAGTTACTAAATGTCAGAAATGAGATGAAAATTTTTGAATTTTCTTATTGTACTTTTTTAAAAAGTTTTGAATTTAAAATTATTTAAGAAACCCTAAGTTTTCCCTTGTATTTGTACATTACCACACTGTTTACCATTTGCAATTTGGTGAAAAGGTTACATTGTCAAACAGGTATTTATCGACCACTTTTGACTTTGAGGGTGTTATCAAATTTCTTAGTATACGGATGTATGTATAATTATGTATATAATTTATATAATTCCTTTTAGTTTGTAACACCATGTTGTTATATTAAATATTCAAAGATTAATTAATTAATCTTAGAAGATTAATTAATTAATTATATATTTCCTCATTTTCCCATTTATGTCAACTGAAAACTCTAAAAACTTTTTCCGTAATAAAAAAAAGTTCTTAAGAGTTTTCAGTTAAAATAAACTGGCAAATGAAAAAAAAAAACAATTTTTATTGATGTTTTTTCTTCTGAAAATTATAGAAAAAGTGCAAAATAAATATCATAAAAAGTATAAATATTTTTTTACGACTTAATAGTCAGAATTGTCATTTAATGCTGCCATGAAAGAATAAAAAAAAAAAAATAAAAAACCTGGAACTAGTAGAAAAAATTTGTCTAAGCAAACATAAGCATACACATGTATAGTATACAATGTATGTGTGTGTCTGAATGTGAAGAACTTCGTATTACACTCGACATAAAGAATAATTTTATGCAATAATAGAAACTATAAAATAATAATAATAAAAATATGTGTATTACATACTCATAAAAAGAATTAAAATTACAAAGAAAAATAAATGAATAGCACGTATAAGGAAATATGTTAAATTGATAATATTGTGTCTACAGGCAGTAAAATTTTTAATGTTTTCGACAAGACAGTTGGGAATAATAAAATTTCGCAAACACAAGTACTTGCACTGATCACATGTGCATGCGTTTATAGCCGATGACTTAGTACAGAAAATGCGTAACGCAATTTTTAAAATTGAGCAGTTTTTTTTTCTTCAAATGAATTCCAACAAACGTTGGGTTAGAAAATAAAGTTCAGGTTCTTTTAGGAGCTTTGTTTAAAACGCACTGAAACGTGGCCTCACAAAATCAATATACGCGCTTTCTCTACTAAGCCAACGAATACACTCTTAAATAAAGAAAACACCTTGACGCAATTAAATCCCTAACAATTGTTGTAGGTAAACGCACCAGGAATTTTGTATTGAATTGTTGAAACTCGGGTTACGAGTAATTACAATATTTATTTAGAAAAAAAGAAGAATGCCCGGATGTTCCGTTTGCAGATACAAATCAACACCTCTGTGCAGGCTAGTGTGTATGTATTCTTGATATTGGAAATCCCGAATTGTTGTATTTTATAAGTCGACTTTTTATCGGTCTCTTAAAATTCAATATGCATTCAGTCAGAGGTAACATTTTTTTTGGAACATTTGGAACAAGGGCAATTAAACCCTTATTTGTTCCCCAAAAAAAAAAAAAAAATGTAAAACCTACTGACGAGTTGGTTGCCACACCAACAAAATAGCTTTTATTTTATATTTAATTATTTGTCATAGTCTTTTAGGTTCGGCTTATTTCTTCCTCAAGTTAAGAAAGACGAAAACTAAAACGTATTAACTGCAATTAAATCACAGAAAACTTTTGTTAAACTACAGTTGTAGCAGAAATTAATTGCATATAAGATTAAATGGTACAATCTGTTGTGATTTTATTATTACTGAACAAATTCTGTGCCCCGGCACTTGCACTCGGTAAAGTAAACAGAATTCGTGCCATAAAGCTTCATTTTAATTATAACAAATATTAGTTCTTATCAGCTAAAATTAACAAAACCCAAAATAAAACCTCAGGAACTGACTGAAAACAACATAAATTTTGAAACCGTCACGTAATTATATAGTTTTGTTTTTATTTATTTATTTATTTATTACTATTATATTTTGCAAAATAGTGTTTTGTTTTTATTTTTATTCAATATTACGGACCTAATTTTATACATAATTCACAACGCAACGCCAGAATTGATATGAACAACAATAAGAAATTTGAAAATATTTTAAGTTGCCTCTTTTTAATTACTTTTGTTTTTTGCTCGTGAGTGTTTTTTTTTTTTGCTCATGTCACGCAAACTCACGATCAAAATAATTTTCCTCACGCACTTTCACACACGAAAATTTTTTGGGCCTCAATTCACGCACTCTTTGTGACTCTTTTCCGAACTGTTTTCTTTGCAATGTAATACTTTTCCAAAAAGTTTTTCAACGTTTGATCATGCAGAACTGGAGAGTTACAGGAAGAAATCTCTTTATGTTCATCACGTATACATATCACAGTTTGCTCTTCTAACATTTCATTTACTCTATGCAATCCATGTTTTTTGAACTTAATCTCATGAAACAAAAAAGTTGTACAGGTTTTAAAAAAACAATTATCCAAAGATTTATTTTTTGGTTCTATCTATTTCCTTCCCTACAAATCGACCCAAGATAATGTACTTTACATGTGTAGTAGAAATTTAGCTAAAATCTAAAATTTCCTGATCTGCCTCAAAATGGTAATCACGTACGAAATTTTATTTTTAAATAACTCTCACTCACTCACGCGTGATTTTTCTAAAATTTTATCACAATCCCGAGTGATTCACGCGTGACACGACATTTTTACGACAACCGCACATCTCTACACCCGATTTACACACTTGAACGTACAGTCAAGAAAGTTGACAGAATTGTATTTTGTTAGAGAGTTGAAGGCAAAACCAAAACAAAAATTTACGAAATTAAGTGTTCTTGTGTGAACGCAATTGCAAGTCTTAAAGAGAATTAAAGAAGAAATTTTTGAGAAAACCTGACATATCCAGGTTTTATATTGGTCTCCCAAGCTTTCGAGATATACTTAAATGTTGTTGGAAGTTTTTTAAGACAGTACTTCGAATTGCTTCGTTTTTAAATTTTCACGTAGCCACGTAATCACGTGATTCGGCTCCGACTCTGTAAAACTTACAGATTATATTCTAAATTGTTTACATACCGCAACCACACCGCTATTAATAGTATTGTCCGCATATGTGAATAGTTCATCTAAAAAACAGCACTTTAACGTGTTACGTTATGTCGATATTACTCTTTTCATTTTATTAAAAATTACATATTTATAAGACTCCCTTCCCTTCAATAAACTCATTTGTGAAAGAAAATTTCTATTCTTCTAGAAATGGCACTATAAAAGAAATAAATTTGAAAGAAGAAAACAAAAGAAAAACAAAGCTGTTAAAAACACTTAAATTTTAATTAAAAGAAAATGCTTAAATAATACGAGATCAAAAGGAAAACAAAACAATTTCAAAGCGTCCTGTTTTTAGAGCAACAGCAATACAAAAAGCTTAAACTATTAAATAAGAATCCTCTTCAATGAATGTTGAAAATGAAAATGCAATTTGAAACTTGTTTCAATGAGGAAAGAATTCGGTACGATTAAATGGCGAAGACAACTTGAAAGTTTATTTAAACGAGAACTTTAAAGTAAAAATTACTTTCAGGGAAATAGAAAAGTTCTACACGAAATGATCTGCAAAATGAATAATTTGAAAAATTATCGCTTTAAAAATAGAATTGAAGCGATTTCGTTTAAGAAAATCGTTTTACAGTTGTTTCGATTTAGAGCAGTTGGTCAGATTTTTGTAAGTACTCTTCGTTTGACACTCGTACTCACAACAACAGAAGACAAATGTTTTCCTTGCCACCATTGTCTTGTTAAATGACACTGGTGCTCAAGCTCAAGCATGCTGCTGCTGCACTCACATTTAAAAATTGCAAATTTTGGTGCAGCAATAAAGAGAAAATTTTACCTAGCATTTCATTGCGTTTCCTCATTTCCGTTTCCGTTGCACAAGTACTTCTTGAAATGTGTTCATGGATCTGTAGTTGCTAAGGTTTTTGTCTATTTTTTGCTTTACAGGGCAAAAAGAGAATGATGGCAAATTGTTACACAAAACTTGAAATACTACAACGAAAACAAAAAGTAAATTGTATATCATAAAACTATGCTTTTGTGAAATTGATTTGATTAAAAGTGGCTGCTCTGCGTTGAATACAATATTAGTTTGGTAGAAAAACACAAGCACAAAAACCCTTAGTATTTCGTAACACTTGCCACATTACCAAGGATACCGTGCATACAATGCACAAAGCTTAAAAAAAAAAAAAAAACTTTTATTCTTGACTTCGTTCGAAAGGCAAAGGAAAGTCTCACAGGCAGAGGTAATTCCACAGAACAGCAACAATGCGTAGGAATGAAGTGTTGAAGTTGGACGTGTCAAAAATGCATATTGTTCTCAATTCGAATGATGCTGGTAATAAGACGAGGGTAACCAAGAAATTCAAGTTATTTTTTTTTTAAATTTAATTTCAAAACAGAAGCTTTAAAATATAACTACATTTTTTTAATCAAGAGTACCAGCATTACCAATTCTCCGTTAAAATGTATTCTATATTGTACAGATATTCTACCCATAATTTGAATTTCGTCGTGGTGCATTAAGCGGAATTTGGGTTATGGTGGAACAATAGCACTGTGCTTGAATTTGAAACTTTTTTTTTTCCGGCAGACAGGGCACCCAGTGACTGAACCTGATTCGGGTGCGGTGAATTCGGTGGTGCTAACCGTTTTTTAGGTTAGCTCTTATTTTTGAGATATAGCGTTATTTTAAAAATGGAGGAGGTAGGACAACTCAAAACCGGTTTAAGCCATTGAAAAAAAATATAAAAACCGATATTTGGCAACAAAGTGGTTAGCGCCACTGAATTCAGCGCACCCGAATTAGGTTAAAGGTGCCTTGTCTGTCGGTTTTTTCAACTAGCACAGTGTAACGCAAACTCACGTTCTTATATATGAGATGCTTTGTTTTGTCCAAAACAGATTTTTTATTCGAAATAATTTAAAGCACTCACGAACCAGTGGGAATTGGACATCTGTTAGTGTATATTTTCGTCCCAGCTTATCCCAAGGTTCGTCTAAGTCCACTTGGTAGAAGCAGATAAACTTACCTCCTTGAAAGTTAAGTGCTGCCATATTTCTGGAGAGTGTTTCTCTCAATAATACACAACAAAAGGCACATTTCTATCCCAACAAATAACATAATACCATATGTAATGAAAATTGAAACGATCATTTTGGGAAGATGAAGTGTATTTCTGCACGCACTAAGATTTTAAAGCGCTTTGCAGGTATTTTTATACGAAATGCTAATTGAAAAACATCAAAATTGTTATGTTGTTTGTTATTGCTTACTTCTTGCAACATGTGTTTGTCTAACTACTTGCACAAACTAGCCCGAAGAAAAAGTGCAAGTTGTTTCGTACAAGCAGAACAAGAATATTTCTCTCTCACTTGCTCGAATTTTGAGTACGAAAATAGTGTTCGTGCAAATTGGGATCCCGCGGGCTTCCAATGTTGAGTACGTCATCAAATTTGTTGAGTACAGGATTAAACTTTATGTCTGAGTAACAAGGAGTGCATCTGGAGAGAGCTCTAACTTTAATAAAACGTTCAGATATGCTCCGCTTTTTGTGGGGATTCATATACAGAAACAAAATACTCAAAAGGAACATGGGATTAAGCATAATGCATTACGTCGAAATGTTAATTGGCAGATGTGTTTCTGAGCGGTATTTCCATATTTCCCTCGTTGCGGCATGATCTTCACTACTACAATGCAAAACTGAGGGCTGGTAAAGAACTTTATAAAATTCACCTTTCTGCGCCAGTTGCTCACAGTTCATTCCGTTGGAGTTTTTAGAATATATCGTTAATTTTGAATTGACATTCCGGTATTTACTCTTATGTTCCATTTTTTTTATTTTCTATACAGTGTTTACGCTGAGCACATTTAAATTTTAAATAAATTCAAACTCGTAGCGTTAAGAAGTTTTTATTGAGAACAAGAAAATATTTCTTTATTAAAAGCTGCTCAGAAATCATAAAATATTTAGGAAAGACTACATTTGGTTATGTTTAGTTTTTGATTTAATATTTACTTCAAACCCCTTAAAATACAACTCCCTGATTACCCCTCGTATTTTATTATTTTAACCATGCACTTGATTCGATTATGAGAATAGTTTTCTTATCACAACACTGTTGTTTGTAGAAGTGAAAACTTAAACGTAAACAAAAGGGTTTACCAGTAGCATATCCAAAGAAAAGAAGAAACTTATTTCAGGAAACTTAAGTGTTTTATGTATGTACGTAAGTAAGTAAGAAGAGTTGAATGTTTATTTAATACATATGTATATCAAATGGTAAGACAAATTTAAAACTAAGTTTATGTTTATAAGCAAGATGTGAAAACAATGGGCAGTACGAGTATCATAATAAGTTAAATCTAAAATATAATTACATTCCAAAAAGGCCTTTCAAATCTTCCATTGTTAATTTACTTCCCTCCGATATGCGGGCACCGGTCAAAACACCATCCGCTAATGCCAGTTTTTGTTCTTGTAAAGCTTTAATACGTTCCTCAACGGTATCCTTACACATAAATTTATAGATAATGACATCTTTCTTCTGACCCACACGATAAATGCGATCTTGTGCCTGCGCCTCCAGCTGGGGATTCCAATGCAGATCAATAAGTAGTAAGTGATTGGCGCCCACCAAATTTAGGCCTACACCACCAGCAGTAAGTGACAATAAAAGTATGCGTTTACTGCTTTTTGAACTGTTGAATTCGGACACAATATCTTGACGATTTTTGACTGGTATAGTTCCATCAAGGGAGAGGGTGGGAAATCCTTCTGTTTCAATATGAGTTTTTAGTATATTTAAAACACTGGTCCATTGAGATACAACAATGGCTTTGTCGCCAGACGAGAGAATACGAGTTTTAAGTGTATCCAAAACTTTCAGCATTTTTGTCGAGGGTCTGTTATAATCGAATACTGGATTGGTACGCTGCAGCACACGGGACGAAGCTTTGGCCATAACTTGTTCTTCGGGACGCATTGGCCTTTCACCTGCACTACCATTTAAACTGCCACTCAACATCGGATTACTCTCATTATTATCGTCAATGGTGAGTTTATTGAGTTGTGCCAACAGATCAATTTCCGGCTGAGAAACATCAATATCTGAGTCTATATGCTGAGAGTCTTCATCTTCCAACATCTGCGTAAATTAAATAAAAACGATTTGAAGTGGGGAAAAGGGGGATATTAGTCGTATGAGGTATTGAGACATAAAGGGTCTTTGGGAACACTGACTAGACACATTTTTGAGACGTTACACAAAAAAAAAAAAAATAAATAAATAAAAAAATAAAAAACCCGATTTCCATCTAGCTTCGAATTCAATGTTTTCATGAATTGTGGCACGACTTGACGAAATAAAGTCTCAGTAATCGACTGTCATTTTTTCCAACAATTATTTGCATACTTAAAGCCTGAAGCTCATTTTGATCAGAAAACCTGCACGCATACATTGAAAAACCGACGCACCCAAAACGAGTCACTGTTTGGTGCGGATTTTGGTCTAGAGGCATAATTGGGCCATTTTTCTTCGAAAATGAGCAAGAAGTGGCCGTTGTCAATGGCGATCGCTATCGGGCATTATTGAACGAATTTTTGTTCACAAAATTTGAAGAGGAGGATATTGGAAACATTTGGTTTCAACAGGACGGCGCTACGTGATACACAGCCGAAGCTGCACTCGATGTTTTGCGCCGTTTTCAAAACAAAAAAAGTTATTTGGCGGACCCTTTATTTTTGTTTTTCATACAAGGAATAGACGTAGTCAATCCTGGCGGTAATTTTATGTTCATAATGTATTGGGGACCAAGATATTTTTTAATAGACATACATACATACATATTTTATTTTTGTTTACAATGAAAAATTGAGTTTTTTGACACGTTTCCAGAATAATTACAAATCCAGAATAAAAACAAATTCCTATGATGTGTAAATAGATTTTTAAAAATAATATTTTTTTTCTACTCCTAGGTTTGCCATTGACGTCACATGACGTCACTGTTTATATCACATGTATGTATGTATATCATAAGAAATTCCGTAGAATTTACAATTAATCAGAGCTACTGTAACACTCTTAATAATGCCAACCGAATAGCAAAGAGATGTCGATCGTAAATCGATCGTAAACAAAACAACGAATGGAATATACTGGCGTAGAAAAAATCCAGAATTTAACCGTTTAAACCAAACCTGAAACAATAACTGCTCCGAAGCAAACACATGCTTCTAATGTTGTGTAATATAATGTAATCTTATTGATTTTAGATCTCATTGTCAGCTCTATGAGCAAATCTAGATACCAAGTTCAATTGTTTCGTCTCTTTCTGTTAACCTCCTTTTAACTTTATTATGTTTCATTATATAAATTTACTCAATGCCAACTCGCCCCTTTAATTTCCTAGAGGGGTGCCAAATTAGTCGTTAAATATACATATGTACTTATAAATACTTTTTTATTTGAATTCAATTAAATAAACTTCTGTCAAAGTTCTGCATAAATACAGAATACAAACACACAAACGTGAACAAAGGGGAAGCTGATCATAAAGTAATTCTACCCACAAAATACATAAAGTGATTGTTGGTGTTGTGTTCGTAGCAGTTATGTGAATACCTGGTATTAAGGTACCTTGAAATATACACTTTTTAAATTTTGAAAAGTAATTGTGAATAACATGTAAAAAGTATTCAATTTAATTAATATTCCAGCAAAAATATTTTGAAGTACTTCAAAAAGTTTGTCATGGCCTGAAAAATCAGGATCAAAGTCGTAGAATGCACTTTGGTTTAATTCATTCATTTTAGCTGAGCGAAATTTTCACACAAACACATGACCTCCGATGACATGCCTTTATAAAAATCACGAATTTTTCATCTAAATTGAACCAGATCGTATGTACTTGAATCTATGAAGTCCCTAGGTCTATCAATATAAATTCTCAAGTTGCAAAAGATATTTTTGTTTCATCCAGCAACTTCTATTTATTTAGTAATCTTAATACCTGATTTCTGAACACATCTCAACAAAATAATATTTACCTTTTCCAAGGCCTTTAGGCTAGGTCTTAAATAAAATTGGAATAAATTAAAAAAAGGCAAATTGCTGTCGTTTTCATTTCATCATATCGGGTAGCAATTATGATAGGTTGCGAGAAGTCTTAAAATAGTTTGTTAAAGGCCACAACTTCTAATTTCGCCTATTGCGAATTTTCCATAGTTAGTGTTCTTTATACACCATTTTTAAAATATTTGGCCTATTTTCCAAATTGGTTATCTGTTTAATTGTGTTCTTTATAATTGTTTCTCTAAGCTTTATCAGGTCCATTTTTGCATACTTCAAATCGAGCTGTTTTAAATATTTGATTTTGGTATTATTATTACCTGCATATTTAATTACAAAGCATAATAACAGCTGCACAAGGCTGACATTAATACAGCTTCCATTGATATAATTGTTGAACAAGCCACAGTTCTGTTATTTTTAGAGGAACGTCATCAGGAGAAAACACGTTACACATTTATTCTAGTTCGTTTTTGGAAATCAATTCTGAGCAATATACATATTTATTTATTGCTAATAATTTTATTTTTTTCGATTTTACTTCCGCAAACTGAAGCCTGATAAAATTATTAATAATTGTGAATCATAAAGTTCGACTATAAAGTTTTCCAGTTCCGACTATAAAGTTTTCCAAGTCCGCTACCAATTCTTACAATTTTGTAAGCGGGTAAATGCAAGTCACGAATAAGTGACACCAAAGTGCTGGTCCTACTTTTCTACATTCGCGTTAGTTCAGAATGACATTTCCAGTACAAGCAATGTGTCACAATTATTTATTCTAACTTGTTATAAGCCTTTAAAAAATGGAAAAAGCAGCGTTGGAAAAGTGAGTATTTTTGTAGGATTGCAAGATTGGAAAACACACAAGGTATGACAGAAAAACGAATAACATTTTGAGTGGTTCACAGAGCGATTGAAAACTTTGCCAATCAATGTCGTTTTAATATTCAGTATTTGTTTCCTAAGTTTTTAGCTGCACATTTTTTTTACCATTTTCTTTCGCACTCATTTTATACAAATAATAAATGAAAGTCACTTACCGCATCAATTAAGCCCGGATGGCAGCATATTTGCCTTAATCTCAAAAGCAGCACTAAAATTTCGTGCGATTTGATTTCTTTTGAGCCTCTGTGTATTTTTGTAAACTTTTGATGCATTTTGTAATAGGCACCATTTGGATCTTTCGTTTGCATGTAAGTTGGTCTTGCGCTTTCACATGTGTACATTAAATCAGAGTTTCGCTCGGCACGTTGGAAGAGAAATTGAGCAAAAAGAGTTCGCGAAAATATCATGATTTTCTGGTACACATTCATCTCGTCTGTATCCAAATTCACTTCAATAAGTTCAGTAGACTTTTTCGGTAAACACTGCAATTCGCCACGTTCTTGTAGTTGAACTTTGGTTCTTCTCAGCATAAGAGATTTCATTATGGTGTTAAGTCTTTGTTGGCCACCAGCGCTTTTGTCTATCCATTTCTTCCAATGACCAAGATCGTCAAAGGGTGAACAATGTAAAAATTTTAATAGTGCATAGACATCCATTTCTTTATTTTGTATTGGAGTGCCCGTAAGCGCCCATCTGGCTTTACCTCTAAGCTCACAAGCAGCCATAGAAATTTGAGACTTGTGATTACGTACCACATGAGCTTCATCAAGTATAATCCTTTTCCATTTGATGCCAAATAATGCTCCGCGACTTTTATGCTCTCGTGATACAATGTTATAGGTGGTAACTACCATATCATAAGTACGTAAATGTTTGGGCTTTGTTTCCCGATTGTAGCCATGATGAACACAAACGGTTAAGCGGTGCCGAGAAACTTTACTTTGCGCTTCACCTTCCCATTGTTGCAACAAACTGGCTGGGCAAACAACTAAAGTGCCACCGGGATAATCTACGATTTTAATTACTTTTATATATGAACACGATAACTTTTTTCTCATTACTTACAATCTCTACGCCCTTTTGAAGACCAACCAGTACTAGCTTTAGTGCTTTCCTCATCAGATTCACTGCGACTTTCATCATTGGCGTCGTCGTCGTCGTCGCGATTTTTACATTGTAACACTAAAGAGATCATGGTAAGGGTTTTTCCCAAGCCCATGTCATCGGCTAATATGCCACCTCTAGGTTTTTGATTCTCGCGCCAGTTCATCCAGGCCAAAGCATGCTTTTGGTGATCCATTAAAGTGACTTTTAGACCTTTTGGATCATCGGCGAAGACATTTTCGCCAGGACAGTTTTCTAAAGAACCATGCAAATCCTACACAAAATAATTAGTGACAAAATATTCAATTTCTCTTAACTATATTTCAGAATACATATATTTATATTGGCCAAAAATAAATATCAGAATTGTGTGTAAAAGTATGTTAATCAGATAAGGAATATTATCTCAAACTACGGAAAGTCAAACACAAATTAACTCTTGCCCTTGATTTTCATAAGCAGTTACAAGATAATGTTTACCTTGATCAGATATCCGTTCTTTATTTATCATCATAATTTTCTTTTTCATTTCATTTTATTTGTAAAATTGTTGCTATTCGTTGTGAGTTAAATACATTTAAATACCATGACTGATGCGGATTAAACCCCGAATAAAATCATTTTTTTTTTTTGTAATATCGTAAAATTCAATATAATTATTGTGACCCCATTAAAACTTAAACTACTGGTTCTAAAAGTATTTGAAAAATACCGTCAATCGGGAGGACTAAGCACCAATCAAATACATTTCTGTAGGGTTTAACCCATAAAAAATTAATTGTATAATACCAGCCCAACGTAGCGTAACGTAATATTGCCGTTTAAACTACCAATTTTGGATGGAAATGCATGGTTTGGACTGCAAAAATGTGGCTGACGCGGCAATTTAAATAAAGCGAAATGGGTCATTAAAAGCCCATACGAATTATTTTACTCCTGCTTTCAACAAACGAGTATCTCTGTTCAGTATTAATTTACCGGACAAGAAGAAAGTTTTATTTTCTTTGAAACAGTAAAGGGGAAAAGTACGAAAACAACAACGGCTTGTTTCCCACATGAATAAAATATATAATCTTAGAAATAAAATTATTTTTTTATAAGTATTACCTTTAAACGATCTACGGTTAACGCCTTTTGATTGTTAAATGTAGCTAATGCCTGTTTTCCAGTATATTTGGGTTGTATTTGATTAACAGCCGCCGACAGTTCATCCCAATCTGGCGCTTTGTTATTGAATAAAGCCTTACGCTGCTGCTGCAATTGTTGCAGTTTTTGAGATGGTGAATCTTCATCATCTATTGTTATCATAGAATTTACGCAGGGAACAGTTTCAATACACAAGGAGGCAATATATTTTGCCTTAATAGCAGAATCAGCACGTAGACGTTCAACACGTAAAGACAATTGTTTACCACCGTCAGGCAGAGATTTAGAAATTTTTTCAAGCAATTTCTCAGCATTAAGGAGTTCTGCTTTAATCTCCTCGAGCTTCCTTAACTCTTTATCATAATATTCCTGCGATACTCTTTCTAATTCTACATTAAGTTTGGATTTTGGCGTAGAAAAATTCTTTAAACTTTTCACGTTATTTAAAGCAGTAGATATTTTCGGCTGTAATAATTGTTCTTTTCTAAACCTTGAAGTGGATTCAGTTTGTTTCGTACGCAACAACCTATCGTTACTTTCCTCATCATCAGAATCGGAACTTAAAATTTCTATGGAAGTTTTTTTGCGTTCAATTATTTGGATATCGCTATCAGCTGAAGAATCAATCTCCGGTGCTCGATAAATTGTAGAGCTTAATTTTTCTTTAATTGCACTTTCGAAGTGTGTGCTATAGCGTGCTGTCAAGGCTGGTGAGCGCAATAAGTCAGGACATTTTGAAATTGTTTTTAGAGGATATTTGTGGTTTTCTTTCGTCGAGACAATTGAAGAAGTTCCAGCTTGATCTGAATCTCTAGAAGAATGTATTTCAGTATTTTCATCACTAGACTCTTCCAAGAGTCTAATAGATTGGTCTTCATCCACTTCTTTTTCGCCACCATTAGACGATTCCGTTATGCGGCTTAGCTCTGCTTTTGATTGCTGACCAGTGGCAACCTGCTGCTCTTGCTCTACGTCAGAGTAATCAATTTCACTTGCAGAATCATCAGTCAAGTCAGAAGGTCTGATGCCAGTAATACTCATTCGAGTGCGTGGCGACAGTGCACGAATTTCCGCTTCATCCTCCTCATCTTCAGAATCGTAGATTATGACACGCTTATTTCTGTTTATTTTAATAGGTGTATCGCAGTCATCTGATGCACCAGATTCTTCTATGGTCAAATTGGTGCTAGTGCTACGACTTATTGATGCTACGGCTTCACTTTCATCATCTGTAAATATTTCATCCTCTCCTGAATGAGATTCATTTACGCTTTCATCCGAATCCGACATGTTTTTCACCCACTATATTTTTCTATTAATTTAATATGCTTTCAATGTAATTCAAAACGCGGTAAACTGTGATTTCTGTCATACTTTATGTCCATTCACCACGAGTGATTGACATGGCAACAGAGCAGAATCTCTTTAGGGCATCCAGAACTCTCAGAACACATGAGTAAATCCATGATACAATTAACAAGGTAACCTTTTCCGTAAAATAAGAACAACTTCAATAAAAATAACATGCATTTTGTTTTTGTACAATTTCTGTAAACTGTCAAAAAGTCGGTGCTTCTACATTTATAAAAGAGATATGAACAGAGGTTACATTGATTTGCTCCTTTTGGCTGCCTTTCATCTCTGCATTCTTTTGACAACCTAAAGTAGTCAGATGACTAACGGTTTAGCTAATAAGGCTACCTTGCTAGTTGTATCATGGAGTAAATAAGTTTGTAAGTACTAAAAGTGGCCACACGAATATTGATGCCATTTGGGATTTTTATCCATAAAATTTAATCTGTGAATGTTGCCCCAATGAACAAAAACCCCCACATAAGGATAGAAAATGTAAAAAAAAAATAAAAAAGGTTGTGGCAAGGAAGTGGTTTCTGACTCCACGTCATGCTGTTATGATTTTTCACTACATTCTTCAACTTTCAATATAATAGTTTCAAAGTAACATACCAGCCAAATATTGATCTGGTGGGGAACAATTTCATAATACAAGCAATATTTCAAAACTTTTTTAACTTTTTAGTATGGCAGCACGAAATTTCAAGACACCTGCAACGGGATACTAGTTTCAAGTGAATGCTAACGATTGGTAATAAGAAGGCGCATCTAACTTTTTTTTGGGTTCGATATTAAGTCAACGAACACTGCTGTGAATATTTTTGATAAATATCCAATTAAAAAATAAGTGTAACATAATGACTGGAATCATGGATACTGTAGAAATGCCTAAATTACCAGAAAATCAGAAATCTTTCGCCGGCATTCCTGAGGCCGTTTTTCTGGTAAGTTTTTAAGACTGCAAGAAATAAAAGTTTGCAATCATAACCTAAGAAACAAGTCGTTTGGTACAACAACAAATGAACTAGAAAAACAGGGTGTCAACTAAGTCGATAGATATCATTAATCATCGTGCGAAATGTAGCTCACATTGTTGTTTATACTTGATTTTCAGGAAGAAATCGATAAGTACATGGAACAGCCGGACAATGAAGGAAATTGTGAAAAAGTTTTACAGCGCTTAGACGAACAGCACAGTAAATACAGATTTATGGCTTATAACTTAGAAGCCCGTAAGCGGAAGTTGAAATCACAAATACCAGACTTACAAAGATCTCTTGAAATGATTGATGTGTTGCGGAAGGAAACTGAAGAACGTGAAACACAATTCATTCTTAGTGACCAGGTGTTTATCAAAACTATGGTAGCACCAACTAAAACGGTTTGCCTTTGGTTGGGCGCTAGCGTTATGTTGGAATATCCTCTGGATGAAGCGGAGGTTTTGTTAAAACAAAATATGACTTCTGCCGTATCAAATTTAAAAACAGTTGAGCACGATCAAGACTTCTTAAGGTATGCTGTTTATTTTGACTACAAATTATAAACACTATTGTATGTCCGAGTATTAATTTTAGGGATCAAATCACTACCACCGAAGTAAATATGGCTCGAGTCTATAATTGGGGTGTTAAGAAACGACAGGCAGCTGCAAAAAACTCATCAGCAGGCTCTTCATCGTAATGGCCGTGCTGAATGTTGATAACGAATTTGATAATTTTTTTTGCGATCAATTTTTAATTATGTAGTTCTATTAAAACAAATTACATGCCATCACTTATTTATTTGGACAATTTTAACCTACTATCTCCTTCTGAAAACCAGATTTCATTATTCAAATACGTGTTGTTGCTTTAACAATCTATTCATTCGTTGTATTCTTTATTTCCGTATTTTCCGAAAGTTGCGATGTAGGCCCTGACAGTCTTCACAGACAATACACTCCGAGCCATTAGGGCGTTCGTAGTAGCCGTCGTATGCCTAGCTGAATAGTGACTAGATCAAGCAAATGTCATACACTTCCTGATTCTTTCCTCAGCCGAGATTTCAGGCTCGTTGGCTGACCTTAGGAGGAGGGATTTATAGTTGTCGTCCGTGATGATGGCGAACACGCAGTTCCCCCTAAGAGCGTGAGATAAGTCTGTATAGCCTTTCTCCGTCATAAACTCTGTGGAGATTAGTCGATTGAGTACACCTGGAGCCATTAGGTTATAAGCAATTTCTGGGTGTGCTGCTGCAATTCTGGACAAAGTAATCATCTTTTCTGTGGCAGTTGCAATCCCGTAAGATAAGGGAATCGTTTATATAACATATTCAAATATGGCTTGAAGATGTGAATCTTAAAAACAAGCGTGCTATAAGAAATGCTTTTCGTTGTGAACACAACTGGACTTGCATTTTCAAATTTGCTAAAAATAAAACAACTAATATGAAGGAAATGCTTGTTGAACTAAGAATAAATAAAAAGTTTATTAAAATCACTTATAAAATATGATTTGTTTTTAACTTTCTCATTTTGACATATGTTTAGTTATGACTATTTTCATACACAACAACCACTATGAAAACTGTCAAGTTTTCATTAGAAATTACGTTGCTCCTCGAAATTTTGAAAATAAATTGCCTTCAGTATATTAATTTAACATTCAGCCATCAAGATCGAAAATCGAAAGCAGCAAATATTTTCCTGTAATTAAAAAAAAAAAGAAAAGAAATACATAGTAAAAAACAACTTTCAAACAATTAATTTTCTGAAATATTTATACGTCAAATCAGAGGGCAAAAGAGTGAATATCAATAGGTCGGAAATTATTTCTGCAATCCCCAAACTAATTAAATTAAGCTGGGTAATGTGAAACTTCAGAAGAGTAACAAATGCGATCTTGAAAGAAACGAAGTGGTAAATCTTAATAGAAGGCTTTGAGATTAGAAAATATTTAACAGCTCAAACATACAAAATGAAGAACTGTTCCGTATAAAACCAACTTTCTGCGATGTTTCTTGAATACTTAAAAATATTCGATATTACGAAAAGAAAATGGAAACTTAAACAACATTTCAATAAATATGGAACACATGTGTGTATGTATGTATGTATAAAAGAATAAGTTTTATTAGCCATTTCGTAACTTATAATACATAGTAAATAACGGAAAAATATTTTTTACATAAGTATTTATGTATATACAATGCACGTAGATGTTCTAATGCCACTTCCTTTTTTTTTATTTAAAATTCACTACTATTAACTTTAGCCAGACGTTTTTGGATGAAGCGTTTAATAAACTCAGTATTCATTGATTGAAAGCCATAAAAATTGGGACACAGCTCAAAATCCGAACAGTTCTCGGCACTATCACATTTCTGGCATATACCACACACAGTACAAATTGCATTGTCGGCGCATTTGTCACGGCGACTACAAGGCTCGTTGAGACCCACATAGCACTCATAACGATCACCACAATTTTTTGGATCAGGATTTTCAGCAATATAACCACCATGTTTGCAGGAGTGCCAAATGTTTTCGTCGCTTTTACCGGGACATCTCAGATTAGGATTCAGGCGTTCGACATTGCGAGCAAAATAGTTCAAATTACTGGCACAGCTACACTGTAACCATATCGAGAAAAATGCCACTAACAATATAGTAAAGCGGTATTTTGTCTCATTGGAGTTGAAAAGCATTTTGAAAGTTATTGTTTTCTTTTTACACTTGGTATGTTGCTTTAAAAGGATTTGAACTAGAAGTGGCTTATTTAGTTTTGCGAATACGCTTTTATAGCAACAGGCTGCTGAAGTTTTTGTTTATTGATAATTGTTTTTTCTAATGCTCTCTATTTTATTTGCAATGCATAATATGTTCATTCAAGTGTTAATAAAATTGTCCTTTAATCTAAACTTGTATGTATGCATGTAGGTCAGTTTTTGTTACAAAATTCTAATAGATGGACTGACTGTTGCGGAGGCACAAAGTCATGGTGGAAATTAAAAATTTTAATAAGATGTTTTAATAGGATGATAATTTGCTCAGATTGTGGCTTTTAATTGCTAATAAAAAGAATCAACATGGCATAAGGACTCGGAAGGTCAAGGTAAATTAGAAAAGATAGCAAGACTAGAACTTGTTTCAACTCTCAATTGAAGTCGGCCACAAAGTTTGCGAAAATATGAGAATACAATTGTATATCAACAATATTGATGAAAGGCATGAAAAACCTTGAATCAAGTTTCGATCCAATATGCTTGAATTTGAACGGAAAGCTGTGATTAGTTTGAAAATTCCTTACAAAATTGCCCACAAATATAAAATTCAAACATGAACGTCTCATTATTTGTACCGACTATGTACTCGAATAAAAGGCGCTAGTTCTCGAATGCTTAAAGTCGATTACGTGTATCTAAAAATTTCTGTAGCTCGTATAGCTTATTTCAAAAGAAATACATTCACAATATGTATATGTGTATGTACATACAATGAGTTCGATGAAACTTTCGGTGCTTCACTCCTTGCCTATTAATGGAATGGTTTTTGAAATATTATCAGTTCTTATTTTGGAAATCGACCTACCATGCTACCGACATTATCGGTATATAGTTTGCACGCGTTTATGTTTAAACTAGAGGGACGTTGCTGTGGTATGTGGACAGGTTCAAGTTTAAAAGCGCTATATGTACTTTAAACGACGTTGTCATAGGTGACCGAAACGAATAGTGTTCGCAAAATTAAGCAAGGACAACGACTTAATGCACACAGCAAAGGCATTTTGGACACCTAAAATATATCATAAAAACGCGAAATATGCGTTTTTCAAATTTTTATTCCAAAAAAAAAAAAAAATATCAATTTATGCCAAGCAACTTCATTAAAAATGACAAAATAGCGAAGCTTGTCCACCTCATAATTCAAACATTCGTGTTGCAGGAATGATAATATTGTAACATAGTTTGCCTCATTGCAAAGGCAAATGTGAGACTTAAAAATTATGTAAAACAAGTTTCAAAATATTATGATAGTTTTTCAAGATATCATTTATCGCGATTATATGGAAACACATTTTAAATAATCACGAACACAAAATAAGTAACGTCCTAATAGTTTTTAGTTCAAATTTTATGCATATTTTGAGTTTCGAACCGTGCAAGTTCGTACTACCCTGATGTGCCCTTTAGTTGTAAACTTTTTATCGTTTTTAACAGTTGTTGTTGTCGCAGCGATTAGACAACTACTTAAGCGTTATAACTGATTTTCAAACGAAAAGGTGTCCCCGTGCATGAACACCAATTAAATTTTAACTTTTTGCAACTTTTAGTATTTGTTGTTGTAGAGGTCGGCGAACTGCGCATACAGTGCAAGTTTTAAGTCTCAATCTGTTATGGTTCAAAAGCGAAAGTCACTTTCAAATTAAATAGTGCCCCCCGTGTAAAGGGTGAGATTTATTAAATTTTGAATTTTTGCTATCTTTGGTATCTGTTGTAGTGTAGGCTTAGCGACTGCATGTACTGTGCAAATTTCAAGTCTCTATCTCTTACGGCTCGAAAGTTACAGCTAAT
Source organism: Sturmia bella (assembly GCA_963662145.1). Lineage (NCBI taxonomy): Eukaryota > Metazoa > Arthropoda > Insecta > Diptera > Tachinidae > Sturmia > Sturmia bella. Next base: position 124,906,232 of record OY759168.1, read on the forward strand.
TTCAATTTCTTGTGTGGGAGCACCCTTTAGTTCTTAACTATTTGTTGTCTTTGGTATTTGTTGTTGTAGAGCCTATGTAACGACATAGCCTGTCAGAATTTCAGCTCTCTAGCTCTAATGGTTCAAAAGTCACAGCTAATTTTAGTAAACTTTCACAGTTTCTTGTATGCGAGCAGCCTTTATTATTATTATTTTTTGTTATTTTGGATATATGTATGTTGTTCTAGAGCATATGTGGTTACATAGACGTAGAAGTTTCAGTAATAGAGTTCCATTTTTACTCTATGAGTACAGAACCCTAAAAAGATATTTATGTTGAAGTAAAATTTGAACAAAAATTAACTTAATTATTTATTTGCTATAAAAACTAATTGAAATGTATTATTTTAGGTTTTAAAAATGAGTTTATTAGCAACAACGAAATATCGGCGGCCTATAGACGGCTGAAAAAGACCAAAAACATTAATGAGGTCTATTTTTAGGACTAAAATATAAAATTTAAACTTTAGAAAAACTTTGCGTTCAACCAGCGACATAATAATAATCTTCAATTATCTTCCAACATTTGGTCTGGAACACTCAGATGGGAAGCATTTTTTGTGAACTAAAACGTGCGACTAAAGCGATTTTCATGACTCATACTCCATATATTAGTTACTACTACAGATGTGCGCGTGAGATGTGCACTCTCACAATTAGAATAATTTTTCTCACACACTTTCACCCACGAACATTTCTTAGGCCTCGCGTCAAGCACGCTCACGAGCAAAATCTTTTCACGTAAAAACATTTTATTTATATGCATACATACATCCGTGGTCGGAAGCGATAGCAGCCTGAGTCTTAAAACATAGTTTCGACAATGCCGTGTTTTCAATGTAGAATCATTTCTTTGAAAAAATCGAAATTGGCGATTTAGAAGAATCTCTTCGTAAATTAAATATTATAATCTTGAAGAATTCATACAAGATTTAATAAAAACATGTCTTCTACGACACTTTTACGCTTATTGTAAAAATAAAATAAAAAATAAAATAAAAATAAAAGTGCTACTTTTATTAAGGATTATCTAAATCCTGTTTTGTTTGTATCTTTTTAACAAACTTAGAGACATGAAGATTTCACTTAGTAGAATATTATAGCATATATAACTCGATTTTGCCTTATAATTAGACTTATGTTGCTTTCGCTTGTGTGCACAGATAGTTACGCAAATAACGGACAATTACACGGCCTTACTTTCCTTTTACTATCCGCCCTGACGTCGAAAAACACCTTCAATAGTTGGAGTGTTTACAATTTCTCCAGCTCATTGTTTTTGAAATAAGAATGTTCATAGGTTTGCTTTCGCACTACATACAATTTATGGGGTTAAATTATTTATTGAATTATTTCCCCCATCGATTTTTTAAGTTTTTTTCCTTCCCTAAAAATTTACCCAGGTAAATACAAATCACATGTGTGATAGACATTGAACTAAAGAAAATTGCATTGCAAAATAAAAGAAGGAAAAATTGTGAGTTTTTTTTTTTGCGAACCAAAAGAAGTTAGTATCTTAACTTTTTCGTGAAATTTCGTGAACTGCCCTAAACTGGTACACACGTACTATCACTCACGAAATTTTAATTGTAAATCACGCTTACGTACTCACGCGTATTTTTTCTAAAATTTAATTATGATCACGCGGCTTTCACGACAACCTCACTCACATCTCTGGTTACTACCCCATTCTCAACCAAGTAAAGAATTGAGAAATTTTATAGAAATTTAGCGACCATGAAAACCAAGCACGTTAAAAATCAACCCTATAATAGAGGGCGTTAAAAGAACTGATTCAATTAACATCTGCATATTTAAATATTCAATTCATTAAAAATTCTTGTCACCATGGCAAAAAAACATCCATCTGTAGAATAACTGACCTACAAGTATCCTTCTTCGAAAGAAAAATCCTTTTACGCTTCAATAAGCAATTAATTGAAAATTAATAAAATTATGAATACAATTAAAGAAGAGAAAAATTATCACATAGGACATAATGTGGTGAAGAAAATTTTTCGTATAAAAGGAACCAGTTTAGAATTGACCGAATACACTTGAAAATTAGTTGTACTCAAAGTTGGATAACGGAAAATTTTAAAAAAGATTATTTTTACTACAAAAAATATGCTTCCTGGTACTCCAAAAAACAACTATCATAAATACCATTTTGCTATGGTAATAATTGTTTTTTCCGTTTGGACAACAGTTTGCGATTCTTACAAGCTTCCACCTAATTTAGCCCAACTTGATCACAACGGACGGTGTCCTGGAAAAAATGAGGAAATCAATTGGCAGCATTGCATACATGGCGGTTATATCGAAAATCCTGATACAAGGAATTGCGCTGACCGGTACGTCTGCTACAAGGGTTTGAATGAGAAGTGTCGTCCTGGCGTGGACAGATGTGCCGATAATGCAATTTGCACCCACTGCGAAATCTGTCAAAAATGTGATAGCCCTGAAAACTGTTCCGAATTCAATTTATGCCCGACAGCTATAAATATCATACAGCGTTTGATACAAAAACGTTTAGCAGGCTTAAGGGGACAGTAAAAAGGGAAATGGTTATTGGAAGTATAACTTAAATGCACTTGTAGGGGAAAATGGATACTGGACTGATTTGTGAAATTATAAAAAAAAAAAAATAATAACTATTGTTTATTGAAATTATGCTTTCCAATAAGTAATTAAGAAATATGTACATAAATGTGAACTTGAACAATTAAAAAATAAATACATAGTATGTGTAAATGAAATAAATATTTTATTGAATGTTGCTGCTGAGAAATAAGTTAATCATCATTTTAGTCAACTGCACGTTTAGTTTTATTAACATATAGTACATACATACGCATGTAATTGAAAATAAACAATTTTGCAATTTGAAAGAAGCAACGTGAAAGCAGTTTTTAAGCAAAAAAAAGAAACATAAAAATAATACTAATAAAACTTGAACTACAAATGTACATACATATAATACAGATTGTGAATTTGATTTATGTCAGCGCGTGTTACGTCGTACCATCGCCCCGAGCGGCTGGTGGAACCGTTCGGCAGGCAATATTTACTACATTTACCTGCACCCTACTAAGAAGATCGAACTATCTAATCTAGACCGTTGGGATTCACAAGACCGAGTCGTAGCCTGAAATCAATAAAGAGCATCAGGACTTGTGCCAACCTGCTTACACACAAATTAAGTTGTGTTGCGAGACACAAGCATTTGTATTTCGTTCTCGGGTCCGAGCATCACGTAATAGGGAAGTACGAACATTTTCTTCTATAGCGACTTGAGGTAAGCACCTCAGCCAGAACAACTCCGAAGAGTCCGCCTGGGACTACTGATTCGCGGAGTACAGGGTAAGACTCGGTGATGGGTTCAGAGGGATCCGCAAGGCCACGTTCTTCTGCCTCATAACTCACAAAATGTCGTAAGAGGCAAACATTTCGAAATATAATTTTTGTGATTGCTTATAATGTAATTGAAGGTACATTTGCATACATGTCAATGCGAGCACTAAGGCCTGCCAAAAACTTCTGTTGATAATAACTTGTTAATATTTTGATAAGTATTCAAGATCGTAATACTTTGTATTACCATGTAAACATGCTTCTGACAATATACATACATATGTACCTCTCCCCCAAAATTGTACTCACATGTGCCGAAAAAGAGTCGTTTATGCCATTTACTTTATCTAAATGAAAACAATTCTTTATAGTTTTCAGTTATGAAAAACATTTGTGAAATGCTTCTTTATTTATTAAAATATTTTATTATCTGTAAATTTTATTCCTTTATATGCTTAAGAACTAAAAAAAAAAAAAATCTTTGCATTTGCACATTATTCTTATAAGAGTTTTACAGCTCCTGATTTCAGACCATAAGAGTTTTCTTTAGCATTCTTTGCGTTTTCTAATGTACAATCTATTTATAATTTTATATAATAAATGATTTTATTAGTTTCTTTCATTATATTAAATACACTCTTGTAAAATATTTGGTTTATATTTTAGGTTGATTTTGTCTTTTCGTTTTTTAGATTTTGAGGCATGTGTAAAGTCAATTTGTTTGTTAATTCCAATTCTTTGCAAGAATTATGAAAAATTTAAATCCACTTACAACGTATATAAGTTTAAAGAAAAAAAGCTCTTAATTTTTGTAGTTAAAAAAGTACCTTAAATTTAAATAAATTGTAGTAATAAAGCACACAAGTTTTTCAAACTTGGCTGTTACTCGTATGTAATTAAAATAGCAGTGAGAGCAGAGTTTTAAAAGATGTCAGGGAGCTCTTTTGTCAAATACTTGCTACGAGGATGTAGGAAGTTTTAAGATTACAAATCCATTCATTCAAATTCAGAAGTTTGTTTCTTGAAATTCTTTTGATTTTAAAGTGGCATCATCATTTGAAAGTTGTCTTTCGGTAGTTAAAGAAATTTGTGGCGTATTCTGTGTACTTCTCCATTGTTTATTGGCGGCTCCACTCCCTACCGTGTAAGCGACTACTGTGGCATGATCAAGTTTGCCGGGTAAAGCCACAAATGCTGCACTATCTATTACACGCTTACGTGCGGCTCTGTGCTGCATGCGATTCAATTCAACTTCACGCTTGACACCATCAGGTCCAGCTGACAGTTTATAAAAGAGTTCCCGTTGCTCTAAGGTCTTGCGTCTCGCTGAGGTGATCATGCGTACGAAATCGATCAACAAGTGACACAGTCGCCGAGCAGAGGAGCATGGCGAGAATGTGCCATTTATACCATAACTCAGCAGATCTTCTAAGCGATGCAGTGTTAGAGCATGCCTTTGGGGTCCAGTTACCAGAGGTAGGCCAGTTAAAGACTTTGGTATTTTCGGTTTGTAATTGTATATTGTATTGCCGAGATGTGTATTGTCCGAAGACAGTCTCCGTGGTTCTATGACTGTGTGAGATCTCATATACTTAGGACGACTAGGAGCTGGAACTGCTTCTGGCGAGGCAGACTTCTTGGTTCTGGGCGGTCTAACTGGTGCCACAGGGCTGGTGGGATTAGAAGTACCATGCAAACGTGCATATATAGCAGAAGCACTTTTATTTTGTCGCTTAGGTGCCAAAACACTACCGATGCGTTGTGGTGCTGAAGTTGTTGTTGGCATGAGTTTGACATCGGAAGTCCAAGCCTCAGCAAATTTACCCACAACCGGATCAAAATTATCACTTACGCCATCAGAAGTTAAGAACACTATATCACCACGATCAATAACCGTCATAGACAGAGTGAGATTACTCAGTTCCGGCTTATTGCCATCAGCTGGTCCCAAGGCTCCCAAAGCATCCCGCATGTCACGCATGGATGTAATATCATGAGAAGCTGTAAAGTAAAAGATCTAATAAAATAATATAGCAAGGAATATCATTAATTACCCAATGTAAACTCTCTAACGCCATGTGTTTTGGAATAAACATAACCCAAGGAATCACCCACATTGCAGGCACATACAACATATTTTTCATACTGCTCGCCCTGCTCCACACCGTTCTCATCAGCACCCAAGTTTTCGGCTAAGGGCAAAACTACTGCTATTGTTAATGTACTAAGAGCACCTCCAACTTCCAATATACAACCATGACCTTCCCAGAGACTGCGCAAAAGACTGACGAAAACTTCTTGCGTGGACGTGGCCATGCATTCATGAGCCAAACCAAATATGGCACGATCTAAATAATCCAAACAACCATGAACAGCTGATCTGGCTGCCAAGCGTGCACCATCACCCCAATTTACACCATCAGCCAAGGCCATTGCGGCGGCATTACCTCTAACAACCATGCCGTAGCAATCGGCTATAGGATTGCCCATGGGCTCTTTAGTTAACATGTTGTTTTCATATAGAGACACTGAGATGCCATAGGCCACATCACATTCCATTTTCCAATTGCTAACACCAGCTATAGAATCATCGACCTCCACTAAAGACGATTGATTGGAAACCGCTTCAAGCAGCAAACGTTCGGTAGTACCTTCTAAAATTTTCACTGTACTAATTTCATCACTTGAGTCACAGTTCTCTTTTATTTTAGTGCTGCTCATGTTGTTTTCAGTCTTAGTATTCAGGATGTTCTTGTTATTTTGATCATTGGCAGCATTTGTTTTTGTGTTGACGGCAGTGGCTGAATTTACCGAAGTGCTTTTTGTGGCCACCATACTGACCACAATCGTGGTAGATTTATTTATATTTTCTTCATTTTTCTGTTGCATTTTTATGCCTTGCCCCGTGCCCAAAGTAACCTCTTTGGTGAGGTTTGCTATACCTGTTTTGGAGTTTTTGCGTGACCGCATACCACCGGCACTATTCGTTTTGTTTGCATTCTGATCACTGGTACTGGAGCCGGCACCATTACTTGGACGACGAGCGCTTCCATAACGTTGAAATCTATTGTGATTTCGGTTATTGGTGGGGTTAATACTTTTGCGCACCTCAAAGCAATCAGACTCTTGTATTGTATCTATAAAATCAATGTCATCGGCATAACTGGCGCTCAAGTGAAGTTTTGATCTTTTAATGCCTGTCAAACCTTCATCGGGCCCTGTACAGGCAGCTGTTATAGTATTCGGTCCCGTTGGGTAGGTGCCGACTTTGTAGTCCGGTAAATCGGTAGGATTTTGGCCATTGAAAATCTCAGGACCATTGGTAAAAATGCGATCCATGCGACTACATATGAATGAGAGAAAAAAAATGTTATGTATGTTGATGGAAATTAATAGCGAATGTTTTGCGGAGATATTAGAATTTCTTTGTTCATTCATTTGGTATAATGCATTACAAACACTTTGATCTTTATCTAATAGAATGGAGGTAAAAACCATGCTGATCCAAGAGGTAAATTTTTAAGAAATACAAAGTCTTTAAGATTAATGCGTAAAGCCTCGAAAAAAAACCGCGACATGCCGAATGTCCAGTTTCAATATTTCCATGGATTTCAAAATACTGTGCGAGCGAGGCCATAATCCAGCATATCGCTGTATTCTAAATAAGCGATCTTCGGTCGGACTGAAAAAGTTTTTCCTTCATGGAATTTCGATCTTTCGCTTTGATGATGACAGATTCTCTAATAGCCTTCGTTTGCCATGGCTGAAGTGGTTTGTCCTCCACCATGTCTGACTGATACAATAAGGCTTAAGCAAATTTTCTTGTGGGATAAGTCGACATTTCTAAAAACAAATTGTCGGGCTTTCCTGAGACCTTTTTGGTGTGTCTTGGTTCCTATGGGGAATCCGAAGAGTACAATTTTTAAATCTTTTTTGTATAAAATCAGCTTTCTATTTATTGTCTATTGCTGGATATATCGAATAGATAAGAAATACTAATTTTTCGTGTGTATACTATAGCTTAACCGCCTAATTCATAAAAATTATTACCTGCTTATAAGACTGTTATTTGACATATTTGTATGGAAAATCTGTCAAATAAGAGCTTTATAACGTCTTTCAGGTCTTCTGACGAGCGGGTTGCCATCTGCAAAATATCGAAAAATAGGCATGCTGGAAAATACATAAGAAATGGTCTACATGTTGTTTTGCCATGGGCTTGCAATATTGCAATTATTGAATGGTTGGAAAATACTTGGAAGCAGTCTTTATAAATTGATATATTGTGATAGTGCGCAAAATGTGAATATTAATTTGTTTGCCAACTAATTGGCTAAAAAAACATTTGCTCTACTGCAATACTCTCATCTACGATTAACCGTATATAATCACTAATTCGTAAACATAAACAGCTCACAAAATTTCTCAACATCAGTTATTTTTGCATAAATCAATTTACAATTTCTAACGATCTCGAAAAGTTCGTTTTCATCATGATGCAACTGATAAGGTTGCCTCGGGCTTTGCAAAACTGTCAAGGGAATACAGAGATGAAAGGCAGCCAAAATGAGAAAGCTGTGAATGCTGTAAAGTTTGTGGAAGTGATGACTTTTTGATAATTTTCACAAATTGTACAAAAACAAAATGTATAATATTTTTCCTGAAGTTGTCCTGATTGTAGGGAAGAGGTTACCTTATTAGTTGTATCATGGTTTGCATCATTCTCTTTTTTAACTGACAATGCACGATTTTGTCTGGAGTACAATTTGATTCTAAAAAAAACTATATAGTATACATATGTATAATTTGTTTCTTAAAAAAAACCGGGATTGAAATTGATCATTTTCAATCGGTTTTAAGATTACTTAGATATAGGAAACATAAATTACTATTAAATGTTGCTTTTTGTGTCAAAGTTTACCCTTTTTTTGGAAGCTGGGTAGGAAAATATTCTGTTAGCGAGTACAATTTTTAAAACCAGCGTTTATCTGCGAACGAAAAACTTTTGCAGTGGCCATCATTTGCCTCATTACGTTTCATCTGTAACTAGATGGTTCTCAAAATTTTAATGTTTGCTTTCTCGATGGCATTTTGCTTCTCAGATTAAATGCTTCTCAGTCATGAGAAAATAGTGATAATAACCCTATGGGTGAATAACAGTATTAAAGAACTATAAAAGAATTTTATTCTTAAGTGTTCATGTTTCAAAATAAATAAATAAATAAAAAATAACGGGTGTCCTTACAATTGTGTTTTAGGGTATGTAAGAGTCGGCACGAGCGAATATATTGTTCTTACTTGCCACCCACAAAACGTTTCTGAATTTTGAGTTGCGATCGTTTATGAATAAACTTAAAATTATACTTACCCTTCCAAATATTTAATTATAAAATTCCCATCTTCATCGGTTTTGCGGGGACTTTTGGCACCATCTCGCGGTTCTGCTATAAAACTTAATTGCCGAAAATAGGTGGTGACCTTCTGCCTTAAAGATGGCATTTCAATGCTTTTGCTGCTGCTTGCTCACTCACACACCTCCGTCCATACACTCAATTCCCAATTACAATGACTGGAGCAGTTGCTAAATTGATATTCACAACTCAATTGTTATAGAGATGAATTAATTAAGACAATAACAACTGCTACACCACTTTAGATGCAACCGAGTAAATATAGAAAATTTTTTTGAGATTAAGTTAAAACTTTTCTTACAACATTTCTGAGCGGAAGAAATTTAATTTCATTTTATGAATCACCAACCAATCATGCTCCAAACTTCTATTGGAGGCTTGATGACATCAGTTCAAGAAGATGATGGAGTAGTTAAACAGAAATTGAAGAACACAACGAATAACATGTGAAATTTAAATTGGAACCGCAATTTAGTAATTAAAATGGCACAACTGCAATAACCCTCCGGTGCTTTTATAGACTTTGTGTCGATGTGTCGTATTTGATATTATTGTACGAGTACAGTTTAGTGCAAGGGATTGATTGTTGCTAGTTCAATGGTCTAGTTGTAGGTAGTTGTTGTATATTTTTTCACAAACCAACAACAGTCATGATTGGACTACGAGGCTGCTGTCGTTTGTGACGTTGTAATAGATGAATTTTTTTTTTATTTATGGGTTTAGGCGTGTGTTGTTTGTTACAAATATGAGCATACATATATACGAAAAGTTCATTCACATTATCAAAAATTTTATTGAATTCATCTCTATTTTAGTTGTTTAACGTTTCAGCTTCTGCAGCTGCTGCTGTTTTAGTTTTTGCGATGCTGACAGTCATGCTGCGGTTGTTGATGAACTTTTGCTGGCCTGTGTTTTATTTGCTGCTTGCTGCTTGTCTTTTTTCACTGTTTCAATTGGATTAAGTCAATTTATTATTAATAAAAATCATGTGGGTCCAAATGGCATCCAGTGCAGTTGACTTCTGTTAATTTTTAGTAATTTGTGACAAATTAACTGTAAAGAAATTTAAAGAAAGAAATCGTTTAATGATATATTAGGTTTCTGTTTGTCATTGTGCAATTAATATAAGATCTGTATCGATATTTTTATATTCCTTTTCTAAAAGCTACAGTTATTATAATAAATTTTGGCATGATCGCGACTCTCCGAAATATTATTATTTATTAATAGATATGTAATGTTATACAGTATATTATACATGAATTCATTTTTACATTTAACATATCAATATAAGGTTTTAAACTAGTGTTGTAAACCTGATTAACAGCCATAATTTATATACATATGTATAATTTTCTCTCTCCAACATGTAATGTGCGACTCTCCGAAATACAAATGCTCTTGAATTACAGCATAAGACAATAATACTCAGGATCCATTAACATTACTCGCGAGCTTGGAAGAGTCAACTATGATTGTCGACTGCTAGCAATCATCTAATGTTCGCAAAAAAAATGAGTGAATAACTAACCTTCATACACACTCAACAAGCCCCGAAAGGATTATTAGAACAGTCACGTATTGATTGGCGCTTGTCAAAGCATCATCGAAATGCCGGTTGTGTTAGGAAGCATTTTCCGAACCGTTACTGCATATGTGTGTGCATGCTGATAGTTCTATTATTAATATTGCGGATAAGCCTCTCGTTATATCGACCTTTTCCTATTTTCCAAATTGAAATAAACGCTATTTATCATATGTCATCGAAATCTCTCATTGTTTGGAACGTAAATTGGTGAAAATGGGCGTCGCGCATTGTTGTTTGGTATAATTTTACCCGCTGGATGGGATATATGGGGTTTGAAGGCTGTGACTTATTTCCATAGAGCTGTGCGTCAAAAAATGTCACAAGAAAAAGTATAAGGGGATCAAATCAAATCCCACGAGTTCGACGGCCAGTTACAACGCAACAAAACCAAGCTGCAAGTCTTTTTCAACTAAATTGTAAATGTTATAGAGTGTGTTCTCTATAAGCCTCTTTTATATAATTACATAAAAAGAAATTACATACAAACTTCGATACAACGAAGCTTGCTACCACAAAAAACTCAATAAAAGGAATGTATAACACAGAAATGCATCATGCTAGAATATAATGAATACATTCTGAGTTAAAAAGTATCTACATAACGAAATACTCATTCAAGATTCAACACCTAATGAAGTCCTGAAAAGTGATTTTTTAGTTTTTTTTGTGTAAAACGTAACTTCAGATATACATATTACTTTAAATTTCAAGCACGGTTTGACTCATACATGTGTATGTATAATGAATAATTTGTCAGTCCTCTTCAAATTCGTATATCTCTCCATATGTATCTAACTCTAAAACAAGACCACTTAAATTACAGAAAAATATTTTTATATGTTAAATTGTTCTTGTAATGTCTGTATCTTAATTCTTTCTTCCGACGAATTCTCTTTGTTTTTGTGGAAAAATATATGTTTAAATTTTTTTCAGAGGCCCACTCACTCATCCAATTCCCTACCACTGTCTCCACTGCCATTGTTTACAATGAGATGTCATTACCTTCTCTGCTATCACTCCACCACACGGTATTGCCCCTTTATTTCTTTTCAAGATTAGAGTTAGGCAAAAAAAAAAGTATGCTAAAATTATGATTGCAAAATGGTTTGTTCGTTTGCACAATAAAATGCTACTGAAGGGAGAGAAAAATGTGTGTTGCATCAAATATGTAACTGTAACGGTTGCTATTACAACAAAACAAAACAAAACAAAACAACAACAAAATTCAAGAAGAGTACCACCTCATTATGTTATTTAAATATGGAAAAGAAAAAACGACAACTTCCAATGATACCGTAATTACGCCGTTTTGTTTTTGCAATCATAAATGCCCGTAAAATGCATGATAAAGGCAAGATAATGATTATGGTGGTAATGAGGTTGATATCAGCTCAGATTTCAACTAACGACAAGTATTTGTTGTCTGTTCATTTTTCTCAGCTCGCATGGCGGCGGTTGGTGGTCGTAATTGTGGTTTTTGTGTTTAATTTTTTAGACAAGTTATTTGCAAAAATTATGCAAATTTTACATGAAAAGTAAAAAAAAGTTTAATACATCTTTTATACAAAAAAAGGCTATTGACAAAATTAAGAAGTTTAACCTAGAATTGTAATCTTTGATACAACGATAGGCTTATATCGAAAACTTGATGCGATTTCAAGCAAAAAACCACCATGTTTAAGGAACGTTTATTTATGTATGTATGTGTGCCCAAAACGACACTAAGCTATTTACCGTATCTCTTTTCTAATCGCTGACCGGATTTTTACCAAAATCTACGTTATTACCATATCTATTCGTTTATATTTAATATACATAACAGTTTTAATTAAAACCAATTTAAAAGTTATTCAACGAGTCGCATCTAAAATATTGCGAACTATTGTCAACGCGGAATGTTATATTAGAGATCTACATAAAAGTCAAAACAATAAAAATGTCATCCGTGACAGCGGCTTTCAAGCATACAATTCGACAGAATAACAGAACATTCCAACACGGAACTCAGGCAGTTGCCGGTGAATGACACCCTGGTAGCCAGAGTAATTAATCGATATTGACCTTCAGAACTAGTAAATCATTACTAAGACGGTCATGTACATATTAAGATTTATTTACATATATCATTTAGCATTACAACATTCGAAGTAAGTTATCGTATTAATTTAAGATAGTTGATACCCCACTAATTAAATTCAATTACATTGTTGACAGGTGTAATAAAAAACTGCCCTCAGAAAACTTTGAGTTGAAATCGATCTTTAAAATAAATGAAACTTCACTTAAAACCCGTTCAACTTATTTTTCATCTAATACTATTTTTGTTTTTCGAGCTATAGGTCTATTCTGCCATTTATTTATTTATTTGCCGATATTTCGTTCTCCTTTGGATAGATTCTTTAGCATAATAGTAATATAGAAGAAGACTTTTTTTCTTCGGTGGTGATCTTTTATTTTATGCATTAGTTTCACTTTATAGTCGAACTATATGCTTTACAATTGTTAATTGTTTCGTCGGAATTGAGAAAGATATTTTGTGATAATATTATAGCGATCGATATTTTTAAAGAAGCCAAGAAAAGTAAAGTAAATGAAGACTTAATAAATGATGGCTAGATTAATTTACGCAATTTTTTTTGAGTGTATAAAAATGTGAGCAACACTCCAATCCAAATTTTTTACATAAAACTGCTGAAATGTGGTAGAGCTACAAATTTAAAATGTTTGAAAAAGGCGAATACTTCGACATTAAGAAATCCGGGTTTTCAAATAATCGAAAAACCGCCGTTTTTACAACATCCTTTTCGAAAAACCCGCGAAACAGTATTTTCCAACAATTGACAAATCTACTGAAATATTAAAATTGGACCATTCAAATTTTCTTCAGGTTTTGGTAATATGTAACCTAATGCTCTTGTTTAGAGCAAACCTGTACACATGCCCATTTGCAAAATGCAAAAAGGTGCAATCAATTTACAATGTTTTTCCTATAAATAGCAAACTATTTAAATTCTTTTAAAATAATATGTGTGGTATGTGTCAGGGAACTGCACAGGTACACCGCAACCGTAATTACAATGGTTGCCTATCCAGTCAACTCACATAGTGATATGATACGGTATTTCCCTTTAATCATCTTTAATTTTCAACAAGTTAATGTGCAAAAATTTCCGGTGCTTGCACCTAATCAGTAACACTAGCACTAATCAGTAACACAAATTAGTTTTTCGTTTTGCAATAACATCAATTTCAGCATACGATTTTTAATACTAACATACATTTGCATTTAACAAAGGTTACACATTTATGGGCTTTGAGCAAAAAACCGTGTTTGATTAGTTTATCAACACAGCCACTCATTGCAGTTCTCTGGTATATATGTATATTTAATTAAGAAATGTCAACAATAATGCCTCAATATTAAGCATTTGTTTCATTTTATTTCAACTTGAGTTTGAATAATTGCTTAAGATTCGAGTAGAACGTTTAAAAATAGTTCTTCGGGAGCTTAAACTACGAGCATTTGTTTTTTTTTTTTTTTTTCTCCAAATGAAGACGTTAATTTACGTCATGGTTTTTGTGCAAAGAATAAAGTGGAAAGTGAAATACATTGTACAAAAAAGTTTACAATATGCGCCAATGTAATTTTGAACACTCTGCTTTCTGGAGTATAAAGAAGTATCAGTAGCAAAAAGGCCAGCAGAGCCTCCAAAGCCCGGAATGTTCCGATTAGAGTGCAGCTTAATTCAATGTGGCGTCTGAAACCTTGGACTTGTTGAGGGATCACTGCTTGATACGAAGCTACAGAAAGAAAGAAAGCATGGGTATTTCTTTTGGCAAACGTGCTGGAGTCAAATTAAAGAATTTCGACATGCCATGACTTTTCAGTTTGCCTTTGTTTAAGCTATTGTCAAATATTGAAGTCTCACATCGTGGGCCAGCCGCTATATTTTACAATTATTCGATTTAACACTCAATTCAATAAGATGTTAACTATTTTTAAGCAAAATCATTGCACTTACTAACTAAGATTAAGAATCAATAAATAGACTTGTAGCAATTACATTAGCAGCTCGTTGCATACAAATCAACTTCAATGGGGCTTCAATTGAAAACCTTGAACCTAAGAAAACCAACCTACAACATGAGTCGTTCAAACAAGACAGAGCAGCTAAGAAATAAGAAAAACGTTGCTTAATTGCAAGTAAAACATTTATCAAGCAGCGCCACCTACTTTAAGAAGAAAAGAAAAGATAAATTATTGTGTATTTGCAAGAAGTTTTTGCTTAAAAAGCAACCAGTGTCGATAGAAAAATGTATATTTTTGCCCATTTACATAAAAACTTAAACGAAATGTGGGCATGTAAAAATTTATATAAAACATTTTTTCTACTGAGGCCAATTGGAACTGCAATTACTGATGAATAAAAATACATTTCTAAACATGATACAAGTGCTCTTGATATGTTCACAAGTACTCGTATGCCTGCATGTGGTTGTCTAACGCCTGTTTGAAAAACCAAAGATACATTATATATTCAAATTCTTTTTTAATAAGTACTTGCCATGCAAATGCATGGGCTGAGAAGTTTGTGCTAAATACTCAACTGGCAATTTTAAAAATGCATGAGTTTTTTCTTGTTGTTCAATTTAAATATAATCTCACGCACGTTTTGGTTTGCAATGCTATTTTTGTAGCATTGGTTTGTCAAGTGGTCAGGGAACTTTTAATTTAGAAATGTCCAGGTTTGTCAATTTCGCGTGCGCAGTTTTAGCAGGTATCGAAATTGCTAGTGACATTTACAAAAACAAAAATTATTTTTAATTTCTGGTTATTTCATCGAAATAATCCTGTCAAAAATTGCTTTTTTGAGAGTGTTTGCACGCAGTATTTTTCGATATACATACATACATACATACATACATATATTTACATGCAAATTAAAAATTTTATGTACATATGTATATGCAAATTAAAATGCATAAAATTTATTTTATATGTGTGTATATTTTTGCAGAAAAAGAAAACAAAAACTCCAAAGTCGCGACAAAATACTATTGCTATTTATACACACATTTACCTAAGTCAATTTGATTTTTTAGTCACTATATTGAAAGCAAGTAGATTAAAAAGTTGGCTTTTATATGTTTTCAAATCAAGAAATTGCATTTTATAATTTTGCAAACACTTTACAGACAACCGCAAAAAAAACTTGTTTGCAAAATGTCATACTCAATTTAATTAAATTCGATGAAGTGACAACTGCATACATTACTAGTGAAGCTGTTATTATAGTTTTTTTCTTCTTCAAATTTCAATTTCTTAATAACATTTTTATAAATCTATTGTGGTTAAATTTTATAGAAATTGTGTATGTGAGAGATAAGAGCTAAACAAATGTGAAGGAAGACGTAAAATGCACTTAAGTAGCGATGTTTATGACGATGAAGGTAGCACTAGTCATCACCCTGTGTTCTCGAATCCAAATGTCTCTCAAAGTTATGTTACGTTGCAACAAATGCTTGCTTTAGCGAGATCTCAAGTTCTCTTCACATCAATTTCATAATTACCAGATAGTCCCAATACAACTCAGACTGTTTTGCTTCGGTTTTTTTTCTAGGGTTTTCACTTTCAAATTGACGGGTTCTCGAATCAAGTTAAACGTTTTTAGGACCAAGTTAAACTTCAAAAACAAATAATTCAAATTATCTATTTTCCCAGGGGTCATCCCCTAAATACTGGTCCAAGTTAAAAAAAAATCAATTTTATTCGAAAATAATTTTTCGAATCAACTTCAACCTTTTCCGCCATAGGCTAAATTTTTTCAATTCTTATTAAATATTGCTGAATTCAATATAATAATCGTGAAAATATTTTTCTGTTAGATATTCAAGCTAATTTAGCTGAGACAAACATTACACGTGCTTGACTTGTATTTAGTTGTGACCACCTATTCCGATTACAGCAGGACATTCTCGGAGATGCGAAAATTCGAATTTGTGTTGATTAAAAAATGAATGTCCTCGCTTGGGTAAAACAAAAATGGTCACTTTACTCACACTCGACAATACCACGATACACAAAATACGAGTGGTTTAAGGATAAAGTGTCTGATTTTAATATTTCCCCCATGAGTGTATGCGCCTGCAACCATAGAAAAGGGTTTCGTTTCAAAAATTAAGGGGTGTACTCAGAATTTGCTAGCTGATCCAGAAATAGCTTCAGATTTCCACAATTATTATGTCTATATAGGAATGAAGGGTTGAACTTGAGCCTGAAGAAGTAATTTAATATGTTTTGTTTTACGAAATGTCGCACTTATTGTAGAAGAGAGAACGGCATACGACATAATGTTACTAAAAATTAGTTCACAAGACTCAATACAATTTCAAAAATAGTTTAGATTGCAAGCAAGAAATTTTATTAAAAAATATTTAAGGGGAATTTAAAAACTGTTTAGTATGATATTAAAAAAACTTTATTCGTTGAAATTAAAATTTAATTTGATAAAAAAAATTGTATTGGTCTGCAGGCAGTTGAATTTGTTACGAAAATAAATTAATTTCCTACAAAAACTAACTTAATTACTTATTTGCTATAAAAGCCAATTGAAATGTAGTATTTTAGGTCTAAAAATAGACCTCATTAATATTTTCTGTCTTTTTCTGACGTCTGAAAAAAAAATATTATAAAAATATAAAAAAAAAACATTAGACCTAAAATAATATATTAATTTCTTCTGAATAAAGTTTAATTTAATTAAAAAAATTTAAATTGAAATTTAAAAAACTTGCTTTGACCCAAAGCTGCCTTTATTTGAGAGTAATCGTTTTCCAAATCGAATAAAAAATTGTGGTAGCCGTTCGAAAAAAAACCGTTTTTATCACTAACGAGTACATTTGGAAACTGCCCTCCTAGAATCGACCAAAGATAAACAAGTAGAAATCAGAAGAAAAACAAATTCATTCACTCGTACAATTCATCATGCGACACAAACAGAAGGTAGTGCAACTAGTGGCTGAATGCCTCCAACATCGACAACATCATCATCCTCACCACTGTGAATTTTATTTTTATGTTTTGCGTTATATTTTACGCCCCAATTGTTGTTGAAACTTCCAGTTCATACAACAGACAGACATAGTACTCTGTCATTCAAAAAATAAAGGAAGGCAAGTAAATAGTTTCTATTCAACGCAAACTCAATTCAATTTAAAATTTTTTTTGTTGACATGATCATTATCAACAACATCTGAATAAACATCTTCTCAAAAAGTTTTTTTCTTTACAGGTAGGGCAATAAAAGCATTTAACCAAATTGTTTTTCTTTTCTTCCACAAAAACCTTGATCTGTTATTAAATAATCATAAATGTGAATGTCGAAATTCAGAACAAATTTTTCAAACGAGTTTTCATTACAGGCGGAAAGAACTTTTTCAAACTTAAAGCAGTGAGGGAAAATTTTTCTCGTACGATCAATCAATAGCTTAAGCGTACGAACATTTTGACTATGTCCTCCATGAAGAGCCGAGTCAAATGTAAAATATAGTACATTTCGTGTCAGAGAATGCCGTTTCGTGCGCAGTGTAGGCAGTCTGCACTGCGCACGAAACGGCATTCGGTTTAGTAGAGCTTCCATGTGCAGCGGCAGATTTCATAGCCCCTCCGATGTAAATGATGTTATTATGATTTATATATCCTCGAATACTATATATTAAATTTTGGGAGTGAAAATATTTGCATTGACATGTGCAAACGTTAACAATTTAAAAATTCAATCTTATCGTAAACAAACTGAAGAAGATCACGTTCAGCTTTTTCACCACTTCTAAATTTGCTACTGGGATAGCACAAAAACATACAACAAATTGAGAGAGAGAAAAAAACAACAACAATTTCTATTTTAAATTTTATTATCTATTTTTGTTAACACATTAGCGAACATGTGGTGGTATTGTATTAAAATTGATATTCAACATTTCAACGCCGCAAGTCCATCAATAAAGTACTTTACAAATTGTGGAAAACCATTAAAAAATATTTTTCTGTGATCTGCGGATATAAAGTACTCGTCTAATTGAAATTGAAAGCAAATGGACTGAATATTTATTTGATCACTCTTCAAGAAATTTACTATTTGGGGTTAAAATAAAAACACATATTAAACATTTTGATTGGAGCTATTTATCAAAATATGTGTCAATGCCTAATGACAAACTAAGATTTCGTGTTTGAGTTTTTGCTTATAAAACCTTTTTATAGAATCTGTTTCAAGGTCTAAAATTTGTATGTGTCGCTTGATGTTTGTTACTTTAACATTTTCATCTTTCTCATCACTCAGACTATTCATGTCTACTTCATCATACATAAATATTCATGAACCTGCCCATGTAGTTTAATACACAAGTGCAGTTGAGTTTTTTCTCCATCATTCATTCTATTTATGTGTTTGTCAATAAGAAAAGCATGGTGTTTAAGTTTTTTCATCTGTTTTATTGCTGTTATGAATATTAAAATATGATTAATATTTTTGTTTTCGTTGACAATAGACAAATATGTTGTGGTTCTATCGTTCTTCCTTCATTCCACATCTACTTCAGCTTTCCAGTTGCATTCGCAAACGTTTTTATTTTAAAAATATTTGAAATGGAAAATAAAGTGTTAATAAAATTTAAACCTGGTCTCATCAAGTAACGTAAAATGTATAAAGGATTTTCACATCATAAATTCGTGGTATTACCAGGAGAGGTCTTCAAATCAATTGAAGAACGCATTCTGGTTTACGGTCTTACGAGCCATATGAGAAGCTTGATTTATTTCAGCAGCTGCCATACTGGTCTTATCTGACGGTGGACCAAAACTAAAGTGGTTAGTCAGGCTCACTCAGGTGGAAAATTGTTGCAAGTTTTTTACCAACTTTTGTGCGATTTCAGCCACTTAAGGACGTGAGATTTAACATCATACAGAATCGCAGAGTCTGCTGAAAATAACATAAGCATAGCGTCACATTTTCTGACAAGTCTGTCGGATCTGGTAATCCTTTGAAAAATTATCTTTTTCTATGCGACTAGTGTGGCCGTTTTGAGGCGACTTTTTAAAGTAGAACAGAGTTTTATCAGATTTAGCTAGCAATTTCCAGTGAAAGAGTCGCACGATTATGTAGAATAGTGAATCATGGCCTTTGGCCTGCCAAAGCAACTAAAAAACCATGTTGTTTATGGTCCTACGAACCACTTCATAATACCGGTTTCAACAAAGTCACATGTGTATTTGGGCCTGCTAATAATACCTTTATTCACTTTATTCTCCAAAGACGATTTTGTTTAATTAAGCACGCATGATGCAACAACTACTATGATTTTTTACTTTGCTGAAAACATATGTACATATGTATGTTACCGAAATGAAAGCAAACTTTATATACCACAATTTGAATGGCAGCAAGAATCGTCCCAACCGCTAACAAAGCTGTATGAATATGTTTTTGCATTAATAATGCATGTTCATAAATTTCCTGCACACTTGTTTTCTTTGTCGTGTTTTATATTCGACGACCTGACCTGATATTGACATACACAACGAATTTGTAAAGGATGTGTAAACATGCTCAGGGGTAGAGTCAATTTAAAACACTTTTTACATGTCATCATCGTCACCAGCATCATAATCATCCTCATTGTCCTGGTTGGCAACAACGTCTTTAGTTTTATCAGTCACATTTCAATATTCGAGGCAGAAAATTTATGCTGACAGTGAAAGATAAGTTTATGAAAATTTAGACATGAAGAAAATGAACATGAATGGGTAAATGTTTTTTTTTATTATTATTATTTGATTAGGATGCTTGAGGACTGTGCAAATATTTAGCCAGAATTTCGCATTGAGTCGAAACTGTCATTTCGTACAGGGAAATGCAAATTTTATGCAATATTATAGACTAAAGGAGTGCCTCAATTAGAGGCTCGAAAGAAACTCATAAAAAGGTGAAATGCTTGTATAACATAGAAAACAAACTCAATTCAAATACCTGGAAATTCTGAGGACTTTTTTGTTTTTGAAAATTTTACGTTTGAAACAAAATCAATTATTAGCTTAGCAGGTCAAAGCAAAAAAAAAAAGTCCAAAATAATATTAAAAAATCAAGCGAAAAAGCTTGATTTTGATTTGTGAAAAATTTACATATAAGCAAAATATATAAAATCGAGAAACTTAAGAGTTTTTTTAAATTTTAATTTGAATACAAAAATCTACGCGTTCTGATTCTATGTTTTTTTTATGTTTAGGAATAGAAATAATATTGTGTGATGATACGAAGGAATTTGAAATATACTATAAAAAATACATGCATTTCATTTTCAAATTCTACTAAATAAAGTAACGCCCAGTCAACAGCTGTTTGATTATTTTTTCGTCTAGTTGTACTCGTATTTCAGCAAATATCGATAAGGTGTATAGGAAGAAAGCAATTTTTATGAAAAACTTAAGAAATAAGCAAATAATAGTTTTTCTAAAGCAAAAGCTTTTTTGCCTTGCCCTGCTTATTAGCAAGTGTGAAAGAATCTAAAATTAACGACTTTCATTGCAATGGGGTTTCAAGTGTTTTTGCATGCAAATGCAAAGTTTTGTCAATTACAACCTGCGATGCACTAAATTCAGAAATTCGTGATACATATAACAAAAACTGGGCTAGCTAAATCTCTAATTGTTGTTCATCATTACCGTTTCTACATGGAAAATATCAAAATGTTTGACTCTAAAAAATGTTTGACTAAAGGTCTTCAACCTTTTGCCTGACGGCAAATTTCGCGTGTGAAAATATTGGCGATGGACATCTTTGCGTGTTTCGTTATGAAATTTAAATAGAAATGAACTATATTTTAAAGCAGCGTTTCTTTCATGTTAATATTCAATGCAATAAACATTAAAAATGTAATTGTACTATTTTTATTAGATTGTATTTATGAAGTTTAAAGGCAAACGCAAACATATTTATGTCTGCCAAGCAGCACGTTACGGTGATACTTTAGTGGCATACTTTAGATTTTTAAAATGTATTTTGCACAAACACATTTTAATTATCTAATGATGCAGCTCTAAGAATAGTTTACTTTGTTTTTTAGAAAAATTTAATATTTTGCCTTCGAGATAATCTAGTGAAGTCACTTAAATATTGTAAAACGAAAGCTGATGAGCATTTTAATGCTCTTCAACAGCTTGGGCACGTCCGAAATATTTGCTGATGTCTTTATAGAAATATAACATCTTAGTTTTAATCAAAAAGCAGTTTTTTTTTCAAATTTGTATTGCGTATTTCACAGTTTTCCTTTTGATTTGTAATGTTTGAAATTTTTTTTGCACAGGAGTGTCCAGAAACTAAATTCGTACGAACGTGAAAATAAAACCTTTTATACCTTCTTCAGAAAACGTAAAACGAACAAATTTTTCGTATTCAATTCATTCATGAAACTTTCTATTACTTAAAAATTGTACAACCTAGCTTTTATTTACTACGTTTTTTTTTGCCCCTGTAAAGTTCACATCTTGATGTCAATATTTTGATGGCAGATAGTATTGCTTCGGCTGTAAAGTTATGACTATGCCACGACTAACTTTGGTACATTTTGGGTGCATGCATTTGTTTTTCTTTCAAATATACATAATTAAAAGTATATTTCATTTTCAACACGTGTCTTTTTTTATTGAAAACGTCTCAATCGCATGTTTACATGAAATAGTCCTTCATGCCAAGAAGCAATCGATGTAAATAAATCATAATTACAATACACTTACATAAGTATGTATGTATGTAAAAATATGCATACGTAAGTATTTACTTTTATTGTTAGAGTCAACATTACATGCCAATAAAGAAAGTTGCTTTGACCACATTTTGCACTCTATTTCCGCACACCACATGTTTATAATGCTGTGTTCGCGCTCCAAGGATGTGGGTCAATAAAGCAGTGCTCTTTTTTTAAGTCGATTAAAAATATACATACATATGTGCATATGTATGTGTACGACGAAAACAAGCTGATGTAACAGTCACTGAATATGCGATAATTTCAAGGATTGCTCCAGTTTTGTTTAATTACATGAAAACCAAACAATATGAGAAAAAAAATACTGATTTGACAAGAAAAGTGAAAATACTTTAGATACATATGTATGTATGTATGCATGTAGAAAAAGTTCTTTCCGTGTTGTGTTAAAAAAAAATTAAATGTGTCAAGAGTTTGTTTTATACATGAAAAGTCTAAGAAATTTTTATTTCCATAAATTTTTGTCTACAAATAAGACTTTGCTAGTTTTGCGACGAGCTTAAGCTTCTGTAGAGCGTATTTAAAGTGCTTAGAAATGAAACATATGTACTTAAGAAAATATATTATGGAACGCATATATTTTTACGACAACATGGTGAACTAGATTAGAAAACAAAAGAATAACAAACATTTTAGTATTAAGGAAATACAATAAAACGCCTGCATCCTTTTCTGTTATCCTTAAAGCGAGAGTGTTTCTTTTTTTTTTTTTTTGAGGCAAATATATTTCCCATTAAATGGGAGGGAAAATTATGAAAAAACAACCATACAACATGTTGAATTTACATTGCTATGCAACCATTTGTGTAATTCAGTTTTACCTCCATTTCACTTTTTCGTGAAAATAGGGAATTTTTATGAAAATCTATACAAAAATTTTTACATCCCTATTCATACTGAAGGAAAGAGACTGAAACTTTATTTCGTCCTTCCAGCTGGACCGTTTTTGTCCTCTGAACTTTATTGATATTTTATTTTAGCAACGTTTGAATTTACAGAATTTTATTATACATTTTTAACATGAACCTATTTTATGTTTTTGATAAAAATAAATTTCGATTTTATATGAATTTAGATTATAGATGGTTTAAAAAAATATTTTTGTATTTTTATATCGAAGCCCCATACTTAGGAGGTGAGGTACGGGGCTTGGTCATACACTTGACTCCGTACCGGGTACCCTGGGTCTGATTACTACTAAAGACCCGTATTGGGGCTCCTCGAAAACGAAATTTTCCCCCTAACTTCACCCAGGGTGCCCGCCTTCTACCCAATATTTTTTTCGAACACACCGACATCGTACCACATCTCCTTACAAAAAAAAATTGTAAATCAAACGTCTTGAAAATACTTTTTATATGTCGGGTAGTGGAGGTTTTTTCTTCATGTTGAAAGCTATCGAAATATGTTTGTCCATACAAATCGACCCAGCCTAATGTGTATAAACAGAAATATGTTCTCTACCCAATGGGTAAATAAATGGTGTAATGGATAAATTGGACAAAAATTGATAAATATCCTGGATGAAGTGGGAATAAATGAAAAACTTTAATAAGCCAACGCAGTTTACAGCACTCGTCTTCTAATTCGAATGAAGCTGTGAATAGAATATTTAAGGACACTGAAAGAATTCAACGCTAATGTCTAAAAATTCGTGAACTACTTGTAAAATGACTTAAAAATAGTTTATTACAATGTTAAACAATTGCACAGAAGAAAACTTGTGAAAAAGTGCAAGCACATTGTAACCCTCCCAAATTTTAAAATTAAATTTTAGCTTCTGTTATTAAGAAAAAAATAGTTCGTGGGATCATTGGCGGAGGGAGAGCTAGCTAGCTAGTTTCGCAGTCGCTACATTCCTTCCCACGTTTCCACTGGTCTACACGCTCAGGTTTATTGGAACTAATACCAATGCTGTTACAGAATCTAATCATATATGTATGCAGATATGTATGTACATAAGCACGTAGTTTCTACTCACTCTTCAGGCAAAGCTGTCAAAATAAATAAATATTAAACTTCTTTTCATAACACTCGTAGGAATAAAAAATACAAATACTTTTGCAAGGAATACTAAATTATACCTCATGTATTTAGCATACAAAATGTTCGTTATTTATAGAGATTTTCGCCCCCCTTCCGCCAGAAGTAAGACTTGACAGAATTTAAACAAAAGAATGCTATTTTTGTTTTGTTTCATTCATTTTAATTTCCTTAAATTAAACGTTTTACAAACATAAAAGGAAAAAAAAATACAAAACAAAAAAAATATAAAGAAGACAAAAGAAAACCTTCAAACATTTGTGGACGTTTTGTGTACAAAAACAAACATATCATTGCGTGCAACCAATCACCCAAGCCAAATGCATGGCTTTCAAGACAACAAAGAGACGTTTGAAACAAAAATGTAAAAAAAAAATATGTTTTTATGAATCTAAAGTCCAAGCAAATATAAAGCTGCGCTGCTTTCAGAAAAAAGTATCGAGACATTTTAAAAGCCATAACTAGCTTTCTAGCAGGGATTCGATACTGTTCATTCACATCAAGCAGACAATGAAATGGTTTTCTTCACAGGGAAAAGGGGGACTCTTTCGTCCCCTAAGGAACTTTTGGTGAATTTTGGCGTGTTCACCATTCTCAGTGTTCACTTTTTAGTACCACATCCTCAATTATTTTGAGAATTGCAGTGAACGCGGCAGCCAAGTTAATTTTGCTAGAAATGTGCGGTGAATTTTGTTTCTTTTTAAAACGTTTTCAAAATATACTAAAAATATGTTTTTCTATTTGATAAAAATGTTAAGGCCGCACGAAAAGAATTACGTATAATAAAACTATATGTACAAATTCAGCTCTTGTAGAATCGCACTTGAAGGAAACGTGAACACTGTGCCTGTTGGTGGCGGAACTTGGGTCCTGTTCACCAAACGAGCAAACGCTTATTTTATAAGTTCTGCGACAAAATTGCTTAATAGGCAGAAATAATAAAACTTAAACACTATGGGAGCTCGGCGTGAGACTTTCAAGGTTAGTGGCAACCATTGCGAACAATGTATTTCTAGTTGGCCGGTAGGGAGCGATGTAGGAAAACCAACTACTTAAAAGTACGTGTGATAAACATTTGACAGAAAGGCCATAACGCAGCATCTCAGTTAAATCGCATTCGCATTACAGTGAGTGACACAATTGATTCACGCTGTCATCACTTTCAGCATCAAATTACCTTTAGTTGTTTTCATCCGGCTTTTCACTAACCTTTTTTTTTCTAAACCACACGTTTTGAATATTTCTTTCTGTCAACAATAGCTGTGGGTGGTTGGTTGAAGGTATCGTTTCGCTTGCGGTGTTTCAATTAATCACCACCACCTTAGTAATTAACAGATTTTGTAGCCAGTTGTTGATGTTTAGAGAATTCCATTGAAATGACTAATCAGACATGTTTTTCCAAACAAAAGAGAATTCAAATTTCTGGAATGAGAATTGCTAAAACGTAATAATGGAATGAAAAGGAACAACCATGCACACATACTTACAAACGTATGCAAATTTCCAAACCAAACAGCCTTTTGGTCTGGCGTACATACATACAGACAGTATCAATGAACTTACTTGTTGTACTTTAGGCTGTAGTTATTAAGAAAGTTAAATCATTTACGGGCATAAAATTTTTTATTTTTGCCGGATAGTTTTTATTGTGATAAAGAGAAGAAAGACAATATAAACATATCTTGGTAGAATGGCTTTTTACTCATCACTAACAAAAATAAACAGCCACGGGGTCGTTATCAAGTTTTCAAAATATCACTCACGCGTACGTGCGTGATTACTATTTTAAGGTAGTTCACGAAGTTTCATCGAAATTTCACGAAAAAGGTAAAACACTAACTTTTCTGGCTTAAAAAACCTCTCACACAGTTTTTTATGAATTATTTTTCAATGCAGATTATTTTAACTCAATATATATGAGCTGCAATAATAGAATTTCACATTCATGTGCATTTCAAATTAATGTCACTGG
Organism: Sturmia bella; assembly: GCA_963662145.1. Lineage (NCBI taxonomy): Eukaryota > Metazoa > Arthropoda > Insecta > Diptera > Tachinidae > Sturmia > Sturmia bella. Next base: position 124,932,462 of record OY759168.1, read on the forward strand.
CAAAATTTGTTAAAATTATACAAACAAAATAGAATTGAAGTAATTCTTAATGAAAGTCCTGTAAAACTCGCAATAAGCACCAAAATGTCCTAGAAGACATATTTTTATCAAATCTTATATGCATTTTTTAATATTATAACTTTCGATTTATCAAAAACCCTCCTAAATTGCCAATTCTCATTTCTTTTTCAAAGAAATTGTTCTATATTGAAAACACAGCTTTCTGGACTAACTATGCTTTAAGACATAAACTGTTATTGTTTCCGACCACAGTTTTTATTTGGTTTCGATACAAACGTGATTGTTTGTGAGAACTTTTTTCGTTTTTTGTGCGTGACGTGAGTCAAAAAACACTCACGCTCACCTCTCTAATTTGAGTTAACCTGTCGCGAAGTCATTCATAATTTATATTTCAATTTCATAATTTGCTAACTTAAATGCATGTGGTTGTGAATAGAGCTATTAAATAATTGAAAAAAAGGAATACATACAACAAAATGTTACCAGCAATTTGTGCTGGACGATGAGATGCACAACAGTATTGCAAGTAAAAAACTTTCCGTCGAGAAAAACAAGACAAGGAGAAAGTACATAAATGTAAAATGAGAACTTTAAACTTTGTCGACACACAAAAACCAAACAGAAGGGATAACAAGGATTCCGCAAGAAACAAAGAAGCGAACAAAGTAAAATAATAATAATAATAATAAGTCTACATTGATAAGAATACAGTAAATGATACAAACAGAGGGTTAGCAAATAAATTAAAACGATATTTAATATTATATTTTACAATCTGGGCAAATATTTAATCAAGCAAATGTATAATCTGAGTTGTTTCGTTTTACATAACCTCTCTTTGGGTTGAATATTCCATTCCTGAGTGATAAACGAAGCACAATAAAACTTAGTTATAAAAAAAAAATAATTCTTGTCCACTTCTTGTTTGGATTGAGGGCAAGGCATTCTTAAACATGCCCTAAGAACCTTGTTACACCAAATTTAGCAAAAATATTAGTTTGCTGCAATAGTTTGCTACTGGCAGAACAAAAGGACGGGCTTTGTTTACGCCAGTTAAAAGTGTCTGCTTGCACTTTTCTTCAGATATTAGTGCAAAGCCGTTTTTTCCTTCCTAAAGTCATATGTTTTGGCGCTGATCCAGATTTCGTTTCTTGCACAGTTTTAGAGCTTTTTAGGTTGCTGTGATAAATGATTTCATAAGCATTTCATAAGCTTTGAAAAAAAATTATTATTTTTTCGACAATTTCTTGAACTTTGTGGAACAGGAATAATCGTGTAAGTGCAAATCGATTAAAAAGTGTCTTTGAAGATTAAATGAAACGTTAGCGAACATTTTTAATTTCATATTTGGATAAATTTCAGAGTTATACGCAAGCGGAATAGACTGCAGTTTTGTAATAAATTTTTACTTTGGTGATATCCGTTGCTGCATTGTCCTCGGATATTCGACTTTTTTGCAATACTCATTTGAAGCATCGCTTTTTCAATAATTAAAGGCACGCTGGTATTCACTGGGTCTACAATATCTGCAAATAAAAAAGACGGGTGTTTATGGTATAGGCAGATTTAAAAGGCTGCTCTTAGTGTCCGTATTACTTTGACTCCCGGAAATCCTTGCTTAAAAGAAACAATTTGGAAAGTATAATTCGTCCTTAGAATCGGAAACTGGGAACAAAATATACATACATAATTATGTTCTTTTAAAACTAGCTAATGATTTGCTATTAAAACTAATTTATTAAACTAAAACCCTGAGATTATAACTGCTTTTGTGCGTAGTTTTCAGATTTCAAATTATTAAATAATAATAGCAAAAAAATAATGAACGCATTTTGGAGCGGTTGCAAATAGCAAAATATAGAAATGGGGGTCAGCTGTGTTGTGTGTTCGAAATATTGTTAAAACATTTGAATTTTTAAATTCCGAATAGTTATTTGAATATCCATTGTTACACGGATGGATCAAATGCGAGGGGAAAAACAGGACTTGGCATTTAAATATAAAATACCTCAATGTTGTTATTCTGTCTGCCGGACTATTCCACAGTTCGGGCAATTACGTAGTGTGTTAGGGAGCTGAATGCAATGGGAAGGCTAGGACCTGTGAATATATTCACGGATAGTCAAATGGCCATTAGAGCGATCTCAACTGAGCGGATTAAATCACAAACAGTTTGAGATTGCAAAAACGCTATTAACAGCTACTCGACTCATGGTGAACAACGCGTCATATGGATGACAGAGCATGCAGGAAAAACTGGAAATGAGAGAGCAAACTCACCTCAAGAGCAATAGAGTTGAGTAACATAAGTTTAGTATGCGAGAAAACTTTCGATGAAGTTAAATCTGAGCTAAGGAATTGGACAAATGGAATCCATTTAAATCTTTGGAATAACGAGGCCATGGAAATCAATGCGAGAATCCTATGGGGGAATCCAGATGGGGAAAATTGGGGGACTGCTAAAACTTAGCAAGATCGAATTAAGTAGAATAAGGTCACTCTTAGCTACTGGAATATCTTAACCGTATAATAATAGCGGGATGAGATGAATGTAGAGCATGTGGGGAGGAGAGCGACACACTAGATCACTATTTATGCCGGTGCTCTGCCTTCTCACAAATACGGTCCCGATATCTTGGGAGACACACCTTACCGGACACAACCCAATTACGGGGTGTATGCTGAAGGACATTGAGGAACTTTGTGAATGACACGGAGTTCCCATAGACCTGCTTATGGTTAAATCCACGGACACGCGCACAATAAGCTTAAGTGTATGTTGCAATACATGGGCAAACCACCCCTTCCAATCAACCTAACCTGTTTGAATATAAATTAAGTGTTTGAAATGTTTTTTTAAACGTTTTAAAATTTATTGACAACTAGCGAAATGTTGGCAGCCGTCAAGAAAATGCAGTCCGGGATTGAAAAATTTGCGGACAAAAATTTCTCAAATCTTTGAATATCTCGAAATAAGAATAATTGGACTTGCACCACTTTCGGCTCTAGTGTAAACCAATAAGTATTATATTTTCAACGTTGCTGCTGCGACGAAAAAAATTACTCAGTTTCACATATTACAAATATGTAGGTATTCTTGAAATTTAATTTAGTCATGCCATTCATCCACAGAATAAAATATGATATAAATGCAGTTTGTTTTTTGAGTAAAAAAAAAAAGTAATAAAGACTTTAGAAGAATAGAAGCTAAATGACACCATACTGACGCCAGCGATAGCGCCATATACAACAACCAAATGTGAATAACATTTACATATTTATGTGTGTATGTATGTATGTACGAGTATTATATGAAAAGTGAAGCAGACGCTGTTCGTTTATTTACCCTAATTCCCCCGCCCATCTACTCAAACTATCACTTGATCTGACTCAGTGTCGTCTGCCTTAACGTTTGACAGACAGACAGACGGACAAGCAGTCAGCCAGCCAGCCAGTCACCCCCCAATAAACGCTGCCACTAAGAAATATTTATTGTTGGGGTTTTTCTTTGCAACTGAGAGTCGAATCGAAGCAAATGAAACTAAAGCAACCACCATTAAAGTTCTTTACTTGTTCATGTTGTTAACGTCTGACATGCGTTTGCTTTCGCTTGGCTTAAGCTTTGGCGGCTGCTGCTTCAGCTTCTGCTGCGCCTCTATATGGCTGTTACTTTTTCTTTTGTTATTGCCATACAATAACTAACTACATAATTCAAGGATAATGCAAAGCAATGTTTACAATTTCTGTGCTGAATAAACAAGTAGGAAAAGAACACATAACATTTGAAACAAAAAATCAATAAATAAAAAGTGAATTGCAATAAAACAACGTTGAAATTTCTATTAGAGCAGGAAAAGGAAATTGAAATAAAAATTGAATTTGTTTTAACTTTTGTTGCGCAGAAAGTTACTCTGGTGAATTTCACAAGTTTAATAATTTGAGAGGAAATAGATTAAAAATTAAATAAGAAATAAAATGAGTTTCTATTCCTTTAAAAATTTTCTTTTTCAACATATCAATGTTGGTTAAAGATGTATCCAAACAAACCTGCAAATGTGGATCGTTTTGTAGTCTTTTCCTCTAAATATTTCCGTTTTAAAATTTTGTACACAATAAATATTAATTTCTTGTGTACAAAATTTTAAAACGGAAATATTTAGAGAAGAAGACTACAAAACGATCTGTATTTGCAGGTTTGTCAAAACTTTCCCGTAAAAGTTGTAATTTGACAAATATCTCCGTTAAAGCTAACCAATATTTGCGTTATGACTGACTAGTTAGAGCTCACCAATATATTGATAATCATTGACCTTTAAAACTAAGCAGGGTAGGCAGCACAGATATACACGATATATGTACGTAGTCTTCCGAAATCAATTTGATATACAGAGATGCCAAGAGTTTCGGTTAGGTTTTTCATTTTGCTCTCAATAAACTAACTAGAAGCCCTAACCGATGTATCAGTCAGCACTGCCAGTTAAATGCACAGACATAACCAGATATCCCAAAAATGACTTTTGTTAAATGGCCATATCATTTGTTTGGGGACGGGTCAGCGATGAGCAGTGCAGGAAATCGTGGCAACATGAGCGTGTGAGAACAACTAGTGTATACAAAAACAAACATAAACAATGAAAAAATGTTGTTGTAAAGTGTTTGGAAAAATATTGGTTTTGTTGTAATTTTTACGAAAAAAGTAGAAAACATAAATGAAAAGCTTTGAAAACTACGTTTTAAACATATTCCATGTATTGCTAGTGATATACTCAATGCAAATAAGATATTAAATACAAATAATTATTATTTGTTTGCTTGCAAAGCTGTTTTGTTTGCATCAGATTTGCACTGAATTTTTCTAACCAAAAATCAAATGTAAACAAATGCGGAGTCAACCAACAGAGACAGCTATATAAAAATTTTCATGTTTGCTGTCCTTCACTAGATCCACACGTACCGTAAGGATGCCACTTTCAATATATTTGGCAGTAAATTGGTAATTTTTGTAGTCTGGTAGAGCTGGTGACCCTTCTGGTAGTATTCTGTGGTTAAATGACCGGCCATTTAGCTGGCAGTATTCTTGCAGGGAACATGCATTTTATTTTTGTACAACTTCTGAAAAGTGTCAAAAAGACGCTGCTTCTACATTTACAGAAGAGAGATGAACAGAGCTCACGCTAATTTGCTATCTCGTTTTGGCTGTCTTTCATCTCTGTATTCTCTTGATAGTTTTAATTGGTCAGATGATTAACGGTTGAGCTGTTGAGGCTACTTTATTAGTTGTATCATGCTTCAAACTTTTTTTTTCAAATATGTACAGAGCAAATTAGTATAAGTTTTGTTGTTTTTAAATAAGAACGAGATTATACAATGCTGATATATCGTTAAATGTTACTTGCCATACCATACGACTTGAATAAATACGAGTTCTAGTTAATTTTGGGTGGGCAGGTGATTTTTGGCAACTTTAAACACGTTGTATTTTAGCCTAGGAGTGGTACATACAGCTGCACTCAAACAAATTATCACTCCTAATACATACATACATACATATGCATGTATGTATTATTAAAAATATTTCTCGTGCCATTAGAGACATGAGCATGCAAACTTCTAATTAAAGTGTCAAAACGAGCAACATTTCGCAAATGAATGCCAAGAGGTTCGACTAGTTTTTAACGTCTTTCTATACCGAGGAGAAAAGCAATTAAAGAAACTTATTAATTAGCGTTTTAGAAATAAATAAAATAAACAGAACGAGACTTGAAAGTTCTTCAAGTTTTATGGGAAACACTTCAACAAAAAGTTAAAGCGCAATTTTGAAAAAAAAAACAAAGCGAGACACGATCCTTCTATTAAAGCCAATTTTTGCTTATAATTTTGCGATACTATAAAATTAGCTTTATTAGAATAAAATATGTTAGTTCTAAATTAAATAAAAACAAAATTAGATTGGAGTTTTATCAGTAATAGTTGTTATTTTTTCACGACTTCAGGGTACCAGGGTTGAATGACCTAATGGAGCTGAAAATGTGTATTCGATCTATAAGAGAATGTCATCTAACAAATATTATAGTCGTAGTAACTAAATAGGTTTTATCGAGGTACTTTTTTGTCGTCTCCGTTTTCCCTCTATACATTCGAAGTTTTGCAGTGTTGTTGGCTCATTCAACTTTCCAAAATTAAATGTTCTGTTTTGTGTTATAAGTTTTTTGTTTATCAACCGTTCACCAGCACGGTGAACGGTTTTTGCACAAAAATTAATCAAATGAAAATTATACTCAAAATAAGTATTTAATTATTTCTTCTTAATTGAACAATTCACTAAAATAGAGAACTTTAATAATAAATTTACCAATAGTTTCCAAAGCAATCCATGCCTTTAGAGCTAGATTATTTTAAGGACGGACATACATATAATCGATTAAAATTATTGCAGTTTTATGTAATTACCTACTGTTAAACTACTGGAAAATATAATTAACTTTCCATTAATACTCATACGAAACCTTTAAAAAAAACCGGAAAGAAACCATCTGCATGCATATTCTCAGCCTTGCAGATACATACATACATACGCAAGGGAGAAATGAGAAACGTAAAACATTCACAACAACAAAAAAGTTTTAAAACAATAACCATTAATATTCATTCATGATGGTCAAGTCAAAGACCACAACGGCTTAAAAAGTGCTCTTGAAACAAAACAAGATACATATGTATGTATGTATGTATATGGAATGCAGAAACAATATTAATAAACAACACTTGAAAATTTTATTGGTAATGTAGGTACCTATAAGAGATATTTTTAAACAATGTGCGTTCGTTTATTGATAATGATTTATATCTACGGGTTCTTAAATAGCTTGATGCGCAAGAAGATACTAACGAAATAGGTATTTACTTAGGCCCAGACTTCCTTTCTTTTTAACAATACAACGGTGTAACAAAACGAACTTTCAACACAATTTGAATTGTGGATTCTAGGAACATACCTATGTATGTAGGTACCAAAGCGAATATAAGTTTGTTCCCGTACTCAACAGTGGGAGCCCGCGGGATCTCTATTTGCCCGAAAACTGTTCCCGCACTCAAAGTTCGGTCAAGTGAGAGAGACTTTTAAACAAACTTTTTTGGCATCCCGTTCGTGGCAACACCTTGGAAACGCAAATAAGAACACAAATCGACTTTATGTAGAGTTATTACGTTTGAGTTTGTTAAAATGTGGTCAATAAATCGGGTGTATTTCAAACTATTAGACGAATTTGTCTTCATCATCTGCTAGGGGGATTTTCTACAACAAATAATCAAAACAAACAACCAAAACCGGGAGAAATTATACACACATACATTTGTATGTATGTATGTTCGTTTGAAGAGGCAAATGAACACACGTGAATAGAAATTCTTGGAAAGAAAGAGAAATGCTAATAAACGACAAAAACATGGCAAACAGCAAAAAAAAAAAATAATACCGACATTAAACCCATGTGTGCGTAGTTTTATGTATTAAAACATGAGATGTGTATATGCATACCTACATACATACATACATACATATGTATCTACATAACGTCATGTGCTGTTGCTGCTCTTCAACTTTTAACATTTCAGTACAAAAATCAATACTTTTGTTGTTGTTTACGCATCCATCGCATTAAATAATGAACAGTCGTAGTATTTCTGAGTAAATGAAAAGAATTCGCCTTTGCACATAAAATGTTCCTATGTAGGTATGTAAATCTTTAGTCATTGCTTTTAGCCTCGCAGGTAATAATTTATCAAATCCGCCAGTTAAATATATGTATGTACATATGTATATTCATGCTGTGTACAAACAACATACAGCCAGAGACCTGCGCCGAGCCGATTTCAGCCGGCTGAGCGATAGCCGCCGATTAATTTTGACAGCCGAAGCCGCCGAAAATTTCGTGGCTTACATCGGCTTAAAATCAGCCGCCGATTATTATTTACCTATCTTTAGATTGTACTCTTTTTTTTTAATTTAGTTTTACTCTTTATTTTCGATTAAACAAGAGACTTATTAGTTGTAACAAGGCGAATTAATTTATAAATTAATTCGCCTTGAGTTGTAATAAGATAGTATAAATCAAGCACAGAGTCGCACTTTAATACATCCTGGTCGTTTTACCCTATTTATTGTATCTACGACAATAATGCTGCCACATTGTACATCTACAATTCATATGCAAGTTTTAGGTGTACATGTACGTAACTATTTGCCAACGTTCGCATTTGCAATTTATTGGATGCTAAAGTAATTGGTTCTTTAGTCAGGATTGACGGTTCACTACAGGAAATAATTCAGCTATTATTACTATTATTTGAATGATATTAATGACCTGTAATGTAAACATTTCCCGTTTTAAATTAATATTTAAAAATAAATTTAAACTTAACAAAAAGCAAGAAAAAACTTAATTTTTTTTAATGACTAAATTGATTTGCATGAAAGAATTTGTAAATCAGTGTTGTTTACTGATTTAACATTAAATTGCATGAATGTATGGAAAATTCGTGCGAAACGAGAGAATGTTTTGCATCCAATTTGGTGCAGTGCTAGAATACTTTTTTTCAAGCAATCGTTTTTACATTATTATTTGGGTTTAATTTTTAGGAAAGAGCTAAGAGGTTGGAAAGTGCATTATTGTCATTATAATTTTATTACTTAACTTTTATTGTAATTATAGCGAAAATATTTATTTCAATAACAATTAAATTAGCCAAAGGCAATATGTACTATGCACTCACAACATTCTTAAAAATTGATACGATCTTGATGATAATACTTTTCTACCCCAAAAATCAAAAAGTAGGTACTTTGTGGTAAAAACACAGATACTCCATCCAAATCGTGTGGCAGCCATGCCATCACATTAATTCAAAATACGTTAGAAATTTCTCTTTGGCTTAAATTGAAAAAGGAGTGTTTTAAAAGGGGGTTTTTTAAGTTAGAAATTTTCACTTTGGTACCAAAATTGAAAAAAGGAGTGTTTTATAACGGGGGTTTTTAAAATGTTTTTTAAGTGACAAATATGGAAAATTATAATATAACAAGTTTTTTTTTAGCAATCAAGTCTTTCAAATAACATGAAGGTGTCGTCGGATTCCGAAGAAGATTTGTCCAATATTTAAATGATTATTTTTACAATTTAAAAAATGATTATTTTAAAATTTTTATAGCCGGCTTAGCCGAATTTGAGCCGCCGCCGATAAATTTTCAAGTCAGCCGCCGCCGCCGACAATTTAATTCGGCGCAGGTCTCTGCATACAGCCTAATGAAGTAACAGTAACTTAAGAAACTATTATAAACTATGAAAAGTACATTAATTAAAAATTCGTCTTACCCTTCTGCCCCCTGGCTAAGTAATTATGTATGTATGTATGTATGTATTTGCTTTGCAGTCTATTGTTGTTCGTCTTAAAGTTTAAGTTGAATGTTAAATCGGTATCTATTGTTTTATTTTCCTGCACTGTAGGTAGTTGTGTATGTAGCTTAACAATTTACCTTTTTTGTATTTGTTTCATTTTCTTGTGTTTATTTAATACATACATCAACTTGCTTGTTTAATTTTCTTTGTTTTTTCTTCTTGGTTGTTGTTGTGATAATAAAATTTGTAAACAATTAGTTATAAATTTTGCTTAAAACTGGTTTTCTTCAGTCAGAATCACAAAGTACACTTGTGCTTTTTAATTTTGCTTAACAAAGGTTACTTTTAATTTACTTTATAGATTTTTTTTCATTTTTACTTTAATTTTTTTGAACAAACAATATTTTTAATCAATTCCTTACACACACACACACATACTTATCTACAAAAACTTATAAAGTTTCTCTTAAAACACTGCACTGAAATACCGTTAATTTTGTCAACACATCCGTCTAGTTGGACAAGCTCTTGTTATCTGCTTGCAGCAGAACATATGAGTTTGCTTGTGTATGAGTTCCTTGTTTTTTCAGTGCTGCATTATTGCGTAGTAGCTGACAGTGAGAAACATAAAAATTTGAGCATGTTTACCCTTGCATGAATAATTGTTTTGAATAAAATAAATTTTGTGTTCCCGTTAGAAATCAAATTGCTGAAAACAATATTTTGAGTTATACATATACTAATTGCAAGAGAAACATATTTAAATGGTGAAGGCAAAATTAGATTGTAATTTAGTTAACCTGCCACTACAAATACTAAAAACACAAGAAACTGTGAAAATAAGCTGCAACTTTCGAACCGTAAGAGATAGAAGCATAGAAATTAACCTGGTTGCTACAACTACAAGTGCTAAAAACAACAACAAAATAAGAACCTATTCCGTCTGCCAGGTAAAGTGGCTTAACTCACTTGCACGGTAGTACGGAACACTTGCTGTAGGAGTAAGTATCGAGCTTGGCTGAATTTATCTTACCTTTATGTTCTGCGCCATGACTGACAACCTTGCAAGAAGTAGAATGCAAACTGCAAACATATTCTGTTGTAAAAAACTGGTTTTTACTAGTAATTGTTAAGAAGTAGTGTATTTTCGAGAAGAGAATAACAATGGATAGCTGTTTATGGTTAGTAAAATTGATTTTTTAGTAGGATAATTAATTAATAGGTATTTTCTGCAGAAAACAACCGCGATAAAAAAGTAAAAATAATCATATCTCAAAGCATTAAAAACTGTATGTATGTATACTAAGAGTGATTACACAAAAATTACTTTCTTTCAGTGAGATTCACTGTGAATCATTCACAACAAAACATGCAGTATATGTAAAAGTTTTTAACTACCTACATACGCTGAATAGACAAATACTTTTATTTCAACTAACGTTTAAACTTATAAATCAGTGAGTATTTAAACTATATTTAAACGGAGAATATTGAACGTAAGCCATAGTTTCATATTCAGCAAATACACGCTGGTTTACTTTTATGGCATTGGTGCATAAATAATAAATGTGATACTGATTTACTACCAGGTAGTTTAAACGGAATCTTAATATACATATGTACATATTGACTTTCATTGACATTTTACCTAGAAAATAATTTTTTTGTTTTATTTGACGGAGTAAATATGTACGTCGGTCTACCTCTGATTTATTGTACATTTATCCTCATTGTAACACCGGTATTCATGAAATTTAAAAATAATTGAAATACATTTCGGAACAAATTTTTCATTTAAAATTTGTTCTAAAATGTATTTGATTCATGTAATTTTTATGAATACCGGAAAAAAAGAGTTGAAAAATTTCATCTGCTTGTATATACATATGTATTACCATGTAAAGGTTAGGTAGAAACTTGTGCATATTAATTCTGTGTTATTACCATTATTATTATGATTTTATGATTGTCATGTAGTTATTAGCTGTGAAATCGAAAACTGCACCAATTTTTAATTTACGAAATGCATACTGCTGAAAATTGGCGGCTAAGCGCAGAATTTTATATACATACATATACCTAAGAAATCAAATAATGGTCACGCTGAAAATTGGCGATTAAGCGAAGAATTTTATGTATACCCAAAAAATCAAATAATGGTCACGCTGCTTAAGGTGAATGAATACAGTTTGAGATGCCTTAGTCGGCTGTCTGTGTCTCAACTTTTGGTAAAGGTGTATTTCTGTACTAAGTCCTCAATATATCTATACGTTTGTGTTTTTAGTGAAGACTAACTTTTGATTATCAAAAACTGCGCAACAACAACAATGCGAATCAGATTGAAGGCAAAACTTTTTACAATCGATATCTATGCAGTTGCCCACTAATGAGTGTTCTTTAAATACAGTACGTTATTAAATATTTGCGACAAGAACCACAGCCTTGATTTTATTTATACAGTTGATTTATTTCGCTACTAGGTGTCGCTGTCGTGTTAGCTAAATTACCACTCACGTGATTACATAAATATTTGACAGCTTTCCTACATTTTTCAAAGCTTTATATCGTTAATATCATATCACTGGTGCCTCTAAATGTTGTTGAATTTTGAATAATTAACTGCCGTTCCGATATTTATAACATCGACAGTGTAATGATTGCTCATCTCTGTCGGTTTAATTTCATCATCTCATCATCAAATCAGTCTGTTGTTTAGTGCACCATTTAATTTTAGTCGTGATGCATTGCAAAGTTTCTAGCTAAAAAGTGTTCAAAACATCCAGAGAAACAACAAGTTTACGATAATAAAAATTGTGCCAAAATGAAGATTTTAACATCTGGTTCAAGTATATTTCAAAAAATGGTTCAAATGATCGGTAATGATGAAAAAAATTGGTTGAAATCGGTAAGTAAATGTGATAGATTTAATAAAAAAGTAAAGCTAGTGAAAGGAGAAAAAGCCGCTAGCTGAGATTAGCGTCGCTGCAAGAATACTACCAGCTAAATGACCGGTCATTTAAATGGCAGTGCTGACTGATACATCGGCAAGGGCTTCCAGTTAGTTTATTACGAGCAAAATGAAAAACCTAACCGAAACTCTTGTGTACATGTGATTTTGAATTTCTTTATATCAAATTAATTTCGGAAGACTACGTATATCTGTGCTGCCTACCCTGCTTAGTTTTATAGGTCAATGATTATCAATTTATTGGTGAGCTGTAACTAGTCAGTCATAACGCAAATATTGGTTAGCTTTAACGGAAATATTGGTCAATTAAAATGTTGTTAATTTTCAATTTAAATTAAAATTTTTATTAAAAAAAAAGGCAACTAATATTAATTAAGGAATAGAGTTGTACTGAGCTGAATGTGCGACAAGTAGAATAATATAAAATATATAAATTTTAATAAAAGAGGACAGTCGTCTGAAAACATTGAAACGGTGCGGTGCGTATTGATCTTACACACCTCTCTTCCGTTGGAAGGCGTTATATTGAGCTTAAAGGAAACTTTAAGAAGGCCTTCTTCTGGCTCTGGAAGTATGCATTAAATTGTTTTTAAATACACTTTAAACTCACCTTTACTTCTTGGTAGTTTTCTTTCATTCTTCAGCAAAATAAAACCATTCGAATGTTTACTATTTTTATATGATTTTAAAACTTTATTTTTCAAGATGAAAATAAACAATATAATTTTTTTTTTTGGTTTTTTCATTAATTTTACATAATTTCAATAAAATATTTATGATTAAAAATGACATATTGTAGCTTAATTGTGGCTTTTTTGAGAGTTTTAATTTTATTTTCAAGTTTTGTTTTTATTTGTTTATATATTTTTCGTGATAAGTACCATAAGTTTTCTTTTAATTTTTATTTTCAGTTATAAATACCAAATATGTTTTTCTGTTTTAAATTTTGCTTTACATACAAAAATTTGTTTCTGGTTTTGTGGTGAGAATGTATGAAAGGATTTTTTAAAATTAAAATTTACAATATTTTTACTTTTACATCAAACAATTTTTGTCTTTGTGTCGAAAAGTGTTAACGTAATTTTTAAAGTTTTTCTTTTATATTTTTATACTAGGTTTTTTGTGTTATTTTCTAATCAAATGCGAGCCGTATGTTTTTGTGTTAAAAATTTTAAAACTCAAATACAACCGGAATCGGGTTTTTAGATTCGAAACGTTTTCTTTTAATTCCAAAAGCATTTCTCTTTAAACAAATAATTATGAAAACGAAAAACTATTTTGCTGTAATATGTCAGTTTGTTCTATTATTCACTTTTTATATTTTTTGTTTTTAATTGAGTATACATTTATATGGATTTTTCTTTCCTGTGTTCAATTTTAGTTTTCGTTTAAAAGAAATGAAGGGAATAGTAGTTTTTTTGTTGTTCTTTTTCGCTATTGTTTATGACATATAAATATTATTTTATAATATGTTTAATTTTTATAATTGTATGTGTTTCTCTTCTTATTTTGGTTTATTTTGTCTTTTTAAGTTTTAATGCTTAAAATGATATTATTAAATATATTAAAAATGCATTGATAAAAAACTATTTCAACTTTGTCACAAAAAACCTTTTTGGAGGCGGTTTTAGGAAATTAGTTTTACATATTTTTAAGAAAACTAATTTATTTTTTTCAATTTTGAAACTTAAGATAAGAAAATTCAATTTAAGTTTCGTTTTTTTGTTTCATCTCGTTCTTCTTAAGGGGGTTTCGAAAATTCTTAAATTTTTCCAAAATTTAAAACTTCCAGTTGTCCAGTTTTTTTTGTTTCTTTTCTAAAGATTTGCTGTCCCAAATGTATTACAGATTTCAAATAAAATGTTCAATAAAACGTTAAACAAGGATTTTATAAAATTTTTATTTTGACACACACATCTTTGGGTTAAAAATAATTTTCTTAGTAAATATATATATAGTTTTTTCCATTTCATGTTTTGTTTTATATTTTTGTTTTTTACACAGTCGAATTTTTAAATAAGAAACTCCACGATTCTGCACACAAAAGATTTCATTTTTTCATTTGAAAATGGCTGAAAAGACGAAGCAGGTAGCTCAATATTCGATTAGCTGTTGGAGAAGTGTGTTAAGGTGCAATTAGTCCTGACATAAGAACCCTCACATACATATGTGGTGATTGTTATAGTAATACGCTGACTAATTGCTCCTTTACGGCTTTCTCCTCCTTATACTGTTTAACCTTGCTAAATGCAACTGTAGGCGTGTGAAAATGAAGCGTAATACTGTACGACATTTAAAAGCCCATAGTACTGTCTCATTTTTAGAGAGTTTTTTAGGCGATGCGATTTTTCACCCTGACCTGCCTGCTGCAGTTTAGCAAAAATAAATATTGAAAAAATTGACTGGCCAACTGCTGCGATGGCGCGTGACTCGCGTAAATTATATTTTTCTTTGTTATACACTGCCATAGAACTTGGAAAGTGCTAATCGTACGGAAATGTATTTCGTTGAAGCCATATCTAAACTATAATGTGATTTTGTGACATCCAGACTTTGTGATTCTTCTATACCACAGCTCTCTCTGTACGAATATGCTCCAACGGCATTTGAATATATTCCGTTGCACGTTGAATAAATGCCTGTTCGTACACATATTGGTTTGAATACGATGTGTTTCATATTCGTAGTAATAAAGACAAATGAATGGTCTACACAACGAAAATATTCGTTCAAAACTGATACAAAAACTGATTCGAATGAAATCATTATAATTAAAAGCGATTTCGAATACACGGGCTTACGGATATTTACTCGCTATTTCAATAAATATTAATATTATTCGTATTACACAAGGTTTTTGTGTGCATACATACATACACATACATGTACATTAATTCTGTTCGCTTTTTTAATGTTCGAAGTGCTTTTGTACTACATTTGTAGTCTACGGTCTTCTTTATCATTCGGGTATAATCCAGACAATTTATTCGTTTATTCAGTATTCTTTGTATTCGTAGTGACTGCTACCGAATTTTTGTGAATTTAAAATCTATGAATCTAAAAATCAAATAAATGAATAGTGGCAACAAGCGAATACAAGTAAATGGTACATTCGTTGCACTCGGGCTTAAAACGCCATTGATTCGTGTCTCTGATTTCATTCATTCAATTGTGTTGATCTCTGTTTGAGTATTGTATATATGAATGAATATTGTAATTATTTAGTGTATACACAAGTGAATGAATGATTTGATGCATACATATGAAGGGTAGGCAATGCCGGTTTAAATTTGAACAATAAGTTATTTTGAATCTGGCAATGTTTATGCATTCTATTCGGTCACAAAATTCAGTATATTATCACCACTGAACGAAATGATTTTACTTACGTTTGAGAAAAGTTGAGATTTATTGGAAATTCGATTTATTGCCCACATGTTTTGTACGCGAAGCCGGCATTGGTTATATCACAGAGAGGAAAACCCTTCACCCTGACCCCTACATATTCAGGGCTTACGATACATTCGCCCGCTATTGGTACTTACATAGATTTGAAATTTGCAGGGAGAAGACGTTGAAGAAAGTGCGACTCAAATTGTCTAGTATGTGCATTGAAACACGTATGTATATGTATATGCAGGTAACACATGCATTCACACTAATGCATTGACTAAATAAGTAATGAGCTGAAAGACTCTTTCTGAGGAAAACTTCGATATGGCTGAAATGTCAATAAAATGCCATAAGTGTCAATAATTTTGAAAAGTAAATCTGTTTTACAAATCGAGAAGAGTGTAGAGCGTTTCGACTCTGCGATAAGTTCTGGGCCAATAACTTTCGTTTTGGTTGATTGACAATTGTAATGGTTTTCGAAGAAATGCTTCTGCCGCTTGAAAATCGACTAGGGATTACATTTTTGAATGAGCCTCAGATTTGTGTATTTGTAGAAATTATAAGAAATTTACTTATTCATTTTAAGGAGAGGCCTTGTCTTTTTGGAACATGGCGCTTAGATTTTGGTCTGACAACTTACGCGGAGTTCATGGTCGTTCAGCTTACATGGTTGCATTTGTTACATTTTTGAAATAGAAATATTTTTGTTTGCAAAATTGGGAGGGTTATTCTGCGAGAAAGAAGCTTTCAAATATGTTTGGCTTTGTCATCGCGGTTCGAAAGCTTCTTTTTTGAATAGTAAGTGATCTTCTCAGTAAGTAACCTTCTAGTTTTCGCACAATTAAATTTATTACAAATGTACTGTGTAAATATTTTGTTGTTTTCTTATTTTTATATATGTATTTTTTTTCTTGTTATTTATTATTTATATAAAAAACTTTTGTTTATCCTAAATTTGTTTGTACTCTTGTATGGAAATAATTCCGGTCTATTGCAGTTAACTAAAAAATGTTCTTTTTTTTATTGTTTTACTAAAACAAACACAAACTCAAATTCTTTTCAAACATTTCAAATTGATTTTCTAAGAGGAAACTAGGAGAAGACTATGGTTTAGCCAAACCTCTGACTGAATATTAATCCGGTATTTTCTTTGAAATTAAATTTAAGAAACTACACTCTAAAATGCCAAAAATAGAGTGTTTAATAAACTCTTATTTTACTTAGAACTAATAATAAATAACTACCAATGAATAAGTATTTTCAATTTTGAATACAATTTTTTATATAATTTCCTTATAATTCATTTTTAGTTTTTTTCTTCTTTTGCCAAACACTTATTTTATTTATGATTTTTTATTTTTTAAAATTAATAATAATTTGGTTTGAGATGTTGTTTTTTAATGACAGTTTGGTTGAAAAAACTCTTCCTCTTAAAAGAGAAATTTCATTTGTAAGGGATTTAGTTGATAGATACATATATTTTCTAGATGTTGCGGAAGTTTTATTTATAGAAAATCAATTACTCCCTTGATTCTTGAGGTTTAAAAAATGTTCGGCCAATTGTTCAGTTCATGGAAATTTGTGTCTAAATTATTTCATTTTTGTTGTTGATTTTTTAATTAGTAATTTACAAACATTGCCCGTATTTGAATAGTTTTTAAGATTTTTTTTTTTATATCTTGTTTTCTTAAAATTTTGCTAATTTTCGCTAGATTTTTTTATTTTCTTCTTGTTTTTATGCCAAACCTAAAAAATTATAAAATCTTTTAATATTTTTTTTTTACTTTTGGAAAAAAAAACTAAATGCCAGGAACGTTGCCTTCCTCTGTTTTATGCTTTTTTATTTTAATTTCCTTTAAGGTTTAAAGAAAATCGATTTCCCTTAAAACTTAAATTATTTTTTCAATACTTGCTGTAGTAAGTATTAGTTATACTAAATTTTCCTTGACTTAGTAGTTATTATCCTCATAATCTGATGTTTTACGACATCGTGTTTTTTGTTTTCAAATAAGCAAGAGACGTAATAACTAATTTGGTTTTTGTCAGTGTTGTTTTCTTTCAGTGTATGTGTGTGTGTGTGTGTGGTAAAATGTTAGTGTTGTATTTTATCAATATTATTTTTATTTTATATATAAACCATAAAAATTCATATAAAAACTCCTCAGTTTTTTTTTAATAATCTAAGAGTTTTTCACATGTTTCTCCTAAATTTTCATTTAATTTTTACCATATTTTTAAGTTAAGTTTTTCTTTCAGTGTTTTTGCATTATTTTATATCTAAACCAGTTTTAGCCTAAAAATGATTTATGAAAATTGCTCAAGACTTTGTTAAGATAGTAAGATAGTAAATTATAAACGAATACAAAGAAATTTTATACATATGGGGAAGTTGAAAAGTAATTTTTAATCCTTAAACGCCTCTTAGAAATGAAAATTGTTTTAGTTTATTGATAAATTTTGCTTTTTTCTACGTCGCCAACGTAAAGTTATTAAAAATAAGCTGGGAGTTGCTCATCATACTTCTCAGGTTTGTTTGGAGTCGAGTTTTAGTGAATTTGGTCTATTTAGGGCCCGTTTGATAAAATTGTCTTTTTTAATTCTTTTTTTTAAATTTAATTTATACAATTTTTAGTTTTAATTTATTAACATTTTTTTTTAAATTTATTTAAAATTTTAGTAGTTTTTTCGTGTATTATTTTTGGTAAAAAATAATTTGTTTGTTAATTTTCTTTTGTTCTTGAAGGCACTTAAGATCGGACGTTGTGGCCCTGGTTGTTTGTTGAGCGTTAATTGTTGTTGTAGTTGGTAAATTTTTTGATCGAATATAACATAAAACAAAATTTACATGTTTGCCGAAAATGTTTCGAAATGTATTCCAAAATTTGTTGTTGTTCGAAAGTTGTTTATTTTCAAATTGAAATAATAACAAAAAATTTACTTATTTAGAGAATATTTCAATAAAGCCGGTTATTTCAAAAAAGTTGTTGTTTTTGCCTTCATGTCTATTGCCGAAACTGTTTTGTGGTTGTCAAAAATGGTTGTTTTTGTATAGAATTTAAGCTGGATTGCGAAAAACAATTTGTCACTTGTAATAATGGCGTTTGTGCAAAGTGGCTCCAAGTTTTATTTTGCTCCTTAAGCTTCCTTTTGAAGTTTTGGAGCTTTCACTTCTGCTAAACATGTGCAAGAAACTCCTTTTTGCAATCGATTTCTTTCCACTTGGAATTAAGAAACAATAATTTTTTCTTCTTGTGTTAAACGATTTGTTTTCTTATTAGACAAGATGAGATGAGATCTCAGATCCGACAGTACTCACTAAAGTAGCAAACACAACCAACACTGTTCCCGTGCAGGTAACTATGGCAAATGTGCATACTTTGATGAGAAGAGAAACCAAAGAAATGATTACTCTGTTCCATTGACATAACGTGAGTTTTTGAGTTTTCGCACCAACATTTTATGGACTGCGATCAAACTTTTGTTTATTGCTTGACAAATACCATTAGTATTAAAATCTGCATTTGATTACTTTGACTTTTCATTAATTTTAGTAAAAGAAACATACGTTTCGCACAGAAAGTGCTGCCACATGGCATACGTGACTTTAACTCTATGCTCATGTATACATATGTGTGTACATGTATGCGTAGGTGCATTTTCTTCATATTCTATTGAACATGAACTCATGCTCGAATTGTTGGTTGAAATCCAGCTAAAATCATTACAGTATTTAACATTATTTTGTTGCTAACTAGAGAAATATGATCAGCATCCAGCGCAACTCAAACATGTGTTGTAATGTAGAAAAACTTTGCAAAAAGTTATTCCATTCTGTTCATACTAATCTACTTATAACCAAAAAACGAAAAAAAAATGCTGTGTAAATTATAAATATTGAAAGGATTTCAGTGTTTCTCACTGAAATCTGCTGTGCCATCCTGTAAATTATTAAACTATAAAATACTGTCAAAAGTGTTTTAATTAACTGAAAACCGGGTTTTCTATGAAATCAAAAGTATCTCTATAACAAATGAGACCCAAAATTTGCTGTTTAAGGATTAAATAGGTAGTCAAGGACAAGTATTATATTCAATTCTTAAGATATACTCAACTTTTTTTTTTTTAGAAAATTATATTAGTTCTATGAAATCGTTAGTATTATTTTATTTTTAATGATATTTTGTTACATATAATTATACACATTTCTAATGATACTTAATATTTATAGTAATAATCATAATAAAGTATGTTTTAGTATAAGATTTTGTGTAAACTAACTTTTTCCATAATTCATAAATGCCTACAAGTCATGTTTTTTGTTAGTACATACAGTTAAAAAAAAAAAATTCAAGAAAAATATTAGAATTAGAAAAATAATATGCAAAATTTTTGGTAATTTTGGAAATGATATTTTTTTAATATTTTTTTTTCTTACCGAAATACATATGTATGTATGTACGTATAAAATTTTTTTTATCATAATAACGTAGAATACACTTTTTCATAATTTAATCTGCTTTGGTTTTGTTAAAATTTTGAATTTTGTTTTGTAACTTATACATTGAACTTAAAATCTTTATTTTTTGCATTTCCGTTGGATTATTTATTTTGCTTTTTTCATTTTATTTTGGGTTTTTGTAATAGATTATTTGATTTTAGAATTTTGCGACATTTTTTCAATTTTTGTTTTTCAATTAATTTATATTGCTGTTATTTGTAATTGGTTTCCAGCAGTGTGGCATTTAAGTTAACCCTTGGATGCTCAGTTGGGCATTAAAGTCGTTGAAGGAAGTTGTTATTATATGAAGATTTTCAAAACACAACATTTTATCTGAGAATTTATGAACAATTTTTGCACAATATCCTTCTGTAGTCATTTGAAAAGTTCAGACTACTTCGTGTTTTTGCCGAAAAATGTCTTTCTACCATTCAGAATGTATACTTTTGACCTAATTTGCCCTTCTTCAGCACCTGTTCCTTAAGCTATCTCTCTTAGAATTCGCGACGGAAAAATTGGCAGTTCCACTTGAACTATTACGATAAAATGTTTCGGCGAATAAAAAGGGTCAATGTTGTAATGCAAAGGAGAAAGCTCATGAAAATGATTCCGAAAATACTTTCGGAAGAGCTTACTAGAAATGATATGCTATGCATCTTCATTTACCGCATTGTGTTGCCTGAGCATCGAATGAAATGATACATCCTGTGCAAATCGCATTCCAATATACTCATATGCCAACCCCTGCGGTATCGGTTTGACTGAATACTCATTACACTTCGCTGTCTTGTGGTATAGACCAGCACAACGCTAAAGGATGTACAAAACGCTTTTTTGCTTATTGCCTTATAGTACCGAATATTTAATGTTTTCGCATATATTGCTATGAGAGAATGTGCTTTCAGAACAGCCTGAGTATTGCCACGGAGGAGCGAAGTGTTTTTCCTACGCTCATCATGGGCCTCATGTTGAACAAGTGGCGTTCCTCATTAATTGAGTTTGTGCCAACCATTTGTGACAATAAATTTATGTGGCAATGCCAACATTTTATCGCATCGCTTTCGACTCGTTGCTGATCCTATTTTGACGAAAGATTTTTGACGGCCAGAAGCCGTAGATCGTTTTGACACAGAAGTTTCATGCTTCAAGGTTAGGTTAGGTTAGGTTGAATGGAGGGATTCTTCTGCCCATGTCTTACGACATACACATGCTTCAAGTGCTCGTGTTAAATTAGGCTCCGGCTAAACTTGATTGATTGTTTTCGGAAGCTTTCTATTGCTCAGCCAGTTGAGCATCTGTACTCACAGTGGAGTAGAGGGGCAATAATAAGCTTCCAGACTTATGCACAACCATAGCTAACTATGGTTATACATCGAAAAGAATTGTTTCATTTTGTTTGTATTAATTGTATCCAAATACATGTGACACACGCAGAGCAGACAAGGGTTAACTACTGTTGATTGCGGCGTACTTACACCCTCTCCTTTTTCCAGAAGGGCATAATTACTATAATTTAAGGCAGATTTTGTTTTTTTTGTTGTTGTTTCCAGTTTATTTCGAAATAATAACAAGAATTTAAAGCAAAACAAACTGAAGCTAATGAAAAATTATTTAGCCAAAAATGTTGACTTAAAAAAATTGTATTTTTTTTTTTAATTTTGGATTTTTGGTAATCAATTTTTTATGTTTTTTTTTGGTTTTTTTTACTTTTTTAAATTTTATTAATTTTTGTTTTTGTTTTTAATCTTAAAGATAAGGCGCGAAGGTGCTTAAAATAAGCTTGTACTTTTTTTTAGTGATATAATCATTTTATTTAATTTTTCCACTTTTTTGTTCACTTATTTCTCATTTAAGTTTTTTAAACATTCTGATGTTTGTCATGCTTTTGTGTGGTTTGCTGTTAATATGCCAAAAATTTCAAAATTTTGTTTTGTTTTTCATTGAATTTTGTTAAAATTTTGTAATTTTGTCGTTTTTTGAGATTTTGAGTTTTTTTTTTTTTTTTGTCCTGGACTTACACCGAGAGAATATTATCCAAACATGGCCGAGAGTTTATTTTTTGTCGAGATTTTTTTTGTAATTTTTTATATCCAAAAAGAGTTTTTTCTTCTAAAATTTCCTTGGAGATTTTGAATTTTGTCATTTTAATTTGGGTGATTTTATTTACGCGTTTTTCAAGTACAATTTTTGGAAAGGAAATAAAAAAACCAACAAAAAAATTTAAAACAAAATGGAACAAAAATGTTTTTAAATATATTCTTTGAGTTATTGCCGAAATGGTTTTTGTTTTTAATATTATAAAATTGTTTTCGTTTTGTTAAACAAGTAATTGTTAAACGTGTTTTTCTTTACAAAAATGCTGCCTGTAAATTATAAGTTTTTGTTATTATTTTCTTAGAGTAGTTTAAATAAATTTATAATAGAAAACTACCAGCATTGGAAAAACTTTATGAACTGGCTTGGTGCTTTGGGCTGTTGTTTAATTTGCACACCAAAAGTTTTTAATTAAATTTTTTAAGCCTAAATTGTAATAAATTTTTGTGGTTGTTTTTATAATTATATATGTAGGAACATTACCGAAAGTTTTCTTTTTTTGTTTATTTTTTACAATATTTTCTTTTGTTTTTCTTAAACCTAAAAAGATTTTCAGCCCGAAACTAAGCCAGTTCATAACGTTTTTCGGAAAATGTGTAATTTTCAGTGTTAAAAGTAATTCATTGTTTTTCTTGCATTTAATTGTATTGTCCAAACTGTTTTGTCCGAAATTGTTTGACCGAAACTTTGTTCAAATCGAATATAACAACGTGTGTTTCTTTTTGTTTTCTGTCAAATATCGTTTTAAGGATTTTCCGGTAAACTTTTTTTGATGTTTTAAGTTTTAACGCTTTTATAATATGTCTTTTTCACTTCATTGAACTCAAATTTTCAAAAGCCAAATTTTTTTTTTATTTTATTTTAAAGGTATTATTTGCCGAAAAGTTATTTATCAAAACTTTATTCATCTTAAGAGTTTTCCTCTAGTTATTTATTCTTTTGGTTTTATATATATATATATATATATATATATATCAAAATATAGGCCAATTTGAAATCTAAACAAACAAAATCTTTTTAAATTAAACTTTTCAATAGATAAATAAAGGTTTTTATTTCATATTTGTGCATTCTATGTTATTGTTTTGTTGTCTTTTTTTTATTTTTTGTTTTTATTTTTGCAATACAATAGATCCCAAACATAAATTATAAGTTAAGTCCAATCCTTACGTAGAATTTCTTCCGCTTTTGTTGCTGTTATGTTATTATTACAAGTGTCGTCATTGTCGTCACACTAAATCGGCGTATGCAAACGATTTGGCGCTGTCTTTTCGCTATCGACAACAACAGAAGGAGAACAGTTTACAGAAAATGTAAAATGTCTGTCATGCATCAGCAAATTGTTGTTGAACAGGAGTATGCAAGCGCGAGCATTTGGATGCAGTGGCGTTGATGACACTTGGAATATGTATGTGCGATTAACAATTATGGCCATTATTTTCTTACTTGTAGAACGATATTGGAAGGGAAATATAAAGCTTATACTTTTTTTTTTTTGCTACAAAATCAACCTAAAATGATAGTATCTTTCGTACTTTTTATTTTTACGAACTGATATAACATTGTAACTCACAGCCCAGTGCATATTGAGAGCTACTTCGATCAAATATCCGATAGTCAATCTGACAGGGTTTGATTATTTTTAAATGAATGTCTGACTGCAAAAAGTTTTTATTTTAATAGTGATCCGGATGCAACCATTTTCAGCAGCCGAACAAGCAGTATGTTAAGTTAATCTTAGGGAAAAAGTAGAGTAAACTTCGGAGCTACGGAAAGTGTTAAACATTTTTTTTGTGCCTCCAGTGCTTTGCATTGTAGGCCACAGATTTTTAAAATTTAATCTACATTTTGAGGGCAATAAAGTTTTCCTCTGTCACAACCTTCTATACTATTATTAATCTCACTTACTTGTGGAAGGCATCAACTTATTTTAATATTATAATTTGCATTTGTAGTCACACTCAGTTATATCCAGACAGAGAGCTGGCAATGCGTATAAAGGAGGCAACGACTATTGCCCGGTGGCCTCGTCACAGTATTCCTGCGAATTTGTTTTGGCTTACATCAATTCTCGCACATTTAAGTGCACTTGTTCAACAGTGCTCTGGAGACGTGCCACAAACTCGTCACACAATTTATTTGTATGCATGCGGTCGTGCTTGTTCGGCTACATGTACATGCGATCGGCTCTGTTTGAAGGCAAGGCGAATTCATACAATTGTATGATAAACTTTGTGGCATAGGTTATAATTTTTTGGTTCTTGCATCAAATAGCTTTCAGATGTCAAAATATTTTTCTCTTTGCTTGGCGTCATTTTATTCTATAGATTTTTCGTGCTAGGAAAATTGTTTGCTAAAAGTTTGTTATTTTCATAGTATTTAGAGCACAAACATAACTTTTAAAGCGTTTAGCAAATATTCAGACTTTGCCAATCGAAATCACTTTACACTTACAAAATGCACATGTTAGTTTGTGTGTGTTGGGCTGCGCATTCCAGTGCACCCTGCACTGGAAATAAATTCACCTTGGTTTGACGTCTATTACCGTATGTCTGCTTTAAATTATTCAAATAAACGACACACACACACACACACACACACACACACAGTCATACATAGTTTGTTGCGCGTGCCGTGGTCACTTAATAGATTGGTTAGTCATCGAGACCACCCCTGGTAATACGTTCGTCTGAGATGAGTGCAACGCCATTTGTGCTTTCATTGAGTTCTATAAGTCTAGTTTTTGCGTGTCAAGGCAAAAATCATATTCTGAATTCGCCTTGCTAGCTCTGCTCACTCGATCTCACAGCAGATAAGATGGCTTGTAAACGATTTTGACATATAAGCAAGATGAAAAAAGCGGGAAGCAAAAAATAATCACCCGAGCTGTCAAGTTGACCCTGTTTAATCCGCCTCGGTTACGTGTGAGCACTAAAAAGAAATTTTCTTGCCTCAATTAAGGAACATGCGCAAACAGGCTGTAGTTTGAATAATTTCACATATGTTCTATTATTACGAATGTCTGAGCTAGACTTGATCAGGATTTTTCAGTATATAAAACAATTTGATTCAAGTTGGCTGTATGGCTTTTGTTTCGTAATTCGTCCGCTTTGTTTTTAAATTCTGCAGATGAGAAAATTGTATCTACCCTCAGAGTGCCCAGTGCTAAAACTTTGAGAAAAGCAACGTCAGTTTCACACTTAGCAATGTTGCAGTACAGCGATTTGCGCAGTTTCTTCTGTTGCCACTTTTTTCTTTTTCACAGAAAAATTAAAATTGCCGTGGGGAAAACTGCTGCATGTGAAGCCCCCCGGGAAGCATTTTAAAATTTTTGTATGGTTTAATTATGAGATTGCTAATCATATTTACATGTGTATGTAAGCACATGTTATGCGGGCTGCCAGGTCATGAGACCGGCTCACTTGGGTCGTAGAAAAGGTCCCGTTGTGATAAATACACATATTGGTGTAATACTTTACTAATGGCCATAATAATTAATTTAGCACAAGTTTTAGACCGTCCTTTAGAAATTGTTTAAGAAACGTGTGTTGTGTTAATAATACAATAAGTTTGTCTTGATTTCTTTTTCTATTTCCTTAACGAAGAAGAAAGTATGTATGTATGTAGGTATTATAATGAAAACGTAAACACAAAACATAAATGAAAGTCTTATTATTTTTTGTATTTTATGGCTTATACATATAAAATTAATGTTTATGCTGCTGTTTTTTTTTTTTTTTTAATTTCTTGTGTTCGATTTTCTGTTTGTTGGTAGTATAACTTTTGAATTTTTGCTGTTGAGGGGTTTAGTTAAAACGGGTATATTTTTGTGAAATAAAAACTAAAGGTAATTATGATGACTTTGCAAATCCTATTTCTGTAATGAGTTTATTTTTTTGCTCGGATTGGTATTTTTTCTGCTTGTTAAAGTTTTTAATAGAAGCTTTCCATTTAAAAGAAAATTGTCGATATTATTTACTTATTTATATTCTTGTTTTGGGTATCGTAACCAATTTAAAAATGTTTCATTTACTTGTCTATGGTAATTATACAAATAATCATTATAATCAATTATTGTTTTAAACATAGTAATAATGTTAATATTTATGATTAATTGTTTTTGGGGTTTCATAATAAATTTTGTAAGTGTTTTTTTTTTTTGGTTTTTCTAATTAATCTTACATTTAAAAAGCTGCTTAAATACTTCTATATGTATATATATATGTATGTATATATAAAATTTATCAATTAATTTTTATACTTAAATTATCGCCTAGGTATGCCTTCATTTATAAAGTTAATTTATTTTATATAAATATGGTATTTGTTTTAGTGTTTTGTTTGCTTGAAAATAGCAATCTTTTAAAAGTTTTTATTATATCTTGTGCTAGCAAATTATGATCGTTTGAAGGATGTTTGTATTCTTCGAGCAGGACATTTTCTGTTGCATTATTTTTTTAATATGCGTTGGTTGGTAACGTGAAGTGTTTTTATTTGGTTTCTTGTTTTATATTGTATTTATTATTAAAAATATTACTGGCACTATTGTTGACAACTAAGGTTTATTGTTAAATTTTGTTTGAAAAATGTTTAAAACTAAAATGAATAAAAACGTCCAATTGGCTTTGTTGGCTTACAAACAGAAATAATTAAAATCATAAAACAATATTAATATATTTTATTTAAATATACTGTTATTTGTTATATATGTATATCTTAGGTTTTTCATTTTTCTGAATTAACGTTTATTTACTGTAAAATTGGCCGAGGTATATAAAAAAATATCGAATGTACACATGAAACATTTTCATACGAACGAAGCAAATATTAAGAAGAAAGTTTATGCTAAAAGTTTGTTATTTTTTTTTTTTAATTTGAATGCCAAATTGAAGCTCATTTGTAATGGGTTTTAGCGTTTGTAAAGGTTTCAATTTGCTTTGAAATTGAAACCTTTATATACCTGGCATTTACTTTTTCTATTGTATGCGAAGATGCTGTGTGATTTGAATCAGGAAATCTCTTAAAGAGCTCAAATTAGAGCTTTGAGTTCTTGTTAGAAAACATTTTTCTATAAACCTTGGCCTTAATTTTTTAAAAAAATATTAACATATTAGTTGGCTTTGTTTTTCATTTTATTTAACATTGAACTGAATAAAACATTTTGCATTTTTTAAAAGTAACTTAATGTTTTGTTGTTGGTTGAGAAATGAAATAATAAAGATCTTGTAAACATAAAACTTGGTAACATTTTTCCCGTTCTTTTTTTAAAGCAAGGCCTCAGCAAGCAATTATTTACCTTATGGCAGCAGTATAGATAAGTGTTTGGTAGATATTTGTTTGGAAAGGCTCTATTTTATAAAAAGGAGCGGGAACCCTGGTTTTTGGAACCCTACCATTTTCCCCGTTTCTTAAAAAAGGCACATAGGTTCCTTGGTCTATTGCAAATGAATTGGCTTTAATGATTGTTTTTATTGTTTTTATTTTTTTATACATATATACATATATATAATTTGTATATATATATGTATATATATATATGTAAAGACTATTGTAAAATATAAAATACCTAAGGCTTTTTGTGTTGTTATATGTTAATATTTTAAAAAATGGCTGGTAGGTTTTCTGTTTTCTTATCTTCTTTATTTTAGTCATGCTTAATTGTTATTATTTTTGTTTTTGTTTTGATTTTTTAACTTACTATTAGTTTTTTAATATATGTATGTGTTTTGTTCGTATTATAAACCTATGTATATATATATATATATATATATATATATTATTAAAATATCTGATCACATTTGTTTGCAGTCTCTGTTTTTATATATTTTTATTTTAATATTTTTTTTAAAGATGTTTAATTATTTTTTTTCCTTTGTTAATTATATTTTATATATAATTTATTTCACATACAGTTGCTGTATATGAAAAAGTTGTTGGTTTTCTTTAAAAGTAAATTAAAAGTTTTGAAGAAATTATAACAAGTTACTCGTTGTTCTTACAAATCGTAGAGTAAATTGCGTTTTTCGTTTGCTTTTTCACTTTTAGTTGTTGTACTTTCAAGCAAAATTTCTGGTTTACTTTAGAGGCGGCAGGATTTAAATTTCATAAGCTTTTGGCAAAAGGAATACTTTAAACTAAAATCTTTCTAATTCAATTGGGCTATTGTTTATCTTATATATTTTTGTTATATAAATCCGTTTACTATGGCTCGATTTTTTTTGTATAGTGGTTTCTCATCGAATGCTTTTCAGGGATAATTCCGAGTTCAGTTCGTTTGTTGTTTTCAGATTAGTGTACGGCAACGTCAGATACCTTGGTTATTGTTTGTTTTAAACATAAAATTCATTTTATGCCAATTGTTTTGCGGTTTTTATTTGTACTAAGTTTTGTTTGTCGGTGTATTTTAATTACTCCCCGGTTTCAGCGAAGAACAATTCAAAAATACACACATATTAAAATTAAAAATATAAATCACTGGGCTATTGTTTGTTACTTTTTATTTGCTAATTGGTTTTATAGATTTCAACTATAAAGACTATTGTAATTTTTCTAAGTGTGAGTGGTAACCAGAATCGTTGCGGTATGTTGATGTTGCCAACCAAATCCGTGACAGTTTCGTAACCTCTTTCTGTTCGTTCTTGATTTTCGTTCTCTTATTTCTCCTGATTTGTTGTTATAGGTGTGAACTTAAGCTTTTTATTTAACTAAGACATTAAAGCTGTTATTTAAAAGTTTGTGATGCTGCCATATTTTATAAAATTTAGGCAGCACATATAATAACGCAACTCAAAAATTTGTTTCCCTTTGCCAAAGCCCACAAAATTTAAACCTCAACACTTGATTCATCCATCCATCCATCCATCCATTCTTATTAACGCAATTTTCATCGATGTTGATTTATTGATTTTTGAAAACAATTGTTTAATAATCATTTATTAAAACAGAAATGTGTGGTAATTAAGTTAATTAAAATGTTTTTATCACTTATTTTGCAGAAAGACTTTTTATGATATGCTTCCATTGGTCTTTCTTTAAAATTCTGTTTTATTAAAAAAAAAAAAAAAAATCAAAATCAAAATCAAAACCTAAAATGAAAACTTTAAAAAGTTGTGTGGCTTAATAACTTAAGTGTTCAAAATTAAATTAAATAAAACAGAAAATGTTAAAATTTTAGATTTAAATAAAAACATTTTAAAAATGCTCCATTTGAACCCAAAATTTTAAATATTCCATTAAGTCCTTGTTTTATATATTTATAAATATAAAAATATATTTATCTTATATATCTTCGTATTTGACTATAAAAATTCAAATTGGGTTTTTGTTTTGTATTCGTATATAAAATTGTACTATAAATTATTCCGGTTTTTATATATCAAACGCTTAGATTTGTGGCAAATCTCAGCGCTTATTGACTAT